>CM038677.1:251380165-252675729 GCA_021605205.1 Aegilops longissima | reverse complement strand
GATCATGTAGCAGTAGAGAATCCATGGCAGGTCGTAGATTACTCATAGTAGTTCGAATAAAATGGCAGCGATAGCACGGCCGCCGGTGGCTAGAATGCTTGATGAAAATTTAAACTGGGTGTAAGAGAGATTTGGGAGCACACATTTTGTGTTTGCTGGGGAGTCTAGGTGAATGGACATGGTTTACTTTGTGAAAGTCTGAATGTCGTGTTTGGATGAGGTCTGCAGTTCAAGTTGCTAGCTGGCTTAAGATCCATGAGCCATCTTGCTTATTGGCAGTGGCCGCGGCAGTGGGCACAGTGATGGTGTTCGTGGCCCAGACTCCCTGCCCCTCGCCCGCTCCCCCCTGAGCCCAGGCTGATGATCCCGCTGGACACGGAGATGGTGCCGTCGGAGCTGTGCGTCGTCAGGCGCACTCAGGCCATGGAGGACTTGGAGCGCAAACTGCAGCTTGCGATGGTGGTCTACGCTGCGGCGGCTCGTCGGGATCTGAGTCCAGAGTTCATCGTCGAGGCGCTGGGTCGCCGTGTTGGCATAGAGGCCGACAGAGTGTCCATCCATCGTTATAGGCCAGAGGATTTTCTCATCGTCTTTACCAGGACGGAGGACAGGAACATATTGAGCGAGATGCCGGAGGTGGTGCACAATGGAGTCAGATTGTTCTTCAGGCCGTGGAACTGCCAAGCGCAGGCGGTGCACGCGGCTTTCCAGTTCAAGGTGCAGCTCGTCCTCGAAGGCGTTCCGCCGCACGCCTGGGAGCACAGGGTGGTTGAGTGCTTGCTCGGCTCATCCTGTCTGGTGGATACCCTAGGGCCCGAGACGTGCTCTCGTGCTGATCTGTCGGTGTTCAGGCTTACGGCATGGACGGCTCAGCCGGAGGAGATTCCGTCGTTGAGGTGGCTGGCCGTGCCGGAGCCTGGCATGCGTTCGCCGTTGATGGAGCCGACCATGCTCCAGTACAAAGTTCTCATCCATCTTGACGAGGTCATGGACTATTCTGCGGCGGAGGAGCCTTGGTTCTTGGGGCCGTTGTCTTCGGGCAGCGGCCAGAGTGGGGTCCCGGATTCGGATGAGGGCAGTGTTGGCGGCAGCGGTAGGCGGATCACTACCTTGCGTTGCAGGTGGAGCTTTGGAGTCAGGGACAACCGGGCCCTTCCGGGTGCCGGGCGCGGCGGTGGCGTCGCCGGCTGTAACTCCGGCGGCGGCACTGTCCGCAACATGAGAAACATGATAGAGCGCAGGACCTCTGCTTTTGACTGCTTGACCAGGCCAGTGGAGGAGACTGTTGGACAGCAACAACTTCAGCCGGTCCATTCAGAGGAGGCCATGAGGCAGTTTGCTACGGTGTGGGAAGCTTCCCCGGTGCATGCTCTGGCCACCAGACCAACGCTGGCGTCCATCGTGGTGGGTCTGGCGGATGGCTCTGGTGTGCAGGATCAGGTTCTGCTGCAGGACCCGAGGCAAATGGTGATTGGCACACAGGAGTCGAGTCCAGCTGAGGCTGGGCAGGAGACGTTGGCGCCCATCGTGGTGGGGCCAACGGAAGGCCGTCGCGATCAGGATCAGGATCAGGTGCAGGCCCCGAGGCAAGCGGCGATTGGCGCACAGGAGTTGAGATTAGCTGGGTCTGGCCAGGAGTTGGTGCAGTTCGTGCCTGCCCCACGCAGCACGGAATCCCAGTTATCCCTTGACACACAGATGGTGGGACCCGTGGAGCAGGTCGGGAGTGGCGATCCCAAGGGCTTGCTGGCGGCTTGCCAACCGGAGTTGGGCGTGGCACGAGTTGTTACGGAGGGGGCTGGCCCAGCATTGGGTGCAGCTCGGGATTTAGGGTCAACTGGGGCCACCACTCAGCAGGAAATGTAGGTGGCCATGCATGAGGCCCTACCGGAGCGGGCTGATGGGAATCATGCCGCTGAGACTGCTGGTGGGTTGTGGAGTTTGAGGGGATTCATGCAACTGTGTCTGCTGGTGGAGCATTGGGTTTGCATGCCAATCTTGCTTCTATGGCTACTGGTGGGGCTGTAGAGATTGAGGGGAACCATGCACGTGCACTCTTACCTGTCGGTGGAGCTGAGGGGGTGCAATGCCTGGAACTTGGAGCCGTGCGTAGCGTTGCCGGGAAGGACAACTCCTCTGATGCGCAGTGCACGGTGGCGATCGTGGACAAGGAGCCGGCCGGAGGAGGGATGTCGGCACAAGAATCCATTGCTTTCGACAAGCTCAAAACGTTTTGCAATAATCTCATGAAGAAGTTGGCGCCCCCGCTCCTGCGGGAGGTGCAAGCCTCCACTCTCCGCCCTGAGGCCGAACCTTTCACTCCCAAGAGGACAACGAGGGCGACAAGAAGAAATGCCAATGGCATTGTTGCCAAGCCAAAACCTGCAGAAAATGTACTGCTACGTGCGCTCAGCCTTGTGCCTGATGACTTGGTGCCGGATGAGGAGGCAGTGCAGGAGCTTCGGAGTCTCTTTGACTCGCCGCTGCGAGAGCAGCACATCAAGGTGGTCGCGGCCCTGTTCGGGAAGGCTGTGCCGCCCGTGGAGGAGTTGGCGGGAGCGCGGGACACGGTCATTGCCGTGCTCTGAGGCTCACTTTGGTGTTGGTGGACGACATGCTCTCCAATGTTGTACAACCCAGAGATTCTTTGCTGGAACGTGCACGGACTCAACAACCCCGCGAAGAAGAAGGCGGTGAGGGAGTTTATCGCCTCGGTGAAAGTCAATTTGGTTTGTTTACAGGAGACTAAACTTGATGTTATTGATCAGTACGTAGTAATGCAATGTGTTGGTCCGTCCTTTGACGGATTTTCTTATTTGCCGGCGGTGGAGACTCGCGGTGGCATCCTTCTCGCTTGGGACATGACGGTGATCAGAATTGATCACATTCAGCTAGACGCCAACTTTGTCTCGGGCAGGGTGACCAATAAGGATGGAGAGCAGTGGTGGATTACGGTGGTGTACGCGCCGCAGGGCGATGAGCTAAAAGCACAATTCCTATTGGACCTCTACGCTCGAAGAACGCTTTGCCCTGGCCCGTGGATGGTTCTAGGCGATTTCAACATGATCCTACGGGCGTCGGAGAAGAGCAATGATCATATCAATCGCACGATGATGAACAGATTCCGTAGCTTCGTGGATGATCACGAGCTGAAGGAGCTCTATATGCATGGGCGGATGTTTACTTGCTCAAATGAGAGAAATGACCCCACCTTCACTAAGATTGACCGGGTGCTGGTGTCGGTCGATTGGGAGTTGTCACACCCGGATCGCCTACAACAAGCCCTCTCCACGGGGGTTTCTGACCACACTCCCTTGCACCTGTCGACTAACGCTCTTCTTCATCATAAGAAGCGATTTCGGTTCGAGATCTTCTGAACCAATTTGGAAGGATTCGATGAGGCGATCAGGCAGGCTTGGACCTGCAGCGACGAGATTGTGGACCCGTTCAAGCGTTTGGATGCTCTCTATAGGAATACGGCTGCCTATCTTCAGGCTTGGGGTCAACGCAAAGCTGGCAACATCAAAACCCTCATGGCGGTGGCCAACTGGCTCATACATAGGTTTGACCAAGCCTCTGAAGCTCGCCGGCTCTCGGACATGGAATGGTGGTTGAGGAAGACACTTAAGGTGGCGCTGCTTGGTCTTGCCTCGCTGCAGTGGACTATCGATCGCTAGAGATCCAGGATACGGTGGCTGAAAGAAGGGGATGCCAACACGAAACTGTTCCAGGCGGTGGCCAACGGCAGAAGAGCCAAGAACTACATCGCTCGGGTAAAGCACGAGGAGGAGATCTTCATAGACCAAGGCAAAATCGAGGAGGTGTTCGCTGAGGCCTACGACAGGTTGCTGGGCACGGCTAGCACACGCGCGCACTCCCTGAATCTCGACCTATTGGGTTTGCCACAGCTCGACCTCGCGGACATGGAGGAGATCTTTACAGAGGAGGAGGTTTGGAGCGTGATCAAGGAGCTCCCACCAGACAGAGCGCCCGGCCCCGACGGTTTCATTGGACTGTTCTATCACAAAGCCTGGTCGGTGATTAAGCACGACATTATGGCGGATCTGCTAAAGCTGTACGTGGGGGACGGCAGAGGTTTCAGTAAGCTTAATAAGGCACACATTGTGCTTATTCCTAAAACTGCGGAGGCCTTGGAGGTCAAGGATTTTAGGCCCATCAGTCTCCCTCATAGCTTCTCCAAACTCTTTGCCAAGTTGTTAGCCACGCGGGCGCGCAGGAGATTGCATGAGGTGGTGTGCGCAAACCTGTCTGCATTCATAAAAGGGAGAAGTATCCATGACAATTACCTTTTAGTAAGGCGAGTTGCCCGTAAAATCCATGCGGCCAAGATCAAGGGGCTATTCCTCAAGCTCGATATTGCGAGAGCCTTTGATTCTCTCTCGTGGCCCTTCCTTATGGAAGTGCTAAGGGCCTGGGGCTTCAGATGGAGATGGATCGGCTGGGTGTCCATGCTGCTTTCGCGAATACCAAGATCATTGTCAACGGAACCCAGGACGCACTATGTATCATGCTAAGGGATTGAGGCAAGGAGACCTGGTTTCCCCCCTTCTTTTTGTGATCACCATGGATGTGCTCACTGCGTTGATCTAAAAAGGCACCGAGGAGGGCGTTCTTAGTTCGCTCTGCGGCATCCTGCCTCTGCAACGGCTGTCCATCTACGCGGACGACGTCGCCATGTTTATCAAGCCGGTGGTTCAAGACCTGCACTGTGTGAGAGAGCTCGTCAAGGTCTTTGGTGAAGCTTCGGGGCTCAAGATCCACTTTGCCAAATCAGCGGCTATTCTTATTCGCGGTTCAGAGGAGGATGGGCAGTGAGTTACTTCGATTCTTCGCTGCCAACTGGGTGTGTTTCCGTGCAAATATCTCGGCATTCCGTTATCGATCCATCAGCTACGCCGCATGGACTGGCACCCGCTACTTGATCAGGTCAGAAAGGTGGTTCCGGCGTGGCAGAAAGGGCTCACTCACAGACCCGGCAGGCTCATCCTTCTCAAGTTTGTCGTCTCCGCAAGGCCAATACATCAAATCATGGTGCTTGACGCCCCTGCTTGGGTGTTCGAGGAAATCAATAAGTGGATGCGGGCTTTCTTTTGGGCCGGGAAAGATAAAGTCAATGGAGGGCAGTGTCTGGTTGCTTGGGACACGATTTGCCGGCCGACGAGTCTTGGTGGCCTGGGTATTAAGGATCTGAGCTTGCAGGCCACTGCATTGAGGGTGCGCTAGGAATGGTTGTGCAGAACGGATCTGCTCCGGCCGTGGCAGGGCATCCCGTCCTCTGAAGACGCTGAGGTTAAGTCCATATTCAACAGCTTCGTCAAGATCACCCTGGGCAGTGGAGAAAGGGTTTTGTTCTGGACGGACAGATGGATCCACGGCTTTACGGTCGGCGAGATCGCGCCGCTGATCCTGGAGATGGTGAGCATGAGGGCGTGCAATGCCAGGACGGTCCGGCAGGCTCTGTTGGACAACGCGTGGTCGCGGGATGTGCAAGGGGACATATCCTTCTTGGCGCACATGCAGGTGGCTCACTTGTGTCAAGCCATCGCGACAATGCCACGGGATGATAACCTCCCGGATCAGTTCAGCTGGCCTGGTGACAAATCTGGGGTTTACACGGCTAGGTCGACTTATCGGAGACTTCGCATGGGATTGGTGCGTTCACCGACCGCGTTGGCAATTTGGCGCAGCTGGGCTCCGCTGCGTTGCAAGATCTTTGCCTGGCTCATGGTTCAGTATCGATTATGGATGTCCGACAAACGCGCTCGGCATGGGCTCTAGGACGAGCCTTCCGCCTGTTTCACCTGCTTACAGGATCAGGACAATGTGGATCATATTCTGGTGAGATGCGTCTACGCGCGGGAGGTTTGGCATCACTGCTTTGACAAGATGCACATGGACATTGCTTTTCCAACCCAGAGTAGCACTTTTACTGACTGGTGGTTCCATCAAAGGACGAGGTTCTCGGGCAAAGTTCGCCGCGGTTTTGACTCCTTCGTGATTGGCACGGCTTGGGCGCTGTGGAAACAGAGAAACGCGCAGGTGTTCAATAGAGTGCTTGATCAACGGACACCCGAGCAACTGGCGACGCTGGTTCTTTGAGAGATCAAGGAATGGTCGCTTGTTGGTTTTGGTGTAGGAGGCTTAGATCCGTTCGTGAGAGTGAGTTTGTACTCTTTTCGGTGTTGGTGTTGTCAAGTAGGATGTTCGCATCTTGCTAGACTGCTTGTAATTATCCTCTGCCTTTTATAAAAATATAGTACGCCAATTTGGCGTACTCTCGAAAAAAACATGTGAAACTGGTGATGACATATCTATCTTGCTAAAATGCATTTTAGTTCTAATATCTTGTTTCTGCTCACTTGCGCTGGTAATTAAGTTCCTGTAATTATTTGCATTATAAAAATATTGTTCCACAGTTACAAGATGGAGAGATGAGTTTTTACGATTTTAGTCAAAAACTGAAAATGTCATTGCTTCTTGAAAGCATGTTGTCTTGATGTATGAGCTCTTGTAGATTATTATAGATTATGTACTAGTTGAAGCATGGTCGCATTTTTAACATTCAGGAAAAATATATGGTTAAAAAATGAGATGATGAACCTTTTCTAACACACATGTTGATGATGCGCAGACAGAAAAGGAGATGGAGCTACACTTCTATAGGCCACCAACCTGAAGCTACCGAGGTATCGAGAAGACATAAGTATTGGTGAACCAACCGGTATTGCTGGCAATTTTCTTACCAAACAAACATGTACAGAGATGTTAGACCTGTTACATTTGTCCATGTTGCTTTAATTTGGTAGCCTGCTACATTTGTCCTCCTGATTAAATTTGAGATCGGAAGGGTGTACATTTTTGTTTGCAACTTGAGTGAGTGATTGGGTGTTCAGAGACTAAATCCAACCAAGTTTATAGGGTAAAAACTGGCAAACTTGACAATTTTGACATGTGGACGAAATCAAATCACAGAATGAACTGCTCGTAAAACTATTTCACGAGACTGACCTTTTTGTGTGGCGCCTGAGACGCAGGCGCCCCCCCACTCCCCCACCCCACACACCCCAACCCCCATAGCATGCGACCCGAGATCCGCCCCCTCTCTCCCTCTCTCCCCTTCTCAAATCCTCTCTCAAATCTTGCAAATTTGAAGATTTTGTCCATGGATTTCGAACTCAAACCCTCCCTCAAGGTAATCTTCTCCGATCCCCTTGTTTTGGTCCAAGTAATGTTAACAAATTGCTCATTTGTTGCTAGTTTGGGGAAACCCTTGTTTTGTATGGATCTAGAGATTTGCATGGAGATATGAAATGTTTGTTTCCCAATTTCCTATGATTAAGCTTGTTAGTATGTTAGGATTATTCTTATGGGTTATATTATGTTGATGCTAGGGTTAGGGTTAGGGTTGTTGTTTCATATATATTTTAGGGTTTGTATTGTGTGTTAATCCTTGGATTAGTACTCATGGAAGCAATGTTACGTTGTGTTGTTTGAATGCTTATAGGGATGGGAAGAACATGTGTGTTTGTTCATCATGGGGACAAAGATGCCTTCTTGAAAGGCAATATTGAACTGGACCCGGATGAGCTTGACATGGTGTTTGATAGTAGTCCTAGCTATGAGGAGCTCTTGCAACAAGTGAGGAAAGATTTGAATTGGATGGACCCTAGTGATATCGTTGAGTTGGAGGGAAGGCATAATGTTGGTTTTGGAATGCACATCCGTTGGAAGACAATGCGTGTCAACTCGGAGCAACGTTGGGTTGCATACAAGGAGACGGTGGCCGAATCACTAGACAAGGTTGTTGAGTTATTTGCAACGAAGAAGGTTGATTCAAGTTTGCATTTGGACTTGAACCGGAACCCCTCCCCTTTGGTTGCTAGTAGCCCCCCCAGCCTTGAAGCGAGATGAAATTGTTGAACCTATTTTGACCCAAGAAGTGAGGCCAACATTGAGCCCGTTTCTAAACAACCAAAACAAAGCTTTGTAAGAGGAGAATGATGAGTATACAGATGATGACAATGAAGTTGATCTCCATGACAACAATGTGGGTGATCTCGACAAATATCATTTGCAAGAGACAATGGACCATTCCACCCCTTATTCTCGTGGCTATGCATCGGATTCGGATGACGACGGTCGCGATGAACAAGTTGATGATGAGGGGTTCACGGTGAAGGAGGCCGAAGCTTTCAAGAAGGTATTCGGTCGGGATCACAAGAGACCATTGTTCAAGGATGTTAGTCTCGCGGATGAAGCCGTTGTGGATGGTGGCAAATGTATATCTCTTGGGGTTAGGCCAAGATCCCATCGTGATTCGGATGATGGCAACAATGGGATTGCTAAAGGGTCTAAGTTCGAAACCTTCTTGGAATTGAAGATGTGGCTCGACAACTACTCGATTACGCATTATCGTCCACACAAGGTGGTGAACTCGGACGTCAATGTTCGCTACAAGGTTGCATGTGCATGTGAAGATGAAATATGTCCATGGATTGTGCGTGCAATACCATGGAAAGGAGGTCCCACTTGGCATGTAGTGAGTTGTGTGCCAACTCACATGTGCCGAGGCAGATGGCAAGATTGTGTCCCAAGACCACAGACAACTCCCGTCCGAATTCATTGCTTACAGGCTCTCCAACTCAATATCCACACTTCCAACAATGTCCGTCCAACATGTCATTGACCTTGTGAAAGCCATCTTTCATTACAAGGTGAAGTATGGCAAGGCATGGAAGGCGAAGCAAGCCGCATTTAAGATGTTGTATGGTACTTGGGAGGAAGCATACAACCGAATCCCTAGGTTGTTGTTAGCCATGGCCGCCACAAAACCGGGTATGGTTCATGTGGCCGAGCCTCATGGGGAAAAACAACGGTTAATGAAGGAAGGAAAGTCCGAGTATTTGGCCGTGCATTTTGGGTGTTCAAGCAATGCGTGAGGGCTTTCGAACATTGTAGGCCGGTCATTGCCATTGATGGCACGTTCTTGACCGGATAATACAAGGGCACGTTCTTCTGCTGCTGGTTCCGGAGGCTCCGGAGGAACCATCCCGATAAGGGCATGCATTTGCTCGCGCCACCCATCATAATCGGTGTTCATACATAGAGGATTCCCCTCGATAGGAAGACCGGCGATCATAGCAATATCCTGGAGCGTCACGGTCATCTCCCCAGTCTAAAGATGGAAATTGTGTGTCTCCGGCCTCCAACGATCAATAAGCGCGGTGATTGCTACAACATTGTGGGGGTGGCGTCGACCAGCTGACCAACTGAATGAAAGGTAGAAGTCCTGTCTCCCTTACATACGGTGTGTATCGCTCATCATAGCGCATCCCCCCAAGGTTGACCCCGTGAGACCGAAGCTTCAGAGGTTGAAGCTCCTACAAACAAACAAATCATAAAATTACATATGGGGCATTTGTGTTTGAAATAAACACGAAATTCATAATACCGGCCACTTTCATTATTACCCGCTCCTCCACCAACATAGCATATGACCAGTATTGATGGTCCCGGTGATCAACGAGAAGCCAAACCATCCTAACAATTTCAAACAAAGCTTTCTTGTCAACACGATTATCTTTTGAATACAAATAAACTAAAATACACCTACTATATGCAAAATTCAAACCACATGTATCCAAAGCATTCTTGTCAATACAAATAAACAAAACTAGGCCTACTTCATGCAAGATTCAGTACAAATATCTTTTCCATAGAAATAACATGTCAACCTATGTATCCAAACCATATCTTTTCAATAAAATCAACTAAACCAGGGCTGCAAAATTAGGTATCTAATACATGCAAGATTCTAATACATGCAACATTCCAATCTAACAAGGGTTCCCCAAATCTAATACATGCAAGATTCAAACAAGGGTTCCCCAAATCTTCAAAATAGCATACATTCTATGGATAGAAAGAAGGGGATCGGAGGAGAGAACCTTCTAGGATGGATTGGTGAAGGAATCCACGGACCAAATCGTCGGGTCTGAAGGATTTGGGAGAGGGGATTGAGAGGGGGAGAGGAGAGGGCCGCCGTCACCGCTGTTCTGTAACTGGAGATGGATGAGGTGGGTTGGGGACGGCTAGCGTGCGTCGGCTGCATAAGTCATAGTGCAGCGCCAAGGGGCTAGGCACTGCACATTACATGTGTGGCGCCTAGATCGGAGGCGCTGCACTGCTGAGTGCGGGCCCAGGGGCTGCCACGGTGGACAGAGGTGCAATGCCCCCAAGCTAGGCGCTACACCATAGAGTGTGGCGTCTGCGTGTCGGGCGCCACACAAAAAGGTCAGCCGCGTGAAATAGTTTTACGGGCAGTTCATTATGTAATTTGATTTCGTCCAAAGGTCAAAATTGTCAAATTTGCCGGTAAAAACCATTGGCTCAGGTTTCAGTGAAAACAAACTGCTCGGTCCGATGAAGCCTGGTCCAAAATTCAATATACGGTGTATACGCACCGCTGCCCCACCTTCCTCCTCCATGAGACACCCCTCCCCCAACGTGCATCCCGCCGCCCTCCATGCCCAGCGATCCCGCCACCGGCCTCCATACCCAACGCGCCTCATGTCGGGAGAAACGACACCTATGGGATCCGGAGGACCCCTACTACGGTTGGTGGGGGTGAAGAGCTGCGTAAAGAGCAGGTCCAGCGATCAACGCGAGGGGATTTTTACCTAGGTTCGGGCCGCAAATGATGCGTAAAACCCTAGTCTTGCTTGTCTATGTTTATCTTGTGTTCTTCCGTTCTTGGACTAGCTGTTATGCGTGCCCAGTACAAAAAGTCTAAATCCTTCCACAGTACGCTACGGGCCTCCTTTTATATGGCAAAGGGGTCGCCACAGTGGCATACAGGAGGTGAAAAGTATCTACTGTGTACAAGTTTATCGCTTGACATCATAGGACAAACACATTTAATGTGCCGCCTACATGCCCTCTTGCTTTATCGGGGATAACAACAAAGCTCATCCCGTCTGTCGCCGCCTCGTCTTGCTCCGACGCACGTCCAAGATGATGAGCCATGCAGCACCATGCTGGCTGGCTGGTTGCTATGCTGGTGCGGTGACAGGGTCTTCACGAAGATCTGCATGCCACCACGCAGGTGCTTGACTAGTTAGCCTAGAAGCTGCATGCTACCACGCAGGCGCTCGCCTAGTCGGCGGGCTGGTTGCCGCGTCGGAACGGCCGTGGGGAAACGAAACTTTGGTAGGCATGGGCCTGGCCGCGGTCCCGCAGATGCTCCCGGCAAGGGTCATGCCAGGGTCTCGCGGCCGTCCCCGGTGTCGGCGTTCTGGGAACGGGGGTACCCAGACTTGCTCGCTCGCTGCCCGCGTGGTTTCAAGGGTGGCCCAAGACGCCCATCTTCATCAACACAAGCTCAAGACCTCGCGAGGGGCCAAGCCTGCTGGGCGGACGACAGAAGCCTCCTCAGCGCGCCTCGCCAGCTGGCTCGCGAGGAGGCGGAGAGATCAAGGCGGGTACCTCACGAGGTGCCCATGACGCAAGCCATGACGACTAAGGGCGCCAGGCGGGCGCCGCCCGCCAGAAGGTCCTTATTTCCTCTTTGGTGCAAAGGAGGCAAGCGCAGCGAGGCATCAAGCAAAGGCAGCCGCTTCGTGCAACAAGACCAAGACCATCACAACGGCAGGAAGGAGGTCATCGTGGAGCCCAAGCCAGCCATCATCGCCGAGCCTCCGACAAAGCGAGGACCAACTTTAGTCGATAAATGTACTAGATGTTCCCTTCAAATGGCCAATTGTTGGCGCCTTCCCGCCAATATTTGGGAAGAGGCCTGTGGCCTCCGCCTATAAGTAGAGCTAGCCACCACAAGAGAGGCATCTCATCTTAGCTTGATCCAATCCGGTCGAGAGCCTAGCCACAAGAACACCTCACCCTCGCGAGGCTGTTCTTCCTTGTATTGTTCATCATTAGCCCCTGAGGCAATCCACCACACCACACACTGGAGTAGGGTATTACACCACAATGGTGGCCCCAACCAAGATAAACCTTGTGTCCCTTGTGTTGCTCTTCGTAGTTTAGATCCTTGCGAGGCGACGGCGCAGGTGGGTAGGGGTGAGACCTCCGCGGCACCCCTGTAGTTCAAACCTAGAGGGTCCGCCGAACCCGAACCGACATTTGGCGCGCCACGAGGGGTCCTCCAGAATCCGCCTCGCCACTTCGCGCCCGTCAGATCGCCATCGCCATGTCCGCGCACCAGGCGGGCAACCTTATCCCTGGGCGGCCTGGCGCACCACGCAGAGCCGCCGCCGGCAACCCCATGCCCCAGGCAGCTCGCGGTCTGCAGGGCGCTGCAGGCCGCGGGCGACGCGGTCAGGCAACGATAGCTCTCACGCCGCGGCAGGCGCGGTTGGCGGCAAGGGCCTCAAACCACGCCGCGGCCACGGTGCCGTACACCCGACGGGAGCAGGCGAACTCAAGGGCCGCGCTCATGGTGGCCCGAGAGCTACTACAATGCAGGCTGCTGGAGGGCGGTCGCGACGTGCTGCTGGAGCGGGTGGCAGAGCTCCTGGGCTTCGCCGTATCGGGGGCTCACCCTTTCTGCACCCAACTCCCACCTCAGGTCCAGGGCGGCCCACGCGGAGGCCCACGCATGCCCGCGCAACTCCAAGCGGACTCCAAGACCGCTCCAACGCCGGCCAGGCCGTCAGCACCGGGCTAGCAGCGGCGCTGCCTCCGCCCCCGGCTAGCGAAGGAGGACTCGCCAGGCTAACGGTTCAAGGTCAGCCGCTACCACCCCTGTGTGGGCGCCAGCAGGGCTGCGTGGCACACGGGGCACTATGGTGCAGCATTCGGGATGGCGGCCCCAGTACGTGCCCCTCATGATGGATCAAGGGCACGCGGAGGAGGACGAACACGGCTTGCTCCTCGGCCCAAGCTGGGGGGACGAGGCACCCGAAGCTTAGCTCTTCCAGGAGCCCCGGGAAAGCCCCGTCAACCGTGCTGGAAGTAACAATTATCGGGTACCGCTAATTCCTCAGGAGCAGGCATACGCTAACCATGGATCGCAGGAAGAACAGGTCGTCGCGGCGGACGGCTGCCCCAATCCCGCAGTTTCCTACCCCTCAGGAGGAGGGCGCCGGGGGCTGCAGGAGAGGGGCCGAGATCCGGCATCACCACCAAGGCGCTCGAGCAAGGAGTCCTCGGGAGGTAGGCCCTCGCCGGGAGGCGCCAGGCCTACCTCGGCTGTGAGGACCCGTGGTCGCCGGGGAACTGGCTGGACCGCCTACCCCATCGGGCGGCGCCCTCGGCTTCCGCCGCTGTCGGTGGCACTAGAGTGTGGCGCAGGCGGGCCTCGTCTCGGGCGATATGAAGCAAGGACGGTACTGTGAAGAAGGCCTGCTCGTGAAGCTCGCCGCCTCGTGACACTCTCATGTAATAATGAGGGGCTGTACACGCCCTGGAGTGTCGGGAGCGTCGGCCTCAGCCCAGGGCTCCCTCCCACGCCTGGCAGCACTTAGCTCACACTGTGAGAAGACGCCCAAGACTAGACTAGGTGTCTGGACGCGGCTTTTTCTGCTTTTCTTGCTTTTTTCCTTGGCTGTCCCCTTTTGGATTTAAGTTGAATTCGAGCCATGCATTTGGCGTGTGTTCGAGGAAGGTGTTAGTCTCGCCGAGCAATCTCTCGCACTCGTTACCACTGCCTCACCTGCCTCCCTCGGAGCCCTCGCGAGACGGGCCAGCCTAGCATGCGCATGCACCGACCGCCATCACCGCGCCTCTCGGGAGGTTCTCATCACAGGATCAATGGGCTGCTCAGGAGCACATGGAGCGCCACAGCCCTCCGCAGTTATCTCGGGCCCATGCGGTCGAAGGTAAACAAGCCAGCCAGCTCGTCCGCAAGGCCAGCCACTTGGCGCAGGCGTACGGGTGATATCGCATCTACTAATACGTTAACTGCAAGTTTTCACACGAGGGGCTCCCCCTCCCAAAATGCTCTTACAACCTTCAGGGCCAAGCCCGAACTCTACCTGCGCAGGATAAGAAAGAAGGAGCAGCACACAGTCAATCGGATTAATCCCCCAATGCATCCTCGAGATCACCTCATGAATCATCGCTGGCGTCGCTGGCCTCGCCATCGCCCTCGGCATCGCCGTCAGCAGCGTCAGGTCCATTCACCACGCCGCCTTCATCAGCGGCCACGACCACGCCGTCGCCGTCGAGCGGCGGCTCGACGAGGGCATCCACGCTGTCTTCCACTCCACGCGCCAGCTCGCCCTTGACGGCCTCGGGTACGGGGCGATGGCGGCATCAAAATCGGGTTGGGGTCCATGTCCCAAGATGGCTGAAGACGCGAGAAAAGGCACGCCCGAAAGCAGGGCGCTACCTCTCCTCCACCAACCTCGTTGGCTTCACCGACCGCACTTCCAGCAAGCGCCACCACATCGCTGAAGAAGTGAAGGTTGCCAAGATAGTTAACTACATGAGGCTCGCCAACGGCCGCCTCGCAGATGTTGCCCAAGGCCATGTTAGCTCTTTCCCGGAGCATGCGGAGCATGGGGCCGTGCTCATGCTCCAGGATCTCGCCGCCGGGCGATTCGCCCTGCTCCACGCCGCCCCCCGCCGACGAGAAGAAGCATCTCGCGCGGAGGAAGTCAGCCTCCTCGCGCCACGCCAAGGGCGGCATGGGAAGCGCCGGCCCGCTGCCTCTTCATCCAACTTGGCCCTCGTGGCGGCGGTCCTGCTTCCGCTTCGGCCCCGATCAACCCCAGCCTCTCCTCGAACTCGCCGAGGTTCTGCTGGCTGTCGCCACTCGGGCGATCAACCTTCAGACTCGGGCCTCCCAAGAGCGACATCATCCTCCGCCTTGCATCACCAAGCGCCTCGCCTCCAGCTTGCTCAAGATCGCGGGCGACTCAGCTGCTTCCAGCAGCACGCCTCCTGCCTCCGGAGTCTACCTGGTCGACCAAAGACCCCTTCATCGACGCAGGTCAGCCACAGCTCCACCTGCTGCCTGTGGAATTGCTCCAGCCCGAGCTCCGCTGCCGCTCCTCCGCGCCTCACGCTGCGGTCCGCCTCCCGGCCTCCTCGACGCCCGGGAACGGTCTCCCATGAGGCCGCCAGCGACACTCGGCTTTCTCATTTTCGAGGTCACGCTGGTGGCGCGAGGGCAACCACCACCTTCAGCTTGCGCCTCAGCCTAGGCGCAGGCCCTCAGCCTTCAAGGCGTGCGTCTTCATCAGCGAGCTCTACACCAAGATGGCTCACCGCTTCACCGCCTCCGAGAAACCTTGGCTAAGGGCACGGCGCCCCGGGCGCGCCGAGCACGCCTTCGCAGCAGCGCCATCCGCCCTGTGTGTGCTGGGGCCACGAATCAGCGCCCCCTCCGGCAGGGGGCTGGGGGCTGGCGCCCGTGATGGCCGGGCACGCCGCCAGAGCCCGGCCTAGAGCTGGCTCGCTCCCTCAATGAAGAACGAAGATTCACCTCAGCATCGCCGCCCACGACTCAGCCGAGGAGCCCAAGGCAGGCTGGCTATGCCTCGGGTAGGCTCGCAAGGAGGGTCGGAGGTGCGCAGAACCATGATGCGCCACAGATGGCTCACCTCCGACCGCCTCACTACAAGGGTAGTGCTTGAGCTCGAGCGCTCAAGGCGTGGAGGGGTGAGGCCTGGGGATGGCTCCTCAGCCATCTCCGTGAGCTCGGCAGGAAGGGCCCTGTGGAGCAAGGATCACCAAGCAACAGGAAAATAAGGAACTAGGAAAGGGAAGGCTTACTCATCAATGGCGAAATACTTCAAGCGCTTCAAGAAAGCGGCAAGGGTAATCATCACCCAAGGCCTCCCTTCTCTTCCGGAGAGCCTCGAAGTCCATGTGGAAGCGGTCCAGGAGTTCAGTGCAGGGGTCAGCCTGCGACGAGGAAGAAGCACCAAGGTGACCAGCGTCGGGGGCGTTGTCCTGGCGCACGCCACCGGTCGCCTCACCAAGAAGGGTAGCCGGGGCCTCAGGGGCGTCGGCCACGGGAGCCGCGGGCCGCGGCTCAAGGCCTTTATCCGCAACAGTGCGGGTCTCAGGAGCTGCCACCTCAGGAGTGCCGCCAAGGCCGACATCCCGACGGAGGCCCCTCAGCCTCCGGTGGCCTTTGCCTCCCCGCTTCCACCACTCGAGGAAGGATCACCGTGGGTGACTGGAAGGGCGTCACCACTACGGGTTCTCGCAAGGCCCCATGAGGCCTGGCGGGCGCAGCCCCATTCGTCAAGCTGGGCATCTGCTCACGAAGTCACCCCTGTTTGAGCAAAGGTACAGCAAAGCACCCCTTGCGGATGCTGCAGGGGAAGGGTCCCCACCAGATCGTGAGAACCTTCCTCAAAGACTTCAAAGGCCAGTCCTCCTCCTAGAGCCTCACGTCCTCACGCTCGCCAAGGCCCACATCCGCGGGAATGGCGCCGAGAGGGGCACACGGCATAGGAGGAACTCATTCACCACCTTGGGCGCCACGCCGAAGCGCCCTGGCATCTGTGGCGATGTTGATGAAGACGAGCCGGGGGCTCGTGAGCGTCTCCTGGCCCCAGACCGAATTGGGGACAACGGGCAATGTTGGCTCCGACAGCAGGGGGCTGGGCACCCTGACGTCCACATACAGCCACCGCTTGCGGAACCCAGACGCGGGCGGAGGAAGGTTGAAATCAATCCCTGAAGCCGTTGTTTCTGGTGCGGCAATGAAGCTCACGCACCCCGAGCATTGTGTGGCATTGATGAGGCGCAAAGAGAAGAAGTGACGCAGCAAGGCAACTGAAGGAGGGATGCCCATCATCACCTCACAAACAAAGGCGAAAACGACAAGAAGAGTAATGGATTCAGGACCCAAATGCATCATATGGATCTTGTAATGGGAAAGGACAACATTGAAGAAATTGGAAAAGGAGGGAACCAGACCCGCCCACAGGGCGTCGGCGAAGTACCGGACCTCGGTGACTATTCTGTCAATGGAGAAGTGAGACGCGGGCCAGACCGTCGTCCTCCCGCACTCGTTGAAGATAGTGGCGAGGGCAGAGCTGACCTTGTCCAAGCCTTCTCGGTTGAGTATGATCGACCGATCGACAAGAAGAGCTGCTTGACAGCAGCGAGCGGGCGGAGGCACAAAGCTTTTCACTTTCCCTTCTTCACGGAGCCATGGCGATGTAAAGGGGGAGGATTCGAGATTGATTGAAGCGGAAATCGGAGCTCGAGAGGAGGAAGAGCAGGAGGCGGTCGAGCTGCTAAAAGAGGGATGACTGTGTGCAACCACGGTCCGCTTAGTCGGGCGCAAAATAAGGAGGCGTGGGGAACAGGACGCCCACGCCCAATCAACCGCCACACGGCGCCCGAGGTCAGAGCTGTTAGGGCCCACGGCGCTCGTGACTTGCCCTTCGCTTCTCTGCTCGGCCAAGTCCATGCGCCGCCTTTGGGCCCGAGGGCTACCGTCGGTGTTCGGGAATGGGGTACCAGACTTGCTCGCTGCGCCCGCGGCGCGGGTTTCAAGGTGGCCCAAGACGCCCATCTTCATCAACACAAGCTCAAGACCCTCGCGAGGGGCCAAGCCTCGCGGGACGGACAACAGGAAGCCTCCTCAGGCGCGGCCTCGTCAGGCTGGCTCGCGAGGAGGCGGAGAGATCAAGGCGGGGTACCTCACGAGGTGCCCATGACGCAAGCCATGACGACCAAAGACGCCAGGCGGGCGCCGGCCCGCGCAGTGTCCTCATTTCCTCTTTGGTGCAAAGGAGGCAAGCGCAGGCGAGAGCATCAAGCAAAGGAAGCCGTTTCGGTGCAACAAGACCAAGATCATCACAACGGCCGGAAGGAGGTACTCATGGAGCCCAAGCCGGCATCATCGTCAGAGCCTTTGACATGCGAGGACCAACTTTAGTCAGGATAAGTGTACTAGATGTTCCCTTCAAATGGCCAATTGTTGGCGCCTTCCCGCTCAATATTTGGGAAGAGGCCCAGGCCTCGCCTATAAGTAGAGCTAGCCACCACAAAGAGAGGCATCTCATCTTAGCTTGATCCAATCCGATCGAGAGCCTAGCCACAAGAACACCTCACCTCGCGAGGCTGTTCTTCCTTGTATTGTTCATCATCCCTGAGGCAATCCACCACACCACACACTGGAGTAGGGTATTACACCACAATGGTGGCACGAACCAGTATAAACGTTGTGTCCCTTGTGTTGCTCTTCATGTAGTTTAGATCCTTGCGAGGCGATGAAGTGCAGGTAGGTAGGGGGTGAGACCTCCGCGTGCACCCCAGAGTTCGAACCAAGAGGGTCTGCCGGAACCCGAAATCCGACACCCGGCAAGGATCTTGCCAGGGGTCTTCGGCCGTCCCCGGCAAGGTTCTTGCCAGGGGTCTTCATCTTCTGGTCCTTATCCATACTCGCAGGCCTTTGGTCTTCACAAAGATCTGCATGCCACCATGCAGGCGCCCCTGAGTCTTGGTCTCGACGTTTTCGATGGTGTCAGAACTCTCAGGTCCAAGGCCGCCCCGGCAAGGGTGTTGCTGGGGGAAGTCCATCTTGTCCTTTTGCTCTTTATGCCTCTGGCTTGAGTGCTGCCTTGGCAGTCTCGTACCTTCCCTTCCTCTGCCCACCAAGAATGGCCGCGGGTGTGGCTACGACTGCCCGTGCACAAGTAAAGGGGTACAGAAAGGCCCCTACTTTTGTACACCGACATGAGCCCCCGGGCCTGGGCCACACATAAGCGTGAAGCGTTGCTGGTCCAGGCCCAGTACGGTGCACGGGCATGAGTGGCAGGGTTTTAACCGCGGTAACTTTTTCGCTAGTTGCGCTTCCCCACGATTCGCATTGAGTGTGTGACGTGGGGGTCATGCGTGGGACGGTCACAGCACCCTTGCGTAACCTCGTGGTGAATAGTGAAGAGGCAGCCCGTGTTTTCCCCATAAAAAAGAGGAAACTGCAGGGGCGCTGCTCATGTACCCTCCACGCCTTCTCCAATCATGGAACCGCCATTCCCCTCTTCTTCTTCAAGAGAAAATCAAAGCTCTCGCCTCTGCTCGCCGCCGCCGCGCCCCCATTTCCCTTGATCCCTTGCCCCCTCTCAGCCGCCATGGCGCCCAGGGCAAGCAAGGGCAATGGAGCGGCCAAGGATGCCGGAGGGAAGGAGGCGGGCAAGGGAGCGGCCAAGGACGCCGGTGGGAAGGAGGCGCCGGAGAGCGAGTTGGTCGAGCTGCGGATGCAGTACGCCCTCTTCACCTCGACGGCCGACGTGCTCACCCTCGAGGAGAAGTTTAGGCCTTTGCGGGGGAGGGAGACGTCGGGGCATCCCGCCACGCGCATCGTCCCTGCCTCCTTCGCCAAGCCCTGTCCAAATCGATATCCTTTCTTTGTCGACTACTTCTCCTGCGGGCTCGGACCCCCTTTCTCAGATTTCTTTAATGATATCATGCACACCTACGGCTTCCACCTTCTGGATTTTACGCCGAACGTCGTGGCGTGTATGGCCTTCTTTGCCGACCTTTGTGAGGGCTTCGCCGGAGTGCACCCCAGCACGGCGCTCTTCCGCCATTACTTCACCCCTCGCATCCAGCCAGGGGGTGCCATCTCTAGCTGCATCACATGGATCCTGAGGACCCAAAGCAGGGGCACATACCCAGAGGGTACCCAGAAGGAGAGGTGGGACGAGTGGTGGGGTCGATGGTGCTGGATCGTGGAGACAGATCCGCATGAGTTCTGCCGGGTCCGTTGGAGGCCGCCGGTCCGCAGCAAGGACTGGGGCGAGCTTGACGCCGATGATGAGAAGCTCACGGTTGCCATCACCAGGATTCATCGCCTCACCTCGGCCGGGCTCACTCTCGAGATGATCAGGGTTGACTTCATCTGCCGCCGGATTGCCCCGCTGCACAATAAGGGGAGGCCGGCCTGGGATTTCAGGAAGGCGGCCGATATCATGAGCCTCCGCCCCAGCCCGAACCACAACTTCACGGTGCTACAGCATGCTCATCTTTTCCAGAGGCTTTTCCAGCTCAAGGTTGACGAGGTCGGCAGGGTTGAGAGGACCGGCAAGGCCGAGAAAACCGGCAAGGCTGCCAAGACCGGCAAGTCTCTGTTTGGGTTGCCAGCGGGGGTGGTCCCGTTGAGCAACAACTCTTGCCGGACCACCATCATCGCCATGATGCCGGTTTTCAACGCGCACGACCTCGATCTGACCTGTACCGAGCCAAAAATGGAGCTGGTGCAGACATTCTTCGACAACTTGTCGGAGAGGTATGTTCATGACGAGCCACAGCTCATCCACGCCACCAGTGAAGAAGAGTTGGCGTACATCGCCGCCAGGGCGGAGGAGGCAGCACTTGCTGAGGAGGCTGGCAGCCTCGGCACTGTGGAGGACGAGGCCGACGCGGCCGCAGAAGAGAAGGAGTTCACTGAGTGGACGTGGTTTGCCGGGGAACCCAGTGGCACCGGCGTTGGGGTTCCCCTTGTTAAAGAAGTGGTCGAGGAGTCGACCAAAGAGGAGACCAATGCGGATGACTCCTCGGCCCCAGGGAAGGAACGTGTCCTGTGGTGGGCTGGCTCCGGCGAGCCGGTCCGGCCAGGCAAGACCGCGCAGCGGCAACGGGCCCAGGCGCAGACCATGCGCTCGACGAGGGCTGCGGCGACGAGGGCTTCGGCAGTGAAGAAGACTGCAGCTACTGCCTCCTCCTCATTCAAGCGGCCCACACCCCATCCCGTTCTCGTCACCTTGCGAACGCCGCCCCGGAGGCTGACTTTGACCTTGGGTCCTTTAGCCCGAAGAGGAAGAGGAGGCCAGAGGAGGAGGAGGAGGACGAGTAAGCACCCTGCCCCTCATCATCTCCTAACCCCCCCCCCCCACGCTTGCGCTATCTTCCCCTGGCTTGATCTTATCTTCACAGTGACATGGAGACGCTGGCCCAGAGGGTGGCGAAGGGAGCCAACGTTTCGACGGGCGACGAGCCCCCGGCCAGCGCTCTGCGCATGCCGGCATTGGTGGTGATCAGCCCGGACAACAGCCCTCAGCGCAGCCCCCGCTCCAGCCCCCAGCCACCCCTGACACGTCGCCCCCATCGACCACGCAACCCAGAGGGGCGTCTCCGGCAAGGGCACCTACCGCCGAGCCCACACACATGGAGGAAGCGGGAGGCAAGCATGGGCACTGGTGGCTCCGTCCCGGCAACAAAGATTGGCGGGGAGGGAACCACTTCTCCTCAGCTCGGCATGGGTAAGCTGCCTGCCTCCTGTTCCCTGCCATCTCTGCCACGCGATGATCTCTTTTTTCTTTGTTCTGAACCTTGATTTTGGCCTCGCTTCATTCTTCTTTCTGGTTTCCAGACCCTCTCTCGACAGACCAGGTGGACATCGACACTGTCATCGAGGGGGTCGCCAAGCATGCCAAAGTCGAGGCCACCAAGATCACGGCTAAGGAAGACGCCAGGTCCGCCAGCGAGGAGGCCGCCAAGGGGCCTGCCGGGGAGACCATCAAGGCTGCTGCCGGGGAGGCCGGCAAGGCTGCTGTCGAGGAGGCCGCCAAGGAGCCTGCCAAGGAGGACGCCAAGGAGCCTTCCGGGGAGGAGGTGGCCGATGACCAACCTTCCTCCCCTACAGCCCCTGCCCCGGGCAAGTTTTGAAGGTGGGCGATGATCTGTTCATCCGCCTCCTAGGGACGGCAAACACCAGAGCGCCAGCCGAAGGGAAGGTTTTCGACGATGAGGCCCTCACACTGCTGGGCTCCAGGTTGTCGACGAACCGAGCGCCAGCAGCGGTGCTTCCCAAGAAGAACAGCTCCTCCGGGCCATGAGTGCCAATTTCCAGAAGCTTCAGGCGCTCCACCATGCCCGCCGGGATAAGGTGAACTCCAGGACGGCGGCCGTAGACAAGGCCGAAGCAGACTTTCAGGAGCGCGTCGCTCAAATGCAAGTCTGGTTTGGTGAGGCCCGGCAGGAACTGAGGGCCACCCAAGATCAGCAGGACGAGCGCAAGTGAGAGCTCCTCCTGAAGCAAGCTGACATTGAGAAGGCCCAAGAGGCGGCGAAGGAACAGACCGCCAAGGACGAAGCTGACCGGAGGCAGCAGCAAGCTCTGTTAGACACCCAAGAGGAAGACCTCGTTGCTCGTGAACAGGCGCTTGCCGCCACGCTTTGCGGCAAGGACGAGGAGATCGAGAAGCTCGTCGCTGTCACATCCCTAGTTCTGGTATGACCTAGGCTAGCTAGTCATTTGAGCATCATGTTTAAATTCCATTTAATTTTGAAATGGGGATTTGTGAAACCCTCAGAATCATTTTTGGAAATTGACCCAAGTAAAAATTGCTCCAAAAAGGTCCAAGAAAATGCTCATGTTGCCCTCTGAAAATATTGGACAGAGATAATAATCAAACCAATATTTTTGGGAGCTCATAAGTATTTATTTTTGGGCATTTGGAATTAATGCATACCTATTTGCATTGGATATATATATATGTTATATATATTATATATGTCCAATAATTATGCTAGTTGTCGAGGAGCTCGAACAATATAGTTAGCTCCTGCAAAATTGGCATAAGGAAATAAAATGATTTAGTATTTTAATTAAATCAAAATAAATGTCGAAAAATAGAAAAAGAAATAAAGGAAAAAAACCCTACACTGCAGCCCCCTGCAGCCCAATGCCTAGCAGGCCGGCCTAGCCAAAGAAGCGGCCCAGCCCCACCAGGCGAGGCGGTCTGATCCTCAACCTCTCGCCAAGAGGCGAGGGCGTCGACGCCATGAGCCATCGCTGCGGGCCACCTCCCTGCCTGCTTCCTCTCCTTCCCGACCCTTCTCGAGACGCCAGGAGTCACGCACGCGCCGCCCCGACCGCTCTCCCTCTCTAGTGGCCTCCCTTCCTCTCTCTCACCCTTCCCCGCGAGCACCCGAGCGCCACCGTCGCCGCCGCACGCCATTGCCGCGGCCACCACCTCCTCCTCGCCTCTCTTCGAGTCCGAAGCACCGCCAGATCGCCATCGCCCTCCCCGCTAAGTCACGCGAGCGGAAGGCCCTGCAGCGTCGCCCCGACCCTTCTTCCTCCTCGGGCCGCCGTGGATCTCCGCCGCCGCCGCCGCTGTCAGCTCTTTCCCGAGCTCGCTGCTGTCTCTTCCGTCCCCCGTGAGCCCCCACGTCGCTTCCCCTTCTCCTCGCCTCTCGCGCCTCCAGCCCCTCTACCGCCTCGAGCCGAGCTCCGCCGCCGCCGCAAGCTCGATCCGTGAGCTCCGCCACTGCGGCGACCTCCTGCCGCCTCCGCTGGATGCGGACGAGCCCGCTACGCCGGTGTTTTAGCCGCCGCCGTGCACCGCAGCGCTGCGCCTCCTCGGCCGAACTCCGCCGCCACGGCCAAGCTCTCGCTGCAGATCTGCCACCCCAGCCCGGGTGGCACCACCGCCGACGCTACCTGGTCAGGGCTCGATCGAGCCCAGCCACGCCGCGAACGGGCATCAGAGTCTGCTCGCGGCGCTCCGCTGCTTCAGCCTCGCCCGGTGGCTTAACGCCGGTGGGGTTTGACCTTTGACCCCGCGGCCCGTCGAGGTGGGCCTCAGGTTCAGTGATTAGCTTAAGGCTAATCACTGCTAACTAACCCCCGACATCGACTCAAGGCCCGGCGCCCTAATCTTTTAATTAGGCTTAAACTAACCCTTGTTTAACTCAGGTCACCGACGTGTGGCCCCACACGCCAGTTTGACCCGGTCAGCCACGGTTGACTCGCCGACGCCATGCCTCTGTAATGTCGACGCAGATTATTCATTTTCTGGATTTAAATTAATCAGGAAATTCCAGAAAATGATTTAAACTTCAAAAAATCATATAAATTCAACCGTAGCTCAGATTGAAATAATTTATATATGAAAAATTATCAGAAAAATGCAACCTATCCATCTGTACCAGTTTCATGCATGATAAAACAACTTATACCTGCTGTATAGGTGAAAACACATGAATGGCATTTATAAGAGCTTATTTTGGAGTTGCATTTGAACCTTTGGTTCAAATGGACTTCATTAAAATTGAATACTAGTTGCATTAGCTCAAACAGCATCACATCTACATGCCATGTTCATGCATCATATTGTTGCATATGATTGGGTATTGATTGCCGCACTGCCTTCTCGATAGGTCCCGCTCAGGAGACGCTCCAGAGTACTGCCTCGTGAAGCAAAGGCCTCCCTTTTTGTTTTACCAGCAAGCAAACCCCTTGTTCATTCCGATACAATCCTACTCTCTCGCTCCTGCTCTCGCTATTGTATTAGGACAACAACGATTCATCTGCTACTTTGTGCTGCGGTAGTTGAACCCATTCCTCTCGCATGACATGTCATTGCCACAAGAATATTTGAAACCCACTAGCATGTGTAGGAGTTGATTGAGCCATGTTGTGTTCCTACCATGCTATGCCTGCTATTGCTTAGAGTTGTGTCGGGTCTGATTCATTGGGAATGAATTGGAGTACAGTTCTATGTTCTGATGCTGAGAGTGGAATGTGTGAACACGATTTGGTAAAGGCAGCGGTGAGAGGCCATATAGGAGTACATGGTGGGTTGTCTCACTGGAACCATCCTTAAGCACTGAGTTCTATGTATGTCGTCCAATGACTAGTACTACCACACATTGGAATGCTTAAGTGCCCCTCTCGACTTATTAACCAACTTGATCTCTGTCCAGGAGTCGCAACTAGTTTTCGTGTTTGTAGGTAGTGCTATTTTTCTACCGAGTGGCACCCGCAGGTGGGCTTGGAACAGACTAGGCACAGGTGGCATGATGTACCAAGTGGCACCCGGATGGTGGGCTTGGGAACCCTGCTCACATCGTTTGGGGCCGTGAGCGACACCCCGGCCGGATCTCCTTGCGGATGGAACCCAATAGGCGATAAACCTGGGCTAGAGTCTTGTGTGGTTAGTCGTCGTGGCCAACACCTCGCCAAAGCTTCCGCTTGAAGGTTGCCGAGGTACATGACGGTACATGGTGATAAGTGGTGAGAGCGTGTGTGAAGAAGTACACCCGCAGGTTATCATGATCTATTCAATAGCCGTGTCCTCGGTTATGGACTTCTTGGATGCTTACGTGGTACATAGACAACTTGAAGTGGATACTCTAAAATGCTCAAGACAAGTGTGAGTGCTATGGATGGCCTTCTCGTATGGAGACGGAATGAACCCATAGTAGTGTATTGTGTGGTGACTAGTGGACTGCAGCGCCTATATCACCTCAAAGAAGTTCTCGTAGTCGAGAACAGGATAGCCACAGAGTCAAAGCTGGCTTGCTGCAACTAAACTCCACATTACCTTCTTGATACTAATGCATGTATAATTGGATCTGATGTAAGTCTTGCTGAGTACCTTTGTACTCACATTGCTTTATTTATGTTTTTGCAGCGGAGACTTGGTCTTTCTAGTAGTACCGCTTGGACTTGATTTAGTAGCTTGTTACCTCAGCTACGATCTTGTACCCTTGGGAGGGTCTGTAGATAGTCGGGCTTCTCAGCCTTTTTCTTTTGTAGTTGTCGTACTTTCGGACATGTAATGCTTCCGCTTGTTGCTTGTATGTTTCAATGATGGGTCATGTGACCCCTGTTTGTATTTAATGCTATGTGGCTCTTCCGAGCCTTTACCTATATGAGTTTATGCGTTATGTTGTGATGCCATGTTGTACAAAGCACATACTTGCATGTTATGCGACGTGTAACTTGTATTGCTATGTGTGGGATCCGACAACCTAGTTGTTTATCCTTGGTAGCCTCTCTTATGGGGAAATGTAGTCTCGTGCTTCTGAGCGATAGTAGTCCGCTACAGCCCGGTTCACCGGAGTCCTACTAGCCCAAAGACTACCGCTTGGACACTTGATCGGCCGGCATGTGTTTCACTTCGTTCCTATGTCCGTGTCCTTCGGGAAATGTCACGCGGTGATATTCGAGTCCTGCCTAGCCTGCTACAGCCGGGATACCGAGTCCTTTAGCCCAAAGTGCTACAGCCCGAATTCATACGTTGATGACCGACATGCTCGATGTGATTCATGTATGCCTGTCCCCATAGGTTAGTGCCACTTTGGGTTCACGACTAGTCATGTCGGCCCGGGTTCTCTGTCATATGGATGCTAGCGACACTATCATATACGTGAGCCAAAAGGCATAAACGGTCCTCGCCATGGTAAGGCGACACCTGTGGGAATACCGTGCGTGAGGCCGCAAAGGGATATGATGTGTTACATGCTAGATCGGTGTGACTTAGGATCGGGTCCCGACAGCTTTGGTATCGAGCCTCGATTGCTGAGGATTTCCAAGCCAACCTGGTCGAAGTTGAGTCTAGAAATGCTTTAGTTATGTAAGGGAATTGATTGTGGAAGGGAACGTAAGGCTCTTTTTACTCCTTTACCTCATGGCCCTCTGATCTGAGTCGCCCTATCTTTCCTACGGGGTTAAGGAACTAGGCTTTCTCTTACCGCTCTATCAGATCACGTGTTACTACTCCGTAGCTCCATAGGGTTGGTTGATCAGAGTCATACCCCAGTTTTTGATTACCTCCGATGTAGCCTGTTTAGTAATATCTCAGAACCTTGAGTGGTGATGTTGAGTTGTTGTACTACCCCATTTTAGGAGGATGTCTCATTTTGAGCATTTTACTGCCGTTATGCTGCCGGAATTGCCCCAGGAGTTCGAGAGTTACTAATTTCTTTGTCCTACATTTTACAGTCTGTAGTTGATGTTGATTCCATCCTTGGTTTCGTTTCTCAGGATGTCATCAGTTAAGCGAAGTTCTGTTGCTCGTAGCCAGAACCACGAATATGGTAGAGATGAGGATCCTCCCGACCAGCCTTCATTGGCAGAGTTCATGTTAGAGATGGAGAGAAACAAGCGTGAGTCTAACCGCTTGTTGGCACGTATCGAGGAGAACACCGCACATCAGTCCAAGGGGTCTGCAACCATTCATGACTTCATTCGCTTGCACCCACCTTCCTTTCATCATTCCATCGAGCCACTCGATGCAGATGGTAGCCCGTAGTATCACACGCAAGCTCCGCTCGCGAACGTAGCTGAAAGTGACAAGGTCACCTATGCTGCATACCACCTGGAAGGTCATGCTAGTCTTTGGTGGCAGAACTATGAGGCTATGCTTCCAGCTGGTCAGATTCCAACCTAGAGAGATTTCACTGAGGCTTTTCGCGAGCATCACATTCCTGAAGCCCTCATCGATCGCAAGAGAGAAGAGTTCTGTAGTTTCACCCAGAGTAAAATGGTTGTTGATGCTTACAGCAGAGAGTTTGAGAACCTCGCCCGCTATGCTACAGAAGAAGTGTCCACGGACGCCAAGAAGCAGGCTAGGTTCCGGAAGGGTCTCAACCCCAAGTTGCGTCGTGATCTCCACCTGCATCATTGTGATACATTCCAAGCTCTTGTGAACAAGGCCATTAATGCAGAGACAACTCAGCTCATTTACGAGGAGTCTCGTAAGCACACCCGTGAGTTGGGATCTTCTTATGGTTCTAGATCTCAGAAGCGCCGGATTTGGATTCCGAACTCTGCTCTTCCACCCGGATATTCACCGAGGCCATCTTATGTGGCGCCTCACCCAGTTCAGCAGTATGCTCCACCCAAGCCTGTTGGTAGACTGCCTTCCAATGCGGGTCCACGTCCTACTTCAGGGACTTGCTTCACATGCGGAGAGCCAGGACACTATGCACGGATCGCTCTCGCACCGCTTATGCTCCACCCCACCGAGAAGACTGTTGCTGTGTTAAGCCATCTAGCAAGACGATCAGTGTCAAGTCAGCCCCCCGAACATGGACGGTGCATCACGCCTCAGCTAAAGACGCCATGATGATCCGGATGTCATTCTTGGTACACTCCTTGTCAATTGCCACCCGCCTCGGTTCTATTCGACATCGAGCATCTCATTCTTTCATTTCAAAGCTATGCTAACTTGCACAACATATCATTTTGTGATATGCCCTTCCACTAGTCATTCAAACCTCGGATCCAAATGGCAAACATCTAGTGTAAGCCATGGTAATGAAATCCTTGTTGACAGACTTGTATTCCTTGCCTCACTTATAGCCCTCAAGTCCACAGATATTAACATCATCTTGGGTATGGACTGGATGAAAGCTCATTATGCCAAGATTGATTGTTACACCAGATCTGTTCAGCTTACACACCCCTCTGGCAAGATAGTCACTGTCTTCACTAGAGTTGCAAAGTGACAACTCTATTCTCTTAATTCCAGCCCTCTTCCAGACCTTGAAGATATCCCGATAGTCCGTGATTTTCCGGATGTCTTTCCAGAGGAACTGCCGGGTATTCCACCTGACAGAGATGTAGAGTTCGTCATAGATCTTATCCCAGGAACCGCTCCAATCTCT
The DNA here is from genome assembly GCA_021605205.1 of Aegilops longissima. NCBI lineage: Eukaryota > Viridiplantae > Streptophyta > Magnoliopsida > Poales > Poaceae > Aegilops > Aegilops longissima. Next base: position 252,647,379 of record CM038677.1, on the reverse strand, counting down.
AGGAGACCTTACAAAATGGCACCCTTAGAACTAGCCGAGCTTAAGAAACAACTTGATGAGTCCTTGCAAAAGGGTTTCATCCGCCCTAGTTCTTCTCCTTGACTTGCCCGCCCTCTTCGTCAAGAAGAAGGATGGTACGGACCGGATGGTTGTAGATTATCGTCCCGTTAACTTGGTCACGATAAAGAACAGGTATCCGCTCCCCAGGATCAACGACCTGTATGATCATCTCGCTGGATCCTCAGTCTTTTCCAAGATGGATTTGAGGTTAGGATACCACCAAATCAAGATCAGAAATGGGGACATCCCCAAGACAGCCTTTGTCACTCGTTATGGCCAGTACGAGTACACCGCCATGTCCTTTGGTCTAACCAATGCTCCAGCCACATTCTCCCGCTTGATGAACTCGATCTTCATGGAGTACTTAGATAAATTTGTCGTGGTTTACCTCGATGATATTCTTATTTACTCGAAGAACGAGGAAGAGCATGCCGAACATCTTAGACTTGTGTTAGAGAAACTTAGAGAGCACCGCCTTTATGCCAAGTTCTCCAAGTGTGAATTTTGTTGCCGTAAGTGACCTACCTAGGCCACGTAATCTCCGGTAAGGGCATTGCTGTCAATCCGAGAGAGTTCAGGCCGTTCTCGATTGGACTCCACCAAACCGTTAAACAAGTTAGGAGTTTCCTTGGTCTAGCCAGCTATTGTCGCCGCTTTGTTGAAAACTTCTCCAAAGTAGCCAAACCCTCACGGAACTTCTCAAGAAAGATAAAAGTTCGAGTGGTCCCCACAGTGTGAGCACAGTTTTCCAGAACTAAAAGACGCTTGACTTCTGCTCCCATACTTGTGCCACCGGATTTCACTAAAGACTTTATTATCTACTACGACGCCTCACGACAGGGACTAGGTTGCATTCTTATGCAGGATCGTCATGTGATTGCCTATGCATCTCATCAGTTGCATCCACATGAGGAGAATTATCCTACACATGATCTAGAGCTTGCAGCCGTAGTCTATGCACTCAAGACCTGGCGACACTACCTTCTTGGTAAACGTTGCGAGATCTACACCGATCATCAGAGTCTCAAGTATATCTTCACCCAACCAGATCTGAACCTTAGGCAAAGACGATGGTTGGACTTGATCTCAGATTATGATCTAGGGATTACCTACACCCCAGGCAAAGCTAATGCCATGGTTGATGCGCTAAGTTGTAAATCCTATTGCAACAATCTCGTGTTGCAGCAGGGTCAACAATTTCTCCATGAGGAATTCTGTAAGCTTAACCTTCACATTGCTCCTCACGGATTCCTTTCTACCTTGGTGGCTAAACCTACCCTCGAGGATCGGATCATTTCACCGAAGTTTGATAGGGTGTTATCCGCATTAAGAGAAACATTAAGAAGGGAGTTGGTGGATGTTTTCTATGGATGATCGAGGTGTTGTCTTCTTTGAGAATCGCTTGGTGGTTCCCAAGAGTCAGCATCTTCGACAGCTGATTCTTAAGGAGGCTGTAACATCCCAAATTTTCAATTTGGAATGTTATACATTAGATCATCATGCATTACATATTTTCTTGCATTTTGCCGATCCTAGAAATTTCACGCAACTCAAGGACCCTCGGAGAGAGTTGGAGATTTCGAAATTTTCATATTTGAGTTTCCTCGAATTATGAAAAAAAATATGAGAGGATCATTTGATTCTATTTATTTCATCTTCAAATAATTTTCCAATATCAAAATATGAGAGGGAATAATATGACTTTCCCAAACATTAGGAAAACAATGAAGATTTAATAAATAAATCAAATTCTGGATTTTTCGGAGTTTATTTGCCTTAGGGAAAAATTGCATGATTTCAAAAAAATTGCATTTTTGGCCCCAAGTAAAAGTTCATTTTGTTCGACTCATTTTTAGGAGTCGGGGAAAATTTACTTTGTAAATTTTGGAGTTCGTTTAGATTTTATTTTATTCGTTTTTCTACGCGCGATATTTATAATAAAACGCATAGCGCCCGCTGGGCTAAGGGCCCACTGCCCGCCCTCACGCCCTCTCATGGCCTTGCCAAGAGCCCGCCTGAGCCGAGACCGAGGAGGACTCCTCCTCCTCCCCTTGCTTGCCCCCTCCCCAAGCCACCCTTCCCCTTTAAATACCCCAACACCCCCCCTCTTCCCCACAAACCCCTCTCCTCCCCAACCGCAGCAGAGCCGCCGTCGCTCTAGCTAGCCGCATGGCTTGAGTCTCATTGCCGAGGTAGCAGCACGCCACCCCTCCCTCGTTTGGTTTTTATATAAAAACCGTTCCGGTTTTCTTTTTCCGTTGTTCGGTTTATTTTCGAAACCCTAGACCGGTCTTATTTCCGGTTTTCTTTCTGTTGTTCGGTTTTTTTTCAAAACCCTAGATCGGTTTTATTTCAGGTTTTGTTTAGCGAGCGTTCGCCGGACCGTTCGTCTTAACGAACGTGATCACCGGTTATTCCCGGTTAACGAACGTCCGTTCGTTTAACCGTTCGTTGTTTTTCTTTTAAAACAGATTTATTCTGATTTTTATTTCTGATCACGATTTCAGAATCGATCTTCGTTCTAGTTTATCTTCTCGCTCGTTTATCGGAATCAGGTGATTCAAACGACTAGAGTTTCGCTTCGAAATCGCCGTTCCGACTAATCAACTTAAACCAAGTTTTGCTACTGTAAAATTTGACCTAGTTTCAACTTGCTCGAACCAAGCTGTTTTCTTCCGCCGGTTGTTTTCCGTTGTTTGGTTCGATTCGTTTTCTTCTGCAACCAGGGTTTTTAAGTTGAATTTTCTGGTTAGATTTTTTTATTTGAGATTTACCCGTGCATTAGATGAGTACTTATTGTATGCTTGTTGTTTGTCTGCGATAGATCACCCGGAGTGCACCGCTTGTTACTTCGAATCTCTAGGTTTCGGGGATCATCAGCAAGGCAAGTAACACTTGATCATACCTTTTCTACCACCCAGTTTTATGCATTAGATCAATCCTCAAACACTTGCATGATTAGGATCTAATTAAATTGTGGGATGGGTAGTAGATTGAGGTAGTACCTATTACCTGTTTTACCTATGAAACCTTGGGAGTTACTTCTACGTTTGCTTATTATGCCATGTTATGCTAGTAGACGTGGATTGGGTGTGTGATATCCATGACAGATGTGAGATTGTTAAATTAATGGTTTATCTAAGGTGGCCACTTAAACACACATCTGGGTGGATTGAGGCACCTGGTTTCTATCAGGACTTGCCTGTTTTTTTCGGACCGCCACCCAGGCTCAAAGGGATCATGAGATTATTCAAACTAGTAACTTCCGTGTGCAGCCACAAGCCATTATGGGCTCTGGCATAGTTGACTAAGTCGTGCGAACTCTTATAGTGGTGGACTAGCAGATGTAGGGGATGTAGGTGTACCGGTCTACCCATCGTAAGGTGCTAGAGCTTCTGAAAGACTATGTCTCGGTCATCCGTTTCTGAAACACCATGCAGTACGAGAAACCAAACGGAGGCGATCGAGTCTTGTGGGGAAAAGTGCGCAAACCTCTGCAGAGTGTATAAACTAATCATGATTAGCCGTGTCCCCGGTTATGGACATCTTGAGTATTTAGTACTTGAATATCATGTGCATCTCAACATGTTACTCTAATTTAATATTGTTGGGTTTGTAAAGGATTATTTTTAATTGGGATTGAGGATGCTGTCAACCATTCTCAATGTTTAACAACCACCATGATAGTTAATTAAATTTATTCCTTTGCAGAGGGAAAACTGGCTTTATGCAAAACTCTGTAACCGAGAGCTTTCCACCAGCCACTTATGCATGTAGTACAGGCTTATCATTCATTATTCTCTATGTGTTACATTGCCAAAGATATTCCATGTCTTGACCCGTTTTTGGGCTGCAACTTTCATGTTGCAGACTTTTCGAACGACAGTAAGGTGTTTTAGGTCGTGGTTCTATACTCGGTGATGCTACTGGAGTTGATGGACTCACTTATCTTCCAAGTCTTCCGCTTTTATCGTTATTAGATGGCCTTAAGCCATTTTTATTGTAATAAGTCCTCTTTTGGACAACGATGTAATAAGTGTGTGATTGCTACTCTGTTATAAATCCTTCAATCTTGTGTGGTGTCAGATTATCGATCCAGGATGACATCCGAGCACGAGACTTGATCCATTCGGTCGGGTCGCTCAGAGATGGTATCGAGCACATGTCGATCGTAGGACACGACCACTAAGTTAAAGCCATAGATCACTACTCTTCACATTTTATAACTCCTCATCTTTTCTACTCTTTTAGGATGACGGACGCCAAGATCAAGTACGCCCAACCGATGAAGGCACACCTTTTGGATTTCACTTGAAGGAAGTCACCAAGTACCGAACATTGACTACCAAGCTTCACCGGACTTTCAACGCCACTCGCTCGAGGAAGAGCTGGAAGATTCAAGCTCACGTTCCGGAAGGACATTCGCCCCAATCACCAAGCCTATAGATAGTGTTTTCGATTGCACCAACCTCGAGTCCAGGAAAGAGCATGGCAGCTCACATCACCATGGGACGATTGGGGAAGTTTACCAAGAAGACCTCAAGGACACCATCTACCAGATTTGCGGACGCCGAGATGAACAATGGGAGATAGTCAGCACCAAGAAGGATAGATCCATTTCAGCTTTCATCCAGGAGTTAAACCAGCACATTCGACGCCAGGAGAACCAGATGTGCAATGATATGATCGAATTGAAGGATGCGAAGGGAAGGATCATCGAACTTGAAGAAGAACTAAAATCTACACGTAAGGACTACATGGACGAGATCGTAGCTGTAGCAAGGCACAATAGCGATCTTAAGTATGAGATTGAGGAACTCAAGAAGAAATTAGCGCTCAAGAATGAAGACAAGTACGTCGACGGTCCGAGCAACTACATCATCATCGACGACACCGATTCGGATCCGAGTGAACCCGACTTTGAAGACGAAGCTGGAGCATCATGGAGTCTTCCACCGGTTCAAATTAATAGATGACCCCCACATATTAATAGTAGTCCCTCTATGTAAACATTATAGTTCAAACACTTTTGCGATAGTTAGACCGTTGTAAGCCCTTTGTTTGAATGAATGAAGTGATTTTGTGTGCATTTGCTCATGTGCATTTGGGTAGTGTTTTCTCCTTAGACCTCACTCTATTCTTAACTTCTCATCTTTTCTAAACCCTTCAGATGCCTCCGAGACGCGACCCCGGGTTTGTTTTCCCGCCAGAGATCACCCAATTGATTCAGCAGCAGAACACTTTGATCCAAACATTGGTACAGAACCAAGGCAACAACAACAACAACCCACCACCACCACCACCACCTGCGGATCACTTGACTCGTTTCCTTAGGCTGCATCCGCCGGTGTATTCTAGTAGCACCGAGCCGATTGTAGCAGATGATTGGCTCCGTAAGATAGGGAGGGAGTTGACCACTGCAGGATGTACAGATGGAGAAAAGGTGAAGTTTGCTGCACATCAGCTTGAAGGACCCGCAGCAGCATGGTGGGAGAATTTTACAGCCACTTACCCTCAGACACAGTCACATGGGATCAGTTTCAACAAGCTTTCAGACTGCCCATGTCTCGGCAGGAGCTATGGCCATGAAGAAGCGTGAGTTTCGCAATTTACGCAAGGAGGAAGGACTCATACAAGGTATGTGGATGATTTTAGTAAGTTAGCACGTTATGCCCGGATGACGCTGCTACATGATGCAGCTAAGGTGAGAAGTTTCGAAGGACTGAATGATGAGTTAAGCATGCGCTTGATGGTAGCAAGTTTCAACAACTACCAGGAGTTGGTAGACTGTGCCCTCATGATTGAAGGAAAGCAGCAAACAAATTGAGAATCGCAAGAGGAAGTATGGGCAGGGAAATATAACTCGAGCCCAAGCAGAAGCTCGATATACCCGTAAGCAGGAGTTCGGTTTCAGCATACCCATGGAGGAGGTAGTTCAGACAACCATAATGGCCACAAAATGGTAATGGGAATGGAGGAAGCAACGCCGTAACCGGACCACACCATCAACCCCAACCAAGAAAGACCTGAGCCATGTCACCTGTTACAAGTGTTCCAAGACCGGACATTATGCAAATGAGTGTCCCAAGGCCAAGGTGGAAATGGAAGCTCGGAAAGAAGCCAAACCCTTTCAACAAGGGGGATGTGAACCACATTGATGTGGAGGAGGTTGAAGATCAGCCCGATGCAAGAATCGGTAAGTTTTGGTTAAGTCATTTACTGCACTAGTACTTCTCGATACCGGTGCAACGCATTCATACATATCAAGGGGATTTGTAGAAAAGTATAGCCTGCCTACTCAGATTCTTAAAACCCCTATGTTAGTAAGCTCACCAGGAGCGGAGTTTATGGCCCGACAAGGATGTTTCCAAGTGCCATTAAGTATAGGGAGGCATGTGTTCCCGACAGATTTGATCATTTTGGAATCCCAAGGATTGGATGTGATTCTCGGTATGGATTGGCTGTCGATGTATGGGGGAAACATCGATTGCGCAAGTAAGGCGATTTTGCTCACAACACCAGAAGGAAGAAGGATTAGGTATGTATAGCGACACGGACCAAATAGGAATCAAGTAAATTCCTTATCAGGAGTTGTGCAGGAAGAGGTGCCAGTGGTGAAGGATTACCCTGATGTATTTCCTGAGGAATTGCCAGGAATGCCACCGGATAGAGACATTGAGTTTTTGATTGAGCTTTTGCAGTGCACAGCCCAATATCGGAGCGACCATACGGGATGCCCGCATGGATTTGGCGGAAATCAAGAAGCAGATTAAGGAGCTATTGGATAAAGGTTATATCGCCCAAGTTCCTTCGCCTTGGGGATCACCCGTACTTTTAGTAGAGAAGAAGGACGGATCGTTAAGGATGGTTGTTGACTATCGTGGTTTAAATGAAGTAACAATCAATAACAAGTACCCACTACCAATGATAAATGATCTGTTTGATCGTTTGCAAGGAGCTAAAGTGTTTTCCAAGATCGATTTGCGATCAGGGTACCATCAGTTGAAGATTCGAGAGCAGGACATACCAAAGACAACATTTACCACGAGATATGGACTGTATGAACACACCGTTATGTCATTTGGACTGACTAACGCGCTTGCCTATTTCATGAACCTGATGAACAAAGTGTTTATGGAGTTTTTGGATAAGTTCGTCGTGGTGTTCATAGATGATATTTTGGTTTTCTCGAAGAATGAAGAGGAACATAAGGAACATTTGCGATTGGTTCTGGAGAAACTAAGGGAACATCAGTTATATGCCAAGTTCAGCAAATGTGAGTTTTGGCTAAAGGAACTTGGATTTCTTGGACATGTTATATCCGGAGAAGGGATAGCAGTTGACCCCACGAAGGTTGAGACCGTAACCAAATGGGAAGCACCAACGACAGTTGGAGAGATCCGGAGTTTCCTTGGACTCGCAGGATACTACCGAAGATTCATTGAAAATTTCTCAAGGGTTGCAAAGCCTATGACGGAATTGCTGAAAAAGGATACCAAGTTCATATGGACTGAGGATTGTGAGGCAAGTTTTCAGGAATTTAAGAAAAGATTGGTTACCTCACCAGTGTTGATTTTGCCCGATCAGACCAAGGATTATGAGGTGTATTGCGACGCTTCACGTCGAGGACTTGGGGCAGTGCTTATGCAGGAAGGAAGAGTTGTTTCGTATGCTTCACGACAGCTTAAGCCTCATGAGTTGAATTATGCCACCCATGATTTGGAGTTAGCAGCCGTTGTGCATGCATTGAAGACATGGAGACATTTTCTCATTGGAAATCATTGTGAGGTGTACACGAATCACAAAAGTTTGAAGTACATCTTCACGCAGAAGGAATTAAATCTCAGACAGAGGAGATGGTTGGAGCTCATTAAGGATTATGATATGAGATTGCATTATCACCCCGGGAAGGCTAACGTTGTAGCAGACGCCTTGATCCGTAAGAGCCACGTCAATACACTAATGATGGGAGGAATACCCAAGGAGTTAGCCGAGGACCTTCGAGAGCTATGTTTGGAAATAGTTCCGAGAGGCTATGTAGCAACATTGGAGATTCAGTCTACATTGATGGATAAAATCAGAGGAGCTCAAAAGGCAGATAAGGAAGTTGCCTCTATAAGGGAGAAAATGAGCGAAGGAAAAGCAAAGGGATTTCCTGAGGATGAGCACGATACCCTATGGTTTGAGGACCGTGTTTATGTGCCAAAGGACCCGAAGATCAGGAAGTTGATTCTGCAAGAGGCACATGATTCGCCCTACTCGATTCACCCAGGAAATACCAAGATGTATTTAGATTTGAAGGAAACATTCTGGTGGACCGGAATGAAGAAGGATATTGCAGAGTATGTAGCAGTTTGTGATGTATGTCAAAGAGTGAAGGCGAACATCGAAGCCGGTAGGATTGTTGCAACCATTGCCGATACCGAATGGAAGTGGGATAAACTAGGCATGGATTTCATCACAGGTTTGCCAAAGACTCGCTCGAGCTATGACTCGATTTGGGTTATAGTCGATCGCTTGATTTAAGGTAGCTCATTTCATTCCAGTCAAGACTACCTATAGCAGTGCTAAGTTGGAAAAGATATACATGACCAGAATTGTGTGTTTGCACGGAGTTCGAGGAGTATCGATCGATAGAGGAACCCAATTTACCTCAAAGTTTTGGAATCGGTTGCACGAAACATTGGGAACCAGGCTGGAATTCAAGACAGCTTTCCACCCACAGACCGATGGACGATCGAGAGAGTCAATCAGATTTTGGAGGATATCTTTGAGAGCTTGTGCACTAGATTATGGATCTAGTTGGGATGATAACTTACCGTATGCAGAGTTTTCTTATAACAACAGTTACCAAACCAGCTTGAAGATGTCACCTTTCGAGGCTTTGTACGGAAGGAGGTGCAGGACACCGTTATCATGGGACGAAGTTGGAGACCGTCAGTTGTTTGGACCAGATTTGATTAAGGAGTCTGAACATAAGGTTAAATTGATTCGCGATAGGCTCAAGGTAGCCCAGTCCAGACAGAAAAGCTATGCGGATGCAAAACGCAAGGCGATAGAATATGAAGTTGGAGACAGAGTTTATCTTAGAGTATCCCCACTTCGAGGAGTTAAGCGTTTTGGAGTTAAAGGAAAATTAGCACCACGCTTAGTTAACCGTATAGGATCTTGCAACGCATGGGAGAAGCTGCTTATAAGCTGGAATTGCGGAGGGCCTGTCGGGAGTTCATGATGTATTCCATGTTTCTCGGTGAAGAAATGTCACTCCGAGATGGCAGAGGTACCGCTAAGAGATACAAAGTGCCACTTGAAGCAATTCAGTTGAAGGATGATTTGACATATGAGGAGAAACCAGTCAAGATTCTCGATTATGCCAGCAGAGTTACTCGCAGCAAGGTTATCAAGTTTTGCAAGGTTCAGTGGAGCCACCACACTGAGGATGAAGCCACCTGGGAAAGAGAAGAAGATTTGCTCAAAGATCACCCTCACCTATTTTCTAGCCAACCCGAATCTCGAGGGCGAGATTCATCTTAAGGGGGGTAGGTTTGTAACATCCCAAATTTTCAATTTGGAATGTTATACATTAGATCATCATGCATTACATATTTTCTTGCATTTTGCCGATCCTAGAAATTTCACGCAACTCAAGGACCCTCGGAGAGAGTTGGAGATTTCGAAATTTTCATATTTGAGTTTCCTCGAATTATGAAAAAAATATGAGAGGATCATTTGATTCTATTTATTTCATCTTCAAATAATTTTCCAATATCAAAATATGAGAGGGAATAATATGACTTTCCCAAACATTAGGAAAACAATGAAGATTTAATAAATAAATCAAATTCTGGATTTTTCGGAGTTTATTTGCCTTAGGGAAAAATTGCGTTATTTCAAAAAAATTGCATTTTTGGCCCCGAGTAAAAGTTCATTTTGTTCGACTCATTTTTAGGACTCGGGGAAAATTTACTTTGTAAATTTTGGAGTTCGTTTAGATTTTATTTTATTCGTTTTTCTGCGCGCGATATTTATTAAAAAAATAACGCAGCGCCCCGCCTGGGCCAAGGGCCCGGCCGCCCTCCCAGCTGGCACAGGCAGCCGCGCCCAAGAAGCCGAGACCGAGGAGGACCTCCTCCTCCTCCCTTGCTTGCCCCCTCCCCAAGCCACCCTCCCCTTTAAATACCCCAACACCCCCTCTTCTCCCCACAAACCCCCTCTCCTCCCCAACCGCAGCCACCTTGCCGCCACTAGCGCCGCCGCGCCGCTTAGCCGCCCGCCCGCCGCCGCGCCTTCCCGCCGCCCTTTGAGCCCGCCTCGTCGAGGTAGCCGCGCCGCGCCACCCCTCCCCTCGGTTCGGTTTTTTTATAAAAACCGTTCCGGTTTTCTTTTTCCGTTGTTCGGTTTATTTTCGAAACCCAAGACCGGTTTTATTTCCGGTTTTCTTTCTGTTGTTCGGTTTTTTTTCAAAACCCTAGATCGGTTTTATTTCAGGTTTTGTTTAGCGAGCGTTCGCCGGACCGTTCGTCTTAACGAACGTAATCACCGGTTATTCCCGTTTAACAAACGTCTGTTCGTTTAACCGTTCATTGTTTTTCTTTTAAAACGGATTTATTCTGATTTTTATTTCTGATCACGATTTCAGATTCGATCTTCGTTCTAGTTTATCTTCTCGCTCGTTTATCGGAATCAGGTGATTCAAAGCCCTGGAGTTTCGCTTCGAAATCGCCGTTCCGACTAATCAACTTAAACCAAGTTTTGCTACTGTAAAATTTGACCTAGTTTCAACTTGCTAGAACCAAGCTGTTTTCTTCCGCCGGTTGTTTTCCGTTGTTTGGTTCGATTCGATTTCTTCTGCAACCAGGGTTTTTAAGTTGAACTTTCTGGTTAGATTTTTTTATTTGAGATTTACCCGTGCATTATATGAGTGCTTATTGTATGCTTGTTGTTTGTCTGCGATAGATCACCCGGAATGCGCCGCTTGTTACTTCGAATCTCTAGGTTTCGCGGATCATCAGCAAGGCAAGTAACACTTGATCATACCTTTTCTACCACCCAGTTTTATGCATTAGATCAATCCTCAAACACTTGCATGATTAGGATCTAATTAAATTGTGGGATGGGTAGTAGATTGAGGTAGTACCTATTACCTGTTTTACCTATGAAACCTTGGGAGTTACTTCTACGTTTGCTTATTATGCCATGCTATGCTAGTAGACGTGGATTGGGTGAGTGATATCCATGACAGATGTGAGATTGTTAAATTAATGGTTTATCTAAGGTGGTCACTTAAACACACATCTGGGTGGATTGAGGCACCTGGTTTCTATCAGGACTTGCCTGTTTTTTTCGGACCGCCACCCAGGCTCAAAGGGATCATGAGATTATTCAAACTAGTAACTTCCGTGTGCAGCCACAAGCCATTATGGGCTCTGGCATAGTTGACTAAGTCGTGCGAACTCTTATAGTGGTGGACTAGTAGATGTAGGGGATGTAGGTGTACCGGTCTACCCATCGTAAGGTGCTAGCGCTTCTGAAAGACTATGTCTCGGTCATCCGTTTCTCAAACACCATGCAGTACGAGAAACCAAACGGAGGCGATCGGGTCTTGTGGGGAAAAGTGCGCAAACCTCTGCAGAGTGTATAAACTAATCATGATTAGCCGTGTCCCCGGTTATGGACATCTTGAGTATCTAGTACTTGAATATCATGTGCATCTCAACATGTTACTCTAATTTAATATTGTTGGGTTTGTAAAGGATTATTTTAATTGGGATTGAGGATGCTGTCAACCATTCTCAATGTTTAACAACCACCATGATAGTTAATTAAATTTATTCCTTTGCAGAGGGAAAAACTGGCTTTATGCAAAAGCTGTAATCAGAGAGCTTTCCACCAGCCACATATGCATGTAGTACAGGCTTATCATTCATTATTCTCTATGTGTTACATTGCCAAGATATTCCATGTGCTGACCCGTTTGGCTGCAACTTTCATGTTGCGAGACTTTTTGAACGACAGTAAGGTGTTTTAGGTCGTGGTTCTATACTCGATGATGTTACTGGAGTTGATGGACTCACTTATCTTCCAAGTCTTCCGCTGTTATCGTTATTAGATGGCCTTAAGCCATTTTTATTGTAATAAGTCCTCTTTGGACAACGATGTAATAAGTGTGTGATTGCTACTCTGTTATAAATCCTTGAAATCTTGTGTGGTGTCAGCATTCTCGATCCAGGATGACATCGAGCACGAGACTTGATCCATTCGTGTCGGGTCGCTACAGAGGCGCATGAATCTCCTCTCACAATTCATCCCGGTAGTACTAAGATGTATCAGGACCTACGCCAGAGGTTCTGGTGGACTAGGATGAAGAGAGAAATTGCTCAGTTTATTGCTAACTGTGACGTTTGTCGTCGCATTAAGGCAGAGCATCAAAGGCCTGCTGGCACCCTTCAGCCTTTAGCCATTCCTGAGTGGAAATGGGATAAAGTTGGTATGGACTTCATCACCGGCTTTCCGAGGACCAAGAAAGGGAATAATGCTATCTTCGTAGTCATTGATCGTCTTTCCAAAGTGGCTCACTTCCTACCTGTTCGAGAGAGTATCACCGCTAGTCAGCTCGCTGACTTATATATCTCTCGAATAGTTTCACTCCATGGTGTTCCACTAGAGATCAATTCAGACCGTGGCAGTCTTTTCACTTCTCATTTCTGGGAGAGTTTCCAAACTGCCATGGGCACCCATCTTTCCTTCAGTACCGCTTTCCACCCTCAGTCAAGTGGTCAGGTGGAAAGGGTCAATCAAATTCTCGAAGACATGCTTAGAGCTTGCGTTATCTCCTTCAGTATGGATTGGGAGAAATGCCTTCCTTTCGCCGAGTTTGCTTATAACAATAGCTATCAATCCAGTCTCAAGAAAGCTCCTTTTGAGATTCTCTATGACGAAGATGTCGAACACCTTTGAACTGGTCAGAAACCGGTGAAAGACAGTTCTTTGGACCGGACATGATCCAGGAGGCAGAAGAGCAAGTTCGCATCATTCGTGAGAATTTGAAAACAGCCCAATCTCGTCAAAGAGCCGAAGATGACCGTCGTCATAAGGAAGTGGCTTATGAAATTGGCGACAAGGCTTACCTTCGGGTTACCCCTCTAAAGGGTACCCATCGTTTCGGTATCAAGGGCAAGTTGGCTCCTCGTTACATTGGTCCTTTTCGCATTCTCGCAAAACGAGGAGAGGTTGCCTACCAATTGGAACTACCCCCACATCTTTCCAGAGTTCATGATGTCTTCCACGTCTCTCAACTCAGGCGTTGCTTCTCGGATCCCATCCGCGGAGTGGACCACGAAACGCTTGATCTCCAAGATAACCTCACATACCGAGAGTACCCGGTTCGCATTCTTGATCAAGCAGAGCGTGTTACCCGACGTCAGAACATCAAGTTTCTCAAGGTTCAGTGGTCTCATCATTCCGAGAGAGAAGCTACTTGGGAGCGAGAAGATCGTCTTCGACTAGAGTACCCCGCTTTCTTTCCGTCGACCCCTGAATCTCGGGACGAGATTCTTTCAAGTGGGGGCGAGTTGTCACATCCCTAGTTCTGGTATGACCTAGGCTAGCTAGTCATTTGAGCATCATGTTTAAATTCCATTTAATTTTGAAATGGGGATTTGTGAAACCCTCAGAATCATTTTTGGAAATTGACCCAAGTAAAAATTGCTCCAAATAGGTCCAAGAAAATGCTCATGTTGCCCTCTGAAAATATTGGACAGAGATAATAATCAAACCAATATTTTTGGGAGCTCATAAGTATTTATTTTTGGGCATTTGGAATTAATGCATACCTATTTGCATTGGATATATATATGTTATATATATATATTATATATGTCCAATAATTATGCTAGTTGCTGAGGAGCTCTGCAACAATATAGTTAGCTCCTGCAAAAATTGGCATAAGGAAATAAAATGATTTAGTATTTTAATTAAATCAAAACAAATGTCAGAAAAATAGAAAAAGAAATGAAGGAAAAAAACCCTACCTGCAGCCCCTATGCAGCCCAGCGGCCTAGCAGGCCGGCCCAGCCAGCAGGCGGCCCAGCCCACCAGGGCGAGGTGGTCGCCCTCAACCTCTGCCAGTAGGCAGAGGCGTGTCGACGCGCGAGCCATCGTCGTGGCCACCTCCCTGCCTGCTTCCTCTCCTTCCCCGACCCTTCTCGAGACGCCAGAAGTCACGCACGCGCCGCCCCGACCGCTCTCCCTCTCTCCAGTGGCCTCCCCTCCTCTCTCTCGCCCTCCCCCGCGAGCACCCGAGCGCCACCGTCGCCGCCGCACGCCATTGCCGCGGCCACCACCTCCCCCTCGCCCTCTCTTCGAGTCCGGAAGCACCGCCGCATCGTCATTGTCCTCCCCGCCAAGTCACGTGAGCGGAAGCGCCCTGCAGCGTCGTCCCCGACCCTTCTTCCTCCTCGGGCCGCCGTGGATCTCCGTCGCTGCTCGCCGCCGTCAGCGTCTTCCCCGAGCTCGCCGTCGTCTCTTCCGGTCCCCTGTGAGCCCCCCCCCCCCCACGTCGTTTCCCCCTTCTCCGCTGCTCCTCTGCGCCCTCCAGCCCCTCTCGCCGCTGAGCCGAAGCCCGGCGCCGCCATGAAGCTCGCCCGTGAGCTCCGGCCACCGTGCGACCTTCCGTCGCCTCCGCTGGATGCGGACGAGCCCGGGCTATGCCCCGGTGCTCTTAGCCGCCGCCCCCGTGCACCACAGCGCTGCGCCCCTCCTCGGCCGAACTCCGGCCGCCGCGCCGAGCTCCTCGCCGTCGATCCGCCACCCAGGCCGGGCCGGCACCACCGCCGACGCGCTGGTCCGGGCTCGATCGAGCCCAGCCACGCCGCGAACGGGCACAGAGCCCGCTTCGCGGCGCCCGCCGTGCGGGCCTCGCGGCGGCTTAACGCCGGTGGGGTTTGACCTTGACCCTTGACCCGCCGGGTGGGCCCCGTGGTTCAGGTGATTAGCTTAAGGCTAATCACCGTTAACTAACCCCCCCTGACACTGACCAGTGGGCCCTGGCGCCCTAATCTTTTAATTAGGCTTAAACTAACCCCCCTGTTTAACCCGTGTCACTGACGTGTGGCCCCACTTGTCAGGTTTGACCCGGTCAGCCACGGTTGACTCGCTGACGTCATGCCTCTGTAATGCTGACGCAGTTATTCATTTTCTGGATTTAAATTAATAAGGAAATTCCAGAAAATGATTTAAACTTCAAAAAATCATATAAATTCAACCGTAGCTCAGATTGAAATAATTTATATATGAAAAATTATCAGAAAAATGCAACCTATCCATCTGTACCAGTTTCATGTATGATAAAACAACTTATACCTGCTGTATAGGTGAAAACACTTGAATGGCATTTATAAGAGCTTATTTTGGAGTTTCATTTGAACCTTTGGTTCAAATGGACTTCATTCAAATTGAATACTAGTTGCATTAGCTCAAACAGCATCACATCTACATGCCATGTTCATGCATCATATTGTTGCATATGATTGGGTATTGATTGCCGGCATCGTTCCTTCTCGATAGGTCCTGCTCCGGAGACGTTCCAGAGTACCTGTCTGTGAAGCAGTGCCTCCCTTGTTGTTTTACCAGCAAGCAAACCCCTTGTTCATTCCGATACAATCCTACTCTCTCGCTCCTGCTCTCGTTATTGCATTAGGACAACAACAATTCATCGCTACTTTGTGCTGCGGTAGTTGAACCCATTCCTCCTGCATGACTGTCATTGCCACGAAGAATAGTTGAAACCCACTAGCATGTGTAGGAGTTGATTGAGCCATGTTGTGTTCCTACCATGCTATGCCTGCTATTGCTTAGAGTTGTGCGGGTCTGATTCATTGGGAATGAATTGGAGTACAGTTCTATGTTACGATCTTTGAGAGTGGAATGTGTGAACACGATTTGGTAAAGGCAGCGGTGAGAGGCCATGTAGGAGTACATGGTGGGTTGTCTCACCGAACCGTCCTTAAGCACTGAGTTCTATGTACGTCGTCAATGACTAGCTACTACCACACATTGGAATGCTTAAGTGCCCTCTCGACTTATTAACCAACTTGATCTCTGTCCAGAGTCGCAACTAGTTTTCGGTGTTTGTAGGTAGTGCTATTTTTCACGAGTGGCACCCGCAGGTGGGCTTGGAACAGACTAGGCATGTGTGGCACGGTGTACCAAGTGGCACCCGGATGGTGGGCTTGGGAACCCTGCTCACATCGTTTGGGGCCGTGGCGACACCCGGCCGGATCTCCTTGCGGATGGAACCGAATAGGCGATAAACCTGGGCTAGAGTCTTGTGTGGTTAGTCGGTCGTGGCCGACACCCTCGCCAGGCTTCCGCTTGAAGGTTGCTGAGGTACATGACGTGTACATGGTGATAAGTGGTGAGAGCGTGTGTGAAGAAGTACACCCTTGCAGGGTTATCATGATCTATTCAATAGCCGTGTCCTCGGTTATGGACTTCTTGGATGCTTACGTGGTACATAGACAACTTGAAGTGGATACTCTAAAATGCTCAAGACAAGTGTGAGTGCTATGGATGGCCTTCTCGTATGGAGACGGAATGAACCCATAGTAGTGTATTGTGTGGTGACTAGTGGACTCGTAGCGCCATATCACCTCAAAGAAGTTCTCGTAGTCGAGAACAGGATAGCCACAGAGTCAAAGCTGGCTTGCTGCAACTAAACTCCACATTACCTTCTTGATACTAATGCATGTATAATAGGATCTGATGTAAGTCTTCTTGAGTACCTTTGTACTCACGTTGCTTTATTTATGTTTTTGCAGCGGAGACTTCGGTCTTTCTAGTAGTACCGCTTGGACTTCGACGAGTAGCTTGTTACCTCAGCTACGATCTTGTACCCTTGGGAGGGTCTGGTAGATAGTCAGGCTTCTCAGCCTTTTTCTTTTGTAGTTGTCTGTACTCAGACATGTAATGCTTCCGCTTGTTGCTTGTATGCTCTGAATGATGGATCATGTGACCCCTGTTTGTATTTAATGCTATGTGGCTCTTCTGAGCCTTTACCTATATGAGTTTGCGTTATGTTGTGATGCCATGTTGTACAGCACATACTTGCATGTTATGCATACGTGTAACTTGTATTGCTATGTGTGGGATCCGACAACCTAGTTGTTTATCCTTGGTAGCCTCTCTTATGGGGAAATGTAGTTTCGTGCTTCTGAGCGATAGTAGTCCGCTACAACCCGGTTTACGGAGTCCCGCTAGCCCAAAGACTACTGCTTGGACACTTGATTGGCGGCATGTGTTTCACTTCGTTCCTATGTACGTCCCTTCGGGAAATGTCACGCGGTGATATTCGGGTCCTGCCTAGCTCGCTACAGCCGGGATACGGAGTCCTGTTAGCCAGTGCTACAGCCTGAATTCATCGTTGATGGACCGACATGCTCGATGTGATTCATGTATGCCTGTCCCCATAGGTTAGTGCCACTTTGGGTTCACGACTAGTCATGTCGGCCGGGTTCTCTGTCATATGGATGCTAGCGACACTATCATATACGTGAGCCAAAAGGCGCAAACGGTCCCGGGCCATGGTAAGGCGACACCCGTGGGAATACCGTGCGTGAGGCCGCAAAGGGATATGATGTGTTACATGCTAGATCGGTGTGACTTAGGATCGGGGTCCTGACAGCCGCGCAGCGGACCCAGGAGCTGGAGCGGAAGCACAAAGATGCACTTGATGCTCTGGCCCTGGACCAAGCCGGCAAGGTGGAGACGCTGGAGCTGGAGCGGGAGGAGCTCAAGGAGGAGATCTCAAAGCTGAAGAAGTACAGGGACATGGCTAACCGCACTTTGGAGGATTTGCAGGTTACAATCTCCGGCAAGACCAAGCTGCTCTCCGAGGCCAACAGTTCCGTCAATGATCTGAAGCTGAAGCTGGACACCTTGGAAGTGATGCTTTCGGAGGTCAGGGCCCGTGAAGAGACCCTGAACAAGGCCCTTGAGAATGAGAGGCAGCTGCGGCAGGATGATGCTGCTGCCCAAAAGGACTATGTGGACAGCGTAAAGCTCTAGACAAGCCGCCTCATCGACGTTGCATAGAGGCTTACCACGCAGCTAGTCGTCATGGGCATGCCGGACTTCAGGTACTCCCAGGAGGCGAACATAAGCCCCAATGCTAGGCTGACCTTGTTCTTCGAGCGCGTCCTCGACGCCCTGGAGCAGCTCCACTCTAGTCGAGCGACTTATCTGGCCAATGAGGCTCGGAAGCTTTGCCGGGGCGCCCTGACCAAGGTGCTCACCAAGGTGGCATTCTAGAACCCCAGCGTCGACTTCGCCAACGCGCTTGAGAGCTTGCCGAAGGATACGGACCTCACGTTGTTCGAAGTGTGTATCGAGCCCATCATCAGGTGCATCGACGGAGTCAAGAGGTTGGAAGGCCAGCGCCGGGACTAGCCACCCCGTTTCTCATCGCCGCTACGAGTTCATGCCCAAGAAAATTTTATCTTAAGTTAGAACCACGGCAACCACTGATGTAACACAAATTTGCAGTATTCTAAAATAGTGCGTGCTATCTTCCTGTTTGATTCTTCTTTGTATGTACACGCCCTATGCTTAGTTGGATAGGTTGGTTGGCGCGTAAACCCGTGCTATGGCGCTTTGAGGAACGGATCCTTAGCATCCTGCCGGGGACGCTTGCTGCCAGGCAAGCCACCATGCCATTCTTGGCGCAGCCGCTTCAACTATTGAGCGGACTCGAAACAGAACAAGGGTGTTGCCAATAGCGGAAGGGTTCCTTTGCGTGCAGGTTCTCCATACAAGGAGTAAAATCCTTCGAGGAAAATAACCCTACATAAAGGAAATTGCTCAAGGTTTTGCGTGACTTAGCTTTTCGTCGCCACGCGGATGGATGTTGCGGCTGTAGATGACACCGCTCGCCTGGCTAATGGCACCAGAGCGATGGAGATGACTTTGACCTCCTTCGCCGCCAGTGTCTGCCCTATCGCTTGCCGCACTAGCGCGGACAGACTGGCTCTAGACGAGCTGACCATTGGGGCCTTCTTCTTCTATGGATCCCTCGTGATGAAGGAGTCGATGCGCTAACTTCTAGACCAGATTTTCACACTCGCCCGCCCCTACCTGGCGCGCCAAAGATGTCGGGGAAAACGACACCTATGGGATCCGGAGGACCCCTACTACGGTTGGCGGGGGCAAGAGCTGCGCAAAGAGCAGGTCTAGCGATCAACGCGAGGGAATTTTTTACCAAGGTTCGGGCCGCAAATGATGCGTAAAACCCTAGTCCTACTTGTCTGTGTTTATCTTGTGTTCTTCCGTTCTTGGACTAGGTGTTATGCATGCCCAGTCCAAAAAAGTCTGAATCCTTCCACAGTACGCCTCGGGCCTCCTTTTATATGGCAAAGGGGTCGCCACAGTGGCATACAGGAGGTGGAAAGTATCTACTATGTACAAGTTTATCGCCTGACATCGTAGGACAAACGCATTTAATGCGCCGCCTACGTGCCCTCTTGCTTTATCGGGGACGGCAACAAAGCTCATCGCGTTCGTCGCCGCCTCGTCTTGCTCTGACGCGCGTCTAGGCTGACGAGGCATGCAGCGCCATGCTTGCAGGCTGGTTGCTGTGCTGGTGCGGTGACAGGGTCTTCACGAAGATCTGCATGCCACCATGCATGTGCTTAACTAGTTGGCCTAGAAGTTGCATGCTGCCACGCAGGCGCTCGCCTAATCGGCGGGCTGGTTGCCGCGTCGGAACGGCCGCGGGGCAGCGAAACTTTGGTAGGCACGGGCCTGGCCATGGCCCCGCAGATGCCCCTGGCAAGGGTCTTGCCGAGGTCTCGCAGCCGTCCCCGGGAAAGATCTTGCCGGGGGTCTTCGGCCGTCCTCGGCAAGGATCTTGCCGGGGGTCTTCATCTTCTGGTCCTTATCCAGACTCGTAGGCCTTTGGTCTTCACAAAGATCTGCATGCCACCACGCAGGCGCCCCTGAGTCTTGGTCTCGACGTTGTCGATGGTGTCAGAACTCTCAGGCTCAAGGGTGGAGGCCTTGCTGGTGTTGGGCAAGTTGCCCCGGTAATGCTCTTGCCGGGGCTATGTAGGCCGCCCCGGCAAGGGTGTTGCCGGGGGAAGTCCATCTTGTCCTTTTGCTTTTTATGCCTCTGGCTTGACTGTTGCCTTGGCAGTCTCGTAACTTCCCTTCCTCTGCCCCGCCAAGCATGGCCGCGGTTGTGGCTACGACTTCCCTTGCACAAGTAAAGGGGTACAGAAAGGCCCCTAATTTTGTACACCGACACCTTGATACGTCTCCAACGTATCTATAATTTTTGATTGTTCCATGCTATTATATTATCTGTTTTGGATGTTTAATGGGCTTATTTATACACTTTTATATTATTTTTGGGACTAACCTATTAACTGGAGGCCCAGCCCAGATTGTTGTTTTCTTGCCTATTTCAGTGTTTCGAAGAAAAGGAATATCAAACGGAGTCCAAACGGAATGAAACCTTTGGGAGAGTTATTTTTCAAACGGAAGCAATCCAATAGACTTGGAGTAGACGTAAGGGAAGCTTCGAGAAAGCCACGAGGCAGGGAGGCACGCCCCCCACCCTCGTGGGCCCCTCTTGGCTCCCCTGACCGACTTCTTTTGCCTATATATGTCCATATACCCTAAAAACATCAGAGAGCACAATAGATCGGGAGTTCCGCCCCTGCAAGCCTCTGTAGCCACCAAAAACCAATCGGGACCCTGTTCCGGCACCCTGCCGGAGGGGGGTCCCTCACCAGTGGCCATCTTCATCATCCCGACACTCTCCATGATGAGGAGGGAGTAGTTCACCCTCGGGGCTGAGGGTATGTACCAGTAGCTCTGTGTTTGATCTCTCTCTCTCTCTCTCGTGTTCTTGATTCGGCACGATCTTGATGTATCGTGAGCTTTGCTACTATAGTTGGATCATATGATGTTTCTCCCCCTCTACTCTCTTGTAATGGATTGAGTTTCCCCTTTGAAGTTATCTTATCGGATTGAGTCTTTAAGGATTTGAGAACACTTGATGTATGTCTTGCATGTGCTTATCTGTGGTGACAATGGGATATTCACGTGATCTACTTGATGTATGTTTTGGTGTTCAACTTGCGGGTTCCATAACATTGTGAACTTATGCATAGGGGTTGACACACGTTTTCGTCTTGACTCTCCGGCAGAAACTTTGGGGCACTCTTTGAAGTACTTTATGTTGTTTTGAATAGATGAATCTGAGATTGTGTGATGCATATCATATAATCATGCCATTGGATACTTGAGGTGACATTGGAGTATCTAGGTGACATTAGGGTTTTGGTTGATTTGTGTCTTAAGGTGTTATTCTAGTACAAACTCTTGAATAGATCGATCCGAAGGAATAACTTTGAGGTGGTTTCGTACCCCACAATAATCTCTTCGTTTGTTCTCCGCTATTACTGACTTTGGAGTGACTCTTGTTGCATGTTGAGTGATAGTTATATGATCCAATTATGTTATTATTGTTGAGAGAACTTGCACTAGTGAAAGTATGAACCTTACGCCTTGTTTCCTAGCATTGCAATACCGTTTAAGCTCACTTTTATCATTAGTTACCTTGCTGTTTTTATAAATTCATATTACAAAAACCTTTATCTACTATCCATATTGCACTTGTATCACCATCTCTTCGTCGAACTAGTGCACCTATACGATTTACCATTGTATTAGGTGTGTTGGGGACACAAGAGACTCTTTGTTATTTGGTTGTAGGGTTGTTTGAGAGAGGCCATCTTCATCCTACATCTCCCACGGATTGATAAACCTTAGGTCATCCACTTGAGGGAAATTTGCTATTGTCCTACAAACCTCTGCACTTGGAGGCCCAACAACGTCTACAAGAAGAAGGTTGTGTAGTAGACATCAACCTCTTTTCTAGCGCCGTTGCCGGGAAGGTGAGTGCTTGCAGGTATATCTTTAGATCTTGCAATCGAATCTTTTAGTTTCTTGTTTTATCACTAGTTTAGTTTATAAAAGAAAATTACAAAAAATGGAATTAAGGGTACCTCATATGCTTCATCTTTTTAATGTCTTCCGTGAAAATAAGGATTCCTATAATTTTGCTCAATTGCTAGAGGAAGAATGCATTAGAATGTTTGGCACTAAATATTTGAATGATGAGCATGATTGCAATGATGTTAGTATGAATTCCTTGAATATCCATGATGCTAATGATATGCAAAACTACAAGCTTGGGGAAGCTATGTTTGATGAAGATGATATTTTTAGTCCCCCAAGTTTTGATGAGTAAATTTATTATGATGATAGCATGCCTCCTATTTATAATGATTATATTGATGAAAGTGGGTTTGGAAGAGTGTAAACATTAGGAAGTAATGATCCCACTATTTTGGAGGGTGTTGAATCTTATTGTGATAATTGTGAAAGTGCATTTGGAGAGGTCATGACTTTATTTAGTAATGAATCCACTATTTCGGAAGAGGTCCCAATTGATTATGAGAACAAAGTTGCTATCTACCATGATTATTGTGATGACATGTATGCTATAAATAAAAATGGTAACCATGAAACTTGTCATTATGATTTTAATTTTCAATTGGATTATGCCTCACATGATAGTTATTTTGTTGAGTTTGCTCCCACTACTATTCATGAGAAGAAATTTTCTTATGTGGAGAGTAATAAAAATTCTATGCTTGTAGATCATGAAAAGAATGCTTTATGTGATGGTTATATTATTGAATTCATTCATGATGCTACTGAAATTTATTATGAAGGAGGAACATATGATTGTAGAAATTACAATAATATCAAGCTTCCTCTCTATGTGTTGAAAATCTTGAAGCTATGCTTGTTTTGCCTTCCTATGCTAGTTGATTATTGTTCCCATAAGTTGTTTGCTCACAAAATCCCTATGCATAGGAAGTGGGTTAGACTTAAATGTGCTAGTCATATTCTTCACGATGCTCGCTTTATGTTTCAATTCTTATCTTTTATGTGAGCATCATTGAAATCATCATGCCTAGCTAGGGACGTTAAATGATAGCGCTTGTTGGAAGGCAACCCAATTTTATTTTACTTTCTTTACTTTTTGCTCCTGTTTAGTAATAAATAATTCATCTAGCCTCTGGTTAGATGTGGTTTTATGTTTAATTTAGTGTTTGTGCCAAGTAGAACCTTTGGGAAGACTTGGGTGAAGTCTTTGTGATCTTGCTGTAAAAAACAGAAACTTTGCGCTCACGAGATTAGCTGCCATTGTTTACCAGAGAGTGCTTTTAAGTTGATTCTTTTTGAAGATTATTACTAGACAAATTCCTCACGTCCACCAGTTTATTTCAGAATTTTAGGATTTACATAAGTACTCGAGAGTTACATATTACAACAGACTGTTCTGTTTTTGACAGATTCTGTTTTCTATGTGTTGTTTGCTTATTTTGATGAATCTATGAGTAGTATCGGAGGGTATGAACCATAGAGAAGTTGGAATAAAGTAGATATTACACCAATATAAATAAAGAATGAGTTCATTACAGTACCTTAAAGTGGTGGTTTGCTTTCTTATACTAACGGAGCTCATGAGATTTTCTGTTAAGTTTTGTGTTGTGAAGTTTTCAAGTTTTGGGTAAAGATTCGATGGACTATGGAACAAGGAGTGGCAATAGCCTAATCTTGGGGATGCCCAAGGCACCCCAAGGTAATATTCATGAATATACAAGCAACTAAGCTTGGGGATGCCCCGGGAAGGCATCCCCTCTTCCGTCCTCGTTCATTGGTAACTTTACTTGGACTATATTTTTATTCACCACATGATATGAGTTCTACTTGGAGCATCAATTTATTTTGTTAATATTGGCTTTCTGTTATTTAGAACAAAGTTTTGCATCTTTTATTTCAATAAAAGTGGCATTGATAACCTTTATTGTGCTTATTTTACAAGTCCACATGTTACTATTTGAAAACAGAAAGTTTACCGCTGTTTTTTTAGAAACTTGACAGTAGGGGGAAAACCCCTACTGTTTTTTCATATATCTATATAAATGGGGTATTTACATAGACATGACATCCAGCCAAGTTACAAGGTGCACCTTGCACCTAGTGTGCAGCTAGCAAGCTCTTAGACAGTGTAAGTTTTTGGCTATACAGTGTAAGTTTTTGGCTATACAACAGTGTAAGTGACAAAGGCAGCTCTACGTGCTGCTTTAACTCTATGTTGAATAAGTTGGAGGTCCTCTTTGAATCGTGTCAGCCAGGTCTCCACCGTAGGAGCTACTCCTCTGAAATTTTTGTTGTTTCGCTCTTTCCAAATGCTCCAAGCCGAGGTAAGGAATGTTTCAAAGGAGAAAGGGTTCGTCCAAGAGTCTCTTGTAGTTTGTAGAAGATTGAGGCGGTTGTCAAAAGGTGCCCAAACGATGTGGAGTTTAGCCCAGCATCTTTGACTGAAGGGGCAAGTGAAGATCATATGGTCGACGGTCTCCTCGACGTGCTGCCCACATAGTATGCAGTCAAAATTTTCACCAATGTTATAGTGCCTCCTTTTGAGCATATTGCGTGTGTTGAGCCTGTCAAGGAAGAGTAGCCAGCCGAACACTTTGATTTTCATAGTACATCGCAATTTCCAGATGTTGGAATGCATGGTGTGCCTCCCCGTCCCTGAAGTAGTTTTTATAGTAGTCCTTTGGCCGGTAGTACGCCGATCCCCATGAGTAATACCATACATCGTGTAATGAGGTCAAGGGGGATATTCAATGGGGAGGGGAGTGCATATCTTGGATTTCTTCAAGCGCTTGCGGTGAGACAGGTAGGTGAAAGGTTTCATGCAGATCTGTATTGTTCATTGCCTCGGCCACAGAGAGGTCTTCATGAATGGCAAATGAAAATGCACGAGGGTGGGATATTTGGAGAATTTCCTCCTTCCAAAGATCTTTCCAAAAGAGCGTAGTCTTGCCATCAACCACCTGAACACACATGATTCCGCGGAAAATGGGGGTGAGTTTTAAGACGTCCGTCCACCAGAACGAGCCAACTGTGTCCACTGCATGAGGTATTTTGTCCACATAATGATTGTCCCAAATGAGATTCACCCAAGGAATATCCTGTTTGTTGAAGAATTTGTGCAGGAATTTTAGCAGCAGGGCCTCATTATGAATCTTTAAGTTGATCACTCCAAGCCCTCCCTTTTTCTTGGGTCGGCAGACCAAATCCCAAGCGGCCAGAGAATTACATTTGTCCCCTTGCTCTGTTTTCTTAGTCCAAAGGCATCTACATCTGATTTTTTCAAGGATCTCAATAAGTTTAGGAGGAAACTTAAGCGTGCACATGGCAAACACAAGGAGCAACGTGACCGATGCATTTAGCCAAGCAAGTTTGCCTCCATACGACATCATTGTAATTGTGGACGTGAGTTGTCTCTCTAATCTGCAGACCAGAGGCATGAGCTCTTGTACGGAGGGTTTAGTCGTGCCTAGTGGGAGGACAAGGTAGGTGAAGGGCATAGATCCAATTGCACATCCAAAAACTCTTGCCTAATTGTTCTTAGCTTCCAAGTCCAGATTGATAGGTATTAAAGTGGATTTGTGGAAGTTGATCTTAAGCCCAATAGAAGAGGCATAATCAGAAAGGAGCTGCTTGATCAATGTGGCTTGCTGAATGCATGCAGGGAGGACTATGAGTGTATCATCCGCATATTGAAGGACAGGATAATCGGTTTGTCATCTGCAAGGGAAGGGGAGATGGATTCTGCCTTGTCTGAACATCTCATTAACTGCAGCCTGGAGTAACTCAGCCGCGAGGACAAAGATGAGTGGGGATAGCTGGTCGCCTTGCCGAACCCCACACTTACAGAGGAATTGACGACCCGGTACTCCATTGAGAAGAATTGAAGATCGACCAGAAGAGAAAAGGCAGTTGATCCAAGCAATCCAATGATCGTTAAACCCCATATGCCGCATTATAGTGATCATGGGCTTGTGAGCAATCGTGTCAAACGCTTTGGCAAAGTCTAGCTTAAGCAGAGCAATCTCCTTGCCCGAAGTGTGACATTGGTGAATATACTGATAGGCCCACGCCAGAAAATCTTGTATGGTCCGCCCTTTGAGAAATCCGTATTGATTACGGTGAACCAGTTGAAGGATAACCCATTGGAGACGGTTAGCTAGCAACTTCGTGATCAACTTTAGACAGCAATTAAGAAGAGTAATCGGTCTATAATCATTGACTGACTCAGGTGAGTTGACCTTGGGTATTAGTGTAATGAAACCATCGTTGATGCTAGTGATATCAAGAGTGCCTTCATAGAATTGGGAGCAAAGCGCATAGAAGTCATGTTTGATAATGGGCCAGCAGGCTTTAAGAAAAGCTCCACTAAATCCATCAGGTCCAGGGGGCGCGATCAGGAGGCATTTCTTTTACAATTCCATCAATTTCTTCCTCGGTGAACGGATCAGTAAGATGATCAAGATTACATGCACGCGGAATGATTGCTGGCAGGTCAAATTTCATATCACATGAGGCTGTAGTACCTAACCTGGTTTTATAGGTGGAGTGAACGAGGGCTTCTTTTCCAGGGTGATCTTCAATCAAAGTACCATCTTCAGTTCTAAATGAAGCAATGTTATTCTTACAAAACCTTTCAGTGGCAATGGCCTGGAAAGATTTGGTATTCTCATCCCCAAACTTGATCCAACGGATGGGGCAACATTTTTTCCAATATAGCTTCTGATATTTTAGCAACTTGAGCAGATGAGCTTTGAGGATGTTTCTGAAGTTAGATTCAGGTATTGTGAGGCATCTCTTGTTTTCTAACTCATCTAAATCAGCCAGGACCTCATTGCAGTTACTGATCGCAATTGATAGTTTTGAGATGTGCTTACTCCAAACTTTTAGTGCGTGTCTAAGGGCCTTAAACTTGTGGGCTAGTGTGGCCGCTGCGTTTTTGTTAAAGACAGGCTTATCCCAGACCTCTTGAACGACATCCATGAACCCAGGGTGCAAAATCCAGTAAGATGTTGCAAAACCCAAAGCTTACCGCTGTTGCAAAAATCCCTAGAAAATTCAGAATGGGATAGAATGTTGAAACCTTTTGCATATTAAGCTCTGATAAATTTTCTACAGTGGTAATTTTCTTTCATAATTTTTTGAGCTAGGGAAGTATGGATCTTGCTGCATTCTTTACAAATTGTCCTGTTTAGGCAGATTGCTGTTATGTTTGCATTGTTTGCATATATTTGCTTGTTTAGTGATTCTATTTGAGGATAGGACTATTAAATATGTAGAGGCATTTAGTATGCAATGTTGAATAATAATTTTAGTGATTTGCTACAGTATAGTATGATAAGGTTTTTGCATTGGTTTATACTAACTTATCTCACGAGTCCTTGTTGAGTTTTGTGTGGATGAAGGTTTTGAGATTTAGGAAGACCGTGATATGAGAGGAATTAAGGAGACACAAAAGCTCAAGCTTGGGGATGCCCAAGGCATCCCAAGATAATATTTCAAGAAGTCTCAAGCATCTAAGCTTGGGGATGCCCCGGTTGGCATCCCACCTTTCTTCTTCGACAACTATCGGTTAGTATCGGTTGATCCTAAGTTTTTCCTTCTTCACATGATATTTTCTATTCTTAGAATGTCATTTTATTTTGTTTTTCTTGCTGTTTGAATAAAATATCAAGATCAGAAATTATTAAATGAGAGAGTCTTCATAGAGTTACATAATTATTCGACTACTCACTGGTCTTCACTTATATCTTTTGGAGTAGTTTGTCATTTGCTCTAGTGCTTCACTTATATCCTCCTAGAGCATGGCGGTAGTTTTATTTTGGAGAAATAGATGAACTCTCATGCTTCACTTATATTATTTTGAGAGTCTTTTAGAACAACATGGTAATTTGCTCTGGTTATAAAATTAGTCCTAATATGATGGGATAGTTATATGATCCAATTATGTTATTATTGTTGAGAGAACTTGCACTAGTGAAAGTGTGAACCTTAGGCCTTGTTTCCTAGCATTGCAATACCGTTTACGCTCACTTTTATCATTAGTTACCTTGCTGTTTTTATAAATTCATATTACAAAAACCTTTATCTACTATCCATATTGCACTTGTATCACCATCCCTTCGCCGAACTAGTGCACCTATACGATTTACCATTGTATTGGGTGTGTTGGGGACACAAGAGACTCTTTGTTATTTGGTTGCAGTGTTGTTTGAGAGAGACCATCTTCATCCTACGCCTCCCACGGATTGATAAACCTTAGGTCTTCCACTCGAGGGAAATTTGCTACTGTCCTACAAACCTCTACACTTAGAGGCCCAACAACGTCTACAAGAAGAAGGTTGCGTAGTAGACATCAAGCTCTTTTCTGGCGCCGTTGCTGGGAAGGTGAGTGCTTGAAGGTATATCTTTAGATGATGCAATCGAATCTTTTAGTTTCTTGTTTTATCACTAGTTTAGTTTATAAAAGAAAATTAAAAAAATGAATTAAGGGTACCTCATATGCTTCATCTTTTTAATGTCTTCCGTGAAAATAAGGATTCCGATAATTGTGCTCAATTGCTAGAGGAAGAATGCATTAGAATGTTTGGCACTAAATATTTGAATGATGAGCATGATTGCAATGATGTTAGTATGAATTCCTTGAATATCCGTGATGCTAATGATATGCAAAACAACAAGCTTGGGGAAGCTATGTTTGATGAATATGATATTTTTAGTCCCCCAAGTTTTTATGAGCAAATTTATTATGATGATAGCATGCCTCCTATTTATGATGATTATATTGATGAAAGTGGGTTTGGAAAAGTGTAAACTTTAGGAAGTAATGATCCCACTATTTTGGAGGGTGTTGAATCTTATTGTGATAATTATGAAAGTGGATTTGGAGAGGTCATGACTTTATTTAGTGATGAATCCACTATTATGGAAGAGGTCCCAATTGATTATGAGAACAAAGTTACTATCTATGATGATTATTGTGATCACATGTATGCTATAAATAAAAATGATAACCATGAAACTTGGCATTATGATTTTAATTTTCAATTGGATTAGCCTCACATGATAGTTATTTTGTTGAGTTTGCTCCCACTACTATTCATGAGAAGAAATTTGCTTATGTGGAGAGTAATAAAATTCTATGCTTGTAGATCATGAAAAGAATGCTTTATGTGATGGTTATTTTGTTGAATTCATTCATGATGCTACTGAAATTTATTATGAAGGAGGAACATATGCTTGTAGGAATTGCAATAATATCAAGCTTCCTCTCTATGTGTTGAAAATCTTGAAGCTATGCTTGTTTTGCTTTCCTATGCTAGTTGATTATTGTTCCCATAAGTTGTTTGCTCACAAAATCCCTATGAATAGGTAGTGGGTTAGACTTAAATTTGCTAGTAGTATTCTTCACGATGCTCTCTTTATGTTTCAATTCTTATCTTTTATGTGAGCATCATTGAAATCACCATGCCTAGCTAGGAACGTTAAATAATAGCGCTTGTTGGGAGGCAACCCAATTTTATTTTTTTTATTTACTTTTTGCTCCTGTTTAGTAATAAATAATTCATCTAGCCTCTGGTTAGATGTGGTTTTATGTTTTAATTAGTGTTTTTGCCAAGTAGAACCTTTGGGAAGACTTGGGTGAAGTCTTTGTGATCTTCCTGTAAAAAACAGAAACTTTGCGCTCACGAGATTAGCTGACATTTTTTTACCAGAGAGTGCTTTTAAGTTGATTCTTTTTTAAGATGATTAATAGACAAATTCCTCATGTCCAACAAATTATTTCAGAATTTTTGGAGTAACAGAAGTACTCGAGAGTTACATATTACTACAAACTGTTCTGTTTTTGACAGATTCTGTTTTCTATGTATTGTTTGCTTATTTTGATGAATCTATGAGTAGTATCGGAGGGTATGAACCATAGAGAAGTTGGAATACAATATATATTACACCAATATAAATAAAGAATGAGTTTTGTTTTGAGCCGAGACCGTAGAACAATCGTTCTATGGTAATTATATTATAAATAAAAGTAAGAACAAAGTCTCATGTACAAATCAACCTATGACTACTCTAGGAAACATAAATAACATATTATTCTGGTCCTAACATGTGATTAACCTAGGTCCTGATCTTAACAGCCTTGTTAGCTTTTGCTCGAAGTTCTGATGCCCATAAACCCTCCTTAAGATAGAACTTCCAAGTATTGCGATGAGGAGGTGCAGATCTAAAGATTTTATCATTCCTGACCGACCATATACCCCAGCATCCCATGATGATGATGTCAAATGCAATCTCTGCAGGAAGTTTGCGCCAATGTGATTTCATCATGAGCAGAAACTCCTCTCTTGTTTCCTGGAATAATAAGATCTCAACAAGCCATGGCAAATGGGCGGTCCCAGGAAAGATGCATGGTTGTCTCCTCAGTGTGGTGTGAGAATAGAGCACAATTGTAATCTAGCAGAAACATGTTTTTGCGATGAAGCAAATTCCTAGTATTTACTCTGTCCTGATATAGCATCCAAAAGAAAATCTTGTGCCGAAGTCTGCAAGAGGAGCTCCAGATATGCTTGAAGTTGTGATGGTACATCTTTGTTTGTTTAAGAGCATGATACATCTTCATGGAGGAATACTGACTACAGTTCCAGTTATAGTCCAGCTATCTTGGACAGTGAGAGGCCCTCTGGTAATGAGTGCTTGGAACAAAGTATTAAGTTGTTGGTATGCTTGGAGAGATAGTGGTCGATGAAAGAGTTGACTGATGTCCTGATGTTCCATTACTTGCTATAAAGAAATATTGTCTTCCATAGCAAATGAGAAGAGTTCAGGGAAGGTGTGTGAAAGTGGCACTCCCGACCAGTTATCCGTCCAAAAATGCGCAGTATCCCCCATCCCTTCCTTACAGATGGCATGCTTCTTATAAGTGGGCAGTAATTTGCAAATCTCTTTCCACCAAAATGACCCAACTACACGCTCTCCAGGCAGAGAGGATTGGTAGTAGGTCTCCCAAATAATCTGCACCCAAGGGATGTCTGCTTTGTTGAGGAACTTGTGAATGAATTTCATCAACAGTGCTTGATTATGTGTGGCAATATCAAGTACACCTAGTCCTCCAAATTCTTTGGGCTTACACACCTTCTCCCATGAAATCAGTGGTGGGCCTGAGTCTAGTGTGCCAAATTTCCTCCATAAACACTGCTTGAGGTAGATGTTGATTTGCTTAATCACTGTTTTTGGCAGGGGGAGTGTGCACATGAAGAATGTGGGCATGCTTGTGAAGACTGACTTGAGCAGAGTAAGTTTATCCCCAGAAGAAAGCAGAGTGGAGCAGCTCAACAACCTGGTTTCAATCTTCTTCAACATAGGCAAATAGTCAATAACTCTGGGTTTGGTGATGCTGAGAGGAAGTCCAAGATATCTGTGAGGCAAGGTGCCTATATTACATCCCATAAGTTGTGACAGTTGGATCATCTTATCCTCAGGAGTGTTAATGGAGATCATGGTTGATTTTGAGTAATTCACTTTGAGCCCAGTATAAGCAGCAAAATGAAGCAGGAGACTTTTAATGTGTGTGAGTTGCTGAGCCTCAGCATTGACCACCAAAATTGTATCATCAGCATACTGAATGATGGGGTAGTCAGGGCATGAGGTATGCTGAAGTGGTGAGCTGATCAGAGAATTCTGCATAGCTTCATTCATCATAGTTTGCAACAAATCTGCAGCCAGGACAAAAATTAAAGGGGAGAGAGGATCTCCTTGTCTGACCCCTTTTTTGCAGAGGAATTGTTTGCCAGGAATACCATTGAGAAGAACTGATGAGTATCCAGTGCCATAAATCATCTTAATCCAATTGATCCATTTGTCTCCAAACCCTTTGGCTTTGAGTAAATCAATGAGAGTGGAATGGTTGAGCATGTCAAATGCTTTCTCAAAATCTAATTTCAGTAATATAATTTCCTTTTTTGAGTGATGGCATTGGTGGATGTACTCATAACCCCATGCAAGGCAATCTTGAATGCACCTATTATTCAGGAAACTAGACTGATTTCTATGGATCAATTTGAGAATAATCTTTTGCAACCTGTTAGCCAGAAGCTTGGTGATAATCTTCAAGGTGCAGTTTAAGAGAGAAATAGGTCTAAAAGCAGTTGGAGTGCATGCATCATCTGATTTGGGAATCAATGTGACAAATGAGTAGTTGATGCTCTGAAGGTTGACAGTGCCATTATAAAACTCCTGAATGAGTTTATAGAAATCCTCAGCAATAATATCCCAACAGTGTTTGATGAAAGCAGCATTAAAACCATCTGGGCCAGGTGACTTGTCATTGGGCATTTCCTTGATCACTTTGTCTATCTCCTCTTTTGTGAAAGGGTTTTCAAGGGTGTGAAGATCTTCATGTTGCTGCAATAGATGATGAAGGAGAAGTGGGTTCTGTGCAGTAACTGAGGTGCCCAATCTTTCCTTGAAGGCTCTAAAAAGAATTGCTGCTTTTGCATTATGGCCATGATGCTCATTACCAGCCTCATCTTTAAGCATAGCAATACTATTGTGTCTGAATTTAACTGTTGCTTTTGCCTAAAAGTATTTAGTGTTGGCTTCACCCACTTGAATTTGCCTAATGGTAGCTCTCTGTTTCCAATAAATTCTCTGATGTTCAAGGATCTTGGCAAGATGTGCTTTGATAATATCCCTTCCATTGGCTTCAATAGTACTCAGGGGTCTAAACTCTTCAATGGCATCATAGCATAAGATCATGAAGTTTGAGTTCTCAATGATCTTCTTGAGGTCAGATTTATTTTTAGCCCAAATTTTGATCCCTTTCCTTAATCTTTTGAGTTTAACTGCAATCCTTTTGGCACTATCTTTCTCTATTACTTCTTGAGTCCAAATCCTAGAGACTAGGTCCTTGAAATCGTGGTGAAGCAGCCAGTGATTTTCAAACCTAGAGATTTTTGTTTTAGGGATTGCTGTGCCAATCTTAATCAAAATAGGGATATGATCAGAGGCTATTCTGGCAAGAGGATGGGCAAAAGTTGCAGGGTAAGCTAAGGTCCATGTTTCAGATGTGAAACACCAGACCAGTTTCTCAAGAAGGGGAGCATCTTGCATATTGCTCCATCTGATCTTCCTGCCTTTAAGAGGGATTTCAACCAAGGCCTGATAATTAATAGCTTCATTGAAGGCAAGCATATCAGAAATACTGCCCCCATCTCTGTTTCTATCCTGTGGGTATCTCATGTAGTTAAAGTCTCCAGTTACCAGCCAATTAGGGCAGTTTGTGACATGAAAATCTCTGAACGATTCTAAAAATTCTGATCTTTCCTGTAACTGACATGGCCCATAGATGTTAGATAAGGCCCATACCTCCCCTGAATGAGCAGATGTAAACTGCACAGTGAGAGCAAATGCATTACTGTGAAAAAGTTGTCCCTTGAGAACATGGTCATTCCAGACAACAAGTATACCGCCAGCAGCTCCCACAGATGGGAGGAATTCAAATTTGTTCAATCTCCTTGGGCAGAAATTTCTGATGTAAGAACTATCGAATTGCTCTCTTTTAGTTTCTTGTAAACATAGAATGGTGCACTAGGACTCTTCAATCTTATTATGAATTGTTGATCATTTCTTGGGATCATTAATACCCCTAAAGTTCCAATTCAGAATGGACCATTCTTTTGACATATCGAAAGAAGAAGGAAAAATTGATGTTCCTTAGATGTCAGGCATCCCATGGGGGAGAGATTAAGTGAGGTGGGGATGCTCCATAAGTAAGATACCCTTGCCATAAAACAAACATAGAACATGTGCCCAGCAGTCCAGTACAGCACAAAAGTCACAAAGCTTACACCCAAAATAACAAGTTCTGGCTCCAGACTGAAGATAATATCAAATGGGCTAAACATAGGGAAACTATCTGATGCAGCTATCTCTAGGTAGCAATGGAGTTATCCCTGGCAGACTCTGGCATCTTGGTCTTCTCCTTAGCTTGAGTGGAGCTCTTGCTCTTCTTGATTTTGGACTGCAGCTGCTCCTCCGAGGTATCCTTCTCATTGACCTTGCAAAAGGTAGTATTAAGATTTTTTACTACTTTTGCAGGAACAAGAGGAGGTAAAGGGTGACATGTGATACGGCTTCTGTTTTTACAAGTACTTTTCTTAAATTCCTTAGCTAATTGCTTGAGTCTGCAGCTTCTTCTTACCTCAGTCTCAACCAAAGGAGCTTTGTCCTTCCTCTTTTTATTTCTCGGGAGTGCAGAAGTAGATCATGTAGTAGCTGAGTCAGATGAGGTAGCAGGGAGTGGAGAACTGACCTCCTGGTCTCCCTTGACATGCACCTGCTGAGAGAGAGAATCAAGAGCATTCTCAGTAGGGCATGTTTGAGGAATAGCAAATGGCAATGAATGAGGGCAAGTAGAGCCTTTAGTGATAATTTCCCAGACTTGTGAGTAAATGAAACGTTTAGCCAATGCAAATTTATCTGGAGTGAGTAAAACCACAAAAAGGAAGTTGGCCCAGTCAACAGGAACAAGAATCACCTCTTTGCTATCAGGATTTGGAGCAAAGTGCTCCTTCCAAATACTGGTGCCCTCAATGCCCAAAAATTGTTCTTCCTCTGTTAGCAGGGTATGGTGCTGAAGTTGTATCTGTTGTTGTTCTGGTTGCTGAGATGGAAGTTGTTCTGTCACTAGAATGGTGTGAGGTTCATTGAGATATGCTGGGTGTAGAAATCCAGGAGCGGCTGATATATCAGAGACTTGACCTTCAACTGCAGCAGCAGAAATATTCTCAGCCAACTGTATAGTGACTACAGGTGATGCCTCATGCTGAATAATCAGTGCAGATTGTGCAGCAGATCTGCCAGTGATCATGTTTGACTGAATAACACTATTAGGAACCATAGGAGGAGACTTGTTATCTGATGCATTAGCAATTGCCTCCAGCTGCATAGGATCTAATGAGATGTCTGGATAGGGATGAATAATCTGTTGAGGAATAAGCCCCAAGTTGTGATCCACAATAAGCAGGCTGTTATGAGGCAAAACAACATCTGGGCCTTCCAGAATAGTAGGCTGAGCAGGTACATGTACCAGAGGTATAGGTCCATGGGCCTCCTGGGCCGGACCTTCCAGTATGGGCTCAATAAACACATTCAAATCTGGAATATCACCTACCATTAGCGCCAAGGGACCAATAGCAGAGGAAACAGAGTTATCACTGTCAGGGTATCGCAGTGAAATAGTGATGTTACTATCCTCCTCACCATTGGCAGCGGGAATTTCTCCCTCCTCCATAGGTGCCATGAGATCATCCAACTGCATGAATTCACCCTAATGGAGCTCTTGGTCAATAAGATTGTTCTGTGGCATAGCCCAATGACCCCAGCCTGGCAGATCCACATCATGGTCTTCCTCTATATCATCTGGGTCATCATCCATGCCATTGTTCAGTGCCAGATTCAGATTAATAGGATTAGCCTACTGATGATTGTGTTGATTAGGATCTTCATGCTGAAGGAGAGGTCCCAAGAAGTGGTTGTGCTGATTTGGGTGGAAATTTGGCTGTTGTGGTGCAGGGTGAGGGTTACCATTGGGATTAATTGGATCCTCATCAGGAGGATCTGCACCAAGAACTTGATGTTGAAGAATGACCACTGGGACAGTAAGAGAATCAGTATGGTCAGCATCCCCAAATACAATGCTAGCTGGAATATCCCTCAGTTCTTTCACCTTAACCTTCACCATCTGATTAGCTCTCATACTCCAAACTCGATCTGTCGGTGGAAAACGACACCTATGGGATCACAAGAATCCCTACTGCGGTTGCGGGGCGCGGGGTTGAGAGAAGAGCGGGTCTAACAGAGAGCACGCGGTTCGTTTATCCAGGTTCGGGCCGCGATGATGCGTAAAACCCTAGTCCTGCTTTGGTGGATGTATTCTGAGTTCTGGAACTAGCAACAGGGTGTAACAAGCTCCAAAAAGCCGAATCCTTCACCTCGTCGCCTTGGGCCTCTTTTATAGGAAAAAGGGGTTGCCACAGTGGCACACAGGAGGTGGAAAGGTGTATAGTGTGGCAAGGTTATCCCTCGTATTATAGGACAAGATGCTTTTAATGCATCGCTTAGGTGTCCCTTGCTTTATCAGGGACGGGAGCGAGGCCCGTCCCGTCCATCGCCGCTCCTCCTTGCTTTGACACGCGTCCTGGCCAGTGGTGTGCGTGGTGCCATGTAGGCAGGCAGGCAGCTGCGCTGGCGCGGTGGTGGAGCTTCCACGAAGATCTGCATGCCACCACGTAGGCACTTGATGAGTTGGCCTGGGAGCTGCGCGTCGCCACACAGGTGCCTGCCCAGCTGGTTGGGCTGGCAACTACATGCGAAAGGCGGTGGAAGCTTGGCCGACGCGGGCCTGGCGGCGGCCTCGTCGGTGTCTTTGGCGAGGGCCTTGGCAGGTGGCCCGGCAAGGGTCTCGCCATGGCGTGCTGTCGTCCCCGGCAAGGGTCTTGCCGGGGGCCTTGGTAGCCTCCCTCGGCAAGGATCTTGCAGAGGATTGTTTGTCTTCTAATCCTCATCTAACCTTGAGTATGTCTTCACAAAGATCTGCATGCCACCACAGAGGTGCCTTCCCGAGCCCTGGCCCCATGTTGATGGCGGCATGGGCGGCCGTGGGCTCAAGGGTAGCTCGCTCTGTTGGTGTGGGGCGACCTACCCCGGCAAGGGTCTTGCCGGGGCCGCTGAGGTTGCCCCGGCAAGGGTCTTGCCGGGGGAACCTGCTCCGTCCTTCTACTCTTTGTGGTCTTGGTCTTGGCGTTGCTCTGGCCGTCTTGGGCTTTGGCCTTACCTTGGCTCACCTCCCTCGCTTTGCTCCGTGCGGTCGCGGGTGCGGCTCTGACTGCCCATCCATAGGTAAAGGGGTACAAAAATGTGCCCCTAGTTTTGTACACCGACAGGAGCCCCCGGGCCTGGGCCACACATAAGTGCGACACGTTGTTGGGCCAGGCCCAAAACGGTGCGCGGGCAGGCGGGGTGGTTTTTACCGTGGTAAGATCTTTCGCGCGCTGCACTCCCCACGACCCGTGCGCATGGCGCGGCGTGGAGGGTCGTGCGTGACGTGGGCGGTACGCGTGGGGCGGTTTCCACACGCATGCGCCACATCGCAGTTAATGGGAAGTGGAGCGGCCCGCGCCTTCCCCGTAAAAGGGAATCACCGCGGGCGTACTGCTCACCCTTCCCCCTCTTGCATCTTTTCCAATCTCAGAGCCGCCGTTGTGCTTCTGCCGCCCTCCACTCCTCCCTCCTCCTTCAGCCACCATGGCACCAAAATCCACCAAGGGCAAGGGGGTGGCCAAGGATGTCGGGGCTGTGGAGCCGCGGAGAGCGTGCTGTCGGGGCAACGGACGCAGTCCGCCTTCTTCTTCCCCTCGACGGTTGGTGTGCTCGAGCTTCGGGACTCCTTCAAGCCCCTGTGGGGAGTGAAGACGGGGGGTGAGAATTCGGGGCACCCGGCCACGCGCGTCATCCCCGCCGCCTGCGCCGAGCCTGCCCCAAATCGGTACCCCTTCTTCATTGATTACTTTTCTTGCAGGCTCTGCCCTCCCTTCTCTGATTTCTTCAGCGACATCATGCACACCTTCGGCTTCCGTCTCTTGGATTTTACTCCGAATGTGGTGGCGTGCATGGCCCTCTTTGCCCACCTCTACGAGGGTTTCGCCGGGGTGGTGCCCAACACGGCCCTGTTCCGCCACTACTTCGTCCCTCGTCTCCAACCAGGGGAGGCCATCTCGGGGTGCATCACCTGGGTCCCGAGGGCCCAGGTGAAGGGCACCTACCCGGAGGGCGCCACGAAGGAGAGGTGGGAAGAGTGGCGGGGCCGGTGGCTCTGGATTGTGGAGGAGGATCCACAAGAGTTCTGCCGGGTCCGCCAGAGCCTGCCGGTTCGTGGCAAGGACTGGAGCGAAGTTGACGCTGACGACGTGAAGCTTACGGTCGCCATCACCAGGATCCTCCGCCTCACCACTGCCGGTCTCACCCTTGAGATGATCGGGGCAGATTTTCTCCGTCGCCGAATCGCCCCGCTGCACGCCAAGGGGAGGCCAGCCTGGGATTTCAAGAACGCGGTGGACGTCATGAGGCTCCGGCCTGGCCTGGACAACAACTTCACGATAATGGGGCACGCCCATTTCTGTCAGAGGCTCTTCCAGGTCATCGTAGGTGACGACGGCAAGGCCGAGAGGACCGGCAGGGCCGCGAAGGCCGGCAAGGTCCCCAAGGGGCCCTTGTTTGGGTTGACGAGGGGAGTGGTCCCGCTGAGCAACAATTCGCTTCGTAACGACATCATCGCCATGATGCCGGACTGCAATGCGCACGACCCTGACCCGAGCTGGGCCGAGCCACCGGCGGAGACGGTGCAGGCATTCTTCGACAGCCTGTCGGAAGGTTACGCCCACCCCGAGCCGGTGCTCATCCGTGACACCACCCCACATGAGCTAGATTACATCGCTCGCAGGGCGGCTGAGGCGGCGCTTTGCTCGGGAGGCTGGCGACGCCGACGACGTGGCGGACGAGGCCAGCATCACCGCAGAGGACCAGGAGATCGCCGCGTGGGTGGCGGCCACCGTAGCGGCAATCTCTAGAGCCCCCATTGTCGAGGATGTGGGCGAGGATTCGTCCACGAAAGAGGAGGAGGAGGAGGACGAGGACGAGTACGACACCCCCTTGGCCATCGGGAGGAATCGCGTCGTACGGCGGGCCACTTCTGGCGAGCCGGTCCGTCCCGACAGGCCTGCGCAGCAGCAACGGTCTGCCGAGGGGCAGCTCGTTTGCCAGACGCGGTCGAGAAAGGCCAAGGAGGAGGCGGAGGCCGCCAAGGCCGCGGCGGCGAAGAAGTCGGTGAAGGCCGAGGGGGCGAGGAAGAAGGCAAGCGCCTCTTCGTCGCCCAAACGCGTCCAGACTCCACCTCCTTCCCCTCCTCCAGGGAGCATCAACACGGAGTTTGCCTTCGAGTTCGGGTCCCTCAGCCCGAGGGGGAAGAGGAAGGCGGCAGAAGAGGAAGTGGATGACGAGTAAGTGTCTGTTTCCTTTCGTCACCTCCGACTCCTCTTCCGTGCTTCTCATCTAGATTTTTCTTCATCTTGGCAGGGACACGGAGACGCTGGCCCAATGAGTGAAGAGGGCCAAGGTCTCGGCGGGCGGCCAGCCCCCAGCTGGTACTTTGAGGGCGCCACTGGTGGTGGTGAGCAGCCCAGACAACAGCCCCCGGAGCAGCCCCCAGCGTAAGCTTGCCACTCGCTCCCTCGTCGACGTGTGTCGGGTGAGTGATGCACCGGCGCTGACCTTGTCGAGATCGCAGGAGGAGGACAACACTAGGAGGAGCCGCTGGGGGCCACTCCTGACATGCCGCCCCCCTCGACCACGCCGTCCCGAGGGGCGTCCCCGGCAAGGGCGCCGAGCACCGAGCGCATGCACACGGAGGAGGGGGAGGCGAACCCGTATGCTGGTGGCTCCTCCTCGGCGCCAGACGTTGGCGACGGAGGGGCCGCCTCTTCTCAGCCTGGCACGGGTATGCTTCCGGCCTCCCGTCCCTGTTTTCTTTCTTATTTTTTGAATCTTGGCCTTGGCTTGGCCTTACTCCTTTCTTCAATATCCAAATCCTCTCTCGGTGGACCGGGAGAACCTAGACACCGTCATTGAGGATGTCGCCGGGGATGCCGCGGCGGAGGCTGAGAAGACCGCCGCCGAGGAGGCCGCCAGGGACGCGGCTGAGGATGTTGCCAAGAGGCCTACTAGAGAGCCCGGCAAGGCCGCTGCCGAGGAGGCCGGTGAGGGGCCCGCCGGGGGTGCCGGCAAAGGCGCTGCCAAGGCGGAGACGGCCGGTGACCAGCCTTCCTCCTCCGCCGCCTCAGGCTCGGGCAGGTATCTGAAGGTGACCGACGACCTGTTCGTCCACCTCCTAGGGACGGGGAGCACCGGGTCGCCCGCTGAGGGGGAAGTGTTCGACGGGGAGGTCCTTGGCGCCGCCGGGTTCGTTGTCGTCGACAAGCCGGGCACCGGTGGTGGCGATTCCCAGGAGGAGCGGCTCCTCCAGACCATGGGCGCCAACTTCCGAAAGCTCCAGGCGCTCTACCGCGCTCGCCAGGACAAGGTGGACTCCAGGTCGGCGGTCGTGGACCGAGCCGAGGAGGAGCTCAAGACACGCATCGCCTAGACGAAAGCCTGGTTCGATGAGTCCCGGCAAGAGCTGGAGAACAGCCGGGCCCAGTTGGCGGAGGAGAAGGTGGCGCTGGTGCTGCAGAGGGCCGAGGTGGACAAGGCCCGGGAGGCGGTGAGGGATGAAGCTGCCCAGGCTGAGGCCGCGCAGGTGCAGCGGCAGGCCGCTCTGGATTCTCAGGAGGAGGACCTCGTCAAACGCGAGGCGGATGTCAAGGCCAAACTCCGCGCCAGGGACGAGAAGGTGGACGAGCTCATCGTGCAGCAGACCCAAGAGCTGGAGCAGAGGCACAAGGAAGCACTCGATGCCCAGTCCCTGGTTCATGCTGGCAAGGTGGCGGAGTTGGAGCAGGAGCGGGAGCGTCTGAAGCAGGTGACCTCGACGCTGACGGAGGAGAGGGACTCGGCCAGGAGCGCCTTGGCAGACTCACAGACCGCCGTCATTGAGAGGGTCGAGTCTCTCTCCAAGGCCAACGACGCCGTCAAGGACCTGACGCAGAAGCTCGCCAGCCTGGAGGAGACGATCTCGACGGCCAAGGCCTGGAAGGAGACCCTGGCCAAGGCGCTGGACACTGAGAAGCAGTTGCGGAGGAACAAGGCCGCCAACCATCAGGATGCCGTGGAGGGCCAGGACCGCTGGGTTGGCCGCCTCGTGGACGTTGCCGGCAGGATCACCGCGCAGCTGGCTGCCATGGGGATGCCTAACGTGAGGTATGCCCCAGAGCGCAGCGGGACCACCAACGCCAAGTTGACCCTGTTCTTCGAGGGTGTTCTCGGGGCCCTGGAGCAGTTTCACTCCAACAGGGCGGCTTGGCTGGCCGAAGAGTCTCGGCAGCTTTGCCGGGGTGCCATGACCAAGGTCCTCACCAAGATGGCGTATTGGTACCCCAACCTCGACTTCGACGCCGCGCTGGAGAGCTTGCTAGAGGATACTGACCTCGCGCCGCTCAGGGAGCGTATCAAGCCCGTCATCAGCGGTATCGACGGAATCCGGAGGGTGGAGGGCCAGCGCCGGGATTAAGCACCCCGTTTCTCATTGCTGCTGCAGGTTTATGACCAAGACAATGTTTATCTTTAGTTAGAACCGCGACGGCAATTGATGTAATATAACTCTGCAGTACTTTGACGTTATGCATGTTATTTCCCTGTTCAATTTCCCTTTGTATACGCACCCTACGCCAACTGGGCAGGCTCGCGGGCGCGGAAGCCCAAGGCGGCGTCTTGGGGACGGATCCCCATTGGCCTGTCGGGTATGCGTGCTGCCGGGCGAGCCACCTTACCATTCTTAACGCGGCCGCTCGAACTGTCGAGCTTGACTCGAGTCAGAATCGAGGGCATTGTCAATCACGGAAGGCTACCCTGCCGCTCTCGACGCAGCCTCTTGAGCTGTTGAGCGGACTCGAAACAGGGCAAGGGCGTTGCCGACAGTGGGAGAGCCCCCTGGCGTTCAGGTTTTCCATACAAAGCCACAACATCTCCGAGGGAAATAACCTCATATAAAAAGGAAAGAAAGTAGTCAGGGTCCGGTGTGACTTAGCTTCTGCTTGTAGTCGTGCTGGCGTCGATCTTTCGACCCCCTCTCCTGCTTCTCTTCGATCCATCCCATGAAGAAACGCTCACTCAACTGCTAAAACCGACTCCCACAATCGCGCCCCCTACCTGGCGCGCCAAAGATGTCGGTGGAAAACGACACCTATGGGATCACAAGAATCCCTACTGCGGTTGCGGGGCGCGGGGTTGAGAGAAGATCGGGTCTAGCAGAGAGCACGCGGTTCGTTTATCCAGGTTCGGGCCGCGATGATGCGTAAAACCCTAGTCCTGCTTTGGTGGATGTATTCTGATTTCTGGAACTAGCAACGGGGTGTAACGATCTCCAAAAAGCCGAGTCCTTCCCCACGTCGCCTTGGGCCTCCTTTTATAGGAAAAAGGGGTTGCCACAATGGCAGACAGGAGGTGGAAAGGTGTATAGTGTGGCGAGATTATCCCTTGTATTACACGACAAGATGCATTTAATGCATCGCTTAGGTGTCCCCTTGCTTTATCGGGGACGGGGGCGAGGCCCGTCCCGTCCGTCGCCGCTCCTCCTTGATTTGGCACGCATCCTGGCCAGTGGTGTGTGTGGTGCCATGTAGGCAGGCAGGCAGCTGCGCTGGCGCGGTGGCGGAGCTTCCACGAAGATCCGCATGCCGCCACGTAGGCGCTTGATGAGTTGGCCCGGGAGCTGCGCGTCGCCACGCAGGTGCCTACCCAGCTGGTTGGGATGGCAGCTGCATACAAAAGGCGGTGGAAGCTTGGCCGACGCGGGCCTGGCGGCGGCCTCGTCGGTGTCTTTGGCGAGGGCCTTGCCGGGTGGCCCGGCAAGGGTCTCGCCGTGGCGTGCTGTCGTCCCCGGCAAGGGTCTTGCCGGGGGCCTTGGTAGCCTCCCTCGGCAAGGATCTTGCCGAGGATTGTTTGTCTTCTAATCCTCATCTGACCTTGAGTATGTCTTCACAAAGATCTGGATGCCACCACAGAGGTGCCTTCCCGAGCCCTGGCCCCACGTTGATGGCAGCGTGGGCGGCCATGGGCTCAAGGGTAGCTTGCTCTGTTGGTGTGGGGCGAGCTGCCCGGCAAGGGTCTTGTCGGGGGAACCTGCTCCGTCCTTCTGCTCTTTGTGGTCTTGGTCTTAGTGTTGCTCTGGCCGTCTTGGGCTTCGGCCTTACCTTGGCTCACCTCCATCGCTCTGCTCGGTGCGGTCGCGGGCGCGGCTCTGACTGCCCGTGCACAGGTAAAGGGGTACAAAAATGTGCCCCTAGTTTTGTACACCGACACGATCCCACATAACAAACTTGCCAAATTTACTAACAACATTATTGGTTTCCTAAATGTTCCTTCTATCAAATGGAAAACCACACAGTAAAATCCATGCTTCTCTATTAAGCTCCAATCTTCTCCAGTTCAGACCTCTGTTATGCTTCTCCACTATGACATGCACATCAGTAAACTGGTGTGGACTGCTAGCAACCAGTTCATCCCGATCAAAAACACTATGCATCTTGACATAGGCTTGTCCGAAGGGACATGGAATGATTTCAGAAAACCCCAACTAACGTTCAGTAAAGAAATCGGAGAGTACCTCTCGGATGGTATTGAAATCCACTGGCAGATCTGGCATGGGGACAATCGAGACAATCGACCAGTCTTCATGGGTCTGTGGTGGAGCAGCAGTCACAACGCGTACCCTCGCCGGCCTGCTTGCAACCGCCACTCCGACATGGTTGGGAGGGAGAAAAGGAGCAGGGTCAAATGGGAAGGTGGCCATTATCGCCGCACCGTGGGCGGAGAGAGAGCTAGTGTGGGAGGCAATGGGTGGAGGATTGGATTGTGAGACGGGCGAACGAGAAGCTGCAGCGAGTAGGCGTTGAGCAATGGAAGGCGAGGCGCCCGCGTAATGGGGGCTGCCTACTCTGGTAAGTAGCGGGGGAGTGGTGGAATTATGACTGGTCAGCTGATTGACAGTCCTTGCCATCTCCATCGCGGGAACAGCGGAATCATATCTCGGAATAGGTG
This sequence comes from Aegilops longissima, assembly GCA_021605205.1. Classification (NCBI taxonomy): domain Eukaryota; kingdom Viridiplantae; phylum Streptophyta; class Magnoliopsida; order Poales; family Poaceae; genus Aegilops; species Aegilops longissima. The sequence goes on along the minus strand of CM038677.1, from coordinate 252,603,558 downwards.
AAGCCAGGGATGGGCGTGGCATGGGCTCACATGAGTAGTTGGGCTGGGCTTCAGAATAGCAATCCCGAGCGAAGTGCCCCCACTTTTTGCAAGATCTGCATTTGATCCGATTAGAGCAGCTGGGCCTAAGATGGCCATGCATGAGGCACCGGACACAGAATTGGGCCCGTGAAGAATTTTGAAAATGTTGTGATCCCGCCTTGGACCTAGTAATGTCCAAATTTGACGTACCATCAATACCACCATTATGACCCGATGATGGAGCCTGCTTTGAATTTCGAGCATGAACATCTGTGGCTCATTCATGTGAGGAATGAGATTCGATGAAAATGCCAGGTGATCTGAGAGCATCAAGATAAGAATTCCTCGGATGTCTTTTGAAAACATGGGTCCATGAATCCTCTTTTTCTTTGAGATATTGATCCAATTCCCAATTAGAATTTGGGCCACCACTACCCCAGAGCAGGAAATTGATAGTGAACAGAGGTAGTGCAATGTTACCTTGTTGAATGATAGAGAAACCCACTTCCTTGGATGAACCCGAGAATTTGAATGACTTGTTTTGCAAATGTTTCACCTTGAACATGGAGGCACGACCTCCAAAACAGGAGAGAAGTATCGTATCCACTGATGACTCTGTCAATCTGAGCTGAGACCTAGTGAATTCCACAACAATGGGAAATTCCTCCATGTCCTTACCTTCTTCATAATTGATTGGGACTCCCCATTTGCGCCAGATGGTGGCCGCAAAGTATTGACCTTTGTCGAAATCCAGATCCGCGAGAGACATCTTGAGGTGTGGTGAATGGCGATCAAAAGATGAATGGCGTAGTCGAGGTGGCCGGCAGCAGAATGATGGCCAAGCCGGCCGGGTTGTGGCCGCCACGGCCGGAGTGGCCGACGGCAGGTGGGGAGGCTAGGAGGCTAGGCTAGGAGGCTGCGGAACATGTTAACCTAGAATACGTAGCTGGCGTAGTGATGCCATGGAGGACACAAAAGTCAGTGCAAACAACCGGTCGCCCGTTGACAAAAGTATTACCACCGATGTCACCACCAAATAAAGAATGAGTTCATTACAGTACCTTAAAGTGGTGGTTTGCTTTCTTATACTAACGGAGCTCATGAGATTTTCTGTTAAGATTTGTGTTGTGAAGTTTTCAAGTTTTGGGTAAAGATTCGATGGACTATGGAACAAGGAGTGGCAAGAGCCTAAGCTTGGGGATGCCCAAGGCACCCCAAGGTAATATTCAGGAAGATACAAGCAAGTAAGCTTGGGGATGCCCCGGGAAGGCATCCCCTCTTTCGTCCTCGTTCATCGGTAACTTTACCTGGAGCTATAATTTTATTCACCACATGATATGAGTTCTACTTGGAGCGTCAATTTATTTTGTTAAGATTTTCTTCCTGTTATTTAGAAAAAAGTTTTGCATCTTTTATTTCAATAAAAGTGGCATTGATAACCTTTACTATGCTTATTTTACAAGTCTACATGTTGCTGTTTGAAAACAGAAAGTTTACCGCTGTTGCAGAAATTCCCTAGAAAATTCAGAATGTGATAAAATGTTGAAACCTTTTGCATATTAAGCTCTGATAAACTTTCTACAGTGGGAATTTTCTTTCATAATTTTTTTAGCTAGGGAAGTATGGATCTTGCTGCATTCTTTACAGACTGTCCTGTTTAGGCAGATTGCTGTTATGTTTGCATTGTTTGCATATGTTTGCTTGTTTAATGATTCTATTTGAGGATAGGAATATAAAATATGCAGAGGCATTTAGTATGCAATGTTGAATAATAATTTTAGTGATTTGCTACAGTATAGTATGATAAGGTTTTTGCATTGGTTTATACTAACTTATCTCAGGAGTCCTTGTTGAGTTTTGTGTGGATGAAGCTTTTGAGATTTAGGAAGACCGTGATATGAGAGGAATTAAGGAGACAAAAAAGCTCAATCTTGGGGATGCCCAAGGCATCCCAAGATAATATTTCAAGAAGTCTCAAGCGTCTAAGCTTGGGGATGCCCCGGTTGGCATCCCACCTTTCTTCTTTGATAACTATCAGTTAGTATCGGTTGATCCTAGGTTGATCCTAAGTTTTTCCTTCTGCACATGATGTTTGCTATTCTTAGAATGTCATTTTTTTTGCTTGCTGTTTGAATGAAATATCAAGATCTGAAATTATTAAATGAGAGAGTCTCCACATAGTTACATAATTATTCGACTACTCATTGATTTTCACTTATATCTTTTGGAGTAGTTTGTCATTTGCTCTAGTACTTCACTTATGTCTTCCTAGAGCATGGCGGTAGTTTTATTTTGAAGAAATAGATGAACTCGCATGCTTCACTTATATTATTTTGAGAGTCTTTTAGAATAGCATGGTAATTGCTTTGGTTATAAAATTAGTCCTAATATGATGGGCATCCAAGATGGGTATAATAAAAACTTTCATAAAGAGTGCATCGAATACTATGAGAAGTTTGATGCTTGATGATTGTTTTGAGATATGAAGATGGTAATATTAAAGTTGTGCTAGATGAGTAATTATGGAATTGAGAAATACTTGTGTTAAAGGTTGCAAGTCCCGTAGCATGCACGTATGGTGACCGTTGTGTAACAAATTTGAAGCATGAGATGTTATTTGATTGTCTTCCTTACGAGTGGCGGTCGGGGACGAGCGATGGTCTTTTCCTACCAATCAATCCCCCTAGGAGCATGCGCATAATACTTGGTTTTTGATGACTTGTAGATTTTTTGCAATAAGTATGTGAGTTCTTTATGACTAATGTTGAGTCCATGGATTGTATGCGCACTCACCTTTCCATCATTGCTAGCCTCTTCGTTACTGTGCATTGCCCTTTCTCACCTTGAGAGTTGGTGCAAACTTCGTTGGTGCATCCAAACCCCGTGATACGATACGCTCTATCACACATAAACCTCCTAATATCCTCCTCAAAACAGCCACCATACCTACCTATCATGGCATTTCCATAGCCATTCCGAGATATATTGCCATGCAACATTCCACCGTTTTGTTTATTATGACATGTTTCATTATTGTCATATTGCTATGCATGATCATGTAGTTGACATCGTATTTGTGGCAAAGCCACCATTCATAATTATTTCATACATGTCACTCTTGATTCATTGCACATCCGGGTACACCGCCGGAGGCATTCATATAGATTCATATTTTGTTCTAGTATCGAGTTGTAATCTTTGAGTTATAAATAAATAGAAGTATGATGATCATCATTAATAGAGCATTGTCCCCCCAAAAAGAGAAAGGCCAAATAAAAAAAGTCCAAATAAAAAAAGAAAAAAAGGCCAAATAAAAAAGGCCCAAAAAAATAAAAAGGGACAATGCTACTATCCTTTTCCACACTTGTGCTTCAAAGTAGCACCATGATCTTCATGATAGAGAGTCTCTTATTTTGTCACTTTCATATACTAGTGGGAATTTTTCATTATAGAACTTGGCTTGTATATTCCAACAATGGGCTTCCTCAAATTCCCTAGGTCTTCGTGAGCAAGCAAGTTGGATGCATACCCACTCAGTTTCTTTTGTTGAGCTTTCATACATCTATAGCTCTAGTGCATCTGTTGCATGGCAATCCCTACTCCTCACATTAACATCAATTGATGGGAATCTCCATAGCCCGTTGATTAGCCGCGTTGATGTGAGACTTTCTCCTTTTTGTCTTTTCCACATAACCCCCATCATTATATTATATTCCACCATAGTGCTATATCCATGGCTTATGCTCATGTATTGCGTGAAGGTTGAAGAAGTTTGAGATTACTAAAGTGTGAAACAATTTCTTGGCTTGTCATCGGGGTTGTGCATGAGGAGAGTATTCTTGTGTGACGAAAATGTAGCATAACCAAACTATATGATTTTGTAGGGATGAACTTTCTTTGGCCATGTTATTTTGATAAGACATAATTGCTTAGTTAGTATGCTTGAAGTATTATTATTTTTATGTCAGTATTAAACTTTTGTCTTGAATCTTATGGATCTGAACATTCATGCCACAATAAAGAGAATTACATTGAGAATTATGCTAGGTAGCATTCCACATCAAAAATTCTGTTTTTATCATTTACCTACTCGAGGACGAGCAGGAATTAAGCTTGGGGATGCTTGATACGTCTCCAACGTATCTATAATTTTTGATTGTTCCACGCTATTATATTATCTGTTTTGGATGTTTCATGGGCTTATTTATACACTTTAATATTATTTTTGGGACTAACCTATTAACCGGAGGCCCAACCCAGATTGATGTTTTCTTGCCTATTTCAGTGTTTCGAAGAAAAGGAATATCAAACGGAGTCCAAACGGAATGAAACCTTCGGGAGAGTTATTTTTGGAACGGAAGCAATCCAGGAGACTTGGAGTAGACGTCAGGGAAGCTTCGAGGAAGCCACAAGGCAGGGAGGCGCGCCCTACCCCCTGGGCACGCCCCCACCCTCGTGGGCCCCTCATGGCTCCCCTGACCGACTTCTTTCGCCTATATATGCCCATATACCCTAAAAACATCATAGAGCACAATAGATCGGGAGTTCAACCGCCGCAAGCCTCTGTAGCCACCAAAAACCAATCGGGACCCTATTCCGGCACCCTGCCGGAAGGGGATCCCTCACCGGTGGCCATCTTCATCATCTCGGCGCTCTCCTTGATGAGGAGAGAGTAGTTCACCATCGGGGCTGAGGGTATGTACCAGTAGCTATGTGTTTGATCTCTCTCTCTCTCTCTCTCTCTCTCTCTCTCTCTCTCTCTCTCTCTCGTGTTCTTAATTCGGCACGATCTTGATGTATCGCGAGCTTTGCTACTATAGTTGGATCTTATGATGTTTCTCCCCCTCTACTCTCTTGTAATGGATTGAGTTTTCCCTTTGAAGTTATCTTATCGGATTGAGTCTTTAAGGATTTGAGAACACTTGATGTATGTCTTGCATGTGCTTATCTGTGGTGACAATGGGATATTCACGTGATCTACTTGATGTATGTTTTGGTGATCAACTTGCGGGTTCCGTAACATTGTGAACTTATGCATAGGGGTTGACACACGTTTTCGTCTTGACTCTCCGGTAGAAACTTTGGGGCACTCTTTGAAGTACTTTATGTTGGTTTGAATAGATGAATCTGAGATTGTGTGATGCATATCGTATAAGCATGCCATTGGATACTTGAGGTGACATTGGAGTATCTAGGTGACATTAGGGTTTTGGTTGATTTGTGTCTTAAGGTGTTATTCTAGTACGAACTCTTGAATAGATCGATCCGAAAGAATAACTTTGAGGTGGTTTCGTACCCTACAATAACCTCTTCGTTTGTTCTCCGCTATTAGTGACTTTGGAGTGACTCTTGTTGCATGTTGAAGGATAGTTATATGATCCAATTATGTTATTATTGTTGAGAGAACTTGCACTAGTGAAAGTATGAACCTTAGGCCTTGTTTCCTAGCATTGCAATACCGTTGACGCTCACTTTTATCATTATTTACCTTGTTGTTTTTATAAATTCAGATTACAAAAACCTTTATCTACTATCCATATTGCACTTGTATCACCATCTCTTCACCGAACTAGTGCACCTATACAATTTACCATTGTATTGGGTGTGTTGGGGACACAAGAGACTCTTTGTTATTTGGTTGCAGGGTTGTTTGAGAGATACCATCGTCATCCTACGCCTCCCACGGATTGATAAACCTTAGGTCATCCACTTGAGGGAAATTTGCTACTGTCCTACAAACCTCTGCACTTGGAGGCCGAACAACGTCTACAAGAAGAAGGTTGCGTAGTAGACATCACACCTCCGCCGCCGACCCTCACCTCCACTCACCAGCACGGCACCCGCACCCACCTCCCTAGCGTCAATGGATGTCAACCCCCCATACATCTGCCCACGGGGGCGCATAAATGACGACCCGTGGCCCCGCCGCCCCACCCGGCCATCCCCGCGCGACTCCGCAGTGGGATTACTCCAGTGTCCGCGTGTCCGTCATGCCTTGTTGCGCCGCCGTTAGTTGACATCTTGATTGATTGGAAGAGCCACCGCCAAACTCCGGCCCCGGACACCATAGTCGGATCCTATTACAACTAGACACGCCATGGCAACGCTTCTACAGAACCTCTGTTTCCTTTCTCCCCCCAGTTTTCTATGCTGCCAAGGCTGAGAGAGAAGTTCGATCTTTGCACCCGCTTCAGTTTGACCTAAATCACGCCAACAACGTTGCCCTCGGCCTGCCACCTACCGACGGTGATGTGTTGTTGTCCCACGCCACGGAGAGTAGCTAGACCGGCGGTCTATGCGTGCATACCAGGGAGGACGATGAACCATGCCTGGTGCCGCTACCCTCGTGAATAGATGGAGGAAGTTCGCCATGGAGGCAGGGAGAAGGTCGTCACAGAGGCAGAGAGAAGGTCACATAAAGTGCAGGAAGATTGTCAGAGTTCAGGAAAGCGTGTGATCTTTGTGCTATTTTTTGGTGTGAAAATCAAGATGGGTATGCGACCTCACATCCTGTGTATTCTTGAGATGGCCTCCCTTAGCCCCAAAACCATATTGCCTACAAAAATGATAATCCCAACCCTACGGTCATGTGTAAAAGAAAAATTAGATATATACATGTACATAACCTACAACAACTTTGCGGGGAGTTGATGGATCATTCAGTGGTTGCTGCTGCCAGTACTGAATTTTTTCTTGAGATGATCTTCAGCCCCCTTCAATAATTCACTCGTTTCTTTGTTGCATCTAGTCCCCCCGCTCCACCTCAACACTACTGCCTTCAGCTAGATCTCCCTTGTTATTTTGTATTCTTTTCTGAAAAACATTTGCTCTAAAATCCGAATCCGATGATGTAGCTTTGGCTATTATTGAGAACGTGGATAAAATTGCACATGCTCTGTAGGTTAAAAAATTGGCTTTAATTTACTTATTCCGAAGGTCAAAATGTTGTGTTCGAGAAGGTCGAGTGTGTTATCTCAGCAAGTTCAAATAAATTTAGACATGCAAGATAAAACATGCGAGAGTTCTGTTTTTTTAGAAATTGAAGTGACAACCAAATTTAAAAAGAGCACAAAACAAAATTTGAGTTTAGAAAAATCACTTCAAAACACTAACAAGAAAAAGAATGTTCTGTTTGATATCGAACGCAAAAAGAAAAATTAATGGAAGGGGGAATGCAGTGTACACATTTTCTAAAAAGAACCAAGAAGTTCGAATTAAACTAACATAGTAGTTTGATCTTAATAAATAATTCGGTTTTTTTCTGTTTCTATAAATAAAACCAAGAAGTTCAAATTAAAATAATGGAGTAGTTCAATCTTAATAAAAATAACAGATTTTCCTGTTTCTAATAATAAAACCAACAAACTCTTATTAAAATAACATATTTTTTGTATAATTAGTACTTTTCTAGTTACTAACGAATAACACCAAGAAGTCCTAATTAAAAAAATGAAGTTGTTTGAGAGAATGGACGTTTGGCTCTCGGCCTCCATGGAGGCCTTTATTTTAAAACAAGTCAAAATTTAAAGTTTTGGGTTTCAAAAAAAACTGAAATTTTTTTGGAAGTAAACAAAGATGTTATGTGTATGTGTGTAAAATTTCAGCATGAAAAACGTTGAAATGCGACCTGTAAAAAAGACAAATTCATGACCAGGGAGGATTAATAGTATCATGTGTTTAAAAGCCCCAGATTTGTCTTTTTTGCACATCCCTCATTTCAACGTATTTTGCCATGAAAATTTACAAAAATGTGTGTTATGCCTTCATGTATATTAGTGGGTCCAGAATTTTTTGAAACATCGAAAATATGAAATTTGACAAATTTCAAATTTTTCAAAACCGAACTCCATGGAGCTCGGCCTCCAAAGACAATATTCGGTTGTTTGATGTTTATAAAAATCTAGGATTTTCCTCCATACTAAAGATTAAAACCAAGAAGTTCAATTTTAAAAAACGAAGTAGTTGAATGCATATTAAAAACTCGGTTTTTTCTCGTTACTAAATAATAAAACCAAGAAGTTCAATTTTTAAAAGTAGAGCGGTTTGATATTTATTTGAAAACTCGGTTTTTCCGGTTACTAAAGAATAAGACCAATAAGTTATATTCGAAATAATGAAGAAGTTCGATGTTTCTAATAAAACTCCGATTTTCACATTTCTAAAAAACACACAAAAGAAGTTAATATAAAAAATTTGGAGCGGTTCGATGTCTATAAAAAATTTAGAGAGAAGTTCAAAGTGATAGCAGCCAGAAGTTTCACGTACTGCATGGTGTGTGTTTCATACGAAAAAAGAGAGTAAAAAGGTGAAGTCTAAATTTTTGTTGCTAGAAGTTCAAGTGCTCTTCCCTCAGAACTTCAAAAATTCTTGTTAGAGAGGTTCAGTGTGTGTTTACATGTAAGAAAAACACAAAAATATGTTGGGTCTCATGTTTTAAAATAAATCTCAATCCATTGCACCGAATGTTCATATAGTCAACCCTGTTGGCATAGAGGTTGCTCTAAAAATGTTTGATGCTTATTTAAAAACATATTTTTTTCTAATAATATGACTAAGAAATTGAAATTAAAATAACATTATAACACAGAAGTTCGAAGTATATAAAAAACTCAGATTTGTTGCAAGAACTTCACGTGCACCCCCGTGCATGATACGTCCATTTTGCATCATGCTTTTATATCGATATTTATTGCATTATGGGTTGTTATTACACATTATGTCACAATACTTATGCCCTTTCTCTCTTATTTTACAAGGTTTACATGAAGAGAGGGAATGCCGGCAACTGGAATTCTAGGCTGGAAAAGGACCAAATATTAGAGACCTATTCTGCACAACTCCAAAAGTCCTGAAACTCCACGGGAATTATTTTTGGAATATATTAAATATACTGAGCGAAGAAAGTACCAGAGGGGGGCCACCCACCATACCTTATGCAAGAGTCATGGTGATCTTCACCTTTCCTTTTTACATTTTATCCTTTGGCAAGCACATTGTGTTGGAAAGATCCTGATATATATATATATATATATATCTAATTGGGTGTAAGGCATCATGAACTATTATTGTTGACATTACCCTTGAGGTAAAAGGTTGGGAGGCGAAACTATAAGCCCCTATCTTTCTCTGTGTCTGATTAAAACTTCATACCCATAAGTATTGTGTGAGTGTTAGCAATTGTGAAAGACTAAATGATAGTTGCAATATGTGGACTTGCTGAAAAGCTCTTGCATTGACTCTTTCCTATGTTATGATAAATTGCAATTGCTACAACGACCGAGATTATAGTTTGTTAGTTTTCAATGAAGTTTCTGATTCATACTTTACATTGTGAATAGATTGTTACTTTAGCATAAGAAATCATATGATAAAATTCATATATATTGTTGTTCTAAGAATGATCATGATGCCCTCATGTCCGTATTTTATTTTATCGACACCTCTATCTTTAAACATGTGGACATATTTTTCGATATCGGCTTCCGCTTGAGGACAAGCGAGGTCTAACCTTGGGGGAGTTGATACGTCCATTTTGTATCATGCTTTTATATCGATATTTATTGCATTATGGGCAGTTATTACACATTATGTCACAATACTTATGCCTTTTCTTTTTTATTTTACAAGGCTTACATGAAGAGGGGGAATGCCGGCAACTGGAATTCAAGGCTGGAAAAGAAGCAAATATTAGAGACCTAATCTGCACAACTCCAAAAGTCCTAAAACTCCACGGGAATTATTTTTGGAATATATTAAAAATATTGAGCGAAGAAAGTAGCAAAGGGGGGGCACCCACCATCCACGAGGGTGGGGGCGCCCCCTACCCCCCTAGACGCGCCCTCCTGCCTCGTGGGCCCCCTGGCTGGCCTCCGATGCCCATATTCTACTATATGAGGTCTTTTACCTTGGAAAAAATCATAAGCAAGCTTACGGGATGAAACTCCGCCGCCATGAGACGGAACCTTGGCGGAACCAATCTAGGGCTCCGGCGAAGCTGTTCTGTCGGGGAAATATCCCTCCGGGAGGGGGAAATCATCACCATCGTCATCACCATCGATCCTCTCAGCGGGAGGGGGTCAATCTCCATCAACATCTTCACCAGCACCATCTCCTCTCAAACCCTAGTTCATCTCTTGTATCCAATCTTTGTCTCATAGCCTCAGATTGGTACCTGTAGGTTACTAGTAGTGTTGATTACTCCTTGTAGTTGATGCTAGTTGGTTTATTCGGTGGAAGATCATATGTTCAGATCCATTATGCATATTAATACCCCTTTGATTATGAACATGAATATGATTTGTGAGTAGTTACGTTTGTTCCTGAGGACATGGGAGAAGTCTTGCTATAAGTAGTCATGTGAATTTGGTATTCGTTCGATATTTTGATGAGATGTATGTTGTCTTTCCTCTAGTGGTGTTATGTGAACGTCGACTACATGACACTTCACCATTGTTTGGGCCTAGAGGAAGGCATTGGGAAGTAATAAGTAGATGATGGGTTGCTAGAGTGACATAAGCTTAAACCCTAGTTTATGCGTTGCTTCGTAAGGGGCTGATTTGGATCCATATGTTTCATGCTATGGTTAGGTTTACCTTAATACTTCTTTTGTAGTTGCGGATGCTTGCAAGAGTAGTTAACCATAAGTGGGATGCTTGTCCAAGGAAAGGCAACACCCAAGCACCGGTCCACCCACATATCAAATTATCAAAGTAACGAACGTGAATCATATGAGCGTGATGAAAACTAGCTTGACGATAATTCCCATGTGTCCTCGGGAGCGTTTTCCTTTATGTAAGAATTTGTCCAGGCTTGTCCTTTGCTAAAAAAGGATTGGGCCACCTTGCTGCACCTTATTTACCTTTGTTATTTGTTACCCGTTACAAATTACCTTATCACAAAACTATCTGTTACTGATATATTCAGTGATTGCAGCGAATACCTTGCTGAAACCTGCTTATCATTTCCTTCTGCTCCTCGTTGGGTTTGACACTCTTACTTATCAAAAGGACTACGATAGATCTCCTATACTTGTGGGACATCAGTGCACGGTTCAGAATTTATACTGCGGGACGTCCGACCTCCAATTACATGTTTGAAAATGGCAAAAAATGACGTTTGACCTTCAGTTGCGTGTAATTTGACGTATACACACACATCTGACAGAAGTTCATAGTGAAAACAATGACAAGTTCAAGTACTACAAGGAATGCATTTAAGGTGAGAATAAAAATATAGAAAAATAATAGCTTAAAAGATTTGTTGAAAGAAGCTCAAGTGCTCTGTCAAGGGAAGTTCAAAAATTCTTGCGAGGGAGGTTCACCTTGTATTTCCATGTTCAAAAACACAAAAAAGAAATTGTTCTTTTGCGTCTTAAAATAATTCTCTCAATACACAAAGAAGTTCAGCATATTAGTTGGGAACAATTTGATTTCAAAAAGAAAAAAAACTCAAATTATAAAAATGGAAAAAGTTCATGTACTACATGGTGTGTGTTTAATATGAAAAAAAGAATAAAAAGGGCAAGGTCCAAAATTTTGTTGTTATAAGCTCAAGTCCTCCGTTGGAGAAAGTTAAAAAATTTACTATGAGATAGGTATGTACAAAAGGAATATCAACTGTGTAACACTGACGAATGGATGATAAAATTACAAACGAAAATACGTCACAGAAGTTCAACGTGAAAATAGCACGAAGTTCAACTACTGCACTAAATGAATTTCAGATGAAAAACTTTTAAAACCATCGCGAGCATGAAAAAATGATCAACACAGGAAAGTTGTGTGTTTATAGCAGCTTTCCATCGGTATATCACTTGCTCAATTCTGGTGAGTTGATGGAGAGCTACGAGCCAAAAAAGCACGTGAAAATTAGAGTGAAGTTCAAGTAGACATGCCGAGAAGTTCAAGTTCTTCACGTGGTGCATTTTCGAAGGATCTCTTTCACAATAAAGGCAAAACACATGATCTCGTTGTTTTCAAAATTACTTGAAAACGACTAGTAATCAGAGAAAACCATCAACACGAAAAGGTTTCGCATTTTCTGTAGCTTTTCAACGGTATATTATTTGCCCCATTCCGATAAAGTTCGTAAAAATTATGGCGAAAATAAGTTTTTAGCCATTTTCAAAATTGAGTTAAAATCGTGAAGAATTGGTAGAAACTATATATACCAAAAAAATTGCATTTGTTTGAGCTTTCCAATGCCATATTATTTGCTGCATTCGGGCATACGGTAAAAAATTAACACGAAAATACGAACTCGGCGAAAGTTGTACCGTTTTCAAAATTACTCTTAAACCGTTCAAAATTAGAAAAAAAACTTTCAACATGAAAAAGTAGCGCATTTTCATAAGCTTTCTAACGCCATATTATTTGCCTCAATTAGATTGACTGTTTAGAAAGGACATCGAAAATACAAACTCGGTTGTTCGGTTTGCGAAAGTTTACGATTTTCGAAATTACTCTCTAATTATAGGGAATTAGAGAAAACTATCAACATGTGGATGGAGCAGTTTTGCAGCAACTTTCCAACGCCATATTATTTGTCTCATTGCGACAAATGGTTTAGAAATGCGATCGAAAATACGATTCACATTTTTTGTATGAAGAAAAAATGGTTTTTAAAACTGCTCTTAAACCACTTACGTTTTGTTAGAAATTCAACTTGGGTCATGATACTCGTGTCCATAGCTTTCTAACTGTATATCACAAGCCCCATTTGCGCAATGTTTGTGGAAGTTCAACCTAACACTAGGGAAAGTTCAGGTCAAACAACTCAAGCAGTAAAATTGCAACAGACGCATGTTTATCACGACCCGGGAGCAAATCCGCCAATGAGGGAGATTCCTATCTAAAACGGGCATTTGGTTGCTAAAAACCGTTTGCAGGTTACACTTACATCACGTAGAACACGACTGACCAGAATAATTCACGCGGGGAGACACGGTTGCGAAGATAGCCCGAAGTTCGGGTTCCTACAGAGGCAAGTTTAGGTTGTGTAACTCAGGAAGTTCACACATACTTAACAGAAAGGTTGTAGTGCTCCCACTAACTTTCTTGTAAATACAGTCTTCACCGTAACTCTATATAAAACTATATGCTTTGATCAACTGATCAAAGCGTATATTCCAACTCGGAGATGCTTGCACCAGTCCATAGATGGATCGCTGGAGCTTCCACACTTTGTTAGCAACTTTAGGATTGACAAAACCTTTTGGTTGCATCATATACAACTCTTCTTTAAGAAATCCATTAAGGAATGCAGTTTTGACATCCATTTGCCAAATTTCATCATAAAAAATACGGCAATTGCTAACATGATTCGGACAGACTTAAGCATCACTACGAGTGAAAAAATCTTATCGTAGTCGACACCTTGAACTTGTCGAAAACCTTTCGCAACAAGTTGAGCTTTGTAGATAGTAACATTACCATCAGCGTCAGTCTTCTTCCTGAAGATCCATTTGTTTTCTATGGCTTCCTGATCATCGGGCAAGTCAACTAAATTCCAAACTTTGTTCTCATACATGAATCCCATCTCAGATTTCATGGCCTCAAGCCATTTTACGGAATCTGGGCTCATCTTCGCTTCCTCATAGTTCGTGGGTTCGTCATAGTCTAGTAACATGACTTCCAGAACAGGATTACCGTACCACTTTAGTGCGGAACGTGCTCTGGCTGACCTACGAGGTTCGGTAGTAACTTGATCTGAAGTTTCATGATCATTATCATTAGCTTCCTCTCTAGCTAGTTGGTGTAGGCATCACGGAAACGGTTTTCTATGATGAGCTACTTTCCAATTTGAGAGAAGGTACAATTACCTCATCAAGTTCCACTTTCCTCCCACTCACTTCTTTCGAGAGAAACTCCTTCTCTAAAAGGATCCATTCTTAGAAACAAAGATCTTGCCTCCGGATTTGTGATAGAAGGTGTACCTAACAGTTTCTTTTGGGTATCCTATGAAGACGCACTTCTCCGATTTGGGTTCGAGCTTATTAGGCTAAAGCCTTTTGACATAAGTTTTGCATCCCCAAACTTTAAGAAACACATCTTAGGTTTCTTGTCAAACCACAGTTCATACGGTGTCATCTCAACGGATTTAGACGGTACCCTATTTAACGTGAATGCAGCTGTCTCTAAAGCATAACCCCAAAATGATAGTGGTAAATCAGTAAGAGACATCATAGATCGCACCATATCTAATAAAGTACGGTTACGACGTTCGGACACACCATTACGCTGTGGTGTTCTAGGTGGCGTGAGTTGTGAAAATATTCCACATTGTTAAATAAAGGCCAAACTCGTAACTCAAATATTCGCCTCCGCGATCAGATCGTAGAAACTTTATTTTCTTGTTACGATGATTCTCCACTTCACTCTGAAATTCTTTGAACTTTTCAAATGTTTCAGACTTGTGTTTCATTAAGTAGATATACACATAATGATACCCGCCGCGTGCCTCAACACTCATCAGACCGCATACATCAGTATGTATTATTTCCAGTAAGTCATTGGCTCGCTCCATTGTTCTGGAGAACGGAGTTTTAGTCATCTTGCCCATGAGGCATGGTTCGCAAGTATCAAATGATTCATAATCAAGTGATTCCAAAAGTCCATCCATATGGAGTTTCTTCATGCGCTTTACACCAATATGACCTAAACGGTAGTGCCACAAATATGTTGCACTATCATTATAGACTTTGCATCTTCTGGCATCAATATTATGAATATGTGTATTACTACGATCGAGATTCTTTAAACCATTCACATTGGCTGTATGACCATTGAAGGTTTTATTCATGTAAACAGAATAACAAATATTCTCTGACTTAAATGAATAACCGTATTGCAATAAACATGATCTAATAATATTCATGCTCAACACAAACACCAAATAACATTTATTTAGGTTCAACACTAGTCCTGAAGGTAGAGGGAGTGTGCGATGGTGATCGTATCAACCTTGGAATCACTTCCAACACACATCGTCACTTCGCCCATAACTAGTCTCTGTTTATTCTGCAACTCCTGTTTTGAGTTACTAATCTTAGCAACTGAACCGGTATCAAATACCCAGGGGTTACTATGAACACTAGTAAACTACACATCAATAACATATATATATCACATATACCTTTGTTCACTTTGCCATCCTTCTTATCTGCCAAGTATTTGGAGTAGTTCCTCTTCTAGTGACCATTTCTTTTGCAGTAGAAGCACTCAGTTTCAGACTTGGGTTCAGCTTTGGGCTTCTTCGCGGGAGTGGCAACTTGCTTGTTCTTAAAGTTCCCTTTTCTTTCCCTTTGCCCTTTTTGTTGAAACTAGTGGTCTTGTTCAACGCTCAACACTTGATGCTCTTTCTTGATTTCTACCTTCGCCGATTTTACTATCGCGAAGGGCTCGGGAATCATTTTCGTCATCGCTTGCATATTATAGTTCACCACGAAGTTCTAGTAGCTTGGTGATAGTGACTAGAGAAATTTGTCAATCACTATATTATCTGGAAGATTAACTCCCACTTGATTAAAGTGATTGTACTACCTAGACATTCTGAGCACACGCTCATGGCTGAGCTATTCTCCTCCATCTTATAGGAAAAGTACTTGTCAGAGGTCTCATACCTCTCGACACATGCATGAGTCTAAAATGCCAATTTCAGCTCTTGGAACATCTCATATGCTCTGTGGCATTTCAAAACATTTTTGAAGTCCCGGTTCTAAGTCGTAAAGCATGGTGCACTAAACTATCAAGTAGTCATCTTTACGAGCCTGCAAAAACGTTCATAACGTATGCATCTGCTCCTGCAACAGGTCTCTCACCTAGCGGTGCATCAAGGACATAATTCTTCTATGCAGCAATGAGGGTAATCCTCAGATCAGGGACCGAGTCCGCATCATTGCTACTATCAACTTTCAACTTATTTTTCTCTAGGAACATATTAAAAATAAACGGGGAGCTATATCGCGAGCTATTGATCTACAATATAATTTGTAAATACTATCAGGACTAAGTTCAGGATAAATTAAGTTCAATTAATCAAATTACTTAAGAACTCCCACTTAGATAGACATCCCTCAAGTCATCTAAATGACCACGTGATCCATATCAACTAAACCATGTCCGATCATCACGTGAGATGGAGTAGTCTTCAATGGTGAACATCTCTATGTTGATCATATCTACTATATGATTCACATTCGACCTTTCAGTCTCAGTGCTCTGAGGCCATGTCTGTATATGCTAGGCTCATCAAGTTTAAACTGAGCATTCTGCACGTGCAAAACTGTCTTACACCCATTGTATGTGAACATAGAGCTTATCACCGATCATCACGTGGTGTCTCGGCACGACGAATTGTAGCAACGATGCATACTCAGGGAGAACACTTTTACCTTGAAATTTAGTGAGGGTTCATCTTATAATGCTATCGTCGTACTAAGCAAAATAAGATGCATAAAAGATAAACATCACATACAATCAAAATATGTGACATGATATGGCCATCATCATCTTGTGCCTTTGATCTCCATCTCCAAAGCACCGTCATGATCTCCATCGTCACCGGCTTGACACCTTGATCTCCATCGTAGCATCATTGTCGTCTCGCCAACTATTGCTTCTACAACTATTGCTACCGCATAGTGATAAAGTAAAGCAATTACATGGTGATTGCATTTCATATAATAAAGCGACAACCATAAGGCTCCTGCTAGTTGCCGATAACTTCTACAAAACATGATCATCTCATACAATAACATATATCACATCATGTCTTCACCATATCACATCACAACATGCCCTGCAAAAACAAGTTAGATTTCCTCTAATTTATTGTTGCAAGTTTTACATGGCTACTACGGGCTTCTAGCAAGAACCGTTCTTACCTACACATCAAAACCACAACGATTTTTCGTCAAGTGTGTTGTTTTAACCTTCAACAAGGACCGGCCATAGTCAAATTCGATTCAACTAAAGTTGGAGAAACAGACACCCGCCAGCCACCTTTATGCAAAACAAGTTGCATGTCTGTCGGTGGAACCGGTCTCATGAACGTGGCCATGTAAGGTTGGTCCGGGCCGCTTCATCCAACAATACAGCCAAATAAAAGTATGACGTTGGTGGTAAGCAGTATGACTATTATCGCCCACTATTCTTTGTGTTCTACTCGTGCATATCATCTACGCATAGACCTGGCTCTCATGCCACTGTTGGGGAATGTAGCATGCAATTCAAAAAAATTCCTACGATCACGTAAGATCTATCTAGGAGATGCATAGCAACGAGATGGGGAGAGTGTGTCCACGTACCCTCATAGACCAAAAGCGAAAGCGTTAGTTTAACGCAGTTGATGTAGTCGAATGTCTTCACGATCCAACCGATCAAGTATCGAACGTATCTGTGACGCCCGGATAATCTTGCTAAAATAATCCCACGCTAATCAAGCCACGTCATCCCGATTACCGATGCTAACGTCCGTTAGTTCAAACAGCGTCAAATTAAAATTTAAAATAAAGGCAAACGACAAAAGTTTTGAAATATTAAAACTAAATTGTTTGGGTTGTGTCAAATATTGCATAGGTAATTATGGTGGAGATACCACATTTTTATAAAAGGTTTAAATGCACTTAAGTAATTAAAGTAGTGGGTAAAACAATTAAATAAATGCATTTTGGATTTTATAAAATACTATACTATTTTGTTCAGGTTAAGACCTTTTGTGGTAGTAGTTATAATTGTAACTCTATTTTAGGTGTGGGTTTCACTTTTTGTAAAACTATAAAATATTACATAGGTAAAAGAAAATGAAACAAGAGAATAAATAAATAAAAGAAAATACGAAAATAGAAAATCGTAACTAAACTAAAACAAAGAACCCCCATCTGGCTTCGCCCACCAGGCCGCTTTGCCGCCCAACCGCCGCGCCCCACTCCCATTACCCCGAAACCCTAGCCGGTTCCCCACGTCGCCCACCCCCCGCCGCTCTCCACGCCTCTCCTCTCCTTCCCCGATCCAAATCGGATCGGGCTTGGGGCTCGACCCGCCTGCTGCCGCCGCGGCCACCTCGCCGCTCGACGTCCTCACCGAACCGCCACCTCGCCGGGCGAACGCCCCGGCCTCCCCCCCCTTCCTCGGCTGGATCTGGATCGGGGAAAGCCCCCCCTGATCCCGTCGCCCGCCGCCGCCGATTCCCATCGCCACCGGACCGGCCCCTCGCCCGGACGACCGCATTGCCGCTTCTCCCGCCGCCGACCCATCGCCGCCTCCCCAACTTCCCCGACCGGTCTCCAACACGCCCGCCGCTCCACGGCGTCGGCGTCGCCGTCGCCGGAGGCCACCTCACCGCCCTATTCTCAGCCCCCACCGCTTAGACCCTACGCGCCCCCCGTGAGCACCTCTCCTCCTCCCGGTAGCGATTAGCTCCGTCCGGCCCGACCGCGACCACCCACGGCCGCGCCCGCCACACCGATGGCCACTCGCGCCCCTTCTTCCCCGTTCGCTCCCCTCTGCTCCGTCGCGGATCCGACCGTGTTCGCCATCCGCGCCGAGGCCTCGTGCTGCCCTCGATGACCACTGGCCTCGCTGCTGCCGCCCCTACCGACGACGCGCCACGGCCGCGGCCTCCGCCGCCTTGGCCAGGCGATGCCCGTTCGCTCCCCACCGTCTCGGTCAACCACGGTGACTCGCCGTGGGTGTGCTCCGGCGAGCCACCCGCCCGCACCCTCGCACCCAGTCGGGTGCACCCTCGAGGGCCAGCGCCCGTTCGGGCTCCCGTTCGCCCAAACCCACTAACCCCACAGGGGCCAATGACATGGGGGTCCCACCCCAGAACGTTTAAAATAAATAAATAATAAATAATAAAAATAAAATGCTAATTAATTAATTAATTAACTAAGTTAATTAACTTAATTAATCATGTTTAATTAACCTAATTAATCTGTTAATTAAACTAAACTAGGTTAATTAGTTAACAGTCAATGACTAACAGACCCACATGTCAGGTTGACCAGGTCAACGGTCAACGCCGATCGCCGACGTCAAGATGACCTCATGCTAACGCTATAAATCCATTTTTCAATTAATTAATTAATTAATTAAATTCCGAAATTAATAAAATCTTTAGAAAATCATATCTTTTAATCCGTAACTTCGGATTAAAATATTTTCAACATGAAAGTTGCTCGAACGACGAGGCGAATCCGGATACGCAGTCCGTTCGTCCGCCACACACCCCTAACCTATCGAACCCGCAACTTTCCCCCTCCGGCTCCTTTGCCCGAAAACACGAAACACTCGGGATAGTTTCCCGGATGTTTCCCCCCTTAACCGGTACCACCTCATACCATGTTAGGGCACGCCTAGCATCGTTACTTGTCATGTCATGCATCGATATGCATCTGTTTACATGTTATTCATTGTTTCTTCCCCCTCTTCTCTCCGGTAGACTACGAGACCGACGTTGCTGCTGCCCAGTTCGACTACGGAGTTGACGACCCCTCTCTCTTGCCAGAGCAACCAGGCAAGCCCCCTTGATCACCAGATATCGCCTACTCTCTCTATCTGCTTGCATTAGAGTAGTGTAGCATGTTCTCGCTTTCGATTATACCTATCCCGATGCATAGCCTTTGTCCTTGTTACTATCTGTTGTTACCTTTACCTGCAATCCTATATGCTTAGTATAGGATGCTAGTATTTTCATCTGTGGCCCTACATCCTTGTCCGTCTGCCGTGCTATACTATCGGGCCGTGATCACTCGGGATGTGATCACGGGTATATACTATATACTTATACATGATACATGTGGAGAATAAAGTCGGTCGGCCGGTGGAGCACCCATGAGTGGATCTTTGTGGCGGCGGCAGGCAGGTTGAGACCGCCTAGGAGAGAGGTGGGCCTGGCCCTGCTCGGCGTCATAGCGGATACTTAACACGCTTAACGAGATCTTGGTATTTGATCTGAGTTGGCTACGAGCTTATACGCACTAACCAACTACGTGGGAAAGATATGGGCACTCGGCGTCGTGGTATCAGCCGAAGCACTTCAGACGTCGGCTGACGAGCGGCGCGGCCGGATTGGACCGAACGCCACTAGGCTAGGTCTGCTTCGGCCGCCACGCATAACGTCTTGTGTGTGCTCAGGCGATGGGCCTGCACTGCGCGCTTAGGTTTAGACCGGCGTGCTGGCCTCTCTGTTGTGCCTAGGTGGGGCTGCGACGTGTTGATCTTCCGCGGCCGGGCATGACCCAGGAAAGTGTGTCCGGCCAAATGGGATCAAACGTGTTGGGTAAGTTGGTGCACCCCTGCAGGGAAGTTAATCTATTCGAATAGCCGTGATCTTCGGTAACAGGACGACTTGGAGTTGTACCTTGAGCTTATGACAACTAGAACCGGATACTTGATAAAACACACCCTTCCAAGTGCCAGATACAACCGGTGGTCGCTCTCTCGTGGATATGAGGAGGGATCGCGGGTAGGATTATTGCTATGTGATGTTACTTGGAGGACTTCAGATGCCCTCTTCTACTGTTGCAAGACAGGTGACGAAGCGTAGTCTTCGATAAGACTAGCTATCCCCTCTTATTCGGCATTTTGCGATTCAGTCCACCGATATGGCCCTTTACACATATATCCATGCATATGTAGTGTAGCTCCTTGCTTGCGAGTACTTTGGATGAGTACTCACGGTTGCATTATTTCCCCTTTCCCCCTATCTATGCTCGATTGCTGCAACTGACGATGGAGCCGGGAGCGACGCCACCGTCGATGACGACTACTACTCGGAGGTGCCTACTACTACGTGCAGCCCACCGACGGCGACCGGGAGTAGTTAGGAGGATCCTGCAGGAGGCCTGCGCCTCTTCGATCCAGATCCCGGTTTGTGCTAGCCTTCTTAAGGCAACCTTGTTTAACCGATGTCCGTACTCAGATATTGTTGCTTCCGCTGACTCGTCTATGATCGAGCACTTGTATTCGAGCCCTCGAGGCCCCCGGCTTGTATTATGATGCTTGTATGACTTATTTATGTTATAGAGTTGTGTTGTGATATCTTCCGTGAGTCCTCGATCTTGATCGTATACATTTGCGTGCATGATTAGTGTACGATTGAATCGGGGCGTCACAAGTTGGTATCGAGCCCATTGCTGTAGGAATCCCCTTCCACACTCCTTGGTCAAGTCGAGTCTAGACATTGCAAAACTTTTACTAACTTGGCTGTGTGCCTTACGGCCCACGCCGCCATCGGGTGGTACTAGGATCTTTTACTCCTCGATCTTTACTCGACTCGAACTCTCTTCTATTCGGGTTAAACGATTTTTACTAAAATCTAACTTTAGGATCTCGTTACTACTTCCTCCTGGAGAACCCCTCACTACAGGTGATTGCTCCGTGAATCAGAAGAATTTGAAGATACTCTTCGATATTCTCTCGAGACCTTGTGCATGTCGCTTTTGTAATTCCCTACCACCGAAACGTCCCTATGGATGAATACTTACGCCTGTCGTTCTGACTTTTATTCCCAGTTAATCTTGTTATTACAAGATACCCAAGTTTTCCTATTGTTCCGAGAATACTTTGTGCCTCTGCCTAGCAGTTCTTTGCCACATGAATACCCCTTCAAATAAATCCTCGCACTTGTCGAGTATCCGCCATCATCGATTGTTCATGTGTTTCACAAAAGTCTTCAAAATACTATTCGATCTTCCGAAAATCCTCTGGAGCCTTTGGCTCTTGAAATTCTTGCTTGCTTGCATTATGGTTAATCCCATAAGACTCGTAGTCATATTGACATTCCTTGTCATTATCATTTTGAGTCTGTTGACTCAACATGTTTGCGAATACTCGCAAACATCATTGATCCTTATAAATTACCTTTCCGGCTGAGCTTCCAGTCTTTTAACTGGAATTGGTTCTCGACCAATCCAATTGTCGTTGATTGTACCCTAAGGCTATTCAACTTATCCATCCCTAATCAGAGCATTGCTTCTGACCCCTTGATTTGGGAATCATAATTCCTTTGCATTTGACAATTGAGTTAGTTAGTTGTTTCTATAATTTGATCTCCTTGCATTCTTCTTCCTCTAGTTGAGTATCGATGCTCACGCGGATCCCTTGTGGACCACGGATCCTTTGTTGGATTTTATCCGACAACGCCCTTCATATTCAATAACCTTGTGAGCCTTTCCTCCGATACATAATGCCTTTGGTAAATTGTATCCTCTCGCTTTCTCAACCATGCTCGCCTTCGAGCTTGAGTTAATTATTTCTAAAGATTCGGTATATGATTCCAAGAATCCCCTATGGGTTGAACATATGCCTTCACTAAACCGTGTGAACCCAAAAGTTTTCACGAATCATACTCTTCTGGTGCTTCGCCAGATAAAATTTTCAACACTGCAACTTCATCGAACGTGAGAAGTGAATGAAAGGTTATGCATTGGAGAAGTGGGAGTCGACCTTGAACTTGTGTTCATGCCCATGGACACGATGTAGATCTTATCATTAAAGCTTCTCTTAAATTAATTATTCCTTTGGCATAAGTTCATCTTATATCAGGGATCTGGCCTTTTGCAATCGTGGTTCCGACCATGTTCTCTTTTAAATACCATTTCTCATGCAAGTTTTAGCACTTGTCTTTTGTAGAGCAATACCCCCCGTCCAACTTCTACTTTGATATGTCATCGAGTATTACCCCCTGGTATCTCGAGATTATCATGGAACTGCATAACTTCTTATGAGTTCTTCATCAAGTGCTACCTTCCCACTGATTCCAATTTCTCACGGGCTCTGAGGTATTAAACACTCAAAGACACCGATAACTGAACCGAGTCCGCACTACGGTTCAACAACTCTTCAGTAAGCTTCTATAAGTACGAGTTTGTACCCGACCACGCCATTCCTAGCCTGTTTGGCTATATCATTGTCGTGATGATTTTAACTGTGCTACCCGGTCCTTCTTCTCGGAGCACAATTATCGACGATGAACTAACCTTACGTCGATCCTCATCGTCATATCATTTCGCCTTGAACAACAAGCTTGGTTTCGAGTTTGTGTCGTACCCTTGGTTCCAATAACCTTTCACTTCATCATTACTTTGACTTGATGTCGTCGCCGATCGATTACATCTTCATGAACTCTCGCGACAAAGGTGTCGTGATCGCCAACATTCTGAGCTCCTCCAGGATATCAATTGAATTCATGATGAGAAATACCATCCTTGCCCTCGATGAATTGTATTATCATCGACCACTTTATTGCCTTCCCACCAACACAAGCTTGTTCATGTTTGGTGTTATACCTTGAGTTCCTTGCTACCCAGCAATTGTTCTTCTTTACCTTGGAGTATTACCATCCTTTACGTCAAGAATGTTCTGAGATTTGTTCCACCTCTTGAGAATTCTTGACATAGAAATACTTCTCACCATCACCATTCTTTCTTGGTCCCGTGTTAATTCCAACAAGTGGACGGTGTTGTTTGGATTCTTTCCTTCTAGCAACCCTATTTTTTGAAGTTAATGGTCAAGGTTCATTCTTAGGCTATCGATTATTGAATCACCATTACGACATTGGTCGTGCAACCCAACCCATCGGGCGCACCTTTCAACTAATGTTTACTTGTGTATGTTTTCCTCGAGCATACTTCCTTATATCATTTGATCTGACAAATGTTATCTCCTTGTTCACTTAATTGTGGAAGTCCATCTTTTGGGAATCTCGGTGAATTGCCGTTGAGTTCACCAGACACCTCCTTGTCCTCTCCTTGGGTTAATGATGGACTCTTGTTAACGGAAATCACTTCATAGTTCATTTCCCCGAGAATCTTACAATGTCATCTCGTCAATTTGCGTTGCACCTTTTCTTCTCAGTATCCTAAGTCTGAGGTATCCTGACACCAATCGGATCTGAATCTCGGTCAGATATGATGGTTGGGACAACTTTCCAAGAGTTACGATGTTGATCCTTTGATGACCCGGTAGCATGATGTCATGCCTAGCACCCCGGGTGGAGGACCTATCATTATAGATTCCTTTTCAGCAGGGTTATCCATTCATCCATGAGGGAATTGTAATCTGGTTCTACAAGTTATTCTGATGGATCCTTCGTGATTCCAAAGTCCGATCTTCACCGAAGACCATGTCAATGCTATCTCAAGCATGTCTGTGATACTCGATTTTCAACAAGAACATTCAAGCCCAATGCTAAATGTTTCTTGCTCAATTATCCAAACACCGTTGTATGGGTAACGTCATGAAATTCTCTCCCTCACCTAGAGGATTTTCTACGTTATATACTATCGTGGATATCATGCTCTGCTTGTCCTTGGGAAGGATATACCCCCGAAATATGTGTTTAAACACATTTTTCCTTTCCATTGTTCTGTTTAACCTAATGATCACATTTTCCTTTCCATTGGTCTGTTTGACCTTTCCTGTGATCTATATAATCTAAGCAGTAATAATTCACCGCTATGTAAACACCTCCATGTACAACCACATCAAGAAGACCCGTTGAAATTGTTGATGACATCCCGGTAACCACCGATGAACGAGAACTTTTCCTATTGGTCCGCCTCGTTCAACGAGCGGAAAATGGTTCTCTTTATCCCTCGCCCTTGGTACCGACATTGTTGCCAACATAAATGGTAGGATACCCTCTGACATACCTTGCTATCGTGACCGAGCAAGATGTCAGCACCCTTGCCACTTTTTACCCACATGGTGGGCCCATAAACCACAGATCCATAGGATCGAAACCTGACTCTCCTGTACACCCTCATGTTTCCCAAAGTTGTTCCTCGCGCGTGGACTCGTAAGAAATTCATGAACCACCTACCGATGAGATCCTCAATTCTGGTATCAGACGCAATACTTATTCTCGTTGCTCTGAACCCCTTTCACCTTCTGATTAGGCATCAAACGCTTGCCTATCCGTTTGAAACTTCTCATGGTACCTCCTTACTTTGCTCTCGATAATTTCTTAAGATTCGATTCGAGAGTTACTTTCCGCCACCTTCCTCGATGTTGTCGACCCGATAGTCAACCTTGTCGACGTCCGTTCTCTCGGGATAACCCGGCCTTATTCTATCGTAAGTACGATGGAGATTCCGAAGAAAGGACGACAACTTCATCATGATGACCAAGCCGAGAGGCGAAGACATCAATGTAATGGATCGACCTCTTCGAGAAGAGCAACCAAAGACGAGAAGATTCGTTAGGGTTTCAGTAACGAACTTCCCCTTACACCCTCTTAAATCTCGGACGAGATTTCTTGTAATGGAGGAGAATTGTGGCGCCGGATAATCTTGCTAAAATAATCCCACGCTAATCAAGCTACGTCATCCCGACACCGATGCTAACGTCCGTTAGTTCAAACAGCGTCAAATTAAAATTTAAAATAAAGGCAAACGACAAAAGTTTTGAAATATTAAAACTAAATTGTTTGGGTTGTGTCAAATATTGCATAGGTAATTATGGTGGAGATACCACATTTTTATAAAAGGTTTAAATGCACTTAAGTAATTAAAGTAGTGGGTAAAACAATTAAATAAATGCATTTTGGATTTTATAAAATAATATACTATTTTGTTCAGGTTAAGACCTTTTGTGGTAGTAGTTATAATTGTAACTCTATTTTAGGTGTGGGTTTCACTTTTTGTAAAACTATAAAATATTACATAGGTAAAAGAAAACAGAAACAAGAGAAGAAATAAATAAAAGAAAATACGAAAATAGAAAAGCAGAACTAAACTAAAACAAAGAACCCCCCACTGGCTTCGCCCACCAGAGCCGCTTTGCCGCCCAACCGGCCGTGCCCCACTCCCCATTACCCCCAAACCCTAGCCGGTTCCCCACGCCGCCCCCCCCCCGCCCTCTCCACGCCTCTCCTCTCCTTCCCGATCCAAATCGGATCGGGCTTGAAACTCGACCCGCTTTGCTGCCGCCATGCCACCTCGCCGCTCGGCGCCCTCACCGAACCGCCACCTCGCGGGCGCGCGCCCCATCCTCCTCCCCTCCTCGGCTGGATCTGGATCGGGAAAGCCCCCGATCCTCCGCCGCCCGCCGCCGCCGATTCTCGTCGCCACCGCACGGTGCCCTCGCGGACCGCTTCGCCGCGCCTCCTGCCGCCGACCCGTCACTCGCCTCCCCAACTTTCCCCCCTGACCGGTCTCCAACACGCCTCACCGCTCCTCGGCGCCGGCGTCGCCGTCGCCGGAGGCCACCTCACCGTCCTCTTCCTCGGTCCCCACTTGCGCCTAGACCCCTGCGCCCCTCCCGTGAGCACCTCTCCTCCTCCTCCCCGTAGGCGATTAGCTCCGTCCGGCCCGACCGCGACCACCCACGGCCCGCGTCCGCCACACTCATGGCCACTCGCTGCGCGCCCCCTTCCCGTTCGCTCCCCTCTGCTCCGTCGCCGGATCCGGCCGTGCCCGCCATCCGCGCCGAGGCCCCGTGCCGCCCCGATGACCACGGCCTCGCGCTGCCCGCCCGCACGCGCCGCGCGCTCACGGGCGCTGCCTCCGCCGCGATCGGGCGATGCCCGTTCGCCCCCGTCTCGGTCAACCACGGTGACTCGCCGTGGGTGTGCTCCGCGAGCCACCGCCGCACCCCGCACCAGTCGGGTGCACCCTCGAGGGCCAGCGCCCGTTCGGGCTCCCGTTCGCCCAAACCCACTAACCCCACAGGGGCCAATGACATGGGGGTCCCACCCCAGAACGTTTAAAATAAATAAATAATAAATAATAAAAATAAAATGCTAATTAATTAATTAATTAACTAAGTTAATTAACTTAATTAATCATGTTTAATTAACCTAATTAATCTGTTAATTAAACTAAACTAGGTTAATTAGTTAACAGTCAATGACTAACAGGACCCACATGTCAGGTTGACCAGGTCAACGGTCAACGCTGACTGCTGACGTCAGCATGACCTCATGCTGACGTCATAAATCCATTTTTCGAATTAATTAATTAATTAATTAAATTCCAGAAATTAATAAAATCTTTAGAAAATCATATCTTTTAATCCGTAACTCGGATTAAAATATTTTCAACATGAAAGTTGCTCAGAACGACGAGACGAATCCGGATACGCAGTCCGTTCGTCCGCCACACACCCCTAACCTATCGAACCCGCAACTTTCCCCCTCCGGCTCCTTTGCCCGAAAACACGAAACACCGGGGATATTTTCCCGGATGTTTCCCCCCTTAACCGGTACCACCTCATACCACGTTAGGGCACGCCTAGCATCGTTACTTGTCATGTCATGCATCGATATGCATCTGTTTACATGTTATTCATTGTTTCTTCCCCCTCTTCTCTCCGGTAGACTACGAGACCGACGCTGCTGCTTTGCCAGTTCGACTACGGAGTTGACGACCCTCTCTCTTGCTAGAGCAACCAGGCAAGCCCCCCTTGATCACTAGATATCGCCTACTCTCCTCTATCTGCTTGCATTAGAGTAGTGTAGCATGTTCTTGCTTTCGATTATACCTATCCCGATGCATAGCCCGTCCTTGTTACTATCTGTTGTTACCTTTACGCAATCCTATATGCTTAGTATAGGATGCTAGTATTTTCATCTGTGGCCCTACATCCTTGTCCGTCCTGCGTGCTATACTATCGGGCCGTGATCACTCGGGAGGTGATCACGGGTATATACTATATACTTATACATGATACATGTGGAGATTAAAGTCGGGTCGGTGGTGGAGCACCCATGAGTGGATCTTTGTGGCGCGGGCAGGCAGGTTGAGACCGCCTAGAGAGAGGTGGGCCTGGCCCCTGCTCGGCGTTCGCGGATACTTAACACGCTTAACGAGATCTTGGTATTTGATCTGAGTTGGCTACGAGCTTATACGCACTAACCAACACGTGGGAAAGATATGGGCACTCGGCGCCGTGGTATCACCGAAGCGCTTGACGTCACGACTGAGCGGAGCGCGCCGGATTGGACTGAACGCCACTAGGCTAGGTCTATTTCCGGCCGCCACGAACGTCTTGGTGTGCTCAGGCGATGGGCCCGGACCCTGGCGCTTAGGTTTAGACCGGCGTCTTGGCTCTCTGTTGTGCCTAGGTGGGGCTGCGGCGTGTTGATCTTCAGCGGCGGGCATGACCCGGAAAGTGTGTCCGCCAAATGGGATCAGGCGTGTTGGGTAAGTTGGTGCACCCTGCAGGGAAGTTAATCTATTGAATAGCCGTGATCTTGATAACAGGGGCGACTTGGAGTTGTACCTTGAGCTTATGACAACTAGAACCGGATACTTGATAAAACACACCCTTCCAAGTGCGGATACAACCGGTGGTCACTCTCTCGTGGATATGAGGAGGGATCGCCGGGTAGGATTATTGCTATGTGATGTTACTTGGAGGACTTCAGACTGCCCTCTTCTACCTGTTGCAAGGCGGTGACGAGTTTAGTCTTCGATAAGACTAGCTATCCCCTTCTTATTCGGCATTCTGCGATTCAGTCCATCGATATGGCCCTTTACACATATATCCATGCATATGTAGTGTAGCTCCTTGCTTGCAGTACTTTGGATGAGTACTCACGGTTGCATTATTTCCCCTTTCCCCCTATCTATGCTCGATTGATGCAACAGACGATGGAGCCGAGGAGCGACGCCACCGTCGATGGCGACTACTACTCGGAGGTGCCTACTACTACGTGCAGCCGGCGGCGACGACCGAGGAGTAGTTAGGAGGATCCTGTGCAGGAGGCCTGCGCCTCTTCGTCAGATCCCAGTTTGTGCTAGCCTTCTTAAGGCAACCTTGTTTAAGCGATGTACGTACTCAGATATTGTTGCTTCCGCTGACTCGTCTATGATCGAGCACTTGTATTCGAGCCCTCGAGGCCCCTGGCTTGTATTATGATGCTTGTATGACTTATTTATGTTATAGAGTTGTGTTGTGATATCTTCCCGTGAGTCCCTGATCTTGATCGTACACATTTGCGTGCATGATTAGTGTACGATTGAATCGGGGGCGTCACAGTATGGCACCTCCGAGTTCTGCACACTTTCAGCTCGATGACGTCCCTCGAACTCTTGATCCAGCAGAGGGCCAAGGGAGAGTTTCGTCAGCATGATGGCGTGGTGACGGTGATGGGGATGTGATCCGTGCAGGGCTTCGCCTTAGCACTTGCTATGACCGAAGGAGTAAACTATGGAGGGGGGCACCGCACATGGCTAATAGAATAACTGTTGTGCTTTGGGGTGCCCCCCTGTCCGGGTATATAAAGGAGGGGAGGAGGAGGCCGGCCACCAAGGGGGCGCGCCAAGGGGGAGTCCTACTAGGACTCCACTCCTAGTAGGATCCCCCCTTTTTCTTTCTCATTGAGGAGGGAAGAGGGAAGGTGAGGGAGAGGGGGAAAGGAAAGGGGGGCCGCGCCCCCTTCCCCTTGTCCAAATCGGACAGCCCATGGGGGCGCCACCCCTTGTGGGCTCCCGTCTCTCTCCCCTATGGCCCATGTTGGCCCATTACTTCCCCGGGGGGTTCCGGTAAACCCTCGGTACTCCGATAAATATCCGAAACGTCCCGAAACCATTCCGGTGTCCGAATACCTTCATCCAATATATCAATCTTTACCTCTAGACCATTTCGAGACTCCTCGTCATGTTCGTGATCTCATCCGGGACTCCGAACAATCTTCGGTCACCAAAACAACATAACTCATAATACAAATCATCATCAAACGTTAAGCGTGCGGACCGTACGGGTTCGAGAACTATGTAGACATGACCGAGACACATCTCCGATCAATAACCAACAGTGGAACCTAGATGATCATACTGGTTCCTACATATTCTACAAAAATCTTTATGGGTCAAGCCGCAATAACAACATACATCATTCCCTTTGCCATCGGTATGTTACTTGCCTGAGATTCGATCGTCGGTATCATCATACCTAGTTCAATCTCATTACTGGCAAGTCTCTTTACTCGTTCTATAATGCATCATCCCGTAACTAACTCATTAGTCACATTGCTTACAAGGCTTATAGTGATGTGCATTACCGAGAGGGCCCAGAGATACCTCTCCGATACTTGGAGTGACAAATCCTAATCTTCATCTATGCCAACCCAACAAACACCTTCGAGACACCTGTAGAGCATCTTTATAATCACCCAGTTATGTTGTGACGTTTGATAGCACACAAGGTCTTCCTTCGGTATTCGGGAGTTGCATAATCTCATAGTCAGAGGAATATCTATAAGTCATGAAGAAAGCAATAACAATAAAACTTATCGATCATTATGCTAAGCTAACGGATGGGTCTTGTCCATCACATCATTCTCCTAATGATGTGATCCCGTTCATCAAATGACAACACATGTCTATGGTCAGGAAACTTAACCATCTTTGATTAACGAGCTAGTCAAGTAGAGGCATACTAGGGACACTATGTTTTGTCTATGTATTCACACATGTATCAAGTTTCCGGTTAATACAATTCTAGCATGAATAATAAACATTTATCATGATATAAGGAAATATAAAATAACAACTTTATTATTGCCTCTAGGGCATATTTCCTTCAGTCTCCCACTTGCACTAGAGTCAATAATCTAGTTCACATCGCCATCTGATTTAACACCAGTAGTTCACATCACCATGTGAGTAACACCCATAGTTCACATCGCCATGTGATCAACACTCAAAGGGTTTACTAGAGTCAGTAATCTAGTTCACATCGCCATGTGATTAACACCCAAAGAGTACTAAGGTGTGATCATGTTTTGCTTGTGAGGGAGGTTTAGTCAACGGGTCTGCCACATTCAGATCTGTATGTATTTTGCAAATTCCTATGTCTACAATGCTCTGCATGGAGCTACTCTAGCTAATTGCTCCCATGTTTAATACGTATCTAGATTTAGACTTAGAGTCATCTAGATCAGTGTCAAAGCTTGCATCGACGTAACTCTTTTACGATGAACTCTTTATCACCTCCATAATCGAGAAACATTTCCTTAGTCCTCTTAGGTAACGAAGGATAATTTTGACCACTGTCCAGTGATCTGCTCCTGGATCACTATTGTACCTCCTTGCCAAACTCATGGCAAGGTACACAATAGGTCTGGTATACAACATGGCATACTTTATAGAACCTATGGCTGAGGCTTAGGGAATGACTTTCATTCTCTCTCTATCTTCTGCCGTGGTCGGGTTTGAGTATTACTCAACTTCATACCTTACAACTCAAGGCAAGAATTCCTTCTTTGATTGGTCCATTTTGAACTCCTTCAAAATCTTATGAAGGTATATAGTCATGGAAAGTCTTATCAAGCATCTTGATCTATCTCTATAGATCTTGATGCCCAATATGTAAGCAGCTTCACCGAGGTATTTCTTTGAAAAACTCCTTTCAAACACTCCTTTATGCTTTCTAGAAAAATTCTACATCATTCCGATCAACAATATGTCATTCACATATACTTATCAGAAAGGTTGTAGTGCTCCCACTCACTTTCTCGTAAATACAATCTTCACTTCAAGTCTGTATAAAACTATATGCTTTGATCAACTCATCAAAGCGTATATTCCAACTCCAAGATGCTTGCACCACTCCATAGATGGATCGCTGGAGCTTGCACACTTTGTTAGCAGCTTTAGGATTGACAAAACCTTTTGGTTGCATCATATACAACTCTTCTTAAAGAAATCCATAAAGCAATGTAGTTTTGACATCCATTTGCCAAATTTCATAATAAAAAATACGTCAATTTCTAACATGATTCGGACAGACTTAAGCATCGCTACGACTGAAAAAATCTCATCGTAGTCAACACCTTGAACTTTTCGAAAACCTTTCGCAACAAGTCGTGCTTTGTAGACAGTAACATGACCGTCAGCATCAGTCTTCTTCTTGAAGATCCATTTATTTTCTATGGCTTGCCGATCATCGGGCAAGTCAACAAAAGTCCACACTTTGTTCTCATACATGAATCCCATCTCAGATTTCATGGCCTCAAGCCATTTTGCGGAATTTTGGCTCATCATCACTTCCTCGTAGTTCATAGGTTCGTCATGGTCTAGTAACATGACTTCCAGAATAGGATTACCGTACCACTCTAGTGTGGAACGTGCTCTGGTTGACCTACAAGGTTCGGTAGTAACTTGATCTGAAGTTTCATGATCGTTATCATTAGCTTCCTCTCTAGTTGGTGTAGGCATCACGGGAACGGTTTTCTGTGATGAACTACTTTCCAATTCGAGAGAAGGTACAACTACCTCATCAAGTTCCACTTTCTTCCCACTCACTTCTTTCGAGAGAAACTCCTTCTCTAGAAAGGATCCATTCTTAGCAACAAAGATCTTGCCTCCGGATTTGTGATAGAAGGTGTACCCAACAGTTTCCTTTGGGTATCCTATGAAGACACATTTCTCCGATTTGGGTTCGAGCTTATCAGGTTGAAACTTTTTCACATAAGCATCGTAACCCCAAACTTCAAGAAACGACTTCTTAGGTTTCTTGCCAAACCACACTTCATATGGTGTCGTCTCAACGGATTTAGATGGTGCCCTATTTAACGTGAATGCAGCTGTCTCTAATGCATAACCCCAAAACGATAGTGGTAAATCGGTAAAGACATCGTTGATCGCACCATATGCAATAAAGTATGGTTAGGATGTTCGGACACACCATTACGCTGTGGTGTTCCAGGTGGCGTGAGTTGTGAAACTATTCCACATTGTTTTAAATGAATGCCAAACTCGTAACTCAAATATTGCCTCCACGATCAGATCGTAGAAACTTTATTTTCTTGTTACGATGATTCTCCACTTCACTCTGAAATTCTTTGAACTTTTCAAATTGTTTTGACTTGTGTTTCATTAAGTAGATATGCACATATCTGCTCAAATCATCTGTGAAGGTCATAAAATGATTCATAATCAAGTGATTCCAAAAGTCCATCCATATGGAGTTTCTTCATGCGCTTTACACCAATATGACCTAAACGGCAGTGCCACAAATATGTTGCACTATCATTATCAACTTTGCATCTTCTGGGATCAATATTATGAATATGTGTATTACTATGATCGAGATTCAATAAACCATTCACATTGGGTGTATGACCATTGAAGGTTTTATTCATGTAAACAGAATAACAATTATTCTATGACTTAAATGAATAACTATATTGCAATAAACATGATCTAATCATTGAAGGAAATATGCCCTAGAGGCAATAATAAAGTTATTATTTATTTCCTTATATCATGATAAATGTTTATTATTCATGCTAGAATTGTATTAACCGAAAACATAATACTTGTGTGAATACATAGACAAACAGAGTGTCACTAGTATGCCTCTACTAGACTAGCTCGTTGATCAAAGATGGTTATGTTTCCTAGCCATAGACGTGAGTTGTCATTTGATTAACGGGATCACATCATTAGGAGAATGATGTGATTGACATGACCCATTCCGTTAGCTTAGCACACGAACGTTTAATATGTTGATATTGCTTTCTTCATGACTTATACATGTTCCTATGACTATGAGATTATGCAACTCCCGTTTACCGGAGGAACACTTTGTGTGCTACCAAACGTCACAATGTAACTGGGTGATTATAAAGGTTCTCTATAGGTGTCTACGAAGGTACATGTTGGGTTGGCGTATTTCGAGATTAGGATTTGTCGCTCCGATTGTCGGAGAGGTATCTCTGGGCCTTCTCGGTAATGTACATCACTTAAGCCTTGCAAGCATTGCAACTAATGAGTTAGTTGCAAGATGATATATTATGGAACGAGTAAAGAGACTTGCCGGTGACGAGATTGAACTAGGTATTGAGACACCGATGATCGAATCTCGGGCAAGTAACATAGCGATGACAAAGGGAACAACGTATGTTGTTATGCGGTCTGACCGATAAAGATCTTCATAGAATATGTAGGAGCCAATATGAGCATCCAGGTTCCGCTATTGGTTATTGACCGGAGACATGCCTCGGTCATGTCTACATAGTTCTCGAAGCCGTAGGGTCCGCACGCTTAATGTTCGTTGACGATTGTAAATGGGGTTTCTGTGTTTTGATGTACCGAAGGTTGTTCGGAGTCCCGGATGTGATCACAGACATGACGAGGAGTCTCGAAATGGTCGAGACATAAAGATTGATATATTGGAAGCCTATATTTGGATATCGGAATTGTTCCGGGTGAAATCGGGATTTTACCGAGTACTGGGAAGTTCGGACGGACCCCCAGGGGGTTAATGGGCCTACATGGGCCCTAAGGGAGAAGAGGAGGGCCGGCCAGGGCAGGCCGCGCGCTCCCCTCCACCTAGTCCGAATAGGACAAGGAGAGGGGACCGCGCCCCCCTTCCCTCTCTTTCCCCCTCCCCAATCCTATTCCAACTAGGAGAGGGGGGAATCCTACTCCTGGTGGGAGTAGGACTCCTCCAGGCGCGCCCCCTAGGGCCGGCCGCACCTCCCCCCTCCCTCCTTTATATACGGGGGCAGAGGGGCACCCCAAGACACACAAGTTGATCTTCGTGATCGTTCCTTAGCCGTGTGCGGTGCCCCTTCCACCATATTCCACCTCGGTCATATCGTAGCGGTGCTTAGGCGAAGCCCTGCGTCGGTAGAACATCATCACCGTCATCACGCCGTCGTGCTGACGAAACTCTCCTTCGACGCTCGGCTGGATCGGAGCTAGAAGGACGTCATCGAGGTGAACGTGTGCAGAACTCGGAGGTGCCGTATGTTCGGTACTTGGATCGGTCGGATCGGGAAGGCGTACGACTACTTCCTCTACGTTGTGTCAACGCTTCCGTTGCCGGTCTACGAGGGTATGTAAACAACACTCTCCCCTCTCGTTGCTACGCATAACCATGATCTTGCGTGTGTGTAGGATTTTTTTTGAAATTACTACGTTCCCCAACAATCATATCCATGCTCAACGCAAACACCAAATAACATTTATTTAGGTTCAACACTAATCCCGAAGGTAGAGGGAGTGTGCGATGGTGATCGTATCAACCTTGGAATCACTTCCAACACACATCGTCACTTCGCCCATAACTAGTCTATGTGTATTCTGCAACTCCTGTTTTGAGTTTCTAATCTTAGCAACTGAACCGGTATCAAATACCCAGGGGTTACTATGAACACTAGTAAAGTACACATCAATAACATGTATATCGCATATACCTTTGCTCACTTTGCCATCCTTCTTATCCGCCAAGTATTTGGGGTAGTTCCACTTCTAGTGACCATTTCTTTTGAAGTAGAAGCACTCAGTTTCAGGATTGGGTTCAGCTTTGGGCTTCTTCATGGGAGTGGCAACTTGCTTGCCATTTTTCTTGAAGTTCCCTTTCTTTCCCTTTGCCCTTTTTCTTCAAACTAGTGGTCTTGTTTAACCATCAACACTTGATGCTCTTTCTTGATTTCTGCCTTCACCGATTTTAGTATCGCGAATAGATCGGGAATCATTGTAACATCCCAAATTTTCAATTTGGAATGTTATACATTAGGTCATCATGCATATCATATTTTCTCGCATTTTCCGATCCTAGAAAATTTCACGCAACTCAAGGACCCTCGGAGAGAGTTGGAGATTTCATTATTTTCATATTTGAGATTTCTCAAATTTTGAAAATAGGATCATTTGGATTTATTTATTTATCTTCAAAAGTTTTTCCGATATAAAAAGTTAAGAGAGGGAATAATATGACTTTCCCAACATTTAGGAAAAATGAAGATATTATAAATAAATCAAATTTTGGTTTTGAGGATTTATTTGCTTTAGGCAAAAATGAGCATTTAAAAAAAATATGCATATCTGCCCCGTTTTTAAAGTTCATTTCGTTCGACTCATTTTTAGGAGTCGGGGAAAATTAATTTTATTAAATTTAGAGTTCGTTTGATTTTATTTTCGTTTAGTTTTGTTTAAAAAAAAAACAAACGCCGCCGCCCGCCTGGGCCAAGGGCCCAGCCGCCACCGCCCGGCCCATCTCCCCCCCCAAGGCTGGAGGAGTCCCGCCGCCGACGCCGCCATGAGTCGGCTCGGACCATGGCCGCCGCCCCCGGCTTGCCCTCCCCAAGGCACCCCTCCCTCCTATATAACCCCGCCCCCCCCCTCTCCTCATCCCTTGCCGCCGCCCCAGCCGAGCCCGCCGCCTGAGCCCGCCCGCCGCCGCCGCCTCGCCTGAGCCAGAGCCGCCTGTCGCCGTCGCCCGACCTCACCGCCTCGCCTGACCCCGCCGCCACCCCGGCCGGAGGCAGAGCCCGCCGGCGACCCGCCGGAGGTAGCCGCCGCCACTACCCCCCGGTCCGGTTTTTTTAGAAAAACCCGATCCGGTTTTTCTCGCGTTGTTCGTTTTTTTTTTAAAAAACCTAGATGGTTTTTTTTTCGGTTTTCTTATTTAGTGAACGTTCACCGAACCGTTCGTTTTAATGAACGTGTTCGTTGGATTAGTTCTGTTAACGAACGTCCGCTGTTTAATCTGTTCGTCGTTTTCTTTTAATCGGATTTAATCCGTTATTTTTCTGATTTCGATTTCCGATTCGATTTTCAAATCTGTTTATTTTCTCGCTCGTTTATCGGAATCAGGTGATTCAAGCGCTGGAGTTTATATTCTGAAACCGCCGTTCCGACTAACCTACTTACACAGAGTTTTGCTACTGTAAAATTTTGACCTAGTTTCAGATTGCTAAACCGAGTCGTTCTCTCTCGAGTTTCAACTTTCGATGCTTTATTTGATTCGATTCTTTTGCAACCAGGGTTATTAAGTTGAACTCTCTGGTTAGATCTTTTATTCGAGATTTCCCCGTGCATTAGATGAGTACTTATTGTAAGCTTGTTGTTTGTGTGCGTTAGATCACCCGGAGTGCGCCGCTTGTTACTTGAATCTCTAGGTCTCATGGATCATCGCAAGGCAAGTAACACTTGATCATACCTTTTCTACTACCCAGTTTTTATGCATTAGATCAAACCTCAAACACTTGCATGGTTAGCATCTAATTAAATTGTGGGATGGGAAGTAGATTGAGGTAGTTCCTATTACTGCTTTTACTTATGAAACCATGGGAGTTACTTCTATGTTTGCTTGTTATGCCATGCTATGCTAGTAGACGTGGATTGGGTGAGTGAATATCCATGACAGATGTGAGATTGTTAATTAATGGTTTATCTAAGGTGGCAACCTAAACACACATCTGGTGGATTGAGGCACTGGTTTCTACCAGACTTGCTCAGATTTCTTGGACCGCCACCTGTGCTCTAAGGGATCATAAGATTATTCAAACTGAAACTTCCGTGTGCAGCCACAAGCCAATTATGGGCTCTGGCGTAGTTGACTAAGTTGTGCGAACTCTTACGGGTAGGCTAGCTGATGTAGGGGTTGTAGGTTGGTACGGTCTACCCACATGTAAGGTGCTAGCGCTTCGAAAGACTATGTCTCGGTCATCCGCTTCTCAAACACCATGTAGTCACGAGAACCAAGCGGAGGCGATCGAGTCTTGTGGGGAAAAGTCGCAAACCTCTGCAGAGTGTATAAACTAATCATGATTAGTCGTGTCCCCGGTTATGGACGTTTTGAGTATCGGTAATTGAATATCATGTGAATCTCAACATGTTACTTCTAATAAAAGTTATTGGGATTTTGATGAGTACTTTTAATTGGGATTGAGAATGTTGTCAACCATTCTCAATGTTTAACAACCACCATGATAGTTAAATAAAATTATTCCTTTGTTATAGGGAAAAACTAGCTTTATGCAAAATGTAATCAGAGAGCCTTACCACCAGCCATATATGCATGTAGTATAGGCTTGTTGCTTCATTACTCTCTATGTGTTACATTGCAAAGATATTCCATGTCTTGACCCATTTTTGGGCTGCAACTTTTCATGTTGCGAGACTTTTCGCACGACAGTAAGGTGTTAGGTCGTGGTTCTATACTCGATGATGTTACTGGAGTTGATGGACTCACTTATCTTCCAAGCATTCATTGTTATTATTAGATGGCCTTAAGCCATATTATTATATTAAGTTCCCTTGTGGACAACGATGTAATAAGTGTGTGATTGCTACTCGCTATAAATCCTTCAATCTTGTGTGGTGTCATTCTCGATCCGAGGATGACATCGAGCACGAGACTTGATCCATTCGGGTCTGGTAGCTACAGAGAATGGTATCAGAGCACACGCTGACTGTAGGACACGACCACTAAGATAAAACCATAGATCACTACTCTCTTCCCATTTTCTAACTCCTCATCTTTTCTACTCTTAGGATGACGGACGCGAAGATCAAGTACATCCAACCAGATGAAGGCACACCTTTTGGATTTCACTTGAAGGAAGTTACCAAGTACCGAACATTGGACTACCCAGCTTCACCGAACTTTCAACGCCACTCTGCTCAAGAGGAGCGCTGGAAGATTCAAGCTCACGTTCCAGAAGGACATTCGCCCCAATCACCAAGCCTATAGATAGTGTTTTCGATTGCACCAACTTGGAGTGCAGGAAAGAGCATGGCAGCTCACATCACCATGGGACGATTGGAGAAGTTTATCAAGAAGACCTCAAGGACACTATCTACCAGATTTGCGGACGCCGAGATGACAAATGGGACATAGTCAGCACCAAGATGGATAGATCCATTGCAGCTTTCATCCAGAGTTAAATCAGCACATTCGACGCCGGAGAACCAAATGTGCAATGATATGTTGGAGTTGCGAGAATGCAAAGGAAGGATCATCGAATCGAAGGAGAACTAAAGACTACACGCAAGGACTACATGGACGAGATCGTAGCTCTGGCGAGACACAATAACGATCTTAAGTACGAGATCAAGAACTCAAGAAGAAGTTGGCGCCAGAATGAAGACCAGTATGTCGGTTGCCCAAGCGACTACATCAACATCGGCGACACCGATTCGGATCCAAGTGAACCCGACTTTGAAGACGGTGGAGCAGACATCATGGAGTCTTCCACCGTTCAAATTAGTAGAAGTCCCCACATATTAGTAGTATTCCTCCATGTAAACATTTTAGTACACGCACTTTGCGATAGTTAGATCGTTGTAAGCCCTTGTTTGATTGAATGAAGTGATTTTGTGTGCTTTTGCTCATGTGCATTTGGGTAGTGATTCCCTTAGACCTCAATCTATTCTAAATTCTCATCTTTTCTAAACCCATCGATGCCTCCAGACGTGACCCCGGTTCGCTTTTCCGCCAGAGATCACCCAATTGATCCAAAGAGCAGAATACCTCGATTCAAACATTGGTGCGTAACCAGGCAACAACAACAATAACAACCCACCGCCCCCACCACTGCGGACCACTTGACTCGCTTCCTTAGACTGAATCCGCGGTGTATTCCAAAGAGCACCGAGCCGATTGTAGCAGTATGATTGGCTCCGCAAGATAGGAAGGAGTTGACCACTGCAGGATGCAGATGGTGAAAGAGTGAAGTTTGCAGCACATCACTTGAAGGACCCGGCAGCATGGTGGGAGAATTTTACAGCCACTTACCCCGTAGACACTGTCACATGGGATCAGTTTCAGCAAGCTTTTCGCACTGCCCATGTTTCAGCAGGAGCTATGGCCATGAAGAAGCGTGAGTTTCGCAACTTACGCCAAGGAGGAAGGACTGTTGGCCAGTATGTGGATGATTTTAGTAAATTAGCACGTTATGCCCCAGATGACGCTGCTACGAGATCTGCTAAGCAGGAAAAGTTTCTAGAAGGACTGAATGATGAGTTCAGCATCCGTTGATGGTAGCAAGTTTCAACAACTACCAGGAGTTGGTAGACCGAGCCCTCATGATTGAAGGAAAACAATGACAGAATTGAGAACATGCAAGGAAGTATGGATAGGGGAAGTATAACTCTGGAGCCCAGCACAAGCCTCGTTATACCCCTAAATCAGGAATTCAGTTTCAGCATACCCATGGAGGAGGTAATTCGCACAACCATAATGGCACTAAGAATGGGAACGGGAATGGAGGAAGCAATGGACAAAACCGCACCAATCCGTCAACACCATCCAAAGTAGACCTGAGTCACATTACTTGCTTTAAGTGCCGCAAGACTGGGCATTATGCCAATGACTGTCCAGAAGGCTAGAATGGAAATGGCAATGGAAGCTCTGGAAAGAAGCCCAACCCTTTCAACAGGGGACAGGTGAACCACATTGATGTGGAGGAGGTTGAAGATCAGCCCGATGCAGTAATCGGTAAGTTTTTGGTTAAGTCATTTACTGCAGTTGTTCTTTTCGATACTGGTGCATCGCATTCATACATATCAAGGGGATTTGTGGATAAGTACAAGTTACCAACCCAAGCCCTTAGGTCACCCATGCTAGTAACCTCACCCGGAGCAGAATACATGGCTAGTAAATGGTGTGATCGATTGCCATTAAGGATTGGACACTATGTTTTCCCCTCAGACCTGATAGTTCTAGAATCCCAAGGATTGGATGTGATATTAGGAATGGATTGGTTATCAAGGTATGGAGGAAACATAGATTGCACCACAAAGTCAATTTTTCTCACCACACCAGAAGGAAGTAGGATCAAGTATGTATCACGGCACGAGCCGAGGAGAGCACAAGTTAATTGCTTATCGAGGTGGTGCGGGAAGAAGTACCGATGGTGAAGGATTTTCTGATGTATTTCGGAAGAGTTGCTGGGAATGCCACCGGATAGAGACATTGAGTTTTGATCGAGCTGTTGCCGTGAACAGGCCCGATATCGAAGCGACCGTCATGTGATGCCCGCACAGGATTTGGCAGAAATCAAGAAGCGATTAAGGAACTATTGGATAAAGGTTTTATTCGCCCAAGTTCTTCACCTTGGGGATCACCCGCTTTGTTAGTGGAGAAGAAGGATGGATCGTTAAGAATGGTTGTTGATTATCGTGGATTGAATGAAGTAACAATCAAGAACAAGTACCCACTACCTATGATAAATGATCTATTTGATCGCTTGCAAGGAGCTAAGGTGTTTTCCAAGATCGATTTACGATCGTGGTACCATCGATTGAAGATTCGGAGCAAGACATACCCAAGACAACATTTACCACGAGATATGGATCTGTACATGAGTATACCGTTATGTCATTTGGACTGACTAACGCACCAGCCTATTTCATGAACCTGATGAACAAAGTGTTTATGGAGTTTTTGGATAAGTTCGTCGTGGTGTTCATTGATGACATTTTGATTTTCTCAAGAATGAAGAGGAACACAAGGAACATTGCGATTGGTTTTGAGAAACCGAGGAACACCAGTTGTATGCCAAGTTCAGCAAATGTGAGTTTTGGCTAAAGGAAGTTGGATTTCTCGGACATGTTATATCCGGAGAAGGAATAGCGATTGACCCCACAAAGGTTGAGACAGAACCAAATGGGAAGCACCAACAACAGTTGGAGAGATTCGAGTTTCCTTGGACTCGCAGGATACTACCAAGATTCATTGAGAATTTCTCAAGGATTGCCAAGCCTATGATGAATTGTTGAAGAAGGATAACAAATTCATATGGGTGAGGACTGTGAGGCAAGTTTTCAGGAGTTGAAGAAAAGATTGGTTACCTCACCAGTTTTGATATTGCCAGATCAGACCAAGGATTATGAGGTGTATTGTGACGCTTCACGTCGAGGACTTGGAGCAGTGCTTATGCAGGAAGGAAGAGTTGTTTCGTATGCTTCACGACAACTTAAGCCCCATGAGTTGAATTATGCCACACATGATTTGGAGTTAGCAGCCGTTGTGCATGCCTTGAAGACATGGAGACATTTTCTCATTGGTAATCATTGTGAATTATATACGGATCACAAGAGTTTGAAGTACATCTTCACACAGAAGGAATTAAATCTCAGACAGAGGAGATGGTTAGAGCTTATCAAGGATTATGATATGAGATTGCATTATCATCCCGGAAAGGCTAATGTCGTAGCAGACGCATTGAGCCGTAAGAGCCACGTCAATACCCTAATGATGGGAGGAATACCCACTGAGTTAGCCGAGGATCTTCGAGAGCTATGTTTGGAAATAGTTCCGAGAGGCTATGTAGCAGCATTGGAGATTCAGTCAACACTGATGGACAAAATCAGAAAAGCCCAAAAGGCAGATAAGGAAGTTGCCTCTATAAAGGAGAAAATGAGCAAAGGAAAAGCTAAAGGATTTCATGAGGATGAGCACGATACCCTATGGTTTGAGGACCGTGTTTAAAGTGCCCAATAACCCAGAGATCAGGAAGTTGATTTTACAAGAAGCTCATGATTCACCTTATTCGATTCACCCAGGAAATACCAAGATGTATTTGGATTTGAAGAATACTTTCTGGTGGACCGGAATGAAGAAGGATATTGCGGAGTATGTAGCAGTTTGCGATGTATGTCAGAAAGTAAAAGCAGAGCATCAGAAGCCAGCAGGATTGCTACAACCATTGCCGATACCCGAATGGAAGTGGGATAAACTAGGCATGGATTTCATCACAGGTTTGCCAAAGACTCGTTCAGGATATGACTCGATTTGGGTTGTAGTCGACCGTTTAACAAAGGTAGCTCATTTCATACCAGTCAAGACTACCTATAGCAGTGCTAAGTTGGCAAAGATATACATGACCAGAATTGTGTGTTTACACGGAGTTCCGAGGAGCATCGTATCAGACAGAGGAACCCAATTTACCTCAAAATTTTGGAACCAATTGCATGAAACATTGGGAACTAGATTGGAATTCAAGACAGCTTTCCACCCACAGATCGATGGATGACCGAGAGAGTCAATCAGATTTTGGAGGATATGCTGAGAGCTTGTGCACTAGATTATGGATCTAGTTGGGATGATAATTTGCCGTATGCAGAATTTTCCTACAACAACAGTTACCAAACCAGCTTGAAGATGGCACCTTTTGAGGCCATGTATGGAAGAAGGTGCAGGACACCGTTGTCATGGGACGAAACTGGAGATCGTCAGTTGTTTGGACCAGATTTGATTAAGGAGTCGGAACAGAAGGTTAAGTTGATTCGAGACAGGCTCAAGGTAGCCCAGTCCAGACAAAAGAGCTATGCCGATTCAAAGCGCAAAGCGATTGAGTATGGAGTTGGAGACAGAGTATATCTTAGAGTATCCCCGCTTCGAGGAGTTAAGCGTTTTGGAGTTAAAGGAAAGTTAGCCCCACGTTTCGTTGGACCATATAAGATTTTGCAACGCATGGGAGAAGTTGCTTATAAGTTGGAATTGCCAGAAGGACTGTCAGGAGTTCATGATGTATTCCACGTTTCTCAGCTGAAGAAATGTCACCCCGAGATAGCAGAGATACCGTTAAGAGACACAGTGCCACTGGAAGCAATTCAGTTGAAGGATGATTTAACATATGAGGAAAAACCGTTAAGATTCTCGATTATGCTAGCAGAGTTACCCGCAGCAAGGTTATCAAGTTTTGCAAAGTTCATTGGAGCCACCACATCAAGATGAAGCCACCGGGAAAGAGAGGAAGTTTTGCTTAAGGACCACCTCACCTATTTTCTAGCCAACCCGAATCTCGAGGGCTAGATTCATCTTAGAGGTAGGTTTGTAACATCCCAAATTTTCAATTTGGAATGTTATACATTAGGTCATCATGCATATCATATTTTCTCGCATTTTCCGATCCTAGAAAATTTCACGCAACTCAAGGACCCTCGGAGAGAGTTGAGATTTCATTATTTTCATATTTGAGATTTCTCAAATTTTGAAAATAGGATCATTTGGATTTATTTATTTATCTTCAAAAGTTTTTCCGATATAAAAAGTTAAGAGAGGGAATAATATGACTTTCCCAACATTTAGGAAAAATGAAGATATTATAAATAAATCAAATTTTGGTTTTGAGGATTTATTTGCTTTAGGCAAAAATGAGCATTTAAAAAAAATATGCATATCTGCCCCGTTTTTAAAGTTCATTTTGTTCGACTCATTTTTAGGAGTCGGGGAAAATTAATTTTATTAAATTTGGAGTTCGTTTGATTTTATTTTCGTTTAGTTTTGTTTAAAAACGCCGCCGCCGGCTCGGGCCAAGGGCCCGGCCGCCGCCGCCCGCCCATCTCCCCTCCACCTCGCTGGAGGAGTCCCGCCGCCGACGCCCGCCGCTAGTCGGCTCGGACCCGCCGCCGCCCCTGGCTTGCCCCTCCCCAAGGCACCCCTCCTCCTATATAACCCCGCCACCCCCCTCTCCTCATCCTTGCCGCCTCACCCGAGCCGCCGCCGCCCGAGCAGCCGCAACGCGCCGCCGTCGCCGCCGCCCGAACTCACCGCCCCGCCCGACCCGCCGCCACCCGCCGAAGCCAAGCCCACCGGCGACCGCCGAGGTAGCCGCCACTACCCCGGTCCGGTTTTTTTAGAAAACCCGATCCGGTTTTTTCGCGTTGTTCGGTTTTTTTAAAAAAACCTAGATGGTTTTATTATTTTTTCGGTTTTCTTATTTAGTGAACGCTCACCGAACCGCTCGCTTTAATGAACGTGTTCGTTGGATTAGTTCTGTTAACGAACGTCCGCTGTTTAATTTGTTCGCGTTTTCTTTTAAT
The DNA here is from genome assembly GCA_021605205.1 of Aegilops longissima. Lineage (NCBI taxonomy): Eukaryota > Viridiplantae > Streptophyta > Magnoliopsida > Poales > Poaceae > Aegilops > Aegilops longissima. Next base: position 252,559,022 of record CM038677.1, on the reverse strand, counting down.
CGGATTTAATCCGTTATTTTTCGATTTCGATTTCGATTCGATTTTCAAATCTGTTTATTTTCTCGCTCGCTTATCGGAATCGGGTGATTCAAGCGCTGGAGTTTCAAGCATTTAAACCGCCTTTCCGACTAACCTACTTACACAGAGTTTTGCTACTGTAAAATTTTGACCTAGTTTCAGATTGCTAAACCGAGTCGTTCTCTCTCGAGTTTCGACTTTCGATGCTTTATTTGATTCGATTCTTTTGCAACCAGGGTTCTTAAGTTGAACTCTCTGGTTAGATCTTTTATTCGAGATTTCCCCGTGCATTAGATGAGTACTTATTGTAAGCTTGTTGTTTGTCTGCGTTAGATCACCCGGAGTGCGCCGCTTGTTACTTCGAATCTCTAGGTCTCGCGGATCATCAGCAAGGCAAGTAACACTTGATCATACCTTTTCTACTACCCAGTTTTTATGCATTAGATCAAACCTCAAACACTTGCATGGTTAGGATCTAATTAAATTGTGGGATGGGAAGTAGATTGAGGTAGTTCCTATTACCTGTTTTACTTATGAAACCTTGGGAATTACTTCTACGTTTGCTTGTTATGCCATGCTATGCTAGTAGACGTGGATTGGGTGAGTGAATATCCATGATGATGTGAGATTGTTAATTAATGGTTTTGTCTAAGGTGGCAACCTAAACACACATCTGGGTGGATTGAGGCACTGGTTTCTATCAGACTTGCCTGTATTTCTTGGACCGCCGCCTGTGCTCTAAGGGATCATAAGATTATTCAAACTGAAACTTCCGTGTGCAGCCACAAGCCAATTATGGGCTCTGGCGTAGTTGACTAAGTTGTGCGAACTCTTACGGGTAGGCTAGCTGATGTAGGGGTTGTAGGTTGGTACGGTCTACCCACATGTAAGGTGCTAGCGCTTCGAAAGACTATGTCTCGGTCATCCGCTTCTCAAACACCATGTAGTCACGAGAACCAAGCGGAGGCGATCGAGTCTTGTGGGGAAAAGTGCTAAACCTCTGCAGAGTGTATAAACTAATCATGATTAGCCGTGTCCCCGGTTATGGACGTTTTGAGTATCCGTAATTGAATATCATGTGAATCTCAACATGTTACTTCTAATAAAAGTTATTGGGATTTTGATGAGTACTTTTTAATTGGGATTGAGAATCTGTCAACCATTCTCAATGTTTAACAACCACCATGATAGTTAAATAAAATTATTCCTTTGTTATAGGGAAAAACTAGCTTTATGCAAATATGTAACCGAGAGCCTTACCACCAGCCATATATGCATGTAGTATAGGCTTGTTGCTTCATTACTCTCTATGTGTTACATTGCCAAGATATTCCATGTGTGACCCGTTTTTGGGCTGCAACTTTTCATGTTGCAGATTTTTAGAACGACAGTAAGGTGTTAGGTCGTGGTTCTATACTCGATGATGTCACTGGAGTTGATGGACTCACTTATCTTCCAAGCCTTCATTGTTATTGTTAGATGGCCTTAAGCCATATTATTATATTAAGTTCCCTTGTGGACAACAATGTAATAAGTGTGTGATTGCTACTCTGCTATAAATCCTTCAATCTTGTGTGGTGTCAAGATTATCGATCCAGTGGATGACACGAGCACGCAGAGACTTGATCCATTCGGGTCTGGTCGCTACAATCATTTTCGTCATCCCTTGCATATTATAGTTCATCACGAAGTTCTAGTACCTTTGTGATAGTGACTAGAGAATTTTTTCAATCACGATCTTACCTGGAAGATTAACTCTCACTTGATTCAAGTGATTGTAGTACCCAGATATTCTGAGCACATACTCACTGGCTGAGCTATTCTCGTCCATCTTATAGGCAAAGTACTTGTCAAAGGTCTCATACCTCTCGACACGGGCATGAGTCTGAAATACCAATTTCAGCTCTTGGCACATCTTATATGCTCCGTGGCATTTCAAAACATTTTTGAAGTCCTGGTTCTAAGCCGTAAAGCATGGTGCACTAAACTATCAAGTAGTCATCATTACAAGCCTGCCAAAATGTTCATAATGTATGCATCTGCTCCTGCAACAGCTCTGTCACCTAGCGGTGCATAAAGGACATAATTCTTCTGTGCAGCAATGAGGGTAATCCTCAGATCACGGACCCAGTCCACATCATTGCTACTATAAGCTTTCAACTTATTTTTCTCTAGGAACATATCAAAAATAAATGGGGAGCTATATCGCGAGCTATTGATCTACAACATAATTTGCAAATACTATCAGGACTAAGTTCATGATAAATTAAGTTCATTTAATCAAATTACTTAAGAACTCCCACTTAGATAGACATCCCTCAAGTCATCTAAATGATCACGTGATCCATATCAACTAAACCATGTCAGATCATCACGTGAGATGGAGTAGTCTTCTATGGTGAACATCTCTATGTTGATCATATCTACTATATGATTCACGTTCGACCTTTTGGTCTCAGTGTTCCGAGGCCATATCTGTATGTGCTAGGCTCGTCAAGTTCATCCCGAGTATTCTGCATGTGCAAAACTGTCTTACACCCGTTGTATGTGAATGTAGAGCTTATCACACCCGATCATCACGTGGTGTCTTGGCACGACGAACTGTAGCAATGGTGCATACTGAGCGAGAACACTTATACCTTGAAATTTAGTGAGGGATCATCTTATAATGCTACCGTTGTACTAAGCAAAATAAGATGCATAAAAGATAAACATCACATGCAATCAAAATATGTGACATGATATGGCCATCATCATCTTGTGTCTTTGATCTCCATCTCCAAAGCAGCGTCTTGATCTCCATCGGCTTGACACCTTGATCTCCATCGTAGCGTCTTGTCGTCTCGCCAACTATTGCTTCTACAACTATCGCTACCACATAGTGATAAAGTAAAGCAATTACATGGCGATTGCATTTCACACAATAAAGCGACAACCATAAGTCACCTGCCAGTTGTCGATAACTTTTACAAAACATGATCATCTCATACAATAACATATATCACATCATGTCTTGACCATATCACATCACAACATGCCCTGCAAAAACAAGTTAGACGTCCTCTACTTTGTCGTTGCAAGTTTTACGTGGCTGCTACGGGCTTCTAGCAAGAGCTATCCTTACCCAACAACAATTTTTCGTCAAGTGTGTTGTTTTAACCTTCAGCAAGGACCGGCCGTAGTCAAATTCGATTCCACTAAAATTGGAGAAACAGACACCGGCCAGCCACCTTTATGCAAACCAAGTTGCATGTCTGTCGGTGGAACCGGTCTCATGAACGTGGTCATGTAAGGTTGGTCCGGGCCGTTTCATCCAACAATACAGCCGAATCAAAGTAAGACGTTGGTGGTAGCAGTATGACTATTATCGCCCACAACTCTTGTGTTCTACTCGTGCATATCATCTACGCATAGACCTAGCTCTGATGCCACTGTTGGGGAACGTATCATGCAATTTCAAAAAATTCCTACGATCCCGCAAGATCTATCAAGGAGATGCATAACAACGAGAGGGGGAGAGTGTGTCCACATACCCTCGTAGACCGAAAGCAGAACCGTTAGTTTAACGCGGTTAATGTACTCGAACGTCTTCACGATCCAACCGATGAAGTACCGAACGTACGGCACCTTCGAGTTCTGCACACGTTCAGCTCGATGACGTCCCGTGAACTCTTGATCTAGCAGAGAGTCGATGGAGAGTTTCGTCGGCACGACGTCGTGGTGATGGTGATGGTGATATGATTCGCGTAGGGCTTCTCCTAAGCACTATGACGCTATGACCGGAGGAGTAAACTGTGGAGGGGGGCACCGCACATGGCTAAGAGAATAATTGTTGTGCTTTAGGGTGCCCCTGTTGGGGAACGTAGTAACTTAAAAAAAATTCCTACGCACATGCAGGATCATGGTGATGCATAGCAATGAGAGGGGAGAGTGTGTCCACGTACCCTCGTAGACCGAAAGCGGAAGCGTTAGCACAACGCGGTTGATGTAGTCGTACGTCTTCACGATCCGACCGATCAAGTACCGAACCTACGACACCTCCAAGTTCAACACACGTTCAGCTCGATGACGTCCCACGAACTCCGATCCAGCCGAGCTTCGAGGGAGAGTTTCGTCAGCACAACGGCGTGATGACGGTGATGATGTTGCTACCGACGCAGGGCTTCGCCTAAGCACCGCTACGATATGATCGAGGTGGATTATGGTGGAGGGGGGCACCGCACAGGGCTAAGAGATCAAGAGATCAATTGTTGTGTCTAGAGGTGCCCCCCTGCCCCCGTATACAAAGGAGGGAGGAGAGGCCGCCCTAGAGGGGCGCAAGTGTGGGGACTCCTACTAGGACTCCCAAGTCCTAGTAGGATTCCCCTTTCCTTTCCGCAGTAGGAGAGAAAGAAAGAGGGGGATAGGGAGAAGGAAAAGGGGGCTGCACCCCTTGTCCAATTCGGACCAGAGGGGGTGGCGCGCGCCTCCTTCCTTTTGGCCTCTCTCCTCTATTCCCGTATGGCCCAATAAAGGCCCAATACTTCTCCCGGTGAATTCCCGTAACTTCCCGGTACTCCGAAAATACCCGAATCACTCGGAACCTTTCCGATGTCCGAATATAGTCGTCCAGTATATCGATCTTTACGTCTCGACCATTTCGAGACTCCTCGTCATGTCCCCGATCTCATCCGGGACTCCAAACTACCTTCGGTACATCAAAACACATAAACTCATAATACAAATCGTCACAGAACTTTAAGCGTGCGGACCCTACGGGTTCGAGAACTATGTAGACATGACCGAGACACGTCTCCGGTCAATAACCAATAGCGGAACCTGGATGCTCATATTGGCTCCCACATATTCTACGAAGATCTTTATCGGTCAAACCGCATAACAACATACGTTGTTCCCTTTGTCATCGCTATGTTACTTGCCCGATATTCGATCATCGGTGTCTCAATACCTAGTTCAATCTCGTTACTAGCAAGTCTCTTTACTCGTTCCATAATACATCTTCCCGCAACTAACTCATTAGTTACAATGCTTGCAAGGCTCATAGTGATGTGTATTACCGAGTGGGCCCAGAGATACCTCTCCGACAATCGGGGTGACAAATCCTAATCTCGAAATACGCCAACTCAACAAGTACCTTCGGAGACACCTGTAGAGCACCTTTATAATCACCCAGTAACGTTGTGACGTTTGGTAGCACACAAAGTGTTCCTCCGGTAAACGGGAGTTTCATAATCTCATAATCATAGGAACATGTATAAGTCATGAAGAAAGCAATAGCAACACACTAAACGATCAAGTGCTAAGCTAACGGAATGGGTCAAGTCAATCACATCATTCTCCTAATGATGTGATCTCGTTAATCAAATGACAACTCATGTCTATGGTTAGGAAACATAACCATCTTTAATTAACGAGCTATTCAAGTAGAGGCATACTAGTGACACTCTGTTTGTCTATTTATTCACACATGTACTAAGTTTTCGGTTAATACCATTCTAGCATGAATAATAAACATTTATCATGAAATAAGGAAATAAATAATAACTTTATTATTGCCTCTAGGGCATATTTCCTTCACCCCCCTACCCCCGTATATAAAGGAGGGGAGGAGGAGGGCGGCCACCAAGGGGGCGCGCCAAGGGGGGTCCTACTAGGACTCCACTCCTGGTAGGATTCGCCCCCCCCCTTTCCTTCTCATGAAGGGGGGAAGAGGGAAGGAGAGGGAGAGGGGGAAAGGAAAGGGGGGGCGTCCGCCCTTCCCCTTGTGCAAATCAGACAGTCCATGGGGGTGTGCGCCACCCCTTGTGGGCTCCCCTCTCTCTCCCCTATGGCCCATGTTGGCCCATTACTTCCCTGGGGGGTTCCGGTAACCCCTCGGTACTCCGATAAATATCCAAAACGTCCCGAAACCATTCCGGTGTCCGAATGCCTTCGTCCAATATATCAATCTTTACCTCTCGACCATGTCGAGACTCCTCTTCATGTCCGTGATCTCATACAGGACTCCGAACAATCTTCGGTCACCAAAAACACATAACTCATAATACAAATCATTATCAAACATTAAGGGTGCGGACCCTACGGGGTCGAGAACTATGTAGACATGACCGAGACACATCTCCGATCAATAACCAACAGTGGAACCTGGATGCTCATATTGATTCCTACATATTCTATGAAGATCTTTATTGGTCAAACCGCAATAACAACATACGTCATTCCCTTTGTCATCGGTATGTTTCTTGCCCGAGATTCGATCGTCGGTATCATTATACCTAGTTCAATCTCGTTACCGGCAAGTCTCTTTACTCGCTCTATCTGTTGGGCAACGTAGTAATTTCAAAAATTTCCTACGCACACGCAAGATCATGGTGATGCATAGCAACGAGAGGGGAGAGTGTTGTCTCACGCACTCGTGAGATCGACAATGAGCGTTAGAACAACGCGGTTGATGTAGTCGTACGTCTTCACGGCCCGACCGATCAAGCACCAAAACTACGGCACCTCCGAGTTCTTGCACACGTTCAGCTCGATGACGATTCCCGGACTCCGATCCAGCAAAGTGTCGGTCAAGAGTTCCGTCAGCACGACGGCGTGGTGACGATCTTGATGTCCTACCGTCGCAGGGCTTCGCCTAAGCACCGCTACGATATGACCGAGGTGGAATATGGTGGAAGGGGGCACCGCACACGGCTAAGGAACGATCACGAAGATCAACTTGTGTGTCTTGGGGTGCCCCCTTGCCTCAGTATATATAGGAGGGAGGGGAGAGGTGCGGCCGGCCCCCTAGGGGTGCACCTGGAGGAGTCCTACTCCCATCGGGAGTAGGACTCCCCCCTCTTGCCTTGTTGGAGAAGGAAAGGGGAAGGGGGGAAGATGAAAGAGGGGCACCCCCCCCCCTCCTTGTCCTATTTGGACTAGGGGGGAGGGGGCGCGCGGCCTGCCCTGGCCGGCCCTCCTCTTCTCCCTTAGGGCCCATGTAGGCCCATTAACCCCCGGGGGGTTCCGGTAACCCCCGGGTACTCCGGTAAAATCTGGATTTCACCCAGAACGATTCCGATATCCAAATATAGGATTCCAATATATCAATCTTTATGTCTCGACCATTTCGAGACTCCTCGTCATGTCCGTGATCACATCCGGGACTCCGAACAACCTTCGGTACATCAAAACATATAAACTCATAATGAAACTGCCATCGTAACGTTAAGCGTGCGGACCCTACGGGTTCGAGAACAATGTAGACATGACCGAGACACGTCTCTGGTCAATAACCAATAGTGGAACCTGGATGCTCATGTTGGCTCCCACATATTCTACGAAGATCTTTATCGGTCGACCGCATAACAACATATGTTGTTCCCTTTGTCATCGGTATGTTACTTGCCCGAGATTCGATCGTCGGTATCTCAATACCTAGTTCAATCTCGTTACCGCAAGTCTCTTTACTCGTTCCGTAATACATCATTCCGCAACTAACTCACTAGTTGCAATGCTTGCAAGGCTTAAGTGATGTGCATTACCGAAGGGCCCAGAGATACCTCTCCGACAATCGGAGTGACAAATCCTAATCTCAAATACGCCAACCCAACAAGTACCTTCGAGACACCTGAGAGCACCTTTATAATCACCCAGATTACGCCAGGACGTTTGGTAGCACACAAAGTGTTCCTCCGGTAAACAGGAGTTGCATAATCTCATAGTCATAGGAACATGTATAAGTCATGAAGAAAGCAATAGCAATATACTAAACGATCGAGTGCTAAGCTAACGGAATGGGTCAAGGCAATCACATCATTCTCCTAATGATGTGATCCCGTTAATCAAATGACAACTCATGTCTATGGCTAGGAAACTTAACCATCTTTGATCAACGAGCTAGTCAAGTAGAGGCATACTAGTGACACTCTGTTTGTCTATTTATTCACACATGTATTATGTTTCCCGTTAATACAATTCTAGCATGAATAATAAACATTTATCATGAAATAAGGAAATAAATAATAACTTTATTATTTCCTCTAGGGCATATTTCCTTCAGTCTCCCACTTGCACTAGAGTCAATAATCTAGTTCACATCGCCATGTGATTTAACATCAATAGTTCACATCTTTATGTGATTAACACCCATAGTTCACATCGACATGTGACCAACACCCAAAGGGTTTACTAGAGTCAGTAATCTAGTTCACATTGCTATGTGATTAACACCCCAAGAGTATGAAGGTGTATGTTTTGCTTGTGAGATAATTTTAGTCAACGGGTCTGTCACATTCAGATCCGCAAGTATTTTGCAAATTTCTATGTCTACAATGCTCTGCACGGACCCTAGCTGATAGCTCCCACTTTCAATATGTATCTAGATCGAGACTTAGAGTCATCTAGATTGGTGTTAAAGCTTGCATCGACGTAACTCTTTACGACGAACTCTTTATCACCTCCATAACCGAGAAATATTTCCTTATTCCACTAAGGATAATTTTGACCGATGTCCAGTGATCTACTCCTAGATCACTATTGTACCCTCTTGCCGAACTCTTGGTGAGGTATACAATAGATCTGGCACACAGCATGGCATACTTTATAGAATCTCATAGTCATACTTTCATTCTCTTTCTATCTTCTGTCGTGGTCGGGTTTTGAGTCTTACTCAATCTCACACCTTGTAACACAGGCAAGAACTCTTTCTTGACTGTTCCATTTTGAACTACTTAAAAATCTTGTCAAGGTATGTACTCATTGAAAAAACTTATCAAGCGTCTTGATCTATCTCTATAGATCTTTATGCCCAATATGTAAGCAGCTTCACTGAGGTCTTTCTTTGAAAAAATCCTTTTAGATACTCCTTTATGCTTTGCAGAATAATTCTACATTATTTCCGATCAACAATATGTCATTCACATATACTTATCAGAAATGATTTAGTGCTCCCACTCACTTTCTTGTAAATACAGGCTTCACTGCAAGTCTTTATAAAACTATATGCTTTGATCAACTTATCAAAGCGTGTATTCCAACTCCGAGATGCTTGCACTAGTCCATAGATGGATCGCTGGAGCTTGCATATTTTGTTAGCACCTTTAGGATTGACAAAAACTTTCTGGTTGCATCATATACAACTCTTCTTTAATAAATCCATTAAGGAATGCAGTTTTGTTTATCCATTTGCCGGATTTCATAAAATGCGGCAATTACTAACATGATTCGGACAGACTTAAGCATAGATACGAGTGAGAAACTCTCATCGTAGTCAACACCTTGAACTTGTCGAAAATCTTTTGCGACAATTCTAGCTTTGTAGATAGTAACACTACTATCAGCGTCCGTCTTCCTCTTTAAGATCCATTTATTTTCTATGGCTTGCCGGTCATCGGGCAAGTCAACCAAAGTCCAGACTTTGTTCTTATACATGGATCCCATCTCAGATTTCATGGCCTCGAGCCATTTCACGGAATCTGGGCTCATCATCGCTTCCTCATAGTTCGTAGGTTCATCATGGTCAAGTAACATGACCTCCAGAACAGGATACCATACCACTCTGGTGCGGATCTTACTCTGGCTGACCTACGAGGTTCGGTAGTAACTTGATCTGAAGTTTCATGATCATCATCATTAACTTCCTCACTAATTGGTGTAGGATTCACAGGAACAGATTTCTGTGATGAACTACTTTCTAATTCGGGAGAAGGTACAACTACCTCATCAAGTTCTACTTTCCCCCCACTCACTTCTTTCGAGAGAAACTCCTTCTCTATAAAGTATCCATTCTTAGCAACGAATGTCTTGCCTTCGGATTTGTGATAGAAGGTGTACCCAGCTGTCTCCTTTGGGTATCCTATGAAGACACATTTTTTCGATTTGGGTTTGAGCTTATCAGGATGAAACTTTTTTCACATAAGCATCGCAACCCCAAACTTTAAGAAACGACAACTTTGGTTTCTTGCCAAACCACAGTTCATAAGGCGTTGTCTCAACGGATTTCGATGGTGCCCTATTTAACGTGAATGCAGTTGTTTCTAATGCATAGCCCCAAACCGATAGTGGTAAATCGGTAAGAAACATCATAGATTGCACTATATCCAATAAAGTACGGTTATGACGTTCGGACACACCATTATGTTGTGGTGTTCCAGGCGGCACGAATTTGTGAAACTATTCCACATTGTTTTAATTGAAGGCCAAACTCGTAACTCAAATATTTTACCTCTGCGATCATATCGTAGAAACTTTTATTTTCTTGTTACGATGATTCTCCACTTCACTCTAAAATTCTTTGAACTTTTCAAACATTTCAGACTTATGTTTCATCAAGTAGATATACCCATATCTGCTTAAATCATCTGTGAAGGTCGAAAATAATGATACTTGTCGCGAGCCTTAATATTCATCGGACCACATACAATCAGTATGTATGATTTCCAACAAATCTGTTGCTCGCTCCATTGTTCCGGAGAACGGAGTCTTAGTCATCTTGCCCATGAGGCATGGTTCGCAAGCATCAAGTGATTCATAATCAAGTGATTCCAAAATTCCATCAGCATGGAGTTTCTTCATGCGCTTTACACCAATATGACCCAAACGGCAGTGTCACAAATAAGTTGCACTATCATTATTAACTTTGCATCTTTTGGCTTCAATATTATGAATATGTGTATCACTACGATCGAGATCCAACGGACCATTTTCATTGGGTGTGTAACCATATAAGGTTTTATTCATGTAAACAGAACAACAATTATTCTCTAACTTAAATGAATAGCCGTATTGCAATAAACATGATCAAATCATATTCATGCTCAACGCAAACACCAAATAACACTTATTTAGGTTCAACACTAATCCCGAAAGTATAGGGAGTGTGCGATGATGATCATATCAATCTTGGAACTACTTCCAACACACACCGTCACTTCACCCTTAACTAGTTTCTGTTCATTCTGCAACTCCCGTTTCGAGTTACTACTCTTAGCAACTGAACCAGTATCAAATACCGAGGGGTTGCTATAAACACTAGTAAATTACACATGTATATCAAATATAGATTTGTTCACTTTGCCATCCTTCTTATCCGCCAAATACTTGGGGCAGTTCCGCTTCCAGTTACCAGTCCCTTTGCAGTAGAAGCACTTAGTCACAGGCTTAGGACCAGACTTGGGATTCTTCACTCGAGCAGCAACTTGCTTGCCGTTCTTCTTGAAGTTCCCCATCTTCCCTTTGCCCCTTTTCTTGAAACTAGTGGTCTTGTTAATCATCAACACTTGATGCTCTTTCTTGATTTCTACCTTCATCGATTTCATCATCATGAAAAGCTCGGGAATCGTTTTCGTCATCCCTTGCATACTATAGTTCATCACGAAGTTCTACTAACTTGTTGATGGTGACTAGAGAATTCTGTCAATCACTATCTTATCTGGAAGATTAACTCCCACTTGATTCAAGCGATTGTAGTACCCAAACAATCTGAGCACATGCTCACTGCTTGAGCTATTCTCCTCCATCTTTTAGCTATAGAACTTGTTGGAGACTTCATATCTCTCAACTCGGGTATTTGCTTGAAATATTAACTTCAACTCCTGGAACATCTCATATGGTCCATGACGCTCGAACGCCTTTGAAGTCCCGATTCTAAGCCGTTAAGCATGGTGCACTAAACTATCAAGTAGTCATCATATTGAGCTAGCCAAACGCTCATAACGCCTCAGATCCGCTCCTGCAATAGGTATGTCACCTAGCGGTGCATCAAGGACATAATTCTTCTGTGCAGCAATGAGGATAAATCTCAGATCACGGATCCAATCCGCATCATTGCTACTAAGATCTTTCAACTTAGTTTTCTCTAGGAACACATATAAAACATAGGGAAGCAACAACGCGAGCTATTGATCTATAACATTATTCGCAAAATACTATCAGGACTAAGTTCATGATAAATTAAAGTTCAATTAATCATATTACTTAAGAACTCCCACTTAGATAGACATCCCTCTAATCATCTAAGTGATCACGTGATCCAAATCAACTAAACCATAACCGATCATCACGTGAAATGGAGTAGTTTTCAATGGTGAACATCACTATGTTGATCATATCTACTATATGATTCACGCTCGACCTTTCGGTCTCAGTGTTCCTAGGCCATATCTGCATATGCTAGGCTCGTCAAGTTTAACCTGAGTATTCTGCGTGTGCAAAACTGGCTTGCACCCGTTGTAGATGGACGTAGAGCTTATCACACCCGATCATCACGTGGTGTCTGGGCACGACGAACTTTGGCAAAGGTGCATTCTCTGGGAGAACAGTTTTATCTTGAAATTTAGTGAGAGATCATCTTATAAAGCTACTGTCGAAGTAAGCAAAATAAGATGTATAAAAGATAAACATCACATGCAATCAAAATATGTGACATGACATGGCCATGATCATCTTGCGCCTTTGATCTCCATCTCCAAAGTGCCGTCATGATCTCTATCGTCACCGGCATGACACCATGATCTCCATCATCTTGATCTATATCAATGAGTCGTCACATGGTCGTCTCGCCAACTATTGCTCTTGCAACTATTGCTATCGCATAGCGATAAAGTAAAGCAATTATTTGGCGTTTGCATCTTATGCAATAAAGAGAAAACCATAAGGCTTCTGCCAGTTGCCGATAACTTCAACAAAACATGATCATCTCATACAACAACTTATATCTCATCACGTCTTGACAATATCACATCACAACATGCCCTGCAAAAACAAGTTAGACGTCCTCTACTTTGTTGTTGCAAGTTTTACGTGGCTGCTGCGGGCTGAGCAAGAACCGTTCTTACCTACGCATCAAAACCACAATGATAGTTCGTCAAGTTAGTGTTGTTTTAACCTTCTCAAGGACCGGGCGTAGCCACACTTGGTTCAACTAAAGTTGGAGAAACTGACACCCGCCAGCCACCTGTGTGCAAAGCACGTCGGTAGAACCAGTCTCGCGTAAGCGTACGCGTAATGTCGGTCCGGGCCGCTTCATCCAACAATACCGCCGAACCAAAGTATGACATGCTGGTAAGCAGTATGACTTATATCGCCCACTACTCACTTGTGTTCTGCTCATGCATATGACATCTACGCATAAAACCAGGCTCGAATGCGACTGTTGGGGAACGTAGTAATTTCAAAAAAATTCCTACGCACACGCAAGATCATGGTGATGCATAGCAACGAGAGGGGAGAGTGTTGTCTACGTACCCTCGTAGACCGATAGTGGAAGTGTTAGAACAACGCAGTTGATGTAGTCGTACGTCTTCACGGCCCGACCGATCAAGCACCGAAACTACGGCACCTCCGAGTTCTTGCACACGTTCAGCTCGAAGACGATCCCCAGACTCTGATCCAGCAAAGTGTCGGGGAAGAGTTCCGTCAGCACGACAGCATGGTGACGATCTTGATGTTCTACCGTCGCAGGGCCTCGCCTAAGCACCGCTATGATATGACCGAGGTGGAATATGGTGGAAGGGGGCACCGCACACGGCTAAGGAACGATCACAAAGATCAACTTGTGTGTCTTGGGGTGCCCCCTTGCCTCTATATATAAAGGAGGGAGGGGAGATGTGCGGCCGGCCCCCTAGGGGTGCGCCTGGAGGAGTCCTACTCCCACCGGGAGTAGGACTCCCCCCTCTTGCCTTGTTGGAGAAGGAAAGGGAAGGGGAAGAGAGAGGAAGGGCGCCCCCTTCCTTGTCCTATTCGGACTAGGGGAGGGGCGCCTGCCCCCGCCGCCCTCCTCTTCTCCCTTAGGGCCCATGTAGGCCCATTAACCCCCGGGGTTCCAGAACCCCTGCACTCGGTAAAATCCCGATTTCACCGGAACGATTCCGATATCCAAATATAGGCTTCCAATATATCAATCTTTATGTCTCGACCATTTCGAGACTCCTCGTCATGTCCGTGATCACATCCGGGACTTCGAATAACCTTCAGTACATCAAAACATATAAACTCATAGTGAAACTGTCATCGTAACGTTAAGCGTGAGGATCCTATGGGTTCGAGAACAATGTAGACATGACCGAGACACGTCTCCGGTCAATAACCAATAGCGGAACTTGGATGCTCATATTGGCTCCCACATATTCTACGAAGATCTTTATCGGTCAGACCGCATAACAACATACGTTGTTATCTTTGTCATAGGTATGTTACTTGCACGAGATTCGATCGTCGGTATCTCAATACCTAGTTCAATCTCGTTACCGGCAAGTCTCTTTACTCGTTCTGTAATACACCATTCCGCAACTAACTCATTAGTTGCAATGCTTGCAAGGCTTAAGTGATGTGCATTACCGAGTGGGCCTAGAGATACCTCTCCGACAATCGAGTGACAAATCCTGATCTCGAATACGCCAACCCAACAGTACCTTTGGAGACACTCAGAGACCACCTTTATAATCACCCAGATTCGCCAGACGTTTGGTAGAACACAAAGTGTTCCTCCGGTCAACGGGAGTTGCATAATCTCATAGTCATAGGAACATGTATAAGTCATGAAGAAAGCAATAGCAACATACTAAACGATCGAGTGCTAAGCTAACGGAATGGGTCAAGTCAATCACATCATTCTCCTAATGATGTGATCCCGTTAATCAAATGGCAACTCATGTCTATGGCTAGGAAACTTAACCATCTTTGATCAACGAGCTAGTCAAGTAGAGGCATACTAGTGACACTCTGTTTGTCTATTTATTCACACATGTATTATGTTTCCGGTTAATACAATTCTAGCATGAATAATAAACATTTATCATGAAATAAGGAAATAAATAATAACTTTGTTATTGCCTCTAGGGCATATTTCCTTCACTATAATGCATCATCCCGTAACTAACTCATTAGTCACATTGCTTACAAGGCTTATAGTGATGTGCATTACCGAGAGGGCCCAGAGATACCTCTCCGATACTTGGAGTGACAAATCCTAATCTTCATCTATGCCAACCCAACAAACACCTTCGAGACACCTGTAGATCATCTTTATAATCACTCATTTACGTTGTGACGTTTGATAGCACACAAGGTGTTCCTCCGGTATTCGGGAGTTGCATAATCTCATAGTCAGAGAAATATGTATAAGTCATGAAGAAAGCAATAACAATAAAACTTATCGATCATTATGCTAAGCTAACGGATGGGTCTTGTCCATCACATCATTCTCCTAATAATGTGATCCCGTTCATCAAATGACAACACATGTCTATGGTCAGGAAACTTAACCATCTTTGATTAACGAGCTAGTCAAGTAGAGGCATACTAGGGACACTATGTTTTGTCTATGTATTCACACATGTATCAAGTTTCCGGTTAATACAATTCTAGCATGAATAATAAACATTTATCATGAAATAAGGAAATATAAAATAACAACTTTATTATTGCCTCTAGGGCATATTTCCTTCAGAAGCGCTAGCAACTACATTAGAGGATGTGTTAGTTAGGAGTGGCATTCTCTTACCATGTAGGTTGACAGAATTAACTCAACTAATCTAACTTTCAAAGAACCCAGTTCAATGACCTCTCAACTTACTTACTATGTATTTGGTGAAGCATTTTTATTTTATTTTGTGAGCATACCTTCAACACTTCTATGAGTGGTTCTTGCTTTCTTAGTTACTCAACCTCTGACTAAATTATTAGAATTGTAGGATTTGGAATGGCCCGCGCATTTATGCAGTACAGTTTGCGCTTCCAACCGTTCATGGTTTTGTGACGCATGTTCTCTGGATTGCCATTATTGTCCAAGATATTTATTTTTTTTGTGTCGCTTTTTCTCCTTTGGATGTGTATTATTCTTTAAATTTCGGTAGCAAAGTTGTAGCTTCTTCCTCTCAAGTTTGATTGAAATTTGTGCTCTTTATAGAAAGAGCATAAAAGCATGTTGGCCTAAGTGGAAATACATATGTTTGAGACCATTATGTTTATTGTTGCCATTCTATTCCTTGGTTAAAAAAATCTTACTCCCTCATATCCATATTAATTGTCGCTCACTTAGTACAATGACAATTAATATGGATCGAGCAAGTATCTTTATTTAGGATCGAATCTATATGAGTTCAGACGTGTTTGTAGTTTAACTTTAACCGTTACCATTGATTGCTTGCAGTTTGGAGGAGAAAGAGTAGGGAATGCAAACACTTGGGTATAGGAATCAGATAGTGTCATTTGATTCTTTATTGCTGTTTTGCGGTACTTTACATGTGTAGGTTAAGTTTTACTCTGGTCTTGTAACACTCCAAAAAAAATTATTTAGTTTTCAACAAAAACTTTGTTTGATTTGAAGGAGGTCATTTAAAATCCTTCCAAAAACCTCTCTCTCTCAAAAAATTTCCCCATGGCAAGGATTTTATTTTTTTATCTTCTTCAACCCTGGTGTTTGGTTATTAAAAGCCCTTCTTCTGATTTTTCCCCATCTCAAATATATTTTTGGAATTTATTTTCTTTTAAAAAGAAACCCTATGGGTTTTGGGCTACTCTTTTGTTTTGAAACCATCCATTTTTTTACCGTGCCTCATGTGGTAAATTCTCCCAAAAACCCCTCTCTCCACTTTGGGGCAACCCAAACATTCTGTTCCAACAGGTTCAACCCATTTTTGGATTTTATTTCATTTATTTTATCCCCCAAAACAATTTTGTCCATTATTCTAAGCCTAGATGATTTACAAAGGAAGTACCTGAATTCCTTTGAGTTTTGATCTCAAACCAACTCCTCTGGATAGTCCCTAGCACCCCCAACCTAGATCCATCAAGATCCACTCTTCCTCTTTTCAAAATTTTCAAGTTTCAACCTCTGCAAGTTTGGACCAGATTCATCATTTTTGGTGAAATTCATATTTTCCTTTCACCAAAAATTCCACCAAAATTCAGGCAGCCCCCAGGTGCTTTGAGAGGCCACCACACCAAAGATCAGCCCCAGATAAATTCTTCTCATGCTTGAATCATTTCATCAATCACTTGGCCGGCACTGTTCCTGTACACTTTCAGTAAATTCAGAGATTCAGAGTTTAGTCGGTGTCGTTTTTTGTCAGTGGCTTGTCATCGATCACCAGTGCACCCTGGCGCGTTGCGCACGGCCTCTCCTCCTTGACCAGAGCACCGCACGCTCTCTTGGACGGGAACAGGTGTCGATGGCAGCGAGCCTCGCCGACGCCGGCAGCTTCTGCGGTGGCAGAGCCACCCGTGGCGGCCAACGGAGCTAGCGCCAGCTCTCTACGCCGTTCTGCGCCGCCCAACGCACCCCAGCCCTCCGCGTGGCCTCATGCATGCCAGCGCACACCGCAGCACCGTCGCCGTGGCCCGGCAAGCACAGGGCGCGCCCTCTGTCGCCGACGGGCCCGCGCCGCCCCGTTCTGTCGAAACCACCCAGCGCGCCTAATCCAGCCAAGGTTAGCTTCTAAACGGAAACCGTGGACCTCCACGTTGACGCCCAACCTCCTAAACTCCCCGACCAAGCACTGCGCCGCCGTAACCATCGCCAGAGATTTCCGTTCACGGCCACCGCCTCGGATCGCCTATAAAATGAGGTCCCGAGCTCTTTCTCTAGCACGCACCACCTCTACTCCTCGCCAGAACCCCGCCAAGCCACCAGGAGGACCTCGAGGAGGTCTCCTCCCCCAACTCCGGCCGCCCCGATCCGCCTCGGCCACCAGCTCGATCCACTCCGGTGAGGCCATCCCCGCCTCCCAAACCGCGTCGGTAGTCTTCTCGTGCACCCAGTGATCTAACCCACGCTGCAATTTGACCTCCGCAGCCCTCCCCGACGAGATCCCTCTTCACCTGAGCCGCCGTCCGCCGGAGCAAGGACCGCCATCGACGTGGTGCTCACCGACGACCACCACCACCACCCACAGATGCGGAAGGTCACGCTGATCACGTAGGTACTCTCCGATCCTCCTAACTCGCCGTGGATCGCCGCCGGCGACCACCGCAGCTCTCGGGCGCCGACGAGCTCTGCTTCTCCCCGTTTGAAATTTCAAACCTAACGGGTGGGACCCCTCGTCAGTACTTTCTTTTTTCGAACCATTTTCTGAAAACGCCTTCGGGCAGAGTACGTCTCCCTTTGCAGTTGACGGATTTTTAGCCGAAGCGTTTCCTGTTTTTTATAAGTTGGCCCCTGGAAACTTTCTGTTTCATTACAGATGAGTCCCTGGATTAAAACCTTTATAACTTTTAAACATAAACTGATTTTTGATTGTCTCTTTTTCTGTCATCTTTATTTTTCTGTCTAGTTTTTTGTAATATTTATTTGAAAAATATTTGGAACACTTTTTTGTGCACTCATGGTATTTACGTTAGTACGTATTTTCTTATACCGTAGATACCGGAGGAGGTGACGGAACCGCGAACTTCACCAAGCTAGACTCCGACTACTCCGAACCAGGCAAGCATGTTTGAACTTTTGATATGATGAGTGTTCGTTGCATGTTTGCATTAAGTAGTTTCATGGCATGTTTATGAGCTTTTCAATAAATGTTATATTACATGCAAAGTTGAGGCAAGTGAGTTTCGAAAATCCATATGTTGTTGGATATGAGTTTGCATGACCATGTGATGGCATGAGAATGGGTAAGATGGCAGTGTTGTAACATGCCAGTCTTATGCCAGACTATTTGACTCCAGTGTCAACGTGAATCAAGTCACGTTTCCATCCGTTTTCCCTTCCTGTACTACCACATGTTTTCCGTAAGGGATATGGCTTAGTAAGTTGCAAACCTCTTTCTGGTACACACCAAATAGAGAGGCCGTGATGAGGGTTCCATGGCCCTGGATTAAAGCCACCATCCGGTCAGGGGCATGGGTGTTTCCGGTTGGGACCGAGAGGGGGGCACCCCTTAGAGCGCGCGTATATAAATTTGATCCCATGCTATTCGAGGTTGTGATTTCCTCGTCTCAAAGTTTTTCTTGAACGTTGCCTAGGGTTATTCCTGGCATCGTGAGGTGGGATGGGTGTGTACTGGTTAGATGTGTTTCTACCGAAATACCGTAAAAGGAACTAGTCCTTCATGACTACGGAAATCCATTGGCTGTGGATAATTAGTACAAACTCTGCAGAGTCAAAAATCCTTTGAATCATCTTATCCATGTCCAGGTATTATGTTCAACTTATCTTGTTAGTGTCAGTCTCGGTGACAAAAACTCCGGTGAACCACATGAGTGTTAAGTCCGGCTAAATGTTTATTCCTGTGGATGGACTAACCCGTTTATTATTATGTGTTGAATATTTCCTATGAGTGTTATATCTTCGTGAATTTATCAGATATGAATAATGAAATTTAAGCCCTTTCTACGATGTCGCTCAGACGTCCGACTGTGGCACGCTTGTTATTTACTTTCAATATAAGCCCTTTCTGCGATGTCTCTCAGACGTCCGACTGTGGCACGCTTGTTATTTACTTTCACTATAAGCCCTTTCTGCGATGTCGCTCAGACGTCCGACTATGGCACGCTTGTTATTTATTTTCAATATAAGCCCTTTCTGCGATGTCGCTCAGACGTCCGACTGTGGCACGCTTGTTATTTACTTCCAATATAATCCCTTTCTGCGATGTCGCTCAGACGTCCGACTGTGGCACGCTTGTTATTTACTTTCAATATAAGCCCTTTTCTGCGATGTCGCTCAGATGTCCGACTGTGGCACTCTTGTTATTTATTTTCAGTATAAGCCCTTTATGTGGTGTCGCTTAGACGCCCGACTGCGGCATGATAATTTATTTGTTTGCCCTTCGAGGCGTCGCTCCGCATAACACCGATCGGTTTTCGCTTGTTTTGTTGGGATTTGGAGGACTACCGCCCGACTTCCTTTTTACTTATCATGTCGTGCAATATTTATTATTTGAGTGTGCATTGCTATTTGCTCATGACGATTCATGCTTGCATTTGTTATATCTTATGTCCGAACTGTCTTGCTAGTACTTTCAAAGTACTCACGGCTTGTTGATTTGGCGAGATGTTGACGAAGGCGATCTCATGGATGAAGAGTTCAATAGCGAGTCCGACGCCTAGAGGAGTCCGGTCAGTCCGTGCAATCCTGGATTTGGTCATCAGATATATCCGCTCGCTACCCAAATAAATTAAATCGAGCCTCACCTCGACGCCGATGAGCTGCCAGTTTAGGAGTCATGTTATCCACTCCTTCGTGATATTTCCACCACTTATATCTCGAGTCAGTAGTATGCCACCACACCCCTGTATCATAACCGCCCTTATGTACAATATTGGCGTGTTTGTAATAAATCGTTGAGCAGCCTCAGCTCAACCCTGTAATATATTTAATGCTACTGGCCTTCTGTAATCAAGTATTTGTCTACCAGTAAGGAGAAATTCTTCTTATACTGGAACCCAAAGATCGGTTTCTCAATAAGTATTTTATTGAAAAACCGGTCGTGACAAACTTGGTACTAGAGCCAGGCTGACTGTAGGAAACCACTAGGTGCGATCGCTAATCGGTTATTAGCATAATAGAGTTAATTTTTTTTTGCAAATGTAGTCATTAAACGACAACAAAGATAAATTTATGATTTGACCATTCAGAATTTTTGCCTACCTTTGTAGATGGCTGGCAACGATCGTGAGTCATAGGTGTTCGCCAATGTGCCCGAGGGGTTCGTCAAGCTCCTCTCCTTCATCGTCCAGATCGCGATGGGGCCATCATGCGCCCGAGATTCACACTCTACCAAAGACAAGATCAACGACAGTCTGTCCATGCACCAAGTCGCGGTGCAATTCAAGGAGGGCATGTTGAGTTACGCCGCTTCCGGTTCTTGGGGAGAGCCATGCCTACGGAGAGGCATGCTATGCAGATGGCTGCCCGTGAGGCGATAGCTCGTCTTCGGGATGTTCTTCCTTCAATGAAGACTCGTCGTTACCGCTACCTTCCATGCCACGTGCCATACACTGTCACCACGCATTCGCTTGCCCCGGAGGAGAGCGAGACGGCTATTGAGATGCTTGTCGAGTACCTCCGGCTCTGGAGGCAGCCTTCGACAACCTGGTGGGCGACCTTGTGGCTGCCGCATGGACTCAGTCCATGGCTGTGCCGCCAACAGGAGGGAGCTCCTGCACACCGCACCACCACTGACTCTCGTCTCATCCTCGGCATCTTATTCACCTACCATTCTCGCCACTACTCATCGCCTGCCTACCACTGAGGAGTTCAACCAAGTCATTGCACCCACTTCAGTTTGCATTGCACCACCTATTGCGCCCACTCCAGTCCGTGTTGCTCCGCGTATGGCACCCGCTCCATCAACTCAGGGCAGCTCTTTACGTCTGGAGCCTATTAGCAAGGAGGAGGTTGAGTCCCCAGTCTCACTGCGCCTCACCCTCGGCAGGCCAAGGGAGATCCTTACCATCTCCGACTGAGTACGCTTAGCCGCCATGCGATGTACCGACTTGTACGATATGTTTATATGTACATAGGTTGTGAGAAGTAGCTTGTTTGCGCATCATGTAGGAACTGGGAGAAGTGCACTAGCCTAAATAACATGTCAGGAATGTGTACGCATATCCTGAGTGATGTATTGTATAATTATTGCTTGCGTGTAAGATATGTAATGAGCAGTCTTTCTCCATGCGCAATCGATTATTCTCTTAAAAAATCTCGGAGCATTTAAAAATTTCCCGTCTTTATAAATTTATTGACTTTTATGACTCAATTTCTTTTCTTATGAGTTCTACAAAATATATCCCTAGAGTGAAAAATGTCTCGTCCTTGGATGCGCTCCATGCCAAATCCGCCAGAGGAAAATTATGGCACTCAAACAAGCAACAACTTCACACAGGGGCAGTCAAGTCAACAGGGCAGTGAAACAGCATTTTCCCAAGTATGCCGCCTTTATGAACAGAGTCAGCAACAACATCAGGAAATAATGAACCAAGTCATCAATATGGGAAATCACCGTGGACCGTATCAGCAGCAATCCAAGTTGTCTGAGCTACAGAAGACACGTCCCCCAACATTTTCTCATACTGACAAACCTCTTGAGGCCGATGACTGGCTTCGAGACATGGAAAGAAAATTAATTATTGCACAGTGTTCAGACCGTGAGAAAGTACTATATGCACCGCACTATCTCACTGGAGTAGCTGCATCATGGTGGGAAAATTTCCTACACATGCACCCCAACGAAAATAATATAACCTCGGAGGAGTTCAAAGAAGGTTTTCATGGGGCGCACATTCCTAAAAGTGTTATGAAGATCAAGAAGAGGGAGTTTGATGACCTCAAACAAAGGACCATGACGGTGACAGAATACAACAATCAGTTTACTCTGTTGTCTCGCTACGCTAATGAAGAGCGTATGACTGAAAGCAAGAAGATGGAAAAATTCCTGGACGGTCTGGCACCCACGCTTAAATGCCAGCTGGTCGTGCACACTTTCCCAGATTTCAAAACATTGGTGGATAAAGCGATTACCTTGGAAAATGAGTGACGCATCTTGGAAGATTTCCGCAAACACAAGAGGGACCAGACCGCTCTTGCTCGCAACCACCGAAGCAACACGGCTTTTCAGAAAAGTGGGACACACAGACCCACGACAAATGTTTCACACCCAATCAAGAATTTCCATGCAAGGGACAAGGAGTTCACATATCGCCCAGACGTTACTTGCTACGCTTGTGGAGAAGAAGGGCATTATGCCAAGCAGTGCCCCAAGCCAAGGAACTCGACCCCAAAGCCGAACAACGGTGGCAATAATTCAGCGCCCAAGCGAAACAATTTCAACCCCAATAACAACCACAGGAAGGGTCATCTGAACCACGTGACCAGAGTAGAAGCACAAAATGCCCCGGATATCGTACTCGGTACGTTCCCTGTCAACACAATACCTGCCACAGTTTTGTTTGATTCTGGAGCTTCTCACTCGTTCATTTCGAAGAGATTTTCTTTGCAAAATGATTTTTCGATGCTTCCCCTGGAAAAATCCATGATCATCAAGTCCCCTGGGATTAAGCAAGTTACTCAGAGTTACTGCCAAAGTGTGGTTATTGAGTTTGAAGGATTGAAGTTTCACGCCAACCTTATTGTATTGGAAAATAAAGGACTGGATGTCATCCTAGGGATGGATTGGTTAACCACCAACAAAGGATTTATTGACTGCTTCAACCGGACCATAATTCTCACCCACCATCACGGGAAGACAATAAAAGTTTCAGCCAAAGAGAGACAAATATCTCGGCAACCGATTGAACAAGGTGGACGTTTCTGAGTTAAGCAAAGTTCGAAAGTGTGTGAATTTCGCACGTATTCCCCAAGAACTACCGTGCATGCCACCGGACCGAGAGATAGAATTCAGCATTGAGCTAGCACCGGAACCGCCCCATTTACAAGAAACCATACAGAATGGCACCATCCGAGTTGGTAGAATTGAAGAAGCAAATAAAAGAATTCTTGGACAAAGGATATATCTGAGCCAGCTCCTCACCTTGGGGTTCACCAATTTTATTTGCCAAGAAAAAAGATGGGACACTGAGATTGTGTATAGACTATCGAGCACTTAACATGGTCACAATCAAGAACAAATACCCGATGCCACGGATAAATGATTTATTTGATCAGCTCGCTCAGGCCAAGGTCTTCTCAAAAATTGACTTAAGGTCGGGATACCATCAATTAAAAGTGCGAACAGAAGATATCCCCAAGACAGCCTTCACCTCCAGATACGGACTATATGAGTTCACAATAATGCCGTTTGGATTAACAAATGCCCCCGCATATTTTGTTCACCTCATGAACAAGGTATTTATGAAGTTTATGGACAAGTTTGTTGTGGTATTCATCGACGATATCCTGATATAATCCAAGACACCAGAAGAGCACGCTGAACATCTCAGAATTGTACTAGGAGAACTCAGGAAACATCAATTGTACGCCAAGTTCAGCAAATGTGAATTTTGGCTAAGACGGGTAGGTTTTCTAGGCCACGTATTGACCCAAGAAGGTATTGCCATAGACCCGGAAAGGGTCAAGGCCGTACTTGGCTGGAAACCACCAGCCAGCGTAACGGACGTACGAAGTTTCTTGGGAATGGCATGATACTACCGAAGATTTATTGAAGGATTCTCCACCATAGCAAAGCCAATGATGCAGTTACTCAAGAAGGACAAGAAGTTTGAATGGACTAAAGCTTGCGAGAAAAGTTTCCAAGAACTAAAAAGGAAATTAATGACAGCACCAGTATTAATTGTGCCAGACATACACAAGAATTTTGAGGTGTATTGTGACGCATCCCTAAGGGCCTCGGATGCGATTGATGCAAGAAGGCAAGGTAGTCGCATATGTTTCCAGGCAACTTCGCAAGCATGAAGAAAATTATCCTACTCATGACTTGGAGTTGGCAGCAGTCATCCATGCACTCAAAGAGTGGAGACACTTTCTACTTGGAAATCGTTGTGAAATATACACAGACCATAAGAGCCTCAAGTATATTTTCACACAGCCGGAACTCAATTTACGGCAACGACGCTGGTTGGAATTAGTGAAGGATTATGATGTTGGAATCCACTACCATCCAGGAAAAGCAAATGTAGTGGCGGATGCTCTAAGTCGGAACCCCAGCTCGGACGACGACAACCTATCAAGTCTGAGACCTGAATTTCGGCAGGAGTTTACTAAACTCAACTTAATAATGGTCACCGAAGGCAGTGTGTCGAATTTAGAAATATAGCCTACCCTGATAGAAAAGATTAAGGAGGCTCAGCATGGGCACCCCAGCATTGAAGGCATAAAACGGAAAGTGAGTTTGGACAAGGCCTCAGAATTCATCATAGATGAGCAGGGAATATTGTGGTACGGAGATAGGCTTTGCGTACCAAATATCGCGGACCTTAAACAGCAAATTCTAGCTGAAGGCCACACCGCTCCGTATTCAATCCATCCTGGAGGAACAAAAATGTACAAGGATTTTCAGGAAAAAATTTGGTGGAACGGTATAAAAAGGGACATAGCCACGTTCATTGCCTGTTGTGACTCATGTCAACGCATCAAGGCCGAGCACCAGAAACCGGCCAGACTATTACAACCAAATAAGATAACCGAGTGGAAATGGGACGAGATTGGAATGGATTTTATTGTTGGACTACCTCGGTCACGACACGGGAATGATGCCATATGGGTCATCACAGATAGACTGACTAAGGTGGCACACTTCATCCCCGTGAAGACAACCCACACCACTCAGAAGCTTTCCAGGCTTTATCTTTCCCGTATCGTCTGCTTGCATGGAGTCCCAAAGACTATAATATCAGACATAGGCACTCAATTTGTTTCCCGATTTTGGGATCAATTACAACAAGCTCTGGGAACTCAACTGGCGTTTAGTACCGCATACCACCCCCAGACTGATGGACAAACTAAACGCGTAAACCAAATTCTAGAAGACATGCTGAGAGCATGTGTCCTCACCTATGGAACCAGTTGGGAAGAAAGCTTGCCATACGCGGAGTTCGCATACAACAACAATTACCAAGCCAGCCTGCAAATGGCACCATTTGAAGCTCTGTATGGGCGAAGATGTCGTACCCTGCTAAATTGGTCAGAAACCGGAGACAACCATATCTTCGGCCCAAACATGCTCAAGGAGGCTGAGGAGAAAGTTAAGATAATTAGGGATCGACTCAAGACAGCTCAAAGTCGACAGAAGAGTTATTACGATCAAAAGCATCGGGGAGTCAATTTTGAACCCGGTGAGTTTGTGTACCTACGAGTATCCCCTATGAGGGGCCTGCAACGATTCAAGGTTAAGGGAAAGCTAGCACCAAGATTCGCTTCGGACCCATTCAGATAGTGGCACGAAGAGGCACAAGAGCCTACCAGCTAGACTTACCCGAAGAATTATCCGATGTCCACGACGTGTTCCACGTCTCGCAGTTGAGGAAGTGCGTGAGCAACCCAGAGAAGCAAGTATCCCATGAAAACATTGACGTGCAACCAGACCTCACCTATCGGGAACGTCCGATAAAAATATTGGAGGAATCTGAAAGGTGGACCCGACAGAAGACCATCAAGTTTTTCAGAGTTCAGTGGAGCAATCACACCGAGAATGAAGCAACTTGGGAAAGAGAGGATTTTCTTCGAACGGAGCACCCACACTTATTTGAGGATCAGCTGAAATCTCGGGGACGAGATTTTTCCTAAGGGGGTAGGTGTTGTAACACTCCAAAAAAAATTATTTAGTTTTCAACAAAAACTTTGTTTGATTTGAAGGAGGTCATTTAAAATCCTTCCAAATACCTCTCTCTCTCAAAACATTTCCCCATGGCAAGGATTTTATTTTTGTATCTTCTTCAACCCTGGTGTTTGGTTATTAAAAACCCTTCTTCTGATTTTTTTCCCTATCTCAAATATATTTTTGGAATTTATTTTCTTTTAAAACGAAACCCTATGGGTTTTGGGGCTACTCTTTTGTTTTGAAACCATCCATTGTTTTACCATGCCTCATGTGGTAAATTCTCCCAAAAAACCCTCTCTCCACTTTGGGGCAACCCAAACATTCTGTTCCAACAGGTTCAACCCATTTTTGGATTTTATTTCATTTATTTTATCCCCCAAAACAATTCTGTCCATTATTCTAAGCCTAGATGATTTACAAAGGAAGTACCTGATTTCCTTTGAGTTTTGATCTCAAACCAACTCCTCTGGATAGTCCCTAGCACCCCCAACCTAGATCCATCAAGATCCACTCTTCCTATTTTCAAAATTTTCAAGTTTCAATCTCTGCAAGTTTGGACCAGATTCATCATTTTTGGTGAAATTCATATTTTCCTTTCACCAAAAATTCTACCAAAATTCAGGCAGCCCCCAGGTGCTTTGAGAGGCTACCACACCAAAGATCGGCCCTAGATAAATTCTTCTCAGGCTTGAATCATTTCATCAATCACTTGGCCGGCACTGTACCTGTACACTTTTAGTAAATTCAGGGATTCAGAGTTTAGTCAGTGTCGTTTTTCGTCAGTGGCTTGTCACCGATCACCAGTGCACCCTGGCGCGTTGCGCACGGCCTCTCCTCCTTAACCAGAGCACCGCACGCTCTCTTGGACGGGCACAGGTGTCGGTGGCGGCGAGCCTCGCCGACGCCGGCAGCTTCTGCGGTGGCAGAGCCACCCGTGGCGGCCAACGGAGCTAGCGCCAGCTCTCACGCCGCTCTCCGCCGCCCAACGCACCCCAGCCCTCCGCGTGTCCTCATGCATGCCAGCGCACACCGCAGCACCGTCGCCGTGGCCCAGCAAGCACAGGGTGCGCCCTCTGCCGCCGACGGGCCCGCGCCGCCCTGTTCTGTCGAAACCACCCAGCGCGCCTAATCCAGCCAAGGTTAGCTTCTAAACGGAACCCATGGACCTCCACGTTGACGCCCAACCTCCTAAACTCCCCGACCAAGCACTGCGTCATCGTAACCATCGCCGGAGATTTCCGTTTACGGCCACCGCCTCGGATCGCCTATAAAATGAGGTCCCGAGCTCGTTATCTAGCACGCACCACCTCTACTCCTCACCAGAACCCCGCCAAGCCACCAGGAGGACCTCGAGGAGGTCTCCTCCCCCAACTTCGGACGTCCCGATCAGCCTCGGCCACCAGCTCGATCCACTCCGGTGAGGCCATCCCCGCTTCCCAAACCTCGTCGGTAGTCTTCTCGTGCACCCAGTGATCTAACCCAAGCTACAATTTGACCTCCGCAGCCCTCCCCGACAAGATCCATCTTCACCCGAGCCGCCGTCCGCCAGAGCAAGGACCGCCGTCGACATGGTGCTCGCCGACGACCACCACCACCACCCACAGACGCGAAAGGTCACGCTGATCACGTAGGTACTCTCCGATCCTCCTAACTCGCCGTGGATCGCCGCCGGCGACCACCGCAGCTCTCGGGCGCCGACGAGCTCGCTTCCCCGCTTGAAATTTCAAACTGACGGGTGGGACCCTCATCAAGATTTTCTTTTTTTCAAACCGTTCAAAAACGCCTTCGGGCAGAGTACGTCTCCTTTGCAGTTGACGGATTTTTAGCCGAAGCGTTTCCTGTTTTTTATAAGTTGGCCCCTGAAAAGTTTCTGTTTCATTACAGATGAGTCCCTGGATTAAACTTTTATAACTTTTAAACAGAAACTGATTTTTGATTGATTCTTCTTCTGTCATCTTTATTTTTCTGTCTAGTGTTTTGTCATATTTATTTGAAAAATATTTGGAACACTTTTTTGTGCACTCACGGTATTTACATTAGTACGTATTTTCTTATACCGTAGATACCGGAGGAGGTGACGGAACCGCGAACTTCACCAAGCTAGACTCCGACTACTCCGAACCAGGCAAGCATGTTTGAACTTTTGATATGATGAGTGTTCGTTGCATGTTTGCATTAAGTAGTTTCATGGCATGTTTATGAGCTTTTCAATAAATGTTATATTACATGCAAAGTTGAGGCAAGTGAGTTTCGAAAATCCATATGTTGTTGGATATGAATTTGCATGACCATGTGATGGCATGAGAATGGGTAAGATGGCAGTGTTGTAGCATGCCAGTTATATGCCAGACTATTTGACTCCAGTGTCAACGTGAATCAAGTCACGTTTCCATCCGCTTTTCCTTCTGTACTACCACATGTTTTCCATAAGGGATATGGCTTAGTAAGTTGCAAACCTCTTTCCGGTACACACCAAATAGAGAGGCCGTGATGAGGGTTCCATGGCCCTGGATTAAAGCCACCATCCGGTCGGGGGCATGGGTGTTTCGGTTGGGACCGAGAGGGGCACCCTTAGAGCGCTGGCGTATATAAATTTGATCCCATGCTATTCGAGGTTGTGATCTCCCGTCTCAAAGTTTTTCTTGAACGTTGCCTAGGGTGATTCCCGGCATCGTGAGGTGGAATGGGTGTGTACTGGTTAGATGTGTTTCTACCGAAATACCGTAAACGGAACTAGTCCTTCGTGACTACGGAAATCCGTTGGCTGTGGATAATTAGTACAAACTCTGCAGAGTCAAAAATCCTTTGAATCATCTTATCCATGTCCAGTTACTATGTTCAACTTATCTTGTTAGTGTCAGTCTCGGTGACAAAAACTCCGGTGAACCACATGAGTGTTAAGTCCGGCTAAATGTTTATTCCTGTGGATGGACTAACCCGTTTATTATTATGTGTTGAATATTTCCTATGAGTGTTATATCTTCGTGAATTTATCAGATATGAATAATGAAATTTAAGCCCTTTCTGCGATGTCGCTCAGACGTCCGACTGTGGCACGCTTGTTATTTACTTTCAATATAAGCCCTTTTCTGCGATGTCGCTCAGACGTCCGACTGTGGCACTCTTGTTATTTATTTTCAATATAAGCCCTTTATGTGGTGTCGCTTAGACGCCCGACTGCGGCATGATAATTTATTTGTTTGCCCTTCGAGGCGTCGCTCGCACACCGATCGGTTTTCAGTTGTTTTGTTGGGATTTCGGGAGGACTACCGCCCGACTTCCTTTTTACTTATCATGTCGTGCAATATTTATTATTTGAGTGTGCATTGCTATTTGCTCATGACGCATTCATGCTTGCATTTGTTATATCTTATGTCTGAACTGTCCTGCGAGTACTTTCAAAGTACTCACCTGGCTTGTTGATTTGGCCAGATGTTGACGAAGGCGATCTCATGGATGAAGAGTTCGATAGCGAGTCCGACGCCTAGAGGAGTCCCAGTCAGTCCCGTGCGATCCTGGATTTGGTCACTGTATTATATCCGCTTCCGCTACCCAAATAAATTCATCGAGCCTCGCCTCGACGCTCGATGAGCTGCCAGTTTAGGAGTCATGTTATCCACTCCACTGTGATATTTCCACCACTTATATCTCAAGTCAGTAGTATGCCACCACACCCATGTATCATTACCGCCCTTATGTACAATATTGGCGTGTTTGTAATAAATCGTTGAGAAGCCTCAGCTCAACCCTGTAATATATTTAATGCTACTGGCCTTCTGTAATCAAGTATTTGTCTACCAGTAAGGAGAAATTCTTCTTATACTGGAACCCAAAGATCGGTTTCTCAATAAGTATTTTATTGAAAAACCGGTCGTGACAGGTCTCAGTAGTTGTTGCGGTGTTCTTCACGTGTAGATTGCCTTGCTTGCTTTTTCTTGGTCCCCTACTATTGCCGCTCCATTCTGGTGTTTATTCGTGATGATATGCCTCTGAAATGGCCGTGATTGGATTGGGTCGGCTAGAACTGTTGATTCCTACATATTCTTGCTCGTGGTTGGCCTTCTCCGGAAGCAAACATGAGTGGCCTTCAAGATGTATCGGCACTTTGAATCAAAAGGTATGCTCCTTTTCATGATTTTGTTAAACTCGTTTTTAATTTGTACTACTTACTCCTTTTCAAGATGTATGAGTACTAAAGAAGACAGGCTTATGCTTTTCTCATCTCTTATATATATGAAGGACTGTCAAATATTATAACACCACACTATTGACCTGCACAAGACACTTGAGGGTTAAGAAAATAGAAGCAATGAACAAGGTACTAGCATAATCAGTAGCCATTCTTTTTGGAGTCTGGCTTATGTATATTAATATTGTAATCATGTTATCATGCATCGAGTTTTCATATGAATACTCACAATGACTTTATACATGGGCCTTATGGACTGTACCCTCAGGAAAATCATGAACCTACTTTAAAATTATTTTTTTTATCCCAACTCCCAATGTTACCTTTTACTCGCAGTTGGTTATGTTAATTTCTTGATACAGGTTCTAACCATGCTTATTATTGTGTGTGTTTTCCAGAAATGCTTGACGCTCAAAATGTGACATGCTAGATTATTATTGTCTATTTTCATTGTTTTGCATGTCCGTGATATATTGCTATATTTTCAAGATAAATATTGTATAAAGCTATTTGACAATAGACTTGTAGGCATTATTTTAGTTTTTTTGTATGGGACTAAACATCCATCCCAGGTGAATTGAACTTGAAGTCGGGCACTTGTAGGCAAAAAGGCAAAATGCAGGCCATGTTTGTTCTTGTTGGTGTTTGAAGTCACGAGTACTTGCATTTTTTTAAAAATAAAACAAATTGTCCATATTCAAGGTGAATATGATGCCACTGGGTCAAGATCTATGTGCATATTGGGGTCGGCCTCCTGACATTTTTCGAGATGTAACACTTGATATATAATTCTTGCAATGAGCTTCTTTCTTTTGGATTCCGTAAGATTGATAAAGCTTGGAAGATATTATTGTGCCTCTCTTCCTTTTTGTCATGCCTGCTAAAGACCTTCAAAAGGAAAGACCTATATGTGACAACAATTGTATAATAGTATGCCTTATAAGTGGGTGTATTATTAGTAGTTTAAGTCTTAATCTTCCATTTGAAGTATAATCTTTACTTGTGAGGTTCGTATACATGAACCATGCAAAAAATGGGTTCGAATACATGATATTGGTGTTTCAAGTTTTAAATATTTATGTCATTTGGATTTGTGCTTCTATATGGTAACTGCAAGTGCAACCATGTGATCAAAATGTTTTTATATAAGACCGCGCAAGAAAGCGCACGTACGCTTTTTGTAAATTACTAAATGCGAAGGGGACAGAAAGCATCGGATGAGAGAAGATGAAACAACAGTGACGATGTACAAAAGGATGAAGAGTTCGTCTAAATTAAAAATGCGGAGATAGAAGGAAGGAGATGAACAGGAAACAAAGAAGCAAACATATAAGGTCCACCCATAGTCAAAGAAAGAATAATACAGCAGTACATTATGACGTATCTGTACAAAACAGACATGTATACTCGACCGTACTCCGATGTAGTCATAGTGTATATGAATTACGGGTGGTTTTTCACAATTTCCAGTACACATGCATGAATCACCGCGCGAACGGCCGCTCGTGCTCGGCGTGCCCGAATTTCCGATCCCAACGCCACCTACTCATGAGTCGGCTTGTTGCTGGAATTTAGTCTATATTGGGGCAGCCCAATAACTATTTCAGATAAAGGCCACAAGAGGATATGTATTCACTCATGGAGGTGGTGCTGTTTCTTGGAAGTCTTGCAAGCATACCATCTTAACGAGGTCAACAATGGAAGCAGAACTCACAGCACTAGATACAGCTACGGTTGAAGCAGATTGGCTTCGCCGGCTCTTGAATGACTTGCCGGTTGTTGAGAAACCTGTACCGGGTGTCCTTATGAACTGCGACAATCAAACTGTGATCACGAAAGTGAGCAGCTCAAAGGATAACATGAAGTCATCAAGACACGTTCAGAGAAGGTTAAAGTCTGTCAGGAAAATGAAAACTCCGAGTTATTGCGTTGGATTATATCCAAACGTCTAAAAATCTGGCAGATCCTTTTACTAAGGGTCTATCGCGTAATGTGATAGATAACGATCAAGGGAGATGGGTATGAGACCCACAATATGAGTTGTTCACAGTGGTAACCTATTCTTTGTGATCGGAGATCCCGTGAATTAGATGTGGAAGACAAGCTGTTGGCCAACTGAGAGGAGAGTATCCCTACTATTCACAATACCACTCCATGAAGATGCAATACTCTCCTAATCTGCATGGCAGGTTGATGTATATCTTAATGTGTTCTAAGTGGCTTATTTAAGCAGAGATGTTATCCTGCAGAATACCTTTTAAAGAACACACCTATATGAGTCTGATTGTCAAACGTCGCAATCTATGAGAGTAGGGTTCTCTCTAGTAAACTCATGAAAGGTCACGGAGTATGACGCATAAGCTCCACCCGCAGGGAAGACCCACGGTAGCCACGTATTGGTCAAGGCTTTATGTGAAGCTAGATTCGCAGAAAACTTGCAGTTCAAGGCCCAGTCCACTGTTCAAGTTGCTTACTAGTGTAGCATAGAGATCTAGGTGGAAGTTCAACTTAACAGTCTCCACTGCGATACCGGTATATAAAAGCAGTGTTTTGGAACCAAAGGCAAATTCTGTGTGCCTCTGGGATCTGGTGGGGATTGCTGAATTTAGTCTATATTGGGGCAGCCCAATAACTATTTCAGAAATTCCTAATAAATCCTAGAGGCCCACTTAGCCCATTTGTGCAAGGCAAGGATACTACTAAAGTTTAGTCCCACATTGCTAGTTGAGTGGGAATTGGACCTCCTTATAAGGGAGGTTCTTTCCCCACTTGTATGAGCATGAGAACAAGAGGGACATCCACGCGCGCTCCTCCTCTGCCGCCCGCCTCGCCACGCCACGCCTCGCCTCGTCACACGCGCGCCGCGCGCTTGGTTATGGGAATGAGCCGAGCCGATGTCTAATTTTTGCCACGCACTACGGGTATACGAAAGGGCACGCGGAAGCTGAAACGTTTTGATGTAGTGGAGATTGAATACTGAATGGCGCACCTCTTCGCTTTGCTGCCTATGTTTCATCTCCTCATTCTCTTCAGCTCCCAGCAAGCAGCCTCTCGCCTCCTTCTCTTCCGCCTATAAAAGGGAGGTCGCTCCTCCCAGAGACGCACTGTAATCTCTTCCTCCTCTCGCCACAAGTTCTCGAGCATTGCGCTGCTGCTACGTTCTTCCTCATCCCGGCTTGCGGCGGCACCGCACGCGGGACAAGAAACCTCGAGATCACACCTTTTGAGTCCTGTCAGGAGAAGGGTGATAAGGTTTTTGGGAGCGCTCAGCGACCATCGCTGTTTCATCACGGACGATCCGGTCGCCGACGACTACTTCCCCGACGTCCATGACCTCCTCGACGACATGGCAGGCGAGGACACCGACCCCAAGTCCAACGCTTCTGGTGCTGTTGTGCCGTACGTGTTCTTATCCTTTCTGCTAGAAGTCCTCCTACAGTTATTGGCTCTAGTTTCTGCCCTACGTATGTTAGGTTCTGTTTCGTATAAGCAACTTCATCTAGTGTCTGTTCTAGATGTGTTTACCTCAAGTTCATATATTGTCACGCCCAATATGCGACCCTATCCAAAAGGAACTCGACGGTCCCACCAAGGATAGACCCGCATATTGGAACGCTTTTGCAAGGTGGATATCATTACATCAACATTACATAATAGTGGGGATACATACATAAGGCACAAATGCCACAAGAATACATCAACATCATATACAGGATCAACATCCGACTACGGATGAAACATAAAAGTAAACTCAAACGACATCCACCTGCTAGCCCAGGCTGCCGACCGAACCTATCCCTAATCGAAGAAGCGTAAGAAGAACTCCAACACAAGCAAACATCGCTCTCACGCCATGATCATCGCAAACCTGTACCTGCAACTGGTGGTGTAGTAATCAGTGAGCCACGAGGACTCAGCAATCCCATTACCATGGGTATCAAGACTAGCAAAGCTTAATGGGAAAAGGAAGGGGTAAAGTGGTGAGGTTGCAGCAATGCTAAGCATATATGGTGGCTAACATACGCAAATGAGAGCGAGGAGAGAAACAAAGGAACGGTCATCAACTAGTAATGATCAAGAAGTGATCCTGAACTCCTACTTACGCCGACATAACCCGAAACCGTGTTCTCCTCTCGATCAACCCGAAAAGAGACACTCACGGATACGCTTTACGGTTGGTGTATTTTAATTAAGATCAACTTAAGATTTTCTACAACCGGACATTAACAAATTCCCATCTGCCACATAACCGCGGGCACGGCTTTCGAAAGTTCAAACCCTGCAGGGGTGTCCCAACTTAGCCCATGATAAGCTCTCGCGATCAACGAAGGATATTCCTTCTCCCCGGGAAGACCCGATCAGTCTCGGAATTCCGGCTTCAAGACATTTCGACAGCAATAAAACAAGACCAGCAAAGCCGCCCGAATGTGCCAACAAATCCCGATAGGAGCTGCACATATCTCGTTCTTGGGGCACACCGGATTGTCCAAACTTCCGATAGGCGAACCCAGAGTTGCCCCTGGTGGCCACCGGTGGCTGACAGTTTGGACCAGCACTCACGACGAGCACTGGCCCGGGGGGGTAAAATAAGATGACCCTTGGGCTCCGGAAACCCAAGGGAAAAAGGGCTAGGTGAGGCAAATGGTAAAACCAATGTTGGGCCTTCTTTGGAGGAGTCTTATTCAAAGCGAACTGTCAAGGGGGTCCCATAAATCACCCAACCGCGTTAGGGACGCAAAATCCGGGAACATAATACCGATATGACGGAAACTAGGGTGGCAAGAGTGGAACAAAACACCAGGCATAAGGCCGAGCCTTCCACCCTTTACCAAGTATATAGATGCATTAATAATATAAGATATATTGTGATATCCCAACAAGTAAACATGTTCCAACAAGGAACAACATCTCCATGTTCCAACAAGGAACAAACTTCATCTTCACCTGCAACTAACAACGCTATAAGAGGGGCTGAGCAAAGCGGTAACATAGCCAAACAACGGTTTGCATAGGAAATGTGTCAAAGGTTAGAGGCTGACATGGCAATTAGGTAGGCTTGAGCAGCAAGTGATAGGTAGCGCAGCATAGCGATAGAACGAAGCAACTAGCATAGCAATGATAGTAGTGAGATCCAAGGTGACGGTCATCTTGCCTGAGATCCCGCAAGGAAGAAGAACGAGTCCATGAAGAAGACGAACGGATGAAGCCGAACCAAGCGTAGACGAACGAATCCTCACGATCGCAACGCAACAGGAACTAACAAGAAGAAGCACACAACATAGTAAACACACCACACATGAACAAGACATGATGCTCAACCAAGCATGATGCATGACAAGACTACATGAAGCTACTCATGGCAAGAGATGATGCAACCAAGGGCAACACATCAAAGCAAGTTTAAATGAGGTCGGGAACAACATATAACAATTCCGGTAAGTCCTCATATGCAAATTTCGAAATTGGTCCAGATCTGAATAAATCTTATGTTCAAGTTGTTAAACAGCAAGTTAAGATGCACCACGATGATCTACACAAAATTCTAGTCAAGTTACATATAAAGTTCATTTAATTCGGAGCTACGGCCTAGAAGATATGAGCAAAACAAGTTAAACATGGCATTGATGCAAAATGCATATAAACATTAAGCAAACACCTCAAAACATGGATGCAACATGATAATATGAAGCTACATGCAAAATCAAGCAAGTTTCATATAGAGCACACTCAAAACGGAGCAACGGTTCAACACATACACACTATACAAGGCATAACAACAATCTGTCCATAACAGCAAGTAGGCATATTGCAAGCATCAAAACACTATGCTACATCATCTCAACATAATAAAAAAAGGCATGGGAATGATGTACAGGTAAAGCATGACAAAACATGAACACTGAGCTATCTCCAGAAATCACTAGAACATGCTCAAAAACTCATGGCAAGATTGCAAATAATAACAGTTTCAGACTTTAGCAGAAATAACATCAGGTTGCAATGTTTAGAGCTATCAACCAACATGCTACAGGAACTTATCATGGCAAACAAAGGCATGGCATAAAAATACTAAATGCAAAGAGCAAAAGTCCTTTACTGACCATAAGCCAAAAAGGATCAGAAAATATGATGGCACCCATGTAAACATGGCAATTTATATTACAGATTTAAACATGGCAGGAACAACAATAAGTAGGCATGTTGGTGAGCTTGAACCACTCACCACAGAGCAATACATGGCATGGCAAGGCAACTCACAGTAAGAAGACATGGCATAGAAGCTATACATGGCAAGAACAACATCATAGCATACACGGATCAACTACAACAACCTTGGCAAAATTGAATAACATGTAAACAACCTGCCAGGAAACATTTTATAGCAAAAGTAGAGCTCGATTGACTCAAGATATGGCACTCCATAATTGCAAAAAAGGGCATGGATGGATAGAGCAAGACATGTAGAACAAAACATCCTTACTGAAGTATCTCAAAATATGCATGGATCTCTCTGTAGCATCAAGTTAACATGGCATAAAAATATCAGCAAAACAGGGAACTAAAACAGCAACATCAAGATGCCTAGTTTGCATGCTTGTGCTAGTCACCACAGAGATCACAAAAATACATAGCATATACCCTTGTAAAGATGGCATGGCATATTACCAAACACATGTAGGACTCAAGTTCATAGGGTGCACACATCAATCATGGAAAAAATGACAAAAGTGCATGTGCTGATAAAAAAACAGAAACTAACATCACATAGCACTCTTCTGACAGCATTTAGGGCATCAAGATGAGCTCAAATGAAAATGATGCAATGAGATGAAATGATCTAATCATCGAGGCGAACATTTTGACATATTATACGCACAAAACGGACTTACGGATGCAGAGTTATGGCATGATGAAAATGCACGAAAATGATGAAAACGCTCGGGACTTGGTCGTTTTCACCCGGGAAAATCAATGCGGCGGGAACCGGTGGATCCGGCGCAGCGGTCGGGTCCGGAGCGGATCGGGTCGGACGGACCCGGACGGCAACGGCGGCGGATCCGCCGTGGCTGCGGGCCGGCGACGAAGCGCGCGCGCCGCGAGGGAGGGAGGCGCGGGCGAGGTTTCGCCGCTGGGCGGCGCGGGCGCAGCCGAAGCCGCTGGGCGAGGGCGACGGCTCGGGCCGGGCGAAAGGAGAGGCGCGGGCAACGGCGGGCGGACGGCGCCATAACGCGCGGCGGCCGGAGGCGAGGGCGAGGCTTCGAAGGCGCCGGGCGCAGCGGGCGGCGGCGGCCGGGCGCGGCGAGGGTCGCCGGGAGGCGCCGGGAGGAGCAGGGCGGCGCGGCGGAGGTTTCGCGGCGGCGGGCGAGGTCCGCGGGCGGCTCGGCCCGGAGGCGGAGACGCTGGCGGCGGCGGCTCGCTGTGGGCTCGCCTTGGGCCCTTGGCAGTTCTGAAGCGCAGACATGGCGCGCGGGCTGGACGGGAGGGACAGGTGGCGGCTGGCGATTCGCCCGAGGGGCGGCGGGCGTGTCCGGCTGCAGCCGGACGTGTCGATGGGCGGGGACGAATCTGCTTGGGTTAGGGGGGTTTGGACCGTGAATTTCGGAGGGGGAGGTGTTTATATAGGCATAGGGAGCTAGGAGACTCCAAATGAGGTGCGGTTTTCGGCCACGCGATCGTGATCGAACGACCGAGAGCATGCAGGGGAGTTTGCTGGGTTTTGGGCCACTTTGGAAGGGGTGTTGGGCTGCATCAAAAGAGGGCTTCTGCGGTTACCCGGTTAACCGTTGGAGTATCAAACGACCTCCAAATGGCACGAAACTTGACAGGCGGTCTACCGGTGCTATACCAAGGCCGCTTGACAAACCTCGGTCCATTCCGAGACCGTTTAACACCCGCACACGAAAAGAGGTAAAGGGGGGCGCCGGGAGACATAGGAGTGCCGGATTGCAAAACGGGCAACGGGGAAAATGCTCGGATGCATGAGACGAACACGTAAGCAAAATGAAATGCACATGATGACATGATATGAAATGCAGATGATGACATGGCAAAGTGCAACACGCAAGCACATGACATGGCAAAGACGACGAATAACTGGCAGACACCTGGCGCATCGAATCCGGGGCGTTACAACACTCCTCCACTAACAAGAGATCTCGTCCCGAGATCTTAGGACCGAGATGGAAGGGAAAAGGGATGAGGTGAAGCACGAACTGAAGAGAAGAAGCAAAGAATCGAGAGTACACGAGAAGAATAGAGAAACGACGAGAATGACGAGAATTGAAAGCTCACGGAATCAGATAGACTATGAAACCACTCGTTCTAACCGGAGTGGTTAGAATGAGAAAAGAAATGAATAAGACTGAAAGGATTTAGGCAGCACTCCGGCTAAAACATGGAGAAATAGAACTTGAACTTGAGAGGATGGAATGATACTTGATGAAGACATGACACAAAACCTCCGGAAAGAATTGAAAGAGTTGAATGAAAAGAACGGAGAAGAAAATGGCAACTTATGCCACGAATGAAATTGAAAGCTACCTTACAAGAAAAGATTGAATGGAGTTGTTGAGAAAATTCAACAACGAAAAGAATAAGCTTTATGTGGACTTATGTATAACCTCTCAAAAATTATGAGGTGATAACCTACCACAACGAAAAAGATTAAATAGCTGAGGAGAACGAAGTAATGCAAAACTCCACTTCGAAAGGATATGGAGGATTAATTGCACTTTGAGTTGCAAGAATCTTGATGAACACTTGAAGAATGAATTAAATCATGAAGAACCACCGTGAAGAACTCCGGTAACAAAAGGATGGCGAGATAAAATGAAGGACGAAAGAATAAGATGAGCATTGCGATGATGTAGATGGAGGATTCCGACGAAATGGTCGAGGAAATAATTGAACTCCGGAAAAGAAAAGATGAAAAGACTTGGAACTAGAATTTATTCCTCAAGAACAAACTCCGAAGAAAAAGATTAATCACTTGGATGAAATAAGAATAAGATTTATTGTATGCTTATTCTTCATCAAATTAAATTGATGACAAACAATGGATTTTGCAAACTACTTATTCTTCTTGAAAAAGGATTGAGAAGTGACATATCGCAAACTTGAGAAAGTCTTCATGAACCACCGGTAGGATTGGAAAGAAACGAATGAATTGATACGATAACAACAGAAAAGAAATCTTGAACGAACCACCGTTAGAAATGAAAATGAACGAAGAGAAGAGAACGAATCACCGGAAAGAATTAGAAACCGCGAAGATACTTGAGGGAAAATTAGAGACAGGAGAACGAAGAGATCGCGAGCTGATTGACGAATGCTTGAACGAAGCACCGGAAGAATATTGAGATGAACGAAAGGGCACAGATATAGAATAATTGGAGAACGAATCTGAAAACTTAGAACGAAGAAATCTTCCGAAAAGATGGCCTCCGGATGATCGAGAGGGAAAGCAACTCCTGAAATACTCCGGATGGATGAAAAGAATTTGCACGATTGAAAACAATTCGGGAGGATAACATCGAGCTAGCATCGTGAATCTCCGGTAGAACGGACAGGATTTTGAGGAAAAACTCTTCTTCGGTCTTCAAATGATGACGAGAAACACCACCAAATAACTGAGGTACTCCGGTAGAATGAAAAGCGAAGAGGTCGAGCCAATAATGAAAAGAATTTTGAACGAGATCTTGGAAAAGCATCTGACTGATGGAATCCATTCTTACATCACACTTGAAAAGAATTGGAATAACTCCGGGGAAATTAAAAGAGTCAGGTAAGATCCTGGGAAAGACCTGTGGGTTAGGGCCCACTAAAAGAAAAACACCGTTGGAAAGGGATGTTGAACAGATAGATGATGCACCGGAACAATTGAAATATTAGAATGAGGTGATAACCTTGAATTAATTCAAACATAGACGAATCTCCTGAGATGTGTTGAACACTCCGGAAGGATAAATTGGCGAGAGGCGAACGAGCAGGGAAAACATTTGATCCAAGGAAAAGAATGTGATCAACCCGAAAAAACTTGAATTGAATCCACCAGAAAAGAAAGGGATGAAGAATGACGAACGAGACGAGAATTCACCGGTTGAAATGATTGACGAAAGACTGAAGAGACTCCACATGAATGAAATAGATGGTCGGGAGAGAGGCAAACTCCGGGAAGAAAAGGGTGGGAGGGCGGGAAAACACAGGCAACTTGGAAGGGGAAAATCGACGAATATCTTGAAGAGAAAACACCGGTTGAAATCATTGAGGAGAGGGAGCAAAAACTTCGCACGAGTAGGATGGATACTCGATTACGGACTCCGGTTCCGAGAAGAAGAAGAAGGGTGGGTGGGTGGGAAAAACAAGGACAACTTCGGACAGAAAAACAACATCGATCGAAAAGAGCTGAGGATTGATCTCGCGCAAGACAAAGAGGTTCGAGTCAACTTGACGAAAAATGCACCGGATGAAAAGAGCTGAGGAACAACGATCGGAAAACCAACTGCGTGATCCTAAAGAAAAATTTGAAGGGGAAGAGAAGTAATTCAAAACACCTACATCCAGATTTCTCACCAGAGCGACGAAGGGGAAGAGGAGTAAAAAGAAATCCTACTCTCCGATATAACTAGACTCTGAAAACAGTTTTCTTCTAGACTCAACAACGGCCAAACTACACGATCAATCAAGGGGGCTCCTAGGGTCGGTCGAGGCTCGATACCAACTTGTCACGCCCAATATGCGACCCTATCCAAAGGAACTCGACGGTCCCACCAAGGATAGACCCGATATTGGAACGCTTTTGCAAGGTGGATATCATTACATCAACATTACATAATAGTGGGGATACATACATAAGGCACAAATGCCACAAGAATACATCAACATCATATACAAGATCAACATCCGACTACGGATGAAACATAAACAGAAACTCAAACGACATCCACCGCTAGCCCAGGCTGCCGACCGAACCTATCCCCGATCGAAGAAGCGTAAGAAGAACTCCAACACAAGCAAACATCGCTCTCACGCCATGATCATCGCAAACCTGTACCTGCAATCGGTGGTGTAGTAATCTGTGAGCCACGAGGACTCAGCAATCCCATTACCATGGGTATCAAGACTAGCAAAGCTTAATGGGAAAAGGAAGGGGTAAAGTGGTGAGGTTGCAGCAGCGCTAAGCATATATGGTGGCTAACATACGCAAATGAGAGCGAGGAGAGAAACAAAGGAACGGTCGTCAACTAGTAATGATCAAGAAGTGATCCTGAACTCCTACTTACGCCGACATAACCCGAAACCGTGTTCTCCTCTCGATCAACCCCGAAAAGAGACACTCACGGTTACGCATTACGGTTGGTGTATTTTAATTAAGATCAACTTCGGATTTTCTACAACCGACATTAACAAATTCCCATCTGCCACATAACCGCTGGCACGGCTTTGAAAGTTCAAACCCTGCAGGGTGTCCCAACTTAGCCCATGATAAGCTCTTGCGATCAACGAAGGATATTCCTTCTCCCGGGAAGACCCGATCAGTCTCGGAATCCGGCTTCAAGACATTTCGACAAAGAATAAAACAAGACCAGCAAAGCCACCGAATGTGCCGACAAACCCGATAGGAGCTGCACATATCTCGTTCTCGGGCACACCGGATTGTCCAAACTTCCGATAGGCGAACCCAGAGTTGCCTGGTGTACACCGGCGGTCGACGATTTGGACCAGCACTCACGACGAGCACCGCCGGGGGTAATAAGATGACCCTTGGGCTCCGAAACCCAAGGAAAAGGGGCTA
Organism: Aegilops longissima; assembly: GCA_021605205.1. Lineage (NCBI taxonomy): Eukaryota > Viridiplantae > Streptophyta > Magnoliopsida > Poales > Poaceae > Aegilops > Aegilops longissima. The sequence goes on along the minus strand of CM038677.1, from coordinate 252,516,829 downwards.
GGTGAGGCAAATGGTAAAACCAATGTTGGGCCTTCTTTGGAGGAGTCTTATTCAAAGCGAACTGTCAAGGGGTCCCATAAATCACCCAACCGCGTTAGGGACGCAAAATCCGGGAACATAATACCGATATGACGGAAACTAGGGTGGCAAGAGTGGAACAAAACACAGGCATAAGGCCGAGCCTTCCACCCTTTACCAAGTATATAGATGCATTAATAATATAAGATATATTGTGATATCCCAACAAGTAAACATGTTCCAACAAGGAACAACATCTCCATGTTCCAACAAGGAACAAACTTCATCTTCACCTGCAACTAACAACGCTATAAGAGGGCTGAGCAAAGCGGTAACATAGCCAAACAACGGTTTGCATAGGAAAGGTGTCAAAGGTTAGAGGCTGACATGGCAATTAGGTAGGCTTGAGCAGCAAGTGATAGGTAGCGCAGCATAGCGATAGAACGAAGCAACTAGCATAGCAATGATAGTAGTGAGATCCAAGGTGACGGTCATCTTGCCTGAGATCCCGCAAGGAAGAAGAACGAGTCCATGAAGAAGACGAACGGATGAAGCCGAACCAAGCGTAGACGAACGAATCCTCACGATCGCAACGCAACAGGAACTAACAAGAAGAAGCACACAACATAGTAAACACACCACACATGAACAAGATATGATGCTCAACCAAGCATGATGCATGACAAGACTACATGAAGCTACTCATGGCAAGATATGATGCAACCAAGGGCAACACATCAAAGCAAGTTTAAATGAGGCCGGGAACAACATATAACAATTCTGGTAAGTCCTCATATGCAAATTTCGAAATTGGTCCAGATCTGAATAAATCTTATGTTCAAGTTGTTAAACAGCAAGTTAAGATGCACCACGATGATCTACACAAAATTCTAGTCAAGTTACATATAAAGTTCATTTAATTCGGAGCTACGGCCTAGAAGATATGAGCAAAACAAGTTAAACATGGCATTGATGCAAAATGCATACAAACATCAAGCAAACACCTCAAAACATGGATGCAACATGATAATATGAAGCTACATGCAAAATCAAGCAAGTTTCATATAGAGCACACTCAAAACGGAGCAACGGTTCAACACATACACACTATACAAGGCATAACAACAATCTGTCCATAACAGCAAGTAGGCATATTGCAAGCATCAAAACACTATGCTACAGCATCTCAACATAATAAAAAAAGGCATGGGCATGATGTACAGGTAAAGCATGACAAAACATGAACACTAAGCTATCTTGAGAAATCACTAGAACATGCTCAAAAACTCATGGCAAGATTGCAAATAATAACAGTTTCAGACTTTAGCAGAAATAACATCAGGTTGCAATGTTTAGAGCTATCAACCAACATGCTACAGGAACTTATCATGGCAAACAAAGGCATGGCATAAAAATACTAAATGCAAAGAACAAAAGTCCTTTACTGACCATAAGCCAAAAAGGATCAGAAAATATGATGGCACCCATGTAAACATGGCAATTTATATTACAGATTTAAACATGGCAGGAACAACAATAAGTAGGCATGTTGGTGAGCTTGAACCACTCACCACAGAGCAATACATGGCATGGCAAGGCAACTCAAAGTAAGAAGACATGGCATAGAAGCTATACATGGCAAGAACAACATCATAGCATACACGGATCAACTACAACAACCTTGGCAAAATTAAATAACATGTAAACAACCTGCCAGGAAACATTTTATAGCAAAAGTAGAGCTCGATTGACTCAAGCTATGGCACTCCATAATTGCAAAAAAGGGCATGGATGGATATAGCAAGACATGTAGAACAAAACATCCTTACTGAAGTATCTCAAAATATGCATGGATCTCTCTGTAGCATCAAGTTAACATGGCATAAAAATATCAGCAAAACAGGGAACTAAAACAGCAACATCAAGATGCCTAGTTTGCATGCTTGTGCTAGTCACCACAGAGATCACAAAATACATGGCATATACCCTTGTAAAGATGGCATGGCATATTACCAAACACATGTAGGACTCAAGTTCATAGGGTGCACACATCAATCATGGCAAAAATGACAAAAGTGCATGTTCTGATAAAAAAACAGAAACTAACATCACATAGCACTCTTCTAACAGCATTTAGGGCATCAAGATGAGCTCAAATGAAAATGATGCAGTGAGGTGAAATGATCTACTCATCGAGGCGAACATTTTGACATATTATACGCACAAAACGGACCTACGGATGCAGAGTTATGGCATGATGAAAATGCACGAAAATGATGAAAACGCTCGGGACTTAGTCGTTTTCTCACCCCGGGGAAAGTCAACGCGGGCGGGAACCGAAGTGGATCCGGGCGCAGCGGGTCGGGTCCGGAGCGGATCGGGTCGGGACGGACCCGGACGGCAACGGCGGCGGATCCGGCCGTGGCTGCGGGCCGGCGACGAAGCGGGCGCGGCGCGGCGGGAGGGAGGCGGCGCCGGCGAGGTTTCGTCGCGGGCGGCGCGGCGCAGCCGAGCTTCGCTGGCGAGGGGCGGCGGCTTGGGCGGCGAAGGGAGAGGCGCGGGCAACGGCGGGCCGGACTGGCGCCATAACGCGGGCGACGGGAGGCGTAGGGCGCTGCCGAGGAGGCGCCGGGCGCGCCTTGGCGAAGCGCGGCCGGGCGCGGCGAGGGTCGCCGGGAGGCGCCGGGGAGGAGCAGGGCGGCGCGGCGAGGTTTCGCGCGGCGGCGGGCGAGGTCCGCGGGCGTTTCGGGCCCGAGGCGGAGACGCTGGCGGCGGCGGCGGCAGCGCAGGGGTTGGCGGGCCCGATGGACCGATGGCGGCGGCAAGGGCGCGGGACGGGAGGACAGGTGGCGGCTGGCTATTCGCCCAGGGACGGCGGCGGACGTGTCCGGCTGCGGCCGGACGTGTCCGGTGGCGGCGGGGACGAATCTGCTAGGGTTAGGGGGGGTTTGGACCGCGAATTTCGGAGGGGGAGGTGTTTATATAGGCATAGGGAGCTAGGAGACTCCAAATGAGGTGCGGTTTTCGGCCACGCGATCGTGATCGAACGACCGAGAGCATGGAGGGAAGTTTGCTGGGTTTTGGGCCACTTTGGAAGGGGTTTTGGGCTGCATCAAAAGAGGGCTTCTGCGGTTACCCGGTTAACCGTTGGAGTATAAAACGACCTCCAAATGGCACGAAACTTGACAAAGCGGTTCACGGTGCTATACCAAGGCCGCTTGACAAACCTCGGTCCATTCCGAGACCGTTTAACACCCGCACATGAAAAGAGGTAAAGGGGGGCGCCGGGAGACATAGGAGTGCCGGATTGCAAAACGGGCAACGGGGAAAATGCTCGGATGCATGAGACGAACACGTAAGCAAAATGAAATGCACATGATGACATGATATGAAATGCAGATGATGACATGGCAAAGTGCAACACGCAAGCACATGACATGGCAAAGACGACGAATAATCGCGGACACCGGGCGATCGAATCCGGGCGTTATATATATGCGCAGCGATGTTTACCTTCTCTCCGCAGATTGCATGACTTGCTTTATATTTGCTATTTTAGTCATGCTTTATCTAGTATTTTGTTAATAAAATCATTCGTAAATTGCTCATATTTCCAACAATCCAAAAACCTTATTATAGGAAATTTACCCCGAGTGGTTTTGCTGCTTCCATGTGACCTCCTATGTTTGAGGGTATCCACTATAAGAGGTGGCGCGTGAGAGCAGTCTTATGGTTTCAAACCATGAGTTGTTATGACGCCACTCTTGGCAAACTCAAGGAGAGCAAGATGCCCAACAGCACAAGCTTTTCGTAAAATGGATACTCTGCTTAAGGCTGCTCTCTTGAGTGTTCTTGGTGAGAACATAGTTCATGCTTATGCATCAATTGACAATGGAAAAGATATGTGGGACGCACTCGAGGCCAAGTTTGGGGTTTCGGATGTCGGCACTGAGCTGTACATCATGGAGCAATTCTATGATTACAGGATGACTGAAGAGCGCTCCGTGGTTGAGCAGCTCATGAGATACAGATCATTTGCTAGAGAACTTGAGCACTTCAATTGCATATTACGGACAAGTTTGCTGCCGGGGTATCATCACTAAGCTTCCTCCTTCATGGAGGAACTTTGCTACTCATCAAGCATAAGAGACAGGAGCTTTCCGTCCGGATCTCATTGGTACTCTTGATGTGGAAGAAAAGGCAAGAGCAAAGGACACACGTGCTCGAGGTATTGAGGGAGGATCTAGTGCCAATGTGGTATGTATGTAACTTCCAGCCCCACAAGTTCAAGAACAAGGGCAAGCTTGATGGAAAAGCAAAGTTTGATGGGAAGAACAAGGCTGTGCAACACACAGACTTCAAGAAGAAGAACGGCAAGAAGAAAGGTGCTTGTCATGTGTGTGGAGATTCTGATCATTGGGCTCCTAGTTGCCCTAATCGCTATGACAAGTGTCATCCTGGGAAAGGCGGCAAGACCGCTAATGTTGTCATTGGAGACACTGACATGAAGGATGCTGGGTATGGTATATTTCCCACTATTCTTTCAAGATGTCGCTCTCCGATTGGTTGATTGACACGGTGCTAATGTGCATGTATGCGGTGATATTTCCATGTTTTCGTCTTATCAGACCGCAGGGACTTCAATCATGCTGATGGGCAACGGTTCAAGTGCTTCTGTTCGTGGTGTTGGCACGGTCAATCTCAAGTTTACTTCGGGGAAGATCGTGCGGCTGAAGAACATGCATTATGTCCCCTCCGTCAATAAAAATCTTGTTAGCGGATCTCTTCTGTGTAGAGATGGCTACAAGCTTGTCTTTGAGTCAAATAAATTTGTAATATCCAAGTATGGAACCTTTGTTGGTAAAGGCTATGAGTCAGGAGGCCTGTTTCGCTTATCCTTGTCGACGCTTGCAATAAAGTTGTTAATCATATTTGCAACAATAGTGAATCAAATGTGTGGCATTCACGCCTTTGTCATGTTAACTTTGGTTGCATGTCGCGACTAGCGAAGTTGAACTTAATCTCTAGTTTCACCACTGTCAAGGGATCTAAGTGTCAAGTGTGCGTGCAAGATAAGCAACCTCGTAAGTCTCACGTGGATCATGGAGACGAGAAATCTTGCACCACTAGAACTTATACATTCAGATCTATGTTAAATGAATGGTGTTTTGACAAAAGGTGGAAAGAAATATTTCATGACATTAATTGACGACTCCACTAGATACTGTCGTGTGTATCTTCTGAAATCTAAGGATGAGGCTTTGAACTTTTCAAGATCTATAAAGCTGAAGTGGAAAACCAACTTGATTGAAAAATCAAGAGGCTTAGGTCCCACCGTGGTGGAGAGTATTTTTCCAATGAATTTGATGCTTTTTGTGCGGAACATGGTATAATCCATGAGAGGACGCCTCCCTACTCACCTCACCAAATGGGGTGGCGAAAGAAAGAACCGTACTCTAACTGATTTGGTTAACGCCATGTTAGACACATCGGGTCTCCAAGGCATGGTGGGGAGGCGATATTGACAAAGATGTCATGTCCTAAATCGAGTCCCCACAAAGAACAAAGAGATAACTCCATTCGAGGAATGGGAGAAGAAAAGGTTAAAACTCTCTTATCTATGAACATGGGCTTGTTTGGCGAAAGTCAATGTTCCAATTCCAAAGAAGCGGAAGCTTGGACCAAAGACCATGGATTGTGTTTTCTGGGATATGCTTTTCATAGCATTGGCTATAGATTCTTGGTTGTAAATCTGAAGTACCGACATGCATGTCGGTACGATCATGGAGTCGAATGATGCGACTTTATTTGAAGATATCTTTCCCATGAAGGATAAGGCTACCTCATCTAATCAGAGATGCCTAGTTCATTGAATCAGAACCGCCATACAATTACCGAACTCGCATTTCGATGGAACACTTTGAAAGTCCTGTGGAGGAGAACAATGAAGTTCCTACTAGGAGCAAGAGACAGAGGACTGCAAAGTACTTTGGTGATGATTTCTTGTGTATCTCATAGATGACACTCCAGTTCTATTTTAGAGGCCTATGCATCCAAGATGCCGACTCATCGAAGGAAGCAGTTCAGAGAGATGGATTCCATCTTGGCTAATGAAACTTGGGAGATAATCGATCGTCCTTATGGGTGCAAACCTATAGGATGCAAATGGGTATTCAAGAAGAAGCTTAGGCCCGATGGTACTATCGAAAAGTATAAGGCTCGGCTCATGGCTAAGGGTTATACCCAAAAGGAAGGTGAAGACTTCTTTGATACTTACTCACCGTGGCTCGACCGACCACTATTCGAAGTTCTACTTTCACTAGCTGCCTCACATGGTCTTCTCGCTCATCGATGGATGTTAAGACTGCTTTCCTAAATGGAGAGTTGGATGAGGAAATTTATATGGAACAACCAGATGGGTTTGTAATAGATGGTCGAAGGAAAGTGTGCAAGTTGTCAAGTCTTTGTATGGACTCAAGCAAGCACCCAAACAATGGCATGAGAAGTTCGAAGAACTTTAACAAGCTGCAGCTTTGTTGTGAACGGTTGACAAATGTGTGTACTATCGCCATGGTGGGGGCAAGGGAGTTATGCTTTGCTTGTATGTTGATGACATACTGATTTTCGGAACAAATCTGAATGTTATTAAGGAGGTCAAGGATTTTCTATCTCGCTGTTTTGATATGAAGGATTTAGGAGTGGCTGATGTCATTCTGAACATCAAGTTGTTGAGAGATGATGATGGTGGGATTACATTGCTTCAATCTCACTATGTGGAAAAGATCTTGAGTCGCTTTGGCTATAGTGACTGCAAGCCCTCTCCAACACCATATGATGCTAGCTTCGAAGAATTGCTAGAGATCAATTGAAGTATTCTCAGATTATTGGCTCGCTTATGTACTTAGCCAGTGCTACAAGACCTGACATCTCTTTTGTTGTTAGCAAACTGAGTCGGTTTGTCTCAAAACCAGAGATGTGCATTGAAAGCTCTAGAGAGAGTTTTGCGTTATTTGAAAGGCACCGCAAATTATGGAATTCACTACATCGGGCACCCAAAGGTGCTTGAAGGGTATAGTGACTCAAATCTGGATCTCGATGTCGATGAGATAAAGGCCACGAGCGGATATGTATTCACTCATGGAGGTGGTGCTGTTTCTTGGAAGTCTTGCAAGGTGCCATCTTAACGAGGTCAACAATGGAAGCAGAACTCACAAGACTAGATACAGCTACGGTTGTAGCAGATTGGCTTCTTGGCTCTAGAATGACTTGCGGTTGTTGAGAAACCTGTACGGGTGTCCTTATGAACTGCTACAATCAAACTGTGATCACGAAAGTGAGCAGCTCAAAGGATAACATGAAGTCATCAAGACACGCTCGAGAAGGTTAAAGTCTGTCAGAAAATGAAAACTCGGAGTTATTGCGTTGGATTATATCCAAACGTCTAAAAATCTGGCAGATCCTTTTACTAAGGGTCTATCGCGTAATGTGATAGATAATGCATCAAGGGAGATGGGTATGAGACCCACAATATGAGTTGTTCACAGTGGTAACCTATTCTTTGTGATCGGAGATCCCGTGAATTAGATGTGGAAGACAAGCTGTTGGCCAACTGAGAGGAGAGTATCCCTACTATTCACAATACCACTCCATGAAGATGCAATACTCTCCTAATCTGCATGGCAGGTTGATGTATATATTAATGTGTTCTAAGTGGCTTATTTAAGCAGAGATGTTATCCTGCAGAATATCTTTTGAAGAACACACCTATATGAGTCTGATTGTCAAACGTCGCAATCTATGAGAGTAGGGTTCTCTCTAGTAAACTCATGAAAGGTCACGGAGTATGATGCATAAGCTCCACCGCTGGGAAGACCCACGGTAGCCACGATCGGTCAAGGCTTTATGTGAAGCTAGATTCATGAAAACTTGCGCTAAAGGCCCACCATCGCTCAAGTTGCTTACTAGTGTAGCATAGAGATCTAGATGGAAGTTCAACTTAACAGTCTCCACTCGCAGATCGGTATATAAAACAGTGTTTTGGAACCAAAGGCAAATTTCGTGTGCCTCGGGATCCGGTGGGGGTTGCTGGAATTTAGTCTATATTGAGGCAGCCCAATAACTATTTCAGAAATTCCTAATAAATCCTAGAGGCCCACTTAGCCCATTTGTGCAAGGCAAGGGATACTACTAAAGTTTAGTCCCACATTGCTAGTTGAGTGGGAATTGGACCTCCTTATAAGGGAGGTTCTTTCCCCACTTGTATGAGCATGAGAACAAGAGGGACATCCACGTGCGCTCCTCCTCCGCCGCCCGCCTCGCCACGCCTCGCCTCGGCACGCCGCGCCGCGGGTTGCGGGTTGCGGGAATGAGCCGAGCCGATGTCTAATTTTTTCCATGCACTACGCGTATACGAAAGGGCACGCGGAAGCTGAAACGTTTTGCTGTAGTGGAGATTGAATACGAACGGCGCACCTCTTCGCTCGTTGTCTGCTCGCTTCATCTCCTCGTTCTCTTCAGCTCCCCAGCGCAGCCTCTCGCCTCCTTCTCTTGCGCCTATAAAGGGAGGTCGCTCCTCCCGCAGAGACGCACTGAATCTCTTCCTCCTCTCGCCACAAGTTCTCGAGCACGCGCTGCCGCTACGTTCTTCCTCATCCCGGCTTGCGGCGTGCACCGCACGCCGGGACAAGAGGCCTCCGAGACCGCACCTTTGAGTCTGTGACGGGAGAAGGGTGATAAGGTTTTTGGGGCGCGCCAGCGCGACCATCGGCTGTTTCATCACGGACGATCCGGTCGCCGACGACTACTTCCCGACGACGACTTCTTCCCCGACGCCCATGACCTCCTCGACGACATGGCGGCGAGGACACCGACCCCAAGTCCAACGCTTCGCTGCTGTTGTGCCGACGTGTTCTTCCTCTTTCGCTAGAAGTCCTCCTACAGTTCTTGGCTCTAGTTTCTGCCCTACGATGTTAGGTTCTTTCAGATAAGCAACTTCATGTAGTGTACATTCTAGATGTGTTTACCTCAAGTTCATATATGCGCACGATGTTTACCTTCTCTCTGTCAGATTGCATGACTTGCTTTATATTTGCTATTTTAGTCATGCTTTATCTAGTATTTTTGTTAATAAAATTATTCGGTAAATTGCTCATATTTCCAACACTTGTTAGTTGTTACACATCTCGAAACATACACAACCTTAGCTTCTATGAAATTCGTATGTAGTCTGAATTTCATATCTTTAATCATGATGTCAATGGTGGAAGAGGAATAATCCATCGTGGTCATGGCTTGCTACAGGCCAATGAAATTCAGCAGTTGGAAATGTAGTCTGCAGTGTGAGTTCTATCTTCTTCTTTTTTTTGAGGCCTGCGTGAGGGGAGCCCCTTTTTTTTTTTGAGAAGAGCGTGAGGGGAGCTCCTATTCCGCGCGTTCAGTGCCGCGGCAGTCAAGCGCCAAGTGGGCCGGTTCACGGATGCACAAGCGCAGAAACTGTTTTGCGAAAAAAGACCCGCAAAAGCATGCGAGTACACAAGGACTCGAACTCACGTCTCTGCTTCGAACCATGGCTCGGCTAATACGAATTGTGACTGAGAGCAATACGAATACTTTAAGAAATATCATTGCCGCGTTATTTATTATGCAGTACAACTTACATTTTTATATTTTTTATGAAAAAAGTTTATCAAAATTTAAAACAAAATCATGAATTGGAAAAGTTCATCGTTTCTGAATTTTTTCATATATTTAAAAAATCACCGGTTTTGAGAAAAGTTCACAAAATGTAAAGAAGTTCATCGATTTTTGAAAACAAAAGTTCAACAAATGCGAAAAAGTTCATCGAATTTGAAAAATATTCAACAAATTTGAAAAAAAAAGTTCATCGAATTTGAAAAAACCCCCATTGATTTTGAAAAAAGTTCACAAATTTTCAAAGAAGATCACCGAATTTTAAAAATATTCATCAATTTAGAAAAAAATCAAAATAAAATAATTTCATTGATTTGAAAATAGTTCATCAAATTTCAGGAAAGTCCACCAAACTTCAGGAAAAGTCCACCAAATTTTAAAAAATCATCAATTTAAAAGAAAAGTTCACATATTTGCAAACAATTCAACAATTGAGGATGAAAAAGAAAGAAAAAACTGAAAACGAAAAAGGAAAAAGGAAAAAAGAAAAACAAACAACGAAAAAATAAAAGTGGAAAATAAAGAATAATAGAGGGTAAAGTACATTGTTAACAGATCCAGATCCCGCGCCAGCTTAAGGCCCAGTTCTTTTGCCTGAATCTGGGGATTCTCCCAGAATCCGACCCCTACCCAGCTTCTCCTAAATCTTTGAGCTCCATTTGTTTTACAATCCTATCGTCTTTGGGAACCTTCTAAAAGGTTAGAAGATTCCTGGACTGGTTATTCTATCTTCCTTTCTATGTCTGTTTCTCTTTTTCTTTTTCTGTTCATGTATCTTTTTCGTTTTCGTTTTCGTTTTCCTTTCCCTTTTTTGTTTTATTTTGTCTGTTTCTTTTATTTGAAATTTTCAAATATTTTTTTCCAAATTTCAAAAAATATTCACGTGTTCAGAGTTTGTATAAAATGTTCAAAAATTGTCCGCGTTTCAAAAAATGTTCAGGAAATTCGAAATATGTTCTTGCTTTCAAAATTTGTTCTCAATTTTTGAAAATGTTCATATTTCAAAAATGTTCCTGTTTTCAAAATTTAGTTCATGATTTGAAAAAATAGAGATTTGAAAATTTCAAATATTTTTTGGAATTTGAAGAACGATCTCGTTTGAAAAATATGTTCACAATGTGAAAAATTGATTCTGTTTCACAAATTACTCGAAGTTTCAAAAATTGTTCATGTTTTACAAAAATGTTCGTGTTTTACAAAATGTTAAAAGCTATAGAAAATGCTTCATTTTCAATATTTTTTCATGTATACTAAAAAAGCATTTTCAAAATTGTTTCGGTTATTCAAATTGTTCTATGTCTCAAAATTTTGCTCCTATTTTAAATTTTTGCTCACCAATTAAAAGATATCACGTTTTCAAAAATTGTTCTGGTTCCAAAAAAATTTCACAGATTAAAGAAATGCTCTTGTTTCTAAATTTTTTTAGCAAATTGAAAAAATGTTCAGGGAATTTGGAAAATTTTCACAGTTATTAACTTTGTTCACCAATTAAAAAAAATGGGAATTTCTAAAAAATGTTCCCGCTTTCCAAATTTGTTCACATCATCAAAATGGTCATGGTTTTCAAAATTTGACCCCAAAATCCAAAGATGTTCTGGGGATTTCACAAAATGTTCACTTCTTGAAAATTTTGTTCGTAATTTTGAAAAATGTTCATGCTTTCATTTTTGTGTTCCTGTTTTTCAGAAAATGTTTTTCATTTTTAAGAAATTCTTCTTGATTACGGAAAAAATATTGTTTTCATCTTGTTCCTTTTTTTTGGAAAAAAGAGTTTTGAGATTCCCAAAATTGTTTCAAGTTTAAATTTTTTTTGCTATGAAATATGAAAATGATTGCGTTTCGAAATATATTATGTTTGTTCAAAAATAAAATCACGTTCAAAATTTTTAAAATAATTTTAAATATGTTTCAGCGTATAAGATGGACTGCCATTTTTATGTATGAAATCCCAGGAATTATGGTGCCTATTAGCGTTGCTCACTTGCAGTAGGTTGTCTGTACGATTCCTGCCACTGTTGTATGTTTGTTTTAAGTTTGGTGCTTCAACTCTAACATGAGATGTTGACTGTCGTAGTGGCTAGCACAGTGCGCCATTGACCATGAAGTTGCAAGATTGATTCACGGCTCAAGCGCGCTCTATGTTTTTGCGTTTTTCCATCTCGTGATGGTGCCACCGGAAATGTCCCGGCCCAGGTTAGCGGCGCCCTGTGAGAAACGTCGGCACTTTGCTGCAGTGTGCGGCGTATAGGATGTCCCGCCAAAATATGATTTGATGGCGCGCTGTGAGAAACCTCACACATTTCGTGAGAAACGAACATTTATTGGGATTCTCAAACATTGTTTTTTTGAAAAATGATTAAAATTGTTAAGGTGAACATTTTTTGACGTTTAAAACAATTTCTAAAAAGATGCAGCACATTTTCTGAAAACAAAACGGAACAAAATTGAAAATGAGAACATTTTTCGAAACTACAAACAAAGTTTTCAAAAAACAAGATCATCTGTCGAAATTTCCTGAACATTTTCTGATTTTCGAACAAATTTGGAAAGCTGGAACATATTTTAAAATTTGGGACTTTTTTGAATTTTTTCACATAAAAATAAAAATGCGTGGGAAAAATTAAACCACGAACATTTTATAAATTCGTGGGAAAAATTGAATTTTTTTAAAATTTTATGGAGAAAATTTCAAAACATGAACTTTTTAAATTTTTGAACAAATCTTGAAAGGGCGACATTTTGTTATTTTTGATTTTTGAAGGTGAACATTTTTAACTTTTGGAATTAGAAAAAATTTAAATGAAGCTAGGAAATATTTTAAATTCTAAAATTTTGTGAATATACTAAACAACATTTCAAAACAGAACATTTAGGAAAGAAATGAACAAAATCTAGAACTTGCGAACAATTTATTTTACTGAACCATATGTTGAAAAAGAGAAATCGAGAAAAGAAAATAAAAAAGAAATAAAAGAAAAGGAGAAACAGAAAAAGAAAAGAAAAAAAGACGAAAAAGGAAGGAAAGGGAAAAAAGGAAAACGAAAAAGGAGTGAAAAGTAAAAGAAAAAGAAACGGAAAAAAGAAGAATAAAATAAAAACTAAGAAACTGTAAAAACCGGTTCAGGAACTTTCTAGAAGGTTCCCAAAACTGGAAAAAACCAGCGGAACCTTCCAGAACGTTCCCAAAACCGGGATCAGTGGTACGCCGGTCTGCTTCTGAATGGGCCGGCCCGTCTCAGTCGATGCCCTCTGTGCGGCACGCCGACATTTTGAAGCAGAACGCGTCGAATAGGAAATCCGCTGCGTGATCCTCAAAAGGAAAAGGAAATCCGCTGCGTGAGCTCCATCTTTTTTTTTTTCTGCGTGAGCTCCATCTAAAAGCGCAAGGCGACCCTTAAGCATTGTTGGCCTTTTAGTCTACCAATGCATAGCTCAGACGGCAGAGCCCAGCTTATGGCCCAATCAGAAAATAAGCTGTCTCAAAGAGAAAACAGAAAATAAGCATTGCGAGGGGACAGGGTCGTGTTCGACTAGGTTACGGAGCCAGCCACCGACCATTGGACAGACTCCGGATCAAAGTACATCATGTGATCGCATTGCTAATTCGATTGGATCAACACAGAGACGTACTACTAGTATATAAGTATAAGGGGTGGGTTGTGAAAAGAAAGCACCTCAAGAATCAACCTGCACCAGGACAGGATAGATACACTTACCAAGAAATTCGTAATGTCGATCTTGCTGAGCGCATCAACGTGCACAGCGGAGTCGGAGCAAGGGGAGCACTTGTTCAAGATCTCCAATTACAGCATTCACAGGGGCATGGGCGTCGACTGCTACATCGAGTCGTCATGGTTCACTGTTGGTGGCCATGAGTGGTGCCTCCACTATTACCCGGACGGGTCTACGGAAGATGGCAAAGACGATATAGTGGTCGCTCTAGAGCTCAAGGAGCTGGACCACAAGGCATTCACGGCGCGGGTATCCTCCACAATCAGCTTGTTCCACTGGACAACCAAGCGGTTTTCTTCGTCGGTGGTCTTGTCGGCCAATCTTCCCAATCCAAACTACTTTGTCACGCACAAGTTAAACAGGGGCGAGATGGAAGCATCAGGCTATGTTGTTGACGATCGTCTCACTATCAGATGGGCCTTGACCGTCATCAAGGATCCATATGTTATCGAGGAGGAGGCCCATGTTGAGGAGGAGGCGCCACCGTCGGAAATCACGGACCAACTCGGGAAGCTACTAGAGGCAAAGGAGGGTGTGGATGTGACATTCGAGGTTCAAGGAGATAAATTTCCAGCCCACAAGCTCGTGCTAGCGATGCGGTCCCCGGTTTTCAAGGTGATGCTCTATGGGCCGATGATGGAGAAGGATTCAAGCCGTATCGTCATTAACAACATGCAACCTGTTGTCTTCAAGTTTCTTCTCCACTTCATCTATAACAATTTGTTGCCTGCAGATGCAGTCATGGGCGATGACTTGCTGGATGGAGACGATAAGAAAGAGGTGATCAGACACCTGCTTGTGGCTGCGGATCGGTATGGCATGGAAAGATTGAAGCTTATGTGTGAAAGCATCCTCTGCAAAGACCTCGATGCCGAGTCCCTTGCAACTACATTGGCTTTGGCCAATCAACATAGTTGTTCTCGGCTACAAGATGCTTGCGTTCGATTTATTGCATCATCATCTACTAAAATAGATGATGTGGTGGCAAGCAGAGGGTACAATCGGCTCAAAAGAACTTGTCCGGATACCGTAATGGAGATGTGGGAAAAAGCAAGTAGGCTCCGCAACCGCAAAACCTAGGATTGTTACTTTATGCTCATCTTAACTACTCACCCTAAAAAGACTATTTGCTTTTTTTTCCCAATAATTCTGTGGCCTTCTAGTGCTCACACATGTTTGATGGTATGGAACACGATCGATGAAGATGATCTACAAGGTAAATAGGGCTGGCATCGTTTTATCACAACCAAACTGTTAGGACTTTCTGGTTTTAGGATTACAGGTTAGACAGAAATTTGTAAAACACAACTCATGTGCTTTCCTTGTAAGCTAATGAACCATGAGATGTTCTAAGCAGCTACTCCCTCCGTTCCTAAATATAAGTTTTTTTGAAGATTCCAATACAGACTACATACGAAGCAAAATGAGTGAATTTACACTCTAAAATATGTCTATATACATCCGTATGTAGTATTTATTGAAATCTCTAAAAATACTTATACAGTATTTAGGAACGGAGGGAGTAGAACGGTGTGCTTTGCCTTTCTCAAGCAGGATTGTTCATGGAAGTTTTTGGCGTAATTTGTTGACCCAATAGGGCGACATGTCCAGCACAAAGGCAAAACTGATTCCTCTCAAGAATACACAGGGGCACAGGGCAAATATTCAAACACTGACGCTCTACCCATGAACAATCATCCGTAAACTAATATAAGAGCGTTTAGATTACTAATAGTTATTAGTAATCTAAACGCTCTTATATTAGTTTACAGAGGGAGTATCATGTCTGATATCCAACAAAAGTAGAGACTAATTCATTTCGAGACATTACATGCTCAAAACTATCAGCCCGTGAACAATCATTTAGCCCACATCGTGTCTGTACAGGTAAAAAAATCCAGTCTGCCCTTTAGCGCACATATACAATACAATGATAGATAGAGGTAAACCAAAATTAATTTTCTGATGTGAGCCTGTCAAGAAAACATCGAGACCTTATTGGATGACAGACAAGCTCCGTTCCGGCATTATTTCAGCCGGCTGATCTTAGGAAAAGAACAGCCGCCTTACCAGCCGTTGATTTGCGCCAATAGAATTTGGTTTGGGCCGCTTGATTTCCTGGTACGATTGCACAATCATTTCCATCCCCATGCCACATGTCTCCTCGCAGCGTTTCCAGCCACCAACCCAGCATCCCTGCTGGCCCAACGTCACAGGCATAATTCCTTGAAGCACCCCCGATGCTCCATTGCTCTGCTGGTGATGCTCCGGTGGCTCGGCGATGCTCTGCCGCTGGCGATGCTCCATTGCAGCGTCTACGATGCTCTGGCAATGCTCCGACGGCCGGAGAAGCTCCACTGCAGCACCAGTGATGTTTCGGGGGCCCAACAATGCTCCAATGCAGCACCGGCAATGCTCCAACGGCCTGAGAAGCTCCACTGCAGCACCGGTGATGTTTTGGAGGACCGACGATGCTCCAATGCAGCGCCACGGATGCTCCGATAGCCCGAGAAGCTCCACTGCAGCACCGATGATGTTTCGGTGACCCAACGATGTTCTGGCGGCCTAACGAATGCTCCATCGCAGCAGTGGTAATGCTTCATTGCAGCACTGCTGATGCTCCAACCGCTCGGCGATGCTTCAAGTCTCTTCCCACCTCGCTCACTAAGCTCGCCCACCACGTGTCCCCTTCGCGGCAGCGGTCGCAGCATCCATGGCCGGTTCGCAACAGCCGCTCGACAGCCCCTCGCAGGATCGTCGATCACCGTCACAACAGCCACCAGACACACCCTTGGCTAGCAGCAATCATCAAGACTACCCTGGATTTTTCTCAGCAATTGTACGGAACAAGCTTTGTTGAAAGCTGTGGTGATAATAATCCATCAGTAGAGTCTTCATAATCCATTGTTGAGGCTCTGCGAGGAGAAAACGCAAATCACAAAAAAAAAAAAATGTTGTAGTATGAACTATGCAACAACAGCAGTAGACCAACTGGATAAAACCACACTATGTCTGCATTGGCCACTACTTGATGATGTTAGAGTTATATTGATGATGGGTTGATGGCCTTTGGCCTTTTTTATTCTAGCCTCTTTGGCTTCCTCTTGTACATATATATGCTGGCTTTGGCGTCCTTGTATTGCATCATAACAGATGAAACAACATTTCTAAATACAATAGCACTGCCTCTACATTAGTACATTTGCATGTTACCAATAAAAAAAACACAGCATCATGGATATAAACCCCCACTACATGCATGTCATCCATTAGCCACTGCACATTGATAACAAAAAATGCGCAGCTGCTGATAAGAAAAAACACTCACCAGCAAAGAGTGTGCAATCTTTCTGCAGCAAGAGTATTAACCTGTGTAATTCTGAGTCAATACCAAAGTTAACAAGAAAGCCCAATTGGCAAAGTAGTTTGCAGTTCAGACAAACCTGAAAAAAAGATGTTGGTGGTAGAGAGAACCGAAAATTGCTGATGTGGTCATGGGTTCTTGTTTTATCCAATGCTCCCTCTTCTGATTGGTCCACTTCTGGTGCCAATAGTGGGATCAGTAGACAGTCAGCTAGTGCTACATTTGATATTCCTTTGTGATCCTGCATGAGAGTGAACATTTCATTAGCAGCAAAAATTTCAAGAATAACAAAGAAGCCTACTTCTCTAAACAAACTGCATCGGATATGTCTAAACTTCAATGAAGAATAGACATAGCCATGAAAATTACTCACCACATCCCCAAAATTGTGTATAACTCATTAGTTGGCAAAGTTTTACAAGTTTGATTGCAGGTGTTTTAAAATGATTGCTATTTTGAAATGTAGATAAAACTGTGTAAAGTTCCGTTCATAGAATAAAATTTGCTATATCTGCTCAAAAGTACAGTCACCAATTAAGTGGTAAGTGCTAACAGGCTAACCGAACTCGAACTGCCAGACCACTGTAACAGTGCAACACACATTAAGTTTACAACTTAACAAACTAGGATAGTAGTAAATTTAAAGTAATCTAATATACATAAGCAGCATAGAATTCCTGAAGGGACAATGCATAGAATCATAGTCCTGATGTAACTGTTTAAGCTTACTTGAACTACTATAGTTGTTAGAGCAACTACAGCCGCATATGACAAATATGACCCCTCAAACGTCCGTGGGTAGTGACCGGTCAGTCCTCATATCTGCGTCCTCATATTTGCGTAACTGCATCTGGACACCTCATACTAGAATTCTTAAATCCATACGAAAGCATGCAAAGAAAAAAAAACTACGTACTTGTAGATCAACTGCCCTACTCCTCGTCGGAGATGTCGACTATCTCTGTGCCCGACTCCAGGTACATGGGCGGCAGCTACAGCTCCGGCGCCTCCGGCTGCTCCACACCGGTCTCCTCCTCTATCTCCGCGTCGAGTTCGGCGAAGAGCGCATCGGCCGCCGCCCGCTCCTGCCGTAGGAACTGCCGGTTGGCCTCCACATAGGTCTCATCCTAGATGGACTCCGGGATGGCCTGCTGTTCCGCCATCTCCGCGGCTTGGGCGACGGCGAACTCCACCTCCGCCTCCTTCATGGTGAAGCCTGGAGCAGGCTGCTCCGCCTCGTCCTCCTCCGGATCCGCCACCTCCATCGGCTGCGGCTGCTCTCCCTCCTCCTCTTCTGGCTACGGCGAGTCCGGAGGCAGCCCGGCAGCGATGCGGGCGGCGCGCCTCGCCCAGATCTCCTCCGCGATCTGGTACCGGTGCTCCGGCATGAGCCTCGCGTAGGTGGTGATCTTCTGCCGGACAATGGCAATGCCGGAGAGCGTGGGGAGAGGGGGGGGGGGAGAGGAGGTGGATGGGCTCAGGGTGCGGCGCAGAGAGGGAGGAGGTGGACGAGGGTTGGGGACGCCAGCCGGCTTAAATAGCCGGATATGGCCTCGGGCGGTGAGCCGAAGCGGCGCCACGCGGCGTTCACACCACGGCGACGAAGGAGACGTCCGTCTGACCGCTGGATTTCCGGGCCATTCCGCGTGGGACCACGACGTCAGTCCAACGTGGCGGATGCGCCCGGACGCTCCCATATCAGCCTCATATTTGGGCTGGATATGGAGGGTGCCAGTCAGCCCGGGCATTTGAGGCCCGTTTGGGGCGCCTGTCTAGGCCGGAATTTCATGATCGGTCAGTGACTGGGCAGGCCGCCCAGACGTATCAGGCGGGTTTGGGGTGCCCGGCTGTACACGCTCTTAAAGGCAACAGAGGTAAGCATGTTGCAGCCCCCCTACACCAGTGTCTTGTACAACTTGGCAAATTCATCTTTCATCAGTACCTCATCAACACATGTGGAGCATAGGTGGAAATATAGAAAGTATAGCATGTCAGTGGTACTGCCAGTAGAAAATTTGCACTGCATTGAAATGACTAGCACATCTCATTGTCAGTCCAAGCAACCTGGATAATAATCAATTAATCATGACTTTAGATATTTGTGTTTGTGTATCTTGTTCAACAAGAAGTTGAGCTGGACTTCTTCCCTCTAGCAGCAAACATACGAAAGAGGTAAGCCTGCTGGTGAAACAAAGCTACTGAGTTGAGTAATTATCACGTTATATCTAGCACACCATGCATGTAGAGTCCTAGAAAATGAACAAAAACCACTAGAGTCTGTTCTGCAATGAAACACCGCTCCCCCAGCTGTGTAGAATCAAGCTCGTGACTAGAAAAATGAAAAACAACCCAGTCTGGAGAACAACATTGCTGCTCTAAAAAAATGAAACAAAAAAAACCCACTAGTATGTGCTGCAATGAAGCACCACTCCCAGTCTGGAGAACAACTTTCTTGCCGCTGCCTACAATTGCTGCTCTGAAAATGAACAAAAAAAGTCACTAGGCTGTGCTGCAATGAAGCACCACTCCCAGTCTGGAGAACAACAATCCTGATGCCGTGAAACCCCATATCACACCCCCTGTCGCAGTGGATTGCTAAGCTGGCTGCGGATTTCCTGCTCAGCCACCAACAATCGCCGTGCAGTCAATTCCCATCCGCCCCAAGAGCGCCGCTTGTCTAGCCACCACATGCGTACCCCTGATTTTGTATGATACCAAGCATTTCGGCTTGATTTTGGGGGGCGGGTGTGAAAAGCCTGTGCAGCAGACCGTCGTCGTCGATCCTCTCAGTCGTCGCCGTGGGCGCCAACACTTCCCGTCGTCGTGGCTTCGCTGCTCCGGATGCTCGCCGCCGTGTCGCCTCCGCATCAGCTACTGCTGGATCTGACGCCTCTACTTTACTGTTGCGACGCGGTAGAGACAACGACACTGTCCAGGCAAACACGCGAGACGCCAACGCTGCGCGATCAAACTCGATTGGACGGCTCGCGGGTGGTTTGCGCTGGCCATCGCATTTCTAAACGATCCCCAGTAAGAGCGAGCATGTCCGGCAGATCCGGCGGGTCATCCGGTAAAATAACCTCCGGTCTACGGGATAGATTCCGTAAATTCGACCAGAATAGATACCTCAATAACATCCGTACTAATTTTTTTTATGGGATCCCACATCCGCAAGCCTATTTCCTTCATATCTTCGCGATTTCGTCCTCCTTTTACAATATCCCCTGTTCTTTGGGAGGAAAATTTTAGCCTAACCGCTTCCCTCGTAGCCGGCGCCACGGTTTTCCAAACTCGATTTTGGCCAAATCTCGTCGTCTCCCCGCCGCATGCGAGCCACCGCACGCCGCCGCCGCCGGAGCTCGAATTCATCTCTCGGGCGGCCGTGCAAGCTCCGCCATGGATGCGGTTGGCGCCGCCGTGGCCAGTAGCTCCAACACGAATGCAGCGCGACCACATAGCTCCCCGGATGCCTCGCCAATGGCGCCGCTACTCCCCCATCGGCTCCCTTCGCGGAGGTTCACCCACAGCGTCCCCTGGCTGTGGAGCTTCCCCAGCCCGCGGGCTTGCCCTCGACGGCGAATCCTCCCTAACGCTCCACAACCGCTATCCTTGCAGTGGTCAGTATTGCGGAACGTTGCATGGAAAATAAAAAATTTCTACGCACTGCCAAGATCTATCCATGGAAATGAGCTAGGAGAGGGGAGATAATCTTCATACCTTGAAGATCGCTAAGCGGAAGCGTTTATCAACGCGGTTGATGTAGTCGTACACCTTCACGGTCCGTTCCGATCAAGTACCGAACGTACAACACCTCCGCGTTCAGCACACGTTCAGCTCGATGACGTCCTCGCCTTCTTGATCCAGCAAGAGGGGCAAAGTAGTAGATGAGTTTCGGCAACACGATGGCGTGGTGACGGTGGTGGTGAAGAACAATCTCCTCAGGGCTTCGCCAAGCACAACGGAAACTATGATGGAGGATAAACTAGAGGGACGGGGTTGCCGGCACATGGCTTGGTGTATCTTGACGTGTTCTGGGTGCTAGCCCTGCCCCTCTATTTATATGTTGAGCCCTGGGGTCGAAACTTGGAGAAAGAGCCTCCTCAAAGTCGGTTTTGCCCGCAAAGAAGAGTCCTTCTCGGACTTGCAGGACCATATGCCATAGTTCTCAGTGTCTAGCCCAGACGCCATGGGCCTCAACGTCTGGCCCAGGGCCGGATGCCAGGTGTCGTGGTACTAAGTCTGACAGTAGAATGGGGGGTAGGTATGTAGAGGCAAGATCCTAGCTATGGCGAAGTTGTTGACACGAGTTTCACGAGTTCAGGCCCTTCGCGGAGGAAGTAATAGCCCTACGTCTCGGTGCCCTGAGGCGGTCGACTGGATTATGGGTGTGTGATATTACAGGGGTGCGAACCCTTGTGCCTGTGGAGGGGGGTGGCTTATATAGAGTGCGTCAGGACCCCAGCCAGCCCACGTTGCCAAGGGTTCAATGTACATAAAGAGGGGGTGTTACTGGTAACGCGAACAATAAAGCCACATGAATGGTAATTAAGGCTATGGAGTAAACGTCCGACCGTTGATGTACAGAGAGACCTTAGATCTCCCAGCCGTCGAGTAGTTCTTGTTGCCGTCGAGTGAGTACTCCCGGTCGAATGAAATTGATGTTCTGAGTGGATCCCACCTGGTCGAGTGGATGACTTTCAATCCTTGAGTGCTGATAACTTTAGGATACTGTCCTTGGGGAGGGTGTCTAAGTCAGGCCTATGACCCTACCCTAGGTACATGAACTCATCATTAGCCCCCGAATGGTTCAGGGTTTGAGTGAAAAAAGGAGTTGAAGGTGGTTCCGACTCGGTATTTGCGCTTGGAAAATGCCTTCCTTGGAGTGGAGGATCATATGACAACTTTGAATTGATTTTCAGTCGCCGTGACCCATTCATGAAGAGTCGGTTGAACTTTTGCTGATAAGCTCCGAGTGTTGATATGGCATGCAATCATTGATGCGATTGCTTGCTCTGCTGTTCCCGGATCTTGCGGGATTCGAAATTTGGGGAAGCGCGCGGGACGGAACGGTCCGCGGTAAACGGAACGGAGTAAGCGTGGACGCCTCGATCCCCGCGCCGCCTTTTTCACCACGTACCGAGCATGCACCAGTTGTGGGATTTGACAGGATCGCCCGGGCCCATCTGTCAGTCACTCGGAAATGGGACCATATAAGGTTTTGAGCCAGGGCATTTTGCACAGTCTGCCTCTGTTTCTCCTTCTTCTTCCTCTGCTTCTCCACCACAGCCGCATCCGCCCTCGAGTTCGCTATGGCGAAGGAAAAGACGGCGGCGCTTGAGTGCGCTAAGAAAGGCGCCGCGAAGGGGAAGGGGAAGAAGACCAGCCGGGGCGGGTCGTCATCAAGATCTGGTTTGCCGCCCGGCTGGGTCCAAGGCGACTGGATCCGATCCACCATCCAGATGACCGATTTGCAAGACCTGGCCGAAAGCGGGGTGATCGAGCATGGATCTTGGAGGCTCCCGGGAGATGAGACGGAGCCGCGGCCTCAGGAGGGTGAGTGCGTTTTGCTCGCCACTCACGTCGACCGTGGTTTCTCTTTGCCTCCGCATCCTTTCTTCTGTGGTTTCCTGAACTTATTTGGAGCTCAACTCCACCATTTTTCTCCCAACACCATCATATATCTTTCTTCCTTTGTCTCCATGTGCGAAAACTTCTTGGGCTGTCGATCACACTGGGGCTTGTTTAAACACATTTTTACTTGTCGCTCACAAACCATGAAAAAAGCTAGCCCGAATGATGAGAAAACCCAGGTGATCCAGATGTGTGGGGGCTTGGGTATCCAGATGAGGGGGGAGAGCGCCTTTCCAGCCATGACCCTTCCTGACTCGGTCAGAGGATGGCAGTCGACTTGGTTTTACTGCAAAGACAAGTCGACTCCTTCCCAGTCGACTGGCCTCCCCCCTTTTCCTTGGATAGAGTTCGGAAACCCACCTCCTTGACGGTGGATCCAGCAGAGAAGGTAGAAGTGTCTATGTTGATGGAGTGGGTGGTTCAACTGATCCGCGAGGGAGTGACTGGAACGGATCTGTTAGAAGTTATTCTCAGTCGACGTATCGAACCTCTCCAAGCTCGCGATCATCCCATGTGGATGTACTTGGAGATCGAGGACTCCACTCGGATCCATCCAGAGGACGTTAATGAGAAGACCATGTCACAGTGGGTGCAAGGCATCACCGGAAACAAGGATAACCCCAGGGGGTCCCGAAGAGTCCTACCATTCGACGCCAACAACTAGCCAGACAAGGTTCACTCTTTTGCCTTTCGAGTGTTTTCTATCCCAATTTTCAGTCATCCATTTTTCATTTGCTTCTGTGGCTTTGCAGATCTATACGGACACATACTCGATGCCAAATGGAGAGCAAGAGCAGTACTAGGAAGGAGGGGAAAGCGGAGGTGAGAGCAATATGGATTGGCAATCTGATGGAGGAGAGGAGGAGGAGGAGAGCGAGGACTCAAGCAGTGAGGAAGAAGTCGAGTCGCCGCCCCGCACTGAGAGGTGTTCCAAACAATTCCATGACCCAGCGAGTGTCAGCGGAAAGGCGACTGCGCCGACTGGACAATCTTCCAAACGCACTCGGACTTCATTCCGGTGCCAACTGAAAAGGCCCCAAAGCAGCCCAAAGTTGCAGCATCGAAGCCTCGAAAGGCCTTGCCCCAGATCAAGATCGACGTCCCCGTCGCTTCTGCGTAAGTGTCTCGGACTTTCTCTTATTTCAAAAGCCTTTGCTGTCGACTCGTTTCTTGACTTGACCAAGTGGATCTTGAAATTCATAGTGCTGCAACTTCTGCGACTTCTACAGACCGTTATCAAAGAAATGACGAGGAAGCTGAAGATGCCGTTACTTCAAAAGCTGGTATGACTTATGATGTTCTGTTTTGTTTTCATTGACTTGACTTCCGATCGACTGAGTTCTTACAGTTGAATCCTTTCAGCCCCGATGAACGTTATTGATCTTCCAGACGATGATGAGGACGAGCCCCAGCAGCCCTTGGAGAGGAGGGGCAGGACTTCAGGCAGGAGGACGCAAGCCAGCAAGAAAACACCAGCAATCCCTGCACCGGAACAGTCGACCCAACAATCCGGAGACCTCAATCGAGCCTCCGTTACCTTCGCGAATCCTGTGTCGACTGGACAGCCTTCTGCATCGACTGCACAAGCTCCAGTCTCTTCCATGTCGGTCCATGCTTCGAATCCTCAAGTTGCTGTGACTGCTTCACCGAATCCACTGTTTACCATCTATCATGTCCCGCAGGACCCCGCTGAAGCTGCCAAGGAAGCCATTCGTCAAGCGGGTCTGATGAAGGATCAGATGAAGGTGGTGCGAGAAGCCAGTCTAGCTGCCTATGATGCCAATTCTGCTCTTCAGGCCAATGTTCAGGTCAGCTGTCTTCCGACTGATTTTTCAACTCGTTGCTTGTTCTGTTAGGATATGGTACCTGAAAACTTGCTTTGTCTTACATCTGTACACCCAATGGGTGTTGCTGCTTGTAACTTTTCTTGAGTAGCTTTTCTGTGTGAGTCGGCTAGGCAGCGTCGAGTGTATCAATACTTTTGGAGCAATGGGGGCACGCTGAGTGCACCCACTAGGTGTAGTCCCCGAGGCCACCGTCGGGTCGTCTGACTCGAAGGTGGTCTTTGAACGAAATTTGCTTTGATTATTCTTCCACTAGACCATGTCGAGTGGAATCAGGTCCAGTGGGGGCACGCAGAGTGCACCCACTGGGTGTAGTCCCCGAGACGGTAGTCGATTGCTGGCAGTTGGCTGTGGTCTGAAAACATAACTTCTTCTTTTTTTCTCTCGACTGGCCGGGCCTAGTCGATTGAACCAGTGGGGGCACGCTAAGTGCACCCACTGGGTGTAGTCCCCGAGACTACTGTTGGATATTTTTGATTTGGCAGTAGTCTTAGAACTGTTTGAATTATCTTACATTGCTCAGAAGCAATTAATCCTTATGTTCGTCGACTGACTGTTTATTTCTGCAGAGATCTTGTGAGCTTGGGGCTCGCTATACCGAGTTGGAAAAGAAACAGATCCAGCTCGACCTTGATCTGAAACATGCTCAAGAAAACTTGCAGAAGGCCAGGGACGAAGCAACTGGTATGGTTGGTGAGAGCTTGTTGACCGATTTTCGTCCTGTCTTCCCATTCCTTGTTCTGACCCAACTGTCATTTCTTGTAGAAAAAATGAGGGAGGCTCTGGAGAAGAAGGATCATGACCTTGCCGAGGCGCAGAAGGCAGCTCTAGAGAAGACAAGACTTGCTAAGGAGAAACTGGCTTCGGTCGGCAAACTGGAAGAAGAGAATGCCAAGCTGAAGACTGCCCTCGATGAAGCCAACAAGGAATCAACCCGACTAAAGAAGGACAAGGATGCCCTGACTGATAAAGCGAGTGACCTGGTACAGAGGAGGGACGAGCTGGGGACTTATCTGGGAGGGCTTGCCCAAAAGCTGTTCCTTATGCTTCAAGGTATTTCCTTCCCGATTGTTTTGCTGTTGTTGACTCGACATGTCACCGTCGACTCACCTCCTACTTTTGCACACAGAGTTCTGCTAGAATTTCGAGGAGGAGACCGGGCGGATCGAAACGAACTTGGATCCCATCAACTCCCCAATCAAGGATGAAGCTGCCATGAACGTGCTCCGACTGGAATCTCGTCTTGCGAGCGTCACTGATTACATTGCTCAACTAGAAGTGGATGTTTCCCGAGTCGACACTGCACTCTGGCCCAAAACCACGCTTCAGAATGACTTGGAATCTTTGATGACTCAACTCAACCAGATTCCCGATCGAGTGTTGGAATGGAAGAAGTCCTCTGCTCGTTGTGGTGCTGACGTGGCTCTGTCTCTGGTTCGAGTCCACTGCAAGGAAGTCAGGGAAAAGAAGCTCGCAACCCTCATGGTTGCCAATACCAAAAGGCTCAACTTTCAATCCTTCCTGGAGACTTTCATCGACGCAGCCACTCGGATCATAGACGGAATCGACTTGGGTGAGTTCGTCGAGCCTGCCAGCCCTCCTCCTAAGGAGTGAAAAACTTTATACCATGCTTAAATTTGCCTCAGAATGCCGAGTGGTTTTGTAACCGTTAAACTCTTTCGGGCCTGATGCCCGAGTACTTTATCCGTGGTCTGGAATCCTCAGAATTTATCCGAACTTGGTTTAACTCTGAATATGTTAGTGACCTGCCTCCGAGTGGAACTTGTTTCTTCACTCGGAATAGCTTTTGTTTTTGCGATGTAGTTTCAAAGAGAAGGTGACAGTCGACCTGCACCTCGTTGTCTTTGCGGATGAGGATGGAGTGCACGTTGTATTTGTGGCGTAGCTCCGAGGAGAAGGTCGCAGACGACCTGTACTTTGTTGTCCTTGCGGATGAGGATGGAGCGGACATTGTATTTATGGCATAGCTCTGAGGAGAAGGTCGCAGTCGACCTGTATCTCGTTAGTCTCCGAGTGGGAGGTTTGCTCTCCACTCGGTAGGATTGTTTAAACTTAGGCGATTACTGAACTGCAGCTAAGCCCCCGAGTGGGAGGTTTGCTCTCCACTCAGTAGGATTTTTAAACTTAGGCGGCATGGATGCAGCTAAGCCCCGAGTGGGAGGTTTGCTCTCCACTCAAGAGGATTTTTAAACTTAGGCGTAGCATTGGATCTGCAGCTAAGCCCCGAGTGGGAGGTTTGCTCTCCACTCGGTAGGAGTTTTAAACTTAGGCGAGTACTGGACTGCAGCTAAGCCCTCGAGTGGGAGATTTGCTCTCCACTCGGTAGGAATTTTTTAAACTTAGGCGAGTACTGGACTGCAGCTAAGCCCTCGAGTGGGAGGTTTGCTCACCACTCGGTAAACTTAGGTGAGTACTGGACTATAGCTAAGCCTCCGAGTGGGAGGTTTGCTCTCCACTCAGTAGGATTTTTTTAAGCTTAGCGTAGCATCGATGCAGTTAAACCCCGAGTGAGAGGTTTGCTCTCCACTCGGTAGGATTTTTTAAACTTAGGCTAGCATCGACTGCAGTTAAGCCCCGAGTGGGAGGTTTGCTCTCCACTGTAGGATTTTTAAACTTGGGCTAGCATGGATCAGTTAAGCCCCGAGTGGGAGGTTTGCTCTCCACTGTGGGATTTTTAAACTTGGGTAGTCTTGGACTGCAGTTAAGCCCCGAGTGGGAGGTTTGCTCTCCACTCGGTAGGATTTTTAAACTTAGGCAAATCTTGGACTGCAGCTAAGCCCCGGAGTGGGAGGGTTGCTCTCCACTGTAGGATTTTTTAAACTTAGGCTAGCATCGATGCAGCTAAGCCCCCGAGTGGGAGGTTTGCTCTCCACTCGGTAGGATTTTTTTAAACTTAGGCGAGTACTGGACTACAGCTAAGCCCCCGAGTGGAAGGCTTGCTCACCACTCGGTAGGATTTTTCGAACTTAGGCGAAACGGATTCGCAGCTAAGTTTTCAAGTGAGAGGCTTGCTCACCACTCGGTAAGATTTTTTGAACTTAGGCGAAACGCATTCGCAGCAAAGTCACCCAATGGGGGATTTCAGACACAAGTATGAGCAACGACAGTTATTTTAGAAGACTTTAAAGCTCTGTCTTTGATAAACAAACTACAAAGGTATTTCTTATTACATCTCGATAGACTGAGTGCTTACGTATTTCTTGTGCTCGACATTGTAGAGGTGGTACGCTCCATTGTGGAGTACTTTGGTGACTGAGGGAGTCCTGGATTAGGGGGTATCCGGACAGCCGGACTATATCCTTTGGCCGGACTGTTGGACTATGAAGATACAAGATTGAAGACTTCGTCCCGTTTCCGGATGGGACTCTCCTTGGCGTGGAAGGCAAGTTTGGCAATACAGATATGTAGATCTCCTTCCTTGTAACCGAATGTGTAACCCTAGCCCCCTCCAGTGTCTATATAAACCGGAGGGTTTAGTCCGTAGGACAAGAACAACAATCATACCATAGGCTAGCTTCTAGGGTTTAGCCTCTATGATCTCGTGGTAGATCAAGTCTTGTAATACTCATATCATCAAGATCAATCAAGCAGGAAGTAGGGTATTACCTCCATTGAGAGGGCCCGAACCTAGGTAAACATCGTGTCCCCTACCTCCTGTTACCATCCGCCTTAGACGCACAGTTCGGGACCCCCTACCCGAGATCCGCCGGTTTTGACACCGACATTGGTGCTTTCATTGAGAGTTCCACTGTGCCGTCACCGTAAGGAAGGATGCCTTATCTCGTTGTCAAGGACAACGTCACCTCTGGGGGAGCCCTGGCTGTCGGCCAAACTCTCCGGTTAGGCGGCTTCATCATGACCGCCCGTTCGGCTGCTGCACCGACGATGACTTCTCGGGTCATCAAAAACCGCCTCCACGTCGGCTCGGAACTTGCCGAGCAGATGAATCCAGTGGATCTCTCTTCCCTAAACGAGCTCTTGGATCGCATCGTCGCTCTGGGAGTCGCTACGGACTATGATCGGATTGGGCTTAAACCCGACCAAAGGGAGATTAACTCTCCTCCAGTCACCCATCAGATAGCGGTGGTGGAGGAACAATGCGGCGATTCTTCCTCTATCTTAAAAACAAACTATGTCCGGATTCCCGAGCTCTCCGAGCCGGATACCCGTTTACGGAAGGACATCGCCCAAGCCCTGAACCTAGAATCAGGCAGCGGGCCAGACCTATCGGGCAACATACTGGAGCCCGAACTTCCAAGATCGGAAACTCCTCGCCTCGGTCTCGTGTCGGGTCAGGGTTTGGACTCAAATCCACCCACCCACCCGAGATACAACGATCTTTCCCACATTAGGCAAGAGCCCTGTGAAACAAGACATCACTATTGGGCCGATTCTCCTTGTAATGAACAAGGTCAAGGACTGCCCTTGAGGAAGACGCAATCTCATTCTTCTGCAATAATTGCACTGACAAGGGAATCCTTAACGCCATAAGTCGCCGTGACATAGCATGCTTCGCTGACTTGGCGGCCATAGTACAGAAGTACAGTGCGATGGAAAGTGCCTGGAAAACCGAAACAAAATTCTGGGATAATCTGGCTCTTAGTAAACACCCAGTCCGAATTAAAAGGGTGCACTCTCATAAGTCGCCCGATTCAATCACAAAGAAACAAAAGCCCATTACAGGGTGTGGAACCGTATTGGAGGGATGGCTTAACGGGCCCTGCAAAATCCACAGTACAGCCGATACCATACCAACACATAGCCTGAGAGCATGTTGGGTACTCCGGCAGGTGGCCAAAAGCGGAGAGGATCTCCTCATTCAAAACACCGCAGAGCACCATCCCGTGGATAACAATACAATATTGACAGTCTTCGAGACATTCGCCTCAAATAATAGGCGCAAGCGAGCACTTCGTAGTCTTGCCGAAGTCTGCCACGTGGCAACAATAAATCCATGGAGCGACACGGCTATCACCTTCAATGCCAGTGATGAACCTAAAATCCGAACAGCCCGAGCACCAGCCGCATTGGTCCTTAGTCCAATTGTGGACGGCTTTCGGCTCACTAAAGTGCTCATGGACGGCGGCAACGGATTAAACCTCATTTATGAGGAGACTCTTCAAAAAATGGAGATAGACAGAAACCGCATTGAGCAAAGCAGCAGGGCCTTCAGAGGAATTATCCCCAGTCGGGAGGCATGTCGCACTGGGAAAATCACACTAGATGTGGTATTCGGTACGCCAGAGAATTATAGGTCCGAAGAAATCACATCCAAGTGGCCCCGTTCAGTAGCGGATACCACGCCCTTCTAGGGAGGGAGGCATTCACAACCTTCCAAGCCATACCCCATTACGGGTACATGAAGCTCAAAATGCCCGGGCCCAACGGAATCATCACTCTAGCTAGTGATCCGGACATAGCACTCCGCGCCAAGAACAAAACAGCCGCACTGGCCCTCGAGGCATTATCCGAAGCCCTCGCGTCCGAGGAATTAATTGCGCTGCGCTCCACAGTGGACAGGGACGACGTGATACTCGACAAAAGATCCAAGTCCACCTCTTTTAAACCAGCGGATGAAATAGTCAAATTCCAAGTCCACCCAACAGACCCTACAAAACAGCTTCCATCGGGGCATAGTTAAACCCCGCCATAGACGCCGCACTACGGGAGTTCCTGCGCGAGAATTGGGACATATTTGCCTGGCATCCCTCAGATATGCCAGGAATCCCACGCAGGCTGGCCGAGCATAGCCTTAACATTCTAAAGGGATTCAAGCCGGTCAAGAAGACCCTTCGGCGTTTCTCTGAACCTAAGAGACAAGCCATGGGAGAGGAGCTAGCCAAGTTACTGGAGGCCGGATTCATTAGAGAAATAAAACATCCAGACTGGCTAGCAAACCTGGTGATGGTACCAAAGAAGGATAAACCGGCGCCTATGTGTGGATTTCAAAGACCTGAACAAGGCTTGTCCTAAGGATCCTTTCCCCCCCCGCGATCGATCAAATTATCGATGCTACGCAGGACACGATTCATTGTGTTTCTCGACGATACTCCGGATACCATCGATTAAGATGGCAGAGTCCAACCAAGCCAAGAATCGCATTTATCACCCCATACGACCCTTCTATTTTAATACTATGCCTTTTGGGCTTAAGAACGCCCGTGCAACGATCAACACATGATTCGACATGCCCGGAAAACAGATTGGCAAAACAAAGGAGGCATACATAGTCGATGTGGTCATCAAAACCGACACGCCGAATCCCTAATAGACGACTTGAGGCTCACGCTCGACAATCTCCGAACATACGACATCAAGCTCAATCCGAAAATGCGTTTCGGCGCGTTCGCCGGAAAGCTCCCGGCTTCATCATCTCCAAGAGAGGAATTGAAACAACCGCTAAAATTGAAGCTCACACAGTTGGCCATCCAAACTGACCTCAAGCAAATCCAGAAATTAACTGGATGTGTGGCGGCCTTAAGCCGCTTTATTTCCTGCTTAGGAGAAAAGGCATTACCCCTTTATCGCCTTATTCGGCGCACCGAACACTTCGAGTGGACGGACGCGGCCACAGGCGGACTGGAAGACATAAAGGCCATCCTGGCCACTAACCTAATCCTGGCCGCGCAGAACATCGGCGAACCAATGCTGCTATATATAGCGGCAACTCATCAAGTTGTAAGCGCAGTGCTCATCGTCGAACGAGAAACGGACGGACATAAATTCCCACTTCAAAAGCCGGTATATTTTGTATCCACTGTCCTCACTCCATGTAAATCGCGATACCCGCATTATCAAAAGATAGCATATGCGGTATTCATGGCATCCCGGAAACTAAGACACTACTTTCAAGAGTGTTCAATCACAGTGGCCTTGGAAGTACCACTCCACGACATAATAAACAACCGCGATGCCATGGGCTGGATTGCCAAATGGGCCATAGAGCTCCTCCCGTTTGACATAACATATAAACCTCGGCGAGCCATTAAGTCACAAGTGCTGGCCGATTTTGTCGCCGAATGGACAGAAGCCGAACTCCCTAAAGAGTATGGCGCGTACTCCAATTGGATTATGCACTTCGACGGCTCTAAAATGATGGCTGGTCTGGGGGCTGGCGTCATTCTGACGTCCCCCACCGGAGATACAGTCCAATACGTACTCCAAATACTATACACAGACTCCAACAACGCAGCCGAATATGAGGCCCTGTTACATGGTCTTCGGATGTCAGTTTCCATGGGCATTTGACACCTGGAGGTACGTGGGGACTCGAACCTCGCAATATCCCAAATAAATGGAGACTTCGATGCCAAGGATTCGAAAATGGCGGCTTATCGCAACGCCGTCCTCAAAATGTCAGCTCGGTTCGAGGGGCTCAATTCCACCATGTGGCTCGAAAACAATCAGCGGCGGATATCCTCGCCAGATCGGCGCTTAAGCGCGACCTCGCCCCACCTAACATCTTCTTGGAAAGGCTGTTTAAGCCATCCGTGGTATGGGAAGGGACACCGATAACAATAGTCCGGACCCGCCACAACGCGCATAATCAACACTCGACACAATCGGAGGCTCGCCACCGAATAATACCTTCAGCCCACGTAATAATGGCCGCCATCGCCTGTGGACAGTAATCATTCTGGCCTACCTAACCAGGCAGGAACTTCCCGAGGACCAAAATGAGGCACGCTGCATAGTGCGGTGATCTAAAGCCTATAAGGTCCACGAGGGAGAGCTTTATAAGAAAAGCACTACCGGAATCCTTCAAAGGTGCATCTCCAAAGAGGAAGGGCGGAAGCTTTTGGCAGAAATCCATGCTGGACTCGGCGGCCATCACGCCGCAGCCCGGGCCCTTGTAAGCAAGGCCTTCCGTACAGGTTTCTACTGGCCGACGGCCCGGGCAGATGCACAAGACTTGGTCCAATGATGTGTCGGTTGCCAGCTTTTTGCAAACCAAAGCCATATGCCGCCTACCGCTCTCCAAACCATCCCCATTACCTAGCCCTTTTTGGTCTGGGGGCTTGATATGGTCGGACCCCTTAAAGGGGGAACCCACAAGAAAAAATACTTACTGGTCATGGTGGATAAATTCACCAAATGGATAGAAGCCAAACCCGTTAAAACGGCCAAATCCGGACCGGTGATAGACTTCATATCTGGGGTTGTACACCGTTATGGCGTCCCCCACAGCATCACCACTGACAATGACACGAACTTTACAGCCGACGAGATCAAACTTTGGTGCAGCAACATGGGCATCAAGCTCGATTATGCTTCTGTCTATCACCCGCAAACTAACGGTCAAGTCGAGTGAGCAAATGGTCTTATCATGAGCGGCATCAAACCTAGATTAGTGCGGTCCTTAAAGGACTCTAACACGCACTGGGTAGAGGAGCTTGACTCTGTCTTATGGGGGCTGCAGACCACGCCGAATCGCACCACCGGATACACACCGTTCTTTATGGTGTACGGCGCAGGCGGTTCGCCTCAGGACATAATTCATGACTCACCTCGAAAGCGCATGTATGAAGAAAAAGAGGCCGAGCTTGATCGGCAGGACAGTTTGGACGCCCGGAGGAGGAGCGCGACGTGGCAAAAGCCCGCTCCGCATTCTATCGACAACAGTGCTCAAGATACCAAAGGTAGAAGTACGGGCCAAAACTTATAACGTTGGCGAACTAGTTCTACGCCTGCCGGAGAAGAAAAAGAACAAGCTTAAGCCCAAATGGGAAGGCCCCTTCATTATTGACCAAGTTCTGACTGGCGGAGCATACCGTCTGCGGGATGCGTCAGGCAATCAACTTGAGCCAAACCCATGGAACGCAGCCAGACCCCGAAGATTCTACGCCTAGCCGGACTCTATGTTCGTTTCCTTACCCTGTCCACTTTTCGCATATACATTATCTGTCTTTTCTCTCTTTCTTTCTTCTCTTTCCTTCTCCTAAAGGCCTTAAAAGGCCAACTTGTGTCTTGACTACACAATATTAACGTGCTAGTAGTGCTCATTATACCTGGGGGCTTCTTATACAGAAGCTTAATATAACTATTTTCCTGGGCTTCATGCCCCGCACATGTATTCTTCTTCTATCCCATCCAACAGGCTGTCTAGCCTACAATCCTGTTGGGAGTACTTTGCGGCTAACTCTACTTGGTCATATACCAAACTGACGGGGTCTCTTTCCCATCGGGCCCCACAGGTCCGACCTCGGCCATGTGGTTTGGGTCAGCCTTGGTATACCGTGTCTTCACCATGGCACAGGCTTCCCTGGCACCTTGATGGCAGGCCGATATCTTCCATAATCAGAAGCGCCGCCGCGCTCCCTTGAGCTTCACTGCAAGCTCTCCAATGCCTCCTGGCAGGGAGACGGATGGCCACAAGGCCTGGGCAATACCTTGCATCACCTGCCGAACTTGTTCGTGCAGTTGTAAGAGCTCTGGTAGAAGATCACCCGCAGACCCGGGCATCTCCTCCGCGGGATGACCCGTCAGCATACCTGCAGACATAACTCTGTTAGCTGGCTTCCTTGCCGAACTCTTTCAAAAGTTCGTTCAAGCACTTACTGAAAATGCCGCGTCGAAGCCGCTTATTCTCCTTCACGGAGTCCGCAAGCTGGGCTCGAACATCCTTCAGTTCCATGCTCAGCTGGGTATTGGCGTCTTGGAGATCGTTTTTCTCCCGCCTAACTTTCGTAAGCACGCGCTCGCCAGCCTTTAGCTACCGTAGGGCATGTTGCTCATCCGGATTCAGTCCGGAGTCATCTGCAATATCTATTGTTAGATTTGCAGGCACGCCACATACTATATGGTACCTATCATTCGTTGAAACAAGTGTTACCAGAGGGGGCCTTCTCGGACTCCTTCAATGCGGCAACTGCGGCCCGTAGTTGGGCCTTGCACTATTCCAGCTCTTGAGACAATTGGGTATTCTTCTCTGTAAAACCTGCACAAATAATGATCCTTCAATCAGGCCAGCCAACTGTTTCAAGTCTCAGGGCTACTCTATATATATATATATATATATATATATATATATATATATATATATATATATATATATATATAATCATCAAATTTTCTTACCAGATATCCTTTACATACGGGTCCGTGGCTCGCAAGACCATTTTGAGCAGACGGATGTACGATCTCCCGAGTTGAAGGCATCAAATGCCTCTTGGGAGAAACAAGCGAACGGAGTATGGCCCGCGACCTTTGGATTCATGGCGCCTCCACTTGAATTTGTAGCGGATATTTTATCCGCATCCTCTGTAGGAGGAGCATCCGGCGCGTGCCCCGTGTTAGCTTCCGGCTCTGTGTCCGGCCCTTGAGCCCGACTAGTAGAGGCGTGATCAGTAGCCTCTCCGGATATAGTCCGGCGAGCGTTTTTCCTTCTAGGAAACACGGGTGTTATTATGTTTTTAAAGACGACAACCACGGAGCGAGGTTTTGTATCATACCTCTGTGCCGGCGTCTCCGTCCGGACCGCCTTCCTTTTTAGCCTGCCCGGCTTCGGCGCCCCTTGTTGGCGAGTCACCGCGGGTTAGGCATGGCGTCCCAAGGGCCTTCCCTGTAAAACACCATACAGGTACGGTAGGTGAAATGCATAAAAGGGGATCCTTCTCGCAAGACGGGACTCCGGTTTTACTTACATGCGAGGCGGGGAGTAGCCCAGGATAGTCAGCTATAATGGCCACCATGGCATCATCACAGCTTAATTGATAGAATATCCTGTCGATCAGCTCCACAAATATGTCCGGATCCTCTTCGAGGCCGGGGTCAAGGGCCCGGTCAGGATCCTTCGGTTGTGGAGGTGGGCTGTTGACCTCCCTTACAGATTTTCACAGTTCCTGCATGAAATGGCAAGGTAAAAACATATGACGATGAATGCGGGAAGGATGGGAGTAAAGAATAACAACTTACCCAACTTGGAGGGTTGTACATGGGGAATCCATCCCGTGGCTTGATGCGGAGGAACTCCTCTTCCTCTCCCTTATACAAATCGGACATAATTTCTGCTAGAGCAGCAACTGAGTCCGGTCCCTTACGCCCGCAGCGAGTGGCATCATCTTCCCCGTTGAAGTGCCACATGGGGTGGCCTTGATATTGAAGTGGCTGCACCCCCCGCATAATGCATATTGACATAACCTCGGTTATTGTCAGTCATGATTGAGCCAGCACCTTTATCCGGCCCATCAGGTAAAGGACGTCTCTGTTATCTTCCTCCTGAGGGCTCCGTGGGCGCTAGCTTCGGCGTTTCTTCAAAGGGGCATTGTCGAACTCAGGAAGACCAATCCAAATAGGATTCGGAAGGGGGACGTCCTCCATATAAAACCACTCCGAAGGCCAGTCTTCGGATGTCTTCTTCGGGGTACCGGACAGGTATCCGGTCCCGGGGATGCGCCATATTTCGGCTCCGCCCACTTGATATATTGACCCCCTCTGTGTACGGGGCACAAGGCAGAATAGCTTCTTCCACGGCGTGAAGTGAGCTTCGCAGCCCAGAAACAACTCACAAAGGGCTACATAACCAGCGATGTGTAATATGGAAGCAGGGGTGAAATTATGCAACTAGGGCCGTAAAACTCCAGGAGCCCTCGGAGGAACGGACGGATTGGAAATCTGAGTCCCCTTAATAAATAAGGGACGAGGCATACCCGCTCCCCCTTGGAGGGGCTGGGAAAGCTCTCCGCTTGCTCCCCACCATTATAGGTGGCAAGCTCGGCTCGAACGGGGACCATATACACTGGAGGGAGAAATCCCTGGGTCTGTAACTCCCACTAATTGACTGTGCGGGACGAAACACTTCTTCCAATCTCCGGGCTTAGGGCTACGGGAGCGAGAGGAGGAGCTGCGATGGCCGGCCATGCTGGGGTGGATTTTCCCGAGCACGCTCCGGTGGATACTCGCCGTGGAAGGATGGTATGATTTGGATCTAAGAATCCCCGTCTCTTTAATAGACAGTCTACTCACATAGCGAGGGTGGCAAATGTAAAAATGCCCTGGCCTCTCGCATTCGCTCAACATGTGGAAGATAGCCATTATTGGACGTGGAAGCCAAGAAGCGCAACATTTATAGGAAGCCGGGCACTATTCAACAGGTATTCAGGATTTGGAGAAGAACCCGCCTTGCAATGCCGAAAACAATCTGCGCGCCGGACTCATCGTCATTGAAGCCTGGTTCGGGGGCTACTGAGGGAGTCCTGGATTTGGGGGTATCCAGACAGCCGGACTA
This sequence comes from Aegilops longissima, assembly GCA_021605205.1. Lineage (NCBI taxonomy): Eukaryota > Viridiplantae > Streptophyta > Magnoliopsida > Poales > Poaceae > Aegilops > Aegilops longissima. Next base: position 252,480,303 of record CM038677.1, on the reverse strand, counting down.
TATCCTTTGGCCGGACTGTTGGACTATGAAGATACAAGACTGAAGACTTCGTCCCGTGTCCGGATGGGACTCTCCTTGGCGTGGAAGGCAAGCTTGGCAATACGGATATGTAGATCTCCTTCCTTGTAACCGACTCTGTGTAACCCTATCCCCCTCCAGTGTCTGTATAAACCGGAGGGTTTAGTCCATAGGACAAGAACAACAATCATACCATAGGCTAGCTTCTAGGGTTTAGCCTCTACGATCTTGTGGTAGATCAATTCTTGTAATACTCATATCATCAAGATCAATCAAGCAGGAAGTAGGGTATTACCTCCATCGAGAGGGCCCGAACCTGGGTAAACATCGTGTCCCCTGCCTCCCGTCACCATCCGCCTTAGACGCACAGTTCGGGACCCCCTACCCGAGATCCGCTGGTTTTGACACCGACAGTGACAATGAAGAGGCCTTCCCATGTGGGAGCAAGCTTGTGAGGTTTCTGCTGACCCACTCGAAGGACCAAGTCTCCCTCTTGAAAGGCTCGACCCCTCACGTTTCTGGCATGGGGTCGACGCGGGTCTTGCTGATAAATGGTCGATCGAATCAAGGCCATCTCTCTTTCTTCTTCCAGGAGATCTACTGCATCTTGTCTCGCTTGCTCTGCTTCAGCTTCTGAGAAAAGCTCGACTCGTGGCGCGTTGTGAAGCATGTCACTCGGGAGTACAACCTCAGCTCTATGGACCAAAAAGAACAGAGTTCGGCCAATCGACCGATTAGGAGTTGTTCTCAATCCCCAAAGAACTGATGGAAGTTCATCAAACCAAGCTCCTGCGACATGCTTGAGGTCACGCATCAATCGAGGTTTGAGCCCTTTAAGAATCAATCTGTTTGCTCTTTCAGCTTGTCCATTCGACTAGGGATGGGCGACTGAAGCATAGTCGACCTGAGTGCCTTAGGAAGCGCAGAAGGCTCTGAACTCATCAGAGTCGAAGTTCGACCCATTGTCAGTGATGATGTTGTGCGGAACCCCATATCTGAATGTCAACTCTCTGATGAAGCTGGCAACAGTACTGGATTCAAGACTCTTGATAGGCTTGGCTTCAATCCACTTGGTGAACTTGTCGACTGCCACGAGCACATGAGTGAAGCCACTCCTACCAGTCCTCAGAGGTCCAACCATATCCAACCCCCAGACAGCAAAACGCCAGACGAGTGGAATGGTCTTCAAGGTAGATGTAGGCTTGTGAGACATGTTGGAGTAGAATTGGCATCCTTCGCATTTGTCCACTATATCTTTCGCCATTTCATTTGCTCGCGGCCAATAAAGTCCCACTCGGTATGCTTTGGCTACAATGGTCCCAGAGGACGCATGGTGACCACATGTCCCCGAGTGGATGTCGTTGAGGATCACTCGACCTTCTTCCGGCGTTATGCTTTTCTGGCCGACTCCTGTTACGCTTTCTCTGAACAGCTGACCTCTTATCACAGTGAAGGATTTGGATTGACGGCCGATCTGGTGAGCCTCCTCTTCATCCTCTGGGAGTTCCTTCCTAAGAATGTATGCAATGTATGGCACTGTCCAGTCGGGAGTGATGGCCAGAACCTCCATGACCAAGTCGACCAACGCTGGGACATCAACTTCAGTCAGATCAGTTGTACTCTTGCGGGGGCTCTTCTGTGAAAGGATCCTCTTGTACCGATGGGGTGTGAAGGTGCTCCAGAAACACGTTGCTGGGGATGGGCTCACGCTTCGAGCCAAATTTTGCCAGCTCATCAGCAGCCTGGTTCTTTAGTCGGGGAACGTGATGGAGCTCCAAACCCTCAAACTTCTTCTCTAGTTTCCTCACCGCATTGCAGTATCCTGTCATAGCTGGGCTCCTGACATCCAATTCCTTCATCATTTGATTCACAACTAGATCTGAGTCGCCATATACCATCAAGCGACGGACGCCGAGTGTGATGGCCATAAGCAACCCATATAAAAGTGCTTCATATTCTGCTTCATTGTTGGAGGAATCAAAGTGAATCTGGAGAACATAATTGAGTTTGTCACCTCTAGGGGACACCAGAACTACTCCTGCACCTGAACCGTTCAGCATCTTTGATCCGTCGAAGAACATGGTCCAATGATCTGACTGGACTTGAGTCGGGAGTTGCTGTTCAGTCCACTCGACCAGGAAATCTGCTATTGCCTGGGACTTGATTGCTTTCTTCGCCTCAAACTTGATATCCAGTGGTCCAAGTTCAATCGCCCATTTCGCCACTCGACCAGTTGCATCTCTATTGTTCAAAATTTCTGATAGTGGAGCGTCGCTGGCGACTGAGATCGGGTGATTTGAAAAATAGTGCACAACTTTCTTCACAGTCAAGTAGATTCCATAGACAAGCTTCTGATAATGCGGGTATCTCTGCTTGGATGGAGTCAGAGCTTCAGAAATATAATAGATTGGGAGTTGAACTTTATAGGCCTTGCCTTCCTCTTCCCGCTCGACCGTGAGTACAGTACTGACAACTTGTCCAGTGGCTGCAATGTAAAGTAGTAAAGGCTCTTTGCTGATTGGAGCAGCAAGCACCGGATGGGTGGAGAGCAGGGCTTTGAGCTCTGCAAACGCTGCATCAGCTTCGAGAGTCCACTTGAACGTGTTAGACTTTTTCATCAGTCAGTACAAAGGTAATGCTTTCTCGCCGAGACGAGAGATGAATCGACTTAAAGCAGCCAATCGACCAGTAAGCTTCTGCACATCATGAAGGCGCACATGGCGCTTCATTCGGAGAATGGCACCAACTTTGTCTGGGTTAGCGTCGATCCCTCGTACGGAAATGAGAAAACGGAGTAACTTTCCCCCGGGAACTCCGAATGTACACTTTGATGGATTCAGCTTGATATCATACCTTCTCAGGTTGGCAAAGGTTTCAGCTAGGTCAGTCAGCAGGTCGGAACCTTTGCGCGACTTAACCACGATGTCATCCATATATGCTTCCACATTCTGACTGATTTGAGTGAGCAGGCACTTTTGAATCATGCGCATGAATGTGGCACCAGCATTCTTGAGACCAAAAGGCATGGTGACATAAAAAAATCACCTGAATGGGGTGATGAAGGCTGTTTTTATTTGGAATCATCAATAACATGCGACATATCAGAATTAATAGCAGAAGCAGGTTTAGGTGTCCCAAGTTTACTCAAAACAGAAGGAGAATCAAGTGCAGAGCTAGATGGAAGTTCCTTACCTCCTCTCGTAGTTGAGGGAAAAATCTTGGTTCTTTCATCTTTTAAGTTCCTCAGAGTGATCAGCAGATATAGTTCCCAAGTGACTCAAAGAATAGAGCTATGCTCCCCGGCAACGGCGCCAGAAAATAGTCTTGATAACCCACAAGTATAGGGGATCGCAACAGTTTTTGAGGGTAGAGTATTCAACCCAAATTTATTGATTCGACACAAGGGGAGCCAAAAATATTCTCAAGTATTATTAGCTGAGTTTTCAATTCAACCACACCTGGATAGCTTAATATCTGCAACAAAGTATTTAGTAGCAAAGTAGTATGGAAGTAACAGTAACGGTAACAAAACTAACAGTAGCAGTTTTGTAGTGAATGTAACAGTGGAAACGGTAAAGTAACTAAGAAAAGAACAATATGTGAAAAGCTCGTAGGCAATGGATCAGTGATGGATAATTATGTCGGATGCGATTCTTCATGCAACAACTATAACATAGGGGGACATAGAACTAGCTCCAGTTCATCAACGTAATGTAGGCATGTATTCCGAATATAGTCATACGTGCTTATGGGAAAGAACTTGCATGACATCTTTTGTCCTACCCTCCCGTGGCAGCGGGGTCCTATTGGAAACTAAGGGATAGTAAGGCCTCCTTTTAATAGAGTACCAGACCAAAGCATTAACACTTAGTGAATACATGAACTCCTCAAACTACGGTCATCACCGGTAAGTATCCCGATTATTGTCACTTCGGGGTTAACAGATCATAACACATAATAGGTGACTATAGACTTGCAAGATAGGATCAAGAACTCACATATATTCATGAAAATATAATAGGTTCAGATCTGAAATCATGGCACTCGGGCCCTAGTGACAAGCATTAAGCATAGCAAAGTCATAGCAACATCAATCTTAGAACATAGTGGATAATAGGGATCAAACCCTAACAAAACTAACTCGATTACATGATAAATCTCATCCAACCCATCACCGTCCAGCAAGCCTACGATGGAATTACTCACGCACGGCGGTGAGCATCTTGAAATTGGCGATGGAGGAAGGTTGATGATGACGCTGGCGACGTATTCCCCTCTCCGGAGCCCCGAATGGACTCCAGATCAGCCCTCCTGAGAGAGTTTAGGGCTTGGCGGCGGCTCCGTATCGTAAAACGCGATGAATCCTTCTCTCTGATTTTTTCTCCCCGAACGTGAATATATAGAGTCGGAGTTGAGGTCGGTGGAGCAACAGGGGGGCGACGAGGCAAGGGGGCGCACCCGGGGGTATGGCGCGCCCCCACCCTCGTGGACAGGGTGTGGGCCCCCTGGTCTAGATTATTTCGCCAGTATATTTTATATATTCCAAAAATATTCTCCGTGAAGTTTCAGGTCATTCCGAGAACTTTTATTTCTGCACAAAAATAACACCATGGCAATTCTGCTGAAAACAACATCAGTCCGGGTTAGTTCCATTCAAATCATGCAAGTTAGAGTCCAAAACAAGGGCAAAAGTGTTTGGAAAAGTAGATACGATGGAGACGTATCATAGCATCAACTAAACAAGGCAACATGATATAGCAGGTTCAGACTTAGCAGAAAACATTAAGTCACTAAAACAGAAACAACAAGTACCCCACTTTGCGAGCTTGTTCCAATCAACACAGGGCATAACAAAATAAATGGATTGCACCACTGCAAAGATGGCATGATTATGCTACTAAAACATGTTGGCATGATGCTCAAAAGAGAATCACACAAAATTCTATGAAAATGAAAAAATGACATGTTAAAGGAGTCTAAGGGAAACAAGATGAGCAGTAACATGCATGCAAACTACCCACTCGTCTAGAGAACTCACAGATGAACATTTCAGTATATCATATGCGCAAATCGGAGCAACGAGCATGGAATTACGCAAGGTCAAACAAGTGCACATGGGGTAGAAAAACTAGGACTTGGAGTTTTATCACCTCTCGGATCTTGGGTTCCGAGGTGGCGGCGGCTCGCCGGAGACGAGGGCGAGGAGCTTGCCGACGAGGTCGAGGAGGCCGGGCGGCGCGAGATCTGGCCGGATCCCACCATATCCGGGCGGGCGGCGGCTGCGGAGTTGCGGCCGGCGGCGAACGGTGGCAGCGAGGCGGGCGGACACAGCGTGGCTCGGGCGGTGCTGCTCGGGCAGCGCGCTAAGCGGCGTGGAGGCCGTGGCGGCAACTCGAGACGACGGCGGTGGCGGCGCGGCAAGCAGCAGGGGCTCGTGGCGCTGCTGGGAGGCGGCGACGCGACGACCCGGGCTGGGAGGGCCGGATCTGGGCCCCATGGGCCCGCGACGGCGGGAGGCGGCTGTGGCTGACGTGGTGCTCCCTGATTTGCTAAGGGGAGTGGCGCGGACGTGTCCGGCGGCGCGGAGGAGGTGGGAGCTAGGGTTTGATTCGAAAATGGAGGAGGGGTGCCTTTTTATAGCTAGAGGGACTTAGGAGAGGGCTATTGAGGTGCGGTTTTCGCCCACACGATCATGATCCAACGATGAAGAGCATGGAGGGGGTTTAGATGGGCTAGTCGGCTGTTGTGGAGGGGTGTTGGGCTGCAAAGGGAAAGAGGTCCGACGGTTAACGCGGTTAACCGTTTGGGCGTCAAACGACCTCCAAATGGAACGAAATTTGATAGGCGGTCTACCGGTTATATACCAAGACGACTCATCAACTCTCGGCATATTCCGAGAATGTTTTTCTCCCGCTCACGAAACAAGATCTGGAAAGTGCGGTGGGTGCATGTGAGAGTGCCGGATTCCGAAACAGACAACAAAAAAGTGACCAGATGCAAGTTCTGAAAATCATGCAGATGAAATGCACATGATGACATGGCAAAGTGCAACACGCAAGCAAAAGACATGACAACGGCTGCGAATAACTGGGATACACCTGGCGCATTGGTCTCAGGGCGTCACAACTCTCCTCCACTAATAGAAGATCTCGTCCCGAGATCTCAGGAACGAGACGAAAGAGAAAGAGGATGACGTAAAACAAGAGCTGAAGAGAGAAGATGAACAAAGTCGAGATCACTCAGGTAGAAAAGAGGAACTATGATTATGACGAGAATCAAAAGCTCAAGGAGTAAGATAGAATCTAGAACCACTCCGGTTAGAACAAGATAGAAAAAGGAATAAGAATGAAATAATTCGGATAGCGTCCGAGTAGAAAATGGAAAGCAGAGATTGGTAAGATAAGGACTTCAAAAGAGGACTTGACACTCTGGAAAAGAAAAGATGAAAACACGGCGAATCGAGAATGTGATATGATGAACAAACTCTAAAAATAAGAGATTAATAAACTTGATGAAAGAAGAATAAGAATTATGTTATGCTTATCCTCGACCAATTTATGGATTGCATACAACTTATTCACGTTGAAGGAGATTAAGGGGAGATATAGTGCAAAAGTTGAGAAAGTCTTCATTAACCACCTGTAGGATTGGAAAGAATGAATGAATTGATACGATAACAACAGAAAAGGAAATATTGAACGAACCACCATAAGAATTTGAAAATGAATGAAGAAATAGAATTCCTCACCGGGAAGAATTAGAAAAAGCATGAATGATAGCTGTAATGTGAGGACAAAGAATTCTTCTGGAATGATGGCCATTGGTGAAACGAAACGGAAAACAACTCCAAACATACTCCGGATGGGTAAGAAAAGAATTCTTGATGACTAGAAAAAAATAAGAGGACAACACAAGCTAGCACCACGAATCTTCAAGAGAACAGAGCAAGATTTAAGAGAAACTCTTCTTCGCTCCTCAAAGCTGAGAATGACGACGAGAAGTACCGTGAAGAATTACAGAGATACTCCGGAACAATGAATACTAGAAATGTTGGCCGAAGTTGAAAAGAATTTGAAAGCAATCTCGGAGACGGCAATTGACTGATGAAAATTCATTCTTACGTCAAACTTGAAAAGAAATGGGAGTAACTCTCAGGTAAGATCATGGGAAAAGACCTGTGGGTTAGGGCCCATTGAAAAGAAAACACCGTTGGAAAGAATTGTTGCAGAGAGAGACGATGCATCGGAACAACTGAAAGACTTAAATGAGGTGACAACCTCGAAATAATTGAATGCAAATACAAATATTCTGGGATGTCTTGAGCACTCCGGAAGGATAAACTGGTGAGAGGCGAACGAGCAGGGGGAAACATTTTAGATGAAAAGAATATGATCAACCCGAAAAACATAAATTGAATCCACCGGAAAAGAAAATGAGAGAGAGGGAATCACGAACTAGAATCCACCGGTTGAAACAATTAAGGAAAGAATGAAGAGGCTTCTCACGAATAAAATGGATGGCCGATTAGAGGCTTTACACTCCGGGAAGAAAAAGGGTGGGAGGATAGTGAAAAACAAAGTCAACTTGGAACGGGGAACCGACGAATAAGAGAAAAGCACTGGTTGAAATAATTGAGGAAAGAATGCAAAGGCTTTGCACGAGTAGCATGGATACTCGATTACGGACTCCGGCTCCAACAAGAAAATGGTGGGTGAGTGGGAAAAAGAAAGACAACTTCAGACGACATTGTTTATCTTCTGACGGAGAAACAACGTCGTTGAGAAAGAACTTAGGACTGATCTTGCAAATGACGAAGAGGGTCGAATCAACTCGAAGAGAAGTGCGCCGGATGAAAAGAGGATTGAGAACACAACGATCAAAAGAAGCTTGCGTGATCCTAAAAAAATTGAAGGGGGAGAGGAGTAAGTCAAAATACCTACGTCAAGATTTCTCACTAGAGCGACGAAGGGGTTGAGGAGTAAAAAGAAGTCCTACTCTCATATAACTAGACTCTGAAATAGTTTTCTTCTAAAATCGACAACGACCAACTACGATCAATCAAGGGGGCTCCTATGGTCGATCGAGGCTCTGATACCAACTTGCTACACCCAATATGCGATCCTATCCGAGAGGAAATCGAAGGTCCCACCAAGGATAGAGCCACATATTGAAGACGCTTTTGCAAGGTGGATATCATTACATTGTGTCATTACATAATAGTCGGGGATAGATATAGATACAAAGGCATACAAATGCCACAAGAATACATCACATCATACATAAGAAAAACATCCGGCTATGGATGAAACACAAACAAAAACTCAAACGACATCCACCCTGCTAGCCCAAGCTGCCGACCAGGAACCTAACCCCTGATCGAAGAAGAAGAAGGAGAAGAACTCGAAAACAAGCAAGCATTGCTCTCACGTCGGATCATCCCATTACCTGCACCCGCAACTGTTGTTTTAGTAATCTGTGAGCCACAAGGACTCAGCAATCCCATTACCATGGGTATCAAGACGAGCAAAGCTTAATGGGTATGTAAAGGGTAGGTGGTGAGGTTGCAGCAGCACTAAGCATTGTATGGTGGCTAACTTATGAGTACAAGAGTAAGATGAGAAGCTACGTAAACGGTCGCAAACTAGTAATGATCAATAAGTGATCCTGAACTACATACGAGTCAAACATAACCCCACTATGTTCTCTTCTCGAACTCACTCGAAAAGAGACGAGCACGCTTACGCACGTGGTTGGTGTATTTTACTTCGAATCTGGTGTCAATTTCTCTACAGCCGGATATTAAAAATTCCCATCTGCCACATAACCGCGGGATTCCCAACTTAGCCCATGACAAACTCATGATCCGTGGAGACAATCCTCCATCTCGGGACCCTCCGATAAGACTCGTAATCCCAGTGCACAAGACATTTCGACAATGGTATAACAAGTCCAGCAAGACCTCCCGGCGTGCCGTTACCCTGATAGTAGCTGCGCGTATCTCGTCTCAGGCCACGACCGGATGGGACATCCGACGAGTAAAACCAGATCCTCGAGTTTCCTCGTGGTGGCCCCGCAGTCTACCAGTTTGGGACCAACACCAACAACACTGGCCCCCCTGTATTATGTTAAATTACTCCTCGAGTAGCGCTAACTCCCTATGCGTCAGGTTTAATATCATGCTTAGTTATTATGTTGGGCAAATGGTAAAACCAATGTTCGGTCTGCTACATCTTAAGCACTGGTTGGTTTTCCCTTGAAGAGGAAAGGGTGATGCAGTAAAGTAGCGTAAGTATTTCCCTCACTTTTTGAGAACCAAGGTATCAATCCAGTAGGAGGCCACGTGTGAGTCCATCGTACCTACACAAGTAAACAAACTCCTCGCAACCAACGCAATAAAGGGGTTGTCAATCCCTTCACGGTCACTTACGAAAGTGAGATCTGATAGATTTGATAAAATAATATTTTTGGTATTTTTATTATAAAGATGCAAAGTGAAATAAAAATCAATGAAAATAACTAAGTGTTGGAAGATTAATATGATGGAAAATAGACCCGGGGGCCATATGTTTCATTAGTGGCTTCTCTCGAGAGCATAAGTATTTACGGTGGGTGAACAAATTACTGTTGAGCAATTGACAGAATTGAGCATAGTTATGAGAATATCTAGGTATGATCATGTATATAGGCATCACGTCCGAGAAAAGTAGACCGACTCCTGCCTGCATCTACTATATTACTCCACACATTGACCGCTATCGAGCATGCATCTAGAGTATTAAGTTCATAAGAACAGAGTAACGCCTTAAGCAAGATGACATGATGTAGAGGGACAAACTCATGCAATATGAAATAAACCCCATCTTGTTATCCTCGATGGCAACAATACAATACGTGCCTTGTTGCCCTTACTGTCACTAGGAAAGGACACCGCACGATTAAACCCAAAGCTAAGCACTTCTCCCATTGCAAGAAGGATCGATCTAGTAGGCCAAACTAAACCGGTAATTCGAAGAGACTTGCAAAGATAACCAATCATACATATAAAAATTCAGAGAAGATTCAAATATTGTTCATAGATAAACTAGATCATAAACCCACAATTCATCGGTCTCAACAAACACACTGCAAAAGAAGATTACATCGAATAGATCTCCACAAGAGAGGGGGAGAACTTTGTATTGAGATCCAAAAAGAAGAAGAAGCCATCTAGCTAATAACTATAAACCCGAAGGACTGAAGTAAACTACTCACACATCATCGGAGAGGCTGTGGTGTTGATGTATAAGCCTCCGTGATCAATGCCCCCTCCGGCGGAGCGCCGAAAAAGGCCCCAAGATGGGATCTCATGGGTACAGAAGGTTGTGGCGGTGAATTAAGTTTCTGGCTCCGTATCTGGTAGTTTGGGGGTACGTAGGTATATATAGGAGGAAGAAGTACGTCGGTGGAGCAACAGGGGTCCCACAAGGGTGGAGGGCGCGCCTAGGGGGGTAGGCGCGCCCCCTACCTCGTGCCCCCTCGGGAGATGCCCTGGCATGGACTCCAAGTCTTCTGGCTCACGTTCGTTCCAAAAGTCACATCCTCGAAGGTTTCATTCCGTCTGGACTCCGTTTGATATCCTTTTTTTGTGAAACTCTGAAATAGGCAAAAAAACAACAATTTGGGCTGGGCCTCCGGTCAATAAGTTAGTCCCAAAAATAATATAAAAGTGTATAATAAAGCCCATTAAACATCTAAAACAAAATATATAATAGCATGGAACAATCAAAAATTATAGATACGTTGGAGACGTATCAAGCATCCCCAAGCTTATTCCTGTTCGTCCTCGAGTAGGTAAATGATAAAAACAGAATTTTAGATGTGGAATGCTTCTTTAGCATAATTTTCAATGTAATTCTTCTTATTGTGGCATGAATATTCAGATTCGATATGATTCAAGACAAAAGTTCATGTTGACATAAAAATAATAATACTTCAAGCATGCTTAACCAAGCAATTATGTCTTATCAAAATAACATAGCCAAAGCAAGTTATCCCTACAAAATCATATCGTCTGGCTATGCTCCATCTTCCCCACACAAAACATTCATACCATGTACAACCCCGGTTTTAGCCAAGCAATTGGTTCATACTTTTTAACGCGCTTCAGCATTTTCAATCTTTATGCAGTACATGAGCGCAAGCCATGGATATATCACTATGGTGGAGTGTGGTATAATGATAGGGGTTATATGGGAAGACAAAAAAAGGAGAAAGTCTCACATCGACGAGGCTAATCAACGGGCTATGGAGATGCCCATCAATTGATGTCAATGCGAGGAGTAAGGATTGCCATGCAACAAATGCACTAGAGCTATAAGTATATGAAAGCTCAACAAAAGAAACTAAGTGGGTGTGCATCCAACTTGCTTGCTCACGAAGACCTCGGGCATGTGAGGAAGCCCATCATTGGAATATACAAGCCAAGTTCTATAACTAAATTTCCCACTAGTATATGAAAGGGACAGAATGAGAGACTCTCTATCATAAGGATCATGGTGCTACTTTGAAGCACAAGTGTGGTAAAAAGATAGTAGCATTGTCCCTTCTCTCTTTTTCTCTCATTTATTTTTTCTTTTTTTCTTTTTCTTTTTGGGCCTTTTCTCTTTTTTTCTTGGCCTCGTTTTTTCTTTTTCTTTTGTTAGTCTGGAGTCTCATCCCGACTTGTGAGGGAATCATAGTCTCCATCATCCTTTCCTCACTTGGGACAATGCTCTAATAATGATGATCATCACACTTTTATTTTCTTACAACTCATGAATTACAACTCAATACTTAGAACAACATATGACTCTATGTGAATGCCTCCGGTAGTGTACCGGGATATGCAATGAATCAAGAGTGACATGCATGAAAAAATTATGAACGGTGGCTTTGCCACAAATACGATGTCAACTACATGATCATGCAAAGCAATATGACAATGATGGAACGTGTCATGATGAATGAAACGGTGGAAAGTTGCATGGCAATATATCTCGGAATGGCTATGGAAATGCCATAATAGGTAGGTATGGTGGCTCTTTTGAGGAAGATATAAGGAGGTTTATGTGTAATAGAACGTATCATATCACGGGGTTTGGATGCACCGGCGAAGTTTGCACCAACTCTCAAGGTGAGAAAGGGCAATGCACAGTACCGTAGAGGCTAGAAAATTGCGGGAAGGTAAGTATAATCCATGGACTCACATTAGTCATAAAGAACTCATATACTTATTGCAAAAATTTACTTGCCCTTGAAGCAAAGTACTACTACGCATGCTCCTAGGGGAAGGGTTGGTAGGAGTTAACCATCTCGTGATCCCGACAGCCACACAAAGGATGACAATCAACAAATATTTCATGCTCCGACTTCGTTACATAACGGTTCACCATACGTGCATGCTACGGGATTCACAAACTTCAACACAAGTATTACTCAAATTTCAACACAAGTATTACTCAAATTTCACAATTACTCAACTAGCAATTCACATAATTTCTCTAGGATTTGAGTACCTTCTTGGGTAGGAGGCAATTCTTTTTGTAAGGGGAGTACTCCCACTATCTCTTCTATAAGTTCAGAAGCAAGGCTAGGATCAATATCAATAAAATTCCCTTTAGCCGCAAATCGAGGAGTTGTTTATGGGATATGGTTAGCCTAACATAGAAATTATGAAGTAAAATTTTGAAATCTCCCTCTACATTGCTACTACGATACGATTCTAGCATCCTAAACCAAGTACCTTTCAAATTTTCCCCTTGTCTTTGCTTGAAGTGTAGAACTTCAAAGTCAGGAGATGAAGGGATGAAAACCGAGCTAGCCATAATGACTAAGTGAGCGAGAGAAAGAGGAGGACGAAAAAGAGGGCGAATAAGACGGCAGGGGTGAAGTGGGGGAGAGGAAAACGAGAGGAAAATGGCAAATAATGTAATACGGGAGATGAGTTTGTGACGGGTACTTGGTGTGTTGACTCTTGCGTAGACTCCCCGGCAACGGCGCTAGAAATCCTTCTTGCTACCTCTTGAGCACTGCGTTGGTTTTCCCTTGAAGAGGAAAGGGTGATTCACTAAAGTAGCGTAAGTATTTCCCTCAGTTTTTGAGAACCAAGGTATCAATCCAGTAGGAGGACACGTGCGAGTCCCTCGTACCTACACAAGTAAACAAACTCCTCGCAACCAACGCAATAAAGGGGTTGTCAATCCCTTCACGGTCACTTAAGAAAGTGAGATCTGATAGATATGATAAAATAATATTTTTGGTATTTTTATTATAAAGACGCAAAGTGAAATAAAAAACAATGAAAATAACTAAGTGTTGGAAGATTAATATGATGGAAAATAGACCTGGGGGCCATAGGTTTCACTAGTGGCTTCTCTCGAGAGCATAAGTATTTAGGATGGGTGAACAAATTACTGTTGAGCAATTGACAGAATTGAGCATAGTTATGAGAATATCTAGGTATGATCATGTATATAGGAATCACGTCCGAGACAAGTAGACCGACTCCTGCCTGCATCTACTACTATTACTCCACACATCGACCGCTATCCAGCATGCATCTAGAGTATTAAGTTCATAAGAACAGAGTAACTCCTTAAGCAAGATGACATGATGTAGAGGGATAAACTCATGCAATATGAAATAAACCCCATCTTGTTATCCTCGATGGCAACAATACAATACGTGCCTTGTTGCCCCTACTGTCACTGGCAAAGGACACCGCACGATTGAACCCAAAGCTAAGCACTTCTCCCATTGCAAGAAATATCAATCTAGTAGGCCAAACTAAACCGATAATTCGAAGAGACTTGCAAAGATAACCAATCATACATAAAAGAATTCAGAGAAGATTCAAATATTGTTCTTAGATAAACTTGATCATAAACCCACAATTCATCAGACTCAACAAACACACTGCAAAAGAAGATTACATCGAATAGATCTCCACAAGAGAGGGGGAGAACTTTGTATTGAGATCCAAAAACAAAGAAGAAGCCATCTAGCTAATAACTATGGACCCGAAGGTCTGAAGTAAACTACTCACACATCATCGGAGAGGCTATGGTGTTGATGTAGAAGCCCTCCATGATCAATGCCCCCTCCGACGTAGCGCCGGAAAAGGCCCCAAGATGGATCTCACGGGTACAGAAGGTTGCGGCGGTGGAATTAGGTTTTTGGCTCTGTATCTAGTAGTTTGGGGTACGTAGGTATATATAGGAGGGAGAAGTAAGTCGGTGGAGCAACAGGGGTCCCACCAGGGTGGAGGGCGCGCCTGGGGGGGGGGGGGGGTGGGGGTAGGTGTGCCCCCCTACCTCGTGCCACCCCGGGAGATGCCCTGGCGTGGACTCCAAGTCTTCTGGCTCATGTTCGTTCCAAAAATCACGTTCCCGAAGGTTTCATTCCGTTTGGACTCCGTTTGATATCCTTTTTCTGCGAAACTCTGAAATAGGAAAAAAACAGCAATTTGGGCTGGGCCTCCGGTTAATAGGTTAGTCCCAAAAATAATATAAAAGTGTATAATAAAGCCCATTAAACATCTAAAACAGAATATATAATAGCATGGAACAATCAAAAATTATAGATATGTTGGCGATGTATCAGGGTCTTGCTGGAAGAGTTTTATCAAAGCGAACTGTCAAGAGGGGCCCATAAACCCTCACCGTGTTAGGGACGCAAAATCAAGGAACATAACACCGGTATGACGGACACTAGGATGGGAAGAGTGGAACAAAACACCAGGCAAAAGGCCGAGCCTTCACTACAAAAAAAAAGACACATCCGTGACATTTTGGGCCGAACGAAATTTTTTCTGTCATACTTATGACACTTCTAGGACAATAATTGTGACAAAACCCGGTATCATCATAGATGTGGTGGGGTCCTAGTTCTATGACAAAAAATCATGACAGAAAATGGGCTTTTCGTCCTTGGCGGGCGGGAGACGCAGCTGCATGACATTCTTTGGGCCGTCCATGACGGAAAAAACCGTGGTAGAAGCGAGGGCGAGGAAAATATCGGGGAGTTGCCGGTTACGGTGGATGGTCGGGGGCCGAGCGATGCGTGTTTCTCTCATACGTACGCGCTTGTGTGCGAGGTGGTGCGCTCTAACTGAACCCGAGCGAGGCGTTGGGCTCTAACTGAACCCGAGCGATTACACTATAGGCTACGCGTTACTGAACCCGAGCGATCGATCGATGGTTGTTAACTGAACCTGGTCGAGCGATTCCTTCGCTACTGCTCCTAACTGAAGCCAATCGATGCTGCCTCTGGATGGATAGTGAGCGTTGTTGGGGGGTTTGGATGAACAGTTCCCTGTGGGGGTTGGATGAACAGGAACCCGTGGTAGTAGAGGCTGTTGCCGCTGGATGAACAGTACCCCGATTGATCGAGTCGGTGGATGAACAGGACCCCGTAGAGAGCTGGATGAACAGGACCCCATGGAGGGCTGGTTGAATAGTAGCCGGTGGAGGGCTGGTTGAACAGTAGCCGGTGGAGGGCTGGATGAACAGTAGCCCGTGGAGGGGTGGTTGAACAGGACCCCCGTGGAGAGGGCTAGTTGAACAGTAGCCGGTGGAGGAGCGGTGGAGGCTGGATGAAAATGAGCTCGTGGATGAACAGTCGCAGGTGGAGGCTAGAGGAGGTCGACGGTGGATGAATAGTAGCCCGTGGAGGCTGGAGGAGGTCGGCGGTGGAGATGAACTGTATCCCGTGGAGTCCCGTTTTGCGGTACGCCACACCCCTCCCGATGAACAGGACCTCCGTTTCGACCGTAGCGCTCCTACACAAGTCCGTTTACTCCATTTTGCAGTACGCCACACCCCTCCCGGTCAACAGGACCCTGTTTCGACCGTATGAGGTCCAACAGAAGTCCGTTTCCTCCATTTTGCGGTACGCCAGACCCCTCCCGATGAACAGGATCCCATTTCGACCGCGGCCGGTCGAACACAAGGCCGTTTCCTCCGTTCTGCGGTACGCCAGGCCTCGTTTCCATCGGCTGTTCCGTACAAGCCGGTTGGCTCCCGATGAACACGACGACGCATTCCGTTCCGACCCAGCCGGTTGGCTCCCCATGAACACGACGACGATGCAGTTTCTCAGTTCCGACCCAGCCATGTACACGAGCCCTGGCCGTACGTATGCGCGAGTAGGCGTTCGAGACCCCGCCGGTATGTACGTATGTGGCCGTATTTACTTTCTTGCACCCTGGCCGCTGTACGTACGTGTACATGCTACATGCGCGCCTCTACTACGACACGTGTGCGCCTCTACTACGACACGTGCCCTTCCTTGCACGACCACGGTTCATCGCTGCAGCCTGCAGACGGACCGATCGACCAGTATGTACGTACACGTTCACGACCAGAATGACGACGCTACATATGCTTCGACCAGGTGGGTCCCGACTGTCAAGCACTTCCTTGCGTGCGAAGATGTAGCTGGTGGGTCCCAGCAGTCAGGGGGCGAATCATTTTTTTGCCCGTAAAATGGACGCACTTCCTTGCGTGCGAAGATGTAGCTAGTGGGTCCCAGCAGTCAGGGGGAGAAAACATTATTTTGCAGGGTAAAAAGGATGCAGTTGCATGCATGCGTCCATGGGCGTGGTGCGTCCCCACTGTCAGCCTCTCACGTACAGTCATCTTCTGATGACTCTCGGTTGTTGACCACGTTGACCACATCGTGCCGAGCACACCAAAGGTCGATGGACAATGGCGAGGCCCCAGACTGGAACGACCCGAAGATGGGGAAGATGCAGCAGTGGAGTCGCATATGGAGAGGAGTGGGAAACTTGACTGGTTCGGGTGCGCGGAAGCACTGCCGCGGTGCCGCCCATGGGAGAGAGGAGCAAGAACAGAGGCTGAAGAAGGAGCACGGCAGTTGGATTAACATCCAACGGTCCAACTGCTAGAATCATTTGTTCATTAAGTTGACAAAGCCCTGCGTACACGTCCGCTTAGTAGGCCCACAAGTCAGCCACCAAATCTGATGGGTCCAAGCTGTCAACGGGAGGAATAGTCTTTTTCGCATAACAAGGCGGCATTTCCTTCCATGCGAAGATATAGCCGGTGGGTCCCAACTATCAGGGGGAGGAAACATTTTTTTCAGCGTAATAAGTAGGAACTTTCCTCGCATGCGACCATGGACCTCGTGGGTTCCAACTGTCAGGCTTTCCACGTACAGTCCTCTTCCGATGACTCTCGTTTGTTGACCACGCCGCACTGAGCGCAGCGAGGCGGTGGACGACGGCGAGGCCCCGGACGGGAACGACCCGGAGATGGGAAGCCGCGGCAGTGGAGTCGCAGATTGAGACGAGGAGAAGGGTTATAACTGGTTCTGGTGCGGCGTGGGGCTGCAGTCGGTGGAGAATAATAGGAGGTGTGGAGGGGTGGAGGGATAGCCTGGCTGACGGTGGGGTAGCGCTTCGCAGCGATGCATGCTAAGCAGAGACGCTAGCCGCCGGAGGCAGGACCAGGCAGTCCCGGCGATGCTGGAGGAAGAAGACAAGAGATTGAAGGTGCATGCCGGCCGTTCGATATAAATCCAATGGCTGTGGATGTCATAATCATTTGTTGACCAAGTTGACAACGCCCTGCATAGGCTTCGACCTATTGGCCCACATGTCAGCCTGCAAAAATGTGGCATATATTTAACCCATGATTTGTCCATTTGCTGGGCTGGGTGAACAAATAATTTCGCGTTAATGCAACCCATTTTTATTTTCTAAGAAATCCCAGCCCATTTGCAATTTCTTCAAATACATGAATTAGTTGGGCTCGTTCTACATATAATGTTAGGTTAGAAGGAGCAATTAATATCAAAAAATAAATCGGAGCGACACATTTTTTATATATAAAATTAACAAATTAGCGAGTTATTGCTCAAAATAAAAATGAGCGTGTTATTATTACATTGGTCCTTAAAATCTTCGCAAGCTTTTGTACGCAATCACCATGATTTTCCTTGCATGTGAGTCAAAAACAACCAGGATTTTCCTTCCCAACTTGTGTTAAATATTTATTTTATAAGTTAGTAACACGTGGGATGTTTTTATAATGTATATATAAGTCTCTATAAAATATGATAATAGTAATAATATAAATATATATAATGTGATTAGAAGGGAAAACATAAATTGGAGACAAAATTATTATTCTTATATATAGATAAATAGAACAAAGATATGCGTTTTATTAAGAAAAATACATTGGGCTGCCGATCTTTAAGAAAAAGCCCATAGGCCGGTATGGACCTCAAAAAATAAGTTGAAACCACTGTCTCCGTATGTCGTGGGCTACACATGTTCAAAACCTAGGCCTAGCTGATACTTGTTCGCCCTCTGGAAAAAAATTATACCAGCTAGATCCCCGAGCGAACTGGATTAAAGAGGGGGCCGGCGGCGCGGCTGAAGAAGCACATCAGGAGCGATTTTTTTCTTCAGTGGATGGCTCTCGATGGCGTTTTTTTACTTGCCTCAGCACCATACAACTTGTATTTTTAGCCTTCCAGTCCGTGGTGGACCAGCAACCCATTTGCTGGGCGGGCCAACCTACAGAAACCAGCACTTAATTTTTCATCAAGCCCAAAAACAACGTTGTACTATGTTTGTTTTGAGGTCGAAAACATTACGGCAGGGGTTGAGCGGGGGATGGGGAAAGACAGATCAAAAAGATTAAAAAAAGAGCTGATGCGCCGTTGTTACCCTAACAAAGCAGGTGCAATTCTTCTCGGGAAGAAGGTGTGTCGTTGACACCCACACGTCACAAATCCCACAGTAGGCATAGTAACAAGTTCACACACAAGTACAATAAAAAAGGTAAACATTCGTATCAAACTTAGGTTCACAGGACACGTTCATATTCATAGCCATCATTCACAATCAACATCTCAAAAAATTCATATATACACAAGTTCAGCATGTCTATGAATCCAAATGATTGATAGATCACACGACAATTAATATTCATAGATAATTCACAAAAAGATTCAGATATACACATGTTCAGTATGTTTATGCATCCAAATGATTGGGATCACATCCAATATCATCCATGGACAAACTTTAATTACCTAGGGTACAGACTGGTAAATGGTGTTCAGTCGAAGGTACTTCCTGCTAAAATTAATGCTTGTACGAGTAAACTTTCAAGTACATAAGAGGCAGCACATACAATCTGAACTTTGCTTGTAGGTTTATCCTCAAATAGTGGCCTCGTGCCGAGGGAGGTTTGAGCAACTTGGCCACTACTTTCATCCAACTAGTTTACTGGCTCATCTTGGTCCTGTAGCTCGCCAAAATTCTACATTGCAGACAAGAAAGGAGGCGGTTGCTAAATGAACCACCCAAATTTGTTGTGCAGTTCAACTGAAATGGAGCATCCCTGGCATGCAGACTGGACTGCGTTTTTCTGGGCTAAGCGCCAAGCAATATTTTTGCCGTTCACTCTCCTAATACTTGGAGTTTGATAACTGGTTGACGCCAGTTTATACTTGGATGAATATAGGCACTTCTTCTTGTCAACACCGATGCTTGTCTGAGAGAACTTTGGAGTACATAGCAGCAGCATAAGTATCTGTCCATCTGATCTTTTTGTGCAGTTCTACTAAAATCACCCAATGCAATGATTTTCCTGCGAGTTCAGGCTCCAAGTTACTCCTTTATGAAATCGACAAACAGTAGCACAATACCAAATTACCAATACATATGACAAGCACAATAATCAGGATAAAGACCAGTACCAACCTGTGTGAGGTAGCATATCAATTACTATTTCCTTTGGTGGAAGCCGAGATAAGCCAAGCGATCGACAAAGAAAGGAAGAATGCAAGCCAGATTAGCGGTCGACGGGGAAAGGAAGGAAGCTGTCGAGGCAATGAAGCACCCAAAGTTTTTGTGCAGTTCCACCAAAATTGAGCATCCCTGTTGGCACATATATTGAGAGAGTGAAATTACTGTAATAGTGGGACTAGTTGATGAAACATACACTAACAAATAGAAGTACCCTCATTATCTTAATGGGTAAAGTTAGCAACATAGTAGTCTTGCTTAAAGAGAGGTATTTGTTTATTTAATTAGTGCCAATTAGCTCAACACTCAAAGCATTGCCATGTATCATAGGTTGCAAAACTTTAACGTGCAAAGATAACGGAGTTTCTCATGACAGTAGCATGATACAAATAGAGATGACAACAAACTAATATGGATGAAAGCCTTAGGCTGGTACAAACCTGAGGAAAAAATCTTATTTATGTAGTCCCATAAGAGATGATAAAGCACTCCCTGGAATCACTCAATAGTGTATATTTTTGTGCACTTCAAATGTATGGTTGAAATCACTCTTGTTTACCAGTGCTGAGATTATATCGAAAGATTATCAAGAACTTCCAGCAGAGTTAAAGCACTGACTGGGATATAGTTCATTGTATTGTCTTGTGTAGTTCCACTAAAATGTATGATTGGCACAACATGATCCCAGTTTGCACAAGTAGGAACAAGGTGAAACGTTCATTAGCTTGGCGAGAAAGGATAGAAAGACATTAGCATATTACTCTAATAGTAGAATCAAATTCATGATGGACAATATGCAAAACATTGCCTCATTAGACCAATGGCAATAAATTGACATGCAAAACAATATCACTATTATGTCATGACACTAATAATATTCCCTCCCTGCTCCACCACATGATTCACCTCCATAGACAAACATACACACGTACATGATTCATCATAAGGTGCTACTAAAGATTTGTTTAACTCTGACAGGAAAATTAGGCAGCAATAAATTAGTGGTACTTAAGTACTCCTAATTAATTAAGTGACCTTGCAGGAGAGACAGTAGAAGTGGAATGGCTCCCTCGAGGATCGTCTCACATGTAAGGTAGACGTTGCCGGAGCCCTTGAATGGCCTCGACTGAGGCCTCTAGCTTCAACAAGATCACCTTGGCACTGTTTATTCTTCTTCTTCTTCCTCTTCATGCTCCGTTTCTCTTTCTCCTCACTAGTTGGTGAAACCAAGTACATGATTGGCCTTCTATTTCTGAATTGGTTTTGTCAGTGAGGGAGTACAAGTGTACTAGTAAACAATAGCATTATTTTCTCATGGGAGTCGCAAAATAGAGATGAACACATGCATTAAGTATCATTCTTACCTAAAGGAAGGTTATGGCGCCAATATGGATGATGATGATTGGAACACATATCTCCCTTTGTGTAGTTCCACCGAAATGAATCAACTGTTCCATTCTGACATTCCAGTTAAACAGCACAAAAGTCACTTCTTTTAAGAAGTGTTTTGTGCAGTGCACCAAAAGGTCACAACAACAACCTGGTGAAATGGATATCCCTGTTTGCACAAAAAGCTACAATGGAAACAGTCAGAGTTTCAAACAATTACAGGCAAAAACATTTGGCTAAACTTTTCATGGCTTATAACAGTGGCATGGCTTCATTTTACCGGGGGCATTAGATTAAGAACAGCTAAATATTTGGTATAAGGGCATGGGACAGTGGGTGCACCAGCAGTCCAGCACCATGTACCTAAACAGGGGCATAAAGTGGTGATTCAGAGTTTGTTGCCCCAAGAAACAAACATCCAAGAACCATATCTGGGTTGGTCCCATTTTTGTTCACTCTAGCCACCTACTCCTATCTGTGGATAGCAAATCTAGTCCTGGTCATACCACTGTGTACAGCGTTACCCCGATATTTCCCTTTTGGACCAAGAGACCGGTTGGATGACCAGTCTGTACTACTTTCACCCCCTTTCCTTCCTGTTTGTACCAAGTCCGATGTACATACTAAATTCTCCCACCCCCACTTTATTTCTTGTTTGAACCAAGTACAAGTTTCGACTCCATGAAGTAGCTTTACCTCTAACAATATAAGAAAAAAAATAGGTGGCGTTGGACCATCCGATCGAGAGGGGTTGAGAGGCAGAAAATGATGCACATGCAGCGACGTAGCGAGCTGGGAAAGTAGAGCTAAGGATGTTTCGAAGGAAGATATACCTAAAGGTCGTCGGGATGTGGATAGGTGGGCGGTGGGAGGCCGGATCCGACCACACTAGGGCAACGACGAAGGGATCGGAGGACACCCCCCACCGGTTCTCGGCCAGAGATAATGGTGCGGCCGGCAGTGGGTCTCCTCCCTCGCTCTCGACGACGGCCTAAACACTGCCCCTCCTCCCCTTCACCGGTGAAGGGGGATACGTCTGAATCTGTAACCAGCGGTGAGGATAGAAAGACAGTGTTTTTTGAAGGGAGAAAGACAGTGTTACCACCGCTATCTTGTTTGTGTGAATAGAGCAACCCTAGCAAGCAAGCGCGGAGGCTCCGGCCTATATATACATAGTGGGGTAGTTTTCCTTTTTCACTCCATCAATACAATCATTTAAAATTGTGAACGTGCCAGGTCGCCGTTTTTTAGTTGTTGATTGTTTTTTGAGATAGCTATCCTCTTATTCCAAGTGGTGTTATAGTGTGCCAGGTCGCACTTTGTATTGTTCAAGTCTGGTACAAGACCCTCCATTAAATGAACAACCACCCCCTCGTAAAAATTGTGAACAAGCCCACGGCTAAAATTATCGAAAACGTGGGCTGCCCCAACATGCATTATTATTTATATTTTCTACTCCCTCCGTTCCTAAATGTAAGTCTTTTTAGACATTGCAAATGGACTACAACATACGGATGTATGTACACATATTTTAAAGTATGGATTCGTTCATTTTGCTCCGTATGTAGTCACTTGTTAGAATCTCTAAAAAGACTTAGGGCATGTTTGGTTTCCAGCCTAAGGTTGCTACGCCTAACCTTAGTCGTGCCACAACATTTAGGCATGTGTTTGGTGTATTGCCACACTTGTGGCTTGCCACACTTTTCTAGTTGTATGGTCCATATGTCATAGGCTCAGTTTTTTGCCAAATCTTGCCACACTTGTGGTGGCCATTTTGTTAGCCACACTTTTTCTGGCAGCCACACTTTGCCTAAGGTTAGTCGTGGCAAAGTTAGTCATGAACCAAACATGCCCTTATATTTGGTAATGGATGGAGTATGTGGGAGTATCCTCAAAACAAAATGTGAGAGTACAATATTTATTGGGCCCCCTTGTAATTGGTGCTAAATTTTGACCAAAGACTTAACTGAAAAAATGTTAGTGCATGTTAACAAAAATTATATCGTTTGATTCGTATTTGAACATAGTTTTCAATGATGTAGGGGCTGTTTGGTTTCCAGCCACATATTGCCACACTTTGCCAGACCTCACCTTAGGCAAATTTGACCAAGTTAGGTGGGTGTTTGGTTCTAGCCACACCTAAGACAAGAATTTTATATTTGCAGTGAACCCCACATGTCATAGAGTGTGGAAAGATTCCCTTAGGCAAGCCAAAGTGGGTCTAATAATTTGAGCAACTCAAGTTAGGCAAGTGTGGCAAAAATAATGTGGCAACATAAGACAAACATAGTCACAATCCAAACAGCCCCGTAATTTTTTGTGACATGCATGAACATTTGGTTAGTTAAATTTATAGTCAAAATTTGGCAAGGTGCATCAAATTAACACATGCAAGTATCGAAAGGAAAGTCACAGCATGCATGCATGCGTTGTACTCCCTCCATTTCCAAATATAAGTCTTTTTAGAGATTGCAACAAGTGACTACATACGAAGCAAAATGAGTGAATCTACACTCTAAAATATGTCTACATACATATGTATGTTGTAGTCCATTTGAAATGTCTAAAAACACTTATATTTAGGAATGGAGGGAGTAACTAATGCATCGATAAACACAAATTATTGAAATATATCGAGTGCAATGCTTTGATGTGTCGCGTCAACTCGTACAAGACCGAGAAGTTTGATTACTACAACGCCCTCTCGCCTTAACCTTTTGCCTTTGGCTGCATGACAGGTGAGCCAGCCACCTGTTGGGCCCACCTGTCATAGACGCAAAGGCGGGAGCAGTAAGTCAATGAAGCTGCGTCCCTCCCTCGCCCATGAGATTGGTGGCTGGCAGGACTAGGAGAAGCTTTCGTTTGCTACACGCTCTCCCTCCCGCATGCGGTGGACATGCAGCCGTGCAATCGGTGTCAGATGGCCAGAAGCATACTGTAGTATACTCCTCCACTGCAGTAGTAATCCATCATTGTTCGACTTCCCGAAGAGGCGAAGAGCCATGCGCAGCACGGACGCTCGTGTGGCAGTTTCATGTGTAGAGTAGTCTAGAATAGCGTGTACCATGCCT
The DNA here is from genome assembly GCA_021605205.1 of Aegilops longissima. Lineage (NCBI taxonomy): Eukaryota > Viridiplantae > Streptophyta > Magnoliopsida > Poales > Poaceae > Aegilops > Aegilops longissima. The sequence continues at coordinate 252,456,024 of CM038677.1, read as the reverse complement.
GTAAGCTTAAAATCGTTGGGGTCGGCTCCATGCTTTTTTGTTATTAAAATAATCTTCTGGCCCTACCTGTCATCATGGTGATTCTAGTTTGCACGCTCATCTGGTCAAGACAGGAATATATATTTTAATTTGTGGTGGGGTAAGTTTTAGAGGTTGCAGCAAATGGAGTATTGTACACTGCGGGTCTTTCAGCTAAGTTTAGAGGCAACCATGTGGGGCCAGTGCTATGATGTGTCACATCAACTCGTACAATGAGGAGAAGCTTGATTTTACTACTACATGCCTTCTCCTTTGCCCATGCGCGCGGTGGCCATCCCTCCCGCATGCGGTGGATGGCCATGCAACAGTGGATTCGATACTGTAGAAGTAGTAGTAACATCATTGTTCGTCTTCTCGATGAGGCAAAGAGCCAAGCACAACCCGAACGTGGCAGTTGCGAATGCTCGCGTGGCAGTCTTTGTGTAGGGGTGGGGCGTGGTGCGGAGCCTTGGAGCATGCATATAGCCAGGCTCTTGCACGAGACAAAATTGCTATTTGATCCCACTATTGTAGTACCAGTACTTGCTAGTATATCCCTGTAAACCGGAAAGGTGTATTTGCCTTTCTAGACATTTCAACAAGTGACTAGACTACACCGCATGTAGTACTGGCTCAAATCTCAAATCTCATCAACCAAGGCATTTTGTTATTGGAGGAATGTATCTCGTACTTTACAAAAATACCCTAATTAAACTCATGCATTAATTACATTTTTCTCTCGTTTTTCCTCTCTGCCTTGGTCGCGGCTCACAATATTGAGCACTCCTATATGACTAGCCGCTCTATATACATGTGGGACATCAAAGCATCCGGGCCCGCGTGCCATCCACCAAATCACAGCGAGGTGCTACAGTCGAGACTCACCGGTCACCCCGGTGTGGCCGTCATGACCCGTCATATCAGAAAACCCACCTTTACCAGCAGTGATAAAGTGGCCTCGAAGTGGCCTCAAAGTGGCCTCAAAGTTGGACTGGACGAAGCAACCATCATTTCACTGGAACGCTCGTTGAATCCCTTTCTCCAGTTTCTTGAAGAAAACCTCACTCCAGGCTACTCACTTCTGCCATTTTTCTTCTGTACCGACGAAGGGAAGGTGGGCAAATCAGTGATGCGGCTATATTTTCATTCCAAGAATCTTCTTTTTGCGAAGCACCGACCGATTCTCACAGCCTATTCTTTTCCCGTTTTCATTGCGATTGTGGTTTCCTTTCGATTGCTTTCTGTTTGTCAGTTCATTGATGGATCCTGGAGCACTAGGCAAAGAGTTGCCGGTGGACAACTGATGACCCACAAGTATAGGGGATCTATCGTAGTCCTTTCAACAAGTAAGAGTGTCGAACCCAACGAGGAGTAGAAGAAAATGACAAGCAGTTTTCAGTAAGGTATTCTCTGCAAGCACTGAAATCATCGGTAACAGATAGTTTCGTGATGAGGTAATTTGTAACAGGTAACAAGTAACAGAAGTAAATAAGATGCAGCCAGGTGGCCCAATCCTTTTTGTAGCAAAGGACAAGCCTGGACAAATTCTTATATAAAGGAAAACGCTCCCGAGGACACGTGGGAATTATCGTGAAGATAGTTTTCATCATGTTCATATGATTCGCGTTCGTTACTTTGATAATTTGATATGTGGGTGGACCGGTGCTCGGGTGCTGCCCTTACTTGGATAAGCATCACACTTATGATTAACCCCTCTCGCAAGCATCCGCAACTACGAAAGAAGAATTAAGGTAAACCTAACCATACCATGAAACATGTGGATCCAAATCAGCCCCTTACAAAGCAACGCATAAACTAGGGTTTAAGATTCTGTCACTATAGCAACCCATCATCTACTTATTAGTTCCCAATGCCTTCCTTAGGCCCAAATAATGGTGAAGTGTCATGTAGTCGATGTTCACATGGCACCACTAGAGGAGAGACAACATACATCTCATCAAAATATCGAACGAATACCAACTTCACATGATTACTTATAACAATACTTCTCCCATGTCCTCAGGGACAAACGTAACTACTCACAAATCATATTCATGTTCATAATCAGAGGGGTATTAATATGCATAAAGGATCTGAACATATGATCATCCACCGAATAAACCAACTAGCATCAACTACAAAGAGTAATCAACACTACTAGCAACCTACAGGTACCAATCTCAGGCTATGAGACAAAGATTGGATACAAGAGATGAACTAGTGTTTGAGAGGAGATGGTGCTGGTGAAGATGTTGATTGAGATTGACCCCCTCCCGCTGAGAGGATCGATGGTGATGAAGATGGCGATGATTTCCCCCTCCCGGAGGGATGTTTCCCCGGCAGAACAACTCCGCCGGAGCGCTAGATTGGTTCTGCTCAACCTCCGCCTTGAGACGGTGGCGCTTCGTCCTAAAAGCTTCTTCCTTATTTTTTCCAGGGAAAAACACTTCATATAGCCAAAGATGGGCACCAGAGGCCAGCCAGGTGGCCCATGAGGCAAGGGGGCGCGCATAGGGGAGGGGGTAGGGCGCGCCCCCCACCCTCGTGGACAAGGTGTGGCCCCCTCTGGTGCTTTCTTCGCCCAATATTTTTAATATATTCAAAAATAACTTCCGTGGAGTTTCAGGACTTTTGGAGTTGTGCAGAATATGTCTCTAATATTTGCTCCTTTTCCAGCCTAGAATTTTAGCTGCCGGCATTCTCCCTCTTTATGTAAACCTTGTAAAATAAGAGAGAAAAGGCATAAGTATTGTGACATAATATGTAATAACAGCCCATAATGCAATAAATATCGATATAAAAGCATGATGAAAAATGGACGTATCAACTCGCCAAGCTTAGACCTCGCTTGTCCTCAAGCGGAAGTCGAGATTGAAAAATATGTCCACATGTTTAAAGATAGAGGTGTCGATAAAATACAATACAGACATGAGGGCATCATGATCATTCTTTGAATAGCAACATATCTGTATAATGTCATATGATTTCTTATGCTGAAGTAACAATCTATTCACAATTTAAAGTATGAATCAAAAACTTCATTGAAAACTAACAAACTATGGTCTCAGTCATTGAAGCAATTGCAATTTATCATAACATCGGAAAGAGTCAATATAAGAGCTTTTCAGCAAGTTCACATATTTCAACTATCATTTAGTCTTTCACAATTGCTAACACTCACGCAATACTTATGGGTGTGAAGTTTTAATCAGACACAGAGAAAGATAGGGGCTTATGGTTTCGCCTCCCAACCTTTTACCTCAAGGGTAATGTCAACAATAATGCTTTATGAAAACCCACATCCAATTGGATATATATATATATATATATATATATATATATATATATATATATATATATATATATATATTAGGATCTTTCTAACACACCGTGCTTGCCAAAGGATAAAATGCAACAAGGAAAGGTGAAGATCACCATGACTCTTGTATAAGGTATGAAAAAACAAAAGATAGGCCCTTCGCAGAGGGAAGCAAAGGTTGTCATGTGCTTTTACGGTTGGATGCATAAAATCTTAATGCGAAAGAACGTCACTTTATATTGCCACTTGTGATAGGGACCTTTATTATGCAGTCCGTCGCTTTTATTTCTTCCACATCACAATATCATATAAAGCTTATTTTCTCCACACTAATAGATCATACATATTTTAAGAGCGATTTGAAACAATGACACTTACTTGAAGGATCTTACTCAATCCATAGGTAGATATATGGTGGACTCTCATGGAAAAACTGGGTTTAAGGGTGTTTGGAAGCACAAGTAGTATCTCTACTTGGTGCAAAGAATTTGGATAGAATGAGAGGGATAGGCAAGCTCAACATGTTGGATGATCCATGACAATGTACTTTATTTCGGATATAAGAAAACATAAACCATTACGTTGTCTTCCTTGTCCAACATCAACTATTTAGCATATCATATTTTAATGAGTGCTCATAATCATAGAAGATGTCTAGGATAGTGTATCTATATGTGAAAACCTCTCTTTCTTTATTACTTCCTATTAATTGCAACGATGACCAAAACTATGTTTGTCAACTCTCAACAACTTTTATTCATCATACTATTTATATGTGAAGTCATTACTCCCCATAAGATCAATATGATCTTTTTATTTCTTTTATTATCTCTAGTATCATAGCAAAATAGCAAAGCCCTCGACTCAAAACTAATCTTTATTATATATCTCACAGACTCGATTACATAGATAAGGATCAACACAAAACTCAAAGCTAGATCATACTAAAACTTTATTCTACTAGATCAAGATAATACCAAAAGGATCGAACTAAGAAAAACGATAAAGATAGAAGTGTGATGGTGATACGATATCGGGGCACCTCCCCCAAGCTTAGCAGTTGCCAAAGGGAGTGCCCATACCCATGTGATTATTTCTCTTTCTTCGGAGGTGATGATGTGCTATTCTTGGTGATGATGCCCCTCAGGATACGATTCACTTCCTCGAGCTTATTGACTTACTGCTTGAGGTCCATTATTTCCTTACGGAGCTTGCCCGTGACGGCTAAAGCTCCTTGTACCCATGGATGTTGCATAGCTGTGGGAGAACAAGTAACAATCTTTTCCATATTTTCATAGGAGAGAAATCTAACATTGGAAAGGATGACCGAGTTTGGAATAGCTGAGCTCTGTAGTTTCCTTATCGTGGGTCCGGCTCGGAAACGAGAAGTAACTTCTTGATCCTCTTCCATGGCATCTATCCTTTTCAAATCGGCCTCTGTCTCTTCCTCCGTTGATGGCCCAAAGTTGTCAATATCACTGTTTACTCCTGGCCTCAGTGTCGGATGAGACACCCGACTCTCGCCGACTGACTCTTGAGAAGACATCTTGCTCTAATCTGCGACAGAAACAACTCAAAGCAAAAATAAAGGCTTTTTCCACGATATGGTGATCAAAACCTCTAGGAGATTATATAATGATTTTTTCCAACCAAAAGAAGTATCGTGCAAGAAAACAGAGTCCAGAGAGCGCACGGGGTGCCCACGAGGTAGGGGGCGTGCCCAGGGGGGTAGGGCGTGCCCTCCACCCTCGTGGACGCCCCGTGTCCTTCCCGAACTACTTCTTATTTTCCTATTTTCTTAAATATTACAAAACAAAGAAAAATTGCTATTAGAACTGTTTTGGAGTCGGTTTACTTACCGTACCACATACCTATTCCTTTTTGGAGTCTGAAACGTTTCGGAAAGTGTCCCTTATGTACTCCTCCGGGGTTACGGTGTTAATAACATTAGTTTCAACAATTATGGGATTACCTGAGATATAGTGTTTAATTCTTTGACCCTTCACCACCTTCGGATTTGTGCTTTCGAAGTTGTTGATTTTTATGGCACTGGAAGGATAGACCTACTCAATAATGTATGGGCCTTCCCATTTAGAGAGAAGTTTCCCTGCAAAAAATCTTAAACGAGAGTTGTATAACATAACATAATCTCCTATATTAAGCTCACGGTTTTGTATCCTTTTGTCATGCAATCTTTTAACCTTTTCTTTAAATAATTTGCATTCTCATAGGCCTGGGTTCTCCATTCATCAAGTGAGCTATGTCAAATAATCTCTTTTCAACGGCAAGTTTGAAGTCATAATTGAGCTCTTTGATGGCCCAATATACCTTATGTTCTAGTTCGAGAGGTAAGTGACATGCTTTTCCATAAACCATTTTATACGGAGACATACCCATAGGATTTTTATATGCAGTTCTATAGGCCCGTAATGCATCATCAAGTTTCTTGGACCAATTCTTTCTAGATCTATTAACAGTCTTTTGCAAAATTAATTTAATCTCTCTATTACTCAATTCTACTTGACCACTAGACTGTGGATGGTAAGGGGATGCAATTCTATGATTAACATCATACTTAGCAAGCATTTTACAAAAAGCACCATGAATAAAATGTGAACCACCATCAGTCATTAAATATCTAGGGACTCCAAACCTCGGAAAAATAACTTCTTTAAGCATCTTAATATAAGTGTTATGATCAACACTACTAGTTGGAATAGCTTCTACCCACTTAGTACGTAATCAAAAACAACTAAAATATGTGTATACCTGTCGTGGAATTGTCACGGCAGATGTCCTCATGGAAGGACTTAGTCGCAAGGCCATCGTACGGGTTTACCTAGAGGGGTTAAAGCGGACACAAGACACGGGAATTATACTGGTTCGGCCCCTTCGGTGAAGGTAAAAACCTACGTCCAGTTGTGATGTGATTGATATGGTTTCGGAGACTAGGGAGCAATAGCTTTGCCTTAGCCTCGAATCCTCTGTCCCTAACTCGCCGCCGGGTCGTCCCCTTATATACACGGGTTGACGCCCGGCCGGTTTACAGAATCCCAATCCGGCTCACGCAAGAGTCCGGCTTGGTTTCTCCTTTCTTGTCTTACAATACAAGCTACAATACTAAGGCTCTTTACATGTATAGACCTTAATTCGCCTCTGGGCTCCAGGCCTCTATATGGGCCTGGATCATGCACGAGGGTAAACCGGCCCTTCCGGGGCGGTTCACACTCCGTAGTTGTATCCCCAACAATACCCATTAGAGGAAGGAAAAGGTCCCATATAATCAAAGCCCCAAACATCAAATGGTTCAATAACAAGTGAGTAACTCGTATGCATTTCTTGACGTCTACTTATATTACCAATTCTTTGACATTCATCACAAGACAAGACAAACTTACGGGCATCTTTGAAGAGAGTAGGCCAATAAAACCGGATTGCAATACCTTATGTGCAGTTCTATCTCCCGCGTGGTTTCCTCCATAGGCCTCGGAGTGACACTTGCGTAGGATCTGTTCCTGTTCATGCTCAGGTACACAACGTCTAATAACACCATTCACTCCTTCTTATAAAGATGTGGGTCATCCCAAAAGTAATGCCTTAAATCATATAAGAATTTTTTTTCTTTTGCTGGTATGTGAAACTAGGTGGTATAAATTTAGCAACAATGTAATTAGCACAATCAGCATACCATGGAGCAGTACGAGAAGCATTTATGACAACTAGTTGTTCATCACGAAAGCTATCATCAATAGGTAATGGGTCATCAAGAACAGTTTCTAACCTAGACAAGTTGTTTGCAACGTGGTCCTCAGCTCCCTTTCTATCAATAATATGCAAATCAAATTCTTGAAGCAAGAGAACCCATCTAATAAGTCTAGGTTTAGCATCTTTCTTTTCCATAAGATATTTAATAGCAACATGATCAGTGTGAACAGTTACTTTAGAATCAACAATATAAGGTCTGAACTTATCACAAGCAAATACAACTGCTAAAAATTCTTTCTCAGTAGTAGCATAATTTCTTTGGGAACTGTCTAGAGTTTTACTAGCATATTGGATAACATTTAACTTCTTATCAACTCTTTGTCCTAGAACAACACTTACAGCATAATCACTAGCATCACACATAATTTCAAATGGTAAATTCCAATCAGGTGGCTGAACAATAGGTGCAGAAATTAAGGCTTTCTTTAGTATTTCAAATGCTTATACACAATCATCATCAAAAACAAAAGGGACATCTTTTTGTAAGAGATTAGTCAGAGGCCTAGGAATTTTAGAGAAGTCTTTAGTGAACCTCCTATAAAATCCGTCATGACCAAGGAAACTTCTTATACCTTTGATGTCCTTGGGACATGGCATCTTTTCAATAGCATCAAATTTAGCTTTATCAACTTCAATACCTCTTTCAGAAATATTATGCCCCAAGACAATACTTTCGTTAACCATAAAGTGGCACTTCTCCAAGTTCAAGACAAGATTAGTTTCTTCACATCTCTGCAAAACTCGCTTAAGGTCGCTTAACCAATCATCAAAAGAAGTTCCATATACGAAAAAATCATCCATGAAAACCTCAACAATCTTTTCACAAAAATCAGAAATATAGCAGTCATACATCTTTCAAAGGTAGCGGGTGCATTACATAGACCAAAAGGCATACGTCTATAAGCAAAGGTACCGAAAGGGCAAGTAAAAGTGGTTTTATCCCGATCCTCTTTTGACACAGGTATTTGAGAGAAACCAGAATAACCATCTAGAAAGCAAAAATGTGTATGTTTGGATAATCTTTCTAGCATTTGATCAATAAAAGTTAAAGGGTAATGATCCTTTCTAGTAGCTTTATTTAATTTGCAGAAATCAATTGCCATTCTGTACCCTGTAATAATTCTTTGTGGAATCAATTCATCTTTATCATTGGGAACAACAATAATACCTCCCTTCTTAGGGACACAATGGACAAGGCTTACCCACTGACTATCAGCAACAGGATAAATTATACCTGCCTCCAGAAGCTTTAGTATTTTATTTCTTACCACTTCTTTCATCTAAGGATTTAACCGTCGTTGGTGATCAACAACCGGTTTAGGGTCTTTCTCTAGTTTTATTTTGTGCTGGCATAGAGTGGGACAAATGCCCTTAAGATCATCAAGAGTATATCCAATAGCAGCACAGGGCTTCTTCAGAGTTTCCAATAATTTCTCTTCTTCTTGCTTTGAAAGGTTAGCACTAATAATAACAGGATATATCTTCTTTTCATCAAGATATGCATATTTAAGAGTATCTGGAAATGGTTTAAGCTCAAATGTGGGATCACCCTTGGGTGGAGGAGGATCCCCTAGAATTTCAATAGGCAAGTTGTGTTTCAATATAGGTCCCCGTTTAAAGAATATTTCATCTATTTTCCTTCTTTCATTCATAAACATATCATTTTCATGGTCTAGCAAATATTGTTCTAAAGGATCATTAGGAGGCACAACAATAGAAGCAAGACCAATACTTTCATCTTTACTAGGCAATTCTTTATCATGGGGTTGTCTACGGAATTTAGCAAAATTAAAATCATTAGACATATCCCCTAAACCAACAGTAACAATATCCTTTTCGCAATCTATCCTAGCATTAACAGTATTCAAGAAGGGTCTACGAAATAAAATGGGACAAAAGTCATCTTGTGGGGAACCAAGAAAAAGAAAATCAGTAGGGTATTTAACTTTCCCACACAAAACTTCAACATCTCTAACAATCCCAATTGGTGAAATAGTATCTCTATTAGCAAGCTTAATTGTAACATCTATATCTTCTATCTCAGCTGGTGCAATATCATGCATAATTTCTTGGTATAAGGAATGGAGTATTGCACTCACACTAGCACCCATATCACATAAACCATGATAAAAGTGATCTCCTATTTTAATAAAAACAACAGGAATGCCAACCACAGGTCTATGTTTATTTTTAGTATCAGGTCTAGCAATTCTAGCAGCTTCATTACAGAAGTAAATAACATGCCAATCAATACTATCGACCAAGAGATCCTTAACCATAGAAATACAAGGTTTAACTTTAATTTGTTCAGAGGGTGTAAATTTTTTAGTAGTACTCTTACGAACCACAGTTGAAGCTTTAGCATGATCCTTTATTCTAACTGGAAAAGGTGGTTTCTCAATAAAAGCCGTAGAAACAATAAGATCAATATTATAAGTAATAGTCTTTTCTTAAACTTTAATAGGTTCAACTAATTTTACTTCAATGGGAGGATGATATTTAAACCACTTCTCCTTAGGGAGATCAACATGAGTAACAAATGATTCACAGAAAGAAGCTACTATCTCAAAGTCAAGTCCATATTTAGTGCTAAACTCACGAAAAGCATCGGTATCCATAAAATATTTAACTCAATCAAACTTAGGTGTTATACCTGACTCATTACCTTCATCGAGGTCCCAATCTTCAGAGTTGCGTTTAATTCTTTCCAATAAATCCCATCTGAGTTCAATAGTCTTCATCATAAAAGAACCAGTACAAGAAGTATCGAGCATGGAGCAATTGTTGAGAGAAAGCCGAGCATAAAAATTCTGAATAATAATTTCTTTTGAGAGCTCATGATTGGGGCATGAATATAACATTGGCTTAAGCCTCCCCCAATCTTGAGCGATACTTTCTCCTTCGCTAGGCCAAAAGTTATATATATATATATATATATATATATATATATATATATATATATATATATATATATATATATATATATATATATATATATATATATATATAATTACGATCACGATTTACCAAATGCATAGGATAAAACTTCTGATGAAATTCCAATTCCAGTCGGTTATAGTTCCATGATCAAATATCATCACATACCCTAAACCATTTCAATGCCTTTCCCTTCAAAGATAAAGGGAAGACCTTCTTCTTGATAACATCCTCGGGCATACCTGCAACCTTAAATAATCCTCAAACTTCATCCACATAGATTAGGTGCATATCGAGATGTAATGTTCCATCTCCTGTAAAGGGATTAGCTAGCAGTTTCTCTATCATACCCGAAGGAATTTCAAAGTAAACATTTCAGTAGGTTCAGTAGGTTGAGGAGCAATTCTTTGCTCTACTAGTCAGGGTGAAGATACCCCGAACAAGCCCCTCAAAGGATAACTTTCCATAGTAACAAGTGACAGTAAATTTCAGCACACTATATGAATATTTCCTTACCAAATTCCACTTACCAAAGGCGCTTCACTCCCCGGAAATGGTGCCAGAAAAGAGTCTTGATGACCCACAAGTATAGGGGATCTATCGTAGTCCTTTCGATAAGTAAGAGTGTCGAACCCAACAAGGAGCAAAAGGAAATGACAAGCGGTTTTCAGTAAGGTATTCTCTGCAAGCACTGAAATTATCGGTAACAGATAGCTTTGTGATGGGGTAATTTGTAACATGTAACAAGTAACAGAAGTAAATAAGATGCAGCAAGGTGGCCCAATACTTTTTGTAGCAAAGGACAAGCCTGGACAAATTCTTATATAAAGGAAAAAGCTCCCGAGGACACATGGGAATTATCGTCAAGCTAGTTTTCATCATGTTCATATGATTCGCATTCGTTACTTTGATAATTTGATATGTGGGTGGACCGGTGCTCGGGTGCTGCCCTTACTTGGACAAGCATCCCACTTGTGATTAACCCCTCTCGCAAGCATCCACAACTACGAAAGAAGAATTAAGGTAAACCTAACCATAGCATGAAACATGTGGATCCAAATCAGCCCCTTACGAAGCAACGCATAAACTAGGGTTTAAGGTTCTGTCACTCTAGCAACCCATCATCTACTTATTACTTCCCAATGCCTTCCCCTAGGCCCAAATAATGGTGAAGTGTCATGTAGTCAACGTTCACATGACACCACTAGAGGAGAGACAACATACATCTCATCGAAATATCGAACGAATACCAAATTCACATGATTACTTATAACAAGCCTTCTCCCATGTCCTCAGGAACAAACGTAACTACTCACAAATCATATTCATGTTCATAGTCGGAGGGGTATTAATATGCATAAAGGATCTGAACATATGATATTCCACCGAATAAACCAACTAGCATCAACTACAAAGAGTAATCAATAGTACTAGCAACCTAGAGGTACCAATATGAGGCTATGAGACAAAACTTGTATACAAGAAATGTACTAGGGTTTGAGAGGAGATGCTGCTGGTGAAGATGTTGATGGAGACTGACCCCCTCCAACTGAGAGGATCGATGGTGATGACGATGGTGATGATTTCCCCCTCCCGGAGGGATGTTTCCCGAGCAGAACAGCTGCGTCGGAGCCCTAGATTGGTTCTGCTCAAGCTCCGCCGCGCTTTGTCCCGAAAGCTTCTTCCTTATTTTTTCCAGGGAAAAACACTTCATATAGACAAAGATGGGCACCGGAGGCCAGCCAGGGGGCCCACGAGGCAGGGATCGCGCCTAGGGGGTAGGGTGCACCCCCACCCTCGTGGACAGGGTGTGGCCCCCCTCTGGTGCTTTCTTCGCCCAATATTTTTAATATATTCCAAAAATAACTTCCATGGAGTTTCAGGACTTTTGGAGTTGCGCAGAATAGGTCTCTAATATTTGCTCCTTTTCTAGCCCAGAATTCCAGCTGCCGGCATTCTCCCTCTTCATGTAAACCTTGTAAAATAAGAGAGAAAAGGCATAAGTATTGTGACATAATATGTAATAACAGCCCATAATGCAATAAATATTGATATAAAAGCATGATGCAAAATGGACATATCAGCAACCCACTGGAGATAGCGATCTCCAGGAAGCGAGCACCGACCAACGATTTGACCATGTTGGCGGGGCAACCCATGGAGACGAAGAACTCCAAGAAACAAGCACTGGGCAAAGAGTTGACGATGTTGGCAGGCGAACTCCTCAAAGAAAGTTGGAAGAACAGCAAGGGCCCCACCGTGCCTACCCCAAAAGCTGTAATGGCCACCTATCCAAGGCCGAGTTTGAGGAGATAGTCGCTGTTGACAAGCAGTATTCCCCTGGCAAGGTGATGGCCCCCATCGAGGACGAGGAGATGGCCCCAGGGATGGGATCCCCCGGTGAGCTGCACAAGGTAAAAAATAATGGCTTATTACAATAGTTGTGGTTTTTGATTATTTGCAATGTGCTTGCTAATATGTTAGGGTTGTGCAGGTGCCGGTGGACGTCCTTGATGATTCCGATGCCGCGGCCCGTCCTGTGGACAATGCCCCAGAGATCGTTTTCGATGTCGTGCTCCGTCCTATTGGCATAGCCCTGGAGATCGATTCCGATGCCGCTGTCCATCCTGTGGACATCACCCCAGAGATCGATTCCGATGTCGCGGTCAGTCCTGTGGACATTGCCCCAGAGATCGATTCCCATGCCGCTGTCCGTGCTGTGGTCATTTCCCGAGAGATTAATGACAAGAAATAGTTGGTCGCACTAATCCTTCAGGGTAGTTTGCATTGCCCTGTGTTTAATTACCGGAACGTTGCGTGTTATCAAACCATCTTAGGGCTAGTGCGCTGTCTTGTGTGGGCGGTACTTGCTACTTTTGTTTGATAGTGAATCATGCGAACCCTCTCTGAGTTATAGTATATCGCATGCTCAGATGTAAGTTCGAATTGTTTATCATATCAGCAGGGCTTGTTTGATGATTCTTGGTGTTAGTAGTCTAGCTACTGTGCTAGCTAGAGTACTTTCAAAACACTCACCGAAGAGAAACGTTGGGGCTGATGAGCTCGTGGTACGCTTATACTTATCCGCCGTCAATCGGCCAATAGCCCAAGCTCCTAAAATTGTAGGCTTAGCGATCGATCAGACAATAGTCGACACAGATATATTCAGGCCTCATTTGGTTCATAGGGTAGGAAAATCGTAGCAAAAGTACAGAGACGTACAACACAAAATCATAGAAGTACAGAGACGTACTCCCTCTGTTCCAAAGTAGATGACTCAACTTTGTACTACTAACTTTGAAACAGAGCGAGTACAAATCCTAGGTGGGCTAGTTTGGCCTAGTGGGTTTCAGTGATATGACGTGGTACAGTGCCGTCCAGTCTTCGCGTGTGGTAGCAGTATTGCGGGTACAATAAGTTTTCTTGAAGAAGCGGAATTCAACGAAGTCATGATGGTTCCTTCGTCAGACCAACTTACAGCGGGAAAGTTGGGCCTGCGCTATGACCGGGGTGGACCATGATAATTTTGTGCATGGCAGGTCGACCAGGATGGTCGACGTCCCACATGTCGCGAATGGAAAGTATTCTTTTCTGATATAGAGGACGAGCAACGAGTATTCATTGTTTACTTTTTTATGTAAGCTATTGTCTCCACTGTTACGACGGAGGAGTGTGAAACACGGCAGCCCAGTGAACTTGGCATGTGCACCACTCCCTCCTTCCTCATGTAATACTACCATAGTGTTGACTATAAGGTTGGCTATAAAGGTTACAACTTTTTCTCACTTTCTCTCTATCTATTTCTTCTCAAATGTTTTTTACCTTTCTTTTTTTAGACACAATTGTTTTTTATGGCTCTTTTTTTTAGATTTAGTTTTTTTATACCTAGGAGCACGTGTAGAGACGGGCTCTTGCAGAGCCCACTCCTTGACATTGTCAATGCCTCTCTCTCCTCCACATAAGCGGGCTTATAGGCCAGTATTTTACTGGTACTACTTGCTATGAATGCGGGCAGCTGGCATCTGAGGGGGGAGGGCTTGGAAGCGGTCCGGACTCCCACATGGCCCACCTCACATTATCACCATATATTTCTTGGAGTCCATGCGCGCGGGCGGGCGATCTCTTCTCCCTCCCCCGTCTCTCTCTTCTCAGCCGACGCCCGCCGAGCGATTAGATTTCGGCTATCGACGGTTTATTCAATTGCAGTCCCACATGTTAGTGAAATTGCAAGACAACGAGTGTCCCTTCTGGTGAGCGGCGTGCGAGCCGGACTGTCGGGGGTGCGATGTGTACGAGTCGTAAGTGTGCCACCTTTTCTTTTGAACTTGCAAAGCGAAACATTTTTGTGCGATCGACCGATGGAAATCCAGAACAAAATGACGAGGGCGGTGCTTTCCCGCGCGTTAGGCATGCTAGTTTGAGTGATATGATGTGCTACAGTGCCGTCCACTTGCTCCATTTTTATGTAAGCAAGAGTTTACACTCTTACGTGGGAGGAGTGTGAAACACGGCGGATCTGATTTTGATCGAGGGTTAAATGTTCCCTGCCAAATAATGGAGCACTGTTAATCTCCAGCGCTGGCCCACAAATTTACATCGGCATCTGTCCGAGGACACTGATGGATTCCATCCAATGCTGCCCGCATACCTTTCGACAACTATATGAACTAACCGGACGAAATTCGTGCAAACAAAGCATCATATTAACCAGATGAAATTCATTACATTTTGAAAACTTTTCCTACAAACTTGACGAGATTCATTACATATTTTGCACAAACCATACTAAAACCTACTATAAACCTAATCTAAACGATCGCCGGCGCCCGACCACCATGTCCGGCCATGAACCCGAGAAAGCCAACCATTGCCTTTGCCTCCTCCTCATCCGCCTCGATAACCTCCTCCTCCGGAGCACAAGGTTCTGAAGATTTCCACCTCCACGTCGTCGTCAAGCGGCTAATCGGCCGCCGATGTTTATCCCACCAAGCTTGGCGTCGACTGAGAGGAGGAGCGGTGGCCTTCCTGGGACCAGAGCGGCGGCTACCTACTGTGTACTACTCTTCCTCGCTACTGGCTGCGCCCACGCATGCGCGCAGGCTTCATGGTAGTGGCAGCGGAGGGCGGCCGGGGGGGAGCCGGCGATCTCCTTCATCTGCTCCTGCGATGGTACGTCCAAGAGAGCTTTCGAGCGCCCCCGGAGTGGAGCCGCCAATGTCCTTCGTCTGATCCTGCGATAGTACGTCCAAGAGAGCTTTGGAGCTCTAGGAGGACATGGTTGGAGTGGTGCCGATAGAATGAAGGGACCGGAGGAGAATGAGTGTGGTCTTTGGCTATGGCTGGGAGCTAGGGCTCAAGTTAATATAGCAGACGAATGGCAATGAGCTGCAGCAGACGGATGGACGATTGGCGCCGGAGTAGGTTCGTCGGGCGTGAATGCGGATGCTGCTTCAGTGACTTACTGCAGGTGCGTTGGGTCACTAACATGTGGGCCCAATAGGCATCTGGCCCGCATGTCAGTGACACACCAACTACACCTGTAGTTAAGTCCGGTGAATGCGGCATTGACGTTCTGGAGAGACGGTGACCGTTTCAGGCAGGAAGCGCGTGCTAGCGATGGAAGGGGTTTCGGTAGGCCAGGGCGGTCAGACGCTGGCGTGATGGTAAAATGTGAACTCATGGATGACGAGCCTTTAAAGTGTATGCGGCACGTATTGACAACCAGGCGTCCATGCAACCGGTCTTGTCACCAGCTAGCCTTCGATGGCCACAATTAGACACCACACAACCATGCATAACTTACGAATAATGGATGAATCGATCAGACACACACTCGTGTGCAGTGGCACTATGATCGGTCACTCACGATAGTACATACTCCGTACCATAGTACCCTCTCTAGCTGGGCTGTTTTATATATTGTCGTTGTGATGGACGATATACATGAGCAAGGCGCCGAGTCCCGAGTATGATTGTTGGTGTTGAGCCAGGTGAATACATGATCGACGTTCGCGGAGGCCTCCATCAAACGTCTAAACAGTAATGTCAGGCACCGCCGGGGCACGCAGGTGACGGGCTCACCATTTGCGTTGCACCATGAGTAGGACTTTCATTGAGAGGGCAAAGTGCATGCATTAGCATGGTTTGACAACGTAAGCGTGAGTGTCTGCACACGTATATGCTACTTGCCTCTTTGGACAGTGTGCACTAATGTGTGCATCATGTATAATATAATGATCAAAGTGAGCTATCAACACAAGTTCGATGAGCGCCAATGCATTTTACTTGGTAATAAATGACAGGATTGAAGGGGAATCCAAATTTCCTTCGTCTTCTATCCTTGAGCTCTTGACAAACCAAGCGTCGTTCATGCCACCACGCCGCACACTAACCGGTAAGGAAGCGATGGCATCCCTCCGTGCCGAGTTCCTCGCCGCCCACGACCGCACACAAAATGGTAGGGAAGCGATGGCATCCCGTCGTGCCGAGTTCATCGCCGCTCGCGACCTCACACCTATGTGGGCGGAATTTGAAGCTGCCAAGGCTGAATGGGCGGTACAGCAAGAGGCGGCCAAAGCCGCACAGAGGGAGCGGAGAAGTCAGAAAGCAGTCAAGAAAAGAGAGGCCCGCCGCCTCAAGAAATAAGAGGACGCACACGCTGCTGCGGAGAGGTCTGCGAATATCCAAGCACGGTGGGGTGTCGCTGAGAAATCCGGGAAGGAGAACGATGGAGTCTGGCCAGCATGTGAGAAGTAGTAGTACTAGTAGTTAGTGTGTGTGTCTGTGTCTGAGTATGATCATGTACCAGTACTACTATTTACTACTATAGTTTTTAGAGCAAATTACCAGTACATTAGCCTAGACTCAATGGAAAAATTCCTATCCTATGCATCAAATGGCATCTCTTTCTCTATACGAATGAGATGCGTATCATCTCACTTCCTATGATTTTCATATTCCTATAAAATTCATATCCTATGAACAAAAGGAGGCCTCTGCTGGAGTAACTACTGTAGCTAGCAGTACTACTGGTACAGTAGTTTTCTTCAAGAAGCGGAATTCAAAGAAGTCATGATGGTTCCTTCGTCCTAGAAACTTCACAGTGGGAAAGGTTGGGCCTGTGATTTGACGGCGAATTAGTCATTATTACTGCGGCGCGACAACCGGGGTGACTCTCCCTTGGAGTTCTGCGTGTATGGCAAGTGGACCAGGATGGTCGACGTCCCACATGTTGGTGAACGGAAGTATTATTTCCGATATCGAGGAGCAAGGAAACCGCGTGGTATAGTATCACTACTGATTTTTTCCTGATGAATGCTAGCGTTTCAACTCTTACGATGAAGGAGTGCCAAACACGACATGTGCTAGATGTCCCACACATCAGCGAAAGGAGCGGGACATGAACATCGTGCTAGAACGTCTCCACGTCTTCAACTTCTGGGTCGGAGACCACACGTAGTAGTACTAGTGGTATGAACGATACAAAGTGCGACCCGGAGAGAAAGACACGTCTAGTTGGAAGGTCTCGGGCCATACACGTAAACAAATATAAAACCTAATATGTGCCTCCAATTAATATAGTAGTAGTAGAGTACTTAGGCACGTACTCCATAACATCACTGTGCATTGCACGTACAACATTTAGTTGTACGTAGTAATAGACAAATGCCTATATGCCACGCATGTTCATACTATTTGTGCCTTCTACTTCATTTATTGCGTTACATTACTCAGGTTCGTATGTCCACTCCTGGGTACATGTCCGTCTCATAGTTCCAGTCCCACGTGTTCTTCATAGATGGAACAATCCATATCATCGCAGTTAGTGTGGCTCCCCATGATGGAGAGTCATCCAAACTATGGCCAGCCTCGATGCGGAGCAGTCACATGCACCGGGAAGCGACACTCTCTTGGCCGTCGCACTGCTTCAAAGCCGGCGCCAGTGAGAGGTCGCCTCCGCTCTGGCCGGGCATTAATGCGGCACTGACACTCCAGGGAGACTCTAACCGTTTCACGCGGGAAGCGCGTGCTAGCAAGGGAGTATTGTTTTTGAACCGTTTCAGGTGTATTACTGGTAGTTTGCAAAACTACTCAATTATTGCACTCAGTTTCCTAAGAAATTGTGGGAAAAAACGTTACTCCACACCTCGCTTCCCTTCTCCTTCCTCTTCCACCGCCCGCGCATGTACGCGGGAAGCGACCGGTCAACCCTTATATAGGAGTGCTAGCACAAAAAGATGCATGCATGGCCACTAAAATTTCCAGATTAAAGCGCCGCTCTAGCGGGAGTATGACATATGTCGTTACCTTCGGCCGGGCCATGGCTACCAGGCGACGGCGACCAGAGAGGAGGCGGCGGGAGGGGAATGAATGCAACTACTGTTTGGGTTCGCCGTCCGGCTTAAATAAATGCGTCCCATCACGTGTACCTGCGGGTGCACAAATTGTAACATACATGTCTGCTTAAGTGGGCATCACGTAACTGGTGTGTGTGTGAGATTCTGAGAGACAGAGTGCGTGTGTGCAACTCTACCCTTTGGACACGTACTCAACCTTTTGCAATGGGATATAAGTATAATGGTATTACACTTTAGCTAGTGATTTACGTGGCCATGTTAAGGTGGTTGTGTAAAAAAAATGTCACATCCTGCTCATGATTTGCATTATATAATTACAAGCAAGATGCTCGTGCATTGCACGGAACATCAATATGCATTTTTTACAAAACACCTGTTGTGATTGACCCATGCAGGAGTAATCCCATGTGTAAAAACTAATGATATCTTGAGAATTTTATCGGAAAACTGGTATCTCGAGAATTTCATCGAAAAAATGAAAGATGAGAAATAAGGTGAGGAGGAGTGGAGCGTGGTGGTGACTGGTGGTCGGACTGGGCGGAGGCATGGGGATGGATGGCGCCGGCAGGCGGTAGCGGCCACCATGCTAGATTGTTCCAGAGACTTGCTTTTTTAATTGCTCAGCAATGAGGTTGTGGGAGATAAGGATGTTGAGAGAGGTGCGGGTATCTTTTGTAAAATTATCATAGTTTGCTTTCTATCCGCCAGATATAGATCGGACGGTCTATATTACAAGATGGCAGGCACACCATCATCACCAACTCTGTTTTTTTATAAGAGTAGAGATGATAAGTTTGCTAACTACTAAAGTAAAGTGGAATTTGTCCATGTTATACAAGTAAATTAAGGTGGTTGTTTATCATACGGGTAAGGTTGGACGAAGGATGGTAGGAACAAATGCTCCGCCTAGAGCATGTGTGTGTGAGATGGAGTCTAAGTGTGTGCATGTGTGTCTGGGAGGGGTGCGTGCGTGTGTGTGTGTGAGATGGAGTCTTAGTGTGTGTGTGTGTGGGTGGGTGGGTGGGTGTGTGTGTGTGTGTGTGGGGGGGGGGGTGCGTGTGTGTGTGTGACGCGGGGTCCTCGGTGGCGGATGTAATTTAAGTGTGCGTGGCTTCATCATAGAGAGGTGATGTGTATGGCAGAGTCCACCAATGATGTGGTGCGAGAGAGAAAAGGCCCGTAGAGAGGGAAGAGAAGGTGTGTGCGCGTGAGAGGAGTCGACATCGAGAGAACGTGTTTGTTCAAGAGACACCGAGGAAGACTACTATATATCGATGGTGCATGTAGGTGGGAATTAAACGAAGGGATGTTCTTATTAGTTTCGGGGATATAGGGGAAGAGTGGGGGGGGGGTAGCTAGAAGTAGATTGTTAAGTGTGAGTGTGTGTGTTTTACACATCCAGACGGAAGGTATGTGCACACAAGAAGAGAATGATTCGATGTGGCGTTAGGGTTGAGGGTAATTAACTACGTATGGAGACATAGAGACCTTGAACGTGCATGTGCGAGAGGTATACATGTATACGTGAATGTGTGTGTGCGCGCACGCATGATCGAGATAAATGAAAGAAGACATAAGTCATAAGATCAATGACATGGGAGAGACGGATCGGTATGACAATATGCATGCATGTGAGAGTGCAGGGAAGAGATAGTGGCGTGGGCTGGAGCATGCATCTATGGCGAGCAGAGGGAGTGAGACACAATGATTGTGCAAAACAGATCAACCTATAAATTCATGTATGGAGAGACATATATAGTGTGGGTGATAGGAAGCAAGAGTGCGTGCGAGAAAGAAATGTTGACAAAGAAATTACAGATAGATACAGGGATGGAAATGCTAGCTAGAGGGACATCGGCAAGTTTGAGTGTTGGAGATGACCACCGGGTGGTTCAGAGGGTGAAGTTATGTGTGTGTGGGAGAAAGATAAAAAGAGGGCACTTGACATCATGTAGAGAGAAACATAAATAATGTGCGTGATAGGAAGCAAGAGTGAGGGCGAGAAAGAAGGTTGATGGAGAAACAGATAAATAGAAAGATAAAGATGCTAGCTAGTGTGGTTTAGAGATAGGAGTCGAGTGGATGTGTGTGGGTGTGAGAGAGATGGAGAAAGGGTGCATGCGACTCACATACAAACAAATATCAGAGAGAAATGAGATCCCGAGAGACGGAGTTTTGTGTCTGCGTGAGAGAAATATATTTCACGACGAGAGTGATAGCTAGAGAGACATATGAGGGAACGGAAGATATCTCTAGGGAGAGAGAGTGTGTGTGAGAGACATACAAGAGAATGGTGGAGAGATATGAGACCCTGGGAGACAGAGTTTGTGTTTGTGTGTGAGAAAGAGATATTTAAGAGGAAGAGTCGTAGCTTCTCATACCTAAGGAGCGAAAGACACCTCTGTGTGAGAGGGTGTGTGCGAGTGGCACACAGGGGGATAGTAGAGAGAAATGAGACCACGGGAGACGAAGTTTGTGTTTGTGTGAGAGAAAGAGATTTCACATGGAGAATCATAGTTAGAGACACATAGCAGGGAGCGAGATATACTTAGAGAGAGATAGAGTGATGGAGGTCGAGGGAGAGAGTACCGTTAGTGTGTTACGAAGATAAAAGATCATTGTCGACATACAGGTAGGACGAGAGATACCCGAGAGACGATGAACACGTATAGGTCTAGAGAGATACTCCTATATAAGCATGAGTGATAGCTATATGAGACGAATATCTAGATTAAAGGGGATTCAAATATTTAAACTGGAGATCACGACATCGATAATATCATAACGCAAATTGGTGTATCAAACATGCATATTCATTTGAATTTGGGGACACGTGTAATGTTATATAGTTTATCAATATTAGTGATCCATAGATTCTTTAATTAGAGACAATGCATGGTTTAAATGCAATTAATCTCTAAACGGGATTACACTATATGTTGCGTGTGTGAAACACATTATACATGTTTGAGAAGTAAAAAAATAAAAACCCGCATGAAACACGCATTAATTGGAGACAGTTAGCGAGGAATGCATACATTGGATTTCAACATAAAGTGGTTTCAAATATTTGAAAATCCAAATTAAGATGGATACAACCTTATGAATCTGAGATCATGCCATTTGTAAACCATATTTATGTATAAAGGGTGTTGTGCTTTTGAAAGTATATATATATAAATGATGTATATAGAATTTTATTCCAATCGAAAATGGATCCTGCCCGGACAAAAATAGAATACAAACTAGATCCGAATTGAGTTGGCAAGGTAAACATGCACTCTTGCTCTGCAAAAATTTGAACGAAACCAAAATCCGCGAGATGGAAATTACTGCCTATCCCTGCCACGCAAAGCCTATCGGCTCGGTTTCTATAGGTTTTGATAGGGGTAGGTTTGTAATTTCACTCAAACGTGGCATAACCGCCTCTCACCCGGATTCATACACGGTGGGCGCCAAAACAGAGTGTCTCCTCGGCCGAAATCGACTCCCTCCCCGATTCATACACGGTGGGCTCCAAAAACAAATTCTCGTCGGCAAATATTTGGTGTATGCGAGATTACCATCCTATCCCCAACCAACTAATATTGTTGTGATGTAGGAAATTTTAAACGGGGGCTAAGTTTGTAAATTTCCTCGCATTTGAGACAAGCGCGCCCTGAAGACATGGTTCGCCCCTTCCTCTCTCCCTCCATTACCCCATTCGTACTCCATGGGCGCCAAAACACTCTCTCCACCCCAGCCTCCTCCATCCGCCACCCCATCCACCTCCATCTTACTCCACCATGTCGGAGCTGATACCTCGACGCCGTCGGCCATTACAAGATATCGACCTCTCTCATCCACGGCTCCAGACCGGGATCCTTGCATCCCGTGCTCTCGCTTCATCCCCGCCATCGTCCACCTTGCCGGCGCCGCTCCCACGACTGTCTCGTCCACCACGCCCTGCCGCCACCGTCTACCCTCCTAGATTTGCTTCCACGCCGCCGACAGCCATCGCTACCGTAGCACCATCAAATTCTCAACAGATGCATACACGGCGCCGCACCAGAGGCGGTACTCTTTCGTATCTTCTCAACTTATTTATCACAGCAAGAAAATAGATCACCACTTCTTTACTCTAATTTCTTGTCCATCACTTACTTGTTAGTTGAAAGAAAACATTGGTTGCGAAGTTGCCTTTGTCCGGTTTGCACCTTCAGATCCGCCATGGCACACTAAACACTATACTCGCAATGCTTATGGTTTTCCCCTTTTATATTCCACACTAGTTAAATGACAGTATACTAAATTTCAAAATTGGGCCAGTCGATTTTTGAGAGCTCGCTGGAGTTCGCCGGTGCGAAGGAAGGGGCTCGGGTGGGGATGGCGGTTATGGGGGGCGGTGGTGGGGCCTCGCCGAAGGAATAAAACTTGACGCAGGTGGGAACGGGGCTGGGGGGTGGTGGTGGCGGAGGAACACATGCGGTGGGGGCTGGTGGTTCGGCCAGCGGCCCGTGCGGTGTTCTGTATGGGAAGAATTAGAGATGAGGAAGAAGAAGGGTTAGGAGACGTAGGATCTTCATCCAACCGCCTGAAATGGTCGGCTGACCCAAATGACAAAAGTCACACGACTTGCATGCAGACATGCCTTTATATTCAGTACCATCATCGTACCTGCTTAGCACTGCTCCTGAATCCATAAAGCTAAACAACGTGCCACTCATAATTCCAAACTTGTTGCTCAAATACGAATCTAATAAGATGCTGATATTACTAAAACAGATAACGTTTAATTGGTCAGCTAATGTTCCTATTTTACTTTCGAAAAGCTCGTGCACCACATATAAAGAGACAGCAGGGATTTGCATTCTTAATGCGCTCTGGTTCATCATGTGTGGGCACTGCGCAACGAACATTTTATTATCCAAAATATGCTTGCTCTTCTTTAGCATGTTCCTCTTCCGTTCTTCTTTAATAAGTACTCTCTCCGTTCCTAAATACAAGTCTTTGTATAGATTCCACCATGGAGTACATATGGAGCAAAATGAGTGAATCTACACTCTAAAATGTATCTGTATACATCTGTATGTGATCCATAGTGGAAATCTCTACAAAGACTTATATTTTGGAACAGAGGGATTATGATAGTAGTACAGTATGTTCCTTGTAGTGAAGATGAGTAGGGACATTTGCAGTGTAGAGGTATATACGGTCGATTGTGATGGCCACTTTGAACTCTTTGGGCCTCTTTGATTTGTAGGATTTTGTAAACATAGGAATAGGAATTGTAGTGGCCTGCCCACTTGAATCCCATAAGATTAGCAAGGAAATGCGGGGAGCTGTGTCGCCTTTGAGAGTTACACGGATATTAACAGTACCACACCTTTAGTTGAAGAGAGCTGGTATCCGAAGCCTTTCTAGCCGTACCGGCAATACTAGCACATATATTCCAGCAAGTTCCACTTTGCTAATTTTACTTGTGATGCTTACGGTTTTCCCGTTATATCTACACTATGATCTGCGTAGCTGCTTTGTGTCGCACTAGCAGCAGTCCACTCTTGAAGCTAAACAACACACCAATCATAAGTCCAAAGCTTACTTCTTCAAATACGAATTGTGATATGATACTGATATTAGTTAACAGACACACATTTAATTGGTCAGGTAATGCTCCCACTTGATTTTCCAAATGCATGTGGCCACATATAGAGAGACAACATGGAATTGCATTTCTTTGGGCGCTGTGATTCATCATGAGTGGGCAACCAACACTGTATGCAATGAAGCGGAACCTCAAGAATTTGCTTTCTCTTCTGTTCTTTAACATGTTACTCTTTTGTTATTCTGTATTTAGTACGTGACAAGATGTTCCTTGTCGAAGGGAGCAGGGACATCTGCAGTCAATAGCTGATAGAGCTGGCCTGTACGTGATCGATAGGCTTTCAATTAGTAGCGGCTATACAACACCATAATTTCCAGCCAGTTCCACTTTCCCGATTTATATATCCTGGTTATGGTGTACCCCTTTTATGTAAACTACGATCTGCTTAGTTGTTGTGTGCTCTTGTTATCATGGTTTGGCAATAAAATCTCTATACAGTATATTATGAACCTATCATCTGCCAACTATCCTTACTTCTGGAGCCTATTTTTTGTGTACTTGTGCTAGATTATATTAATGCACGCACCACATTACAGCACACATGGGCTCTCTCATCAGAATCCAGTGTTAGCACACAAGGGTTTACAGGGGTGCCCCTATATTAGAATATCCTCTGCATTACAAAGATAATCTCATTACTATTTATGTTTTCATGCTTCTCAGATATTATCGTAATCACAGTGACTATCAGAATCCGTGCATCAGAAGAATATTGTGGAACACTGCAACGACTTACAAAAATGGCACCAAGGCATTGAGTGCCATTCTCGATGCAATGAAACTCATACGCTCCCCACATATAGAGTCTTGTTTATAATATGATCCTAATGACTATTCTGACCTCGAGGAGTCAAAGGCAGATGGCCTGTCCTGTTCACCCATCAAGGTGCCTGTTCTAATTTGGCAAGGTTTTATTGATTGCGCGTATATTGCATAAGTTGTCTTGCATTTCTTCTATTTGTAGCACCACCATTTGCTTAGTTTACTCATCATATATGTCAAGATGCCATGCCCATCCATTATCAATACATATTCCATCTGTCATCATACCATGTTTTCCCACTCAAATTCTATTCTTGTGCATCGGACATCAGAAAGGAAGAGGGTGATTGCCGAGCCTGAAGGAGCACCGGCAAAGTCCTTGAAAAACGTGGTGGTGCCGGAGAAATCATACATCATCGCACTTAATTGGCTCTACAACCAGTGACACAAAACGTAGGACTGACTCCAGCAGACTGTACCCATACTTCACTGGCCAGACCACTAGCCCCACCACACAGGACCTCCACTCCAGCAAAAGGTATGCCGATTTCAGTTGGCATAGCACCAGCCGTGCCACAGAAAAATCCCAGTCCAGCAAAAAGTACAACAAGTCCACCAGCCGAAGACCTATCGCAACTGCAGACACGGCCAATTCCTGCAGATTGGAACCCCATTACAGTTATTCCCAGTTTAAAAGACAATGCTTTCAATGTTGTTAGGGACTACGTGCATATATTCCCATCATGGGTGGGTTATAGTGAAGACAAACACCATTTTCACATCTTCCTGGCCCACTTACGTGTAAGTGCTATTATTCATGGTGATTATTTTCCTATTTTCTGCTGATTGAACACATCAATGATTTACATTACATTGTTGTAAGTAGGCGAGGGTCAATCTGGATAGTCATGACGATAAAAGCTTGCTTGCGCTTTTGAAGGAAGCATTGCAGCAGTATCGATGTTACCTGAGGAAATCACACTTTGATGGCAAGTCTATAAACGAATTTCAGGTGAAGTCTCCTGTGCTAAATTTAGAAGACATTGAATGGAAAAACCTTGTTATGCACTGGTCTCATTCCCAGGATGAGGTACTGTCTATGATATCACATGAAAATTTGAACTTCTACTTTTTCGCATGTGCCTTATGGATCTTTTTCAAAGGAAATCTGCTCGAAGAAGAATTCCGGTTTGAAAAGGACGACAGGATATCGCAAATATGCTGCCCGCTGCTTTGCTCTTGTTAGTACCTGTTGTCCTGTATCACTGTACTTGCATACATACCCGGTTCATTATGTGACAGCTTGCTTATCAGTTGTTCGCTCCAAATTATCTGATCTGTATGAATGGTTACATTAGTGTAGAATATATCCAATGCTAATGAATTTTTTTAGCTCTGCATTGTTCTTGTAAGCATCTGTTGTCCTTTATCAGTGTACTTATATTGACAGCTAGTTGTACATGTACCATCACTCTGCAGCTTATTTTCCTTTGCCCTCCTTTTTCTACACATCAGATCCATATTTACTCTTACACTAAGGTTGGATAACACCGATGGTACTGAAGAAGTTTAGCTCTGCATTGCTCTTGGTTGTACCTTTTGCCTGTATCGATGTACTTACATTTATAGTTACTTGGTTATGTAGCATCACTCTTCATATTATCTTAAATATTCTCCATTTTTTCTTATATTATCACGTCTATATTTCCTCCTAACAAAATGTAGAATAAAGGCAATGATTATGAAAAAGATTCTGTGGTAAACTTCTTGAATTGCCCCCCCCCATCAGCATGGACAAGGGCTTTATAGAGCTTGTCTTCACCAATAATGTAAGTTTGTCCTTTCTCAAGCCTTCAAACTTTGTTGTGTATATTTGGTTAGGCATGACTGCAACAGCTGTTTATGTTTGGTGTTTGCATCAAATTGCATGTTTAAAGTTTATTATGTAGTTCATAAACAAAAGTTTGTCCTTCTCAATTTAAGTTTTCAGTTGTACAACCAACTTCCTTCTTCATACCATGTAAATTAAACTATACATAGCAAGTGATCTTCTTTTGCACTGCACGCATGCTTCTGTTCTTGATCCATAATCCAGTGGTGTCGTGAACCTACCCACTACAGCACAATGTCATATTCTACAATGTCTTAACTATGGACAATGTCATATCATTCTACTATTATTTAAACTGTCTCTTTATTTGCCAATCTGAAATGGGATAAATTGACAGCACACTAACCATTGATACTTATGAGTTCTTGATCTGTAATCCAGTGGTGTCGTGAAGCTGCCAACTCCTTCACAATGTCATCTCCTGCCATGTCTTGACCTGAACAATACCATATTGTGTTAATGCTATTTTAAACTATGTCACGTTATTCGTCAGTAAGAAATGTGATGAATTGTCAGCACTCATACTTATATGTGCAAAACCTGTCATCTATCTGCTTGTTTATCTTTCAGAGTGAGGAGGATATAAGTGTCAAACAAGCGCAGTCTCACCAGCTTGCGTTGCAGCTCCCGAGCAGGGCTAACCTTTCTTGAACTCTATTGAAGTGCTGACGGTTTTGTATATTATTTTTGTCGGCGTGTTTATTTGCACCAGTGGCGATCTTTGACGCCCAGTGTATGTAATCTGTTGTCTGCTTGTGCTTTATTA
Source organism: Aegilops longissima (assembly GCA_021605205.1). NCBI lineage: Eukaryota > Viridiplantae > Streptophyta > Magnoliopsida > Poales > Poaceae > Aegilops > Aegilops longissima. The sequence goes on along the minus strand of CM038677.1, from coordinate 252,428,565 downwards.
TCATAGTGGCGAACTTTGATGCCCAGTTGATGTAATATGCCGTAATTTCTTTATTGTATAGTCTAGGTTTTTTCTTATTCACGATGCTGCAGTTATTTTACTGTATATATATCCTGTCTTCGCAGTAAACCGACCAAACCGTAAAATTATGGTACATAATCGGGCCGTCATGAAAATCACTATGTATGATCCGCATCATGGGCCCAGTCATCTTGGTTTGTTAACATGCCTAAATATAAACTGGCCCACAAGTAGATTCGGGCCTTTAATAGGCTGAGTAAACCATCGGCCCTATTTTCGTAAGAAAACTCAACGGGCTTTTAGGAGGCTGAAAAGTAGGTTGGGCCTGAAACGTGCCGAACAGCTCATGGGCCGGCAGCAGGCCGAAATAGACCTCGACCCATGAATGTGCCAATCACATCACGGGCCGTTAACAGGGCAATATTGTCTCGGTCCTTGTTTGGCCCAATCAGATTATCGGCTGTGAGCAGGCTGGATGCAAACCGGGCCGTAGTTAGGCCCAACTATATGACGGGCTTTTAATAGGCCAAAATAAATATAGGGCCGAAATGTTAAACGGGTCTTTAACAGGCCAAAACTAATATCAGGCCGAATTACTAAATGGGACTTTAGCAAGTGGGCCCAAAAGTATAGCGTCCATTTGACGGGCCGAATCTGATATGGGCCATGATTTGGTGCAAAGCCTCTTAAAGGGTCGTGTCGTGGTTTTGTCACGGCAGATGTCCTCATGAAAGGACTTAGTCGCGGAGCCATCGCTACGGGTTAGCTTGAAGGGGTTAAAGGGGACAAGGGACGGAGAGAGTTTATACTAGTTCGGCCCCTTCGATGAAGGGAAAAGCCTACGTCTAGTTGTGATGGAATTGATGGGGTTTCGATGACCAGGGAGCGAATATGCTTCGCCTAATCCTCGAGTTGTTGTCTGTCTCCCTGAACCACCGCCGGGTCATCCCCTTATATACATGGGTGACGCCCGTCGGTTTACAGAGTCCCGAGACCGGCTCATAGACGTGTCCGGTTCGGTCTCCACTATTTCTAACTTACAACGCAAGTTTCATACTAACGCCGATTTACGACTACAGGCTTTAAACCGATTCTGGGCCTTGGGCCCCGATAGAACATCCTCATGGGCTTCAAGCATACTTGACTGCTGATGAAGTTAACCCGGCCTGTCCTGGCCGGTTTACGCCCAGTAGTAATATCTCTAACATTAGGCCCCAGATTGATTTGAACAGGTTCATGTCAATCCTTTAGTAAAAAACTTCGTCTTCAACATCTTCTTGTAATTTGGTAAACCGCCGTGACGTCATCTTCTCAGATCGTTGTGAACCGGCATGACGTCATCTGTGAACAATAACTGTGTAAGATACATCTTCATAAATGGGTCTTTGCAACAATCAAGGCGACAGCTCCGCTCCCAAATTCACAGCCCCTTGATTTTCGCGCCTGACACTTTATCTCCTGCCTTTATAAACAGGACCGAAAGGTCATTTTCTTTTTCCCCCTCGTGCCCCTTCGCGTCGTCCTCCTTGCGCCGCTCAGCTTCTGGAGCTCCGCCGCCACCGTCGACCGTCGTCTCTGCTCCAACCTTGGCCGCTGCATCACCCTGAACGTACCAGAAAACTGCGGTGCTCTTCCGCTTCTTCCCCAGCTCAGGTAAGTCTTCTGCTCTTTCCGCCATAGATCGTGTCTAGGGTTTCTAGGTTCTTCGGTGTTCATCAATGGATATCTTTGTTTCTATGATAATTCTGATAAATCTCTGAATATGCGCTCTGTGTAGAGGTAGCCTTTAGCCTCTGTTTTCATTTATGCATCTTCAAATTGTAAATCTTATCCGAACCTTTGCTCATTGGTTCGGTGCTGCTTCCTAGGTTTTGAATATATTTCCTTTTTCTGACATGCCTCAGATCCAAAATCACAACATAATCTTGTGAAACTTGTTTTCATTCACTTACTCATCTGCAATCTTGCCTCTTCAGTGCTTAGACCAGGCGGTTTAACTTTGTAGAAAAAATGACAATCCAGTATATACCATTAGTCCCCTTATTGAACCGCCAAAATCCTTTTCTAGGGCACTGTTGCATTATTGAACTCCGGTTTATAGATAGCTGCCCCCGGTTTAACAAATATGCATTATTATAGATTTGTCCAACGTATTCTTGAACCGGAAAATATTGCATTGTAGATCCTGCCATGGCCAAGCAAGCGTATGAGTGCAACTGGGTCCCTTCTCGAGTGACTGAGGACCAGCTAAACAATTTGGTCAAAACCGGCGCTTTAAGTGAGAAAAACATCATTCACTGGAGGGTCCCTGGCCCGGAATGTCCTCCTACTCCCAAAGAAGGAGAAGTCATTATTTTTGTTGATCATGTAGGCCGGGGTTTCAAACCTCCCGGTTCAAAGTTTTTCCGGGATGTCTTAGCCAATTTTCAACTTCGCCCACAAGATATCGGTCCTAACTCCGTGACCAATATCTGCCACTTCCAAGTCTTCAATGAGGCTTACCTTCAGGAGGAACCTTCAGTGGAGCTATTCAGAGACTGCTTTCACTTGAACCGTCACACAGAGTTCAAAGACGGACCAAACACAGAACTGGGTGGTATGGCGATTCAAAAGAGGAAAGAAGTAACCTTCCCTCATGCCAATCTTCATAGTCACCCCAAAGAATGGAATCAAACATGGTTTTATTGCGTGGACACCTCTCCTCCTGAAGAAAATCCCCTGCCGGGTTACCGTCTGGAACGTCTGAGCAATACACATCCTTTTCCTCAGAGGCTGAATGCCAAAGAAAGACTCAAATATGCCCCTCAACTATCCAAACTCAGGGCCTTCATGGCAAATGGGTTGATAGGGGTTGATTTTGCTCGCTGCTGGATCTCATGGAGCATACTGCCCTTAAGCCAGCGCCCCGGTTTGATGTGCGAGTATACAGGCGATGTAAAGGACGCTCTGCGTCATATTGATATCCAACTGACAGACGGCGAAGTTACTGAAGCTGTCAAAAAGATGCTGAATGAACCGGAGGAAATCTGTGCTCAAACCGGCCTTCTTCCCTTTTGCGCCATCAACAAACCTCCAGCGGTAAAAATCATACCATCTGTCTATCTGAAATTGCTTTTGCTTCAAATAGTATCTGGCAATATTATTATTTGTTGACAAGGTGATGATCCGTTCTGGGACAAGAAACCTCCACAGGATAAACCGACAAAGCCAACCCGGCCAAAGACCAGAGTTGTGAAGAAACCTGCCAATAGGAAAAGAACCACCACATCCTTCGATCCACCGGCTGACGATGATGTGGGTAACCCGGATCTTGAGGTAGAACTTGACTCACTTGGTTTATTTTTCATACGCCTTATTGATGATGATCATTGCCAGGACGATGCTGAAGTAAGTCACGCTGATGCTATAGAGGTAACCCTTCTTTCCTCCGATTCAAACCCTTTGCCTTCACTAAAAATCCGTCGGGCAAACCAGAAAGTTAAATTTTCTCATCCTCTAGCTTATTTGGACCCAAACTTTCTTGTGAAGACACAAACAACCCGGCACAGCGGCCAGGTAGTTACCTCCACCGGTTTACCGAACAGTCTGGTTCGGAAACGCCATTCAGAGGTCTCTAACTCTCATGTCATTGCATGCCCTAAAGCGGGTTGTTTTCGTCAACCTCTTAATCCGTCTGATTCCAATTATCAGGGCACTTCTCATTCATTCTCTAGCGAGTCATTAGGCACCAAGCTTCCACCGCTTAAAACGGTCATTGGGTAAGTCATATTCCATCTTATACCTTTGATGTATTACTTTAACATATGCTGTACTTGATCCCTCTTAATTTTTCTCAGGGCCAAGCCCAGACCAAGCAAGAAGGCTTGCCTGAACGAACCGGCAGAGGAAAATACCGCTGCTGACCCGGAGGGAATACCAAACCCTGAAGAGGCCAACCTTGATGACGTGCTGAATGACCCACCACCGCAAGACCATGACCTTGTTACTGAACAAGCAAAAGTTGAGGTCACATGCCCTATTGATCAACCGACCAGCTCTATGGCGACTGATAAACCGGCAAGCCCAGCAAAAAGTACTGATAAACCAGAGACCCCATTGCGCTCCGCGGAAGAAAAAGATGATGATGTGCTTATCACTGGCTTTGGTCGTACTAAACCGAGCAACCCTGTTGCCTTGTCAAAACATACTGCAAAACAGGAATTCTCCGCGTTTGGCAAAGGCAAATGGAGTGTCGATTTATCAACATACGCCACTCTGAATGCTGAAGATCTTTATTCCGGTTATCTGAACCGGCTGTACACCAGCCGCGACTATGAAGCCGGCCTAGTCAATATGATGAAGGAGAAATATGAGGTAACTTCCTATGTGCTTCCCTTCTTGCATTATTTGATAGCTTTATCAACTCCAATAGCCCCCAAGTGACGATTTAAAACATCAACTTAAGCCGGGACTTGAGTAAATATCCCATGTGAACCTCAATTCATCTGAACTTTGCTGACGTAGCCCCCAAGGGCCGGTTCAACTTTACGGAGTTAAACCGGGACTTTAGATAATAAAAGCTTCCATGTCAATAATCTTTGAACAAATAGCCATTAGCCCCCAAGTGCCAAGTTGAATACTTGTATTGAGCTTGGGACTTTGTAGAAACTGTACAATGAAGAGCAAATATGCATTAGCCCCCAAGTACCAATGGCATAACTTGTTATGGGGTTGGTACTTTAAATTTGTACTTTCATTTCCTCATTTAACTATCCTTGTGCAGGCCGAGCTGAGCAAAAGAGAAAGTCAAACCAACGATCTGCAAGAGAACCTTAAGTCGCAACAAGCAGAAACCTCCAAGGCAAAAGAAGAATTGACCAGCGCTTTAAGCGCCATGGAAAAGCTTAAAGAGGGCTTCAACAAAGAGCGGGCAGATTGGGCAACTGAGAAAGCTGCTTTAACGCAAAGAGCTGAAAAAGCAGAAGCCGCCCTTAAACCGGTAGTTGATGAACTGACCAGTGTGGAGCGACAAATTCATGCCTTGTCTGCCGCTGTATTTGGTAAGCATCTTTGTTTTCTGAAGTAAACAGGCCTTTTCATGTAGCTGCCGGTTTACTAATCCTTGCAGTGATACAGGAACTCGCATTGGCCACTTGGGATCGGATGTGCGGAAGAAGTTGAAAGCTGCCTACACCTTGATAGAGCAACTGTACACAGGTGCCCAATGGATCATCTGCACTGCTTCCCACAACAATCCACCTCCCACCTTGATTCAAGATACCATAAAAAGGTTATCTATGCTCCCTGCCCGGGTTGAAGAGCTAAAGAAATCTGCTGCTACAACCGGTGCCTTGAATGCCTTGATCCGGGCCAAAGCGTGGGTGCCTGACTTTGATCCTGTTGAAGTGGCCCAAGGCTATCCCAGCTTAAAGGAAGACGGAACATAATTTGATGAAGAGGATCTTCGAACCATAAACCGGGAAGTGCGCTGTAGCGACCCGACCTCAGACGGTCAAGCCTCCGTATCTGTGCCATCCACGGATCAAGTATCTTTGGCACACACAGTACATCAATGTATATATCAAAGTGCAATCACATGTATAAATAACGTAAAATGATATATACCTCATAATACTCAGCGGAAACAATCAAAGCGGGTATGGAGTCCCATCAACGCCATCGGCAAGTTGAGTGTAGACCGTAACCTCAGATCGTAACTCTTACTCGTCGAGTAAATATCGCAACATGATACGTTGCAGCCGTGTAGGTCAATACATTGAATGTACGGCAAGATCACAATAAGAGAAAACAGATGATAAACTATACTATATGCAGTATGGCTTTATGGCTCTGTATCTAAGTTTTGTTTGCGTAAAAGCTGATTTTATTTTCCCTACATCAAAGGAATAAATGAAGTCTGTACTATGGAGTTTCCTATCATGACATGGTTCCGCCAACCGATGTCTCATAGTCCAAAATCATCATATGTTGCCCACAATTAAGTTATCAATCCGGTGTTGAGAGTTCCGAGATAGATCCAAGTCCAGATGCTCAAATTGTCCGTAACCGGGGACACGGCTAATCGATTAGGTTTTAACCCTCTGCAGAGGTTTGTACACTTTTCCCGCAAGATTCGATCCTCTCTTTACGTTCTTGCACTTGAGTGTTTGAGAACAAGATGACCGAAACATGGTCTTCCAAAGAGTTCCTCGACCCCGTCGGTACTCAACCCATCCTACCGTAGTTCTACATCTGCTAGTACCGCCCCAGCCAGAGTCACAACTAAGGTCAACCAAGCCGAGCCCATAATGACTTGCGGTTGCACGGGTAAGCTTCCGGCGTGAAGTATTCTTCCGTCTCTTTGAGTCTGGGTGAAGCTTTCCGCAAGATGTCATGGCGCTTCTCCATGCATCCCGGCCAACCACTGGTTTCTCCAGGGTGCCCGTCAACCGTCCTTCACCCAGTAGTGTGTATTGAATTCTTGTCTTGAGTCTTGAAGTCTTGAGGCCTTGAAGATGCAGTCCTTGCAGATTCCATCATGGAGTTGTCGTCATTGACGTAGAATCCTCCATTCTCACACCACTCCTGAGCACTCATACCAAACCCCGTCTACTATAGCGTAGCATTGAAATAAATAACGTCCCGGGCTTGGTAACAGGGTGATGGGTTCCTACCTCATGCATACTACTCAACTACAAGGATTCAATAACACTACTGAGGGGTGGTTGCAAGGATGTCACTAAATGCAATAAAACATAGGCATGAAAGCATGGTCAAGTGAACTTGCCTTGTTGACGATCTTCGAAAAACTAGGGTTTCGTAGTAGCAATCTTCGCACTCCGGAAATTCTACCGAGGCAAACAATAACTATAATAAGCACATAGCATAACATAACATAACAAAGTAACACACCAAAACCAACAAAGCAAAACCCAAAGGGAAAACTTAAAGAAAAAACAACTCAAAGTTTTCCTACTTCAAATAACAACAAAAATAGTTTTATATAACAAAAATTTCTTAACATCACCTAATCATGGTTTTATGTTAACTAAACAGAAAATATTTCATTAAGCAACTAGGAGCAAAAGAATTAAATAAAAATCTATTATGAAACTCCCGGAATAAGCAAAACAAGCTTTAATTCAAATCTGATCTAACTCAATTTTTATAAATCCAAACATAGACAAATTATATATTTTTGGAAACTACAAGAAAATTGTGATCTAACGCAAAAAGAATCAGCATCATTGGACTTCTAGATCAAAAGTTATAAGCTAAACAAGAACGGAACTAAATCTGTTATGGAAATAAATCTGAAAACGAAAACGGCGACGTGGCGAGATTTGATTGGTTGTCGGTGTGCTGCGTTTTAGGCTATCTAGAGGACGGCCGCACATTTGAAGAAAACGGTTTGGCTATTAAGTGATCTATTTGGGGCCTTAGGATCAAGATCTAACGGTGGTAACGGGAATAGACAAAAGAAAGAAAAAAACAACAAGGGAGTTACTGTGACGTGAGGCAGAGATGGCAGGAAGGAGATGGCGATGTGGAGGCTGCTCGCGAGGGGCGAGGTCGCCGCGGGGTGGGGGTGGCGGAGGAGGGGTCGGCGCTTGGGGAGGTTCGGAGAGCTCTGGTGGCGTTCTAGGCAGGAAAAGGAGGACGGTGGCGAGAAGGCTACGGGCAGGGAGGCGTGGTGATGGGAAAAATGGAGCGAGGAGAGGGAGGGGGTTTATAGGCGGTCTCGGGAGGCGCTGGGATGGAAAGACGAGGGAGATCGGGAAGGTGGAGTTTCTGTCTCCATGGATATGGAAAGCTTCTGTAACGTGAGAGGAAACAGAGGAAGGAGATGATCTCTTGTTGGGCTAGAATAGGAAAGTGCTTAATGGGCCAGGTTTTTCCTAATAAAAACGATTCCATTCCTATTTTTAAAATTAGGAAACTAAAACAATAAAAGGGAAATCAAATCAATTCGGAATAAAGAGTTTTATATACTAAAATTATCAGAAAAATAAAATGTAGATGATGAGCATTATGCCACGGCCAAAATAAAAACTTAAAAAATGTTTTCAGAAAATCCCTAAAGGCTTTATTTCTTTTTGCAAATAATTTTAAATAAAAACTTTGGTTTTTCTTGGCTCAATATTTTCAAAAATGCCCCTGATTTTGGAGGGTCATTTTCCTCCGCTCTTTCTTGCTTGCAAGAATTTATTTTTCGGGGTATTTCTCGGGGAAGAAAAATAGAGAAGCAAGTGCAAATATTTGAAATAATTAAATTGCAAAACTCCGTTCAAATTCTTTATAGTTGAAGAAGTCATGTCATCTTCTCTCATTGATTTTAATAGGATGAATTTGAATTTACCGGAGAAGGGGAAAGTCATTTTATTCCCTCTCTTTCAAAAGTTTTTGAAAAGGTTCAAATTTCACTCAAGTTTAATTCACTCAAGCAAACAAACAAACAATTCATTTAATTATATTAACATTCCAAAATTTGGGATGTTACATGCGCCCTCTGGCTTGTCAATTGGCTGAAGAGGCAGATCTGTTCTACTATCAAGCTCAATATGATGACCAAAACAAGCAGGTTGCTGCACCAGTTCCTGACATGGAAAACCTTATACCACCAATCCGTAAGCATACTTACGCCCCTGACATTGAACCGTCGCTGCTGATCAATGATGAAGATGTATTTCAAGCGTTAACCGCGACTGGACAACTGTTGATTTCCAGCCACTGGGTAGGGAGGAAGAAGCTGAACTGGCGCAAGATGAACCGCAGCCGTCAGGTCAAGTCGGTGACCAAGGCCGGTTTAAACCACTGCATGCTGTGATATGCAAAAAACAACGATCTTTTTTGGGCACTGGAACACCTTGTAATAGGCTAGTTGATATACTTGGTCTTGTTATGCCTTCATGCATATTTATCTTCAACTGATGCCAGTTTGAATCATATATGTCCGAACTGTTTTCTGCAGTTAAGAAGCTTAAAACGGCCTGGCGATTTACCGCCCGGCAGGTCATGATATCCATGTATATGAAATTAATGATAATAACTTAGGTTAAAACATATAACCAAATATGGAAATATATAATACCTGCCACCGTTAAGCATTATGTTGGCTGGCCAACCTTGAAGCGGGTTGATAATCCAAACTTTGGAGGAGAAAAACAGCTCCTGCTAATATAAAGCTAGTTTACAATGTAAACCGTTCCGGGTTATGATAAACACTGGTTTGTTCCATAATAAAGTGGTAACAGAAAATCAGACCGGGCCGATAGCCTCCGGTTTAAGATTTGACCGTGTTCCGTCAACTTGTAATTGATAGTTGAACCGGGTTTGACAATGTTGGTTTGAAAATGCAACAAAAGAAAATGTTCATCAAGAAAGAGAACAAAAACTCAATCAAAAGCAGAAAAATCATTGCAAATTAGGCTTTGAGCCGATCAAGAGGCATTACCACGGTCGGACAAGACCATGCCCCCCAAAGGCGTAGCTATGGTTCAAGTCAGCCAGGTCCCCAAATGATGCTTTGGCATTACGCCGATCAAGAGATGTAGCTATGGTTCGGGTTCGACCAAGCCCCCAAGTTATGCTATGGCACGAGGCCGATCAAGAGGCGTGACTGGTTCAGACGTGACCAAGTCCCCAAGTGATGCTGTGGCTTTACGCCTTTCAAAAGGTGTTGCTATGGTTCAGACACGACCAAGCCCCCAAGTGATATAACGAAAAGCTTTTGAGAAGCTAACTCAAGGGGTAAACCGGACGCCGCTTTAAGGATAGGAGCTCCGTGTAATCACACATGATGTAAAAATAACGGAGACCCCGCTTTAGCTGAGGTTCCGGTTTATTGTATTGATCATAATATAGACATTGTCATAATATGTACATAAGCAGAGCCTAGGGCTCAAGTATAGTAAGGCTGAAGATGAGCTATGTTCCACGGCCGGTTGGTCTCCTCCTCCGATGTACGTGAGTCTTTGCGCTCTCGAATATCGATTAGGTAGTATGACCCGTTGTGCAGATTCTTGATGACCACAAAAGGTCCTTCCCAAGGCGGGGATAACTTGTGCATATCCGTCTGATCTTGGATGAGCCGAAGCACCAAATCTCCTTCTTGAAAGGTTCTGGTTCTAACTCAGTGACTGTGATAGCGACGTAGGTCTTGCTGATAAATCACCGAACGGGCAGCCGCTATGTCACGCTCCTCATCAAACAGGTCAAGAGCATCTTGTCGTGCTTTCTCGTTGTCCGCTTCAACATATGCCGCTACACGAGGTGAGTCATGACGGATGTCACTGGGGAGAACCGCCTCCGCTCCATAAACCATGAAGAACGGGGTGTACCCTGTCGATCTGTTGGGTGTGGTGTTGATGCTCCATAACACAGAAGGCAGCTCCTCAACCCAACAACCTGGCGTCCGCTGCAAAGGAACCATAAGCCGGGGCTTGATACCTCGCAAGATCTCTTGATTGGCCCTCTCCGCTTGACCATTGGACTGTGGGTGAGCCACTGATGATACGTCAAGCCAGATGTGCTCACGTTGACAGAACTCCTTCATGGCACCCTTGGACATATTGGTGCCATTGTCAGTGATAATGCTATGTGGAAAGCCAAACCGGAAAATCACCTTTTTGATGAATTGAACCGCCGTGGCTGCGTCACACTTGCTAACAGGCTCTGCCTCTACCCACTTTGTAAACTTGTCAACTGCCACTAATAGGTGGGTCTTCTTGTCTTTGGACCTCTTGAAAGGCCCAACCATATCCAGCCCCCAAGTCGCAAACGGCCAAGTAATTGGAATCATTCTCAATTCTTGAGCCGGGACATGAGCGCGTCTTGAGAACTTTTGACAACCATCACATCGTCTGATCAGGTCCTCCGCATCAGCATGAGCAGTCAACCAATAGAAACCGTGGCGAAATGCCTTAGCCACCAAAGATTTTGAACCGGCGTGGTGACCACAATCTCCTTCATGGATCTCGCGCAAAATTTCACAGCCTTCCTCAGGAGATATACAGCGTTGAAACGCCCCTGACAGACTGCAATGATGCAACTCCCCATTGATAATAGTCATGGACTTGGACCGCCGGATTATCTGCCTGGCTAGAGTTTCATCCTCTAGTAACTCGCCCTGGTTCATGTACGCGAGATAAGGAACCGTCCAATCCAGGATGACATGAAGAGCCGCCACCAATTGAGCTTCCGGATCAGGAATAGCCAGATCCTCTTCACCACAGAGCTTGATGGACGGGTTATGCAGAATATCCAAGAAGACATTAGGCGGGACCGGTTTACGTTGAGAGCCCAATCGGCTCAGAGCGTCTGCCGCTTCGTTCTTCTGTCGGTCCACATGATCCACCTGGTAACCTTTAAAGTGACCTGCAACAATATCCACCTCACGACGATATGCTGCCATGAGTGGATCCTTGGAATCCCAAGTGCCAGACACTTGTTGAGCCACCAGGTCCGAGTCACCGAAGCACTTAACTCGGCTTAGATTCATCTCCTTAGCCATCCGAAGACCATGGAGTAAGGCTTCATACTCAGCTGCATTGTTAGTACACGGGAACATTAAATGGAGAACATAACAAAACTTGTCACCTCGTGGGGAAGTTAAGACGACTCCAGCCCCCGAGCCCTCCAATTGCCTGGACCCATCAAAATGAATAGTCCAATAAGTGTGATCCGGCTTCTCTTCAGGTGCTTGTAGTTCTGTCCAATCATTGATGAAATCCACAAGTGCCTGAGATTTGATTGCCGTTCGAGGTATGTACTGCAACCCATGAGGCCCAAGCTCTATAGCCCACTTGGCAATCCGGCCAGTTGCTTCCCTGTTCTGGATTATATCCCCCAAAGGAGCAGAACTGACCACCGTGATGGGATGACCTTGGAAGTATTGCTTGAGCTTCCGGCTTGCCATGAACACCCCATATACCAGCTTCTGCCAATGTGGGTACCTCTGCTTGGATTCAATAAGTACCTCGCTGATATAGTAAACCGGACGCTAAACCGGATATTCCTTGCCTGCCTCCTTGCGCTCCACCACAATAGCCACACTGACAGCCCGGGCATTAGCTGCCACGTATAGCAGCAATGGTTCCTTGTCAACCGGAGCAGTGAGAACGGGCGGGTTAGCCAGCTGCCGCTTTAAGTCCTCAAACGCCTCATCCACAGCCTTACTCCAGACGAAGTTGTCGGTTTTCTTCAGCATCTGATATAAAGGAATCACCTTCTCACCGAGGCGGCTGATAAACCGGCTCAACACAGCAATCTGGCCAGCCAAGCGCTAAACGTCATTGATACACTTTGGCTTAGCCAAGGAGGTGATGGTTGTGATCTTTTCCGGATTAGCCTCAATGCCCCTGTTAGATACCAGAAAGCCCAACAGTTTACCTGCCGGTACACCAAAAACGCACTTGGCCGGATTGAGCATAATCTTGTAAGTCCGCAGGTTATCAAAGGTTTCCTTCTAATCATCAACTAGGGTTTCCTTCTTCCTTGACTTAACCACAATATCATCCACATAGGCATGAACATTATGGCCGATTTGCTTATGAAGGCAATTCTGCACACACCGTTGATAAGTCGCCTGTGCACTCTTGAGCCCAAAGGGCATAGACACATAGCAGAAGGCTCCATAGGGAGTTATGAAGGCCGTCTTCTCCTGGTCCTTAACTGCCATCTTGATCTGATGATAACCAGAATATGCATCCAGAGAGGTCAAACGCTCACAACCCGCCGTGGCATCAATAATTTGATCGATACGGGGAAGAGCAAAAGGATCTGCTGGACAAGCTTTGTTAAGATCTGTGTAGTCCACACACATGCGCCATGTGCTATTCTTTTTAAGGACCATCACCGGATTAGCTAACCATTCAGGATGGAAAACTTCAACGATAAATCCAGCCGCTAAGAGCCTAGCCACTTCTTCTCCAATGGCCTTGCGTCGTTCTTCATTGAACCGGCGGAGAAACTGCTTCACCGGTTTATACTTAGGATCCACATTAAGAGTGTGCTCAGCGAGTTCCCTCGGTACACCTGGCATGTCAGAAGGCTTCCACGCAAAGATGTCCCGATTCTCACGGATGAACTCGATGAGCGCGCTTTCCTATTTCGGGTCCAAGTTTGTACTGATGCTGAACTGTTTGGACGAATCGCCAGGTACGAAGTCAACAAGTTTAGTCTCAGGGCCGGATCATGCTCTGTAGTTGGATTTTTCAATGGAGTCATGTCTGCCGGATCAACATTATCCTTGTAAAATTTCAACTCCTCCATGGCACAAACCGACTCAGCATAGGCCGCATCACCTTCTTCACACTCCAAAGCGATTTTGCGGCTTCCATGGACAGTTATTGTTCCCTTATGACCCGGCATCTTGAGCTGCAAATAGACATAGCAGGGTCGTGCCATAAATTTGGCATAAGCCGGCCGCCCAAACAGGGCGTGATACAGACTCTGGATTTTCACCACCTCAAAGGTCAATATTTCCGATCTGGAGTCATGATCATCTCCAAAAGCCACCTCCAGAGCTATCTTGCCAACAGGATATGCTGACTTACCAGGTACCACGCCGTGGAACACTGTATTGGACGGTTTAAGAATTTTATCTGTTAACCCCATACGACGGAAGGTTTCATAATAGAGAATGTTGATACTGCTTCCTCCATCCATGAGCACCTTGGTGAATTTGTAACCTCCCACCTGAGGCGCCACCACCAATGCCAGCTGACCCGGATTGTCAACCCGGGGAGGATGATCCTCTCTGCTCCACACTATTGGCTGCTCGGACCAACATAAGTAACGGGGCACTGCCAGTTCAACAGAGTCACTGCCCGCTTATGAACCTTCCGGTCACGCTTGTCCAAACTAGTGGTGAAAACATGATATTGCCCACTATTTAACTGCTTCGGGTTGCTCTGATAACCCGACTGTTGCTGCTGACTGTAGCCACCCTGGCTGCTCTAACTACCTTGGTTGTTATGTCCGCCTTGATTACCATTGAAGCCTGAACCAGAATTTCCTCCACCATGACCCGACCCATGAGATCCGGATCCTGAACCGCCACCTGATCCATGATCATACCGGAAAGCATTAGAATTTTTGAACTCCTGCATGATGTAGCAGTCCACCCAAAGGTGGTTGGCCGGCATCTCCTTCGTCCCATGTTTTGGGCAGGGCTGGTTCAACAGGTAAGACAGGCGGTCCGGGTTAGGATTAGGCGCTCCGCTGCGATTCGGCGGTTTACCCTTTCGTCACTGGCCCTTGTCCTGTGCGCTGGTATTAGCTACAAAGTCCATGCTATTATCCGCTTTACGCTTGCCACCGTTTCCATGACCCGCTGGGCTGTGAAGCTGCCCCTTGGCGTTGCTGCTCTTCTTTCCCTTCCCTGTCTTGTCATCATCAGACTCGGGATCCTTGGTACTATCAGAGTCAGCATACTTTACCAAAGCGGCCATGAGGGTCCCCATATCATTGCAATGGCGCTTTAACCGTCCCAATTTCAACTTCAGAGGCGTAAACCGGCAATTGCCTTCCAAGGTTATAATTGCAGTATCGTTATTGATGCGATCTGAGGAGTGCAAAATTTTCGAGACCCGGCGCACCCAATGGGTTGTCGACTCTCCTTCCTCCAAGACACAGGCCGCTAAGTCCACTATCGACATAGGTTGCTTGCATGTATCCTTAAAATTCTGGATAAACCGGGCTCTCAACTCGGCCCATGAACTGATAGAGTTAGCTGGTAGGCTTTTTAACCAAGTACGGGCCGTCCCTTCCATCATCATAGTGAAATATTTCGCACACGCCGCATCATCCACGTCAAGATCTCCATGACCATCTCATAGCTCTCTACCCACGTTTCTAGGGATAAATCGACAGTGTAATTTGGCACCTTGCGCGGGCCCTTGAAATCCTTGGGCAGGCGCACATTGCGTAAAGTGGGGACAAGGCATGGTACCCCCAAAGAACTAGAGGTAACTCCTGGCTCAACTGAGGTGGTCGGATGAACCGGCGTAAGCTGACGAGCTTCATACTGCGCCGCTAACTCGGCCTCCCTGCGCGCTCGGGCCCGATCTACCACTTCCTGAGCATCACCAACACCACCTGTCGGGTTGTTGCCACGGGGCGCTTCACGGATCCGTGCATTGCTTGACACGGCCGGCTCATCCATACACCTGCTATAGCTCCGGTTTGGACGAGGTGTGGAATGAATCCGATCACGGCTGTATGAATATGCCTCCTGTTGAACCAAAGATGTCCGACGAAGCTCCTTAACCCGGCGCGTTTCCACCGCCGCCGGGGAATCACCTTCAATTGGGATAGCCTCCAGTCGTGAAGCGGTAGCAACAAGATTGTCCATTGGATTAGAATAATGACCCGGAGGCGTCGGGACAGGCTGAGGCAAAATATTGTTCTGACGAGGTGGATCCATCAAACGTGGTTGAACCGGCGCGCCCGCTCCAGGTGCTTCCGCCCGGTTTACTACCGGTGGGTTACTGGTCCCGGCTCCTTGGGTGTTAAAGAGGTCCCTAGCCTCGTAAACCCGCGGTAGGCGAGACCGGTGCTTTCTCTTCAGGACCTCATGCGACGCGTTCTGATCCAGCATAAGTCGATAAATCTGCGCGTCCAAAGCGGCCCGCTCTGCGTCCATCCTGGCATTCTCAGCCACTAAATCGGCCTTGGCCTGAGTAATCTGATCCTTCACCTTCGCGATTTCCGCATTGTGGGCATCCTGATCCGCCGGGTTAGCTTCTTTCATGAGCGTAGCCAATGCATCAAACAGATCAGATAAGACTTGGGCCGGCGGGCGCACAAGGCCTCCTGCCCCGGCTGCCGTCGCTGTTACTGACACGGAGATCATTGCTGCTGCGTTCGAAGAGTGGATCGCCGCTTGTGTACCGGCCATGAATATCCCAACCCGGTTCGGCAGATCAGAGGGGTCCGTAATACTGTCGCCATCGGAACAGCCCCCAATCCGGTCATCTTGTAACTGATATAACGACTCGGTCTCTCCGGTCGATGACTCGTCGCCGGAATAAACGACGGTCTCACCGCCAGATTCCGATCTATCCTCGTATTCCCCTCCGTGGATGACTCCCATGAAGCCATGCTTCACGGCCGGTTTGACCCGGGAAGATCGCGCACGCTGAGCCGTTTCGACGAGGTCGGTGCAGATGTCCGGCTCAGGGTCCGGTTCACCGATCTTGCCGATGAAGACGTGTATGCCACCAAAGGGGACCCGGTACCCATACTCAATTGAGCCGGCCTCGGGGCCCCATCCTGCATCATCAATGTAGAGCTTGTCGCGACGACTCTTGGTCATCCGGCCCACAATGTAACCCTTGAGTCCTTCGAAGCTGCCCTCCAAGAATTCGAAACCATCGTGCAATAGCCCCACGGTGGGCGCCAACTGTCATGGTTTTGTCACGGCAGATGTCCTCATGAAAGGACTTAGTCGTGGAGCCATCGCTACGGGTTAGCTTGAAGGGGTTAAAGCGGACAAGGGACGCAAGAGAGTTTATACTAGTTCGGCCCCTTCGATGAAGGTAAAAGCCTACGTCTAGTTGTGATTGAATTGATGGGGTTTCGATGACCAGGGAGCGAATATGCTTCGCCTAATCCTCGAGTTGTTGTCTGTCTCGCTGAACCACCGCCGCGTCGTCCCCTTATATACATGGGTGACGCCCGTCGGTTTACAGAGTCCTGAGACCGGCTCATAGACGTGTCCGGTTCGGTCTCCACTATTTCTAACTTACAACAGAAGTTTCATACTAACGCCGGTTTACGGCTACATGCTTTAAACCGATTGTGGGCCTTGGGCCCCGATAGAACATCCTCATGGGCTTCAAGCATACTTGACTGCTGATGAAGTTAACCCGGCCTGTCCTGGCCGGTTTACGCCTAGTAGTAATATCTCCAACAGGTCGGATCTTATCTGGGCCATAATTTGGCCCAGAACGTGGTAGGCTTTTAACGGGATGGATCTTATATGGGCCTTTATTAGGCCCGGAACATGGCAGGCTGTTAATGAACTGGATCAAATATGGGCCGGTATTTGGCCCAAAACATGGTAGCATGTGAATGGGCCGGCCCACTAGTGTCCTCAAAGTCTTGTGTGCCTTTAGCTGGGCCGACCCATTATGGTTGGCAAAATCTTGTGGGCCTTTAGCTGGGCCGGCCCATTATGGTCCGCAAAATCTTGTGGGCCTTTAGTTGGGTCGGCCCATTATGGTCCGCAAAATCTTGTGGGCCTTTAGTTGGGCCAGCCCATTTAACGTATATGGACATCTGTTGGGCCCTGCCACGTGTCGACGTATCATAGGCATGTCTCCTCTAATGGACAGGCGACATCTGGCCCACCGAGGAGCAGACACGCGTTTCCTTCGGCCAATGAGAATTTTACACGTGGAAATCACCATTGGTCCGGGCTGTTAACAGGTTATCGGATCCAAAACTGGACCCGATAGCTTAACGACGACCCGTCACGGTGGATGCCACTTGTCGGTCACCCTTGGCGAAAGCACCTCTATGACGCGCCATTTATCATCATGAAAGTGGACACTTCCGTGATGATAATTTTGGTAATGTCATGGAACACTTCTACGACAGCACATGTATGACTATCTTGATTCTATCATAAATTTGTCATGGATGTACATGCATGACAGAAAACGTGACCTACTATGACAAACACGTATCATCACGGAAGTGTATCTTTTTGTAGTGCTTCCACCCTTAACCAAGTATATAGATGCATTAATTAAATAAGAGATAGTGTGATATCATAAGAAATTCATGATATCCAAGTCCCAACATGGAACAACCTGCACCTGCACCTAGCGATGCTATAAGAGGGGTGTAGCAAAGCGGTAACATAGCCAAACAACGGTTTGCTGGGATGGTGGAAAAGGTTAGAGGTTTTCATGGCAATTTGGGAGGCTTGATAAACAAGTGGTAGGTAGCGCGACATAGCGATAACATCGAGACAACTAGCAAAGCAAAGATAGTAGTGGTATCCAGGGTAACAGTCATCTTGACTGAGATCCCACAAGGAAGAAGAAAGAATCCATGAATAATATGAACGGGCGTAGACGAACCAATCATAGTCAAACGAATCCTCACGAACGCAGCAAAACAGGAACTATCGAGAAGAAGCACAACCAGAAAGAAGCAAGCAACATGGTAAACACACAACAAATAACATGGCATGATGCTCATCCAAGTATGATGCATGACAAGGCTACATGATGCTACTCATGGCAAGAGAGGATGCATACAAGAACCACACCTCAAAGCAAGTTTAAATGAGGCCGGAATCAACATAAACTAATTCCGGAAACTCCTCGTATGCAAATTTCGAAATTGGTGAATAACACATTATGTTGAAGTTGTTAAACATAAAGTTAAAGTGCACCATGATGATTTACGCATCTTTCTAGTCAAGTTACATAAAAGGTTCATTTAATTCGGAGCTACGGCCTAGAAGATATGAGCAAAACAAGTTAAACATGACATTGATGCAAAAGCAAGCAAAACACAATCACAAACACTCCAAAACATGGATGCAACATGGCATGATGAAATTACATGCAAAACCAAGCAAGTTTCATATAGAGCATGCTCAAAATGGAGCAACGGTTCAACACATACACATGAAACAAGTTTAAAGGACAAGCTGCCCAAAACAACAACTAGGCACTTTGCAACCATCAAAACGACATGCTACATGAACCAAAAGAGCACAAACTTGATATGCACTTCAAGTACAGGTTACATACTTCAAATATCATTAAGGTTTAGGTTCACAGGCATCAAGATTAAACCAATATGATCAATGCAACAAGCCACTTTGTGAAAAACATGGCATACATGTCAGCAGGAATAACATGTTGACATGTTGGAGGCATGAAACAAGCATACTATAGTGCAAGATCATGGCAAAAGAAGCATGGCATTAAAGCACAAGTTATACATGGAAAAACAGGATTACTAAGCATCTCTATATAACCTCTAGATCAATGGTATTCATCAAGACAATTAAGCAAGTCATAACAGATTCTCAGACTTAGTGAAAAATAGAGTAAGGCTGAAAACAGATTCATGATGCATACTTTGAGACAACAAATATATATGCTACAGGAACTTACCATGGCATCGAAGAGCATTTAAGGCATGTGCATGTAAAGCACTACAAAACATGTTCACTGAGCTACTGCCAAATAGCAGTAGAACATGTTTAAAACATCATGCCAAAATTGCAAACGATAACAGATTCACAGACACTGAAATAAACTGAACATGGCAGGAACAACGACAAGCAGGCATGTTTGCAAGCTTATAAAACTCATCTAAAGGCATTTCATGGCATGTGAATACAACCAACAGCAAGAACGCGTATTTGTACAACGACTCATTGCAAAAACATTGTCATAGGATGCACAGAACACTAGTTATTCACATGGAAAAACTGAACTTACTGATAGCAGGCTAACAGAATCATCATTTAGCAAAATTAGGGCATGGTAATGACAAGGTAAAGCAGGACATAGTTTTAAACAAGGCCATGGATTGATTGAGAATAACATGAACTACAAAACATCCTTCGTGAGGATCTCCAGAATATGCATACATTTGATGGTAGCATCAACTAAACAAGGCAACATAATATAGCAGGTTCAGACTTAGCAGAAAACACTGTCACTGAAAACAGAAACAACAAGTACCCCAATTTGCAAGCTTGTTCCAATCAACACAGGGCATAAAAAATACATGGATTCCACCACTGCAAAGAAGGCATGATTATGGTCCTAAAACATGTTGGCATGATGCTCAATAGAAAATCACACAAAATTCTATGAAAATGACAAAATGACATGTTACAGTAGTCTTCAGCAGGTTATAACATTTAGCAGTTTTGCAATGATTCTAAGGGAAAAACATGAGAAGTAACATGCATGCCCATTCGTCTAGAGCACTCACAGATGAACATTTCGGTATATCATATGCACAAATCGGAGCAACGAGCGTGGCATTACCCAAGGTCAAACAAGTGCACATGGGATAGAAAAACTGGGACTTAGAAGTTTTATCACCTCTCGGATCTAGGGTTCCGAGGTGGCGGCGGCTCGCTGGAGACGAGGGCGAGGAGCTCGTCGGCGAGGCCGAGGAGGCCGGGCGGCGTGAGATCCAGCCGGATCCTACCAGATCCAGGCCACCGGCGGGGCTGCGGAGCTGCGGCCGGTGGCAAACGGTGGCAGCGAGGCGGGGCCGGACACACGCGTGGCTCGGGGCGGTGCTGCTCGGAGTGGCGCGGCCGGGCGCCGGAGGCACGCTGCTGCGGCAGCGCGGAGACGACGACGGGTGTCGGCCTTGGCAGCAGCAGGGGCTCGGCGCTGAGGAGGCGGCGGCGCGGGCGACCGGGCAGGAGGGCGGATCTGGGCCCAGGGCCCACGTCGGCGGGAGGCGGCTGGGGCTGATGTGGAGCTCCCTGATTTGCTGAGGGGAGAGGCGCGGATGTTTCTGGCCGTCGGCGGACGTGTCCGGCAGCGCCGAGGAGGTGGGAGCTAGGGTTTGATCCGAAAATGGAGGGGGTGCCTTTTTATAGGTAGAGGGAGTTAGGAGAGGGATATTGAGGTGCGGTTTTCGCCCACACGATCATGATCCAATGGCGAAGAGCATGGAGGGGGTTTAGATGGGATAGTGGGCTGTTGTTGAGGGTGTTGGTCTGCAAAAGAAAGAGGTCCGACGGTTAACGCGGTTAACCGCTGAGGCATCAAACGACCTCCAAATGGAACGAAATTTGACAGGTGGTCTACCAGTTATATACCAAGACCACTCGTCAACTCTCGGCCTATTCTGAGAACATTTTTCTCCCGCTCATGAAACAAGATCTGGAACAGATTCCAAAAAGGACAACGGAGAAAGTGACCGGATGCAAGTTTTGAAAACATGCAGATGAGACGCACATGATGGCATGACAAAGTGCAACACGCAAGAAAAATACAAGGAAACAGAGGCGAATAACTGGGAGACACCTGGCGCACCAGTCACGGGGCATCACAATGCCCAAGGCACCCCAAGGTAATATTCAACGAGGCCAAAGAGCCTAAGCTTGGGGATGCCCCGGGAAGGCATCCCCTCTTTCGTCTTCGTCTATCGGTAACTTTACTTGATGCTATATTTTTATTCACCACATGATATGTGTTTTGCTTGGAGCGTCTTGTATGATTTTAGTATTTGCTTTTTAGTTTGCCACAATCATCCTTGCTGTACACACCTTTTGAGAGACACCCGCATGAATCATGATTTATTAGAATATTCTATGTGCTTCACTTATATCTTTTGAGCTAGGCAGATTTGCTCTAGTGCTTCACTTACATATTTTTAGAGCACATCAGTGATTTTATTTTATAGAAATTGATGAACTCTCGCACTTCACTTATATTATTTTGAGGGTCTCTAGACAGCATGGTAATTTGCTTTGGTTATAAAATTAGTCCTAATATGATAGGCATCCAAGAGGGATATAATAAAACCTTTCATATAAAGCGCATTGAATACTATGAGAAGTTTGATTCCTTATGATTGTTTTGAGATATGAAGATGGTAATATTAGATTCATGCTAGTGAGTAGTTGTGAATTTGAGAAATACTGTTGTTAAAGTTTGTGAGTCCCGTAGCATGCACATATGGTGAAACGTTATGTGATGAAGTCGGAGCATGGTTTATTTTTTCATTGTCTTCCTTATGAGTGGCGGTCGGGGACGAGCGATGGTCTTTTCCTACCAATCTATCCCCCTAGGAGCATGCGCGTAGTACTTTTTTCGATGACTAATAGATTTTTGCAATAAGTACGTGAGTTCTTTATGACTAATGTTGAGTCCATGGATTATACGCACTCTCACCCTTCCACCATTAATTGCTAGCCTCTCTTGTACCGCGCAAGTTTCATCGGTACCATAAATCCACCATATATCCTTCCTCAAAACAGCCACGATACGTACCTACTATGGCATTTCCATAGCCATTCCAAGATATATTGCCATGCAACTTTCTACCGTTCCGTTTATTATGACACGCATCATCATTGTCATATTGCTTTGCATGATCATGTAGTTGACATCATAATTGTGGCAAAGCCACCGTTCATCATTTTTTTATACATGTCACTCTTGATTCATTGCACATCCCGGTACACCGCCGGAGCCATTCACATAGAGTCATATCTTGTTCTAGCATCGAGTTGTAATTTTTGAGTTGTAAGTAAATAAAAGTGTGATGATCTTCATTATTAGAGCATTGTACCATGTGAGGAAAGGATGGTGGAGACTATGATTCCCCCACAAGTCGGGATGAGACTCTGGACGAAAAAAGAGGCCAAAAAAAATGAAAGAAGGCCCAATAAAAAATGAGAGAAAAGAGAGAAGGGGCAATGCTACTATCCTTTTTGCCACACGTGTGCTTCAAAGTAGCACCATGATCTTCATAATAGAGAGTCTCCTATGATATCACTTTCATATACTCGTGGGAATTTTTTGTTATAGAACTTGGATTGTATATTCCAATGATGGGCATCCTCAAATTGCCCTAGGTCTTCGTGAGCAAGCAAGTTGGATGCACACCCACTTAGTTTTCTTTTTGAGCTTTCACAAACTTATAGCTCTAGTGCATCTGTTGCATGGCAATCCCTACTCACTCACATTGATATCTATTAATGGGCATCTCCATAGCCCGTTGATATGCCTAGTTGATGTGAGACTATCTTCTTCTTTTTGTCTCCTCCACAACCACAGTATATTCCACCTATAGTGCTATGTCCATGGCTCACGTTCATGTATTGCATGAAAGCTGAAAATGTTTGACAACATCAAAAGTGTGATGAAGATGGAGCATAGCCAAACTATATGATTTTGTAGGGATAAGCTTTGTTTGGCCATGTTATTTTGAGAAGACATAATTATTTTGTTAGTATGCTTGAAGTATTATTGTTTTTATGTCAATATTAAACTTTTATTTTGAATCACGCGGATCTGAAAATTCATGCCACGATAAAGAGAATTACATGGATAAATATGTTAGGTAGCATTCCACATGAAAAATTCTGTTTTATCATTTACCTACTTGAGGACGAGTAGGAATTAAGCTTGGGGATGCTTGATACGTCTCCAACGTATCCATAATTTTTTTATTGTTCCATGCTATTATATTGTCTGTATTTGATGTTTTATATGCATTAATATGCTATTTTATATGATTTTTGGGACTAACCTATTAACATAGAGCCCAGTGCCAGTTCCTGTTTTTTCCTTGTTTTAGAGTTTCGTAGAAAAGGAATACCAAACGGAATAAAACTTTCGCAATGATTTTTCTTGGACCAGATGATACCCAGGAGACTTGGAGTGCAAGTCAGAAGAGCCACGAGGTGGACACAAGGGTGGAGGGCGCGCCCCCAGCCTTGTGGGCCCCTTGGTGACCCCCTGAGCTTGATCTTCCTCCTATATATACTCAAATACCCCAGAAACTTCCAGGGGAGCCACGAAATCACTTTTCCACTGTCGCAACCTTCTGTACCCATGAGATCCCATCTATGGGCCTTTTCCGGCGTCCTGTCGGAGGGGGATTCGATCATGGAGGTCTTTTACATCAACACCATTGCCTCTCCGATGAAGCGTGAGTAGTTTACCGCAGACCTACGGGTCCATAGCTAGTAGCTAGATGACTTCTTCTATCTCTTTGATTTTGAATACAAAGTTCTCCTCGATGTTCTTGGTGATCTATTAGATGTAATACACTCTTGCGGTGTGTTTGCCGAGATTCGATGAATTGTGGATTTATGATTAGCTTATCTATGAATATTATTTGAATCTTCTCTGAATTCTTATATGCATGATTTGATATCTTTGCAAGTCTCTTCGAACTATCGATTTGGTTTGGCCAACTAGATTAGTTTTTCTTGCAATGGGAGAAGTGCTTAGCTTTGGGTTCAATCTTGCGGTGTCCTTTCCCAGTGACAGTAGGGGCAACAAGGCATGTATTGTATTGTTGCCATCGAGGATAAAAATATGGGGTTTTCATCATATTGCTTGAGTTAATTCCTCTACATCATGTCATCTTGCTTAATGCTTTACTCCGTTCTTTATGAATTTAATACTCTAGATACATGCTGGATGGCGGCCGATGTGTGGAGTAATAGTAGTAGATGCAGAATTGTTTCGGTCTACTTAACACAGACGTGATGCCTATATTCATGATCATTGCCTTAGATATCTTCATAACTTTGCGCTCTTCTATCAATTGCTCGGCAATAATTTGTTCACCCACCGTAATAATTTCTATCTTGAGAGAAGCCTCTAGTGAAACCTATGGCCCCCGGGTCAATTTTACATCATATTAGTTTCCCGTCAACTTGCCAATTTCCATTGTCGTTCCTTTATTTTGCAACCTTTACTTTTCCGTTCCATAAACCAAAAAATACCAAAATATTACTTTACCGTTTATCCATCTCTATCAAATCTCACTTTGCCAATAACCGTGAAGGGATTAACAACCCTTTTATCACGTTGGGTGCAAGTTGGTGTTTGTTTGTGCAGGTATTCGGTGACTTGTGCGTTATCTCCTACTGGATTGATACCTTGGTTCTCCAAAGCTAAGGGAAATACTTACTCTACTTTGCTACATCACCCTTTCCTCTTCAAGGGAAAAACCAATGCAAGCTCAAGAGGTAGCAGAGACGTATCAATCACGTCATTCCTAGCCTGCTTGGCTATATCATTATCGTGTTGATTTTAACTATACT
Source organism: Aegilops longissima (assembly GCA_021605205.1). Lineage (NCBI taxonomy): Eukaryota > Viridiplantae > Streptophyta > Magnoliopsida > Poales > Poaceae > Aegilops > Aegilops longissima. The sequence goes on along the minus strand of CM038677.1, from coordinate 252,403,775 downwards.
ACCTAGTCCTTAATCCCGGAGCACAACATTGGACAATAAGTTAAGCTTACATCGATCTTTTCGTCATATCATTTCTCCTTGAACAACAAGCTTGATTTTGAGTTTGTGTCGTACCCTTGGTTCCAATAACATTTCGCTTCATCATTCCTTTGACTTGATGTCATCGCCGACCTATTACATCTTCATGAAACCTCTCGACAAATGTGTCGTGATGATCATCAACATTCCGAGTGTTTCCAGGATAACAATCGAATTCATGATGAGAGATGTCATCCTTACCCCCTCGATGATGGTGTTAACATCGACAACATTCTTGCATTTCTGCAACACAAAATTGGTTCATGGTTTGTGTTGTACCTTGAGTTCCTTGCTATCCAGCGTATGTTATGTTTTATCTTGGAGTATTACCATCTTTTATGTCAAGGATGTCATGGGAATTTCACCACCTCATGAGAACTCTTGATACAAGTGATACTTATCACCATCACCATTCTTTTCTTGGTCCCCGTGTTGATTCTAACTGGGATACCAACAGGTGGACAGTACTACTTGGATTATGTACTTCTAGCAATCCTATCGCTTTGAAGTTAATGGGTGGCAATTCATTCTTAGACTATTGGTTATCGAATCACCATCCTAACATTGATCGTGCTACCTAAGCCCATATTTCGGGTGCACCTTGCAAGCAATGTTTAATTGTGTATGTTTTCTCGAGCATACATCATAATATCATTTAATCTCGCAAATGTTATCTCCTTTTTCACATAATTGTGGAAATCCATTTTTGGAAATCTCGATGAATTGTCGATGAGTCCATGAGCCACCTCCTCATCCTCTCCTTGGTTTAATGATGGACTCTTATTTCGGAACTCGCTTCCATGGTTCATTTCCCGAGAATCTTACAATGTCATCTTGTCAATTCGTGTTGCACCTATTCTTCTGAGGCATTCTGAGTCTGAGGTATCGTGACACCAATCATATCTGAATCCCTATCAGATACGATGGTTGGAACATTTTCCAAGAGTTATGACATTGGTCTTTATATGACCCGGTAAGGTGATGTCATGCCTAGCACACCTGGCTGGAGGACCTATTGTTATAGTTCTTCCTTTTTAGCAAGGTTAACCATTCTTCCATGAGGAAATTGTAAAACTTATTCTGTAAGTTGTTCCTGATGGATCCTTTGTGTATCCAAAATCTGACCCTTACATGATGACCATGTCAATGCTATCTCGAAGCACGTATGTGGTACTCCTATCATCAATAAGAACATTTGAAGTAGAATGCTAAATTTTCTTTATCAAATATTCAAACACTGTTGTTTCGGTAATGTCATGAAATTCCTCTCCCCTTACCTAAATGGTTTTCTACTTTCTATCCTGTCATGGATATCATGCTCTACTTGTCCATGGGAAGGATATACCCCTGAAATATGTGTTTAAACACATTTTCCTTTCCATTGTTCTGTTAAATCTGATAATCATATTTTCCTTTCCATTGTTTGGTTTTACCTTTATTGTGATCTAGATGATCCAAGCAGTAATATTCTCCTGCTTATGTAAACACCTCATTGTACAATTATGTCTGCAAGACCCTGTTACTATTTTTGATGGCATTCTAGTAACCACCGATGGACGAGAACTTTGCCTATTGGTCCGCCTCGTTGCCACGAGCAGGAAAATGGTTCTTTGCATCCCTCACCCTTGGTACCTACTTTGTTGCTAACATAATTGGCAGGCTATCCTCTGACCTACCTTGCTATCATGATCGTGCAAGATGTCAGCTCTCTTCCCACCTTTAACTCACATGGTGGGCCCATAACTCATAGTTCCACAAGATCGAAACGTGACTCTCCTCTACATCCCTGTTTCCAAAAGTTTATCCTTTGAATTTTAACTCGTATGTAATTCCGTGAGCTACCTTCCGTCAGATTTTATGTTTCGATATCAGATCTAATATCTATTCTCGTTGCTCCGAACCCCTTTCACACCCTGTTTCGGACATCGAATGATTTTCTATCCGCTTGAAACTTCTTATTGTACCTTCGTACTTTTATCTCGATGATTTTCTTGAATTTCAACTTGAGAGATCACTAGTGCAGGATGCTGCTAACGCGACACTATGATCAGAGACCCTTCGACGAAACTGTGTGTGATGCCATAATCGCAAACGGTGGTGTAAAAAAACTGTCAAAAAAGGTGCAAAACGTTTGCGATGGCGGAGCCATCAAACATGGTTCAGATTTTAGTTGCATGTGTGATGCAGGGCATACGGTTCAGTTCAATTAACTGTTTGCGATGAGGAGGAACAAAAGAAACGTGCAGCCAGATGGAGGTGTGTGCGATATACAACATACGGTTCACTCAGATGAACTGTTTGTGATTAGGCAACACAAAAGAAACGGTGAGCCAGATGAAGGTGTGTGCGATATACGGCATGCGGTTCACTCGGATGAACTGTTTGCGTTGAGATATGAGAACATAAATGGTTCGACTTAACAAGATGTGTGTGATACGCGACAAAAAGGTCTATAATCAGAAATGTGTGTGAAGACCCATAATAACACAGACGGTTGCTGCTAATAAGACGTGTGTGTTGTGCGATGGGATTGCATACAGAACCACAACATACACACACACACACACACACACACACACACACTTATAAGGACATGCTTGCATAACCAAATTAAAGATCCACTTACATAGTTGGCTACTACAGCCATGGCATTTCCACACACCAAAGTAAACTATTACATGCATAATTACATAAGTGGCTACTACACAGATGACATTTCCACACACCAATAAAGTAAACTATATATTACATGCATGATTAACTAGCATAAACGATCATCTGATCATCATCTACATCTTGTGACGCTTGCTCTGCTTGTGGCTCGATCCGGGCTCGTCGATTTCGGTAACGATGCACTTCCCCATGTCAACGATCCGCTTGTGCATCTCGTAGCATGTGTACACGCTCTTGGCCGCGAACCTGAGGTGAGGTTCATCCATTCGCCGCATCCAGGCCCTATGCCAGGATAGGGGACTTGTTCTCTGGGCATCCTGCTTCATCTTTTCATAGTAGGGGTCGATGATGGCCGAGGCGAGTTCGACCAGGGAGTCCTTCGTCGTGCTGCCCCAGACCCTGTAGTGGTCACGGATTTTGATAAGGGTCTTGCAGGCAAGCCTGTAACACTGACAGCGTTTACATCATCGGTGGTTTTCACCGTGGTGAACTTGTAGTCGTTGCTGTTGACAAACCTGTTGAAATGGTCGCAAGGCTCTGTGGCCATGCAGTAGTGGTAGATGAGGACATGATGGCGCACACACAACTGGGCGACGACAACCTTCTGATATATGCCGGGACGACCGGTGGTGTACTGGTGGTCGATGCCGACCACCTTGTACTTGTCTCGAGCAAGAAACTGCTCAACGCTGTTGATGTAGTCGTCCACCACGGCCGGGTCGATGGTGTACACCACCGAGAGATCCGTCTCCCTCGTGTGGGTCTCCACTCTATGCTCGCCGAACTCCATTGGTGCGCCACTGGACATCCCCTCTCTATGTGTTGTCGTGGGTGTGCTTGTTGTGTTTTGGGGCGCGATTGAAAGGTTGAAGAGACTAAGGTTATAATGGCCGCGGGATTAAAGGGGAAACGAGAAGGCCAGGAATATCGGCAGGCCCTGATGGCAGTTCTAATTTGCAGCGCGTAACTCCATTGTGCCGCACGTAACTGCATCACGTGGCAACGCGCGTGGCGCAACCGCCTGCATATGGGGCCCCCGACGTGATCGTACGCACGCCCAACCGCCGACAGAGCGTGCGCGGAGGGACGCGAGTAGAGTGATTCACAGTCGCCTCAGCGGCAACCATATATATATATATATATATATATATATATATATATATATATATATATATATATATATATATATATATATATATATATATATATATATATATATATATATATATGCATAGAGACGTTGAATGCGTAAGGAAAAGTTGTCCATAAGCCGAGCGCGCCGACGGACGCGAGCAGAGCGTGTCGCGGCGCCTAACTGCGAGCACAGTGCGCTGCGGCGCCTAACGGCGATCAGAGCTTGCCGAAGGATGCGAGCAGAGGCCGACACAGTGATACGTGGGAAATAAGACGAACTATGCGAGCGATATCGGAGACATCAAGCACGAATCAGATTAGAGTTGCATGTGCGATACGTGGCATACAGTTGATCCATCCGAGCTGTCTGTGATGGAATAAGCTGTGTGTGTTGCGGGCAAACGCTTGCTGGTATATAACCTAAATTTAACCAAAAAAGTGTTAATGCATGTTACAAAAATTGTATAGCTGGAAACTATGTTCAAATACGACTCCAATGATATAATCTTTGGCGACATGCATTCGTATTTTATTAGTTAAATCCTACTTATAAACAAGGATGGGGGTATAGTAGATAATTAAATCGCAAACGTTTTTTTGTATTAACTCTATGTGTACATGTCATTTGGTCCTCCTCTCGCACGTCTTGTCACCCAGCTGCCGCAAGAGGCTTACAGCGCAAGCTTGCGCAGTGCGCGGGGGCGTTCTTTTGGGCAAACGGTGGCTCGAAGTGGCGCCAAAGAATCGTCGGTGAGCCCGTTCCCGCGCAACCTCGCAGTTCCCGCGCAAGCTTCCTGCCCGACTCGGTGAAATGCCCCAAAATCCCAATGCTTACCGGCCTGCTATAAGAACCCTCACGGTCGGCGAGTCTTGCGTCGCATTTCCCCTCCCTCCCTGTAGCTTATCTCGTGTGCTTCTCCCATGATCACCAATGGCACAAGTCCGTTGTCGTCGCTCAGCCACTCTGCCGTCATCTGAGGACAGCTCCACCTGGGAGGCTACACCATGGCAGCGGCGCAGTCCCCTACGTAGTGTAGTGCGCGTGGCGTCCTTGTTGAGTGCGCGCGGAACACCCACCACACGTCCGCCGCCGCTGCCCGTCGGCAACTGTTGCCGGCCGCCGTTGCCGCCACACCACCGCCGAAAGCCAAGGCCATCTCCCGCTCCGCCGCCGCGGCCCGAAGGCGGGAGGTGGCCGTCGTGGCCGCCACCCCACTATCGGCCACCATGGCCATCACCCGCTCTGCCACCGTGGCCCGGAGGCGTGAGGTGGTGGTCGTGGCCACCACCCCATAGTCAGCCGCCATGGCCGCTAGCCCACCGTCGACCGCCGGGATCATCACCCGCTCCGCCACCGCCGCCCGAAGCAGGGAGGCGGAGGTGGAGGCCCGCACATGCGTCAACGAACTTGCGTGCTACATCGAGTTCCTGCGGGAGGAGGAGGAGCGCCTCGTCAAGCATGCAAAGAGGCTTACTGCAACCGTAGTCGCAGCACACGCCAACGCAGAGGCGAGGAATCAGGAGATCTATGAGCAGTCCGGCCGCTTCGAGAGGGATCATCTGGAGCGGCAGTGGGCGTTCGAGCTGGCGAGCGTCGCTGAACATGCAGCAGCGGCAGGCACCGCATTGCATTTCTCCAGCTCGTCGGTAGGCTCCTCCTCCTCCTCTGCCTCTTACTAAGTGTGCTCGGCAGAGGAGAGGCTGCGGGAAGTAGCACAAAGCTCCTCTGTGGTAGTACTAGTATTGAGGGGCTATTTTGTTCAGTTCATCTGACTATAGATGTGTGGTGGAACTGTACAACGTACTTAATATTAGTTAGTATATATAGTTGAACTAGCTATTTCTGTACGTGGTTGGCAACAATTCTGGAAGAGTTTGGTTGGTTCAGCTGTCGAGTTGAACTATTCGTATAAATTAAGAACGACTGCTTAATCTATGAATGAAATCTATGCTCAATTACTGAATTCTAGTTGCAAAAAATAGATAGGGCTAGTGATTTCTAGCTGCATATTTGACAAATCGCAGTGTTATAAGGATTGACAAATGGCAATGTTACTAGATCAACAAATGTAAATCTTTCTAATTTGACAAATGGCAACATACCCAATATGACAGATGCAAATCTTACCAAATTGTTTGTACGTGGTTGCACACGGGTCATCCAAAACAACCGTTTGCGTTGAAGGGATGCACAAATCCTGCGCTATGGATTTTCCCTCGACTTAAGGGGGAAGACCATAGCTCTCACTTTGCATATGGGTGTTCTATCTAAAACGTTTGCGATCCAGAGCTGCAGAAATCCTGCTCGGCACATTTTCTCTTGGCTTCCTGGAGAAGTTGTCATTTTTGATAAGTGTTTTATATTTAAAAACCATATTAATCTGCACTCTTAATCTCCATTAATGTAGAGGATGCGAGCAAGATGAGCGGCCATGGAAGTCAAAGGGCTCGCTTCCCGGTGAGCCTGCGCGGCGTACAGCTCGCACGCTTCCCGTTGAGCCTCCGCATTGGAGTACAGCTCGCACGCTTTCCGTTTAGTCAAACACTCAAGCACCTGTCCGCACGGTACCTCCTAGCCATTAAAAGAGTGAGGTGTGGCGTCACGTGATTGGTTAACAGAGCACAAACAATTTAAATTATACAAAATGTTTGAGATGGTACAGTGGCAGCTATTTCTTTCGAAATGCCTATCAAGAGCTGTTATTCGAGTGCGCCTTCTCTCAAAATGGACACGAAAAATACCACAGCATGTCGGGTGCCATTCCATTATAGCATGCCAAGTATCATGAATTACAGACGAGTTTTGGATTTACTAGAATTTAAAAACGAAGTATCTCAACGTTTTGCCGGCAATCAACAGTGCCCTCGTGTTTGAAATTCATTCCCATTTCTTGAATGGGACCTAAGCATGCCCTGAAGGACACCGATTTGATATTTCAACCAGCTTATATGTACTGGAGCTTGTGCATGTAGTTCAAATTTGAATTATGCACATGAAATGCCTAGAAAACCCAGCTGATGTATAAAAATGTCCAAACGAACCCCAAAAATTCCAAAAGTAAACACAACACTCCTATTGTTCTATGTTGACACTAGAACATTTTTGAAAGGAATAAGAGGCAACGGATATCGTTTCGTCCCCAAAGGTGGCACGTTCCCTACCGAAACCATCACACTTGTTGTGAGAAGCTAAGGTTTGTGAGTAGCTTATACCCAAACCAGCCCCAAATGGGACAAAAAATTTACCACGGCATGTTGATGCCGCTGCATGATAGCATGCCAAGTTTCATGAATTTCAGACAACTTTTAGATTACTAGAATTTAAAGGCCAGGTATCTCAATGTTTGCGGCCGAGTGACGGTGGCAGGGTGTTTGAAATTCATTCCCATTTCTTGCATGGGACCTAAGCATGCAGCCAAGGACATATATTTGATTTTGCAAACCAGTTTATATGCACTTGAGAATCTGCATGTAGTTCAAATTCGAATCATGCGCATAAAATGCCTGGGAAACCCAGTTAATGTATAAAAATGTCCAAACGAACCCCGAAAATTGCAAAATTGAACACAACACTCCTGTTGTTCTATGTTGACACTCAAATTTTTTTGAAAGCAATAAGAGGCATCCGATATCGTTTCTTCACCAAAGGTGGCACGTTCCCTACTGAAACCATCACGCTTGTTGTGAGAAGCTAAGGTTTGTGAGTAGCTTATACCCAAACCGACCCAAATGGGACAAAAATATTGCCACGGCATGTTGATGCAGCTCCATGATAGCATGCCAAGTTTAATGAATTTCAGACGACTTTTGGATTTACTAGAATTTAAAACCAAGTATCTCAATGTTTGTCGCCGAGTGATGGGGGCAGGGTGTTTGAAATTCATTCCCATTTCTTGCATGGGACCTAAGCATACAACCAAGGACACATATTTGATTTTTCAACTAGTTTATATGCACCGAAGAATGTGCATGTAGTTCAAATTCGAATTATGCGCATAAAATGCCTTGGAAACCCAGTTAATGTATAAAAATGTCCAAACAAACCCTGAAAAATTCCAAAATTGAACACAACACTCTTGTTGTCCTATGTTGACACTCCAAACATTTTGAAAGCAATAAGAGGCAACGGATATTGTTTTCTCCCCAAAGGTGGCACGTTCCCTACCGAAACCATCACGCTTGTTATGAGAAGCTCTGGTTTGTGAGAAGCTTATAACCAAACCTGCCCCAAATGGGACAAAAAATTTACCCCGACATGTTGATGGCGCTCCATGATAGCATGCCAAGTTTCATGAATTTCATACGAGTTTTGGATTTACTAGAATTTAAAAACTAGGTATCTCAATGTTTGTGGCCGAGTGACGGTGGCAGGGCAGTTGAAATTCATTCCCATTTCTTGCATGGGACCTAAGCATGCAACCAAGGACACATATTTGATTTTTCAACCAATTTATATGCACTGGAGCATGTGCATGTAGTTCAAATTTGAATTGTGCGCATAAAATGCCTAGAAAACCCAATTAATGTATAAAAATGTCCAAACGAACCCCGAAAGATTCCAAAATTAAACACAACACTCCTGGTGTTCTATGTTGACACTAGAATTTTTTTGGAAGGAATAAGAGGCAACGGATATCGTTTCGTCCCCAAAGGTGGCATGTTCCCTACCGAAACCATCACGCTTGTTGTGAGAAGCTCTGGTTTGTGAGAAGCTTATACCCAAACTTGCCCCAAATGGGTCAAAAAATTTACCATTGCATGTTGATGCCGCTCCATGATAGCATGCCAAGTTTCATGAATTTCAGACGAGTTTTGGATTTACTATAATTTGAAAACCAGGTATCTTAATGTTTGCGGCCGAGTGAATATGGCAAGGTGTTTGAAATTCATTCCAATTTCTTGCATGGGACCTAAGCACGCACCAAAGGACACATATTTGATTTTTCAACCAAATTATATGCACTGGAGCATGTGCATGTAGTTCAAATTTCAATTGTGCACATAAAATGCCCAGAAAACCCAGTTAATGTATAAAAATGTCCAAACAAACCCTGAAAAATTCCAAAATTTAACACACCACTCCTGGTGTTCTATGTTGACACTAGAAATGTTTTGGAAGCAATAAGAGGCAACAGATATCGTTTCGTCCCCAAAGATGGCACTTTCCCTACCGAAACCATCACGCTTATTCTGAGAAGCTCTGGTTTGTGAGAAGCTTATACCCAAACCTGCCCCAAATGGGACTGAAATTTTACCACGACATGTTGATGCCGCTCCATGATAGCATGCCAAGCACGAATTTCAGATGATTTTTGGATTTACTAGAATTGAAAAACCCGGTATCTCAATGTTTGCGGCCGAGTGACGGTGGCAGGGTGTGTGAAATTCATTCCCATTTCTTGCATGATACCTAAGCATGCAACCAAGGACACAAATTTGATTTTTCATCCAATTTATATGCAATGGAGCATGTGCATGTAGTTCAAATTTGAATTATGCACCTGAAATGCCTACAAAACCAAGTTAATGTATAAAACGTCAAAACGAACACTGAATAATTTCATTTTTTTTACAACACACCTATAGTTTCATGTTCACTGCGGATAAAAGTTCTAGCAATTCAAACACCATCCTTTGCAGGTGTGACCCCATTACATAATTCAAATCAAGACGAAAAATCAAGCAGATCTCACAAAATATCTTGAAGCACCGTCGGTGTATAGTACGCCTATTACTTATGCGAGAAGGTGTGTCGGCTATAGTCCACAGCCGGTGTGTATAGCACACTGCTAGCTCACTCCCCAAATATCATTTCAATGTTTAATCGTCGCCGGTGAAAGATGGGGATGTGGACCCGCATTGTGAGGGCAACTTCGGCGGCCCACTCCGGCGAGAGCGCGGCCACAGCCGCCAGACGCATGCTAACAAGCCTCATGAGGGCGACCGCTGTTGGAAATATGCCCTAGATGAAGGAAATATGCCCTAGAGGCAATAATAGAGTTATTATTTATTTCCTTATATCATGATAAATGTTTATTATTCATGCTAGAATTGTATTAATCGGAAACATGATACATGTGTGAATACATAGACAAACAGAGTGTCACTAGTATGCCTCTACTTGACTAGCTCGTTGATCCAAGATGGTTATGTTTCCTAACCATAGACATGAGTTGTCATTTGATTAACAGGATCACATCATTAGGAGAATGATGTGATTGACTTGACCCATTCCGTTAGCTTAGCACTCAATCATTTAATATGTTGCTATTGTTTTCTTCATGACTTATACATGTTCCTATGACTATGAGATTATGCAACTCCCATTTACCGGAGGAACACTTTGTGTGCTACCAAACGTCACAACGTAACTGGGTGATTATAAAGGTGCTCTACAGGTGTCTCCGAAGGTACTTGTTGGGTTGGCGTATTTCGATATTAAGATTTGTCACTCCGATTGTCAGAGAGGTATCTCTGGGCCCACTCGGTAAAGCACATCACTATAAGCCTTGCAAGCATTGTAACTAATGAGTTAGTTGCGAGATGATGTATTAGGGAACAAGTAAAGAGACTTGCCGGTAACAAGATTGAACTAGGTATTGAGATACCGAAGATCGAATCTCGGGCAAGTAACATACCGATGACAAAGGGAACAACATATGTTGTTATGCGGTCTGACCGATAAAGATCTTCATAGAATATGTAGGAGCCAATATGGGCATCCAAGTCCCTCTATTGGTTATTGACAAGAGAGGTGTCTCGGTCATGTCTACATAGTTCTCGAACCCGTAGAGTCCGCACGCTTAACGTTCGTTGACGATATACTACTATGAGTTATGTATGTTGGTGACCGAATGTTGTTCGGAGTTTTGGATGAGATCACGGATATGACGAGTAACTCCGGAATGGTCCGGAAGTAAAGATTGATATGTGGATAGTAGTGTTTGATCTCCGAAAAGGTTCCGGAATCCATCGGAAGGGGTTCCAGATGTTCCCCGAAATGTTTGGGAACGAGAACACTTTATCCGGGCCAAAGGGGAAAGCCCACGAGGTTTTTGGAAAGCGCAAACGGAAGTTTTGCGGAGTCCAGGGGCCAGAGGCCACGGTCCCTGGCGTCTGGGTCCAGACGCCGGGAACCCTGGCGTCTGGCCCTGGAGTCCGAGAAGCACTCTTGCCTTTCGGGTGAAACCGACTTTGTGGAGGCTTTTACTCCAAGTTTCGACCCCAAGGCTCAACATATAAATAGAGGGGTAGGGCTAGCACCCAAGACACATCAAGAAACACCAAGCCGTGTGCCGGCAACCCCGTCTCCTCTAGTTTATCCTCCGTCATAGTTTTCGTAGCACTTAGGTGAAGCCCTGCGAAGATTGTTCTTCACCAACACCGTCACCACACCGTTGTGCTGCAGGAAGTCATCTACTACTTTGCCCCTCTTGCTGGATCGAGAAGGCGAGGACGTCACCGAGCCGAACGTTTGCAGAACTCGGAGGTGCCATGCTTTCGGTGCTTGGATCGGTCGGATCATGAAGACGTACGACTACATCAACTACGTTGATATAACGCTTCCGCTTACGGTCTATGAGGGTACGTAGACAACACTCTCCCCTCTCGTTGCTATGCATCACCATGATCTTGCGTGTGCGTAGGAATTTTTTTGAAATTACTACGTTCCCCAACAGTGGTATCAGAGCCAGGTTTTATTCGTTGATGTTATATGCACGAGTAGAACACAAGAGAGTTGTGGACGATATAAGTCATACTTTGGTTCGGCGGTATTGTTGGATGAAGCGGCCCGGACCGACATTATGCGTACGCTTACGCGAGACTGGTTCTACCGACGTGCTTTGCACACAGGTGGCTGGGGGGTGTCAGTTTCTCCAACTTTAGTTGAACCGAGTGTGGCTACGCCCGGTCCTTGCGAAGGTTAAAACAACACCAACTTGACAAACTATCGTTGTGGTTTTTGATGCGTAGGTAAGAATGGTTCTTCCAAAGCCCGTAGCAGCCACATAAAACTTGCAACAACAAAGTTGAGGACGTCTAACTTGTTTTTGCAGGGCATGTTGTGATGTGATATGGTCAAGGCATGATGCTATATTTTATTGTATGAGATGATCATGTTTTGTAACCGAGTTATCAGCAACTGGCAGGAGCCATATGGTTGTCACTTTATTGTATGCATATGCAAACGCCCTGTAATGCTTTACTTTATCACTAAGCGGTAGCGATAGTCGTAGAAGCATAAGTTGGCGAGACGACAACGATGCTACTATGGAGATCAAGGTGTCGCGCCGGTGATGATGGTGATCATGACGGTGCTTCGAAGATGGAGATCACAAGCACAAGATGATGATGGCCATATCATATCACTTATATTGATTGCATGTGATGTTTATCTTTTATGCATCTTATCTTGCTTTGATTGACGGTAGCATTATAAGATGATCTCTCACTAAAATTTCAAGATAAAAGTGTTCTCCCTGAGTATGCACCGTTGCCAAAGTTCGTCGTGCCCAGACACCACGTGATGATCGGGTGTGATAAGATCTACGTCCATCTACAACGGGTGCAAGCCAGTTTTGCACACGCAGAATACTCAGGTTAAACTTGATGAGCCTAGCATATACAGATATGGCCTCGGAACACTGAGACCGAAAGGTCGAGCGTGAATCATATAGTAGATATGACCAACATAATGATGTTCACCATTGAAAGCTACTCCATTTCACGTGATGATCGGTTATGGTTTAGTTGATTTGGATCACGTGATCACTTAGAGGATTAGAGGGATGTCTATCTAAGTGGGAGTTCTTAAGTAATATGATTAATTGAACTTAAATTTATCATGAACTTAGTCCTAATAGTATTTTGCAAACTATGTTGTAGATCAATAGCTCGCGTTGTTGCTTCCCTATGTTTATTTTGATATGTTCCTAGAGAAAAATTATGTTGAAATATGTTAGTAGCAATGATGCGGATTGGATCCGTGATCTGAGGATTATCCTCATTGCTGCACAGAAGAATTATGTCCTTGATGCACCGCTAGGTGACAGACCTATTGCAGGAGCAAATGCAGACGTTATGAACGTTTGGCTAGCTCAATATGATGACTACTTGATAGTTTAGTGCACCATGCTTAACGGCTTAAAATCCGGACTTCAAAGACGTTTTGAATGTCATGGACCATATAAGATGTTCCACGAGTTGAAGTTAATATTTCAAGAAAATACCCGAGTTGAGAGATATGAAGTCTCCAACAAGTTCTATAGCTAAAAGATGGAGGAGAATAGCTCAAGCAGTGAGCATGTGCTCAGATGGTAAGGGTACTACAATCGCTTGAATCAAGTGGGAGTTAATCTTCCAGATAAAATAGTGATTGAAAGAATTCTCTAGTCACCATCACCAAGTTAGTAGAACTTCGTGATGAACTATAGTATGCAAGGGATGACGAAAACGATTCCCGAGTTTTTCATAATGATGAAATCGATGAAGGTAGAAATCAAGAAAGAGCATCAAGTGTTGATGGTTGAAAAAACCACTAGTTTCAAGGAAAAGGGCAAAGGGAAGAAGGGGAACTTCAAGAATGGCAAGCAAGTTGCTACTCAAGTGAAGAAGCCCAAGTCTGTACCTAAGCACGAGACTAAGTGCTTCTCCGCAAAGGGACTTGTCCGAAGCGGAACTGCCCCAAGTATTTGGCGGATAAGAAGGATGGCAAAGTGAACAAAGGTATATTTGATATACATGTTATTGATGTGTACTTTACTAGTGTTTATAGCAACTCCTCAGTATTTGATACTAGTTCTGTTTCTAAGAGTAGTAACTCGAAACGGGAGTTGCAGAATGAACAGAAACTAGTTAAGGGCGATGTGACGACGTGTGTTGGAAGTAGTTCCAAGAATGATAGGATCATCATCACACACTCCCTATACTTTCGGGATTAGTGTTGAACCTAAATAAGTGTTATTTGGTGTTTGCGTTGAGCATGAATATGATTTGATCATTTTTATTGAAATACGATTATTCATTTGAGTTAGAGAATAATTGTTGTTCTGTTTACATGAATAAAACCTTCTATGGTCATACACCCAATGAAAATGGCTTGTTGGATCTCGATCGTAGTGATACACATATTCATAATATTGAAGCCAAAAGATGCAAAGTTAATAATGATAGTGCAACTTATTTGTGGCACTACCATTTAGGTCATATTGGTGTAAAGCGCATGAAGAAACTCCATGCTGATGGGATTTTGAAATCACTTCATTATGAATCACTTTATGCTTGAGAACCATGCCTCTTGGGCAAGATGACTAAAACGTCGTTCTCCGAAACAATGGAGCAAGCAACAAATTTGTTGGAAATCATACATACTGATGTATGTGGTCCGATGAATATTGAGGCTCGCAGCGGGTATCATTATTTTCTGACCTTCACAGATGATTTGAGCAGATATGGGTATATCTACTTAATGAAACAGAAGTCTGAAACATTTGAAAAGTTCATATAATTTCAGAGTGAAGTGGAAAATCATCGTAATAAGAAAATAAAGTTTCTACAATCTGATCGTGGAGAAGAGTATTTGATTTACGAGTTTGGTCTTTAGTTAAAACAATGTGAAATAGTTTCACTGCTCACGCCACCTGGAATACCATAGTGTAATGGTGTGTCCGAACATCGTAACCGTACTTTATTAGATATGGTGCAATCTATGATGTCTCTTACCGATTTAACATTATCGTTTTGGGGTTATGCATTAAAGACAACTGCATTCACGTTAAAAAGGGCACCATCTAAGTCCATTGAGACGACACAATATGAACTGTGGTTTGGCAAGAAACCATAGTTGTCGTTTCTTAAAGTTTGGGGAGGCGATGCTTATGTGAAAAAGTTTCAAACTGATAAGCTCAAACCCAAATCGGAGAAGTGCGTCTTCATAGGATACCAAAAAGAAAATGTAGGGTACACCTTCTATCACAGATCCGAAGGCAAGATATTCGTTGCTGAGAATGGATCCTTTCCAGAGAAGGAGTTTCTCTCGAAAGAAGTGAGTGGGAGGAAAGTAGAACTTGATAAGGTAACTGTACCTGCTCCCTTATTAGAAAGTAGTTCATCACAGAAATCTGTTCCTGTGACTACTACACCAATTAGTGAGGAAGCTAATGATGATGATCATGTAACTTCAGATCAAGTTACTACCGAACCTTGTAGGTAAACCAGAGTGAGATCCGCACCAGAGTGGTACGGTAATCCTGTTCTGGAAGTCATGTTACTAGACCATGACGAACCTGCGAACTATGAGGAAGCGATGATGAGCCCAGATTCCGCAAAATGGCTTGAGGCCATGAAATATGAGATGGAATCCATGTATGAGAACAAAGTGTGGACTTTGGTTGACTTGCCTGATGATCGGCAAGCCATGGAAAAATAAATGGATTTTCAAGAGGAAGACAGACGCTGATAGTAGTGTTACTATCTACAAAGCTAGACTTGTCGAAAATGGTTTTGACAAAGTTCAAGGTGTTGACTACGATGAGATTTTCTCACTTGTAGCGATGCTTAAGTCTATCCGAATCATGTTAGCAAATTGCCACATTTTATGAAATCTGGCAAATGGATGTCAAAACTACATTCCTTAGTGGATTTATTAAAGAAGAGTTGTATATGATGCAACCAGAAGGTTTTGTCAATCCTAAAGGTGCTAACAAAATATGCAAGCTCCAGCGATCCATCTATGGACTGGTGCAAGCATCTCGGAGTTGGAATATACGCTTTGATGAGTTGATCAAAGCATATAGTTTTATACAGACTTGCGGTGAAGCCTGTATTTACAAGAAAGTGAGTGGGAGCACTACAACATTTTTGATAAGTATATGTGAATGACATATTGTTGATCAGAAATAATGTAGAATCATTCTGCAAAGCATAAAGGAGTGTTTGAAAGGAGTTTTTAAAGAAAGACCTCGATGAAGGTACTTACATATTAAGCATCAAGATCTATAGAGATAGATCAAAATGCTTGATAAGTTTTTTCAGTGAGTACATACCTTGACAAGATTTTGAAGTAGTTCAAAATGGAACAGTCAAAGAAATAGTTCTTGCCTGTGTTACAAGGTGTGAAATTGAGTAAAACTCAAAACCCGACCACGGCAGAAGATAGAAAGAGAATGAAAGTCATTCCCTATGCCTCAACCATAGGTTCTATAAAGTATGCCATGCTGTGTACCAGATCTATTGTATACCCTACACTGAGTTTGGCAAGGGAGTACAATAGTGATCTAGGAGTAAGATCACAGGACAACGGTCAAAATTATCCTTAGTGGAATTAGGATATGTTTCTCGATTATGGAGGTGACAAAAGGTTCATCGTAAAGAGTTACATCGATGCAAGCTTTGACACCGATCTGGATGACTCTAAGTCTCGATCCAGATACATATTGAAACTGGGAGTAATTAGCTAGAGTAGCTCCTTGCAGAGCATTGTTGACATAGAAATTTGCAAAATACTTACGGATCTGAATGTGACAGACTCGTTGACTAAAATTATCTCACAAGCAAAACATGATCACACCTTAGTACTCTTTGGGTGTTAATCACATAGCGATGTGAACTAGATTATTGACTCTAGTAAAGCCTTTGGGTGTTGGTCACATGATGATGTGAACTATGGGTGTTAATCACATGGTTATGTGAACTATTGATGTTAAATCACATGGCGATGTGATCTAGATTATTGACTCTAGTGCAAGTGGGAGACTGAAGGAAATATGCTCTAGAGGCAATAATAAAGTTATTATTTATTTCCTTATATCATGATAAATGTTTATTATTCATGCTAGAATTGTATTAACCGGAAATATGATACATGTGTGAATACATAGACAAACAGAGTGTCACTAGTATGCCTCTACTTGACTAGCTCGTTGATCCAAGATGGTTATGTTTCCTAACCATAGACATGAGTTGTCATTTGATTAACGGGATCACATCATTAGGAGAATGATGTGATTGACTTGACCCATTCCGTTAGCTTAGCACTCGATCGTTTAATATGTTGCTATTGCTTTCTTCATGACTTATACATGTTCCTATGACTATGAGATTATGCAACTCCCGTTTACCAGAGGAACACTTTGTGTGCTACCAAACGTCACAACATAACTGGGTGATTATAAAGGTGCTCTACAGGTGTCTCTGAAGGTACTTGTTGGGTTGGCATATTTTGAGATTAGGATTTGTCACTCCGATTGTCGGAGAGGTATCTCTGGGCCCACTCGGTAATGCACATCACTATAAGCCTTGCAAGCATTGTAACTAATGAGTTAGTTGCGAGATGATGTATTACGGAACGAGTAAAGAGACTTGCCGGTAACAAGATTGAACCAGGTATTGAGATACCGAAGATCGAATCTCGGGCAAGTAACATGCCGATGACAAAGGGAACAACGTATGTTGTTATGCGCTCTGACCGATAAAGATCTTCATAGAATATGTAGGAGCCAATATGGGCATCCAGGTCCTGCTATTGGTTATTGACAAGAGAGGTGTCTCGGTCATGTCTACATAGTTCTCGAACCCGTAGGGTCTGCACGCTTAACGTTCGTTGACGATACAGTACTATGAGTTATGTATGTTGGTGACCGAATGTTGTTCGGAGTTTTGGATGAGATCACGGATATGACGAGGAACTCCGGAATGGTCCGGAAGTGAAGATTGATATGTGGATAGTAGTGTTTGATCTCCGGAAAGGTTCCGGAATCCATCGGAAGGGGTTCCGGATGTTTCCCGAAATGTTTGGGCATGAGAACACTTTATCTGGGCCAAAGGGGAAATCCCACGAGGTTTTTGGAAAGCGCAAAAGGATGTTTTGTGGAGTCCAGGGGCCAGACGCAGGGTCCCTGGCGTCTGGGTCCAGACGCCTGGAACCCTGGCGTCTGGCCCTGGAGTCCGAGAAGGACTCTTGCCTTTCGGGTAAAACCGACTTTGTGGAGGCTTTTACTCCAAGTTTCGACCCCAAGGCTCAACATATAAATAGAGGGGTAGGGCTAGCACCCAAGACACATCAAGAAACACCAAGCCGTGTGCCGGCAACCCCATCTCCTCTAGTTTATCCTCCGTCATAGTTTTCGTAGCGCTTAGGCGAAGCCCTGCGAAGATTGTTCTTCACCAACACCGTCACCACACCGTCGTGCTGCCGGAACTCATCTACTATTTCGCCCCTCTTGCTGGATCGAGAAGGCGAGGACGTCACCGAGCCGAACGTGTGCAGAACTCGGAGGTGCCGTGCTTTCGGTGCTTGGATCAGCCGGATCGTGAAGACGTACGACTACATCAACCGCGTTGATATAACACTTCCTCTTACGGTCTACGAGGGTACGTAGACAGCACTGTCCCCTCTCGTTGCTATGCATCAGCATGATCTTGCGTGTGCGTTGGAATTTTTTTGAAATTACTACGTTCCCCAACACTAGAGGCAATAATAAAATGGTTATTATTATATTTCCTTGTTCATGATAATTTTCTATTATTCATGCTATAATTGTATTAGCCGGAAACCGTAATACATGTGTGAATACATAGAGCACAACATGTCCCTAGTGAGCCTCTAGTTGACTAGCTCGTTGATCAATAGATGGTTGTGATTTCCTGACCATGGACATTGGATGTCGTTCATAACGGGATCACATCATTAGGAGAATGATGTGATGGACAAGACCCAATCCTAAGCATAGGAGAAGATCGTGTAGTTCGTTTGCTAGAGCTTTTCTAATGTCAAGTATCATTTCCTTAGACCATGACTGGGTGGCTATAAAGGTGCACTACAGGTATCTCTGAAAGTGTCGTTGGGTTGGCACGAATCGAGACTGGGATTTGTCACTCCGTATGACGGAGAGGTATCTCTAGGCCCACTCGGTAATGCATCATCATAATGGGCTCAATGTGACTAAGGAGTTAGCCACGGGATCATGCGTTACGGAACGAGTAAAGAGACTTGCCGATAACGAGATTGAACGAGGTATGGGGATACCGAGGATCGAATCTTGGGCAAGTAACATAATGATGGACAAAAGGGAATTGTATATGGGATGGATTGAATCCTTGACATCGTGGTTCATCCGACGAGATCATCATGGAAAATGTGGGAGTCAACATGGGTATCCAAATCCCGCTGTTGGTTATTGGTCGGAGAACGTCTAGGTCATGTCTGCATGGTTCCTGAAACCGTAGGGTCTACACACTTAAGGTTCGGTGATGCAAGAGTTGTTATGGGAATTAGTATGTGGTTAGCGTAGGTAGTCCGGAGTCCCGGATGAGATCCTGGACGTCACGCGGAGTTCCGGAATGTTCCGACGGTGAAGATCGATATATTGGACGAAGGGTATTGGAGTCCGGAAGTGTTCCGGGGGTACCAGGCTATGGCCATCATGACCGTAAGGTGTTTCGGGAGCCCTGGCAAGTGTTGGAGGGCCTCATGGGCCAAGCGGAAAGGGAAAACCAGCCCACTAAGGGGTGGTACGCCCCCACACCCTTTCCCACGTTGCTTTGGGAGGTGGGGCGCCTCCACCTGTCTTGGGAGGCAAGTCTCCACCCGCTTGGCTTGGGGGGCAAGTCTACCTAGGGTTTCCCTAGGGAGATCCAATCTGCCCTGACCACCGCCCCCCTAGGGGAAACCCTAGGGCTCCTCCCCCTCTCCCCTTGCCCCTATATATAGTGGAGGGGTGGGAGGGCAGCCGCACCTCTTCCCTAGCGCAGCCCTCCCTCCTCCTACACCTCCTCCTCCTCCTCCATAGTGCTTGGCGAAGCCCTGCTGGAGAACCACGAGCTCCACCACCACCACGCCATCGTGATGTCGGAGCTCTCCCTCAACTTCTCCTCTCCCCTTGCTAGATCAAGAAGGAGGAGACGTCCCCGGGCTGTACGTGTGTTTAATGGGAGGCGCCGTCCGTTCGGCACTAGATTGGATCTTCCGCGATTCGAATCGCCACGAGTACGACTCCATCAACCGCGTTCTTGTAACGCTTCCGTTTGCAATCTTCAAGGGTATGAAGATGCACTCCCTCTCTCTCGTTGCTAGCATCTCCTAGATTGATATTGGTGACACGTAGGAATTTTTTTGATTTATTACTATGTTCCTCAACAGTGGTATCAGATCCCTGTCTCTGCGTAGATTCTATGCACGAGTAGAACACAAAGTAGTTGTGGGCGATGATTTGCTCAATTTGCTTGCCGTTACTAGTCTTACCTTGATTCGGTGGTATTGTGGGATGAAGCGGCCCGAACCGACCTCATATGTACACTTACGTGAGACAGGTTCCACCGACTGACATGCACTTGATGCATAAGGTGGCTAGCGGGTGTCTGTCTCTCCCACTTTAGTCAGATCGGATTCGATGAAGAGGGTCCTTATGAAGGGTAAATAGCAATTGGCATATCACCGTTGTGGATTTTGCGTAGGTAAGAAACGTTCTTGCTAGAAACCCATAGGAGCCACGTAAAACATGCAACAACAATTAGAGGACGTCTGACTTGTTTTTGCAGGGTATGCTATGTGATGTGATATGGCCAAAAGGATGTGATGAATGATATATGTGATGTATGAGATTGATCATGTTCTTGTAATAGGAATCACGAATTGCATGTCGATGAGTATGACAACCGGCAGGAGCCATAGGAGTTGTCTTAATTTATTGTATGACCTGCGTGTCAATGAAAACGCCATGTAATTACTTCACTTTATTTCTAACCGTTAGCCATAGTAGTAGAAGTAATACTAGGCGAGACAACTTCATGAAGACACGATGATGTAGATCATGATGATGGAGGTCATGGTGTCATGTCGGTGACGATGGTGATCATGTCGCGCCTCGAAGATGGAGGTCAAAGGCGCAAGATGATATTAGCCATATCATGTCACTTTATGATTTGCATATGATGTTTATCATGTTTACATCTTATTTGCTTAGAGCGACGGTAGCATAAATAAGATGATCCCTCACTAAAATTTCAAGAAAAGTGTTCCCCCCCTAAGTGTGCACCGTTGCGATGGTTCGTTGTTTCGAAGCACCACGTGATGATCGGGTGTGATAGATTCTAACGTTCACATACAATGGGTGTTGACGAGCCTAGCATGTACAGACATGGCCTCGGAACACATGCGAAACACTTAGGTTGACTTGACGAGCCTAGCATGTACAGACATGACTTCGGAACACAAGAGATCGAAAGGTCGAACATGAGTCGTATAGTGGATGCAATCAACATGGAGATGTTCACCGTTGATGACTAGTCCGTTTCACGTGATGATCGGACACGGCCTAGTCGATTCGGATCATGTATCACTTAGATGACTAGAGGGATGTCTATCTAAGTGGGAGTTCATTAAATAATTTTATTAATTGAACTCTTTGTCATGAACATAGTCTAAATTGTCTTTGCAAATTATGTTGTAGACCAATAGCTCGCGCTTTAGCTCCCGGTTTTAATACGTTCCTAGAGAAAGACTAAGTTGAAAGATATTGTGAGCAATTGTGCGGACTAGGGCCGTAGTCTGAGGATTGTCCTCACTGCTACACAGAAGGCTTATGTCCTTGATGCACCGCTCGATGTGCCAACCCCTCGAGCGTCATCTATGGATGTTGTGAACATGTGGCAGACACGTTTTGATGACTACTTGATAGTTTAGTGTGCCATGCTTTACAGCTTAGAATCAGGGCTCCAAAGGCGTTTTGAACGCCATGGAACATATGAGATGTTCCAAGAGCTGAAATTGGTATTTCAGGATCACGCCCGTATTGAGAGGTTTGAGACCTTTGACAAGATCTTTGCCTACAAGATGGAGGAGAATAGCTCAGCCAATGAGCATGTGCTCAGAATGTCTGGGTACTTCAATCGCTTGAATCACATGGGAGTGAATCTTCTAGATGAGAGAGTGATTGAAAAAGTTCTCCGGTCACTATCACCAAGCTACTAGAGTTTCATGATGAACTATAACATGCAAGGGATGATGATCCCGGAGCTGTTTGTCGTGCTTAAGGCCATGAAGGTAGAAATCAAGAAGGAGCATCAAGTGTTGATGGTTAACAAGACCACTAGTTTCAAGAAGGGCAAGGGTAAGAAGGGAAACTTCATGAATGTCAAGCTAGT
This sequence comes from Aegilops longissima, assembly GCA_021605205.1. Lineage (NCBI taxonomy): Eukaryota > Viridiplantae > Streptophyta > Magnoliopsida > Poales > Poaceae > Aegilops > Aegilops longissima. The sequence continues at coordinate 252,381,749 of CM038677.1, read as the reverse complement.
TGCCACTCCAATGAAGAAACCCAAGGTTTAACCCAAACCCGAGACGAAGTGCTTCTATTAGGGGAATGGTCACTGGTAGCGGAACTGCCTCAAATACTTGGTAGATAAGAAGGCTGGCAACTTCAACAAAAGTTTATTTGATATATGTGTTATTGATGTGTGCCTTACTAGTAATCCTAGTAGCACCTGGGTATTAGATACCGGTTCAGTTGCTAATATTGGTAACTCGAAACAAAAGCTACGGAATAAACAGAGACTAGCTAAGGGTGAGGTGACGATGTGTGTTGGTAGTATTTCCAAGGTTGATTTGATCACCGTCGCACGCTCCCTCTACCTTCGGGATTAGTGTTAAACCTAGATAAATGTTGTTTGCATTGGTGTCTACGTTGAGCATGAACATGATTAGATCATGTGTACTACAATACGATTATTCATTTAAGTCAGAGAATAATGGTTATTCTGTTTACATGAATAACACCTTCTATGGTCATGCACCACATGTGAATGTTCTATTGAATCTCGATCGTGGTGATACACATGTTCATAACATTGATGCCCAAAGATGTAGAGTTGATAATGATAGTTCCACTTTCTTGCTGCACTGCCGCTTAAGGTCATATTGGTGTAAAGCGCATGAAGAACCTCCATGCCTATGGACTTTTGAAGTCACTTGATTTTGAATCACTTGACACATGCGAACCATGCCTCGTTGGCAAGATGACTAAAACCTCGTTCTTTGGAAAAATGGAACGGGCAAGTGACTTGTTGGAAATCACACATGCTGATGTGTGTGGTCCGATGAGTGTCGACGCGTGCGGTGGATATCGTTATTTTCTCACCTTCACCGATGAATTGAGTAGATATGGGCATGTTTACTCAATGAAGCATAAGTTTGAAATGTTTGAAAAGTTCAAGCAATTTCAGAGTGAACTTGAGAATCGTAACAAGAAGATCAAGTTCCTATGATATGATCAAGGGGAGAGTATCTGAGTTATGAGTTTGTCAATCACTTAAGACAAGGTGGAATCGGTTCACAGTTGACGCCACTTGGAACACTGTAGTGTAATGGTGTGTCCGAACGTCGTAATCGCACTCTATTGGATATGGTGCAATCTATGATGTCTCTTACCGATCTACCGCTATCGTTTTGGGGTAATGCATTAGAGACAACTCATTCACTTTAAATAGGGAACCATCTAAGTCCGTGGAGACAACACCGTATGAACTATGGTTTGGCAAGAAACCTAAGTTGTTGTTTCTTAAGGTTTGGGGCTGCGATGTTTATGTCGAAAGGCTTCAGCCAGAAAAGCTCGAACCCAAAGCGGACAATTGTGTCTTCATAGAATACCCAAAGAAGACAATTGGGTATACCTTCTATATCAGATATTAGGGAAAAGTGTTTGTTGTGAAGAACATGTCCTTTCTCGAGAAAGATTTTCTCTCGAAAGAATTGAGTGGGAGGAAGATAGAACTTGATGAGGTTGTTGAATCTTTACTTCAATCAGAGAGTAGCGCAACACAAAAAGATGTTTCTGTGGCACCTACGTCAGTTGAAGAGAAAGCTAATGATGCTGATCATGAGTCTTCAGATCAAGTTACTATCGAACCTCGTAGGATGACAAGGGTGCATACAACTTCTAAGTAGTAACCCTGTCTTAAAGGTCATGTTGTTGGACAATGATGAACCTACGAGCTATGGAGAAGCGATGGTGGGCCCGGATACCAACAAATGGCTTGAAGCCATGAAATCCGAGATAGGATCCATGTATGAGAACAAAGTATGGACTTTGGTGGACTTGCCCGAAGATCGACAAGCCATAAATGGATCTTTAAGAAGAAGACATATGCTGATGGTAATGCCACCATTTATGAAGCTCGACTTGTCTCAAAGAAGTTTCCGACAAGTTCAAAGAGTTGACTATGATGATACTCTCTCAATCATAGCGATGCTAAAGTCCGTTAGAATTTTGTTAGCAGTTGTTGCATTTTCATTTACGAAATTTGACAGATGGATGACAAAACAAAGTTTCCTTGACGGTTTCCATGAGGAAAGGCTGTATGTGATACAAGCAGAAGGTTTTGTCGATCCTAAGGATGCTAAAAGGTATGCAAGCTCCCGCGATCCTTCTATGGACTGGAGCAAGCATCTCGGAGTTGGAACATACACTTTGATGAGGTGATCAATTTTTTTGGGTTTTTACAAAGTTTGCAAGAAACTTGCATTTACAAGAAAGTGAGTGGGAGCACTATAGCATTTCTGATAAGTATATGTAAATGACATATTGTTGATCGGAAATGATGTAGAATTTCTGGAAAGCATAAAGGGTTGTTTGAATGGAGTTTTTCAAAGGAAGACCTGGGTAAAACTGCTTACATATTGGGTATCAAGATCTATAAAGATAAAAGACGCCAGATAAGGCTTTCACAGAGCACATACCTTGACATGATCTTGAAGGAGTTCAAGATGGATCAGTCAAAGAAGGAGCTCTTGCCTGAGTTGTAAGGTGTGAAGTTAAGACTTAAAGCTCAACCACGGCAGAAGAAAAAGAAAGGACGAAGGTCGTTCCCTATGCCTTAGCCATAGGATCTATACGATATGCCATGCTGTGTACCGCACCTGATATGTGCCTTGCCACGAGTCTGGCAAGGGGGTACAAGAGTGATCCAGGAATGGATCATTAGACAGCGGTCAAAATTGTCCTTAGAGTAATAAGGAAATGTTTCTCAGTTTTGGAGGTGATAAAGAGTTCGGCGTAAAGGGTTACGTCGATGCAAGCTTTAAAACCTATCCGGATGACTCTTAGTAGCAAACCGGATACGTATAGTGGAGCAACAATTTGGAATAGCTCCAAGTGGAGCGTGGAAGTAACATTTACAATATGACCTAGAGATTTGCGAAGTACATAGAAATTTGAATGTTGCAGACCCGTTGACTAAAAACCTCTCTCACAAGCAGAACATGATCAAACCCTAGAACTCATTGAGTCTTGATCACATGATGATGTGAACTAGATTATTGACTCGAGGAAACTCGTTGGGTGTTAGTCACATGGCAATGTGAACTAGATTATTGACTCTAGTGCAAGTGGGAGATTGTTGGAAATATGCCCTAGAGGCAATAATAAAATGGTTATTATTATATTTCCTTGTTCATGATAATTATCTATTATTCATGCTATAATTTTATTAACCGGAAACCGTAATACATGTGTGAATACATAGACCACAACATGTCCCTAGTGAGCCTCTAGTTGACTAGCTCGTTGATCAATAGATGGTTGTGGTTTCCTGACCATGGACATTGGATGTCGTTCATAACGGGATCACATGATTAGGGGAATAATGTGATGGACAAGACCCAATCCTAAACATAGCACAAGATCGTGTAGTTCGTTAGCTAGAGCTTTTCTAATGTCAAGTATCATTTCCTTAGACCATGAGATTGTGCAACTCCCGGATACCATAGGAATGCTTTCGGTGTATCTGTTGGATTTCGGGTTCCGGCAGACCCTTGAGGTTCGAACACTGGGGTGCGCGCGGAGATCCAACCCTCCACCGTCTCGTACCTCGCCGGATCGAAGGGACCTAAACTACTAAATAGAACAGCACAAGAGACACAAGATTTATACTAGTTCGGGCCACCGTCGTGGTGTAATACCCTACTCTAGTTTGTGGTGTGGTGGATTGCCTCTTGGGCTGATGAGGAACAGTACAGGGAAGAACAGCCTCGCGAGGGTCTATTCTTGGTGGGTGTGATGAACTGCTAGGTGGTGTCCCGTCGCTCTAGCTTGAGGACCAGGTCTTTGTCTTTCTCTGGATGCCGATCATTTCTATCCCTTCGATCCCCTCGATCTCTTCCCTCCCTTCGATCTGTGTGTGGCTACTCCTATTTATAGGCGAAGGCCCTGGGCCTCTTCCCAAATATTGAGCGGGAAGGGCGCCAACAATTGGCCATTTTGAAGGGGAACAGCGGGTACACTTTTCCTGACTAAAGTTGGTCCTCGCCTACCAAAGGCTCTGGTGATGATGCCTGCTTGGGCTCCACGATGACCCCCTTCCAGCCGTTGGGGCTGGTCTTGGTCTTGTTGCACCGAAACGGATGCCTTTGCTTGATGCTCTCGCCTGCGCTTGCTCCCTTTGCACCAAAGAGGAAAGGAGGATGCTGCGCGGGCTGGCGCCCGGCTGGCGCCATTGGTCGTCATGGCTTGCGTCATGGGCACCTCGCGAAGTACCCTGCCTTGAACTCTCCGCCTCCTCATGAGCCAACCTGACGAGGCCGTGCCTGAGGAAGCTCCTAGTCGTCCGCCCATGATCTGGCCCCTCGCGAGGTCTTGAGCTTGTGTTGATGAAGGCGGGCTATCTGGGCCTCCTTTGAGCCACGCCGCAGGCCGCAGCGAGCAAGTCGGGGACCCCGTTCCCGAAACGCCGATAGTAGCCCAGGCGCGGCGCCGAACTTGGCCGAGCAGAGAGGCGAAAGGGCAATTGCGAAGCGTTGTGGGCCCTAACAGCCTGCGGCCTTGGGCGCCGCGTGGCGGTTGATTGGACGCGTGCGCCTCTGCAACTGCGTGGGTTGATAATAGTGCAGCATCTTCCTTGCCTCCTTTACTTTCTCCAGTTGCTGCTCAGATCCCCTTTCTTGCGCCTCCCTCTCTGCTTCCAAGACCTTCAGATCCACTCCGCCGTGCCCTAGCGATCATGGCTCCTCGCAAGCCCGGCGAGCTTGGTACTCTCTGCCTTGGACCCGCCAAATGTGTCGTGGCGAGCCTCATACGATCGCGCGGTTGTGAGGCGCAGGGCGTCGATGGAACGGCGGTGTTCAAGGCCGGCTCCTCCGCCCCTGAGGGTCGGGGGAGTACCTTCTACCGGTTCTTCGTGAGCGCCATCATTGCTGGTCTGGTACCTCCTTTCTCTGAGTTCTTCTTCTCCGTCCTCCGTCACTACAACATCCAAGCTCTGCACCTCCATCCCAACTCCATCCTTCTTCTGGCAATCTTCGCCTACTATTGTGAGGCCCATGTTGGGGTGAAACCCTCGGTGGCCTTGCTGCGCCACTACTTCTTCCTCCGAACCTCCTGCGGTTCCGCCTCCGCGTGCGCGAGCTTCGTTGCATACGGCGGAGCCATCGCCATTTCAAACCATGGGAAGCGGATTGAGGGCTTCAGGAGCAAGTGGGTCTTGGTGGATGCTGGGCGCATCCACCCTCGGCTGATCCTGCCCACGAGCCCGCCGAGAGTTCCGACGACTGGTCCCGGCGGAGCCGGGATCCCATGTGCTAGTCTTTGGAGAAGATGGATGCAGATCTGAAGCCGGCCCGCCTTGGCGGCGAAGCTGACCGGTCTTGTCGCTCTGAGGGAGTTCTGGAGCACCAACTGGTTCCGCTTCCCGATGCTCGCTTCGATGTGGAGGCCTCACTCGAGCCCGTGGTCTGGCCAGCGAGGATCTGGCGGCGATCCTCCGATCCTTGTTTAGCGGCGTGGCGAGGCTGGGCGCCCAGCGCCCTTGTTCCTTCGCGAGATTGGGAGCAAGTAGTGGGGCCCATGCACATCTTCAATGGGGGCGGGCCCGTGCCGTGGAGGCTCCGGAGGACCTGGTGGGCGTGTCCACTTCCGACTCGGCGAAGAGGTGGAGGAGAGAGCCGAGAGAGGGGTTGATTGAGGGGCGAGTCAAGGCTCCTCCCCTGCGGCGCAGAGCCCGCGTTCTCCGCCTCCCGAGAGTAGCGGCAGCGAGGATGAGGATGGCGGGAGGCGGAAGCCTGCCCCGATCCCGAAGAAGGACGGACTGGGCTGGTCCCAGCGGATCCGCCCGGCTCCGGGCGATCCATGAGACGCCCCCGATCCTGGTCCCCTTGAAGCCGATCCTGCAGCGAGCTCTCGGGCTTCAAGTATGGCGGAGGCTGCTCGAGTCCACCGGCGACGACCTGTAAGTGCACGCTTCCCGTCTCGATTATTGCTCTGTCGACGAGATCGATGTCCATGTTCTTGGCCGGTGGCGCCCATGGGTGAAGAAGCTGAAGGGGGCTCCTGAGGCCCCATCCGTGGCGGTGCCTCTGCCCGAAAAAGAAGATGATCCTGATGCCCAGGCTTCTCCTGCCCGGGCGTCCTCGTGAGGCCTGGCTGAGCCCGCTGGGGCGAGCTCAGCCCCCTTGACCCAGGCGACTCCCGAGGTGCCCTTGCTTGGCGCTGCCTCCACTGTTGCCGTGGCGCCGCTGGTTCCGCCTCAGGGCGCAGTGGTTACGCCGCCGTCATCTCCTCCTACTCCACCAACTGCTGTCTCTCCGACTCCTCCCACGGTCCTGGATCGTGCTGCCGCTGAATTGGACCGGCTGCGGCGAGATCTTCAGGCGCCGACCCTCGCTTGGTGGCAGGCGCTTGAGCTGGCCTCTGGCTGGATTCGCTCCGGTGCTTGATTGAGGCGGCGCTGGTCCAGGCCTCGGCGGCTGCGGCGAGGAGAAGCAAGCTGTTCGTGAGGCGAATGTTGCCCGCGATGCTGCCACAGGGAGGCAGCCAACATCCAAGGTCGCTGTGAGACGGCTGGAGGCGGTGAAGAGCTGCAGAACCAGCTTGCCGAGAGGCCCGCCTCCGCTAGGAGCAGGAGGAAAGCGTGAAGGCTCGCGAGGCGGCCGTCAAGGACCGGGAGGCCAAGCTGAAGAAGCGCCGTGACCGCCTAGGCGCGCTGGAGCAGGAACTGGAGGCGAGGAAGGTCGAGTTGGACGACAAGGCGTGGGTTCTTGCCAAAGATCGCGTGGCCTTCATGGATATGAAGGTGAAGGCTCGTGCCTTGCTGAGGGAGCTTTAAGATAGCGGCCTGGAGAGCCCCTTGGCGCGTGAGAGGATGGCCCGCCAAAATGCTTCCCTTCTAGTTCGCTCTTGAAGATGTCTCCCTTGGTCTTGGCCCCCACGGTGAGGCGAGGCGCGTGTCTTGTCTTCTTCCGCGGCAGACGCAGATCCTCACCCCCATCTATCTTCGCGATCACAGCGTCAACATGGACAGCCTGCTGGAGCCAGCAAGCGGCGAGCATGCAGCTGCTGCTGCCGAGGCTGTGAAGGGTCGCGCGGAGGCTCTGTTGGGGAAGTTCCGGGCCTTCAGCACCAAGCCGAAGCGAGGCGCTGCCGGCCCTGCTGCTTCACGAGGCGAGCCCACTCTGCGCTGCTCCACCGCCGACAAGTGACTCTGTTGTGGCTCCTGCCTTGCTTTTAATTCCTGCACATGTATCATGCCTCGAGGAGGCGTTTAAACTTACGTTTGGTATTGCGATAATAGTGTGGACTGTAATATTTGCTTTTGAATTCCTTGAAATTTGTGCTTCCTACTTGCTTTATGTTCTCGCGCCGCAGAGCCCGGCCCACAGATCTCTCAGCCGCCGTTAGCCCGACCAGGAAACCAGGGCGGGACCAAGGAGTGAGGGGCTACGTGACAAGTTAGGCTCTGAGTCGCGATGCTCAGAGTCCCCTTGGCGCACTGAACAACAAGTAGGGAGGTGAGGCAGGCGGATCCGCCGTTCTCGTCTGCGAGCCCGGCCGCGCATACCTCAACCGCCGTTAGCCTTTGAACTAAGGGGTGAGGGCTACGTGACGATTAGGCTCTGAGTCGCGATGCTCGAGAGTCCCCTTGGCGCTCAAACAACATTGGTACCTTGGCTCCGCTCGGGAGTGGCGTGCGACGAACCAGGCCCGAGGGCCTGGCTGGGTGGCGTGCGTCTGGGCGTGACCCAGGCGCAGCCCCCGTGCCCAGCCCCCTCGCGCGGCGCTCCCGAGGGGAGGCGTTGCGACGAGGCCAGACACTAAGCTCTGGGCTCCCTGAGGTTGATGCAACCCGGAGGCCACCCTCAGTTGTTTATCACCAGCGCGGAGCATAGCGCTTCCGCATGTGTACGGGCATAGCCGCTCCTCGGCAGTGTCGTCAGCCAGCGCGGAGCATGGTGCTTCCACTGGAACGTGGGAGGGGGATCCCCTCCGGGAGGAGCCAGGCGTGTACAGCCCACCACGACACGTGGCTGGCACGGTAGGGCTGGAGCGAGGTGTTTGGGCACCCGTGAGCCGGTAGCAGGACTCACGAGGCCCTACCTCAAGGCTGGTTGCGCTGGCTCTGGGCCTTATCTTGAGTGTGTTCTGTAAATTTGGCGGATGCGGTGCTCTCGTCTTGGTCCGGCTCTCGGGCTGGTCTCGGCCGTCGGCTGGCAAGCCAGTTGCGATGCCATGGACAAGACCGGAGGGTGAGGGCGGAGGCGGTAGGAGTCTGAGTCGCGATGCTCGGGCATCCCCCTTTCTTGCATAAGCTAGGTTAGATGGCGCAACTCGTCCTCGGGTCCGGCTCTCGGGCTGGTCTCGGCCGTCGCCGGCAAGCAGGTCGCGATGCCATGGACAAGACCAGAGGTGAGGGCGGAGGCGGTAGGAGCCACGAGTCGCGATGCTCGGGCACCCCCTTTAGCAGCGCAAGCTAGGTCGGATCTGACAACTCTCGTCCTTGGGTCGGCTCTCGGGCTGGTCTCGGCCGTCGGCTGGCAAGCCGGTCGCGATGCCATGGACAAGACCAGGAGGGTGAGGGCGGAGGCGGTGGGATCCCTGAGTCACAATGCTCAGGCACCCCCCTTTAGCATGCTAAGCTAGGTTAGATAATGAAACTCTCGTCCTCGGGTCCGGCTCTCGGGCTGGTCTCGGCCGTCGTTGGCAAGCGGTCGCGATTCCATGGACAAGACCCGGAGGGTGAGGGCGGAGAGCGGTAGGAGCCACTGAGTCGCGATGCTCGGCACCCCCTTTAGCGTGCAAGATTCCGCCACCCGGAAAAGGCACCAAATAACAAGCATGGTGGGGCGAGAGCATAATCCTAAGGAAAAAGTAGGAAGGATACATGCGCTGGGACTGGCCCGGCGGCTTGGGGATGATGCAGCTCGGCGCCCCAACTGGATAGGCTAACGACATGAAATAAAAGGGATACATGCAGGGGGACGGACCCGGCACTGGGAATAATCTGACCTGAAGGCGCTCCAGACGGAAATAAAACATAAAGATGTCACTGGTGATGTTGGGGGTGAAGGGGTGTTGGTGTAGCAGACTCGGTGGGCTGTGGGAGCCGATCCTCACGAGGCCCAGGCCGGGGCCTCGGGAGGCTCGGGAGGCTGGCGGCTCCTTGGGGCCATCTCCATCTCCGCGGGACTGCAGGCGTGCGACCTCTTGAGCCTCGGGATGGCCCTCATGAGGCGGCTGATGCAGCAGGCGGCGTTTGAGCCATAAGGCATGCGTCACGTGGCTGTGGGGCGGACCCTGCATAGCGTCCCACTCGCGAGGGCAGGCGCTCTTGAGATCTTGGCTCGGTTGAGCCTGGTATGTCGATGCAGGCGTGCAACCCACCATCCTCGCTGGATGGGGGCCACAGCAGTGGCGGCGGCTGCCCTCATGACCCTTGACTCTGTGGCTCTGAATGGCCTTTGGCGAACTCTCGAGGGTTACGCCCTCTGGTCTTGCTCCTGCTTGCGGAAGCGTGCTTGGCTGCGCCTCCATGTGGTGCCCAAGCGCCTTCCTCGAGACCTTGGCGAGGTCGGCATCCCTCAAGGGAGAGCCCCGAGCCCTGCTGAGGAGGCGCCAGGCGCTTTCCTATGCGATGGAAGGAGGCTCCCCTGGCCCGATGTGGGCCTGAGAACTGTCTCTTGAAGAGCTGGGCGGTCGATGCCTTCTTCTTCTTGGGTGCGGCCTCGGGAGGCCTCCTGCTGCTTGTAGTGCAGGTCTTCCCGGTGATGCGGCTGAAAGGTTCGCTCGGGGAGCACTGCTGCGTCTCTCTCTTCACGGGGCACCGTGATGACCCCGCCGCTTCTGGCATCTTGAGGACGTTGTAGCCATGGTGGAGTTCTGACCATGAATTTTGTGCGCTGGGTACCGAGGATGGCGTTGTCTGGCTGGCGAATGTGGGCGGCGTCGAAGTCGATGAGCTCGGTGTGGTAGTTATCGCGAGCCCGAAGGTGGCAGGAAGGCGGACCTGCCCGATCGGGACCGTGGAGCCGTTTGACTCGGGAGAAAGGCTTGGTTGGCTGAAGCTGGCTGTAAGGCACTTGAAGATTGTTGAATGTTTCCACGGACGGGGCGTTGAGCCCTGCTCCGCCGTCGATGAGGGTCTTGGTGACTAGCACATTGCGATGATTGGGAACAAAGCATCGGGAGAACTCATTTGTGGCTGCGCATGAGCTGATCCGCTGAGTTGAGCGTGATGGCGCACGCCGACCACCGAGAGGCGCTGGACTCGAGCTTGGGAGGACTGCATTCACTTGTGCGGGCGAACTGCTTGAAGATCTGGCTGAGAGGCTGGGGCTTGAGCTCCGCCCGGGATCTGACGATCGCAGCGCTTCTGAAGCCCCAACCCCTAAATCGACGAGCGGTCTTGATTCTCCTTGGCGGCGGCGGCAGAGAGGGAGGCCTGCGTTCCCTGCGGCGATCCTCATGAGCTGATCCTCCGGCCTCCCTCGCAAAGTGGGTCTTGCCGGCGGTCCTCGCGAGGTTAGTCGCGCCACCCTTGGCGGCGGGCGCGATCTTCAGCGTCCTGCATTCCTTCCTCCTCCTCGGCCGTAGCCCGGTCGCTGCGCTTTCGGGCGTCTGCCGACTTCCCTCCTCAGCGTATGGCGGAGCTCTTGACATTCATTGGTGTTGTGAGTGTGGAGGTCGTGGTACCTGATACCGGCTGCCCTTGGAGGACTCGGGCTGATCTACGCCTCGCTTGGTGTGCAGGTTCGGCGCGAAATGCGGCAGCCCCTTGCGCTTCCGTCCTTGGCCTTGGACTTCTTCTCTTGGGATCCGGCGGGCAGTTCGAGGAGGAGGCGCCCTCCTCAGCCTGGCGCACTTGGTCGCCAAGTTGAACAGCTCGAGGAGGTGCACAGGTCTTCATGCATCGCCGGCTCCTCCTTCATCTTGGCGTCGCGCCGCCGTCGGAGAAAGCGAGATGATGGCCTCCTCCGTTACCACAGGGATCTTGAGGCGTAGCGTTGTTGAAGCGCTGGATGTATTTTTGCAGGGTTTCCCTGGCTGCTGCTTGATTGGCGCATGTCATCCACGGTGGTGGCGGTCAAGAGTACCTTGGAAGTTGGCGATGAAGCGAGTGCGCATCTCGGTCGAGAAGAGATCGTGCACAGGGCCAGATTCAGGAGCAGTGCGGGCCCGTCCTTGGCGCCATGGGGAACCAATTCGCCATGACCTTTTCATCCCGTTAGCAGCCTCGATGCCCAGCTCGTGAAGCTGGAGGAACTCCGTGGGGTCAGCCGTGCCGTCGTGGCGAGGAGCAGGTCTGGCTTGAACTTGGCGGAACCCGCATGACGGCTGCGCAGCTTCGAGAGGTGAAGGCGCGGCAGCCCGCGTGGCAGCGAGGGGCCTCGGGCGGAAGATCTTGGTCTTGTGGGCCTCCTGCGCGCGGGTGGGGGCAGCGCAGGTCTTCACGTCTTTGGGCGGGGCGCTCAGGCAGCTTCTTGCGAGCGAGAACTTCTTGGCAGCTCTGCTCTTGCAGCGCGGCGCTGGCGGAACAAGTTCCGCCCGAGGGGACCAGCGCCTTAGGGCAGGTGCCGTCTTAAAGGAGGCGGCTGGCGCCCGGGAGCTTCATCGCCTGAGGCGAAGTGCGGTGCAGCGAGGCGGATGGCGAGGTCGCCTCCTGGCAGCGAGACGAGCTCGGCGACTTCGGTGAACCATTCTTCATAGATGTCATCGGCCAGGCGGTGCCACAGAGCTCGTTGCCGCGATGAGTGCAGCTCGGGCCTCCATGGCCTTGAGGCGCCGTGACGAAGAACCAGCGAGGGTGGCGAAAGCGTGGCGGTGCGTCCGTCCGCCTCATGGGCGGGTGCTGGGGCGGCGCTTGCTGCTCGTTCCCCGCCGGGCGTTAAGCGGCGTTGACGGCGGCGGCAGGTAAAACGAGGCACCCGCCGGCGAGAGCTGTCTGGCGACATGGGAGGCGAAGCGGCTCGGCGCTTCGGGCGCGAGCCCGGCAGGCATCGAACATGGTTGCGGTGGTCGGGAAGAAGCGAGGCGGCGAAAGGCAGATTCTGGCGCACCCCTACCTGGCGCGCCAAATGTCGGATTTCGGGTTCCGGCACACCCTTGAGGTTCGAACACTGGGGTGCGCGTGGAGATCCAACCCTCCACCATCTCGTACCTCGCCGGATCGCAGGGACCTAAACTACTAAATAGAACAGCACAAGAGACACAAGATTTATACTAGTTCGGGCCACCGTTGTGGTGTAATACCCTACTCTAGTTTGTGGTGTGGTGGATTGCCTCTTGGGCTGATGAGGAACAGTACAGGGAAGAACAGCCTCGCGAGGGTCTGTTCTTGGTGGGTGTGATGAACTGCTAGGTGGTGTCCCGTCGCTCTAGCTTGAGGACCGGGTCTTTGTCTTTCTCTGGATGCCGATCGTTTCGATCCCTTCGATCCCCTCGATCTCTTCTGTATCTTCCCTCCCTTTGATATGTGTGTGGCTACTCCTATTTATAGGCGAAGGCCCTGGGCCTCTTCCCAAATATTGAGCGGGAAGGGCGCCAACAATTGGCCATTTTGAAGGGGAACAGTGGGTACACTTATCCTGACTAAAGTTGGTCTTCGCCTGCCAAAGGCTCTGGTGATGACGCCTGCTTGGGCTCCATGATGACCCCCTTCCAGCCGTTGGGGCTGGTCTTGGTCTTGTTGCACCGAAACGGATGCCTTTGCTTGATGCTCTCGCCTGCGCTTGCTCCTTCGCACCAAAGAGGAAAGGAGGGGCTGCTGGGTGGCGCGCGCTGGCGCCCTTGGTAAATCATGGCTTGCGTCATGGGCACCTCGCGAGGTACCCTGCCTTGAACTCTCCACCTCCTCATGAGCCAACTGACGAGGTCGTGCTCGAGGAAGCTCCTGGTCGTCCGCCCAGCGAATCTGGCCCCTCGCGAGGTCTTGAGCTTGTGTTGATGAAGATGGGCTGTCTGGGCCTCCTTTGAGCCACGCCTTGCCGCGAGCGAGCAAGTTTGGGGACCCCGTTCCCGAGAGCAGCAGTATCAAAGCGTCACAGCGTGGCGGGTGGCTATAAAGGTGCAGTACAGGTATCTCTGAAAGTGTCTATTGGGTTGGCACGAATCGAGACTGGGATTTTTCACTCCGTATGATGGAGAGGTATCTCTGGGCCCACTCAGTAGTTGATACGTCTCCAACGTATCTATAATTTATGAAGTATTCATGATATTATATTATCCATCTTGGATGTTGAATGGGCCTTACTATGCACTTTTATATTATCTTTGGGACTAACCTATTGACCCGAGCCGGTGCTAGTTTACATTTTTTTCCTTGTTTGATGTTTTGCAGAAAAGGAATATTAAACGGAGTCCAAACGGAATGAAACCTTCGGGAGAGTTATTTTTGGAACGGAAGCAATCCAGGAGACGTGGAGCTGAAGTCAGGGAAGCTTCAAGGAGGCCACAAGGCAGGGGGGCGCGCCCACCCCTGGGCGCGCCCTCCACCCTCGTGGGCCCCTCGTGGCTCCCCTGACCGACTTCTTTCGCATATATATCTCAAAATACCCTAAAACCATCGGGGAATAGAATACATCGGGATTTGCACCGTTGCAAGCCTTTGTAGCCACCAGAAACCAATCGGGACCCTGTTCCGGCACCCTGCCGGAGGGGGATCCCTCACCGGTGGCCATCTTCATCATCCCGGCGCTCTCTGTTGGGGATATTACTACTGGGCGTAAACCGGCCCAGATAAGCCCGGTTAACTTCATCAGTAGTTGAGTATGTAAAAGCCCATGAAGGCAGATGAGGGCTCAAGACCCATAATCGGTTTATGTCCTGTAGCCGTAAACCGGCGTCGGTATGTAAACTTGTATTGTAAGTTAGGAATAAGTGGAGACCGAACCGTACACATCTATGAGCCGGTGTCGGGACTGTGTAAACCGACGGGCATCACCCATGTATATAAGGGGACGACCCGACGACGGTTCAAGGACAACATACAACAACTCGAGGCTTAGGCGAAGCTTGTTTGCTCCCTAGTCATCGAAACCCCATCAATTCTGTCACAACTAGACGTAGGCTTTTACCTTCATCGAAGGGGCCGAACTAGTATAAACTCTCTTGCGTCCCTGTATCCACTTTAACCCCTTCAAGCTAACCCGTAACGATGGCTCCACGACTAAGTCCTTTCATGAGGACATCTGCCATGACAAAACCATGACAGTTGGCGCCCACCGTGGGGCTATCGCACGATGGTTTCAAGTTCTTGGAGGGCAACTTCGAAGGACTCAAGGGTTACGCTGTGGGCCGGATGACCAAGAGTCGTTGCGGCAAGCTCTACATCGACGATGCAGGATGGGGCCCCGAGGCCGGCTCGATTGAGTACGGGTACCGGGTCCCCTTTGGTGGCATCCACGTCTTCATTGGCAAGATCGGTCAACCGGGCCCTGAGCTGAACATCTGCACCGACCACGTCAAAATGGCTCAGCATGCACGATCTGCCCAGGTTAAACCGGCCGTGAAGAGTGCCTTCGTGGGAGTCATCCATGGAGGGGAGTATGAGGATGGATCAGAATCTGGTGGTGAAACTGTTGTTTATTCCGGCGACGAGTCCTCGACCGGAGAAACCAAATCGTTATATCAGCTACAAGATGGCCGAATTGGGGCCCATTCCGATGGCGACAGTATTCCAGACCCCTCTGATCTGCCAAACCGGGTCGGAATATTCATGGCCGGTACACAGGCGGTGATCCACTCTTCGACCGCAGCAGCAATGATTTCCGGGTCAGTAACGGCGACAGCAGCCGGGGCAGGAGGCCCTATGCGCCTGCCGGCTCAAGTCTTGTCTGATTTGTTTGATGCGTTGGCTACGCTTATGGCAGAGGCTAATCCAGCGGATCAGGACACCCACAATGCGGAAATTGCAAAGGTGAGGGATCAAATTACTCAGGCCAAGGCCGACCTAGCAGCTGAGAATGCCAGGATGACTGCAGAGCGGGCCGCTTTGGACGCACAGGCTTATCGGCTTATGCTGGATCAGAACGCGTCGCATGAAGTCCTGAAAAGGAAGCACCGGTCTCGCTTGCCTCCGGTTTTCGAAGCCAAAGATCTCTTCAATACCCCAGGAGCGGGAATCAGCAACCCGCCAGTGGTAAACCGGGCGGAAGCACCTGGGACGGGCGCACCGGCCCAGCCTCGCCTGATGGATCCGCCTCGTCAGAACACTATCGTACCTCAGCCTATGCCAACGCCTCCGGGTCATTATTCCATGTTGCTGCCGCTTCACGACTGGAGGCCATCCCAATTGAAGGTGACTCTCCGCAGGCGGTGGAGACGCGCCGGATTAAGCAACTTCTTCGGACAGCTTTGATTCAACATGAAGCATATTCGTACAGCCATGACCGAATTCACTCCACCCCTCGTCCAAGCCGGAGTTACAGCAGGCGTATGGATGAACCGGCCGTGTCAAGCAATGTACGAAACCGTGAAGCGCCCCGTGGCAACAACCCGGCAGGTGGTATGGGTGATGCTCAGGAAGTGGTGGACCAGGCCCGAGCACGCAGGGAGGCCGAGTTAGCGGCGCAGTATGAGGCTCGTCAGCTTACGCCGGTTCGTCCAACCACCTCGGTCGAGCCAGGAGTTACTTCAAGCTCTTTGGGGGTACCGTGCCTTGTCCCCGCTTTACGCAATGTGCGCCTGCCCAAGGATTTCAAGGGCCCGCGCAAGGTGCCAAATTACACTGCCGATGTGTCTCCAGAAACATGGGTGGAGAGCTATGAGATGGCCATGGAGATGCTTGAGGTGGATGATGCGGCGTGTGCAAAGTATTTCACCATGATGCTCGAAGGGACGGCCCATACTTGGTTAAAAAGTTTACCGCCCAACTCTATCAGTTCATGGGCCGAGTTGAGAGCCCGGTTTATCCAGAATTTCAAGGATACATGTAAGAAGCCTATGTCGATAGTGTACTTAGCGGCCTATGTCCAGGAGGAAGGAGAATCGACAACCTGTTGGGTGCGCCGGGTCTCGAAGATCTTGCATTCATCAGACCGCATCAATGCCGATACAGCAGTGATAACTTTGGAAGGAAACTGCCGATTTGAGCCTTTGAAGTTGAAATTGGGACGGTTGAAGCGCCATTGCAATGATATGGGGACCCTCATGGCTGCATTAGTGAAGTATGCTGATTCTGATAGTACCAAGGATCCCGAGTCTGATGATGACAAGACAGGGAAGGGAAAAAAGAACAGCAACTCCAAAGGGCAGCAACACAACACGGCGGGTCATGGAAACGGAGGCAAGCATAAAGCGGATGGCAGCACGGATTTCGTGGCTAATACCAACGCACAGGAAAAAGGCCAGCGACGAAAGGGTAAACCGCCGAATCGCAGTGGAGCACCAATCCCAACCCGGACCGCTTGACTTATCTCTTGAATCAGCCTTGTCCAAAACATGGGACGAAGGAGATGCCGGCCAACCACCTCTGGAAAGATTGCTACATTATGCAAGTGTTCAAAAATTCTAATGCTTTCCGATATGATCATGGATCTGGTGGCAGTTCAGGATCCGGATCCCATGGGCCGGGTTACGGTGGAGGAAATTCCGGTTCAGGTTTCAATGGTAATCAGGGCGGATAGAACAATCAAGGTAACCAGAGGGGCCAGGGTGGTTACAATCAGCAGGAACAGTCGGGTTATCAGAGCCACCCGAAGCAGTTAAATAGTGAGCAATATCATGTTTTCACCACTAGTTTGGACAAACGTGACCGTAAGATTCATAAACGGGTAGTAAACTCTGCTGAACCGGCAGTGCCCCGATACTTACGCTGGTCTGAGCAGCCAATTGTGTGGAGCAGGGAGGATCACCCTCCCCGGGTTGATAATCCGGGTCAGCTAGCGTTGGTGGTGGCACCTCAGGTGGGACGTTATAAGTTCACCAAAGTAATCATGGACGGAGGGAGCAGTATTAACATCCTTTACTATGAGACCTTCCGTCTCATGGGGTTGACAGATAAAAATCTCAAACCGTCTAATGCGGTGTTCCACGGCGTGGTACCTGGTAAATCGGCATATCCTGTTGGTAAGATAGCCCTGGAAGTGGCCTTTGGAGATGATTATGACTCCAGATCAGAAATCTTGACCTTTGAAGTGGTGAAAATTCAGAGTCCATACCATGCCCTGTTTGGACGACCGGCTTATGCTAAGTTCATGGCATGGCCTTGCTATGTCTATTTACAGCTCAAGATGCCGGGTCACAAAGGAACGATAACTGTTCATGGAAGCTGCAAGATTGCTTTGGAGTGTGAAGAAGGTGATGCGGCCCATGCTGCGTCGGTTTGTGCCACGGAGGAGTTGAAGTTTTACAAAAATAATGTTGATCCGGCAGACATGACTCCGTTGAAAAAGCCAACTACGGAGCACGATCCGGCCCTGAAGTTCAAATTGGCTGCCGAGACTAAGCTTGTTGACTTCGTACCTGGCGATTCGTCCAAGCAGTTCAGTATCACTGCAAACTTGGATCCAGAATAGGAAAGCACGCTCATCAAGTTCATCCATGAGAACCGGGACATCTTTGCATGGAAGCCTTCTGACATGCCAGGTGTACCGAGGGAACTCGCTGAGCACACTCTTAATGTTGATCCTAAGTACAAACCGGTGAAACAGTTTCTCCGCCGGTTCAATGAAGAAAGACACAAAGCTATAGGAGAGGAGGTGGCCAGGCTCTTAGCGGTTGGCTTTATCGTTAAAGTTTTCCGTCCTAAATGGCTAGCTAATCCGGTGCTGGTCCTTAAGAAAAATGGCACCTGGCGCATGTGTGTGGATTACATAGACCTTAACAAGGCTTGTCCAGCAGATCCTTTTGCCCTCCCCCGTATTGATCAAATTATTGATGCCACGGAGGGTTGTGAGCGTTTGGGTTTTATGGATGCATATTATGGTTATCATCAGATCAAGATGGCAGTTAAGGACCAGGAAAAGACGGCGTTCATAACTCCCTTTGGAGCCTCTGCTATGTATCTATGCCCTTTGGGCTACAGAGTGCCCAGGCGACTTATCAACGGTGTGTGCAGAATTGCCTTCATAAGCAAATCGGCCGTAATGTGCATGCCTATGTGGATGATATTGTGGTTAAGTCAAGGAAGAAGGAAACTCTAGTTGACGATTTGAGGGAAACCTTTGATAACCTCCGGACATACAAGATGATGCTCAACCCGACCAAGTGCGTTTTTGGTGTACCGGCAGGCAAGTTATTGGGTTTTCTGGTGTCCAACAGGGGAATTGAGGCTAATCCAGAGAAGATCACAGCTATCACCTCCCTGGCTAAACCAAAGTGTATCAATGACGTTCAATGCTTGGCAGGCCGGATTGCCGCGTTGAGCCGGTTTATCAGCCGCGTTTGTGAGAAGGCGATTCCTTTGTATCAGATGCTGAAGAAGACAGATCAATTCGTTTGGAGTCCTGCTGCTGATGAAGCGTTTGAGGATTTGAAGCGGCAGCTAGCCAATCCGCCTGTTCTTGCTGCTCCAATTGACAAGGAACCGTTGCTACTATATGTGGCAGCCAATGCTCGTGCAGTCAGCGTAGCCATTATGGTGGAGCGCAAAGAGGCGGGCAAGGAATATCCGGTTCAGCGTCCGGTTTATTATATCAGCGAGGTGCTTATTGAGTCTGAGCAAAGGTACCCGCATTGGCAGAAGCTGGTATATGGAGTTTTCATGGCAAGCCGGAAGCTTAAACAATACTTCCAAGGTCATCCCATTACAGTGGTCAGCTCTGCTCCTTTGGGAGATATAATCCAGAACAGGGAAGCAACTGGCCGGATTGCCAAGTGGGCCATAGAACTTGGACCTCACGGGTTGAAATATGTACCTCGGACGGCGGTCAAGTCTCAAGCACTTGTGGATTTCATCAATGATTGGACAGAACTGCAAGCACCTGAAGAGAAGCCGGATCACACCTATTGGACTATTCATTTTGATGGGTCCAGGCAATTGGAGGGCTCGGGGGCTGGAGTCGTGTTAACTTCCCCACGAGGTGATGAGTTCTGTTACGTTCTCCGCTTAATGTTCCCTTGTACTAACAATGCAGCTGAGTCCGAAGCTTTACTCCATGGTCTCCGGATGGCTAAGGAGATGAATCTAAGCCGAGTTAAGTGCTTCGGTGACTCGGACTTGGTGGCTCAACAAGTGTCTGGCACTTGGGATTCCAAGGACCCGCTCATGGCAGCATATCATCGTGAGGTGGATATTGTTGCAGGTCACTTCAAAGGTTATCAGTTGGATCACGTGGACCGACGGAAGAACGAAGTGGCGGATGCTTTAAGCCGGTTGGTCTATCAACGTAAACCGGTCCCGCCTAATGTCTTCTTGGATGTTCTGCATAATCCTTCTGTCAAGCTCCCTGGTGAAGAGGATTTGGCTATTCCTGATCCGGAGGCTCAATTGGTAGTGGCTCTTCATGTCATCCCGGACTGGACGGTTCCTTATCTTGCATACATGAACCGGGGCGAGTTACCAGAAGATGAGACTCTGGCCAGGCAGATAATCGGCGATCCAAGTCCATGACTATTGGCAATGGCGAGTTGCATAATTGCAGTGTGTCAGGGGCATTTCAACACCGTGTGTCTCCTGAGGAAGGCTGTGAAATCTTGCGTGAGATCCACGAAGGAGATTGTGGTCACCACGCCGGTTCAAAGTCTTTGGTGGCTAAGGCATTTCGCCACGGCTTCTATTGGTTGACTGCTCATGCTGATGCGGAAGACCTGGTCAGAGGATGTGATGGCTGTCAAAAGTTCTCAAGACGCGCTCATGTGTCGGCTCAAGAATTGAGGATGATTCCAATTACTTGGCCGTTTGCAACTTGGGGGCTAGATATGGTTGGGCCTTTCAAAAGGTCAAAGGACAAGAAAACCCATCTCTTAGTAGCGGTTGACAAGTTCACAAAGTGGGTAGAGGCAGAGCCTGTTAGCAAGTGTGACGCAGCTACAGCGGTTCAATTCATCAAAAAGGTGATCTTCCGGTTTGGCTTTCCACACAGCATCATCACTGATAATGGTACCAACCTGTCCAAGGGTGCTATGAAGGAGTTCTGTCAACGTGAGCACATCCTGTTCGACGTTTCATCAATGGCTCACCCACAGTCCAATGGCCAAGCGGACAGGGCTAATCAAGAGATCTTGTGAGGCATCAAACCCCGGCTTATGGTTCCTTTTGCAGCGGACGCCGGGTTGTTGGGTTGAGGAGTTACCATCTGTATTATGGAGCATCAACACCACACCCAACAGATCGACATGATACACACCATTCTTTATGGTCTACGGAGCGGAGGCGGTTCTCCCCAGTGACATCCGTCATGACTCACCTCGTGTAGCGGCTTATGTTGAAGCGGACAACGAGGCAGCACGGCAAGATGCTTTGGACCTGTTGGACGAGGAGCGAGACATAGCGGCTGCCCGTTCGGCGATTTATCAGCAAGATATCCGTCGCTATCACAGTCGCCGAGTTAGAACCAGAACCTTTCAAGAAGGAGATTTGGTACTTCGACTCATCCAAGACCAGACTGATATGCACAAGTTATCCCCACCTTGGGAGGGACCTTTCGTGGTCAGCAAGAATCTGCACAACGGGTCATACTACCTGATCGATATTCGAGAGCATAAAGACTCACGTACATCAGAGGAGGAGACCAACATGCCGTGGAACATAGCTCATCTTCGGCCTTACTATACTTGATCCATCGGCTCTACTTATGTACATATTATGACAATGTATATATTATGATCAATGCAATAAACCGGAGCCTCAGCTAAAGCGGGGTCTCTGTTCATTTTTACATCATGTGTGGTTACACGGAGTTTTCTGTCTTAAAGAAGCCTCCGGTTTACCCCTTGAGTTAGCTTCTCAAAGCTTTATATCATATCACTTGGGGGCCTGGTCGTGGCTGAACCAACGCAACACCTTTTGATAGGCGAAAGCCACATCATCACTTGGGGACTTGGTCACGTCTGAACCAGTCACGCCTCTTGATCGGCCTAGTGCCACAGAATCACTTGGGGGCTTTGGTCGAACCCGAACCATCGCCACACCTCTTGATTGGCGTAATGCCAATGCATCATTTGGGGACCTGGCTGACTCAAACCATAGCTACACCTATTGGGGGCTTGGTCGTGTCCGACCATGGTAATGCCACTTGATCGGCTAAAAAGCCTCTTTTGCAACTGAATTTATTTTTGCCTTTGCTTGAATTATGTTTCTCTTTTGATAAATATTTCTTTTGTTGCGTTTTAAACTGACAATTATTAAACCGGTTCGACTGTCAATCGACGGAACACAGTCAACTCTTAATCCGGAGACTATTTTCCCGGTTTGATTTTTTGTTAACATCCTATTATGGAGTAACACCGGTGTTTATCATAACCCGGAACGGTTTACCTAGTAAACGGACCTTATATACACAATAGCTGTTTTCTCCTCCAACAATGCGGGTTTCTTAAATCCCGCTTCAAGTTTGGCCCAGCCAACTTCATGCCCCACGATGGCAGGTATTATGTATCTCAATATTTGATCATATGCTTAAATCTAAGATATTATATTTGATTTCATATACATAGATATCTTGACCCGCCTGGTGGTACAACCGCGGCGACACTTTAAGTTTTTTGGCTGCAGAAAACAGTTTGAGATTGATGATTCAAAGGAAGCATAAGTTCCAATAACTATGCACGAAGGCATATCAAAACCAAGTGTATCGGCTAGCCTATTACAAGGCACCGCGGTGCCCAGATAAGATCATTGTTTCCTGCATAACACAAAGGAGCAGTAATTTAAACCGACTTCCGGTTCATGCTTGGTCACCAGCTTGGCCTGATGGTTGCGGGTCATCTCGTGCCGCTTCAACCTCTGCTTCCCTACCCAGCGGCTGGAAATCAACAGCTGTCCAGTTGATTCCAGTTAATGCTTGAAAGACAGCTTCATCATTGATCAGCAACGACGGTTCAATGTCAGTAGTGTAAGTATGCTTACGGATTGGGGGTATAAGGTTTTCCGCTTCAGGAACTGGTGCAGCCACTCGTTTGTTTTGATCATCATATTGGGCTTGATAGTGAGACAAATCTGCCTCTTCAACCAATTGACAAGCCAGAGGGCGCACCTCCCGTTTTATCACTCGAAGATCCTCTTCACTAAACTCTGTCCCGTCTTCCTTCAAGCTGGGGTATCCCTGGGCCGCTTCAACAAGATCAAAATCCGGCACCCACGCTTTTTTCCCGGATTAAGGCGTTGATAGCACCGGTTCTAGCAGTAGATTTCTTTAGCTCTTCAACCCGGGCAGGAAGCATAGACAACCTTTTAATAGTGTCTTGGATCAAGGTGGGCGGCGGGTTGTTGTGGGAAGCAGTACAGATGATCTGTTGTGCACCAGTATACAGTTGTTCTATCAATGTATAGGCGGCTTTCAACTTCTTCCGCACATCTGATCCCAGGTGACCAATGCGTGTTCCTGTATCATTCAAAGCGTTAATAAACCGGCAATTGCATAAGAAGGCTTAGTTACTTCCGAAATCAAGAAGGCTTACCAAAGACAACAGCGGTCATGGCATGCACTTGCCGTTTTACACTGGTCAATTCATTCACCACCGGTTTGAGTGCAGCCTCGGCATTCTCCGCTCGTTGAGTTAAAGCGGCTTTTTCAGTGGGCCAATCCTCCCGCTCTTTGTTGTAGCCCTCCTTAAGCTTTTCCATGACGCTTAAAGCGTTGGTTAATTCCTATTTTGCCTTAGAGGTTTCAGCTTGTTGGGACTTCAGAATTTCTTGCAGATCGGCGATTTGACTTTCTCTTTTGCTCAGCGCAGCCTGCATACGGACAATCATATGATGAAGATGACGGTACAAGATTGAAGTACCAACCACATAACAAGTTATGCCCTTGGTACTTGGGGGCTAATGCATATTTGCTTTTCATCATACAATTTCTATAAAAGTCCCAAGCTCAATACAAGTATTCAACTTGGCAGTTGGGGGCTAATGCCTATTTGCTCTGTCCTTACTGACACTGGAATTCTTACTATCTAAAGTCCCGGTTTAACTGCATTAAGTTGAAACGGCCCTTGGGGGCTACGTCAGCAAAGTACAGCTGCATTGAAGTTCAAATTGGAAAGTCCCGGTTTAAGTTGGTATCTTAAACCATCACTTGGGGGCTATTGGAGTTGACAAACTGAAATATACAAGCAGAGAAGCATATGGAAATTACCTCATATTTGTCTTTCATCATATTAACCAGACCGGCTTCATAATCACGGCTGGTGTATAGCCGGTTCAGATAGCCGGAAGAGAGAATTCCTTATTTGGCCCTTTCTTAAATTTCGCTTCCCTTTTTGGCCCATTTTTTTGTATTTTTCCTTTTTTGACACTTAAATTTCATTTTGTTCCTCATATGACACTTCCATCAGTTTTGACATGTAACAGTGTTAAGTTTAACCTGAAAAGATTGTTTTACCCCTAGTGTTGTATGTGACCAAATTATGTACATGCACACATGGATCTGGTCACCTCGATGTGTTGGAGCTGAACAAGTACCTGCAAGGTAGCCTCAACAAAGGAGCCAAGTTGGCAGCTTAATTGATCTATAGTACCTAGCTAGCGAGACGTGCACTATAGTTGTGCACGTATGTATCGGCCGTCGACGAGTTGCACCAGATAGCCTGTTGCAATCCATCTATTTATTTCGCGTTCGCTCCAACGAGAGAAGTCGCCACGTTCTCCAAGCGATCAGATCGATCGGCGAGAAGCTAGTCACGTCGCACGCGTCACGCAAGAGTTAGGCCGAATCAATTAAGCTGCCAGCACTGCTAGCTTGCACGCACACCGCTGCTGCTTGAAAATCAATCAAGCTTCTTGCATGTGCTAGCTTACACGTACATATTGTTTACGAAGGGTGCGAGCTACGGTTGTGTCACGATGCACAAACACGGTGACAGCCTCGGAGCCGCCGTGCATGAGAGGTGCCGGTGCCTCGGCGCACCATGCACGGGTGGAGGATCTGACCGACCACTGGTCGAACACGGCCGCACGAGGAACCTCGGCCCCAACAGATACATGGAAGAGCAAGAAACCTATCGCACGTCTGAGGAGGAGGTTATGTTGTGTTTAACTCCCAACAAAGATTTTCCCAAAAATAAAAAGAAACTCCCAACACAAATCCTCCCCCTCCCTTTTTTTCTGTCCGTTCATTCCCCTCTCTTCTTTTACGGTGACATACTACCATCAAGGGCAAAATGTCATTGCATGTGCCGATTAACACCATTGGATGGAAAATGGATGAAAAGGTCACATAGGGCACAAAATGAAGTTTAAGTGTCAAAACGGGAAGAAAATAATTTAAGGGGCCAAAAATGGAAGCAAATTTTAAGGAAGGGCCAAATAAGGAATTCTCTCTAGCCGGAATGGAGATCTTGGGCGTTCAGAGCGGCATAGGTTGCCAAATCGGCATTCCATTTGCCTTTACCAATTGCAGCAAATTCATCCTTGGCAGTATGCTTGGATAAAGCGACATGATTGCTTGGCTCCGTACGACCAATGCCAGTAATAACAACATCATCATCTTTTGCTTCGCCGGTTCGCACTGGGGTCGCCGGTTTGTCAGTCTGCTTTGATGGAATAGTTGTTTTGTCAATCCGGACATGGCTTGTGGGCTGATCAACAGGGCCTGTGGTATCAACATGTGCCTCTTCAGCGGCAAAGTCATTGTCTTGCAGTGGTGGGTCGTTCGGCACGTCATCGCGGATGATTTCTTCAGGATCTGGTATTTTGTCTGGTTCAGGAGCGATATTTTCTTCTGCCGCTTTGTCCAGACGAGCTTTCTTGCTTGGCCTAGGCTTGGCCCTGAAAAGAATAAGAAGTATCATCACAGTGTATGTTAAAAATAATATATCAAAGATATTATAAGGAATGTGGCTCACCCAAGCACCATTTTAAGTGGTGGAAGCTGGGTGGCTGATGACTCGCCGGAAGACGAATGAGAAGTGCCCTGATAATCGGAGTGAGATGGATTAAGAGGTTGACGAAAATGTCCCGCTTTAGGGCAAGTTGACAAGAGAGTTAGAGACCTTTGAACGGTGTTTCCGAGCTGGACTGTTCGGTAAACCGGCGGAGGTAACTACCTGTCCGCTATGCCGGGTTGTCTGGCGAGCTTCGTGCTGTTGTGTCTTCAAAAGAAAGTTTGGGTCCAAATAAGCAAGAGGATGAGAAAATTTAACTTTCCGGTTCACCCGACGGATTTTTAGTGAAGGCAAAGGGTTTGAATCCGAAGAAATAGCAATTACCTCTACAACATCAGCGTGACTGACTTCAGCGTCGTCCTGGCAATGATCATTATCAATAAGGCATGTGAAAAATAAACCAAGTGAGTCAAGCTCTACCTCAAGGTCCGGGTTACCCACATCATCGTCAGCTGGATCGGAGGACGCAGTGGTTTTCTTCCTGTTAGCAGGTTTCTTCACAACTCTGGTTTTTGGCCGGGTTGGTTCCTCCGGTTTCTCTTGTGGAGGCTTCTTGCTCCAAAACGGATCATCGCCCTATTATAAAAAGATGTTAACATTGTCAAAGGATATTTTGAACAAGGACAGATTCGGTAAAAGCATAAGGTATGAGTCTTACAGCTGGCGGTTTGTTAATGGCACAAAAGGGAGGCAGGCAGGTTTGAGCACAGGCAGCTTCTGGTTCATTCAATATCTTTTTCACAGCCTCTGTAACTTCGTCATCTATGAGCTGGATATCAATGTGTCGTAGCGGGTCTTTTACACTTCCTGTGTATTCGCACATCAAACCGGAGCGCTGGCTTAAGGGCAATATGCTCCACGATATCCAGCAGCGAGCAAGGTCAACCCCTGTCAACCCGTTAGCCATGAAGGCCCTAAGCTTGGATAATTGAGGAGCATATTTGCTTCTCTCCTTAGCAATCAGCTTCTGTGGGAAGGGATGCGTATTGCTTAGCCGCTCCGGACGATAACCCGGCAAAGGATTTTCTTCAGAAGGAGAAGTATCTTTGCAGTAAAACCATGTTTGATTCCACTCTTTGGGATGGCTGTGCAGTTTGGCGTGAGGGTAAGTGACCTCTTTCCTTTTTTGAATCACCATACCGCCTAACTCTGTATTGGGACCGTCAGTAAATTAGGTGCAGCGGTTTAGATGGAAGCAATCTCTGAATAATTCAACTATGTGCTCCTCTTGAAAGAATACCTCACAAAGCACTTGAAAGTGACAGATGTTGGTTATGGAGTTGGGGCCAGTATCTTGTGGGCGCAGTTGGAAGTTGGCTAGGACATCCCGGTAAAATTTGGAACCGGGAGGATTGAAGCCCCGGGCTAGATGATCGGCGAAAACAACAACTTCTCCTTCTTGAGGCGTGGGAGGACATTCTGGGCCAGGGACCCTCCAGTGAATGACATCTTGTTTGCTTAAAGCGCCAGTTTTGACTAGGTTGTTCAGTTGAGTCTCGGTCACTTGAGAAGGGACCCAGTTGCACTCGTACACTTGTTTGGCCATGGCGCAATCTACAAGGCAGTAATTACCGGTTCAAGAATATGTTGGAAAGGTATACAGTGATGCATACATTGCTAAACTGGAGGCAGTTATTTATAAACCGGAGTTCTACAAAGCGGCAGTGTCTAGCTAAGGAATTCTGGCGGTTCAACAAGGGGACTAATGGTATATACCGATTTGTCAATTTTTCTACAAAGTTAAACCGCGTGGTCTAAGCATTGAAAAGTCAAGATTGCAGATGAGTAAGTACGCAAAAACAGATTTCACAAGATTATGCTACAGTTTTGGATCTGGAACATGTTCATAAAAGAGATAAATATTCAAGGTCCAAAAGGAGCAGTGCCGAATCAATGAGCAAGGGTACGAATAAGATCTATGGTCTTAAGATGCGTAAGCGAAAACGGAGGTTAAAAACTACTGCTACACAGAGCAAAGATTCATAGACTCATCTAAGATCTATCGTATGAACAAGAAGCAAGCGATGAGTGCTAAAGAACATGGAAACCCTAGAACAGATCTATGATGGAAAGGATAGAAGACTTACCAGAGCTGAGAAAGAAGGGGAAGATTACCACGATGCTCTAGTACACTCAGGGTGATGCAGCGGCCAAGGTTGGAGCAGAAGTCGACGGCGGCGGCGGAGCTCCGAAGCTGGGCAACACGAGGAAGACGAAGCAGAAGGGAACAAAGGGGAAAAAGAAATCACCCTTCGGTCCTATTTATAAAGCAAGTGACATGTGTCAGGCGCGAAAATCAAGGGGACGCGAGTTTGGAAACGGAGCTGTCGCCTCGATTGTCGCAGATTTATAAAACAAGAAGGTATCATGGATAGTTTCTTTATGACAGATGACGTCACACCGTTTTACAGCAATCAGAGAAGTTGACATCACGGCGGTTCACCAAACTACGAGAAGATGTTGAGGATGAAGTTTTTTGCTAAGGATTGACATGAACCTGTTCAAATCAATCCGGGGCCTAATGTTGGGGATATTACTACTGGGCATAAACCGACCCAGATAGGCCGGGTTAACTTCATCAGTAGTTGAGTATGTAAAAGCCCATGAAGGCAGATGAGGGCTCAAGACCCATAATCAGTTTAAGGCCTATAGCCGTAAACCGGCGTCAGTATGTAAACTTGTATTCTAAGTTAGGAATAAGTGGAGACCGAACCGGACACATCTATGAGCCGGTGTTGTCGGATTTCGGGTTCCGGAAGACCCTTAAGGTTCGAACTCTGGGGTGCGCGCGGAGATCCAACCCTCCACCGTCTCGTACCTCGCCGAATCGCAGGGACCTAAACTACTAAGAAGAATAGCACAAGAGACACGAGATTTATACTAGTTCGGGCCACCGTTGTGGTGTAATACCCTACTCTAGTTTGTGGTGTGGTGGATTGCCTCTTGGGCTGATGAAGAACAGTACAGGGAAGAACAGGCTCGCGAGGGTCTGTTCTTAGTGGGTGTGATCAACTGCTAAGTGGCGTCCCGTCGCTCTAGCTTGAGGATCGGGTCTCTACCTCTCTCTCTGGATTCCAAATGCCGGATCCCCTCTCTCTGGATGTGGCTACTCCTATTTATAGGCGAGGGCCCTGGGCCTCTTCCCAAATATTGAGCGGGAAGGGCGCCAACAATTGGCCATTTTGAAGGGAACAACGGGTACACTTATCCTGACTAAAGTTGGTCCTCGCCGCCAAAACTCTCGTGATGACCTTTGCTTGGGCTCCATGATGACTGCATTCCAGCCGTTGGGGCTGGTCTTGGTCTTGTTGCACCGAAACGGATGCCTTTGCTTGAGGCTCTTGCCTGCGCTTGCTCCCTTTGCACCAAAGGGGAAAGGAGGACGCTGTCGGATCACGGGTTCCGGCAGACCCTTAAGGTTCGAACTCTGGGGTGCACGCGGAGATCCAACCCTCCACCGTCTCGTTCCTCGCCGAATCACAGGGACCTAAACTACTAACAAGAACAACACAAGAGACGCAAGATTTATACTAGTTCGGGCCACCGTTGTGGTGTAATACCCTACTCTAGTTTGTGGTGTGTGGATTGCCTCTGGGGCTGACGAAGAACAGTACAGGGAAGAACAGCCTCACGAGGGTCTGTTCTTGGTGGGTGTGATGAACTGCTAAGTGGTGCCCCGTCGCTCTAGCTTGAGGAACGGATTTCTCTCTCTCTCTCTGGATTCCAAATGCTCGATCCCTTCGTCCTTCGTCCTCTCTTCCTTCTCCCCTTTTCTCTGAGTGTGGCTATCCCTATTTATAGGCGAAGGCCCTGGGCCTCTTCCCAAATATTGAGCGGGAAGGGCGCCAACAATTGGCCATTTTGAAGGGGAACATCGGGTACACTTATCTGACTAAAGTTGGTCCTCGCCGCCAAAGGCTCGTGATGACGCCTGCTTGGGCTCCACGATGACTGCATTCCAGCCGTTGGGGCTGGTCTTGGTCTTGTTGCACCGAAACGGACGCCTTTGCTTGATACCCTTGCCTGCGCTTGCCCCCTTTGCACCAAAGTGGAAGGAGGGCGCCTTGGGCTGGCGCCGATCGGGCGCCCTTGGTAAATCATGGCTTGCGCCACGGGCACCTCGCGAGGTACCCCGCCTTTAGTTCTCCGCCTCCTCATGAGCCAGCCTGACGAGGCCGCGCCTGAGGAAGCTCTTGGTCGTCCGCCCCGCGAGGCTTGGCCCCTCGCGAGGGTCTTGAGCTTGAGTTGACGAAGATGGGCCGCCCTGGGCCTCCTTTGAGCCACGCCCAGGCGCCGAGCGTGCAAGTCTGGGACCCCTGCTCGAACAGAACACAGGCCGCGCTGGCTGGCGCCTCGACTAGCGCCTGGTCGTCATGGCTTGCGTCATGGGCACCTCGCGAGGTACCCTGCCTTGAACTCTTCGCCTCCTCATGAGTCACCGACGAGGCCGTGCCGAGGAAGCTCTGGTCATCCGCCCATGAGGCTTGCCCCTCGCTAGGGTCTTGAACTTGTGTTGATGAAGATGGGCTGTCCTGGCCTCCTTTGAGCCACGCCGCAGGGCATGCAGCGAGCATGTCTGGGACCCCCGTTCCCAGAACGCCGACAGTAGCCCCGGCCCACGGCGCGCCCGAACTTGGCCGAGCAGAGAGGCGAAAGGGCAAGTCTTGGCGTCAAGGGCCCTAACAGCCTGCAGCCTTGGGCGCCAGCGTGGCGGTTGATTGGGCGTATGCACTGTTCCCCCACGCCTCCTTATTTTGTGCCTTGCTAGGCGGACACGCTGCTGTAGACATCCGTTCTCCTCTCTGCTGCTTGTGCGCTCCCGTCCTTCCCTCTCTCGAACTCCAGCTTCCATTATCAATCCAATCCCGAATCTCCCCCCCCCTTTCGATCGCCATGGCTCCGACGAAGAAGGGGAAAGGGAAGAAACCTGTGCCTTCGCCTCGCTCGCCGCCGGCGGCCTCCGCTGTCGACCCGTCAATCATACTCAATCTAGAGGGCTTGGGCAAGGTTAGTTTGGCTCTGGCTACCTCCTTCAACGAATGCGGGAGGACGACGGCTTGGCCCGCGTCCCACTTCTCCATCGACATGATAGTCACTGAGGTCCGGTATTTCGCTGATGCCCTGTGGGCAGGGCTGGTTCCCCCTTCTCTGATTTCTTCAACGCCGTGCTTTCGCACTATCAGATCCACATGATGCATCTGGGTCCTGAGTCCATCACTCTCCTCTCGGTCTTTGCCTTCGTTTGCGAGGCAATGATGGGCGTCCTTCCCTCGGTTGCCTTGCTGCGCCACTTCTTCTCTCTGCGCCTTGTCGACCCCACTCAATGCTCGGCGTGCGTGAGCTTCGTTGCCGCGCCCGAGACAGCGGCCTCGGGGATTGACTTCAGCCTGCCTCCGCCTGCGGCTGAGTTTCGCGAGAGGTGGATGTACGTGGATGTGGGGGTGCCCAGCCCCCTGCTATCGGAGCCAACCTCGCCTGCTGTCCCCAATTCAGGCTGGGGCCAAGAGACGCATTCAAGCCCTCGGCTCATCTTTGTCTGGCGCCGCCGGCGTTTCGAGGTCGCTGTCGTAATAGCGCCCAAGGTGGTGAAGGAGTTCTGATGCGCCGCATTGCTCCTCTCCAACGCCATTCCCACTGGATGTGGGCCTTCAGCGGGCCTGGCGATCGTATGAGGCTCCAGGAAGAAGACCTGACGCTTGAAGCGCTAAGGAAAGTGCTCCTGGTCCTGACTGGCGACCCTAACCCCGGTGGCATCCGGCATCAAGGGCCTTGTTGTACCTCCGCCCGATCAGGGGTGATTTGGTGAACCAGATGCCTATCTTCGACGAATGGGGCGCGCGCTGGTCTCAAGGGGCCTCGCGAATCCGGTGATGGTGACAGCCCTTCCATCGGTTAAGGCGGCTCCTCCTCGAGTGGCGGAGCAGGAGGAACGAGCCGCCAGAGGTCAAGGGACCCCCGCCGGGTGACAGCGCGGGCGATGCTCATGAGGGGGCAGCTCCTGAGGCTCATGCCGCCGCGGCTGAGGGCGGCAGGCAGCTGCCCGCAGCGCTTGCGGATGGAGCCCCCGAGGCCCCTGCTGCTTCTCTTGGTGAGGCGATCAGAAGGCAGGCCACGCAGTGAGCACTGACGCGGGTCGCCTTGATGCTCCTCCCTCGCCGCAGGCTGACCCCTGCGCTCAAATCTTGGGTCGCTTCCGCGTGAACTTAGAGGCCCTCCGGAAGAGGAGGGAGGCCCTGGCCGATGATTACCCTTGTCGCTCTGCTGAAGCGTGGGAAATGGTCGCCACCGATGAGTAAGCCTTTTCCTTCTCCAGCTCCGATTCTTCGCTGCTTGTCTTGATCCTTGCCTGCAGCCCCTTCTGCCGAGCTCTCGGAGACGGGTGAGGAGCCGTCCCCCGCCGCCGCCTCCCGTCCTTCTGCTCCATGCGGTGGAGCCCTTGTGGTGAGGGCGACCAGGAGGTGAACTGCCCCGAGGCGCTGTGGCCTGCGGCGCCTCGCGATCCTTCCTCGCGAGCCGTCCCGTGGCATAGCTAGCCTGCCGTGGGCTTCTCGCCTGGTCGTGGATGGCGATTGGCTGAGGCGCTTCCTGCGCCCCTTGTCTGGGGATGGGCTGGCTCCAGGCCGGGCTTCTGGCGCGGCGCGCCCGGCCGTCACGAGGGTGCCAGCCCCCAGGCCCCTGCCCGGACGGGGAGTGCTCATTCGTGGCTCCCGGCTCCCGCCTGGGGCAGTTGATGGTGTGGAGGAAGTGCGCGAGCGCGCCCGGGAGCGTCGCGCCCTTCGCCAAGGATTTCTTCAAAGGGCGGCCGACGCGGTGAGCCTTCTTGGTGAAGAGCTTGCTGATGAAGACGCGCGCCTTGAGGCCGACGGCCTGCGCCTGGCCGCAGAGAGGCGTGAGCTGGAGGGCGCTGCCGCCCTTGCGCGCCGCCAGCGCAATCTTGATGATGAAGAGGCCAAAAAGCGTCGCTAGCAGCCTCTCGGGAGGCCTGTTCTCGGGCCGTCGAGGATGCCCAGGCAGCTAACATGCGGCGAGAGGCGGCGGAGGAGCGGGCACGGGAACTCCTGGCCCGGTGTCACTCGTTGGAGGAGCAAGTGGAGCTGCGCGAGGCAGCCCTTGCGTCGATGAAGGTGGCCTCCGGCGACTCGGCGGAGCGCCAGAAGCGTGAGGAGGCGCTGACGCTTGAAGCCGCTGAACGCGAGCGCGAGTACGAGCGCTTGGAGACGAGGGAGCGCTTGGAGACGCGGGCAGAGGATGAGGTCACTGCACGGGAAGCCCGCGTTCTGGAGGAGGTCGGACGCCGAGTGGCGGCGGCGCGCTCGAACCTCGAGCGCGAGTTTTAGGAGTCGCTGGGGTTGATCCAGGCCGAGGCTGAGGGCAGGACTGCTGCCTTGAGGGCCAAGCTGGAGGAGGCGACGCGGCGGGCCGATGCTCTTCGGGCCGCCCTTGAGGTGGCGCAGAGGGAGTCCACCACCTCTCAGGCCGAGGCGCTCCTTCTTCGCCCGGTGGTGGAGGAGGCCGAGGCCGTCGCGCGCGTATCGCGGGACGAGATGCGTCGTGGCGAATCTGGAGCATGAGCATGGTCCCATGCTCGCCATGCTTCGGAAAGAGCTAACGAGCCTTGGATAATATCTGTGAGGCGGAGTAGGCGCGCCGCCTTGATTAATTCACGCCGGCAACCTTGAGTTCTTCACCGGCGTGGTGGCGCGGCCGAGGCTTGATCGGTCGGGGCCAACAGGTTGGTGGAGGAGAGAGCAGCCGCTGCTCGGGCGCGCTTCTCTCGTGTCTTCAGCCATCTCCGGGACATGGACCCCACTTTGATTTTAGCGCAGTTATCGCCCAGATTCCCGAGCCGCCCGAGGCGACTGGCGCCCGGGTGGAAGACAGCGTGGATGCCCTCGTCCGGGCCTTCGCTTCGGACGACGACGGCGTGGTCGTGGCCATCGATGAGGGCGGCGTGGTGAACAGCCCAGACGCCGCCGATGATCACGCGGACAGCGACGGCGAGGCCAGCGACGCCAGCAATGGCTCGGGAGGTGCTCCTGAGGACGCATTGGGGGATTTATCCGACTGATTATGTATCGTCCTTGTTCCATTACCCTGCATGAATAGAACTCAGGTTTTGGCCTGATGGCTGTGAGAGCATTTTGGGAAGGGGAGCCCCTCATGTAAAACTTGTGTTCATCGTATTAGCAGGTGTTACATCGCCCATACGCCCGCGCCAAGTGGTTGGCTAAGCGACGTGCTGATTGGCTGGTTTACCTTTGTTTCGTACGAGCCCCGAGATGGCCTGTGGGAGGCTGAGGTGATCTGAGTGTCTCCTGATCGAATCCGTAGGATCTGCAGTAGAAACCCTCCGGAGAGGATGCGGCAGCGACAGGCTGGGCTGCGCGCAAGCTAGGCCTGGCCCGGCTCGCGAGGGGCTCGCGAGGGGAGGCAGCTGAGGCGGAGTTGTAACCGAAACGCGAGAGATTTGCTTGAACGAGACTAAGCACCCCTTCCCCGAACACACGCAAATCTCGAGTTCGAATCCAACTTAAATCCAGTGGGGGAAAGCGACAATCAAATGGAAAGGCGAAGAAGGCAAAAGAAAAGCCACGTCCGGCACCTAGTCTAGTATTGGACGTCTTCTCACCAGCGCGGAGCTAAGTGCTGCCACTGGGCGTGGGAGAGAGCCCCAGGGCCTGAGGCCGGCACCACTGAGACTCCAGGGCGTGTACAGCCCCACTCATTATTACGTGAGAGTGTCACGGGGCGGCGAGCTTCACAGCCTTGGGCCTACTTCACAGTACCGCCTTGCTTCATATCGCCAGATGAGGGCCCCGCCTTGCGCCACACTCTAGTGCCATCAACGACGACCGGAAACCCGGACGCCGCCGATGGAGTAGAGCGGTCGCCAGCGGTTCCCCGGACGACCACGGGTCCTCCGCCAGGGGCAGGCCCTGAGGCGCCTCCCCAGCAGAAGGCCTACCTCCCGAGAACGCCTTGCTCCGAACGCCGGTGGTGATGTCGGATCTCGCCCCTCTCCGGCAGCCCCTCGCCCCCCTCCCGAGGGGTAGGAGCTGAGGAGCGGGCAGCCGCTTCGTCGTGGCGACCTGTACCTCCTGCGACCTATGGTTAGCGTATGTTTGCTCTTGAGGAAGTAGCGGTACCCGATAATCGTCGCCCCAGGCGTGACCAGTGGGACCGTCCCGAGGCTCCTGGAAGAGCACGGCTTCTGGTGCCTCATCCCCCCAGCTTGGGCTGAGGAGCGAGTCTTGTTCTCCCTCATGCGGGTGCCCTTGGTCCATCATGTGGGGCACGTATTCTTCCGGCGCCGTCATCCCGAAGGCCACGCCGTAGTGCTGAGCGTGCCTTGCTGCTCTGCTTGACGCGCCCACCGTGGGGTGGTGGCGTGGCGGTCCGCCAGGACCGTGAGTTACGTCGAGTCCTTCTCCACGGGCCGGGGGCGGGGGCAACCCCGCCGCCGGCCCGACGCTGACAGCTTCGCCGGTGTTGGAGTAGCCTTGGAGCCCGCGGGCACGCATGGAGCCCCCATGCGGGCAGCCCTCGGCCTGAGATAGAAGCTGGGTGCAGAAGGGGTGAGCCCCCGAGGCGGCGAAGCCCAGGAGCTCCGCCACCCGCTCCAGCAGCACGTCGCGGCCGCTCTCCAAAGAGCCTTTGCCTGCAGCAACAACTCGGCCACTATGAGCGGCCCTTGAGTTCGCTTTGCTCGGCGGGTGTACGGTGAAGTGGTCGCGGCGTGATTGGAGGCCCCTGCTGCGGACCGCGCCTGCCGCGGCGTGAGAGCCGTCAAAACCTGTCCGCGTCGCCCGCGGCCCACAGCGCCCTGCGGACCGTGAGCTGCCTGGGGCACGGGGTCGCCCGAGGCGAGCGGCTCTGCGTGGGCGGGCCACGCTGCCCAAGGATCTGGGTTGCCCGCTTGGTTGCCGGACATGGTGATGACGATGCGACGGGACGCGAGGTGGCAGAAGGCGGATTCCGGCGCACCCCTACCTGGCGCGCCAAATGTCGGATTTCGGGTTCCAGCAGACCCTTAAGGTTCGAACTCTGGGGCGCTCGCGGAGATCCAACCCTCCACCGTCTCGTACCTTGCCGAATCGCAGGGACCTAAACTACGAAGAAGAACAGCACAAGAGACACGAGATTTATACTAGTTCGGGCCACCGTTGTGGTGTAATACCCTACTCTAGTTTGTGGTGTGGTGGATTGCCTCTTGGGCTGATGAAGAAACGATCTGAGGGAAGAACAGCCTCGCGAGGGTCGTTCTTAGTGGGTGTGATGAACTGCTAAGTGGCGTCCCGTCGCTCTAGCTTGAGGATCGGGTCTCTACCTCTCTCTCTGGATTCCAAATGCCGGATCCCCTCTCTCAGGATGTGGCTACTCCTATTTATAGGTGAGGGCCCTGGGCCTCTTTCCAAATATTGAGCGGGAAGGGCGCCAACAATTGTCCATTTTGAAGGGAAACGGCAGGTACACTTATCCTGACTAAAGTTGGTCCTCGCCTGCCAAAGGCTCTGGTGATGACGCCTTTGCTTGGGCTCCACGATGATCGCATTCCAGCCGTTGGGGCTGGTCTTGGTCTTGTTGCACCAAGCAGATGCCTTTGCTTGATGCTCTTGCTCGCGCTTGCTCCCTTTGCACCAAAGGGGAAAGGAGGAGGCTGCGCTGGGCTGGCGCCCGATCGGGCGCCTGGTGCGTCATGGCTTGCGTCATGGGCACCTCGCGAGGTACCTGCCTTGAACTCTCCGCCTCCTCATGAGCCAACTGCTGCCGTGCTCGAGGAAGCTCCTGTCGTCCGCCCATGAGGCTTGGCCCCTCACGAGGGTCTTGAGCTTGTGTTGATGAAGATGGGATGTCCTGGGCCTCCTTTGAGCCATGCCGCAGGCCGCAGGCCGCAGGCAGGCAAGTCTGGGGACCCCCATTCCCAGAACGCCGACAGGTGTCGGGACTCTGTAAACCGACGGGCGTCACCCATGTATATAAGGGGACGACCCGGTGACGGTTCAAGGACAACAGACAACAACTCGAGGCTTAGGTGAAGCTTGTTTGCTCCCTAGTCATCGAAACCCCATCAACTCTATCACAACTAGACGTAGGCTCTTACCTTCATCGAAGGGGCCGAACTAGTATAAACTCTCTTGCGTCCCTGTGTCCGCTTTAACCCCTTCAAGCTAACCCGTAGCGATGGCTCCACGACTAAGTCCTTTCATGAGGACATCTGCCCTGACAAAACCATGACACTCTCCATGATGAGGAGGGGGTAGTTCACCCTCGGGGCTGAGGGTATGTACCAGTAGTTATGTATTTGATCTCTCTCTCTCTCTCTCGTGTTCTTGAGGTGGTACGATCTTAATGTATCACGAGCTTTTCTATTATAGTTGGATCTTATGATGTTTCTCCCCCTCTACTCTCTTGTAATGGATTGAGTTTTACCTTTGAAGTTATCTTATCAGATTGAGTCTTTAAGGATTTGAGAACACTTGATGTATGTCTTGCATGTGCTTATCTGTGGTGACAATGGGATATCACGTGATCTACTTGATGTATGTTTTGGTGATCAACTTGCAAGTTCAGTGACCTTGTGAACTTATGCATAGGGGTTGGCACACGTTTTCGTCTTGACTCTCTGGTAAAAACTTTGGGACACTCTTTAAAGTTCTTTGTGTTGGTTTGAATAGATGAATCTGAGATTGTGTGATGCATATTGTATAATCATACCCACGGATACTTGAGGTGACAATGGAGTATCTAGGTGACGTTAGGGTGTTGGTTGATATGTGTTTTAAGGTGTTATTGTAGTAGGAACGCTTGAATGGATCGATCCGAAAGAATAACTTTGAGGTGGTTTCGTACCCTACCGTAATATCTTCGTTTGTTCTCCGCTATTAGTGACTTTGGAGTGACTCTTTGTTGCATGTTGAGGGATTGTTATATGATCAAACTATGTTATTATTGTTGAGAGAACTTGCACTAGTAAAAGTATGAACCCTAGGCCTTGTTTCCTTGCTTTGCAATACCGTTTGTGCTCACTTTTATCATTAGTTA
The DNA here is from genome assembly GCA_021605205.1 of Aegilops longissima. NCBI lineage: Eukaryota > Viridiplantae > Streptophyta > Magnoliopsida > Poales > Poaceae > Aegilops > Aegilops longissima. The sequence goes on along the minus strand of CM038677.1, from coordinate 252,344,766 downwards.
CCTTGTTGTTTTTATTTCAGATTACAAAAACCTATATATATCATCCATATTGCACTTGTATCACCATCTCTTCGCCGAACTAGTGCACCTATACAATTTACCATTGTATTGGGTGTGTTGGGGACATAAGAGACTCTTTGTTATTTGGTTGCAGGGTTGCTTGAGAGAGACCTTCTTCATCCTACGCCTCCTTCCGATTGATAAACCTTAGGTCATCCACTTCAGGGAAATTTGCTACTGTTCTACAAACCTCTGCGCTTAGAGGCCCAACAACGTCTACAAGAAGAAGGTTGCATAGTAGACATCAGTAATGCATCATCATAATGAGCTCAATGTGACTAAGGAGTTAGCCACGGGATCATGCGTTACGGAATGAGTAAAGAGACTTGCCGGTAACGAGATTGAACGAGGTATGGCGATACCGACGATCGAATCTCGGGCAAGTAACATACCGATGGACAAAGGGAATTGTATACGAGATTGATTGAATCCTTGACATCGTGGTTCATCCGATGAGATCATCATGGAATATGTGCGAGTCAACATGGGTATCCAGATCCAGCTGTTCGTTATTGGCCGGAGAGCGTCTAGGTCATGTCTGCATGGTTCCCGGACCCGTAGGGTCTACACACTTAAGGTTCGGTGACGCTAGAGTTGTTGTGTGAATTAGTATGTGGTTACCAAAGGTAGTTCAGAGTCCCGGATGAGATCCCGGATGTCACGAGGAGTTCCTGAATGGTTCGGCGGTGAAGATCGATATATTGGACGAAGAGTATTGGAGTCCGGAAGTGTTCCGGGGGTACCAGGCTATGGCTAGCATGACCGAATGGTGTTTCGGGGCCCCGGCAAGTGTTGGAGGGCCTCATGGGCCAAGGGTGTCACGCCCAATATGCGACCCTATCCAAAAGGAACTCGAAGGTCCCACCAAGGATAGACCCGCATATTGAAACGCTTTTGCAAGGTGGATATCATTACATCAACATTACATAATACATAGGGATACAACCAAGACATACAATGTCACATGAATACAACATCATATACAAGAGATCAACATCCGACTACGGATGGAACATAAACAGAAACTCAAACAATATCCACCCTGCTAGCCCAGGCTGCCGACCTGGAACCTATCCCCTGATCAAAGAAGAAGCAGAAGAAGAACTCCAATACAAGCAAACATCGCTCTCGCGTCATGATCATCGCAAACCTGTACCTACAACTGTTGGTGTAGTAATCTGTGAGCCACGAGGACTCAGCAATCCCATTACCATGGGTATCAAGACTAGCAAAGCTTAAAGGGAAAGGAAGGGGTAAAGTGGTGAGGTTGCAGCAGCGACTAAGCATGTATGGTGGCTAACTTACGCAAATGAGGCGAGAAGAGAAACAAAGGCGGTCGTCAACTAGTAATGATCAAGAAGTGATCCTGAACTCCTACTTACGTCGACATAACCCAGAAACCATGTTCTCCTCTCGATCAACCCCGAAAAGAGACACTCACGGTTACGAACACGATTGGTGTATTTTAGAAGAGTTTGCTTCAAGTTTACTATAACCGGATATTAACAAATTCCCATCTGCCACATAACCGCGGGCACAGCTTTCGAAAGTTCAAACCGTGCAGGGGTGTCCCAACTTAGCCCATGATAAGCTTTCGCGATCAACGAAGGATATTCCTTCTCCCCGGGAAGACCCGATCAGTCTCGGAATCCCGGTTACAAGACATTTCGACAGCAATAAAACAAGACCAGCAAAGCCGCCCGATGTGCCGACAAATCCCGATAGGAGTCGCACGTACCTCGTTATCGAGGCACACCGGATAGGTCAGCCTACGAGTAAAACCAGCCCTCGAGTTGCCCGTGGTGGCCCCCATGATCTGCCGTTTCGGACCAACACTCGAAGGAGCACCGCCCGGGGGGCTAAAATAAAGATGACCCTCGGGCTCCGAAACCCAAGGGAAATAAAAGGGCACAGGTGAGGCAAATGGTAAAACCAATGTTGGGCCTTCTTTGGAGGAGTCTTATTCAAAGCGAACTGTCAAGGGGTCCCATAAATCACCCGACCGCGTTAGGGACGCAAAATCCGGGAACATAACACCGATATGACGGAAACTAGGGCGGCAAGAGTGGAACAAAACACCAGGCATAAGGCCGAGCCTTCCACCCTTTACCAAGTATATAGATGCATTAATTAAATAAGATATATTGTGATATCCCAACAAGTAAACATGTTCCAACAAGGAACAACATCTCCATGTTCCAACAAGGAACAAACTACATCTTCACCTGCAACTAACAACGCTATAAGAGGGGCTGAGCAAAGCGGTAACATAGCCAAACAACGGTTTGCTAGGAAGGGTGTCAAGGTTAGAGGCTGACATGGCAATTAGGGAGGCTTGAAGAGCAAATGATAGGTAGCGCAGCAAAGCGATAGAACGAAGCAACTAGCATAGCAATAATAGTAATGAGATCCAAGGTGACGGTCATCTTGCCTGAAATCCCGCAAGGAAGAAGAACGAGTCCATGAAGAAGACGAATGGATGAAGCCGAACCAAGCGAGAGCGAGCGAATCCTCACGATCGCAGCAAGCGGGAACTAACAAGAAGAAGCACACAACATAGTAAACACACCACACATGAACAAGGCATGATGCACAAACAAGCATGATGCATGACAAGACTACATGAAGCTACTCATGGCAAGAGATGATGCAAACAAGAGCAACACATCAAGGCAAGTTTAAATGAGGCCGGAAACAACATATAACAATTCCGGTAAGTCCTCATATGCAAATTTCGAAATTGGTCCAGATCTGAATAAACCTTAAGTTCAAGTTGTTAAACAGCAAGTTACGAGGCACCAAGATGATCTACACGAAATTCTAGTCAAGTTACATATAAAGTTCATTTAATTCGGAGCTACGGCCTAGAAGATATGAGCAAAACAAGTTAAACATGGCATTGATGAAAAATGCATACAAACATCAAGCAAACACCTCAAAACATGGATGCAACATGATAATATGAAACTACATGCAAAATCAAGCAAGTTTCATATAGAGCACACTCAAAACGGAGCAACGGTGCAACACAAACACTCTATACAAGGCATAACAACAATCTGTCCAAAACAGCAACTAGGCATATTGCAAGCATCAAAACACTATGCTACAGCATCTCAACGTGAAAACAAAAGGCATGGGCATGATGTACAGGTAAAGCATTACAAAACATGAACACTGAGCTATCTCCAGAAATCACTAGAACATGCTCAAAAACACATGGCAAGATTGCAAATAATAACAGTTTCAGACTTTAGCAGAAATAACATCAGGTTGCAATGTTTAGAGCTATCAAACAACATGCTACAGGAACTTATCACGGTAAACAAAGGCATGGCATGATACTACTAAATTCATAGATCAAAAGTCCCTTACTGACCATGAGCCAAAAAGGATCAGAAGATATAATGGCACCCATGTAAACATAGCAAGTTATATTACAGATTCATACATGGCAGGAACAACAATAAGTAGGCATGTTGGTGAGCTTGAACCACTCACCACAGAGCAATACATGGCATAGCAAGGCAACTCACAGTAAGAAGACGATGAAATGATGCAAGATGAGGTCATAGCCCTCTTCTAACAGCATTTCGGGCATCAAGATGAGCTCAAATGAACATGATGCAATGAGATGAAATGATGTACTCGCCGAGGCGAACAATTTGACATATTACACGCACGAAACGGAGCTACGGATGCAGAGTTATGGCATGATGAACATGAGCAAATAATATGCAAAATCTGGGACTTAGAAAATATCGGGGTCAACCTCTGGTTCGGATCCGGATCGGGACGGCGCGGAAAACGAGGCGGGGCCGGGGAACTCGCCGGAGCACGGCCGGAGATGGAGGGGGAAGGCGGATCCGCGGCGATGGACGCCGGATCCGGCCGCTGGACGGTGCGCGGGGCTGGGTGGGGTGCCGGGCGGCGGAGGGCGGAGCCGGCGGCGGAGCTTCGGCTCGCCGACCATGGCGGGCTGGCGGGGCAGGCGGGTGCCGGGCGAGGCACGACGGAGCGGGCCGCCCGGCGGAGGCGATGGCGCGGTGGGCGGCGGGCGAGGCGCGACCGCGACGGGCAGGCGGCGCGCGAGGCGCGACACGGGCGGCGCCTGCGGGGCGTGGGGTGGGCGGCGGCTGGCGGGCGGGCCGGCCTCGGGAGAGAGAGGAGGGACATGTGGCGGGCTGCCATCTTGGCGGGCGGCGGCGGCTGGGGCGTCCATGCGGGCGCCGGACATGTCCGGCGGCGGCGAGGGAGATTTTGCTAGGGCTAGGGGTGGAAATCATCCGAAAATTTCGGGGGAGGTCTAGTTTTATAGGTAGAGGGAGCTAGGAGAGTCCAAATGAGGAGCGGTTTTCGGCCACGCGATCATGATCGAACGACCGAGAGCATGGAGGGGGTTTGGATGGGTTTTGGGCCACTTTGGAAGGGTGTTGGGCTGCAAAGAGAAGGAGGCTTTTACGGTTACCGGTTAACCGTTGGAGCATCAAACGACCTCAAATGGCACGAAACTTGACAGCGGTCTACGGTGCTATACCAAGGCCACTTGACAAACCTCGGTCCATTCGAGAACGTTTAACACCCGCACATGAAAAGAGGTAAAAGGGGCAGGGGACATAGGAGTGCGGATTGCAAAAGCGGACAACGGGAAAATGCTCGGATGCATGAGGCGAACACGTATGCAAAATGAAATGCACATGGCGACATGATATGAAATGCAGATGATGACATGGAAAAGTGCAACACGCAAGCACATGACATGGCAACGACAATGAATAAGCTGCAACACACAGGCGCGATCGAATCCGGGGCGTTACAAAGGGGAAGGGGCAAAAACCAGCCCACTAAGGGGTGGTGCTCCCCCACACCCTTTCCTACATTGCTTTGGGAGGTGGGGCGCCTCCACCTATCTTGGGAGGCAAGTCTCCACCTGCTTGGCTTGGGGGGCAAGTCTCCCTAGGGTTTCCCTAGGGAGATCCAATCCGCCCTGGCCGCCGCCCCCCTAGGGGAAACCCTAGGGCGCCTCCCCCTCTCCCCTTGCCCCTATATATAGTGGAGGGGTGGGAGGGCAGCCGCACCTCTTCCCTGGCGCAACCCTCCCTCCTCCTACACCTCCTCCTCCACCTCCTCCTCCTCCATAGTGCTTGGCGAAGCCCTGCTGGAGAACCACGAGGTCCACCACCACCACGCCGTCGTGCGATTGGAGCTCTCCCTCAACTTCTCCTCTCCTCTTGCTGGAACAAGAAGGAGGAGACGTCCCCGGGATGTACGTGTGTTGAACGTGGAGGTGCCGTCCGTTCGGCGCTAGATCGGATCTTCCGCGATTTGAATCGCCGCGAGTACGACTCCATCAAACGCGTTCTTGTAAAGCTTCCGTTTGCGATCTTCAAGGGTATGAAGGTGCACTCCCTCTCTCTCATTGCTAGCATCTCCTAGTTTGATCTTGGTGACACGTAGGATTTTTTTTGATTTATTACTACGTTCCCCAACAACCGCAGTCTGCGTACGGGCGGCCAAGGCAGCCCAAATGGCCGATGTTGCTTCTCACGCGATGGCAGCAACATCTGCCTCGGGGATAGGAACTGGCGAGAGCGGCACTGTGGCTGTCCATTCCGCAGCAGCGGCCTTAGCCCTGATGGAGGCCGCCCACCACCATGTCGAGGCCGTCCACGCCCAGCTCGTGGCCCTCGCCGCACAAATCGAAGGAAGCTTCTCCGACAAGGGTCGACAATCCACGACCGAAGAGTTGGCAATGGCCGAGAGAGTTCGAGCAGCCATCCACTCCTGCACAGCATACCTTGCCATGATGGAGCCCGCCAAAGCCCAGATCGCGGCCGCCCACGCCTACCTCATGGAGGCCTATTCCAAAGATATGGTGGACGCGGATGGCGAGATGCTTGCCGAGTATGGTGCGATTGATGCCATGGAGCCCCTTCCCCAGGAGACCGTCGGGCGCGAGCTGGACATGGAGGCGGCGGCGGAGATCGACGAGCACTAGCCGTAGTAGTACTCTTTGTTTTGTTTAATTAGGAGCGACAGTCTTTAATTTGTTAGAGTAATGTTTAGGCTAGCTAGCTCTATTTAATTGCTGAACTTGCTTGATTAAGAAGTGTGGGTGTGCTGTAGTCTCCTTTTTGTACCCAAATTATGCAATGACGTGGATGACCACTGTAACTAGGGAAATTCGAACCAAATTTTTTGACGTTCAAACTCATCACACACGGGTTAAGCTATCTAAATCGTTTGTGATGTTCACATATCGTACACAGTTCTGAATAAGGGACCGTGTGTGATGACACTTTGCACGCTAGTTTTTTGGCTGGAGCGATTCCAAATTTTCGGCTTCCGCGGAAATAACTACCTCCCCGCCCCTCCCCCTTACCAAAAGCCACATTTCCCCTCTTTCCGCCTTCCTTTCCACGTGCAAACTTTCACTCCTTGCTTGTAGTGCAGCCTCCTCGCCGACGACCCTCCTTCACGCTGCTCGACCCGCCTACCCAGTGTAACGCCCCGGATTCGATGCGCCAGGTGTCTGCCAGTCATTCGCCGTAGTTGCCATGTCATGTGCTTGCGTGTTGCACTTTGCCATGTCATCATCTGCATTTTATATCATGTCATCATGTGCATCGCATTGGCATACATGTTCGTCTCATGCATCCGAGCATTTTCCCCGTTGTCCGTTTTGCAATCCGGTACTCCTATGTCTCCCGGCGCCCCTTTTACCTCTTTTCGTGTGCGGGTGTTAAACGGTCTCGGAATGGACTGAGGTTTGTCAAGCGGCCTTGGTATAGCACCGGTAGACCGCCTGTCAAGTTTCGTGCCATTTGGAGGTCGTTTGATGCTCCAACGGTTAACCGGGTAACCGTAAAAACCCCTTATCTTTGCAGCCCAACACCCCTTTCAAAGTGGCCCAAAACCCAGCAAACTCCCCTCCATGCTCTCGGTCGTTCGATCACGATCGCGTGGCCGAAAACCGCACCTCATTTGGACACTCCTAGCTCCCTCTACCTATATAAACACCTCCCCCTCCGAATTTTCGGGTCCAAACCCTAGCCTCCTTCTACCTCCCGCCGCCGGACGTGTCCGCTCCGCCGCCGGACACGTCCAGCCGCCGCGCCGGACCAATCGGACGCCGCCACCGTCCGCGCCGCCACCCACCCCGCCGCCCGTGGAGCCCATCCGGGGCTCCGGGCCCGATCCGCTGCCCGGCGCCTGCTGCCTCGCTCGCCGCCGTCGAGCTCCGCCTCGCCACCGCCCAGTCCAGCCGGACCCGCCGTCTTTCCCTATGGCGCCGGAGCTCGCCGCCGCCCATGGAGCTCCCGCGCCGCCGCCGACCAGCTTGCCGCCGGCGGATCCGGCAGATCCGGGCGGGGCCGCCTCGCGTCTTCCAGCGCACAAGCGCCGTTCAAGCTGCCTAAGCGCGCCGCCGCCGCCGTTGACTTTTCCCGGTGTGAAATTCGCCCAAGTCCCAGATTTCTTGCATTTTTATGTCCACTTTGACCTGTCATATATCTGCATCCGCTGCTCCGTTTCATGCGTGTAATATGTCAAATTGTTCGACTCGATGAGTACATCATTTCATCTCATTGCATCATTTTCATTTGAGCTCATCTTGATGCCCAAATGCTGTTGGAAGAGGGCTATGTGATGTTAGTTTGATTCTTATCGAACATGCACTTTTGTCATTTTGCCATGATTGATGTGTGCACCCTATGAAGTTGAGTCCTACATGTGTTTTTTAATATGCCATGCCATCTTTACAGGGGTGTATGACATGTATTTTTGTGATCTCTGTGGTGACTAGCACAAGCATGCATACTAGGCTTCATGATGTTGCTGATTTCAGCCCCTGTTTTGCTGATATTTTTATGCCATGTTAACTTGATGCTACAGAGAGTTCCATGCTTAGTTTGAGATACTTCAGTAAGGATGTTTTGAACATATGGTTATTCTCTATCCATCCATGCCCTTGTTTGCAATTATGGAGTGCCCTAGCTCGAGTCAATCGAGCTCTACTTTTGCTACAAAATGTTTCCTGGCAGATTGTTTACATGTTATTCAATTTTGCCAAGGTTGTTGTAGTTGATCCGTATATGCTATGATGTTGTTCTTGCCATGTATAGCTTCTATGACATGCCTTCTTACTGTTGGTTGCCTTGTCATGGCATGTATTTCTCTGTGGTGAGTGGTTCAAGCTCACCAACATGCCTACTTATTGTTGTTCCTGCCATGTATGAATCTGTAATATATCTTGCCATGTTTACATGGGTGCCATCATATCTTCTGATCCTTTTTGGCTCATGGTTAGTAAGGGACTTTTGTTCTATGCAATTAGTAGAATAATGCCATGCCTTTGTTTGCCATGATAAGTTCCTGTAACATGTTGTTTCATAGCTCTAAACATGTTAACCTGATGTTATTTCTGCTAAGTCTGAAACTGTTATTATTTGCAATCTTGCCATGTCCTTTTGAGCATGTTATAGTGATTTCTGGAGATAGCTCAGTGTTCATGTTTTGTCATGCCTTACCTGTACATCATGCCCATGCCTTTTGTTTTCATATTGAGGTGCTGTAGCATATTGTTTTGGTGCTTGCAATATGCCTAGTTGCTGTTTTGGACAGATTGTTGTCATGACTTGTTTCATGTGTATGTGTTGAACCGTTGCTCCGTTTTGAGTGTGCTCTATATGAAACTTGCTTGTTTTTGCATGTAGCTTCATATTATCATGTTGCATCCTTGTTTTGAGGTGTTTGCTTGATGCTTGTATGCATTTTGCATCAATGCCATATTTAACTTGTTTTGCTCATATCTTTTAGGCCGTAGCTCCGAATTAAATGAACTTTATATGTAACTTGACTAGAATTTCGTGTAGATCATCTTGGTGCATCTTAACTTGCTGTTTAACAACTTGAACATAAGGTTTATTCAGATCTGGACCAACTTCGAAATTTGCATATGAGGACTTACCGGAATTGTTATATGTTGTTCCCGGCCTCATTTAAACTTGTTTTGATGTGTTGCTCTTGTTTGCATCATCTTTTGCCATGAGTAGCTTCATCTAGATTTGTCATGCATCATGTTTGTTGTGCATCTTGTCATGTTCATGCGTGGTGTGTTTACCTATGTGGTGTGCTTCTTCTTGTTAGTTCCTGTTTCGTTGCGATCGTGAGGATTCGTTCGTCTACGCTTGGTTCGGCTTCATCCGTTCGTCTTCTTCATGGACTCGTTCTTCTTCCTTGTGGGATTTCAGGCAAGATGACCGCTACCCTGGATCTCACTACTATCATTGCCATGCTAGTTGTTTCGTTCTATCGCTATGCTGCGCTGCCTATCACTTGTTCCTCAAGCCATCCCAAATTGCCATGTCAGCCTCTAACCTTTTGCACCCTTCCTAGCAAACAGTTGTTTGGCTATGTTACCGCTTTGCTCAGCCCCTCTTATAGCGTTGTTAGTTGCAGGTGAAGATGAAGTTTGTTCCTTGTTGGAACATGGAGATGTTGTTCCTTGTTGGAACATGTTTACTTGTTGGGATATCACAATATATCTTATATTATTAATGCATCTATATACTTGGTAAAGGGTGGAAGGCTCGGCCTTATGCCTGGTGTTTTGTTCCACTCTTTCCGCCCTAGTTTCCGTCATATAGGTATTATGTTCCCGGATTTTGCGTCCCTAACGCGGTCGAGTGATTTATGGGACCCCCTTGACAGTTCGCTTTGAATAAGACTCCTCCAGCAAGGCCCAACATTGGTTTTACCATTTGCCTCACCTAGCCCTTTTTCCCTTGGGTTTCGGGCCCAAGGGTCATCTTATTTTACCCCGGGCCGGTGCTCGTCGTGAGTGCTGGTCCAAACCCTCAGCTTGTTGGTGGCCACCAGGCAACTCTGGGTTCGCCTATCGGAAGTTTGGACAATCCGGTGTGCCACGAGAGCGAGATATGTGCAGCTCCTATCAGGATTTGTCGGCACATTCGGGCGACTTTGCTGGTCTTGTTTTATTCTTTGTCGAAATGTCTTGTAGCCGGATTCCGAGACTGATCGGGTCTTCCGGGAGAAGGAATATCCTTCGTTGATCGCGAGAGCTTATCATGGGCTAAGTTGGGACACTCCTGCAGGTATAAACTTTCGAGAGCCGTGCCCGCGGTTATGTGGCGAGATGGAATTTGTTAATATCCGGTTGTAGTAAACTTGAAGCAAACTCTTCTAAAATACACCAACCGTGTGCGTAATCGTGAGTGTCTCTTTTCGGTGTTGATCGAGAGGAGAACACGGTTTCGGGTTATGTTTGGCGTAAGTAGGAGTTCAGGATCACTTCTTGATCATTACTAGTTGACGACCGTTCCTTTGTTTCTCTTCTCGCTCTCATTTGCGTATGTTAGCCACCATATATGCTTAGTAGCTGCTGCAACCTCACCACTTTAGCCCTTCCTTTCCCTTTAAGCTTTGCTAGTCTTGATACCCATGGTAATGGGATTCTTTGAGTCCTCGTGGCTCACAGATTACTACACCACCGATTCAGGTACAGGTTGTGTCATGGCGTGAGAGCGATGTTTACTTGTGTTGGAGTTCTTCTGCTGCTTCTTCTTGATCGGGGTTAGGTTCAGGTGTCGGCCTGGGCTAGCAGTGGTGGATGTCATTTGAGCTTGTTTATGTTTCATCCGTAGTCGGATGTTGATCTTGTATATGATGTTGATGTATTTTTGTGGCATTTGTGCCTTATGTATGTATCCTATCTATTATGTAATGTTGATGTAATGATATCCACCTTGCCAATGCGTTTCAATATGCGGGTCTATCCTTGGTGGGACCTTGAGTTCCTTTTGGATAGGGTCGCATATTAGGCGTGTTCAAGTTGGTATCGAGCCTCGACCGACCCTAGGAGCCCCTTGATTGATCGTGTAGTTTGGCCGTTGTTGAGTCTAGAAGAAAACTGTTTTGAGTCTAGTTGTATCGGAGAGTAGGATTCTTTTTACTCCTCAGCCCCTTCGTCGCTCTGGTCAGGAATCTTGACGTAGGCGTTTTGAACTACTCCTCTTCCCATTCAAATTTTTCTTTAGGATCACGCAGTTGGTTTTCCGGTAGTAGTTCCTCAACTCTTTTCATCCGGTGCATTTCTCGTCAAGTTGACTCGAGCCTCTTCATCTTTGCCAAGTGCAATCCTCAGTTGTTTTCTTTCCCACCCGCCCACCCTTCTTCTTCTCGGAACCGGAGTCCGTAATTGAGTATACATCCAACTTGTGCGAAGTCTTTGTTTTCTTTCCTCAATGATTTCAACTGGTGTTTTCTCTCCAAGATATTCGTCGATTTCCCCTTCCAAGTTGCCTTTGTGTTCCCGCCCTCCCACCCTTTTCTTCCCGGAGTTTGAGTCTCTTTCGACCATCAATTTCATTCGTACGGAGTCTCTTCAGTCTTCCCTCAATCATTTCAACCGGTGAATTCTCGTCTCGTTCGACATACTTCATCTATTTTTCTTCCCCGGTGGATTCAATTCAAGTTTTTCGTTATCGATCGTATTCTTTCCCTCAGCTCAAATATTTCCCTTTGCTCGTTCACCTCTCGCCATTTATCCTTCCGGAGTGTTCAACACATCTCAGGAGATTCGTCTATGTTTGAATCAATTCGAGGTTGTCACTTCATTCAAATATTTCAATTGTTCCGGTGCTTCATCTATCTGTTCAAGAATCCTTTTTCAACGGTTTTGTCTTTTAGTGGGCCCTAACCCACAGGTCTTTCCCAGGATCTTACCTGACTCTTTTAATTTCCCCGGAGCTATTCCCAGTTCTTTTCAAGTGTGACGTAAGAATGGATTTCATCAGTCAGATGCCTTTTCAAGATCGATTTCAAACCATTTCATTGTTGGCTCAACCTCTTCGCTTTTCGTTCCCCCGGAGTGCCTTAGCAATTTTGTTGGTGTTTATCATCGTCATTTGAAGACCGAAGTAGATTTCTCTTAAATCTTGTCTGTTCTCTCGAAGATTCGTGATTCTAGCTTCATGCTATCCTCTTGAATTATTCCGTTTGTCAGAGATTTTTTTTACCCATCCGGAGTATTTCAGGAGTTGCTTTTCTGTTCCGATCATCCGGAGGCCATCTTTTCGGAATATCTCTCCATTCTAAGTTTTTCAAATTCGTTCTCCAATTATTCCATATTCGTGCCCCTTCGTTCGTCTCAATATTCTTCCGGTGCTTCATTCAAGTATTCTTCTATCTGTTCGCGATCTCTTTGTTCTCTTGCATTTTAATTCCCTCAAGTATCTTCGTGCTTTTCTAATTCTATCTGGTGGTTCATTCTCTTTCGTCAGTCATTTCCGAATTCTTACAATGGTTCGGTCAAGATTCTTTTTCCTTGATTATCATTTTAATTCATTCCTTCTTTCAATCCTACCGGTGGTTCATGAAGACCTTCTCAAGTTTGCGATATGTCACTTCTTAATCCTTTTCAAGAAGAATAAGTAGTATGCAAAATCCATTGCTTGTCATCAATTTAATTTGATGAAGGATAAGCATACAATAAATCTTATTCTTATTTCATACAAGTGAGTAATCCCTTCCTTCGGAGTTTGTTCTTGAGGAATAAATTCTAGTCCCAAGTGTTTTTATATTTTCCGAAGTTCAAATTTCCTCGGTCATTTCGTCGGAATCCTCCATCTAATTCATCGCAGGCTCATCTTATTCTTTCTTCCTTCATTCTATCTCATCACCTTTTGTTACCGGAGTTCTTCATGGTGGTTCTTCATGATTTAATTCATTCTTCAAGAGTTCATCAAGATTCTTGTTCAAGGAGCTCAAGTATCTTCCTTCTTGCATCTCAAAGTGCAATTAATGCTCCATATCCTTTCGAAGTGGAGTTTTGCATTTCTTCGTTCTCCTCAGCTATTTAATCTTTTCCATTTCTGGTAGGTTATCACCTCATAATTTTTGAGAGGTTATCCATAAGTCCACATAAAGCTTATTATTTTCGTTGTTGAATTTTCTCAACAACTCCATTCAATCTTTTCTTCTAAGGTTGCTTTCTATTTCATTCGTGACACAAGTTGTCATTTTCTTCTCCGTTCTTTTCATTCAACTCTTTTAATTCTTCCGAAGGTTTTGTGTCATGTTTTCATCAAGTATCATTCCATCCTCTCAAGTTCATGTTCTATTTTTTCCATGTTCAGTCGGAGTGCTTCTTAAATCCTTTCAGTCTTATACATTTCCTATCTTGTTCTAACCGGAGCGTTTTCATAGTCTATCTGATTCCGTCAGCTTTCAATTCTCGTCATCCTCGTTGTTCCTCTCTTCTTCTCAAGTGCTCTCGATTCTTTGCTTCTTCTCTTGAGTATTTGTTTCACCTCATCCTTTTTCTCTCCCGTCTCGGTCCTAAGATCTCGGGACGAGATCTCGTGTTAGTGGAGGAGTGTTGTAACGCCCCGGATTCGATGCGCCAGGTGTCTGCCAGTCATTCGCCGTAGTTGCCATGTCATGTGCTTGCGTGTTGCACTTTGCCATGTCATCATCTGCATTTTATATCATGTCATCATGTGCATCGCATTGGCATACATGTTCGTCTCATGCATCCGAGCATTTTCCCCGTTGTCCGTTTTGCAATCCGGTACTCCTATGTCTCCCGGCGCCCCTTTTACCTCTTTTTTCGTGTGCGGGTGCTAAGCGGTCTCGGAATGGACCGAGGTTTGTCAAGCGGCCTTGGTATAGCACCGTGACCGCTGTCAAGTTTCGTGCCATTTGGAGGTCGTTTGATGCTCCAACGGTTAACCGGTAACCGTAAAACCCCTTCTCTTTGCAGCCCAACACCCTTTCAAAGTGGCCCAAAACCTAGCAAACTCCCTCCATGCTCTCGGTCGTTCGATCACGATCGCGTCAAAAGCGCACCTCATTTGGACACTCCTAGCTCCTCTACCTATATAAACACCTCCCCTCGAATTTTTGGTCCAAACCCTAGCCTCCTTCTACCTCCTGCGCCGGACGTGTCCGCTCCACCGCCGGACACGCCCAGCCGCGCGGCGGACCAATCGGACGCCGCCACCTGTCCGCGCCGCCACCCACCCGCCGGCCCATGGAGCCCATCCGGGCCCGTGCGGGCCGATCCGCTGCCCGGCGCCCTGCCGCCTCGCTCGCCGCGCCGTCGGGCTCCGCCTCGCCGCCGCCCAGTCGAGCCGGACCCCGCCGTCTTTCCCTATGGCGCCGGGCTTCGCCACGCCCATGGAGCTCCAGCGCGCCGCCGACCCAGCTTGCCGCCGGCCGGATCCGGGCAGATCCGGGCCGGGGCCGCCTCCCCGCGTCTTCCCGCGCATCCACCGCGCCGTTCCAAGCTCCGGCCGCCGCGCCTCGCCGCCGTTGACTTTTCCCTCGGGGTGAGAAATTCGCCCAAGTCCCCAGATTTCTTGCATTTTTATGTCCACTTTGACCTGTCATATCTCTGCATCCGCTGCTCCGTTTCATGCGTGTAATATGTCAAATTGTTCGACTCGATGAGTACATCATTTCATCTCATTGCATCATTTTCATTTGAGCTCATCTTGATGCCCGAAATGCTGTTGGAAGAGGGCTATGTGATGTTAGTTTCAGATTCTTATCAGAACATGCACTTTTGTCATTTTTGCCATGATTGATGTGTGCACCCTATGAAGTTGAGTCCTACATGTGTTTTGTAATATGCCATGCCATATTTACAGGGGTGTATGCCATGTATTTTTGTGATCTCTGTGGTGACTAGCACAAGCATGCATACTAGGCTTCATGATGTTCTGATTTCAGCCCTGCTTTTTCTTGATATTTTTATGCCATGTTAACTTGATGCTACAGAGAGTTCCATGCTTAGTTTGAGATACTTCAGTAAGGATGTTTTGAACATATGATTATTCTCTATCCATCCATGCCCTTGTTTGCAATTATGGAGTGCCCTAGCTTGAGTCAATCGAGCTCTACTTTTGCTACGAAATGTTTCCTGGCAGATTGTTTACATGTTATTCAATTTTGCCAAGGTTGTTGTAGTTGATCCGTGTATGCTATGATGTTGTTCTTGCCATGTATAGCTTCTATGCCATGCCTTCTTACTGTTGGTTGCCTTGTCATGCCATGTATTTCTCTGTGGTGAGTGGTTCAAGCTCACCAACATGCCTACTTATTGTTGTTCCTGCCATGTATGAATCTGTAATATATCTTGCCATGTTTACATGGGTGCCATCATATCTTCTGATCCTTTTTGGCTCATGGTCAGTAAGGGACTTTTGTTCTATGCAATTATTAGATTAATGCCATGCCTTTTTTTTGCCGTGATAAGTTCCTGTAACATGTTGTTTCATAGCTCTAAACATGTTAACCTGATGTTATTTCTGCTAAGTCTGAAACTGTTATTATTTGCAATCTTGCCATGTCCTTTTGAGCATGTTATAGTGATTTCTGGAGATAGCTCAGTCTTCATGTTTTGTCATGCCTTACCTGTAAATCATGCCCATGCCTTTTGTTTTCATATTGAGGTGCTGTAGCATATTGTTTTGGTGCTTGCAATATGCCTAGTAGCTGTTTTGGACAGATTGTTGTCATGACTTGTTTCATGTGTATGTGTTGAACCGTTGCTCCGTTTTGAGTGTGCTCTATATGAAACTTGCTTGTTTTTGCATGTAGCTTCATATTATCATGTTGCATCCTTGTTTTGAGGTGTTTGCTTGATGCTTGTATGCATTTTGCATCAATGCCATATTTAACTTGTTTTGCTCATATCTTTTAGGCCGTAGCTCCGAATTAAATGAACTTTATATGTAACTGGACTAGAATTTCGTGTAGATCATCTTGGTGCATCTTAACTTGCTGTTTAACAACTTGAACATAAGGTTTATTCAGATCTGGACCAACTTCGAAATTTGCATATGAGGACTTACCGGAATTGTTATATGTTGTTCCCGGCCTCATTTAAACTTGTTTTGATGTGTTGCTCTTGTTTGCATCATCTTTTGCCATGAGTAGCTTCATCTAGATTTGTCATGCATCATGTTTGTTGTGCATCTTGTCATGTTCATGCGTGGTGTGTTTACCTATGTGGTGTGCTTCTTCTTGTTAGTTCCTGTTTCGTTGCGATCGTGAGGATTCGTTCGTCTACGCTTGGTTCGGCTTCATCCGTTCGTCTTCTTCATGGACTCGTTCTTCTTCCTTGTGGGATTTCAGGCAAGATGACCGCTACCCTGGATCTCACTACTTTCATTGCCATGCTAGTTGTTTCGTTCTATCGCTATGCTGCGCTGCCTATCACTTGTTCCTCAAGCCATCCCAAATTGCCATGTCAGCCTCTAACCTTTTGCACCCTTCCTAGCAAACAGTTGTTTGGCTATGTTACCGCTTTGCTCAGCCCCTCTTATAGCGTTGTTAGTTGCAGGTGAAGATGAAGTTTGTTCCTTGTTGGAACATGGAGATGTTGTTCCTTGTTGGAACATGTTTACTTGTTGGGATATCACAATATATCTTATATTATTAATGCATCTATATACTTGGTAAAGGGTGGAAGGCTCGGCCTTATGCCTGGTGTTTTGTTCCACTCTTGCCGCCCTAGTTTTCGTCATATCGGTATTATGTTCCCAGATTTTGCGTCCCTAACGCGGTCGGGTGATTTATGGGACCCCCTTGACAGTTCGCTTTGAATAAGACTCCTCCAGCAAGGCCCAACATTGGTTTTACCATTTGCCTCTCCTAGCCCTTTTTCCCTTGGGTTTTCGGAGCCCAAGGGTCATCTTATTTTACCCCCCCCGGGCCAGTGCTCGTCGTGAGTGCTGGTCCAAACCGTCAGCCGCCGGTGGCCACCTGGGGCAACTCTGGGTTCGCCTATCGGAAGTTTGGACAATCTGGTGTGCCCTGAGAACGAGATATGTGCAGCTCCTATCAGGATTTGTCGGCACATTGAGGCGGCTTTGCTGGTCTTGTTTTATTGCTGTCGAAATGTCTTGTAGCCGGATTCGAGACTGATCGGGTCTTCCGGGAGAAGGAATATCCTTCGTTGATCGCGAGAGCTTATCATGGGCTAAGTTGGGACACCCCTGCAGGGTATAAACTTTCGAGAGTCGTGCCCGCGGTTATGTGGCAGATGGGAATTTGTTAATATCCGGTTGTAGTAAACTTGAAGCAAACTCTTCTAAAATACACCAACCGTGTGCGAATCGTGAGTGTCTCTTTTCGGGTTGATCGAGAGGAGAACACGGTTTCGGGTTATGTTTGACGTAAGTAGGAGTTCAGGATCACTTCTTGATCATTACTAGTTGACGACCGTTACTTTGTTTCTCTTCTCGCTCTCATTTGCGTATGTTAGCCACCATATATGCTTAGTCACTGCTGCAACCTCACCACTTTACCCCTTCCTTTCCCTTTAAGCTTTGCTAGTCTTGATACCCATGGTAATGGGATTGCTGAGTCCTCTTGGCTCACAGATTACTACACCACCAGTTGCAGGTACAGGTTGTGCAATGATCATGACGTGAGAGCGATGTTTACTTGTGTTGGAGTTCTTCCGCTGCTTCTTCTTGATCGGGGTTAGGTTCGTGTCGGCAGCCTGGGCTAGCAGGAGGTGGATGTCGTTTGAGCTTCTGTTTATGTTTCATCCGTAGTCGGATGTTGATCTTGTATATGATGTTGATGTATTCTTGTGGCATTTGTGCCTTATGTATGTATCCCTATCTATTATGTAATGTTGATGTAATGATATCCACCTTGCAAAAGCGTTTCAATATGCGGGTCTATCCTTGGTGGGACCTTCGAGTTCCTTTTGGATAGGGTTGCATATTGGGCGTGACACCCAGGCAGGTAATCCACACCCGACCCCCTGATACGTCTCCGTCGTATCAATAATTTTTGATTGTTCCATGCCAATATTCTACAACTTTCATATACTTTTGGCAACTTTTTATACTATTTTTGGGACTAACATATTGATCCAGTGTCCAGTGCCAATTCCTGTTTGTTGCATGTTTTTTGTTTCACAGAAAATCCATATCAAATGGAGTCCAAACGGGATAAAAACTGACGGAGATTTTTTTTGGAATATTTATAAATTTTGGGATGTGGAATCATCGCGAGACGATGCCCGAGGGGGCCACGAGAGAGGGAGGCGTGCCCCTGACCCTCGTGGACACCCCGTAAGGCGGTTGTTGCCCTTATTTTGCCTCAAGAAAGCTAATATCCAGACAGAAATCATGTCCAAATTTGAGCGCAATCGGAGTTACGGATCTCTGAGAATTTAAGAAACGGTGACGGGCCAGAATCTGGAATGCAGAAACAGAGAGAGACAGAGAGACAGATCCAATCTCAAAGGGGCTCTCGCCCCTCCCACGCCATGGAGACCATGGACCAGAGGGGAAACCCTACTCCCACCTATAGAGAAGGTCAAGGAAGAAGAAGAAGGAGGGGGGCTCTCCCCCTCTCCCCCGGTGGCGCCGGAACGCCGCCGGGGCCATCATCGTCACCGCAATCTACACCAACAACTTCACCGCCCTCATCACCAACTCTTCCCCCCTCTATGTAGCGGTGTAACCCCTATTATACCTGCTGTAATCTCTACTTAAACATGGTGCTCAATGCTACATATTATTTCCCAATGATGTATGGCTATCCTATGATGTTTAAGTAGATCCGTTTTGTCCTATGGGTTCATTGATGATCGTGATTGGTTTGAGTTATATGTTTTATTATTGCTGTTGTCCTATGGTGCTCTCCGTGTCGCACAAGCGTGAGGGATCCCTGCTGTAGGGTTTGCAATATGTTCATGATTTGCTTATGGTGGGTGGCGTGAGTGACAGAAGCAGAGACCCGAGTAAGTAGGTTGTTTGCGTATGGGAATAAAGAGGACTTGATACTTCAATGCTATGGTTGGGTTTTACCTTAATGATCTTTAGTAGTTGCGGATGCTTTCTAGAGTTCCAATCATAAGTGCATATGATCCAAGAAGAGAAAGTATGTTAGCTTATGCCTCTCCCTCATATAAAATTGCAATAATGATTACCTGTCTAGTTATCGATTGCCTAGGGACAAATAACTTTCTTGTGACAAAAAGCTCTCTACTAAAACTAATTTAGTTGTGTTTTTATCTAAACAGCCCCTACTTTTTATTTACGCGCTCTTTATATTCTCGCAACCCTATCCAAAAACACCTACAAAGTACTTCTAGTCTCATACTTGTTCTAGGTAAAGCGAACATTAAGCGTGCGTAGAGTTGTATCGGTGGTCGATAGAAATTGAGGGAATATTTGTTCTACCTTAGGTCCTCGTCGGGTTCGACACTCCTACTTATCGAAAGAGGCTACAATTGATCCCCTATACTTGTGGGTTATCACCCCCATCCTCCTCCTCCTTCCACATCCCACATGCCCCGACCGCCGGCGTGAGCGCGGCACCTTCCACCCAAATCACCGACCCCTCCACCAAATAAGCGCCGGCCTAAGCCATTGTGCACGCAGTATAGCCAGGATCTCAAGGAGCATTTGGCAGCAGAGAAGCAAATCGTGGCCGTACGCGCGCTTGAGGTTGCGATGGCTGCCATTCGTGCCGACCCCCAGATCTTGGAGTAGCACCTCGCCGTCGAGGCCACCGTTGACGCCTCACGCGCTGATGCCGCGACGCGGTTGGCTGCTTTAAATGACAGTTTGTGGCGTTTTCTCGAGGCCACCCCCTTCTACGAAGACTATGAGGTGTTTTCTTAGCGTGCAAGTGCTTACCTCATCTCGAGGGCCAGCAGGTTGGTGCCCGGAGCGGCTCAGGCAACTCACCACTACAATGAGGGCACCCACGATGCGGAGGCCTCGCCCTCTTTCATGTCCAAGGAGCCAACCGTCATCGATATCTCCAACAATGAGGAGTAGCTTGTCTTATTAGCTCACTATAAGGACCCATGTTCAGTTTGCTAGCTACTTCCTTTCCTTAACAAATTCTAGTGAAACGTGCTATCTACTTTTACCCTGCTATCTTCTGCTATAGTGTATATGTTCTATATGTGATGCAATGTGGTGTTGAGTTAACTACTTGGTTCAATTCTACAAATGTGATGTTTAATTCCTGAGGGTGCAATATTTCCATGTTGTTAAGCATGCTTGGTTTGGTTAACTGTTGGATCTTCTATTAGGAGTATGTTATATTGTGCAATGTGGTGCTCAGTTAATGTTTGGTTCATTTGTTGTGGTGTTTAGTTTACTGCTTGGTTCAAATGTACAATGCGATGTTCAACTGTTGTGGCTGCATTCTGTTATTGTATACCATGTGAGAAATAAATCAAATTTGGCTGTACTAAATACATGCGAAACAAATACAATTGCTATATTTCCAAGTTGTTAAGCATGCTTGGTTTGGCTAACTGTCTGATCTTCTACTAGGAGTATGTTATATTGTGCAATGTGGTTCTCAGTTAATGTTTGGTTCATTTGTTGTGGTGTTTAGTTAACTGCTTGGTTCAATTCTGCAATGCGATGTTCAATTGTTGTGGCCGCATTCTGTTATTGTATGCCATGTGAGAAATAAATCAAATTTGGTTGTACTAATTACATGAGAAACAAATACAATTTTTATATTTCCAAGTTGTTAAGCATGCTTGGTTTGGTTAACTGTCTGATCTTCTATTAGGAGTATGTTATATTAACTCGCTACTCTCTTCTACATGCTTCAAAATGGAGGGTGCCAGAAGCGTAGTCTTCGATAGGCCTAGCTATCCCCCTCTTATTCTCGCATTCTGCAGTTGAGTCCACAGATATTACCCCTTTTACAGACAGCAATGCATATTTAGTGTAGATGCTTGCTTGCGAGTACTTTGGATGAGTACTCACGGTTGCTTTGCTTCCTCTTTCCCCTTTTCCTTTTCTTCTTGGATGTCGCAACCAGATGTTGGAGCCTAGGAGCCAGATGCCACCATCGACGATGACCCCTACTACACCGAGGGTGCCTACTACTACGTATAGGCCGCCGACGACCAGGAGTAGTTTAGGAGGATCCCAGGCAGGAGGCCTGCGCCTCTTTCGATATGTATTCCAGTTTGTGCTAGCCATCTTATGGCACCTTGTTTAACTTATGTTTGTACTCAGATATTGTTGCTTCTGCTGCCTCGTTTGTTTTCGAGCTGATGTATTCGAGCCCTCGAGGCCCCTAACTTATAATGTAAAGCTTGTATTATTTTAATTTGTGTCTAGAGTTGTGTTATGATATCTTCCCGTGAGTCCCTGATCTTGATCATACACATTTACAGGTATAATTAGTGTACAGTCAAATCAGGGGTGTCACAACGACGAGGGTCTAATGACTCAAAGAGAAGTGCGCCGTATGAAAAGAGCTGACATCACAACGATTGAAAGACTAACTGTGTGATCCTAAAGAAAATTTAAAGGGGAATAGGAGTACTTCAAAACACCTACGTCTAGATTCCTCACCAGAGCTACAAAGGGATGAGGAGTAAAAAGAATTCCTACTCTCCGATATGATTAGACTCCAAAAATAGTTTTCTTCTAGACTCGACAATGGACAAACTACGATCAATCAAGGGGGCTCCTATGGTCGGTCGAGGCTTTGATACCAACTTGTCATGCCCAATATGTGATCCTATCGGAGAGCAACTTGAAGGTCCCACCAAGGATAGAGCCGCATATTGAAGACACTTTTGCAAGGTGGATATCATTACATCGTACCATTACATAATAGCTGGGGATACATACAAAGTCATACAATTGCCTCATGACTACATCAAACATCATACAGAAGAGCAGCATCCGACCACGGCTGAAATCAAATGAAAAAGACAAACGACATCCACCCTGCTAGCCAAGTTGTCGACCAGGAACATATCCCTTGATCGAAGAAGTAGAAGAACTCGAAAACAAGCAAGCATCGCTCTCATGTCAGATCATCACATTACCTATACCTGCAACTGTTGTTGTAATAATTTGTGAGCCACGAAGATTCGACAATCCCATTACCATGGGTATCAAGACTAGCAAATCTTAAGGGGTAGGAAAGGATAAGTGGCGAGGTTGCAGCAAGCGACTAAGCATTATATGGTGGCAAACTTACGATTAAAAGAATAAGACGAGAAATTACTCAAATGTTACAAACTAGTAATGATCAAGAAGTGATCCTGAACTACTTACGTTCAAACATAACCCCACCATGTTCTCTTCTCGAACTTGCTCAAAAAGAGACGGTCACGATTATACACACGGTTGGTGTATTTTAATTCGGATCTGGTGCCAAGTTCTCTACAAACGGATAAAAAAATTCCCATCTACCACATAATCGTGGGCATGTCTTTTGAAAGTTCAAATACTGCAAGGGTGTCCCAACTTAGTCCATCACAAACTCTGACGATCAACGGAGGAAAATCCACCTCCTGGAACAACCCGATCAAGCTCGGAATCCCGGTTCACAAGACATTTCGACAATGGAAAAACAAAACCAGCAAGACCTCCTGACGTGCCAACACCTTGACAGTAGCCGCACGTATCTTGTCTCAGGCCACGACAGATGAGCTAAGCGTACAGGTACCAAATACCCCAAGTTGCCAAGGGGTGGTACCGCACGGTGCTCTAGTTTGGACCAACAGTCATGAGGAGCATTGGCCCGGGTTGGTTATTAAGAATCCTCGGGTGCTGGCCGGTCCCTATGCAAGTTTTTAGTTATTATTAGGCAAATGGTAAAACCAATGTTGGGCCTTGCTGGAAGAGTTTTATTCAAAGCGAACTCTCAAGGGGGAGGGGGGGGGGGCATAAACCCGACCGTGTTAGGAACACAAAATCAAGGAACCTAACACCAGTATGACGGAAACTAAGGCGGAAAGAGTGGAACAAAACACCAGGCAAAAGGCCGAGCCTTCCACCCTTTACCAACTATATAGATGCATTAATTAAATAAGAGATATTGTGATATCCAAAGATATCCACGTTCCAACATGGAACAACCTGCAACTGCAACTGCACCTAACAATGCTACAAGAGGTGCTGAGCAAAGCCGTAACATAGCCAAACAATGGTTTGCTGGGATGGTAGAAAAGGTTAGTGGCTATCATGGCAATTTGGGAGGCTTGATAAACAAGTGGTAGGTAGCGCGACATAGTGATAGCATCAAGACAACTAGCAAGGCGAAGATAGTAGTCATATCCAGGGTAATGGTCATCTTGCCTAAAATCCCGCTCGGAAGAAAATCGAGTACATGAAGAATATGAACGGGCGTAGACGAACCAAACATAGTCAAACAAATCCTCACAATCGCAACGAAATCGGGACTATCGAGAAGAAGGACAACCGGAAAGAAGCAAACAAAATGGTAAACACACAACACATAAACATGACATGATGCTCTACCAAGTATGATGCATGACAAGGCTACATGGTGCTACTCATGGCAAGAGATGATGCATAATAGAACCCCACATCAAAACAATTTTAAATGAGGCCAAAAACAACACATAACAACTCCGGAAAGTCCTCATATGCAAATTTCAAATTTGGTATTGTTCTGAACAAAAAATTATGTCAAATTTGTTAAACAACAAGTCAAAGTGCACCATGATGATCTACACATTTTCTAACCAAGTTACATATGAAGTTCATTTAATTCGGAGCTACGGTCTAGAAGATATGAGAACCACAAGTTTAACATGGCATTGATGCAAAATTCATGCAAACATCAACCACAAGCACTCAAATCATGGATGCAAAAAAGATAATACGAAACTACATGCAATTCCAAACAAGTTTCATATAGGACATGATCAAAATGGAGCAACGGTTCAACACATACACCCAAAGCAAGTTTAAACAACAATCTGCCCAAAACAGCAACTAGGCATATTGCAAGCATCAAAACAACAAGATACATGAACTGTATGGGCACAAACTTGATATGCAGTTAAAGTAGAGAAAGCATACTTCAATAAATATTTACTAATCAGGTTCATAAGCACCATGGTTAATTTATTATGACCCATGCAAAAGGCAACTTTATAACACAAATTAGGACTGAAAAACTGGGCATACATGTGAGCAGAGTTAACAAGATGACATGTTGGAGGCATGGAACAAATATCCTACAGCGCAAGATCATGGCAAACAAAAGCCGGGCATGCTAGTATATATCGTGGAACTCAAATAATACAAGATGGCATAAACATAGGGATAACAGGTTCATGGCATTCATCAATACAAGACGCAAACATGAAATAAGCTGATTCTCAGACTTGGTGAAATCTGGGAATGCAAAACAGCAACATCATGATGCTGACTTGAGATGCACATAACAGCAAGCATAGAAATTTTAATATTTATGAAAAAGGCATGAGCATAAGGTAGACATGGCATACTTTCAATTAATCCATTGGCACAATTTATAAGACGCATAGATTAATTACTATGAGCTTTGCAAAATGGAACATGTTGTTAATAGGATGACAGTTTTATCATGATGGCAGCTTGAAAGCAAGAAAGAGACATGCTATAGAAACTATACATGGAATCCAAGGGCTAGGCATCAAAGAACACATAAAATATACCAATATACATGAAAGAATCATATGCATATGAAGAATGGATTAGTGGAAAACTTGGTGAAATTAACAAGTATGAAATCAGCAACATTGACTAGGCAAGTTTGCAAGCTAGCTTGTTGCACTCACCACATTACATATCGTGACATGAAATAAATACTTCAAGTAAGAGGACATAAAAATGCACCAAACTCATGTTGATAAGATGCTCATATGATGCATGCACTAAATCACACGTAAATATCAATAGGGCAAGTCTTATCAGTTTTTAGCAGTTAACAGCAACATGCACTTTTGCAACAGAGATTAACATGTCAAGGTGAAATCTAATATGAACGAAACAACCATCAACATGAAGAGCACAGAGAGCAGAACATTTTCCTATGTGTAACATCATCATTGGACCTTTATGCTCAAAGTTACATCAAGCTTAACATGCCTATATGATTTAAGAAAACAGGGACTTAGCCATATTTCACCTCTCGGGAAAAACTGGACGGGACGGGCGGATCCAGCGGCTCTGTTTTGTACGTGGGCGAGGCTGATCCAGGATGGGATGGGATGAAGCGGTCCAGGTTGGGGGAGCTCCATTCCTCGTATAGAGCAGCAATGGCGGAAGTCAATGCTGGCGGCCAGGGGGCGTGGGACTCCGGCGGGCGTCGGGAATGCCAGGAATGGGTGGATCTGGGCATGGAGCCTCCGGATCTGGTGGCGGGCGGGGTCCTCAGGCCCCGCATGGCTGGCGATGAGCGGAGGCAGTGCCACGGAATTCGAGCCCAATGGCCGTCGGGGAGCTCCTACAGGGAGCATGAGGAGAGTGTGTGAGGGGGGGTGTCGGTGTCAAAACCGGCGGATCACGGGTAGGGGGTCACGAACTGTGCGTCTGAGGATCGAAGGTAACAGGAGATGGGGACATGATGTTTACCCAGGTTCGGGCCCTCTCGACGGAGGTAATACCCTACTTCCTGCTTGATTATCTTTGGATGAATATGGGGTTAAAAGAGTTGATCTACCTCGAGATCGTATGGCTAAAACCCAGATGTCTAGCCTATATGATTTATGATAGCCTATATGGACTAAACCCTCCGGTTTATATAGACACCGGAGGGGCCTAGGGTTGTACAAGGTCGATTTACAGAGAAAGGAAGCTACACATCCGAACGCCAAGCTTTCCATCCACGCCAAGGAGAGTCCTACCCGGACACGGGGGGAAAGCCTTCTATCTTGTATCTTTGCGGCACATCGGTCCGGCCCATGTCATATAGCCCGGACATTCAAGGACCCCATAATCGAGGACTCCCTTAGTAGCCCCTGAACCAGTCTTTTGATGATGATGTGTCCGGCGCTCTGATTGTCTTCGGCATCACAAGGCGGGTTCCTCCTCTGAATACGCCACAGCTCTCTCCGACCCAGTCCGGATGGGCCTTCCCGAATTTTCCCATGATCCATTGAGGAAATGCCACAGCTGGCATCCTCGGAGCCTCGAGGAGGAAGATAGTGCGGAAGTTCGACAACTAATGGGAAAGATAAGGACGCTCGCCCAGTCTGGATTGTCGATAATCGAGGTAATGGCAACCTCCCTAGCGTGAGGCATTCAGCCACTACGATTCAGGGGGCTCCCATTGTGGGAATACAATGGGGAAGATGGTGCCTCACGCTGCGGATGAAAGGGTCCGGACACCCCTGCCGCCCTGGCCACTATGTTGGCCAATCTGTAGAAAGGGGAGAAAGAGGAGTTCACTCGCCTTAAGCGCCGAGAGGGCTCTTCCATGTATAACCCTCCTAGCTGGGTGAGTTTCCAGCCCGTCACCTTGCTCGGTTCTCTCCCTAAGTTATGTTTACTTGATACTAACCCATCCATCCTTAATAGGAATGGCAGAAAGTCACTGCGGGGATCCATAGCCCTGCTCCACAGCCGGAGGACCATAACCGGGACTGTCGGTGTCAAAACCGGCGGATCTCAGGTAGGGGTTCCCGAACTGTGCGTCCAGGCGGATGGTAACAGGAGACAAGGGACACGATGTTTTTACCCAGGTTCGGGCCCTCTCGATGGAGGTAATACCCTACTCCTGCTTGATTAATATTGATGATATGGGTAGTATAAGAGTAGATCTACCACGAGATCAGAGAGGCTAAACCCTAGAAGCTAGCCTATGGTATGATTGTTGTTAGTCCTACGGACTAAAACCCTCCGGTTTATATAGACACCGGATAGGGTTAGGGTTACACAGAGTCGGTTACAATGGTTGGAGATCTACATATCCGTATCGCCAAGCTTGCCTTCCACGCCAAGGAAAGTCCCATCCGGACATGGGACGAAGTCTTCAATCTTGTATCTTCATAGACTAGGAGTCCGGCCAAAGATGATAGTTCGGCTATTCGGACACCCCCTAGTCCAGGACTCCCTCAGTAGCCCCTGAACCTGGCTTCAATGACGACGAGTCCGGCATGCATATTGTCTTCGGCATTGCAAGGCGGGTTCCTCCTCCGAATACTTCATAGAAGGTTTTGAACACAAGGATAGTGTCCGGCTCTGCAAAACAAGTTCCACATACCACCGTAGAGAGAATAATTTTTGCACAGATCTGCTGACGTATTCCGCGGCGTGACATCACACCACGACCATGCCTTTATATGAATCGTTTTTACTGTTCCACCTCAGCGCGTGTAGCGAGGCGGTTTCCTTGGCACGTCTTATCAAAGCGAAGATCGTGCCCCCTTATTCCGGGTTTCTCATCAATACGGACGTGGGTAACCCATCCGCTCCATTGATTAAGGCGCTTGGGAGATAAGCGAGTTTTACCAGGCTGGCGGCGGATGTATAGCTTCGTCCGTCCATATAAGGGGATAAGGATCCACCTTTTCACCTACGCCTTCTTCCTCCTTTGCTCATCCATTTCCGCGCACTCGAGCTCCAGCGCCCAAGTCCGCACATCCCACCTCTACCTTCTCCAACTATGTCCGGAGCGGGAGGCAGGTGGATGGCCACCTCCGTCACGGAGGGGCACATCACAAGACTGCGGGAGGCTGGATACTTATCCAGCGACATCGTGCACCAGCTACCCAACGAGGGGCAGCTCGTTCCAACCCCCAGGCCCCATGAGAGGGTGGTGTTTCTCCCCCACTTCCTCTGCGGACTAGGTTTTCCACTTCACCCATTTGTCCGGGGGCTCATGTTCTACTACGGCCTGGACTTCCACGATCTGGCCCCGAATTTCATCCTCAACATCTCGGCGTTCATCGTCATGTGCGAGGCCTTCCTCTGCATCTAGCCCCACTTCGGCTTATGGCTGAAGATCTTCAATGTCAGGCCGAAGGTAGTGGGCGGCCGTAAGCGGAGTCTTGGAGGTGCCATGGTTGGCAAGATGGCCAAAGTCCTATGGCTCGAGGGCTCCTTTGTGGAGACCATAAAGGGGTGGCAATCGGGGTGGTTCTCCATCACCGAGCCGCGCGATTCAAAATGGGCGGCGGCCCTCGAATTCCGATCTGGCTTCCCCACACGGCTCACATCATGGAAGGAGACGGGCCTGACGTGGGGGGATTCAGACGAGCTATTCGGACTCCAAACCTGCGTCCGAAACCTGGTGGACAAGAATCTCAGGCTTGTCAATGTTATCCAGGCGATGCTCATCCGCCGGATTCTCCCATGCCTACAACGGGCCTTCAAATTGTCGGAGTTCGATCCGGCACAACACCCAACTCTGAAAAGGCTCTTCGACACTATGTACGAAGATGCCTGGAAGGTGCTATTCAAGGGCGCCGAGGCTCCCACATCCGCTACCGAAGATCACGGATTCAACTCGCAGTGTCAAGCCAGCGAGGTAAGTTATTTTACCCTTTATAGGACTCTTTTTCCATAGTTTGACTCTATGCGGGATCTAAAACTCCCTAACTTTTGACAGGACTGGCTGAAGACGTCCGGACAGATTAACTGTCCGGACCCTTTGCCAGAAGACCCAGCGGACGCCCGATTGACGGGGCTGCTGGCTCCGGCACCTCACGTGGTGCCCGAGAAGAAGGCCAAGAAGGAGGCCACGGGAACTCGAAGGAGCTCCCGGCGCCAGGTGCTGTCGGACTCACCGCCCAACA
Organism: Aegilops longissima; assembly: GCA_021605205.1. NCBI lineage: Eukaryota > Viridiplantae > Streptophyta > Magnoliopsida > Poales > Poaceae > Aegilops > Aegilops longissima. Next base: position 252,316,127 of record CM038677.1, on the reverse strand, counting down.
ACTCTGAGGCGGAATCCTCCTCTGAGGAAGAGGAGGAGGAAAAAGCCTCTCCCAGTGAAGAAGAGAAGAAAGGAAAGCCGCCTAACCGGGAGGCGGAGGAATCAAGAAGGAAGGACCCTTCCTCCGGACTTCTCCACCTACGCCGATAGCGACGAGGAGGAGTGGCCAACAAGGGCCAAGCCCCTGGAGAGATCGTAAGTGTCCGGATCCCCATGGCTTTTTTTCATTGCATAGTGTTCTCTAATGCCGAACAATCATGCAGCCCGCCCAAGGGCGAGCTCGCCGCTTCGTCGAGTGGGTCCCTGAGTTCATCAGAAATGGAGAGTACTTCACTTCCGGCCGCCTCCTCACCTCACGCTGCGGACGACGCCGAGGTGGGGCCCCAAGGGCGGCCTGGTCAAGAGGAGGTGGCAGAGGAGGTGCCGCAAGGCAACCTGCCGGACTCCAGGTGCGTGGGGGGCGAGACCCCCAGGGGCTCTAAGCCCGACCCTCGTCCGGACTCCATACGGAAACTTCAGCGGTTCGAGTCCGCAAGCGGTCCTTCAGTAGGAAGGTAAGCGCGGTGTCCTCCGTCCAACCGGAGGCACCGGATAGCTTACTAGAGGCGCTTAACAGCGCCTCCATCGAGGAGGAGCACCGCACTGTTATGAGTTTGGTGATCCAGAAAGTTCAGTCCGCCTAGAGCGGGCTGACTGAAGCCTGTACCAGCCTTCTAACAGGCTTTGAGGTAAGTTTAGAATATGTAAAAATATTACCGCATAGACAGTAGCCACGATGCTTAGTTCGTGTTCGGAAAGAAAAGCCGGACTAAGGATCTAAAAAGATATCGCAGGAGTCTAACATAAGTATGTCAATATGGGAATGTAGGCTGCGCTGCTGACCTCGCCACCTTGATCATGGAGGTCAATGCATTGAAGCAGAGCCTCGGCGGTCCGAGAACGAGCTCGACCTTGCCAAGAAGCAGCTCGAGGACAAGGAAGGTAAGTAATACCTTATTAAAGAAATACCTTATAGAAAGGATTGGTTGCAAAAATGACAGGAATAACATGGGTATTGTAGGGGCCACGAGCAGGTGGCTACCCTAAAGGAAGCGGTGTCCGCGTCGAAAGCAAATGACATGAGCGCACCGAGCGAGAGAAGCAGGAGGAGCGGGTGGCGGAGGTGCGGCAAGAGCTCCAGGCTCTCATGGAAAAACATGAGAGTTTGGGCGTGACTCAAGACTCGAGAGTCGAGCTCGCCTCGGCTCTGGCGAAAGTGCCAAAGCCGCTAAAGCCGAAGCCCAAAAGCCCTCAAGAAATTGAATCATTAAAAAGATAGCGGCGGGTAAGGCATTCTTTATGCAAAGCAAGAATGTGAAAGTGAATTACCTATTACTTACCCGGATTCGGAGCTCTCGGGAGCATTCGCAGATCTGCCCGTAGTGTATACGATGCTGCGCGTTCTACCGCGCCAAGGAGGGAGCTCGGCGGAGAAGGTGTTCTGGTCTCGATATGTTGAGGCGGACATCAGTGCCCCTAAGCGACTAGCTGAAGCAGCTGGTCGGCGCCACAAGGTCGCCGAACAGGCCATGAAGGGCCTCATAGTTGGTTGTGGCCATTGGAAGCCATGCCAGGAGCTACTTTGGGCTAGTCTGTGGCTGGTGGGCGCTTTGTCCATGGATTGATGTCATCAAGTGCTTCGTCTGTATTGAAGGTGCCCGTCGGGCCCTTGCCCATGCTAAAGTGCACTAGGGCAAGCTGGATGCGGAGAAGCTTGTGACGGACGGGCCACCGAAGGGCAAGGAGCATTGCACGCCCGAAATGTACTATGAGGGCGTCCTGAAGGGTGCCCGCCGTATAGCGGATGAGTGCTCCAAGGATGTAATTTTTGAATAGACTCGCATTTGTAATCCTGTACGCTGAAAACTTGTTCATATGCGCTAAGCAACGCTTGTTAATTTAAAATATTACCTTCTGTGCGGCCGTTTATCAAATTTGAGAGATGGCAAGTCGTTGGCTTCAGCCCCCATGCCACGAGTGCTGGGGTGTTCGGGATAAACATGATGCTCTTGTTCCCATTCTTGGGTCCATCGATGGAGGCGCTCAACGCAACGAACAAGGCAACCGGACTTATAATGCTTGAACACTCTCACTTAGCCATAGAATTCTATAATTTTAAATTTCGGCGAAGCCCCTAGTATTCGAAGACCGAGTTCGGGCGCTATCACGCCTTTGGCGGACAATGCGGTTCCTCGCTCTAAGCGGCATAAGTCTTTAGGGACTCGAAGAAACCTCTCGAACAACGACCGACTCTCGCCCTATCATGACGGTCAGTTTTAGCTTTCTCCACGGAGGTGCTCAACCCAGCTCAACCGGGGCACAATCGCAGTGGTTCTCCCAGTGCTACCTTAGCCGATATAACGGAACGTAAGGTACCAAAACATGGGAGCCGGGAAAACCCAACTATTGACCCAAGACATGATTCGGAGCCGATGCATATAATGTTATAAGTTCGGGGTGCCGCACTTGCGAAAGTGTTCGGACTAATCACACCATACTTTTGGGGTACTTAAGCCCCTGGTGTATTGGCCGTACCAAATTGTATGGTTGCGCAATGTCATAAATGAACATTAATAATGGTAAAGAATGCAATAATAGGCAAGAGCTATATATTGGTTATTAAAAAGAAACTGCAAATAAAAGCAGAACGATACAAATTGTGCGATAAGCAAGGGGTGGGACTATTTAACATGTCCCCCTCCAGGGGTAAGCTGTGGGATGGTATGTAAAATAGGTATAATGCTCGTAGTAGAGACCACCTGGACACTCGACGCAGTTTTCTACTTCCCTGGTTGTTGCATCGTGTATTCGGCGCGAATGCCGGATAGGGCTTCTGGAGAACAGAGTCCTGAAAGTAAAAGAAAAAGAAAAAGAATGACACAATCGGGAGCCCCTTGGTGCGGTTGAGCGCGTGCAGGCGGCGTGCCGTGGTCGCGCCTCCCCTTATGCCCATGGTATCTCCGGGCGTAGTTATGTACGCGTAGTACTAGCCGCAATTTAGCGAGGGCTGGGGTTGGGGCGGATTACTACTGCGATGCTTGGATCGTGCCAGCGGTCTTGTTGTAGGTTACTCGGGGCGCTGGCGGTGTCCGGACGCTTAGTGGTCGGACTCGAGAATTGCTGTGAGAGGCTGCTTTGCACCTCCGCCGCGAGGGCCGCCGTATGCTCCTCCGTTCGGAGAGAGCGTTCAGTGTTTCCATTGACCGTGATTACTCCTCGAGGGCCTGGCATTTTGAGCTTGAGGTATGCGTAGTGCGGCACCGCATTGAACTTTGCAAATGTGGTTCGTCCAAGCAGTGCGTGATAGCCACTGCAGAACGGGACTATGTCGAAGATTAACTCTTCGCTTCGGAAGTTATCCAGGGATCCGAAGACCACTTCGAGTGTAACTGAGCCTGTGCAATTGGCCTCTACACCTGGTATTATGCCTTTAAAGGTCGTCTTTGTGGGTTTAATCCTTGAGGGGTCTATGCCCATTTTTCGCACTGTATCCTGATAAAGCAGGTTCAGGCTGCTACCACCGTCCATCAAGACTCTAGTGAGGTGAAATCCGTCGATAATTGGGTCAAGAACCAATGCGGCGAAACCGCCATGACGGATGCTAGTGGGGTGGTCCCTTCGATCGAAGGTGATCGGGCAGGAAGACCATGGGTTGAACTTCGGGGCGACTGGCTCCATCGCATATACGTCCCTTGGTGCACGCTTCCGCTCCCTTTTGGGTATGTGGGTTGCGTATATCATGTTCACCGTCCGCAATTGTGGGGGGAAGCCCTTCTGTCCTCTATTGTTCGGCGGCTGGGGCTCTTCCTCATCATCGCTATGCAGCCCCTTGTCATTGAGTTCGACACTTAGCTTGCCTGCTTGCTTGAACACCCAGCAATCCCTGTTGGTGTGATTGGCTGGTTTTTCGAGGGTGCCATGTATCTGGCACAAGTGATCGAGTATTCGGTCCAAGTTGGACGGGCCCTGGGTATTTCTTTTGAATGGCTTCTTCCTCCGACCGGTTTAGAGCTCGAATCCGGCGTTGACGCCGTATCTTCAGCATTATCGCCGTTAACGCGGTGCTTGTTCTTGTTGCGACGCGACCTGCCATTGCTGTCCTTGGTATCCGAACTACCGTGGTGTTTGGCCAAGTTGTTGCTTCGAGCTAGCCAGCTGTCCCTCCAGCAAAAGCGGGTCATGAGTGTGGTGAGGGCTGCCATGGATTTCGGCTTTTCCTGTCCTAGGTGCCGGGCTAGCCACTCGTCACGGATGTTATGTTTGAAGGCTGCAAGGGCCTCTGCATCCGGACAGTCAACGATTTGATTTTTCTTGGTTAGGAACCGTGTCCAGAATTGTCTGGCCGATTCTTCTGGCTGCTGAATTATGTGGCTGAGGTCATCGACGTCTGGTGGTCGCACATATGTGCCCTGGAAGTTATCAAGGAATGCGGCTTCCAGGTCCTCCCAATAACCAATTGATTCTGCTGGCAAGTTGTTGAGCCAATGCCAAGCTGGTCCTTTAAGCTTGAGTGGGAGGTATTTGATGGCATGTAGATCATCACCGCGGGCCATGTGGATATGGAGGAGATGTGGTACCATCGTATGATGCGATGTTTACGGGTTTGAAGCCCTCGGGGATTTGATGATCCATTACTTCATCTATGAAGCATAGTGGGTGTGCGGCGCCTCTGTATTGGGCTATATCACGACGTAGCTCATATGAGCTTTGTTCATCGTGGTTCGCCCGGCCGAGTTCTTTCAGATCCGCGTGACGGTTATCATCACGTGTTGTGGCACGCCCACGCCGATCCGTGAGATCGATCTTGTTTGCCTTGCCTTGTCCTCCAATATGTCTCGCAGGTCCGGGCGCGCTTCCCGTGCCTTGGTACTTTTCGGCGACGCCGAGTGCGGCTTGAATGGAGGGTCTAGAGGCCTCTCTATCGCGACCACGGGTGGCGGTCGGCCGCTTCATGCGCTTAGTGATGTAGGTTTGGGTGCTGCTTCCTCTAATTGGGGTAGCAGCCTGCATTTGGGGTATCTCTTGAGGGCGCCGAGTTCATACTCTTGGCCGCAAGGACTTCAGTCCATCTGTCACCTAGCAGGTCTTGGTCAGCTCTAAGTTGTTGCTGCTTTTTCTTGAGGCTGCTTGCCATGGCCATAAGCCTGCGTTTGAAACGCTCCTGTTCAGCGGGATCCTCAGGCACGACAAATTTGTCGTCGTCGAGGCTTGCCTCATCTTAGGAGGAAGGCACATAATTATCGTCCTCTACCTCTCTTTCGCGCAGACCGTCAGGCGGTCTTGCTTCTCCCTCCTCCCCGCACCGAGTCCCGCTGGAGGGGTCATCTTCGCACCGTCCGGTGTTATTGTCTCCCATGCCGGAATCACCGTTTTACTGTGGCGGATTTAGAACGGCGCCACGACGCCGGGCGTTTGGGTTGTTTCTTGAGGGTCATCCTCCGCCGTTCAGCGTCATTCCCATCTTTTGGGATGTCCACCATGTATATGTCATATGATGAGGTGGCCTTCAAAGGCCTCGTGGGCGCTGGTTCTGGTCTTCTCCGCATCGTCGCCCATACCGCCGATGTCTTGAGTCGAAGTCGAGCATGTCGGTTAAATCATCGACGGTGGCTACAAAGTGGGTGGTGGGTGGGCGTTGAATTTCTTCGTCGTCTGCATTCCAACCTTCCCGGCCGTAGTCCGCCAGGCTCTCCGGATAAAGAGAGAGACTTTAGTGAATTCAGGATGTCGCCAAGGGCGCGAAGTGCTTGAAAGATGTCCGCATGCAGTGAACTCCATAACCAGCGCCCAATCGGATTCGATTGGCAAAGGCGCAGAGGGTCGGAGTCCGGAGAGGAGTCCGCACCACGAGTCACGGCTTCGCAAAGACAGGATGGAGTTCGCTCAATCGCCGCTGAGATCGTAGCCCCGAGGCGGTGTCCAACCACTCGCCCTCGATCGGGGAGTCGGTTCTGCTAAGGGTCGGAGCGGACTCTGGTGGGGCCTCCAGACATCTTGTTAGGGCGGCACATACCAGATCGTGCCCATCGAAAACAAAGGCGGCACGCTTGGTTGTGGTTCAATCCGTCGAAGATCAAATCTCCGCGACATCGGGCCGATAGTTCAGGCTTCCAAATATGACCGATGGCCGGGCGAAGCTTCGATCTGCTCCAGATGGCCTAGCGAATTGCCCGCAGGCAAAGCTGCCGAATACGAAGACCTGTCCAGGAGAAAAGTCTCACCTGGACGCGCTGTTGTTGATGATTGAAGGAGCCATCGGGCCTATAGGTGACGACACGGAGGAACTCCCAATGAAAGCACCAATGTCGGTGTCAAAACCGCGGATCTCGGGTAGGGGGTCCCGAACTGTACGTCTAGGCGGATGGTAACAGGAGACAAGGGATACGATGTTTTTACCCAGGTTCGGGCCCTCTCGATGGAGATAATACCCTACTCCTGCTTGATTAATATTGATGATATGGGTAGTACGAGAGTAGATCTACCACGAGATCAGAGAGGCTAAACCCTAGAAGCTAGCCTATGGTATGATTGTTGTTCGTCCTAGGGACTAAAACGCTCCAGTTTATATAGACACCGGATAGGGTTAGGGTTACACAGAGTCGGTTACAATGGTAGGAGATCTACATATCCATATCGCCAAGCTTTCCTTCCACTCCAAGGAAAGTCCCATCCGGACACGGGACGAAGTCTTCAATCTTGTATCTTCATAGACTAGGAGTCCGGCCAAAGATGATAGTTCGGCTATCCGGACACCCCTAGTCCAGGACTCCCTTAGGGACCTTGATCCCGGATACGAAGAGGATCCAGATATATTTGTTGAGCTTGTGGAGGGAGTCTTCTACCAGGCGAGCTATGATGGCACAGAAGTGCCCATCACGGCCGACTATCCCGGCCTCCTTCCTGCCTCCCATGTAAGTAGTCAGGAGACGTCTCCTCCAAAAGAGCTTTCTCATTACGCCTCACCCACCATACTGTCTCGTGCTCCAAAGGGGAGGTGCTCGGCTCGCCATGTCGCTCTGGAGGCGTCTCATAAGAGAGCGATGCCTGCGCCGAGCGGATCTTCGAAGAGGAAGGGAAATGACAATTCGGCCGAGCCTTCATCAAAGAGGTATGGCTTTAAATATACCCCATGTTAGTCATATCGAACCATGACATTGTCCGCTGTGTTTTATCAGGAAGAGCATTCGCCGGATTATGTCTGGGGATCCTGTCGGTCGTGCCCCCACAAATTAGGTTCCGGACCCTGCCTCTAGGGTGGGAGTTGATACGGGTGCAACGCCGGATTGTCCTCCTTTAGAGGATTTGGATAATGTATCCGTCACGAACTCTGAAGTGGAGAGCGCAATGAGTCATCGGCGCCGGAGGGCCGCCCTACGCGACCCCGGCTTTACTAAAGAGGCGTTCAATGCCTTTAGCTCGGCTGATGCATACATCCGAGCTGCTCGGGATGGGCTTGCCAGAGCCACTTACCAGCATTTGAAAGATATGCGGGTAAGTACGCATTGCACAGATCTGATAATCATATACCAGTAGCCCCCAAGACTTGAAACAGTTGGAATAACTGATTTAAGGATCATTGTATAATCAGGCACTCACGGAGAAGAACAGCACGCTGTCTCATGAGTTAGAAAAGTGTCGGACCCAGCTAGCTATTGTTACTGCCGAACTGGAGAATTCCAAGGAGGCACCGCCTGGTAATGTTCCCCTCCATCCAGAAAAAATATAATCATATACCAGTAATGTTAATACTGTTGTATTTTTCATGATAGGATCGTTAGATCAATTGAAAGAAGAACTGAAGGTCGCGCAGGCGGGTAAACAACAGTTCGAAAAGCAACTCGCCACTGGTGAACGTGTGTTGACACGGACCAGGGATGATAAGAACAAGCTACAGGATTCCAACACCAAGCTGGGCAAAGAGCTAAAAGACGTGCGAGCCCAGCTAGTGGATGTCGTAAAAGAGAATAGGAGGCTACGGGGTGGCATATTCAGTATGATTTTGAACTTACCTTCGTGTAGTGTGATAAAGCAATGAGGTAACAGATTTATGTTTGCAGGTATGCTGACTGGCCGGCCCGAAGAGGAAATGTCTGGATCTCAAGGCGATCTGCTGCAAGAGTTGTCCAAGGTGCACGAGCGAGCTCGGAAAGCATTGCGGAGCGATGCCAATGCTTTATGGCCATCCGCATCCCCTCTAGGAATTATGGAGGAGCTTGTGGAGCTATTCAAGGGAGCTCAGCGCCGCATTGGACTATGGAAGATATCGGCTTGCCGGAAAGGTGCACGAGAGGCCTGGGCCATGGTGAAAACGCAGTACACTGGACTTGATCCGAATCATAGTGGCCCGGGTCGGTCCTCGGGGGCCAGATGGACAAGAAATTCCAGTGAGCTTGGTATATGACCAAGTGCAGATAGCCGCCAAGTTTTGACAACAGGATTGTAAGCTAGACAGCCTGTTAGATGGTATAGAGGAAGAATAAGTTTGTGAGTCAAAGTGACTATGTACTTCTATTGACAAATTTGTCTCTAGCCGAATTATAAAACGGTTCTACCTCCAGACCCGAAGGTGCGGAGTGTTTCCGAATACCGGACCGGTCATGAATACCGGAGTATGCATGGAAACCAGGCGTGGGGGTCATAGTTGCTTGAACAGACAAGTTGTATTCTGCTAGTTATGCTATATTACTATTAATTGTAAGAAACATCTTCCAGAGAGAATAGTTCCGTTAAGGGTTCCTTTCCCTAGGTGAACATGCGTGAGTATGCATGCCCAGACAGTGATTCGAAAAATTGAAGTACACGTAATATCTGGGGGTTCATAGTGCAACGAGGGTAGAACGTCTTTGGTCCGTCGACCGATTATTCCCTTAAGAATGCTAGCTTTCGGCTTCACCCAGTTTGAGGTACATGTTCGGATGACCCGGCTATAAAAATCGTAGAGGTGCTCCCTTTATGCCCTTGCCGAACAAACGGGAACATAGGGCATAAGAACAGGAGCCAGGCAACCTAGCTTGGCAAAAACTTAAGTCATAAAGGTGCATATAATGGCGAAGAAAAGGCATATATGAAAAGGGGACACGTATGCAGTGAGCTTGATGCTCGGAAAATAATGAGCAGCTTCTGTAAAAGAAGCCCCCAGGTGTTATGGGAGTATACATTTAAGGATGTGTACCTCATAAGTGTGTGGTTGAGCCGCACAAGAGCTAGAAAAGCTAAAACAAAAAGATTAAAGAGAGAAAAATGGAAAAGGGAGAAAAAGAGAACTGTCAGCGTTCCAGACTTGCCTGCCTGCGGCCAACGGCATGGCTAGCTAGCAGGCTTGTACGGCCCATCTTCATCAACAAGGCATCCAAGACCCTCGCGAGGTGGACAGCACAAGACCTCCCCAGGCAGGATCGCGAAGAGAGGAGATATCAAGGCGGGGCAAACCTCGCAATGCTCTCGTGACATGAGCCATGACGATTGCCACCAGGCCGGCACCAGCGCGCGCAGCGTCCTTGTTTCCTCTTTGGTGCTAAAGGGGGCAAGCGCTGGAGCGGAGTACCAAGGCATCAGGCAAAGGTTTCCCTGTCCATGCAACAAGACCAAGACCAGCCGGCTAGCAGGACGGAGGTCACCGTGGATCCCAAGACGGCGTCATCGCCACAACCCTTTTGCAGGCGAAGACCACTTTTGTCAGGATAGCTTGTACTAGCTGTCCCCTTTAAAATTGGCCACCAATGTTGGCTCCCTTCCCGCTCGATATTTGGGGAGAGGACCAGGACCTATATAAGTAGAGTTAGCCACCACGGTAGGGGCATCAAGTCCTTGGCCGATTCTAGCCACACATAAGCACATGAGCGCCTCATCCTCAGGAGGCCGCTCTTCCCCTTGTAATGTTCTTCAACAGCCCAAGAGGCAATCCACCACCACACACTGGAGTAGGGTATTTCACCACAATGGTGGCCCGAACCAGTATAGGTCATGCGTCTTTGTGTTGCAAGTTCATTGAGTTCGTCCGCGAGACCTTAGCGTGCTAGGACGTAGATCAGTAGGGAGGAAATCTCCGCACGCACCCCAGAGTTCGAACCTTAAGGGTTTTGCCGGAACCCCAGATCCGACATTTGGAGCACTAGGTAGGGGTGCGCCGGAGCTCTTCCCGGCCGATCGACTCGCCGACGCTCCGCTGCCCCGATGTCCGGCGACCCAAGAGCCGACTCCGACTGCTAGGCTGCCTGGCCAGCCCGGGCGGCGCCACCTATCCATGAAGACCTCAACCCTGCGTTCCAGGCGGCTCAAGCACCACCCAACGCCGCGGGACACTGGCGGCATGGTGGGGCGCAGTCTGCCCTCACCCCACGACAAGCGCGAGCCGCAGCAAGGGCCGCAAGCCATGCCGCTGCAACAGCACCGCACACACGGTGGGAGCAGGCGAACACGCGGGCCGCACTCACGGTGGTGCGGGATCTGCTGCGGTGCCGACTGAGGGAGAGCAGCCGGTGTGCACTGCTGGAGCATGTTGCCGAGCTGCTGGACGCGGCAGCGTCAGGAGTGCCACCTTTCTGCTATCAACTCCCTTCTCAGGCCACTGAGGGGCCTCACGATGGGCCTCGCCGCAACTACGCGCCGCCGGCTGCGCCCGGGGGCTTCGTCAATGACAACACGGCCAGCAGCGCCGAGGGCCCCGCTGCCCCCGTGCCGCCAACGCCAAGTCAGATCACAAGCATCGCCACCCATGACCCCAGCGGGACGACGCGTTATCATCCTCAGGACGCCTTGCTGGGCCGGGCAACGTGGAGTGTGGGGCCCTACGGCGAGGTGTTCAAGGTAACGGCCCCGGAAGCCTATTTGCCCCGCGTGATGGACCAGGAGTACACGCCGGAGAACGGCCCAGCGTCGTTCATCGGAGAAGATTGGGAAGATGAGGCGCTAGAAGTGGAGGCCTTCCAGGAGCCACTACGGAACCGCAACGACAGTGCCTGCGTCGATGACTACAGGGTACCATTAATCCCTCAGGAAAAAGCTTACGCTAACCATGAATCACAGGGGGAGCCGGTCACCACAGCAACGGGCGGCCCCAGCTCAACGGCCCCCCTTTCCTTAGGAGGGTCACGCCGGGGGTCGCAGGAGAGGGTTCGGGAGCCAGACCCCCCCCCCCCACGTCGCGCGAAGTCAGGAGACACCAGGAGGTAGGCCCTCTGCCGGGGAGGTGCCGGCGAGCCTTCCCCCGGCAGAGGACCCGTGGTTGCCGAGGGCGCCGCTGGCGTCTCCTTTTCCCTCTTTGTGTCGTCCTGGTCTCCGGTCGGCCCAAAGATGGACGAGGGTGGCGCAAGGCGGGGCCCTCGTCTGGTGATATGAAGCAAGGCCGGCACCTGTGAAGAAGGCCCAGTGCCTGTGAAGCTCGCCGCCCGTGACACACTCACGTAATAATGAGTTGGGGCTGTACACGCCCTGGAGTCTCAGGGTGCCGGCCTCAGGCCCTGGGGCTCTCGCCCACGCCTAGTGGCAGCACTTAGCTCCGCGCTGGTGAGAAGACTTGAAGACCAGAATACTAGACTAGGCGCCGGACGCGGCCTTTCATTTTGGATCTCCTTTTCTGTAGCCATGCCTTTCTGGATATGGATTTATGTTGAAGTCAAGTTTTTATTTGATGCGCGCGGGGGGTGCCTTTTTCTCGCTTGAGCAATTTCTTGCTTTCTGGACTTCATTCTCTCTGGGACTCACGTACATCGCCTTCCCCTCACAAGCCCTCATGAGTGGGATCGCGCTGGGCATCGCGAGCTGCTGCAATAACGCTATAACCGATGCTCGCTCTTGCGGGCACCTTCGGACGGGTCGGCAGGCTCGGCAGGATTCTCAGGAGCTCGTCACCTCTCGACCCAGCTCAGGACTGACGCCGAGTAAGGTAAACTAAGATGGAAAACTCGCCCATGGACTCACAAGCTCGCAAGGGCACATACTCAACACCGCGTAGGAAAATAAGGGAAGCAATTTACTTACATGAGGGGCTCCCCCTCTCAAAATGCTCTTACAGTTTCCCAGGGGCCATGCCCGATTTTTTGTGTACAGGATAACATCATGAGAACTTGGAGTCATCCAGATATGTCGCTTGCTGCGTCCCCTGGGTCATCCTCCAACGCACCACTAGCGTCGCTGTCGTTGTCACTGATGTTGCCGCCACCGCCTTCAGCGCCACCGTCGCCGTCGTCCACTACGTCGCCTTTGTCCGCCGTGGCTATCACCCCGTCATCCTCATAGCTGAAGGCCCTCACCAGCGCATCAACGTGGTCCTCCACCCACCTCGCCAGCTCGTCCCGGACAGCCATGCGGACGGGGGCAATGGCGGCGTTGAAGTCGAAGTGGGGATCAACATTCTGGAGATGGCTGAAGACGCGGGAGAAGGCGCGCTCGAGCAGGCCACGACTCTTTTCCTCCATGAGCTGCCGAACTTGGTCGACTCGGGCCTCCAGGTGCGTCACCATGTCAGTGAAGAAACGAAGGTGGCTGGCATAGTCGTCCACTCGAGGATGGGGAGCGTTTCGTCACAGACATTGCTTAGGGTGATGTTGGCCTTGTTCCAAAGATCCTGAAGCATGGGAGCGTGCTCGCCCTCCAGCGTCCGCCGCTGGAGCACTTCTTCCTTGTTCAGCTGTGCGGCGGCCTCGACATCATCAACCCACTTCTGGAGAGATAGAGCAGCTCGGCGCGGGCGGAGACCAAGTCCGCCGCCTGCGCCGCGACCAAGGCGGCTGCCGCTGCCTTCTCATGACTCTCCACCTCAGCCAGCCTGGGCCTGAGGGCGGCGACCCTACCTGCAGCCTCTGCCTCCGCAAGCTTCAGCTCAAGGTCGTGCCGATTCTTGAGACCCGCACGAATCTCGGCCACCCTGCGATCGACCTCCTCCTGAACCCGGGCTTCGCGAGCACCGACGGCGTCTTCCGCTTGGGCAACTTGATGCTCCCTCGTCTCCAGACGTTCAAGCTCGAGGCTGCGCTCCATGGCTTCCAGAGCCAACGCCTCCTCGTGTTTCCATACCTCTTCTTCCTCGGCAGGCTCCCCCCTTAGTGACGCAAGGGCAGCTCTGCGCGCCTCCACCTGCTGCTCAAGCGATGCACTCCAAGCTTGGAGCTCCCACGCACGCTTCTCCGCAGCCTCTCGACGGCGGTCAGCCTCGCAAGCCTCCTCCAAGGCTTGGGTGCAGGCTTCACGAGAAACCTTGAGGGATGCCTTGGCCTTCACATTATCAAGATCGCACTGGTAGCGGCCAAGGTTGATGGCCACCTTCAGCTTGCGTCGTTCCTCCACCAACCAAAGACCTTTGGCCCAAGGCGCGAGTCGACACCTGCAAGTTCTTCACCAAGTCGGCCCATCGCGCCCATCGCCTCCTGGAAGATTTCATGGCGAACGACGCTCCGCCCGCGCTCGAACTCGAACGCACGGCCCACATCGTCCTATGCCTCGGGAGCTGCAGGCGAGGAGCCAAGCGACGCAACACCTCTCAGCAAGGGGCTGGGGGCTGGCGCTGCCACGGGCACCGGCCAGCGAGGGGCTCTGGCCGGGCGGGACCCACCACTTGAAGAAGAACCAAAGGCCAGTGCAAGCCAACTACTGTCCACGACCAGGGGAGGGGCTCTGGGCACGCCCGCCAGGTTCCACGCCAGGCCGTGGGGGGAGGACGACGATGCCGAAGGTTTGTTGCACCACGAAGGCAAGCGCGCCTCACCAACCAAACCCGCTCCAGGGACAGCAAGCAAACCCGGAGCGCTCAAGGCCAGCGGAGGGATCGAGAAAGGAGGAGGCCGTTCCTCAGGAGACGCGACAACCTTGACGGAAGGGGCCCTGAAGAACCGGTGTCAGGAAGGAAATGCAGCAACCAAGAAATCACAAGGTGCAGTACTTACTCATCAACAACGAAGTACTTTCGTCGCTTCAGCGGCCCGATGATATTACCGCCGCTTGGGGATCCTTTCCTCTTGCGGAGCTCCTCGAAGTCCACGCAAAGCCGGCCAAAGCGTTGCATGTGGCGGCCGGAGTGGGGTGGAGCCAGATTAGCGCTTGGTAGAACAAGATCATGGGTGCCCGGTTGAGGAGAGCAATCGGGCACCGTCCGAACACGGCACCCCAAGGCCTCCGGAGCTTTGGCCTCGGGAGTCGCGGGCTACGCAGTTCCAACAACAGAAGCCTCGGGGGCTGGGTCATGGGCTCCCGAGGACGACGCCCCAAGATCTCCAGGCAGCACGCGCCCCTCAACACTCAGGCCACCGGGCACCGTCGGGGCTCGCCCCCCTGCACCCACACTTGGGGAGGGCCCAGCGCCGGCAGTAAAGAAGGGGACCACATCGACGGGGTTCTCGCGGGGCCCCACCAGGCCAATTGGACACGGCGCCCACTCATCAAATGAGGCCATGCTCCCAGCAAACTCAGTGTTGTTCGTGCAGCGGTATAGCATGCAGCTCCTCGCAGGCAGGTCATCCGGCGAAGAGACGCCCGTCAGGACCTCAAGCACCGTTTGTTGCATCTCGAGAGGAAGCCCGGACTTCTGAAACCTCATATGATGCTGACTGCTGAGCAAGGCCCACATCGGTCGAGAATGGCACTAAAGCGGAGCAACCCGGCGCCTGACGAACTCCTTCACCACCATGGGCGCGGTCACGCCACGGTCCTTCAAGCTCCTCAGCCTGAGCCAGACTGGGGAGAGGCATGGGCTCGCGAACCTTTGGTGGCTCTAGCCAGAGTTGGGAACGGCAGACCCAGACGGAGGATGGAGCAGACGGCTGAGCACCCCGACATCGACGAACACCCATCGTGTCCGGAATTCGCTCGTGGATGGAGGAAGCTCGAAGTCGATCCCGTCGCCAGTAGTTGCGGCCGCAACCTAAAAGCTCATGCACCCCGAGCTCTGCCTGGGATCCGTCAGATGTAAGGAGAAGAAGTGACGAAGAAGGGCCACGAAGGGAGCGATGCCCACCATGGTCTCACACACGTAGGCGAAGACAGCAAGGAGGGTCACGGATTGAGGGTTGAGGTGCAGCATATGGATCTGGTAATGCTCGAGCACCGCATTAAAGAAGGCGGAGAAAGGAGGAATCAGGCCAGCCCAGAGGGTGTCGATGAAGATTGGGACCTCGGTGGCAGCTAGGGCAGTGCAAACGCGAGACGCAGGCCAAGCCACCGTCTCCCCCACTCATTGAAGCTGGAGGCTAGCATCGGGCACACCTTGTCCATGGCCTCGTCATTAAGCACCCGGGATCGGCCTAGCGCGGGCTCGAAGGCCGGAGGCGCACTCGGCGAAGACATGGGCTTCTTCCCCTTGCCTGCCTTCGGCGCCATGGCGGCAAGGCGGCCAAAGCACAAGTTAGATTGGAAAGGAAGAGCAGGATCTCGAGGGAGCAGAGAAGTTGGGGAAGCAAGACGCAAGCAATGAAGGGATAAGTGGGTAGGCCGCAGGGGCCGTGTAGCCAGGCGGATTCAAAGGCAGCGTGGGGAAGCGGAGACGACCATGTCCAATCAACCGCCACGTGTCGACCAAGGCTGCAGGCTTTTGGGCCCCGCGGTGCAACCAACTTGATCATTTGCTTTGCCTCGAAGCCAAGCCCGAGCGCGCCTTGGGCTCGGGGCTACTGTCGGTGTTCTGGGAACGGGGGTCCCTAGATTTGCCTGCCTGCGGCCCACGGAGTGGCTAGCTAGCAGGCCTGTACGGCCCATGTTCATCAACAAGGCATCCAAGACCCTCGCGAGGGGCCAAGCCTCGCGAGGCGGATGACACAAGACCTCCCCAAGAGCAGCCTCCCCAGGCAGGCTCGCGAAGAGCGGAGATATCAAGGCGGGGCAAACCTTGCAAGGCTCTCGTGACGTGAGCCATGACAATTGGCACCAGGCGGGCGCCAGCGCGCGCAGCGTCCTTGTTTCCTCTTTGGTACTAAAGGGGGCAAGCACAGGAGAGGAGTACCAAGGCATCAGGCAAAGGTTTCCATGTCCATGCAACAAGACCAAGACCAGCCGACCAGCAGGACGGAGGTTACCGTGGAGCCCAAGATGGCGTCATCGCCAGAGCCCTTTTGCAGGTGAAGACCACTTTTGTCAGGATAGCTTGTACTAGCTGTCCCCTTTCAAATTGGCCGCCAATGTTGGATCCCTTCCCGCTCGATATTTGGGGAGAGGACGAGGGCCTATATAAGTAGAGTTAGCCACCACGGTAGGGGCATCGAGTCCTTAGCCAATTCTAGCCACACACAAGCACATGAGTGCCTCATCCTCAGGAGGCTGCTCTTCCCCCTGTACTGTTCTTCATCAGCCCAAGAGGCAATCGACCACCACACACTGGAGTAAGGTATTACACCACAGCGGTGGCCCGAGCCAGTATAAATCTTGTGTCTTTGTGTTGCGAGTTCGTCGAGTTCGTCCGGGAGATCTTACCGAGCTAGGACGTAGATCGGTAGGGAGGAAATCTCTGCGCGCACCCAAGAGTTCAAACCTCAAGGGTTTTGCCGGAACCCCAGATCCGACAAGAACAAACAATGAGTCTGGATCTAGGCGTAGAATCTTTGGAGTCTGGCGGCATTCCACGGGTTCGGCTCCAGGAGATTGTCCAATGCGTCATGGAGGCAGTACGCTCTGCCAGTGAGAACTTCATCTATAGTGAAGGGACCCTCCCACTTCGGCTTGAGTTTGTCCTTTTTCTTCTCTCACTACTAGGAAAAGGGCTATAACTAATATGGACATTAATGGCGCACCACACATGTGGTGGGCCACTGCTATATAGCAGTGGCGCACCATGTGTAGGTGTTCCATTAGTGTCCATATCACTAATGGCGCACCACACCCACGGTGCGTGTCGGTGGGAAACGACACCTATGGGATCACAAGAATCCCTACTGCGGTTTTGGGGCGCGGGGTTGAGAGAAGAGCAGGTCTAACAGAGAGCACACAGTTCGTTTACCCAGGTTCAGGCCGCGAGGTGCATAAAACCCTAGTCCTGCTTTGGTGGATGTATATCTGTGTTCTTGGAACTAGCTACGGGGTGTAACAAGCTCTCAAAAAGCCGAATCCTTCTCAAAAAGCCGAATCCTTCTCAAAAATCTGAATGCTCCTCCTGGTAGCCTTGGGCCTCCTTTTATAGACGAAGGGGTTGCCACAGTGGCACACAGGAGGTGGAAAGGTGGAGGACGCGGCGAGGTTGTCCCTTGCATTATAGGACAAGATGCATTTAACACACTGCTTAGGTGTCCCCTCGCTTTATCGGGGACGGGGGTGAGGCCCGTCCCGTCCGTCGCCGCTCCTCCTTGCTTCAACACACACCCTGGCTAGCGGTGCATGTGGTGCCATGTAGGCAGGCAGGCAGCTGTGGTGGCGCGATGGTGGAGCTTCCACGAAGATCTGCATGCCGCCACGCATGCGCTTGATGAGTTGGCCTGGGAGCGGTGCATCGCCAAGCAGGTGCCTGGCCAGCTGGTTGGGCTGGCAGCTGCATGCAGAAGGCAGTGGAAGCTTGACCGACGTGAGCCTGGCGGCGGCCTCGTCGGTTTCTTTCGCGAGGACCTTGCCAGGTGGCCCGGCAAGGGTCTCGCTGCGTCGTGTCATCGTCCCCAGCAAGGGTCTTGCCGGGGCCTTGGTAGCCTCCCTCGGCAAGGATCTTGCCGAGGATCGCTTGTCTGCTGGTCCTCATCTATCCTTGAGTATATCTTCACAAAGATCTGCATACCACCGCAGAGGTGCCTTCCCAAGCCCTGGCCCCACGTTGGGCGTGGGCGGCCGTGGGCTCAAGGGTGGCTCTCTCTGTTGGTGCAGGGCGGGCTATCCCGGCAAGGATCTTGCCGGGGCCGCTGAGGTTGCCCCGGCAAGGGTCTTGCCAGGGGAACCCGTTCCGTCCCTCTGTTCTTCGTGGTCTTGGTCTTGGCGTTGCTCAGGTCGTCTCGCGCTTTAGTTTTACCTTGGCTTACCTCCCTGCCATGCCTAGTGTGGCCGCGGGCGCGGCTCTGACTGCCCGTGCACATATATAGGGGTACAAAAAGTGCACCCCTCTTTTGCACACCCACAGGAGCCCCCGGGCCTGGGCCACACATAAGCGCAACATGTTGTTGGGCCAGGCCCAAAAGCGGTCTTGTGAGCGGTGGCGGTTTTACCGTGGTAAGACTTTTTGCACAGCTCGCCTCCCACGACCAGCGTGGCGTGGTGGTGAGGGTGTGTGACGTGGGCGGCATGCGTGGGGTGGTTTCCACCCGCCGGCGTCACATCGCAGTTAATGGGAAGTGGAGCGGCCCGCACCTTACCCATAAAAAGGAATCACCGCGGGGGTACTGTTCATCCTTCCCCCTCTTGCGTCCTTTCCAATCTCAGAGCCGCTGCCTCCTTTCCCTTCCTCCTTATGCTTCCGCCATCTGCTCGCAGCCGCTGTGCCTCCGCCACTTTCTGCTTCTTGCCCCACCTAGCCTCCATGGCGCCTAAATCCACCAAGGGCAAAGGAGCGGCCAAGGAAACCGCGGTGAGGGCGACGCCGGAGACCGAGCTGGTGGCGTGGCGGACGCAACTCACCTACTTCGAGCCTGAGTTCGACGAGGTCCAACTCCGGGACCAGTTCAAGCCCTTGTGGGGGCGCAAGACGGGGGGAGAGGGGACGGGGCATCCCGCCACACACATCATCCCCACTGCCTGTGCCGAGCCCGGCCAAAACCGGTATCCCTTCTTCGTCGACTACTTTTCTTGTGGACTTTGCCCTCCATTTTCCGACTTTTTCAATGACATCATGCACACCTTCGGCTTTCATCTTCTCGATTTTACGCCGAACTGTGTGGCGTGCATGGCCTTCTTCGCCCACCTTTGCGAGGGTTTCGCTGGGGTGGTGCCCAACACGGCCCTGTTCCGCCACTACTTCGTCCCTCGCATCCAACCAGGGGAGGCCATCTCGGGGTGCATCACCTGGGTTCCGAGGGCCCAGGTGAAAGGCACCTATCCGTAGGGCGCCATGAAGGAGAGGTGGGAAGAGTGGCGGGGCCGGTGGCTCTGGATTGTGGAGGAGGATCCACAAGTGTTCTGCCAGGTTCGTCGGAGCCCGCCGGTCCGCGGCAAGGACTGCAGCGAAGTCGATGCTGACGACGCGAAGCTCTCGATCACCGTCACCAGGATCCTCCACCTCACTAATGCCGGCCTCACCCTCGAGATGAGCGGGGCGGATTTTCTCCGTTGCCGAATCGCCCCGCTACACGCAAAGGGGAGGCCAGCCTGGGATTTCAAGAACGCGGCGGACGTCATGCGGCTTTGGCCCGGCCTGGACAACAACTTAAAGTGATGGGGCACGCCCATTACTGTCAGAGGGCTCTTCCAGGTCATCGTGGGCGACGATGGCAAGGCCGAGAGGACCGGCAGGGCCGCGAAGACCGGCAAGGTCCCCAAGGGGCCCCTGTTTGGGTTGCTGAGGGGAGTTGTCCCGCTAAGCAACAACTCGTGCCGGTCTGAGATCATCGCCATAATGCCGGACTGCAACGCGCACGGCCTCGTCCCGAACTGGGCCGAGCCACCAATGGAGACGGTGCATGCGTTCTTCGACAGCCTATCGGAAGGCTATGCCCACCCCAAGCCAGTGCTCATTCGTGACACCAACCCAGAGGAGCTGGATTACATCGCTCGCAGGGTGGCCGAGGCGGCGCTTGCTCGGGAGGCTGGCAACGCCGGCGATGTGGCGGACGAGGCCAACATCGCTGCAGAGGACCAGGAGATCGCCGTGTGGGTGGCGGCCGCCGTAGCGGCAAGCTCTGGAGCCCCCATCGTCAAGGACGCGGGCGAGGGGACGTCCGCGGAGGAGGAGGAGGGGGAGGAGGAGGAGGAGGAGGACGCCCCCTTGGTCAGTCAGAAACACGTCCTGCGGCGGGCCGCCTCTGGCAAGACGGTCCACCTCGGCAGGCCCGCGCAGCAGCAACGGTCCGCCGAGGGGCAGCTCATTCGCCAGACGCGGTCCCAAAAGGCTGCGGAGGAGGCGGAGGCCGCCAAGGCTGCGGCGGCGAGGAAGCCGGTGAAGGCCGCGGGGGCGAGGAAGAAAACAGGTGCCTCCTCGTCGCCCAAGCGCGTCCCGACTCCACCTTCTTCCCCTCCTCCGGCAAGCGTCCACACGGGGTTTGCCTTCGACTTTGGGTCCCTCTGCCCGAGGGGGAAGAGGAAGGCAACAGAGGAGGAAGTGGATGACGAGTAAGTGTATGTTCCCTTTTGTCACCCCCAACCCCTCTCGCCGTGCTTCTCATCTCGATCTTTCTTCATCTTGGCAGGGACACGGAGACGCTGGCCCATCTAGTGAAGAGGACCAAGGTCTCGGCGGGCGGCCAGCCCTCGACTGGTGCTTCGGGCGTGCCACTGGTGGTGGTGAGCAGCCCAGACAGCAGCCCCCGAGGCAGCCCCCAGCGTGAGCTCGCTACTCACTTCCTCGTCGACATGTGTTGGGTAAGTGATGCACCGGCGCTGACCTTGTCGAGATTGTAGGAGGAGGACAGCAGCAGGAGGAGCTGCTGGGGGCCACTCCCGACGTGCCGCCCCCCTTGACCACGCCGCCCCGAGGGGCATCCCCGGCAAGGGCGCCGAGCACCGAGCCCATGCACACGGAGGAGGAGGAGGCGAACCCGGATGCTGGTGGCTCCTCCTTGGCGGACCCAGAGGACGTGGACGCCATCATCGAGGAAGTCGCCAAGGCCGCCGAAGAGGACGCCGAGAAGATCACCGCCGAGGAGGCCGCCAAGGATGGCGCCAAGGCCGCCGCTGCCGTGGAGGAAGCCAAGGATGGCGCCGAGGGGATCGCCGCCGAGGAGGCCAGCAAGGGTGGCGCCAAGGCCACTGTCGCCAAGGAGTCCGCTAAGGATGGTGCCGAGGGGCCTACCAGGGAGGCTGGCGAGGCCGCCGCTGGGGAGACAGAGGAGGCGACCAGCCTTCCTCCTCTGCCGCTTCCAGCTCCGGCAAGTACCTGAGGGTGAGCGACGACTTGTTCGTCCACTTTCCAGGTGCGTCGAGCACCAGGACGCTTGTCGAAGGGGAGGTGTTCGACGACGAGGTGCTTGCCGCCGCCGGCCTTGAAGTTGTCGACGAGCCGATCATTAGCGGCGAAGGTTCACCGGAAGAGAGGCTCCTCCGCGTCATGGGCGCCAGCTTCCGGAAGCTCCAGCCGCTCTATTGCGCTCGCCAGGACAAGGTGGACTCCAGATTGGCGGTCATGGACCGAGCCGAGGAGGAACTCAAGGCCCACGTCACTCAGATGAAGGCCTGGTTCAACGAGTCTCGGCAAGAGCTGGAGAATAGCCGGGCCCAGCTGGCGGAGGAGAAGGTGGCGCTGGTGCTGGAGAGGGCCGAGGTGGACAAGGCCCGGGACATGGTGAAGGACGAGGCCGCCAAGGCCGAGGCCGCACAGGTGCAGCGGCAGGCCGCCCTGGATTCCCAGGAGGAGGACCTCATCAAGCGCGAGGCAGACATCAAGGCCCAGCTCCTCGCCAGGGGCGAGAAGGTGGACGAGCTTGTCACGCAGCGGAACCAAGGGCTAGAGCAGAGGCACAAAGTGGCGCTCGATGCCCGAGCCCCAGTTCGCGCCGGCAAGGTCTCGGAGGCTGGGCGGGCCTTGACGTCTTGAAGGAGCAGGCCCTGAAGCTGTCCCAGGAGAAGGACACGCTCAACAGTGCTCTGACGGAGGCGCGGGGCACGGTCATCAGCAAGGCCGGGGAGCTCGCCAAGGCCAACAACTCCATCAAAGACCTCACGCTGAAGTTGGAGGGTATTGAGAAGGTGTTGTCGGAGGCCACAACCCGTGAGGGGACCCTAGCCAAGGCGCTGGAGACTGAGAAACAGCTGCGGAGGAATGAGGCCGCCAATCACCAGGATGTCGTGGAGGGCCAGAACCACTGGGTTTGCCGCCTCGTGGACGTCGCCGGTAGGCTCACCGCGCAACTGGTCGCCATGGGGATGCCTGGCGTGAGGTATGCCCCGGAGTGGAGCGGGTCCACCCACGCCAAGCTGACTGAGTTCTTCGAGGGTGTCCTCGGGGCCCTGGAGTAGCTTCACTCTGACAGGGCAGCTTGGCTGGCCGAGGAGTCTCGGCAGCTTTCCTGGGGTGCCATGACCAAGGTTCTCACCAAGGTGGCGTACTGGCACCACAACCTCGACTTCGACGCCGTGCTGGAGAGCTTGCCGGAGAGTATCAACCTCGCGCCGCTCAGGGAGCATATCAAGCCCATCATCAGCCATATCGACGGAATTCGGAGGCTGGAGGGCCAGCGCCGGGATTAGGCACCCCGTTTCTCTTTGCCGCTGCAGGTTCATGACCAAGACAGTATTTATCTTTAGTTAGAACTGCGGCGGCAATTGATGTAATATAACTCTGCAGCACTTTGATATTGTGCATGTTATTTTCCTGTTCAACCCTCCTTTGTATGTCCCCCCTACGTTCCTGGGTAGGCCCGTCGGCGCGTAAAACCAAGGCGACGTCGTGAGGACGAATCCCCATTGGCCTGCCGGGTGTGCTTGCTGCCGGACGAACCACCTTACCGCCCTTGACGTGGCCGCTCGATCTGTCGAGCTTGACTCGAGTCAGAGTCGAGAGCGTTGCCAATTGAGGAAGGCTACCTTGCCACTCTCGACGCGGCCGCTCGATCTGTCGAGCTTGACTCGAGTCAGAGTCGAGAGCATTGCCGATTGCGGAAGGCTACCCCGCCACTCTCGACGCGGCCGCGTTGAGCTGTTTAGCAGACTCGAAACAGAACAAGGGTGTTGCCAATCGTGGGAGGGCCCCTTTGCGTGCAGGCTTCTCATACATAGGGGAGATCGCCGAGGACGATAACCTTAGATAAAAGAGGAAATAACTCAAGCTCTGAATAACTTAGCTTTTCTGTTGCCGAGCTGGCATTGTCTCTCCAGCCGCCTTCTTCTCATCGACCGCAAGCGACGAAGAGCCGTCAGGCTCACAATCAGACCAGATTCTCACAATCGATCCCCTACCTAGGGCACCAAAGATGTCGGTGGGAAACGACACCTATGGGATCACAAGAATCCCTACTACGGTTGTGGGGCACGCGGTTGAGAGAAGAGCAGGTCTAACAGAGAGCACAAAGTTCGTTTACCCAGGTTCGGGCCGCGAGGTGTGTAAAACCCTAGTCCTACTTTGGTGGATGTATATTTGTGTTCTTGGAACTAGCTACGGGGTGTAACACGCTCTCAAAAAGCCAAATCCTTCTCAAAAAGCCGAATCCTTCTCAAAAAGTCAAATCCTTCTCAAAAAGCCGAATCCTCCTCCTGGTAGCCTTGGGCCTCCTTTTATAGGCAAAGGGGTTACCACAGTGGCACACAGGAGGTGGAACGGTGGAGGATGTGGCAAGGTTATCCCTTGCATTACAGGACAAGATGCATTTAATGCACTGCTTAGGTGTCCCCTCGCTTTATCGGGGATGGGGGTGAGGCCCGTCCCGTCCGTCGCTGCTCCTCCTTGCTTCGACACACGCCCTGGCCAGTGGTGCATGTGGTGCCATGTAGGCAGGCGGGCAGCTGTGGTGGCGCGGTGGTGGAGCTTCCACGAAGATCTGCATGCCGCCATGCAGGCGCTTGATGAGTTGGTCTGGGAGCGGTGCGTCGCCACGCAGGTGCCTGCCCAGCTGGTTGGGCTGGCAGCTGCATGCGGAAGGCCGTGGAAGCTTGGCCGATGTGAGCCTGGTGGCAGCCTCGTCGGTGTCTTTGGCGAGGACCTTGCTGGTTGGCCCGGCAAGGGTCTCTCTGCGTCGTGTCATCGTCCCCGGCAAGGGTCTTGCCGGGGGCCTTGGTAGCCTCCCTTGGCAAGGATCTTGCCGAGGATCGCTTGTCTTCTGGTCCTCATCTATCCTTGAGTATGTCTTCACAAAAATCTGCATACCACCACAGAGGTGCCTTCCCGAGCCCTGGCCCCACGTTGGCGGCGTGGGCGGCCGTGGGCTCAAGGGTGGCTCTCTCTATTGGTGCGGGGCGGGCTACCCCGGCAAAGATCTTGCCGGGGCCGCTGAGGTTGCCCCAGCAAAGGTCTTGCCGGGGGAACCCGCTCTGTCCCTCTGCTCTTCGTGTTCTTGGTCTTGGCGTTGCTCTGGTCGTCTCACGCTTTGGTCTTACCTTGGCTCACCTCCCTGCCCTGCCTAGTGTGGCCGCGGGCGTGGCTCTGACTACCCGTGCACAGGTATAGGGGTACAAAAAGTGCACCCCTCTTTTGTACACCGACAGTGCACCACTACTAACAATTTTTTTTATTTTTTCCAAAACTAGTAATGGCGCACCAGGGCATAGTGCGCCATTACTAGTTTTAACTAGTAATGACGCACCATACACTTTGTGCGCCACTACTAACAATTTTTTTTACTTTTTTTTTCAAAACTAGTAATGGCGCACCAGGTTATAGTGCAACATTACTAGTTCAAACTAGTAATGGCGCACCACAACCACGGTGCGCCACTAGTAACCTGGGAGCAGCAGGATATTTTGGACAGCCACCTACCACACTCACTTTCCCCACTTCATTCTCTCCACCTCCTCCTCCAAGCTTGTCTCGGCTGCCTCCTCCTCCTCACCTCATTTGCACCATAGATTCACCCAAATTAAGTGGTTAAATTTCCTATTTTTGATAGGTAAGTAAGGGGAAAGGTTTCTTTATGTTGTAGATCAACTTTTTTCTCCCTCTAGCAACATGCACATGCACTTTTTATGGCCTAGATCTTCGTATGTTTTTGGTGTTGCATATGTTTGTGGTGTTGCATATGTTTTTGTTTGTAGGTACCGGTATTTGAAATGCGATAGTTGCCAACACTTTGCCGGAATGTTGATTCATTTCCGTTTCGGCGAGAATTTGGCACTATGCATTCTTTTTTGTCCTATTTTTAGGCAAAGTCATGCCAAAAATTTTGGTTCTAAAATATCGTTTTGCTCTACCCATGGCGACCATGGTCCATACGATGACCGAAGGCATCGTGAATAGGATTTTGAGCTCATGAGGCGAGATTCTTCAAAAGAACGAGACGGAGATAAGATGTCCGTGTCGAGGATGCAAGCTGAAGAGCCTTATCGACCCGGATTCCGTACAGGTGCGGGACCACCTGCTCTTGCTTGGTTTCATGGATGGCTATCGGTGGCAAGGTTATGTAGATGACTATGAAGTCGTCCATGGGGGCCGGGCAAGAAATGAGGAAGGGCAGCAGGACAACCGCGGCGAGGGCGGGCGAGAAGGCGAAGAATCTCCAGGACATGATCACGAAGTAGGTGCAGTACACAGTCATCATGTAGAAGATGTCGGACATGATGATGAGGAAGGTCAAGACGAAGGGCATGATCATGAAGATGAAGATGCCGGAGCAGACGATGATGGACCATCGATGGGCTGGGTGCAGGACCCTCATATTCAAGAGCTGCTTCTCAAGCAGACGGATAACGCAAGAGCTACCGCCCGAGAGAAAGCCCAGCTGGATCAAGCTGGAGATAGGCGGTTACTTCATTGTATGAAGGATGCAGGCCGAGGATATCCGCTGAAAGTGCGCTCATGGCTCGGAGATGAAGGTAAAACACAAAATGGTAGCGCATGCTTCGACGAGAACATGTTATTCTGGTACGAACGTCTTCCCAAGGGGAACAAGTGCCCGACCAGTTTCGAGGAGGCGAAGAAAATCGTGTGTCCTCTGGATATACCGCACGTGAAATACCATGTGTGCATGAACAATTGCATCATTTATCGGGACGAGCACACAGAGTCTACCATAGGTCCGGTTTGCGGCGTCACTTGATACAAGAAGAGGAAGAAAGCTCCTCGAAAAGTGGTGTGGTACTTTCCGATCACTCCTCGTCCGCAGTGGTATTTCACGGACCCTAAGCTAGCAAAGCTCCTACGTTGGCACGCGGATAGGGAGGAGAAGAAGCGAGAAGATGACAGAAATGATCCGGAGATAAATAAAAAAGACAAGATGCTGAGTCACCCTAACGATGCAAGCCAGTGGCAAGCGTTGAACTTCGAACACCCAGAATTTGGGGACGATCCAAGGAACATCGTGCTAGGCATGAGCACCGATGGAGTCAATCCGTTTGGCAGCCAGAGAAGCACACATAGCACCTGGCCTGTGTTTGTGTGGATGTACAACCTTCCCCCTAGTTGTGCATGAAGAGGAAGTACATTCACATGAGTATGCTAATTGAAGGACCGAAACAACCAGGGAACGACACCAATCTGTATCTGGGGCTGCTGAACGAGGAGCTAGACACGCTGTGGAAAATGCCAGCCAATACATGGGACGCCGCAGAGAAAGAATATTTCCTTATGAGAGCCGCACTGCTCATGACGGTGCACGACTATCTCGGTTCGGATATGTCGCGGGGCAGGTGGTCCACGGATTTTACGGATCGTCGGCGCATGGATGACACAATGTATCGCCAGCTAGATAGAGATCCCGGGTCTTCGAAAACCGTGTTCATGGGACATCGAAGGTGGCTTCGCGACGATGACTCATGGAGAAAACGCAAGGATCCGTTCAATGGTGAAACCGAACCCGAAGAGCGCCAGCGTCGAGGAGCGGCGAGAAATAGATGAGCTGTTGAAAAATTGGAAAGAGTGCGGGCAGGGGAAGAAGCGAAAGCGCCGAGCAGCTGCTGAAGGTATGGGAAGCGAGGTCATTTTACGGGACTTGTTGTCTTGGAAGATCCTCCGTGTGCCTCATAGCCTTGATGTCATGCATATCATGAAGAACGTGTGCGAGAGTCTACTTGGTACCCTGCTCAACATGCTAGAGAGGACCAAAGATGGGCCGAAAGCAAGGGCAGACTTCAAATCAATGGGCATCAGGGAGGAGCTTCACGCTAATAATGATGATGATGATGAGGCGAAGCAGGACACGAAAAGTCGTCGCAAAGGCAAAAATGCCAAGAAGATCGGAAATGACTACCCTCCCGCGTGCTTCACTCTAAGTCAGAAGGAGATCGAGCAGTTTTTCACCTGCCTCGTAGGAGTAAAACTTCCTTACGGTTATGCGGGGAAGATAAGAAGATACCTCGACTCAGCGAGCGAAGTTCAGCGGGATGAAGTCTCACGGTATCGCGTCTTGATGATCTGAGATACTTCGGTGGCAATCCGTGGGATCATGGGCCAGCGCACGTCCGTGAAAGCGCTATTTGGCCTATGCAATTTTTCGACGTCATCTCGGAAGTCGGTTGGCGTGAGGCAACTTCGAAGGCTCTGAGGAAGAGATCGTGGTGATACTATCGAGCTTGGATGTACTCCCCGCATTCTTGACGTTATGGTGCATCTCTGGTCCATATCGTGGATGATATTATCCATCTCGGGCCGACGTTCCTACACATCATGATGTCGTTCGAAAGGATGAATGGTGTCATCAAAGGATACGTTCGCAACATGTCACGTCCATAGGGAAGCATAGCCAAGGGCTTTCTGACCGAAGAGTGCATCTCCTACTGCATGAATTATCTAGGCATCGAGAACCCCATTGGTCTGCCCATCAATAGGCACCTCGACAGGCTCGCTGGATGGGGTCACCATGATGGTCGTCGCGAAATGCATGTCGACTTCGAGGGTCGACTCGCCAAATTTGAAAGAGCAAACCTTGTCGCTCTACAACACATAGACGTGGTCGATCCTTGGGTGGTAGAGCACAAAACCTTTATTGAGAAGACGTACAATGAACGAGGCCAGTAGAGGACGGACGGAGATATAATCAAAGAGCACAACTCATGTTTCACGCATTGGTTCAAGGAGAAGCTTCTGTCGTACCGTGGACATGAGGATTCTTCCGTGGAAGAAAAACTCATATTCACCTTGTCACAGGGCGCCGAGCACAACCTGATGACCTATGAGGCATACGATATCAACGGCTACACATTCTACACCGAGGACAAGGACATGAAGAGCGATGGTTATCAGAACTCCCGGGTAACAATGGAATCCTACACCGGTAACGACAAGGACGGATACTACAGATGGATCGAGGAGATCTGGGAGCTGAGCTACGCTAGAGAGAAGGTCCTGATGTTCCGTGTCAGATGGGCCAAGAGCGTCCTAAAAGAAGACCGGTATTTCTCCACCATATTTATACCCGAAGCCAAATCCAAGATCGCGGGCGCAAACGTCACCGCAACAAATGAGCCATGGGTACTGGCTTCCCAAGTGGACCAATGCTTCTTCATTACCGACCCGTCAAAGCCCAGTCGTGTTGTCGTGAGGAGAGGAAAAAGGAAGATCATCAGAATGGATGGATTCGCCAATGAATAAGACTTCGACAAGTACGGCGACCCGAAGATGGAACATGACGACGACGATGAAGTGCCATACACCACAAGAAGAAGCAGGACCACCCTACCTAAAGGACGTCCGTTCAAGAGAAGAACTCCATTTGCGAAAAAGATGGGCAAGAACATTGTGAAAAGATAGCTAGCTAAGATCGATTGTATTTAAATTTTAGTCTTCATTTATCGAATGCATTTCAACATATGGAAATGATATTTCTTCTGTTCTAGTCCTCATGAATATTTATTTATGTTTATTTTGGTATTTATGTTTATTCTGGTATACCAATTTTTATTTAGGTTTATTACGGTATTGAATTTCTAACTCACAAAAAGTATTGAATTTGTTAATATTTTTGAACTCATGAATATTTTTAAATTTCATGGGCATGTTTTGAATTCATGAATATTTTTCAAATTTGATGATATTTTTCATATTCATAAATATTTTACCAATTCACAAATGAATGCAACTAAAATCCAAAAACAAATTTGATGATATTTTCAAATAACAAATTTGATGATATTTTCAAATAACAAATTTGATGATATTTTTCATATTCAAAAAATATTTTCAAATAACAAATTTGATGATATTTTTTCACATTCATAAATGTTTTCAAATTTGATCGTCATTTTCTAAAAAAAATATTAGATGCAACTAAAAATCCAAAAAAAAGTTACTAATGGCGCACCAGGAGAAGGTGTGCCATTGCTATCAAGGTACTTATGGCGCAACCCTAGGAGGTGCGCCATTGGTATACCAATTTTTATGATATTTTTTCAAATACTTTCAAATAACAAATTTGATGATATTTTCAAAAAACAAATTTGATGATATTTTTTCATATTCATAAATATTTTCAAATAACAAATTTGATGATATTTTTTCACATTCATAAATGTTTTCAAATTTGATCGTCATTTTCTAAAAAAATATTAGATGCAACTAAAAAAAGTTACTAATGGCGCACCAGGGGAAGGTGCGCCATTGGTATACGTATGTTTATGGATCACCCCTAGATGGTGCGCCATTGCTAACCCTCCCCCACTCGACTTACTCCCCTCTCCTTCTGGCCTCTCTCCCTCCCTCGCCAGATCCACCGCCGTCCGCCCGCGCCGGCTCCACCGCGGCCACCCTGCCTCCTCGTGCCGCCGTCAGCCCGCGCCCTCTCCACCGCGCTTCCCCTCGCCCTCTCCGCCCTCTTCTCTCCCCCAGAGCCCAGAAAGCCTCGCTGCCGTCGCCCCGTCTCCTCCCACCTGCCTCCAGACCGCTGCCGCCGCTGCAGCCATCCCCAAGGTGAGCTATCTGGGCTAGGGTTCACCGCAAGCAAAGAAAGAAAGAAAGAAATCACCCCCGCCCCTTTGCTGAATGTCTTGTTGTTCCTCAGGTCCTTGTTCGCGTCGCAGCCGATCTAGGAGGGGGACTGCACCGGATCCACCTCGTCTTCTTCCTTGGGCCGCCGTCGTCTTCCTCAACTCCGGCCACCTCAACTCCAGTCTCCGCTCCACCTCTGCTTGCTGTTGCGCCTCCCCGGTGAGCTCCCTGGTTCAGTACACTAGTCCTATTGTCTTTGACTACTTGATCATGTTATCTTACATTGATTATGACTGCCAATCAAGTATTCGGGCACTTGTGTGTTCTAGTTCTTTAGATATTAATTTTTTAAAAATCGAAGCCTTTATTCCGGGACAAGTATCAGATCTCTAGCTGATTTTTTTGAGGTTATCTCTACCTGGATTCTTGTTGGCTGTAAGATAGGAGTTTCAAGTATAACAGTATTGAATATTTAAAGAACATTGCATTTTTGCGACAATAGGCAGACTTTGAAGACTCAGCTATTATATGTGTATAATAATAGTAGCATGTGATTAACGTACTATTGCTCCCTTTGAGGTATCATTGATAAGAGCTTGTAATATGTTGTAACATATAATTTCCTTAGTTGTTTATTTCTCTCTTTGAATTATCACTGTGCTCAACTACACTCAAATGTTGTTCATACTGCAATTGCATGACTCCTATGGACAAGCAGTAAAACAGGGAGTACACAGACAATTCATGTGTTGTGTGGATAGTATGCTGCTATGGGGGAACTAGGTTAGCAGTCCTTCATTTTATCTAGGTTGTTTTGGCAAGGTCATCCAGTATCTATTTCCACAAGTGATCTGTGTTTTTCAGTTCAAACAGATGTGCAACTCTTGTTGTAATTTTTCTGCATATGTGGCACTGCATGCCATCTTATGAATCTGGTCAATCTTGTTGCTTTGCTTTCCCTATTGTTGCTAATCTTTCTGATTCACTATTTTGATATGTGCGCTTGGGCATCCACAAAAATTGACAAGAAACTTAGTCCCTTTATTTTATGATGATGCACCATATTATGTATATATATATTCCTAATGCTAGCACCATTCATAATCTTACGGAACATAGAGGCAGAATTATACATATCAATTTTTGCTAGCACCATAGCAGCTAGCATTGAGACACATTTAAGCTCATTCTTCAATTCTAGTCATATTTGGTATATCT
Source organism: Aegilops longissima (assembly GCA_021605205.1). Classification (NCBI taxonomy): domain Eukaryota; kingdom Viridiplantae; phylum Streptophyta; class Magnoliopsida; order Poales; family Poaceae; genus Aegilops; species Aegilops longissima. Next base: position 252,285,323 of record CM038677.1, on the reverse strand, counting down.
CTTTAGTTTAATAAGTAAATGTACATTCAGTCAGCCAAAGTCATACTAATTAGTAGATGATGAAAAACAGTTCGTTTTCATACATAATGTTGTATGTTGCCCATTCTTGATGGTTGCAGTTGATCACAGGATCACAGTGGTGTTTTTGTTGATAAATGTGTTTCTGCTGTCCATTGTGATATCTGTCCTGGAATGTTCTGCCTTTCATTTCGATACTGATGTTCTGAGATCCATGTAGGTGCACCTGAACGCCAACATATGGCAAGACTGAGTCGTTCCTTGTGGTTCCAAGGCAGTTCGCTCGCAGGCTTATGCCTGGTAAATTATACCATAGGGAATTTGACAAAGCATGTTAGTTACTCAAATTCCAAACCAGAGACAGGCAACAAACAGGGCATCTGGACATTATTCAGTTGCAAATTTATCTTGAAGTAGATTGAGATTTCATTATGCTTCATTACAAACCTTCAAGCCAAGATCACGTGTTGTCATTTGAATGGTTCTTGGGGTGGGATAATAATTTTGCAGGTACCCTGAGAGGCCCTTGAGTTTGCCGGAATGTCGATTAACTTCCGTTCCGGCAAATTTGGGTACTCCATATGTCCTATTTTCAGCAAAGGTCATGCTGAAATTTTCCGTGAATTTTAGCATGACTTTGCTAAAAATAGGACATATGAGGCACTTGCGACTAATGCATGGGCCGGGGTATCTTAGTACTTAATTAAGTCTGACAAATGGTGTTATATGGGGTACCTAGTTGAAATGTCTCATGGTGTTATATTTGCAAATGCAAGTGTTGAGATGTCTATTTTGTGTTAATTAGATAAAAAGATTAGGGTGTGCAGATAACAGTTAACTTAGTTAAGTCTGACAAATACAGTTTGGACTGGTAGAAAGTAGAATGCACCATAAGCCTGGTTATATATGCACTATCACGTTAGGCTCAATTGTGAAATTTTTGATATGTGGCGTCCCTTTATTCTTGCTGCATTAAACACATATGCTGAATTCGTGTGTGGACAAACGAAACCATGAGTCGTTTATAGTTCAGGAAAAGAATGTTATCATTATTGTTTGGGGGTTGAAATAATTTGTTTGTTGCACTTTGTGCACTACTTTTAAATGGAGATACTAGATTAGCATTTTGAGGTATCCCATTAAATATTATTCATTACTGCCCGCTCTTAAATTTTTTTGCACAACTAATATGCAACTGCCATAGGTGGCAATAGAGCCAAGTGATTAGGCCCAACTTAGAATTCTCCTTCCCTTTTCTGTCAGCACTTGCATGTCACTGTTGGCTATTTTTTTTAACTATTACGCCATACTTGATCGGGTATATTATTAGAAGATACCCATATGCCGTCACCCTTGAAGCCTTGCGGGCATTTGCAGCCCTTAGCTTGTTCATTCTGTAGATTTCCAAAATTCAGTTTTGTACCGCACATCGAAGCCCCAAGAAAGAAAACTGCAATCTGAAACAGATGATCAATTTTCAGCCCTTGGATTAGTTTAGCATTTTTCACACACTCAGACACCCTTGCTTGCCATGTGTGTGAGAGAGATAGTGAGAGGACACAAGAACAAGGGGGTTAGGAAGGGACTTGGACCTTAGCAACAACACACTAACAGGTTCCATCCCAAAACACCTAGGCAATACCACAAACATCTCTCAATTGTTCCTTGACAATAACCAACTTTTTGGCGACATTCCTCGAGAATTAGGTTATCTGGTCAACTTATAGATCTTGTTCCTTGACAATAACCAAATTTTTGACCAAACTTTTTTCCTATTTAGAGCGAAACATGGCCCACAACGATGAGGCCGGCAGTTTGGGCAAGGCATTCTGGGGGCTGTCCCAGGAGATGGAGGAAGAACCTCACCGCTATGAGGACGCCGCGGAAGACACCGATCCTGACTACACAACCCCTAGTGGCGTCGGGGATGACTCCACTGATGGTGCCGCCGAGGATGCCACCACTGATGATGGCAGCGCACGCACAGATGGCAGCCAACTAAAGAGGCTACAGAAGGACTGGCACCCGAACGTGCTCGGCACCGTCAAGGAGGAATTTACTGAAGTGTCCTCCAGTGGGAATCCAACGGCTCCCAAAGAATTAGTCAAGGGGTACACGGGACAGCTCGGGTGCATTCTCCGGAGCACCGTCTCGATCAACATCGAGAACCTAAGTCATCGTGACCGAGGGAATTTGCGCAACCTCCTCATCACGAAGCTGCACGAACGATACAAGTTCCCCGCTGACTTCGCAAACACACGCCTCTCAGGGAATAAAGCGAACAGTGCCGCCCACACGAAGATGAGCACAGCCCTGGCTACTTGGAGAGCCTCCCAAACAAATCCTTCGATCAGCGAAGATGACTATCTGGAGTTCAAGGTCAAGTGCGAGAGCAATGCAACTGCGGAATCAAGTTAGTGGGGGAAAGATATTTGTGACTTGAACTTAGGGGTCCACAACCTCGGTCCCGACAGTTACAGAGTGGCGGAACCTATATGGGAGGAGCACGCGGAGCGTGCCGAGCAAGGCCTACCGCCCCTCTTCAATAAATACCGTGACAAGCACACCAGGAACTTTCTCGGGGCCAATACAAGGTGGACCAGGTAACAAAGGTGCTTACCACGGATCTGAAGACCAAGGTGCTTGAGCTTTTTTTGGTAAGGTATACCCCCCTCCCCCGCATAATTAGCTCCATATGGTTGCATTCTAATTAATGAAGCCAAATTTCTAAATGTTTCACGTTCCTTCCGCAGGACAATGAAAGCAGTAGGGCGGGGTCGTCTAAGAGCTCCCCTTCGGACACCACTTTAAATAGGGTGTTGAACGTAATGAAACACAAGGATAAGCTCAGTAAGTCGTCGTCAGCTGGTCGTGTGGTCGGCAAAGGCTTGTCCACGAAATGGTCAGAGTACTATACCGCTGGGCGAAAGGAGAGAAAGACTAGCTCGGAAAGCCAGGAGTGCGAGGTTCAAGAACTCAAGGCACAAGTGGCGTGGATTCCGGAGATAGTCGAAGAGCAAGTGCGAGACCAACTGGGAGCGACGATCACTGCCATTGTGCCTACCTTGATTGAGGGGCTGCAGGCGTGGATTGCGGGCGGCCAATAGGGGCCGCCCCCGATTCCCAGCTTCACGGGAAGCAACTCGCACAACGCGCCTGCCGCGCCATTGGTGTCTCCAGCGAAGGAGGCATTGGTATCTCCAGCGTCGGCGCCGGCATTGGAGCTTAATGCACCCTGGTGTGGGAGGAATACGCCGGCCGGTACCTCGGCAGTAAGCGGCCCCTCCGTCACTTGCACGCCGCCATTGGCGGTGCCTCGACATTAGCCGAGCTCGACGCCATCACGGTAACTAAGCGTCTCGGCCGATGACTTCATCTCCTTGCCTTTGACTGGGCACCCCTGACGCCCTACATGTTTTCGTAGGGCGCCGCCGACGTTCCATGCACTCTCCTGCACTTCGTGAACGGAGAATTGGTCGATGTCGCCAAGTCCAGAATCGTTCAACCGGGCAGCCACGTGTTCCATGGTAATCCGATGCCACCCACCCTGTATAGGGTTCAACTGGTTCGGGTGCTACCGTGCTGCGACAACTTGTTACCTCCGTATCGACCCCATGGAGCCAACGAAAATGATGTGATGACCCTCAGCGCCTGCATAAGCTGGAACATGCTTTGGCCGAAGAGCCAGATTCGTTTGGGGGCGGGGGACACCAGCCCACAGACAACACCGCCAGTCGTGCTGGCGCCAAGCCATGGCAAGACCCCCGCAACGCTACCGGACATGCCGGACATGCATATGGCACAGGATCCGGATGACGACGACGACGTTACATTTACCAACGTCGATAAGTACTTCAACAAACATGGGTACGGTGACGAATTCTTGGGGCCTCCTTCTCAAGAACCCAACCCTGCAAAAGACGATCGCGATCTAGCTGGTTCCACGGAGAAACCCAATTGCAACAGGCATCGTCTGGCGTTCAGTTCTCAGGAGACGCCTCCAGCTGCCGCCTTCACCGAGCCTCAGATAGCCGAGGTGCGAAATATTATCAGCCCCAACACACTCAAGAAGGTGGTCTCTGAGTAGAACTCGATCCCACTACAGCAGAAGAAGAAGGGCTGGAAAAGAAAAACTAATAGGGGTGCGAGCCAGCCGGCGCCGAGTACGATCTGTGCTCAGGACGGGCCACCTTCACCTAAGGATATCTCGAGCAGGGTGCATGTGGCGGGTAGGCCGATGGTACCGACTAATCTTCTCAATGCTGCAACCGGTGCTATGCGGAGTCTGCATGACAGTGTTCTTTCTTTGGAGAAGCAGCGTGTAACGCCCCGGATACAACTTTCCGTATTCGTAACTCCGACTCTTGCCTTTTCCGGAGATGCTACATGATATTTCCTTCGTGGTTGGGTTTTTGTCTGTTGTTTTGCATTTTGTTCTTGTTATGCATCTCATCTCATAGCATCATGCGCATTGCATCGGCATCGTTTTCATAAAACTTGCATCCGTTCGTGTTCCACCGTTTCTCTCCGTTGTCCGTTCTGAGCCCGTCCACACTTGCACGCGCCCGCGGCACCTGCGAAATATTATTTTATTAGTGGCATAAAAATGTTCTCGGAATGGGTTGCAACTTGTCATGCGGTCTTATTATAGTGTAGACAGGCCGCCTGCCAAGTTTCGTCGCATTCGGAGTTCGTTTGACTGCCCAACCGTTATATTTATAACCGCGATATAGTCGGCCTAGCGTCAGACGTTTTCGGTATCCGGAAGCTGCCACCGGTCGCTCTGTTTCTCTCTCTTCTCAGCTCGAGGCATTCCACAGTCCACCTGCAGCCATCTAACCCCCTCGCGTCCGGAACCGCCCGATCGCGATCCGAGGTTCCCAAACCCTCCTAACCCCTCTAACCCTAGCCACCTACCCTATATAATCAACCCCTAGTCCATTTTGGGCATCTCCTAGCCCTTCCCTACCTCCTAGCCCCTCCTCCTCAGATTCGCGCCCGACCACAGCCCCAGAGCCACTTGGCGCCGCCATCACGTCGCCCTGCCTCCTCCAGCGCCCCCATCCGCCCGAGCCAGCCAGCCTCCAGCAAGCCCATCTGGGCCCGGGTCGGCCCGACCCGCGCCGCCCCGCTCCCCACCTCGCCCGCACCTCCAGCTCGGTGCCCGGCGTTTCCGCCCGCCGTCGTCGCCGCGGCAACCCAGCGGATCCCGCTGCCGGCCTCCTCCAGCCGTCGCCGGAGCGCCCGTGCCGCCCTGCCAGGTCGCCGCCTCCCTCTCTCCCGTCTCCTTCCTCTTCTTCTCTCTCTCTCTCAGATCCCTCTCTCTCCTTTTCCAGGAACTGCCGCCGCCGCCCTAGGTCTCGCCGCCGACGCCGGGAACGGGTCCCCGACCACGACCTCCACCGGATCCGGCCACCTGCGACCCCGTTCCGACCTCCCCACGCCTCCCCATCGCCGTTGACCGCCGTCCTCCGTTGCCGTCGGATGCTGGCGCCGCCAGCCTTGCCCTCGTTCGGGAGAGGACACGACCGCGTCGCTCCTGGGCCGCGTCGCCAGCGCCAGGAGGGCCCAGCCTCCTCCGCGTCGCCAGGCCCAGCCGGAGCCTCTCCCTCCTCGCCATCCTGGGCCTCAACCCATGGTGAGCACCCAGAGCCCAGCAGTTTCGGCCCGTGTCTTGTTTTTTTCTCTGGACGAATTTAGCTATTATCCGTAGACTTATCAGTTTTACAGAAAACCCCCTAGATTTCATGCATGTAATAACTAATTAACCGTAGCTCCATTTTAAATAAACTTTATATGTAAATGGGGTGGAAAAATACCTAGATTAACATGGTCCACTTTATGTTGCTGTTTAACAACTCTAAAATTGTGTTTAGGGCAGAACAGTACCGAATCTAAAATATTGCTCATGAGGATTTTCCAGAATTGTTGTTTCTTATTTCCGGCCTCATTTAAACTTGCCTAAATAGTTAGTTTATTTATGCTTCACCCCTTGCCATGTTTAAAAACATTTAATATTGTTGTGTACCTAAACGAGATCAAACTAAACATTTGCATGTGGTGTTTTGTCAATATGCAACTCGTTGCATATTGAGCTCCACTTAATTGGTAGTATTGTTTGTTGCACTTTGCCATGCCATGCCTCATTAAACCGGACATGCATCATACTTGATTGTGCACCGTGCCATGTTTATGCTTGTGCATTTATCATGTTGTTTGTTTCTTTCCGGTGTTGCTTCTTGGTTCCGGTAATGTTGCGATTGTGAGGATTCGTTCGACTACTTCCGTTCGTCTTCTTCATGGACTCGTTCTTCTTCCTTGCGGGATTTCAGGCAAGATGACCATACCCTCGAAATCACTTCTATCTTTGCTTGCTAGTTGCTCGCTCTTTTGCTATGCATATGCTACGATGCCTACCACTTGCTATATCATGCCTTCCATGTTGCCATGTAAAGCCTCTAACCATCCTTTCCTAGCAAACCGTTGTTTGGCTATGTTACCGCTTTGCTCAGCCCCTCTTATAGCATTGTTAGTTGCAGGTGAAGATGAAGTTTGTTCCTTGTTGGAACATGGTGATGTTGTTCCTTGTTGGAACATGTTTACTTGTTGGGATATCACAATATATCTTATTTAATTAATGCATCTATATACTTGGTAAAGGGTGGAAGGCTCGGCCTTATGCCTGGTGTTTTGTTCCACTCTTGCCGCCCTAGTTTCCGTCATATCGGTGTTATGTTCCCGGATTTTGCGTTCCTTACACGGTTGGGTGATTTATGGGACCCCTTGACAGTTCGCTTTGAATAAGACTCCTCCAAGAAGGCCCAACATTGGTTTTACCATTTGCCACCCAAGCCTTTTTCCCTTGGGTTCTGCAGACTCAAGGGTCATCTTTATTAACCCCGGGCCAATGCTCCTCGAGTGTTGGCCCAAACTAGAGTGCTTTGTAGCGCCCCTCAAGGAAACTTGAGGTCTGGTTTTAGTTGTGCGGACTGCTCATCCGGTGTGCCCCGAGACCGAGATATGTGCAGCTCCTATCAGATTTGTCGGCACATCCGGGCGGCTTTGCTGGTCTTGTTTTATTGTTGTCGAAATGTCTTGTAGTCCGGGATTCCGAGACGATCGGGTCTTCGGTAGAAGGAATATCCTTCGTTGACCGTGAGATCTTATAATGGGCTAAGTTGGGACACCCTGCAGGTATTATCTTTCAAAGCCGTGCCCGGTTATGAGGCGATGGGAATTTTTAATGTCGGTTGTAGAAAACCCGAAGTTGATCTTAATTAAAATACATCAACCGCGTGTGTAACCGTGATGGTCTCTTCTCGGCGGAGTCCGGGAAGTGAACACGGTGTTGGAGTTATGGTTGACGTAGGTTGTTCTAGGATCACTTCTTGATCATAGTTGTTCGACCGTGCTTTTGCCTTCTCTTCTCGCTCTCATTTGCGTATGGTAGCCACCATATATGCTAGTCGCTTGCTGCAGCTCCACCTCACTACCCTGTCCTACCTTTAAGCTTAAATAGTCTTGATCTCGCGGGTGTGAGATTGTCGAGTCCCGTTGACTCACAGATACTTCAAAACCAGTTTGCGGTGCCGATGAAACCGTGCGGTGGCGCATCCGAGCTCAAGGAGGAGCTCGATGAAGATCTTGTTCTTTGTGTTGTTTCGTTTGAGCTTGATCAAGAGTGGAGCCAGTTGGGACGATCGGGATCTGTGTAGCTTTTGGGGTAGTCTTCTTTTATTTTGGTTCCGTAGTCGGACCTTGATTGTATCTGTATGATGTAATGCTTTACTCATGTATTGTGTGAAGTGGCGATTGTAAGACAACTATGTATCTCTTTCCCTTATGTATTACATGGGTTGTGTGAAGATTACCTCATTTGCGACATTGCTTTCAATGCGGTTATGCCTCTAAGTCGTGCTTCGACACGTGGGAGATATAGCCGCATCGAGGGCGTTACAAGTTGGTATCAGAGCCATCCCCGACTTAGGAGCCCCCTACTTGATTGAATCGCTGACTTTGTTGAGTCTAGAAAAAATGTTTTGAGTCTTAAGATTATATATATCGGAGAGTAGGATTCTTTTTACTCCTCAGTCCCTTCGTCGCTCTGGTGAGGCATCCTGACGTAGAAGTTTTGACTCTTTCTCTTCTCAAATTTCACTAAATTTTTTTAGGATCACGCGGGTATCTTGGAATCGTTCCGATGGTTTTGTGACGAGAACATTGTTCTTGGTGCCTCCTGACATTTAGGGGTTGTGGCAGTGTCCCGGGGAGTTGAGCTCCAAGGTGTTGTCGTCACAATTTTATCGTTGCGATTCGGAATACGAGCTTTGCCGACATCGAAAATCTCTTTTATGTAGTTGTTGGTGAGATAACCTCGATAACCCGATCTTCGGGCGAGCTCGAGAGTATTGCCATGACTCGTATAACGGATGCTTTTCGAAGGTCGAGGTAAACGATTTCTGAAGGTTTCTTGGTTATGTGTTGAAGGATGGATACAACTGGATCTAGGTATTGTTAGTTTGGGTGATATATTTTGTGTCCCCTGTATCCCCAACACCTGATTGCATAACCAGAAAGTTTCGGGAGTTTATAGGTGGGAATTCAAGTATCTCGTGAGATATCTTACCAACACACACATGATACGATATGGGATCTATCATATGTTTGTTTCCGGCTTATTCTGCAAGCCAAATCCTTTGTTTTTGTTTTGTTTTGTGGTATTCAAGTTGCTTCAATGCCAAGTGTTGATTCCATACCTTATTCTAAACGGTGTTCTCATATTTCTATGTGGATGCTAATCCTTCTTGCTCACCAAGGTCGTCTTTTCAATCCTTTCCAACCGTGTGCTTCTCTCCAATTAAATCCGATCATTCCAACATTCGCAAGATCAATTCTAAGCTTTTTCTCAATGGTGTTCGTTTCATCCGACCCAAGTTGTTTTTGTTTTCCCACCCTCCCACCCTTTTTTCTTCAAGGACTCAGATTTCTTAATCAAGTATCCATTTTATTGAGTGAAGTTTCTTCATTCTTTTCTTTCAATGTTTTATCGGGTGATTTCTCATGAAGACGCTAAGGAAGCTTCAACCTTATCATTGTTCCATTCTAATTTTCTTCTCCGGTGGATTTAATTCAAAATTTCGGTGTTGATCTTATCCCTTTTCCTCTTTTCACAATGCTTTCGTTTGCCAGTGCCCCCTAATCATTCACCTCTCGTTATTCATTTGTTCCGGAGTGCTGAAGATTATCTCAGAAGATTCGTGTTTTCATTCCTAATCCATGCAAGATTTCTCGTAGTTTTTATCCCTTTTGAGCCATTTAATTCTACCGGTGCAATATCTATTTCAAACAATTGTTCAACGGTGGTTCTTTTGAGTGGGCCCTAACCCACGGGTCTTTTCCCAGGATCTTACCTGACTCTTTTATTTTCCCGGAGCTATTCCCAAATTCTTTTCGAAGTTTGACGTAAGAATGAATTATCATCAGTCATGGTTTTATCCAAGATCTTTCAAATTCTTTTCATCGTTGGTTCAACCTTTCTAATTTTCATCCCGGAGTATCTCAACAATTCATGGTGATGTTTCTCATCGTCATTCTCAACATTTGAAGACCGAAGAAGAGTTTCTCTTTAATCTTGCTCCATTCTCTTCAAGATTCATGGTTCTAGCTTCGTGCCATCCTCTCATAATTGTTTTAGATTGTGAGAAATCTTTTCACCCATCCGGAGCAATTCAGGAGTCTTTTCAGTTTGATTCTTCTGAGCCCATCATCTCAGAATTATTCATTCCAGCTTTCAGCTCTTGTTCCCCAAATCTTACCGGTGCATCATTCAAGTATTATCTAACCAGCTCGGGATCTCTGCGTTCACTTGTATCTAAATCCCCTCAAATATCTTCATTTGTTTTCCAATTCTTCCTGGTGAATTGTGCCTTTGCTACTTTCATTTTCAATTCTTACGGTGGTTCGTTCAAGAGTTCTCTTCCTTCGTTATTATATAGATTCGTTCGTCCTTCCCAAATCCTACCGGTGAATTGTTGAAGACCTTCTCAAGTTTGCGCTATATCTCTATCTGTAATCATTTTTCAACGGGAATAAGTAGTATGCCAAATCCACTGCTTGTCATCTATTTAATTTGATGAAGGATAAGCATACAATAAATCTTATTCTTATTTCCTCGAGTTGATTAATTCTTTTCTTCCGGAGATTGTTCATGATGAAGTAATTCTAGTTAAGTGTTTTCATCTTTTCTTTTCCGGAGTTCCAAGTCCTCTCGGTTATATAATCGCGAAGCTCCAACTTAATCATTGCAAGGTTTCAACCTTGTGTCTTCAACTTCTCTTTCTTTTTATCATCCTTTTATTACCGGAGTTCTTCGTGGAGGTTCTACATGGTGGTTCGTCAAGGATTCTTTTCATTCTTCAATTGTTCTCAAGATTTCTCTCGACGTTATGATCCGTCAAGCTATACTCTAAAATAAACATGGTGCTCAACACATGTTTTGTTTTGAGGAGCTCAAGTATTCTTCTTCTTGCGTTCCGAAGTGCAATTCTTTCTACAATATCTTTTGAGGTGGTGTTATGTCATTCTTGATAATTTCTCTTCATGTTTCATGATTCACAAGTTGTTAAGAAGGAGATATTTTAAAACCATCATTTTCTCTTCGATCATGAGTTGTTTCAACGCATCATAATTTCTTCGTTGGAGTATCTTGATATAGATTTCACCTAAAAGCCTTCCATTGGGAATGTTGCTATTTGTGGTGCTTGTCCATGATCCAAGTTATCTCTTTATCATCTCGGTGAAGAAGTTTTCATCTCCGTGTTGCTCTCAATCCAATCAATTGTTTCCGTTGGTGGCAGAAGCTCACCTCATAATTTTGAGATGTTTTCATAAGCCCACTACAAGCTTATCCTTATCGTTGTTGTTTTTCAAACAACTCCGTTCAATCCTACTTCGTAAGGATGCTCTTTCAAATTCATTTATGGTGGGAGATGTTGGTTTCATTCTTCGTTCTATTCATTCCAACTTTCTATCTATCATGCATTGTTTCCGGAGGCATTGTGATGTTGCTCTCTTCACCCATCACCTCGTTTTGTAAAGATCATGTTCTTTTTCTTGCATTATCCATTTAACCGGAGTGTCGTGTCTTCTCTTCAAGTTCTTTTCATCTTATCAAGTTTTCCTTCTTCTTTTAGTCGGAGTGCTGCCCAAATTATATCATTCTTATTCATTCTTATCTCGTTTCAACCAGAGTGGTTTCAATTTCCTTCTTGTCCTTTGTGCTCGTCATTCATGTCTTTGCAACCTTCAAGTTCTCGTAATGTTCCTTGTTCCTCTTTTCTAACGGTTTGTTTGCAATCTTATTCATCTCTGTTGTGTTCTTTCTTTCAACTTTTCAACCTCTCAAAGTTCTTTGGTTTCACTCATTTGTCGAAGAAGCAACTTAGTTTTACCTCTGCTCTTCCTCTTCCGCTTTTCTCCGGTGCCATCCTAGATCTCGGGACGAGATCCTCTCGTAGTGGTGGAGTGTTGTAACGCCCCGGATACAACTTTCCATATTCGTAACTCCGACTCTTGCCTTTTCCGGAGATGCTACATGATATTTCCTTCGTGGTTGGGTTTTTGTCTGTTGTTTTGCATTTTGTTCTTGTTATGCATCTCATCTCATAGCATCATGCGCATTGCATCGGCATCGTTTTCATAAAACTTGCATCCGTTCGTGTTCCACCGTTTCTCTCCGTTGTCCGTTCTGAGCCCGTCCACACTTGCACGCGCCCGCGGCACCTCCGAAATATTATTTTATTAGTGGCATAAAAATGTTCTCGGAATGGGTTGCAACTTGTCATGCGGTCTTATTATAGTGTAGACAGGCCGCCTGCCAAGTTTCGTTGCATTCGGAGTTCGTTTGATCGCCCAACCGTTATATTTATAACGCGATATAGTCGGCCTAGCGCCGACATTTCGGTATCCGGAAGCTGCCACCGGTCGCTCTGTTTCTCTCTCTTCTCAGCTCGAGGCATTCTACAGTCCACCTGCAGCCATCTAACCCCCTCGCGTCCGAACCGCCCGATCGCGATCCGAGGTTCCAAACCCTCCTAACCCCTCTAACCCTAGCCACCTACCCTATATAATCAACCCCTAGTCCATTTTGGGCATCTCCTAGCCCTTCCCCTACCTCCTAGCCCCTCCTCCTCGATTCGCGCCCGACCACAGCCCGCAGAGCCACTTGGCGCCCGCCACCGTCGCCCTGCCTCCTCCAGCGCCCCATCCGCCCGAGCACAATGTCTGCAGAAGCCCATCTGGGCCAGGTCGGCCCGACCCCGCGCCGCCGCCCGCTCCCGCCGCGCCCGCACCTCCAGCTCGGTGCCCGGCGTTTCCGCCCGCCGTCGTCGCCCGGCAACCCAGCTGGATCCCGCTGCGGCCTCCTCCGGCCGTCAGCAGGCGCCCGTGCCGCCTCGCCAGTCGCCGCCTCCTCTCTCTCTCCGTCTCCTTCCTCTTCTTTCTCTCTCTCAGATCCTCTCTCTCCTTTTCAGAACTGCCGCCGCCGCCCTAGGTCTCGCCCGCCCGACGCCGGAACGGGTCCCCGACCACGACCTCCACCGGATCCGCCACTGCGACCCGTTCCGACCTCCCGCGCCTCCCCATCGCCGTTGACCGCCGTCCTCCGTTGCCGTCGGATGCTGGCGCCGCCAGCCTTGCCCTCGTTCGGGAGAGGACATGACCGCGTCGCTCTGGGCGCGTCTGCCGGCTGGCCAGGAGGCCCAGCCTCCCGCGTCGCCCAGCCCAAATGAGCCTCTCCCTCCTCGCCATCCTGGGCCTCAGCCCATGGTGAGCACCCAAAGCCCAGCAGTTTCGGCCCGTGTCTTGTTTTTTTCTCTGGACGAATTTAGCTATTATCCGTAGACTTATCAGTTTTACAGAAAACCCCCTAGATTTCATGCATGTAATAACTAATTAACCGTAGCTCCATTTTAAATAAACTTTATATGTAAATGGGGTGGAAAAATACCTAGATTAACATGGTCCACTTTATGTTGCTGTTTAACAACTCTAAAATTGTGTTTAGGGCAGAACAGTACCGAATCTAAAATATTGCTCATGAGGATTTTCCGGAATTGTTGTTTCTTATTTCCGGCCTCATTTAAACTTGCCTAAATAGTTAGTTTATTTATGCTTCACCCCTTGCCATGTTTAAAAACATTTAATATTGTTGTGTACCTAAACGAGATCAAACTAAACATTTGCATGTGGTGTTTTGTCAATATGCAACTCGTTGCATATTGAGCTCCACTTAATTGGTAGTATTGTTTGTTGCACTTTGCCATGCCATGCCTCATTAAACCGGACATGCATCATACTTTATTGTGCATCGTGCCATGTTTATGCTTGTGCATTTATCATGTTGTTTGTTTCTTTCCGGTGTTGCTTCTTGGTTCCGGTAATGTTGCGATTGTGAGGATTCGTTCGACTACTTCCGTTCGTCTTCTTCATGGACTCGTTCTTCTTCCTTGCGGGATTTCAGGCAAGATGACCATACCCTCGAAATCACTTCTATCTTTGCTTGCTAGTTGCTCGCTCTTTTGCTATGCATATGCTACGATGCCTACCACTTGCTATATCATGCCTCCCATGTTGCCATGTAAAGCCTCTAACCATCCTTTCCTAGCAAACCGTTGTTTGGCTATGTTACCGCTTTGCTCAGCCCTCTTATAGCGTTGTTAGTTGCGGTGAAGATGAAGTTTGTTCCTTGTTGGAACATGGAGATGTTGTTCCTTGTTGGAACATGTTTACTTGTTGGGATATCACAATATATCTTATTTAATTAATGCATCTATATACTTGGAAAAGGGTGGAAGGCTCGGCCTTATGCCCTGGTGTTTTGTTCCACTCTTGCCGCCCTAGTTTCCGTCATATCGGTGTTATGTTCCCGGATTTTGCGTTCCTTACGGTTGGGTGATTTATGGGACCCCTTGACAGTTCGCTTTGAATAAGACTCCTCCAAAGAAGGCCCAACATTGGTTTTACCATTTGCCACCTAAGCCTTTTTCCCTTGGGTTCTGCAGACTCAAGGGTCATCTTTATTTAACCCCGGGCCAATGCTCCTCTCGAGTGTTGGCCCAAACTAGAGTGCTTTTTAGCGCCCCTCAAGGAAACTTGAGGTCTGGTTTTAGTTGTACGGACTGCTCATCCGGTGTGCCTCGAGACCGAGATATGTGCAGCTCCTATCGATTTGTCGGCACATCCGGCGGCTTTGCTGGTCTTGTTTTATTGCTGTCGAAATGTCTTGTAGTCCGGGATTCGAGACTGATCGGGTCTTCAGTAGAAGGAATATCCTTCGTTGACCGTGAGAGCTTATAATGGGCTAAGTTGGGACACCCCGCAGGGTATTATCTTTCAAAGCCGTGCCCATGTTATGAGGCAGATGGGAATTTTTAATGTCCGGTTGTAGAAAACCGAAGTTGATCTTAATTAAAATACATCAACGCGTGTGTAACGTGATGGTCTCTTCTCGTGAGTCCGGAAGTGAACACGGTGTTGGAGTTATGGTTGGCGAGGTTGTTCTAGGATCACTTCTTGATCATAGTTGTTCGACCGTGCTTTTGCCTTCTCTTCTCGCTCTCATTTGCGTATGGTAGCCACCATATATGCTAGTCGCTTGCTGCAGCTCCACCTCACTACCCTGTCCTACCTTTAAGCTTAAATAGTCTTGATCTCGCTGGTGTGAGATTGCCGAGTCCCGTGACTCACAGATACTTCAAAACCAGTTTGCAGTGCCGATGAAACCGTGCGGTGGACGCATCCGAGCTCAAGGAGGAGCTCGATGAAGATCTTGTTCTTTGTGTTGTTTCGTTTCAGTTGATCATGAGTGGAGCCAGTTGGGACGATCGGGATCTGTGTAGCTTTTGGGGTAGTCTTCTTTTATTTTGGTTCCGTAGTCGGACCTTGATTGTATCTGTATGATGTAATGCTTTACTCATGTATTGTGTGAAGTGGCGATTGTAAGCCAACTATGTATCTCTTTCCCTTATGTATTACATGGGTTGTGTGAAGATTACCTCATTTGCGACATTGCTTTCAATGCGGTTATGCCTCTAAGTCGTGCTTCGACACGTGGGAGATATAGCCGCATCGAGGGCGTTACACAGCGTCTCTCCGAGAATGATGTGGCACACCCGGTTTTCGTGGCCAAGGTGCCAGAGGGCAAGGGCTTTGTGGATAGCGCCATCGGGGGTATGATCATCCTGCGGTTTTATGACATCTTCGCTATGTTTAACCTTCATCCGCTGCACTACACCTTCGTTCGGCTATTTTCGCTAAGTATGGAGATGCGGATCATTAGAGACAAGACCCCAGACATCGTGATAGTCGACCCCTTCTACATGTGTGCCAAGATCTTGGGCAGTACTAGGGACCGGCAAGTCGCGAGTTCATACCTCGAAGGCGTCATTCTGGGAAACCCAGATAAGGATAACTTCCTCGTGCCTTACTTTCCCGAGTAAGTCATCCCCTCAACGCCCCGTAACATATGATTTCTTAGATTTCGATCGTTCTTTTTTCCCTAACATTCCGTGTTTTGTGCAGTGACACACATTGCACACTCATCCTTTTAAGCCCGAAATATTGCATGGCCATGTATTTCGACTCAGACCATCAGTCAAAGAAAGAGTACACAAATATCAAGAAAGTTCTCGATGATGTTCTCCCCGGCTACGCCAAATCTGGAGGCACCTTCAGCAGGCCAATTCGTAGGTACGGCAAGCACGTGTTCACCCACAATACAACGTTCCCCTGCGTCAAACAGCCGCCTGGCGGTCAGAAGGATGCCTACTACGCCCTCCATCACATGCGGGCGACCGTACGAGACCATAATCACCTTCTGCTACCAAATAATCTCAAAGATTGGGCCGCACGCTTGTCGCCAATCCAGGACGCGGACATCAGACAAGAATTCTTTCACGTCCAGTCGGAGTTTGCGGAAATCATCCATCAAGATGTCCTTCCTACCTCGGGGCAGTTCTACCTCAGATATCAACCGTCCAACAGTGAGATAGAAACAACACTACAAATGCAGGCTGACAACGCCCGCGATTTCATGACCATCATGAAAGACGGCGGCTTCATCCATGCTCTGGTCCCTGAGTCGAGTCGAAAGTAGTGATGCTATGTAGTTCTGAAATATCGATTAGCTCATGTTGTAATTAAACTTTAATGAACTTGTATGTCTCTTTGGTTTGGACAGTCGCTCAACTTATATGTAGTCGATGCTTTTTATTAGTAGGACCATGAATCGTGCTACTAATGTGTTGCTTTTCTCTTCCGATCCTTTTGTTGCATACTTATATATTGCTTGTATTGTCTGTGAATTGCTACTATAACGTTCTGTTAGTCTAGTGCATAGAGATGCCGTCGTATGTCGTGTACAAGGGTAAGGTTCCCAGAGTCTATGACGACTGGGAGGAGTGTCGGAGACAGGTTCACCGTTTAAGCGGTAACAGTTACAAAGGGTACACCACTAGGGCGGAGGCGGAAGCTAGATACGCGCGCTATCTAGCGGGAGAGAGGAGGGACCATAGGAGGAACCGGATGAAGACCAGTTTCATCACGATGATGCTCATCGTGATGACCGCAACTCTCTTCTATGTGATGGTAGTTTAGATGATCGATATCGACTTGCAATGTGAAGACAAACTCGCTACTCGCGGTCTCGAGACTTGTAGTGTTCTAACTTTGTTCGGTATTTTGAATTTGGAAACTAATATGATGAATTGTATTCGGAGACTAATATTCTATTGTATTCGATAAATCTACTGTTTATATGTTGTGTTGTCTATATTCTGTGCAGTAATATATTTTGTAACCTGTGCAAATATCAGAAAAGAAAAAAATCCTAATATTCATACTAGTGGCGTACCTTACTGCACTTTAGTGGCGCACTGCAATAAACACACTAGTGGCGCATTATCTAGAAGTGCGCCATTAGTAACCCAGAGCACAAGGTAAATATGGACCCCTGGGAGGCATACTAATGGCGCACTGTTTGACATATTAATGGCGCACTGCCAGGTGCGCCACTATTGTCTAGTATACTAATGGCACACCAGGGGTGCGCCATTAGTATTTGTTACTAGTGGCGTGATGATGGTGGCGCACCTGTAGTGCGCCATTAATGGCCAAAACAGGTACGCCACTAATTAGCCTTTTCCTAGTAGTGTCTGGCAGGCATAGAACGAGTTCACCAACATTATAAGTCTTGGCCCGCACTTCCCTGTTTTGGTATCGTCGAGCTTGCTGTTGATAGAATGCTGAACGGGATTTTGCAACGCCGTCCTCCTTCTCCAGGGCATCTAGACTGTCCTGCCGATCAAGCTCGACTTCTCTCTCTTCGTACATGCTCACCCTAGTTGAGTCATGAATGATTTTGCAGGGCAAAACAACCTCTGCGCCGTACACCATGAAGAATGGTGTGTAACCAGTGGTGCGATTGGGCAAGGTCCGCAGCCCCCAGAGTACAGAGTCGAGCTCCTCAACTCAGAGTTTGTCTGACTCTTTTATAGACCGCACTAGTCTGGGCTTAATGCCGCTCATGATATGACCATTAGCCCGCTCGAATTGACCGTTTGTTTGGGAGTGATAGACGGAGGCATAATCAAGCTTGATGCCCAAATTAGCACTCCAAGTTTTCATTTCGTCGGCTGTAAAGTTGGAGCCGTTATCGGTGATAATACTGTGTGGGACACCATAACGGTGCACGACACCAGATATAAAGTCTATCACTGGTCCGGCTTGGGCCGTTTTAACTTGTTTGGCCTGTATCCCTTTAGTGAATTTATCTACCATAACCACCAGATATTTTTTCTTGTGCCTTCCCCCTTTAAGAGGTCCGGCCATATCAAGCCCCCGGACCGCGAAAGGCCAGGTAATGGGGATTTTTTGTAGGGTGGTAGGCGGCATATGTCTTTGGTTGGCGAAAAGATGGCATCCTACACAACGTTGGACGAGGTCCTCTGCATCCGCTCGGGCCGTAAGCCAGAAGAAAAACCGGTATGGGGGGCTTTACTTACGAGGGCCCGAGCTGCGGCGTGATGACAGCCGACACCAGCATGGATTTCAGCCAAGAGCTACCATCCCTCCTCTTCACAGATACATCATTGAAGGACTCTGGTAGGACTTTTCTTGTAGAGTTCTCCTTCGTGAACCTTATAGGCTTTCGAGCGCCTGACGATGCATCGAGCCTCATTTTGGTCCTCAGGGAGCTCACGCCTATTAAGGTAGGCCAAGAAGGGTTTGGTCCAAGGGGCGATTACAACCATTATTACATGGGCCAATGGTGTTATTTCGGTGGCCGAGACCCCACGATATCGGCATTGTGTTCGAAATCCGGGGGTATAATCGGATCCATACTAGTGATGCTGCTCTCGTCCTACCACACCACGGATGGCTTAATAAGCTTTTCCACAAAGATGTTAGGCGGGCGGGGTCGCGCTTGGCGCCCATGCGAGCAAGGACGTCTGCCGCCTAATTACTTTCTCGAGCCACATGATGGAACTCGAGTCCTTCGAACCGAGCTGATATTTTTAGTATGGCGTTACGATAGGCTGTCATCTTCAGATCTTTGGCATTAAAGTCTCCATTTATTTGGGATATTGCGAGGTTTGAATACCTGCACACCTCAAGGCGTTGTATGCCCACAGAGACGGCCATCCGAAGACCATGCAATAGGGCCTCGTATTCGGCCGCATTATTGGAGTCTGTGTATAATATTTGGAGCACGTACTACACTGTGTCGCCTGTGGGGGACGTTAAGATGACGTCCGCTCCTAGGACAGCTAGCATTTTAGAGCCATCGAAATTCATGTACCAGTTGGAGTATGTGTCGTACTCTTTAGAGAGTTTGTCTTGTGTCCATTCGGCAACGAAGTCAGCCAATACTTGGGATTTAATGGCTCGGCGTGGTTTATATGTTATATCGAATGGCACGAGCTTGATGGCCCACTTAGCAATCCGGCTGGTAGCGTCGCTGTTGTTTATTATATCATTGAGTGGTACTTTGGAAGCCATTGTGATCGAGCACTCTTGGAAGTAGTGTCGTAGCTTCCGGGATGCCATGAAGACCGCATACGCTATCTTTTGGTAATGGGGGTACCGGGATTTGCATGGTGTGAGGACAGTAGATACATAATATACCGACTTTTGAACTGGGAATTTATGTCCGTCCTCCTATCGCTCGACGACGAGCACCACACTCACCACCTGGTGTGTTGCGGAGATGTGTAATAACATGGGTTCATCGACACTTGGCGCGGCCAGGATTGGGTTGCTCGCCAGAAGAGCTTTTATTTCTTCTAGTCCGGCAGTTTCCGCGTCCGTCCACTCGAAGTGGTCGGTGCGTCGGAGCAGGTGATATAGCGGCAATGCCTTTTCTCCTGACCTGGAGATAAAGCGACTTAGAGCTGCAACGTACCCGACTAGTTTTTGGACCTGTTTCAGGTCCGTTGGTGTAGCTAGTTGTGACAAAGCTCGGATTTTGGCTGGGTTTGCTTCAATTCCTCTATTGGAAACGATGAAGCCCAGCAGTTTTCTGGCGGGGACACCGAAAACGCACTTTTCTGGATTGAGCTTGATGTCATATGTATGGAGGTTGTGAAATGTGAGACGCAGGTCGTCTACTAGTGACTCAACGTGTTTAGTTCTGATGACGACGTCATCTACATATGCTTCGACTGTCTTGCTGATTTGTTTCTCCATGCATGTTTGAATCATGCGTTGGTAAGTGGCGCTGGCGTTTTTCAGCCCGAAGGGCATAGTGTTGAAGGAGAAAGGCCCGTATGGGGTAATGAATGCTGTGGCGGCTTGACCAGACTCCTTCACTTTGATTTGATGGTATCCGGAGTATGCATCGAGGAAACACAGTGAATCGTGTCATGTAGTAGCATCAATGATCTGATCGATGAGGGGGGGCAGGAGGGATCCTTAGGGCATGCCTTGTTGAGGTCTTTAAAGTCGACACACATGCGCCAGAATTTATCCTTCTTTGGTACCATCACCAGGTTTGCCAGCCAGTCCGGCTGTTTTATTTCTCGGATGAACCCGGCCTCAATTAACTTGGCTAGCTCCTCCCTCATAGCTTCTCGTTTGGCTTTGGAAAAGCGTCGCAGTGTTTTCTTGACCGCCTTGAATCCCTTCAATATATTGAGGCTGTGTTCGGCCAAACTGCGTGGGACTCCTGGCATATCAGAAGGGTGCCAGGCAAATATGTCCCAGTTTTCGCGCAGGAACACGCGTAGTGGTGCGTCCACCGTCGGATCCAGCTGTGCCCCGATGGAAGCTGTCTTCTTGGGGTCCGTCGGGTGGACTTGAAATTTGACTATTTCGTCTGCTGGTTTGAAGGAGGTGGATTTGGGCCTCTGATCGAGGATTACGTCGTCCCTATCCACTGTGGAGCGTAGTGCGGTTAATTCTTCGGCCCCAAGGGCATCAGATAGTGCCTCGAGGGCCAGGGATGTGGTTTTGTTTTCGGCACGAAGTGCTATGTCCGGATCACTGGTGAGGGTGATAATACCGTTGGGCCCGGGCATCTTGAGCTTCATATACCCGTAATGAGGTATGGCTTAAAAGCGCGTGAATGCGTTTCGCCCCAACAGGGCGTGATATCCACTGTTGAAAGGGGCCACTTGGAAGATTATCTCTTCGGACCGATAGTTCTCCGGTGTGCCGAATACCACGTCGAGTTTGATTTTTCCCGTGCATCTTGCTTCCCAACTGGGAATAATTCCTCGAAAGGTCGTATTACTCTGCTCGATGTGGCTCCTGTCTATTTGCATTTTGTTGAGAGTGTCCTTGTAGATGAGGTTCAGTCCGATGCCGCCGTCCATAAGCACTTTAGTGAGCCGAAAACCATCCATAATTGGATTGAGGACTAAGGTGGCTGGTGCCCGGATTGATCATAATTTTGGTTCGTCATCAGCATTAAAATTTATGGCCGTGTCGTTCCATGGATTTATTGTTGCGACTTGGCAGACTTCGACGAGGTCACGGACTGCCCTTTTGCGCCGATTGTTTTAATCGAAAGTCTCGAAGACCGTCAATACTCTGAGGTCGTTGTCCTTCGGAGAGTACTTCTCTGAGGTGTTTTTGGTGAGGATATCCTTGCTGCTCTTGGCCACTTGCCGGAGTATCCAACATTCTCTAAGGTTGTGGGTTGGTTCAGTATCTGGTGTCGTGTGTATTTTGCATGGCTTGTCGATCCATCCCTCAAGGACGGTTCCATGTCCTGTAATGAGTTTGCTTTTTCTTGCCTACGTGGTCGGGTGCCCCGCAAGGGTGCATACTTTTTGTCCGGCAGGGAGGGGGTGGGAAGGCCTGTGGTTCCCAGCGAGCCGTCTGCATTTTCCAAGCACTTTCCATTGCGCAGTACTTCTGTTCTATGGTTGCCAAGTCAGCAAAGTGTAATACACGGCAACGGTTGATGGTGTTGAGGATTCCCTCGTTCGTGCAATTATTGCAGAATACTGAAATCGCGTCCTCGTCACGGCAATCTTTAATCTTGTCCTTGACAAGGAGGAATCTGGCCCAAAAGTGATGGGCTGTTTCCTCAGACTATTGTCGCACATACATGAGGTCGCATATATCCGAGGGACCGGAATTGCTTGGCGAATATTGCTTGTGGTGGGTGGGTGGCGTTAAATCCGAACCCTAACCCAATGCGGAGTACGGAGTTTGAAGAGCTTCCGAGTTTATTAGTTCGGGCTCCGGGATGTCCAATGATTCTTTAGGCTCAATGCCCGGTTTTCAGTTTGGAGGACTGGGAGTGTCCTCCCGCAGATGGGTATCCGGCTCTCCGGGTTCGGAAATCCAAACACAACATGTTTTCAACATGGGGGAAGAGATGTTGTTGGCTTGCTCCTCTACGACCGCTATCTGATGGGTGATTGGCATAGATTTGATTTCTCTCTGATCGGGTTTAAGCCCAATATGATCATAGTCTGAAGCGACCCCCAGGGCGGCGATGCGATCCAGGAGTATTCGGGGCCAACACGGAGACGATTTTCGATGACTTGGGAAGTCATCATCGGCTTAAAAGCCAAACGGGCAGCCATGGTAAAGCTGCCCAACCGGAGGGTTTGTCCTGAGGCCAGGGCTCCTCCCGAAGTGATACTGTCCTTGATAACAAGGCGAGCCATCAATCCAGTCGTTGACGTCATAGAGGAACTCTCAATGAAAGAACCAATGTCGGTGTCAAAATCGGCGGATCTCAGGTAGGGGGTCCCGAACTGTGCGTCTGAGTATCGAAGGTAATAGGAGACGGGGACACGATGTTTACCCAGGTTCGGGCCCTCTCAACGCAGGTAGTACCCTACTTCCTGCATGATTCTCTTCGGATGAATATGGGGTTACAAGAGTTGATCTACCTCGAGATCGTATGGATAAACCCTAGATGTCTAACCTGTATGATTATGATTGCCTCTACGTACTAAACCCTCTAGTTTACATAGACACCGGAGGGGCCTAGGGTTGTACAAGGTCGGTTTACAGAGAAAGGAATCTTCATATCCGAACGCCAAGCTTGCCATCCACGCAAAGGAGAGTTCCATCCGGAAACGAGAGAGTCTTCTGTCTTGTATCTTCATGGCCCATCAGTCCGGCCCACGTCACATTGCCCGGACGTCCGAGGACCCCCTAATCCAGGACTCCCTCAGGGGGGAGAGGAAAAGAAGGCGACGGGGAGGCCACGACCTGGCAGAGGAGTGGTCGGGGCAGGGCCGGCCTGTGCGGTTTCCTCCGACGACGAGGCGCTCTGCAGGGGAGGCTCTCGGGCGCAGCGGCAGCGGAGCTCGGGCACGGGGAGCAGGGCGCTCCTACGGCGTGCGGGCGGCGGTGCCGACTCGTCCAGGCCCAGATGGGCACATGCGGGCCTCACACAGTCCTGGCTGTTGGAGATATGCCCTAGAGGCAATCATGTATGATGATATTTCCTATGTGTTTATGAATAAAGATAGTCCTTGGACATTATCAATGATGTGTATCAACAAGTACGTGACTTGTTTGTGGGACTATGCATTGTATGATGATTGTCCTAAAAGGTCCCTAGTCGAAAGGGCTGTGTGGACGCGCAGCCGACTAGACTGGCATATGACACGGTCGATGGCTTGGTCTCACTAGCCATGGAGCATTGGATGCTAACCGAATAATATGGACACAGAAAGATCTGGTCAAATTCGACGTAGTCGGATCTGAGTTGACATAAGGTCCAAGTCGGACAGACCCAACTATGAGACGCAGCGATATGTCATCTGTGAGTCTCTAGTACAACATATGTTCTATGTCCTAAGACCTGAGTTAGCGCATGTACTCGGGATGGTGACAGACTTGCTTTGGGCCGACCAAACACTACTCCGTGACTGGGCAGTTACAAAGGTAGGTTTTAGGCGTGTCCAGACCCATGCTGCAAGACATAGTCGAGCAAGATGGGATTTGCCCCTCCGATCAGGAGAGATATACTCTGGGGCCCTCGTGTGTTCCGACCAAGATAAGCATGACCATGCCACAAGGATTATGAGATAATCCGGATAGTGGTCGGCATCACTGGAACGAGAAAGAGGTCGGGCTATCACAAGGATGACAGAATCGCCTTGAGCCGGACGACATATATCGTGTGGCAAAGGGAACAGAAGTGTGATATGTTGTACAGGTTCGCCTAACCAGCTTCATAGTCTGCTTGCCGTTTGGCATGCCTTGCTAGACGCCGCTACCAACTGTGCTGTTCGGAGGTGATCCAAACTGCGACCAAGCCGACTTGAACCTAAGGGGCCGCGCGCTTAAGGGAAGGAACCTACGAGGTCGGATCTGCGGACACTGGTCGGATGTGATCTGAGATGTATTCGGATTATGGCCGATTATACTTGTGGGTTTTAGGATCTGTGCGAGGCCCAAGAGTTGAGCCCATGACAGATGCCTATATATAGTGGAGGTGCGGCACTCTTATTGAGTAGATTGCTTCAGCGCTATCACTAGGGTTTGCCTGTGTTGCGAATAGACACCTCCACTCGCCACTGGTTGTGTGATCGGACCTAGTAGTCCGCCGCACGACGTTCCTCCTGCACGCGTGGATACCGTTAGAGGCGGTGCACCTGCGCCGCTCCGAGGAACCTGTATGTGGGAACCGACGTCCGGCTGTTCGAGGGAGATCAGACAAGGAGGAGACGATCCACGCGGACGCGCTGCCCCAACTCTTCTTCTGTTGCACAACACTGTGCGTATAGTGGTAACGAACTATGATCCATCTCCCGTAGCATGTTCTTGGTTGTTTACCACGTAGGAAATTTTAATTTTCAGTCGACGCACCCTACCGTAGAACCCAACAGTCGTATCAGAGCCTCTGCTGTAGGATTTTGATTTAGATCATATGCATATTAGATATTTGGAGGAGGCAGATAAGATCTGTTGTCATTTGAGAGATCGGCTGTGTGCACGGTTGATGAGATGAACTGCACATGGGGATCGGTGAGGCTATGTTTTCTCATGATCGGGACCGCATGTGCGTAGCTCCTTGTATTTCGTACACGATCACACCAACAGGTAGAATGCGATTCTATGCATAACTTTATTTTGCAGGGTTTGATTTGAATACTATGGCTCATATGTATGTGATGCATGTGTGTAATTTATACATGGCATGCGCGTCATGTTTGTTAGCCGGCAGGAGCCAAGGTGTTGTCATTATAATGTATAACGACCTGCTTGTCGACTTGTCACTCTATGTAAAATTCATTACTAGTTGTAGTATTTGGATTATAGAGATCAGGTTGGTGGCTTGGCGTCCCGGCGTGACAAACAAGATGGAGTTCATAGATGGTCATCGGAGTCGGAGCCGACCTAGAAGAATGTCCATGAAGGAGCCATACTATTTCACAATATGTGTTTATTTGTGATTGGTATGCTTCTTTGTTTCTATGCATGTTAGAATGGTAGAAAGATCCCTCGTTAATATCAAGCAATTTGCCATTCCCGATGCTGCACCTTCGCACGTCAAGTACGTCTAGTAGTGGGCACATAAAATTGGGGTGCTGCTAAGTGTCCTTGAACTGAAAGGTTCGTGTCGGACACGGATATGCACTGCATTAGGTTAACTTGACAAGGCTATCAAAACGGTTTTGGGCCTTGTGGCAAAGAAGGTTGGGAGTTGGGGTATAAGATACCTTCCCGACCGTTAGGAGTCGTATAGAGATACGATTAGCAAGGAGTTGCTTATCGAATAGGCATGTTGTCTAGCAGTGCTGCTAAAGCTCACTAGTCGCATGTGCTAGTCGGATCCTAAATCACTGAGAGTTTGCGGAGGGATGCTGACTTCAGTGGGAGTATTTCTGTTTAAGGCTAGAATTACTCTACATGAACACATTGCTTAGTGATTGCATATTTTTCTGTTGTAGATCAATGGCACCACCTGCTCAACCCAACCTTGCATTGAAATCAATTCTAGAAAAGGATAAACTGAATGGAACAAACTTTACCACCTGGTATAGAAATCTGAGAATTGTTCTCAAGCATGATAAAAAGGAACATGTTCTAGAGGATCCACTTCCAGAGGAACCTGCCGATAATGCTAGTGCCACAACTAAGAGCGCCTACCAGAAACTCGTTGATGAATAAACGGAGATCATCTGTCTGATGCTGGCTTGTATGGAGCCTGATTTGCAACAGCATTTCGAAAATGTTAAGGATTACGATATGATCGAGAGTCTCAAGAGCATGTTTTAGAAACAGGTTAGGACAGAAAGGTTCAACGTCTGGCGATCCCTGATGGATTGCAAGCTGAAGGAAGGTGATCCACTGAGCCCAACTGTGATCAAGATGCCCAGATATGTGCAAGCTTTGGATCAGTTGGGCTTCCCGCTTTTGGATGAGCTGGCTACTGATGCAGTTCTGGGTTCTCTTCCGTCCAGCTATGGGACGTTCATCTGGACCTATCATATGCATGGCATGGATAAGAAGCTCACTGAATTGCATGGGATACTCAAAGTGGAAGAGCAAGATATTAAGAAAGGCACACATCAAGTGTTGATGGTGCAGAAATCGGCTAAGTTCAAGAAGAGTTGGTCCAAGAGAAAGGCTAAGGCAAAGGGCACGGAGACGGTAACCTCCGTCACTATGCCGAAGTCTGGACCGGACTCGAAGACCATTTGCTATCATTGCAAGGAGACTGGTCACTAGAAGAGGAACTATAGCAAGTAGCTTGTAGAGCATGGCAAGAAGGCCGGGAATGCTGCTTCAGGCAAAGGTACACTTGTTGCATATGTTATAGACATTTACCTTGCTGACATACCTAGTAGCTCTTGGGTATTTGATACTGGATCGGTTGTTCATATTTGCAACTCGATGCAGGGGCTAGTAAGAACTAGGCGTGTGGCACAAGGGTAGATTGACATCAGGGTCGGCAATAAAGCAAGAATTGTTGCATTGGAGGTCAGCACGATGTAGCTCCACCTTCCTTCTAGATTTATTTTGGAATTGAATAATTGTTATTACATTCATACACTTAGTCGGAACATTATTTCTGCCTCATGTTTGATGAGTCAGGGTTATGAATTCAATTTAAAGGACAATGGTTGTTCGTTTTATTTAAATGGTATGTTCCACGGCTATGCACCCATTGTTGATGGGTTATTTATATTGAATCTGGAACAGGAACGAGTCTATAACATTAATGTCAAGAGGCATAAGACTAATGAGATAAATCCGAGAAACTTGTGGCATTGCTGGCTTGGATACATTAGTCTGAAACGCATGAAGAAGCTCCATGATGATGGGATCCTAACTTCATCCAACTTCAGGTCGTTCGAGACATGTGAATCATGCTTGCTCGGCAAGATGACTAAGTCTCCTTTCGCAAAGAGTTTCGAGAGGGCGCCCGAGTTATTGGAGCTTATACACAATGATGTGTGTGGTCCAATGAGCACAACCGCCAGAGGTGGCTACCAGTACTTTGTGACTTTTACCGATGACTTGAGTAGATATGGATATATCTATTTGATGAGGCACAAGTCGGAAACTTTTGAGAAGTTCAAAGAGTTTCAAAACGAGGTTGAGAATCAGCTCGGCAAGACAATAAAACTTCTACGATCTAATCGTGGAGGTGAGTACATGAGCTAGGAGTTTGATGATCATCTGAAAAGCCGAGGTATAATACCTCAGCTCACACCTCCGGGTACGCCACAAAGAAACGGCGTGACGAAATGGAGGAATAGGACCTTGTTGGACATGGTTCGGTCTATGATGAGCAAATCGGATTTACCCTTGTCATTCTGGGGATACGCTCTAGAAACTGCAGCTTTCACACTTAACAGGGTACCATCAAAGTCCGTAGATAATACACCACATGAGATGTGGACCAGGAAGACTCCCAGTTTGTATTTTCTAAAGATTTGGGGTTGTGAAGCATTTGTTAAGCGACTGATGTCAGACAAGCTTACACCCAGTTGGATAAATGCATATTCGTGGGATATCCAAGGGAAACCTTGGGATATAGCTTCTATAACCGGGAAGAGAACAAAGTGTTTGTTGCTCGGAACGGGGTTTTCCTTGAGAAAGAGTTTCTCAATCAGGAGGCCAATGGGAGGATGGTCCGACTCGAAGAAATTCGAGGACCACTCGGGGACGGCTTGGCTGGTGATGAGATTATACTAGAGTCAGTCAGGGAACCCGTAGTGGAAGCGGCACCCGAACCACGGAGGTCGGAGAGATTGCGCAGAGTGCGTGATGTATTGTTGCTAGAAAGCGACGAGCCGACCACATGTGCGGAAGCGATGGTGAGCCCAGATTCCGAGGCATGGCTAGAGGCCAAGAGATCCGAGCTAAATTCCATGGATGAGAATCAAGTCTGGGACTTGGTTGATCCGCCGCCTGGCGTAATAGCCATTGGTTGCAAATGGGTCTTTAAGAAGAAACCCGATGTGGATGGAAATGTTCAGATCCACAAACCTCGGCTTGTCGCTAAGGGTTATGGACAAGTTCAAGGAATTGACTACGACGAGACTTACTTGCTGGTAGCGATGCGGAAGTCGGTGAGGATCGTACTAGCTATAGCTGCATATTTTCATTACGAGATATGGCAGATGGATGTCAAGACACCTTTCTGTAACGCCCCGGATTCGATGCGCCAGGTGTCCGTCAGTTATTCGCCGTCTTTGCCATGTCATTTGCTTGCGTGTTGCACTTTGCCATTTCATCATCTGCATTTCATATCATGTCATCTTGTGCATCGCATTTGCATACGTGTTCGTCTCATGCATCCGAGCATTTTCCCCGTTGTCCGTTTTGCAATCCGGCACTCCTATGTCTCCCGGCGCCCCCTTTTACCTCTTTTCGTGTGCGGGTGTTAAACGGTCTCAGAATGGACCGAGGTTTGTCAAGCGGCCTTGATATAGCACCGGTAGACCGCCTGTCAAGTTTCGGATCATTTGGAGGTCGTTTGGTACTCCAACGGTTAACCGGGTAACCGTGAAGCCCTCTTTGAGTTGCATCCCAACACCCCTTCCAAAGTGGCCCAAAACCCATCTAACACCCCTCCATGCTCTCGGTCGTTCGATCACGATCGTGTGGGTGAAAACAGCACCTCATTTGGACTCTCCTAGCTCCCTCTACCTATAAATACACCTCCCCCGTCCAAATCCGGGTCTTCTTCCTCCCGAAACCCTAAAAACCCTCCCCACGCTCGCCGGACATGTCCGTTTCCTACCGGACGAAACCGCCGCCGCCCCGCAGCCAATGGCCGCGTGCCACGTGTCGCCGCCGCCTTCCCACCACGCGCCACCGCCTGGGCCCAGATCCGCCCGCCGGCCGGACTGGTGCCGCTGCCTGCCGCTGCTGCAGGCCGGCGGCCGCTCGCCAGCAGCCGCTCGCCGCCGCTGTCTCCGGCGACCTCGTCCCGCCGCTCGCCTCCGCCGCCTCCCTTGGCGCACCTCGCCAGTGCCGCCCACCAGCTGCCCTTCCTCCGCCGGGGCCCACCCGCCGCCGCTTATCGCCGTGCCTCGCCGCTGCCCACCTCCACGCCCTGCCGCCTCGCGCTGAAGCGCCGCCCGCCGCCCGCTCCCGCCGCCGTCCGCCGCCACCTTGGCTCCGGCCGACGAAGCTCGGCTCCCCGCCGAGCTTCGCCTCGCTCCGCTGCCCGTCTTGCGCGCGCGCGTCGCCGCTCCCATCCGCGGCGCCAGATCCGGTGGGAGCCGCCAGATCCGGCTTCCCGTGTTCGCGAGCCCCCTCGCTGCCCCCTCATCTCCGACGGATCCCGCAACTCTGGCGAGATCCATGGCGCTACTGACTCCCCCAAGGTCTATTTTTCCTCCAAGTCCCGAATCTGTGATTATTTTCATGCATTTTCATCATGCCATAACTCTGCATCCGTAGCTCCGTTTTATGCGTGTAATATGTCAAATTGTTTGACTCGAAGAGTAGATCATTTCATCTCATTGCATCATTTTCATTTGAGTTCATCTTGGTGCCCGAAATGCTGTCAGAAGAGGGCTATGTGATGTTAGTTTCTGATTCTTATCAGAACATGCACTTTTGTCATTTTTGCCATGATTGATGTGTGCATCCTATGAACTTGAGTCCTACATGTGTTTTGTAATTGCCATGCCATCTTTCCAGGGGTGTATGCCATGTATTTTTGTGATCTCTGTGGTGACTAGCACAAGCATGCAAAGTAGGCTTCCTGATGTTGTTGTTTTCAGCCCTGTTTTGCTGATATTTTGATGCCATGTTAACTTGATGCTACAGAGAGATACATGCATATTTTGAGATACTTCAGTAAGGATGTTTTGATATACATGTATTGCTCTATCCATCCATGCCCTTGTTTGCAATTATGGAGTGACATAGCTTGAGTCAATCGAGCTCTACTTTTGCTATAAAATGTTTCCTGGCAGATTGTTTACATGTTATTCAATTTTGCCAAGGTTGTTGTAGTTGATCCTTGCACCCTATGATGTTGTTCTTTCCATGTATAGCTTCTATGCCATGTCTTCTTACTGTGAGTTGCCTTGCCATGCCATGTATTGCTATGTGGTGAGTGGTTCAAGCTCACCAACATGCCTACTTATTGTTGTTCCTGCCATGTTCAAATCTGTAATATAACTTGCCATGTTTACGTGGGTGCCATCATATTTTCTGATCCTTTTTGGCTTATGGTCAGTAAGGGACTTTTGTTATATGCTTTGAGTAGATTCATGCCATGCCTTTTTTTGCCATTATAAGTTCCTGTAACATGTTGTTTCATAGCTCTAAACATTGCAACCTGATGTTATTTCTGCTAAAGTCTGAAACTGTTATTATTTGCAATCTTGCCATGTCATTTTGAGCATGTTCTAGTGATTTCTGGAGATAGCTCAGTGTTCATGTTTTGTCATGCTTTACCTGTACATCATGCCCATGCCTTTTGTTTTCATGTTAAGTTGCTGTAGCATGTTGTTTTGATGCTTGCAATATGCCTAGTTGCTGTTTTGGACAGATTGTTGTTATGACTTGTATTGTGTGTATGTGTTGAACCGTTGCTCCGTTTTGAGTGTGCTCTATATGAAACTTGCTTCATTTTGCATGTAGTTTCATATTATCATGTTGCATCCTTGTTTTGAGGTGTTTTCTTGATGTTTGCATGCATTTTGCACCAATGCCATGTTTAACTTGTTTTGCTCATATCTTCTAGCCCGTAGCTCCGAATTTAATGAACTTTATATGTAACTTGACTAGAATTTCGTGTAGATCATCGTGGTGCATCTTAACTTGCTGTTTAACAATTTGAACATAAAGTTATTCAGATTTGGACCAATTTCAAAATATGCATATGAGGACTTACCGGAATTGTTATATGTTGTTTCCGGCCTCATTTAAAATTGTTTTGATGTGTTGCTCTTGTATGCATCATCTTTTGCCATGAGTAGCTTCATGTAGCTTTGTCATGCATCATGCTTGTTTGTGTATCATGTCTTGTCTATGTGTGGTGTGTTTACCATGTTGTGTGCTTCTTCTTGTTAGTTCCTGTTTCGTTGCGATCGTGAGGATTCGTTCATCTACGCTTGGTTCATCTTCGTGGCTTCTTCCGTTCGTCTTCTTCATGGACTCGTTCTTCTTCCTTGCGGGATTTCAGGCAAGATGACCGCTACCCTGGATCTCATTACTATCATTGCTATGCTAGTTGCTTCGTTCTATCGCTATGCTGCGCTACCTATTGCCTGTTCCTCAAGCCATCCCAAATTGCCATGCCAGCCTCTAACCTTTGTCACCCTTCCTAGCAAACCGTTGTTTGGCTATGTTACCGCTTTGCTTAGCCCCTCTTATAGCGTTGTTAGTTGCAGGTGAAGATGAAGGTTGTTCCTTTTTGGAACATGGAGATGTTGTTCCTTGTTGGAACATGTTTACTTGTTGGGATATCACAATATATCTTATTTAATTAATGCATCTATATACTTGGTAAAGGGTGGAAGGCTCGGCCTTATGCCTGGTGTTTTGTTCCACTCTTGCCGCCCTAGTTTCCGTCATATCGGTATTATGTTCCCGGATTTTGCGTCCCTAACGCGGTCGGGTGATTTATGGGACCCCCTTGACAGTTCGCTTTGAATAAGACTCGTCCGGCAAGGCCCAACCTTGGTTTTACCATTTGCCTCACCACCACCTACTTTTCCCTTGGGAGTCGCTCTCTCAAGGGTCATATTTATTTTAGCCCCCCCGGACCAGTGCTCCTTCGAATGCTGGCCCGAACTAGAGCCCTGTGCAGCGCCCCCTCAAGGAAACTTGAGGTCTGGTTTTAGTTGTACGGACTGCTCATCCGGGTGTGCCCTGAGAACGAGGTACGTGCGACTCCTATCGGGATTTGTCGGCACATCCGGCGGCTTTGCTGGTCTTGTTTTATTGCTGTCGAAATGTCTTGTAGCCGGATTCCGAGACTGATCGGGTCTTCCCGGGAGAAGGAATATCCTTCGTTGATCGCGAGAGCTTATCATGGGCTGTTGGGACACCCCGCAGGGTTTGAACTTTCGAAAGCCATGCCCGCGTTATGTGGCAGATGGGAATTTGTTAATGTCCGGTTGTAGAAAACCCGGTTGATCTCAATTAAAATACACCAACCATGTGCGTAATCGTGAGTGTCTCTTTTCGGGTTGATCGAGAGGAGAACACGGTTTCGGGTTATGTCGACGTAAGTAGGAGTTCAGGATCACTTCTTGATCATTACTAGTTGACGACCGTTCCTTTGTTTCTCTTCTCGCCTCATTTTATATGTTAGCCACCATATATGCTTAGCCGCTGCTGCAACCTCACCACTTTACCCCTTCCTTTCCCTTTAAGCTTTGCTAGTCTTGATACCCATGGTAATGGGATTGCTGAGTCCTTGTGGCTCACAGATTACTACACCACCAGTTGCAGGTACAGGTTTGCGATGATCATG
Source organism: Aegilops longissima (assembly GCA_021605205.1). Taxonomy (NCBI): domain Eukaryota; kingdom Viridiplantae; phylum Streptophyta; class Magnoliopsida; order Poales; family Poaceae; genus Aegilops; species Aegilops longissima. Next base: position 252,252,877 of record CM038677.1, on the reverse strand, counting down.
ACGCGAGAGCGATGCTTGCTTGCGTTGAGTTCTTCTTCTGCTTCTTCGATCAGGGGATAGGTTCCAGATCGGCAGCCTGGGCTAGTAGGGTGGATGTCGTTTGAGTTTCTGTTTATGTTTCATCCGTAGTCGGATGTTGATCTTGTATGATGTTGATGTATTCTTGTGGCATTTGTGCCTTATGTATGTATCCCCACTATTATGTAATGTTGATGTAATGATATCCACCTTGCAAAAGCGTCTCAATATGCGGGTCTATCCTTGGTGGGACCGTCGAGTTCCTTTTGGATAGGGTCGCATATTGGGCGTGACACTTTCCTTCACAGAAATTTAACCGAGGACGTGTATATGATATAGCCCGAGGGTTTTGTCGATCCGAATAGCACTAGTAAGTTATGAAAGCTCAAGAGATCCATTTATGGTTGAGGCAAGCATCTCAGAGCTGGAATATTCGTTTTGATGAGGTCGTCATTGGTCTCGGTTTCATCAAAAGCGAAGAGGATGCTTGTTTATACAAGAAGTTAAGTGGGAGCTCGATAGTGTTTTTGATCTTGTATGTGGATGACATACTACTGATTGGAATGATGTTTCGATGCTGAACTCGGTCAAGGAGTCATGGAATGGCAAGTTTTTGATGAAGGACCTTGGTAAGGCAGTGTATATTTTAGGCATTAAGATCTATAGAGATAGATCGAGGAGGCTGATCGGCTTAAGCCAGAGCATGTACATAGATAAAGTGTTGAAGCGGTTCAACATGAGTGAGGCGAAGAAAGGGTTCTTGCCACTCTCACATGGTATAAGGCTAAGTGAGACTCAGAGTCCTTCGACATCTGAGAGCGAAGGAGGATGAGTAGGATTATCTATGCCTTGGCAATCGGATCCATCATGCATGCCATGATATGTACAAGGCCTAATGTTGCTTTTGCAGTAAGCCTAACAAGCAGATACCAGGCCAACCCAGGTGCGATTCACTGGGCAGCGGTAAAGACTATTTTGAAGTACCTGAAAAGGACTAAAGAAATGTTCCTAGTTTATGGAGGTGAGGAAGAGCTCGTCGTAAAGGGTTGCGCCGATGCTAGTTTCCAAACCGGCAGAGATGATTGTCAATCACAGTTCGGATTCGTGTACGTCATGAAAGGAGGGGCAGTGCACTGGATGAGTTCCAAGTATGATACGGTGGCCGATTCTACCACATAGGCCGAATACATTACGGCTTGTGAAGCTGCAAAGGAAGGTGTTTGGATCTGGAACTTTCTAGATGATCTTGGTATTTTCCCAGCCTCGGTAAAACCATTGGACCTTTATTGTGATAATTCTGGTGCCATCGCACAAGCCAAGGAGCCGAGGAATCACCACAAGACTAGACACATAGATCGGAAATATCACCTAATACGAAAGATCATACATAATGGTGATGTTGAGCTATGCAAGATTCACACGGATGCAAATGTTGCAGATCCGTTGACTAAGCCGCTTCCACAATCCAAGCATGATGGGCACGTTAGAGCTATGGGCATTCGATGTGTATTTGATTGACTCTGGTGCAAGTGGGAGACTGTTGGAGATATGCCCTAGAGTCAATCATGTATGATTATATTTCCTATGTGTTTATGAATAAAGATAGTCCTTGGACATTATCAATGATGTGTTTCAACAAGTACGTGACTTGTTTGTGGGACTATGCATTGTATGATGACTGTCCTAAAAGGTCCCTAGTCGAAAGGGCTATGTGGACGCGCAGCCGACTAGACTGGCATATGACACGGTCGATGGCTTGGTCTCACTAGCCATGGAGCATTGGGTGCTAACAAGATAATATGGACACGGTAGATCTGGTCGGGTTCGACGTAGTCGGATCCGAGTTGTGATAAGGTCCGAGTCAGATAGACCCAACAATGAGACGCAACGATATGTCATCTATGAGTCTCTAGTACAACATACGTTCTATGTCCTAAGACCTGAGCTGGCGCATGTACTCAGGATGGTGACAGACTTCCTTCGGGCCGACCAAATGCTACTCCGTGACTGGGTAGTTACAAAGTTAGGTTTCAGGCTTGTCCAGACCCATGCTGCGAGACATGGTCGAGCAAGATGGGATTTGCCCCTCCGATCAAGAGAGATATACTCTGGGCCCCTTGTGTGATCCGACCAAGATAAGCAGGGCCATACGACAAGGATGATGAGCTAATACGGATAGTGGTCGGCATCACTGGAACGAGAAAGAGGTCGGGCTAGCACAAGGATGACAGAATCGCCTTGAGCCCGACGACATATATCGTGTGGCAAAGGGAACAGAAGTGTGATATGTTGTACAGGTTCGCCTAACCAGCTTCATAGTCTGCTTCGTGTTTGGCATGCCTTGCTAGAGGCCGCTACCAACTGTGCAGTTCAGAGGTGATCTGAACTGCGACCAAGCCGACTTAAACCTAAGGGGTCGCGCGCTTAAGGGAAGGAACCTACGAGGTCGGATCTGAGGACACTAGTCGGATGTGATCCGAGCTGTATTCGGATTGTGGCCGAGTAGGCTTGTGGGCTTTAAGTTCTGTGCGAGGCCCAAGAGTTGAGCCCATGACAGATGCCTATATATAGTGGAGGTGCGGCAGACTTATTGAGTTGATCGCTTCGGCGCTATCACTAGGGTTTGCATGTGTTGTGAATAGACAGCTCCACTCGCCACTGGTTGTGTGATCGGATCTAGTAGTCTGCCGCACGATGTTCCTCCTGCACGCGTGGATACCGTTAGAGGCGGTGCACCTGCGCCGCTCCGGCAAACCTGTACGTTGGAACCGACGACCGGCTTTTCGAGGGAGATCAGACGAGGAGGAGACGATCCACGCGGGCGAGCTGCCCCAACTCTTCTTGCGCTGCACTTCACTGCGCGTCTAGTGGTAACGAACTGTGATCCATCTCGTGTAGCATGTTCTTGGTTGTTCTGCGCGTAGGAAATTTTAATTTGCAGTCGACGCATCCTACAATAGAACCCAACACTGGTGGGCCACGGGAAGGTGGGAGGAGGTGGAGGGCGATGTGGCACGCGGCGGTTGGCTGGAGTGGCGGCTGGCGGCGGTGTTGGCGTATGGGGTGGCACCAAGTGGCAGTGGGGAGCTGACTACGCGTGGAATTTGAGGTGGGAGGCGGCTGGGATAGAGGTATGGGAAGGATCTAGGTTAGGAGTGCCCACAAATGGACTAGCGGGTGTATATAAGGTAGGTGCTAGGGTTTGGGGGTTTTGAGGATGATTTCGGACATCGGATCGTGATCCGACGGTCCGGAGCAGAGGGGGGTCTAGGTGGGCTGCAGGTAGGCTATGTAGATGGGTTGGGCTGCGGGAGAGAAGAGAGACAGAGACCCGGTGAAGGTTTTTGGATACCTAAAACGTCCTACATCTCACCGGCTATAATGCCGCTATATGTTTAACGGTTGGGCTATCAAACGAGCTCCGAATGTGACAAAAATTTGGCAGGCGGTCTACCTACAATATAATAAGACCGCACGCCAACTTTCAACCCATTCCGGGACCATTTTTATCCCACTTATAAAATAATATTTCAGAGGTGCCACGGGCGCGTGCGAGTGTAGCTGGGCTTAGAACGGGCAACGAAGACAACTGGGAGACCCGGACGAATGCATGTTTTGAAAAACATGTAGATGAAATGCACATGATGATATGGCAAGGTGCAACATGCAAGCGAATGACATGGCAATGACGGCGAATAAACAGAAGACATTTAGCGCATCGGTCTCGGGGCGTCACAGGGTCGGTTACAAGTTCCGGTTTACATACCTCCTAGATAAAAATATCTCCATGTCAACTTGATGGGCATAATTGTCATAAATGTGAAAGGCAACAAATAGTTATAAAAGAGAATATACCACATCTGAATCATAAACCAAACGAGGGCCGACGGGGACGGATATCAAGACCATGGCACTATGTATAACAAACAATCATACAAGTCAGAAAATTAGACAAGTAATTATATAAATCATACAATCATACAAGTAACTATATAAATCAAGTACAACACAAATAATGTGAATACCTAACACGAACTAACAATATATATATATATATATATATATATATATATATATATATAAAATACAAAATGAATACCTGACATGAACTAATAATAATCTTGATCGTCGGGTTCAATAAATGCTCCGGGATCAACAAATGCTCATCATCACAGGTAATCTTAAATGTGTTACAAGCCATTCTTTAATCTGGTGTCAACATGAGCATCTCTAAACTTGTCATAACTTTTGCATCCGAGCTCCATTTTAGACCATCTTCATATCCATCTTGATCTTCTTGAAGAAAGTCATCCCATGGTGACTTTCAATAATAAGTTGGAATTAATATTGACATAGCTTCAAGCCACTCTTTATAATCATGCCACTTTTGAGCGTGAACGCATGCCCCCCTGTTTTTCGGCAAAGCTAGCGTGCCGAAAAATGACTTGTACCGTGTTGGTTCTAAGGACGATGTCAACACTCCATCGGCCATTTACATGCTTAGGGCGATAATTATATACCGGCCATTATTACTTTTGAGTCCTTGATGGAAACTTGGGCAAAACTGCTACCTCTTGAGCACTGCCTTGGATTTCCCCGAAGAGGAGAGGATGATGCAGGAGAGTAGCGTAAGTATTTCCCTCAGTTTTTGAGAACCAAGGTATCAATCCAGTAGGAGACTACGTGCAAGTCCCTTGTACCTACACAAATAACAAACTCCTCGCAACCAACGCGATAAAGGGGTTGTCAATCCCTTCATGGCCACTTGCAAAGATTAAAACTGATAGAGATGATAGATAACATTTTTGGTATTTTTGGTATAAGGATGCAAGGTAAAATAAAAGGCAAAGTAAAAAGCAAAGAAAAAGTAAAGTGATGGAAGATTGATATGATGATAATAGACCCGGGGGCCATAGGTTTCACTAGTGGCTTCTCTCGAGAGCATAAGTATTCTACGGTGGGTGAACAAATTACTGTTGAGCAATTGACAGAATTGAGCATAGTTATGAGAGTATCAAGGCATGATCATGTATATAGGCATCACGCCCGAAACAAGTAGACCGAAACGATTCTGCATCTACTACTATTACTCCACTCATCGACCGCTATCCAGCATGCATCTAGAGTATTAAGTTAAAAACAGAGTAATGCCTTAAGCAAGATGACATGATGTAAAGGGCTAAATTCATGCAATATGATAAAAAAAACCCATCTTGTTATCCTCGATGGCAACGATACAATACGTGCCTTGCTGCCCCTGCTGTCACTGGGAAAGGACACCGCAAGATCGAACCCAAAGCTAAGCACTTCTCCCATTGCAAGAAGAACTAATCTAGTTGGCCAAACCAAACTGATAAATCAAAGAGACTTGCAAAGATAACCAATGATACATATAAGATTTCAGAGAAGAATCAAATATTGTTCATAGATAATCTTGATCATAAACCCACAATTCATCGGTCTCAACAAACACACCGCAAAAAGAAGATTACATCGAATAGATCTCCACGAGAGAGGGGAGAACATTGTATTGAGATCCAAAAAGAGAGAAGAAGTCGTCTAGCTAATAACTATGGACCCAAAGGTCTGAGGTAAACTACTCACACTTCATCGTTAGGGCTAGGATGATGTAGAAGCCCTCCGTGATCGATTTCCCCCTCCGGCTGAGCTCCGGAAAAGGCCCCAAGATGGGATCTCGTGGATACAGAAAGTTGCGGTGGTGGAATTAGGTTTTGGCCCGTGATTCGATCGCTTGGGGTAATGAGGTATATATAGGAGGAAGAAGTACGTCGGTGGAGCAACAGGGGGCCCACGAGGGTGGAGGGCACGCCCAAGGGGGGTGGGCGCGCCCCCCTACCTTGTGGCTTCCCTGTTGGTTGCTTGAAATAGGGTCCAAGTATCTTGGATCATATTCGGTGAGAAAATCACGTTCCTGAAGGTTTCATTCCGTTTGGACTCCGTTTGATATTCCTTTTCTTCGAAACACTGAAATAGGAAAAAAAAACAGCAATTCTGGGCTGGGCCTCCGGTTAATAGTTTAGTCCCAAAAGTAATATAAAAGTGAATAATAAATCCCAATATGGTCCAAAACAGTAGATAATATAGCATGGAGCAATCAAAAATTATAGATACGTTGGAGACGTATCAGAAACCTTCTCAACTTCATTAACAATCTGATGATGAAGTTCCATAGATATGTATCTCAAGGCCATCCTCTGAACCATATTGTTCACCCTTTTGCTAGGATTTTGTAGATAATCAACAATAAACTTTCTCCAATCCTTGATTTTGCCTGCATAAATATTTCATTAGTGGCCGAAGCTGTGGACTTCGGTCCGGCCTTACCTATGTTGACGGGACTAAGCATCGGCTATTGAGAGAAATACAATACACCATGATTAACATATTAGCTGGATACTTGCTGTGCCAACTCTTTCGACATACCCCGAGATAAACTATAAGTGATTCGTCAAAACATTAACAACCCTCGGATACTTGTGGCACTACTCATAACGAATCCCCGAAAACCTCAGTATGTATAACACCTATAGCAAGTAAAAGATTCAATCCTAATAAAAATGCATATTCGTCTTTGATTAATTTGTGCAAAAAAATTATTCTAAGCGGCATGACACTTCAAAAATAGTACCATAAGGAGATATGTAAACAACACCAACACTTTGGCCATTGCTATGAATTGAACCATCAAAACATAATCTCCATAGTACTAGAGAGACAAGGCTAATATCAATATTATGCATGTCATTAATCCGATATTCAGTAATAAAATCAATTATGATTTGGCCTCTTATGGATCTCAAAGATGCATAAGCCTAATCATATTCAAACAAAGTATAAGCCCACTAGCCAATTCTGCAACTATGAATTGGTCTATGCAGCATATATTCAATCACATCGGTCATGATGTCTCAACTCCATTCAATCATAATATAGGCATGCATATAAATTTCCATGAGTAGGTACCTTGTCTCGCTCTCCAATCGAACTAAGGACGATGTTAGAATACTACACCGGTCTTGCATTGACATACTCTTAGGATGATAGATAAATATCGGCCATTACCATGTAAACTTCAAATGAAATGAAAAATCAAGTATTTTGGCCCTTTGGATCAGCAACAAACTTGTAGCTAATCAAATGTATAGTGATTTAGTAATACCCTTTCATGATGTAAGAAATTATATTGCAACCATGAATCATTTTAAGCCCATTAGGGTAACCAATCATACCTGATGACAAATTCCATGGAATAGACACTAATGGCATAGTTGAAGTATATGGATAATGTGTGGACCGAAGATGTTGAAACCTTCGGCTTGGTCCTTCATATTTTCACTATTTTCCCTTTTCACCTTTGCCGCACTTCTTGTAATGGAAGCTTGCACATAATTCTTATTTTGAGGACTTCCTTTGGGAATCCATGCCATGTTCCTTTCTTCAAGTTCTTGGGCACTAAGTTTTTGTAGTTTCATGTTTTGCCAATATGATAAGCCGACTGGGCGCCCCGGCTGCGATTTTTGTTTGAAGCAATGGCAATTCTTGTTTTACCTTGTGCACTCTCAACATCTTCTCTTCAGATTTGACACTTGATTGACTGCCTTATTTCCTTTGGTAGCCAATGTCAACACTTTAATTGGCTCTTTTTCATTTGAGATCAAATGTGAAGTATAGCACTCTTACGACCATCTTTTTTAACATGGTAAACTTGCTTGACCACCTCTTTATTGTTACATGAACTCTAGACTGATTCCTTGTGATTGGTACCGTCTTTCACATGTGATTGTTCAAATGTTGATCTTTTTGGAGCTGCATAATGTTTGTGAGATTGTCTAAAATAAGATGAAGTATGCGCCCTTGTATCATACCTGTCCCATGATGGATATGGATTTACATGATCATAGGAAGGAATCCATGGTGTGGGATCACGGGTACCGGCAAAACCCTTGAGGTTCAAACTCTGGGGTGCACGCGAAGTTCTCTCCGTATCAATCCACGCCCTGTCTTACTAAGATCTAGCGGACGAACTCGGCGAACCCACAACACAAGAGACACAAGATTTATACTGGTTCGGGACACCGTTGTGGTGTAATACCCTACTCCAGTGTGGTGGTGGTGGATTGCCTCATGGCTATGGATGAACAATACAAGGGAAGAACAGCCTCCTGAGGTTGGGGTGTTCTTGTGCTCGACGAATCCTAGTAGATGAGGATCACTCAAGATGACATGCCTCTTGCCTAGTTCTTGTGGGTGAGAATCCAATCCATTTAGTTGGTCTGTTTCTACTGTGGTGGCTAGCCCTATTTATAGAGGCCCTGGTCCTCTTCCCAAATATTGAGCGGGAAGGGAGCCAGCAATGGCCAATTTGAAAGGGGACAACTAGTACAACTAATCCTGACAAAAGTGATCTTCGCCTGCCAAAGGCTCTGGTGGTGACGCCGTCTTGGGCTCCACGGTGACCTCCTCCCTGGCTTGCTGGTCTTGGTCTTGTTGCACCGATGTGGAAACCTTTGCCTGATTCCTCGGGACTCGTCGCCTGCGCTTGGCGCTTAAGCACCAAACAGGAAACGAGGACACTGCGCGCTGGCGCCCAGCTGTCGCCCGCCTGGCCTTGATCGTCACGGCTTGCGTCATGGGAACCTCGCGAGGTACCCCGTGCCTTGATATCTCCGCTCCTCGTGAGCCAGCCTGACGAGGCCACCCCTGAGGAGGTCTTGCATCGTCCGCCTCGCGAGGCTTGGCACCTCGCGAGGGTCTTGGTTGCCTTGCTGATGAGGATGGGCCGTACCAGGCCGCTGGGGGAGCCGCACGCTGGGCCGCAGGCATGCAAGTCTGGGGACCCCCGTTCCCAGAACACGACAGTAGCCCCGGCCCAAGGCGCGGTCGGGCTTGGCTTCACGGCGAAGCCAAGGGTCAAGTGCGAAGCGTCGCGGGCCCCAATAGCCTGCGGCCTCGACTGACGCATGGCGATGTGTCTGGTCGTGGGCATCTCCGTTTCCCCATGCTGCCTCGGCAACTGCCCGATTAGTAAAAAGGCTGGCGCTCGCCTTAGTCTCCTCAACGCTTCTCCTTGTCTTGCTCCAGTTCCCCTTCTTGCCTTGTGCCTCCCAATCCTCCGGATCTGCTCTGATTCCTCATATTCGAGTCAGCGATCGATGGCGCCCCGGAAGGTCAAGCGCGACTCGCCACCCACCCGGCCTGAGCCGGTGCTGGACGTGCACAATGTTGCAGCGAAAGTCCTCGCCACTGCCCGCCTTGTGGTTACCGTGGTCAACATCAAGAAGGGGAAGGCCATGCTCCGGGCCGGCTCAGTCGAGCTAGAGGCCGTGAGCAAAACCTTCTACCCCTTCTTCTTGAACAGCGTGGTCACCGGGCTGGGGCCCCCCTTCTCTGACTTCTTCTACTCTGTTCTTCGCCATTACTATATCCAGGCGCTCCACCTTCATCCCAACTCTATTCTACTTCTGTCGATTTTCGCCTTCTACTGCGAGGCGTACGTTGGGGTGATGCCGTCAGTGGCCTTGTTGCGACATTTCTTCTTCCTCCGGTTCAATGACGAGCACCTCACGGGGTGCGTCGGCTTCGTCGCAGGAAACAAGACCAGCACCATCTCTGGCGCGGGGAAGAGGGCGGAAAACTTTAGGAGTAAGTGGGTGATGATGGACGTTGGGAGAGTTCATCCACGCCTGGTGCTGCCAACGGAGGCGCCCCAGTCCTCCGACGAGTGGTCCTACGTGAGGCTTGTCGATGTGCGTGCGCAGCCGGTGCTAGAGAAGATGACTGCCGATCTGAAGCCAGGCAATGCGAAGGCGGCGAAGCTGACAGGAGCCATGCTCCTAAAGAAGTTTCTGACTCTGCGCGTGGCTCCCCTCCAAGCTCACCCGCGCGGCCTGTGGTTGCTTGGGGACAAGGAAAACGAGCTCCTTCTGAGCCTAGAAGTCTTGCCCGATGAGGAGCTGGCCGCGGTCCTCCGTCTTCTGGTTTGGGACGACCAAGGGTATCCACCTAATTCCCTCACCCCCCTGTATCTCTCCCAAGACGGGGCGCAGATCGCCGCTGCCATGCCCGTTCGACGGGTGTGGGTTGGTGCCGACGGTGCCTCCAGAGATCCCGGTGGCGGCCGTGACTGTGGAGGTGTCCAAAAGCGAGTCCCGCAAGGGGGAGGAGGAAGAGGAAGAGGAGGGCGACGACGAACGCGGTTCGGTGGGGACACACGAGGGGGCTGGAGAGACCTCCCGTCTGTGCGGATCTGATGCCCTCCGCGCCTTGCCTGATGATGACGCCACCAGCACCTGCCTAGAGAAGGAGGAGTCATCAGCGACAAGGGTCACCTCGAGGTCCAGCGCTAGCCTCCAGAAGGAGTCACGCGCCGGGGTTCTGAAGAGGGACCGGTCGGTGCTAATCTCGCCAGATGCCCCTGTTGCTCCAGCTTCAGCTCTTGAAGCCAGCGTGCCCACGCCTCAAGTACCGAGGCTCTCGGGTTTCGAGCTCCCAAAGCAGAGGGTGGACCATGTTGCAGTGGACCGGTAGGTGCTCGGGCTTCATCTTACTTTTGCTTGTACTTGTTATCTCCTGACGCTCACCTTGCTTGGTCAGGCTGATGCCTTTGGCGAAGAAAAGGAAGGAGGACGCAGGGGCCGCGCCCCCTTCTGCAGAGAAAGGGGTTGACATCACTCAAATTTTCCCCGCCCGGTTGCCTTCGCAAGGTCAAGAAGAGCGTGGACATGAGGAGTCAGCCCCCGTGGCCCCGCTGGTTCCAGGAGCGCTAATGCCTGGCTCGGCTGAGCAGGTCTCGAAGGCTCAGGATCCCTTGGTCTCTCATGTTCTGGTGACGACGTCGTCCGCTCCCCCTGCTGCACCTCTGGCGCCAGGTTCCTCTACCTCTTCTGCTGCCTTGGAGCGTACCCTTCTGGGGATGACCCAGCTACACGAAGATCTCCTGGGAGCGGACCCGGGCCTGGTGGCCGGGCGTCTGGAGCTGGCCTCCGGCTTGCTTCAAGCTGACGCGGTGGTTCAAGCGATGCTGAGCCAGGCCACGACGTCCTCCAAGGAGGAGAAACACCGCAATACGGCGCTAAAGGACGCCGAGACCCCCCGCGACCGTTGCCGAGTGCTGGAGGATGAACTGAAGAGCATGCGCGACCAATACGCAGCAGAAGCACACGCCCGCCAGGCGTAGTAGGAGGAGATGAGGGCTCGAGAAGACGTCGTCAAGGACCGTGATGCCGAACTAGGTTAGTTGGCGAAGGCGCAGGCTGTGGATCACAGCCGGCTGGAGGAGTTGGAGCGGAAAGCGAAGGCGAAGGAGGCCGATCTTGACGCCAAGGCGAGGGTCCTGGCTGAAGACTGCTTGGCCTTCGTGCTTCTCGAGGAGAGGTCTCGCATGGCGTTGAAGACGCTCTACGAGAACGGTTGGAGAGGCCGCTGACCACCAATGAGGATGGCCCTGCCCAGCTGCTTCCCTTTTTGGTGACGGCGTTCGAGGAAGTCGTGGAGGGCGTCGGCCCCATGGTTGTGGCAGAGGCCCGTGGCCTTTCCTCAGTCGCACTGACTCATATCTTCAGCCATCTGCACCTTCGTGACCCCAGCGCTCGTCTGGACGAGCTGCTGGAGCCCGTGGCTGATGAACACTGCGCAGCTGCCGCCGCAACTGTGCAGGGTCAGGTGGAGGCCCTGTTGGAGAAGTTCCGCAGCTTCGCTCCTGCGCCTTTGTCCGAAGGCGCCGCCAGGCCTGCAGCTTCCACTGCTGACCAAAATGAAGGCGACACCATCAAGGGAGGAGCGCCTCCTGTGGGCACCGACGGTGTTCAGGGATGACTTGTGGCTCCTTTCCTATTTTATTCCAGCAACATGCATCAGGCCTCGTGGAGGCGTTAAACTTGCGCTTGATATTGTGAGAACAATATGTCTTGTAATATTTGCTTTGAGATTTTGCGATTTTCTTCCTATTTGCCTTATGTTCTGTATCGGCAGAGCCCGGTCCCGCGCATACCTCGGCCGCCGTTGGGCCGACCGGAGACTAGGACGGACCAAGGAGTGAGGGGTTACATGACCAGTTAGGCTCCTGAGTCGCGATGCTCAGGAGTCCCACTTGACACGCAAACAACTAATAGGAAGGAGACACGAGGATAGATTATTGTTCTACGTCGGCAGGGCATGGCCCCGCGCATACCTCAACCGCCGTTGGGCCGACCAGAGACCAGGACGGACCAAGGAGAGAGGGGCTACGTGACCAGTTAGGATCCTGAGTCGCGATGCTCAGGAGTCCCGCTTGACGTGCAAACAATCTCCATACCTTCCCTCGCCGAGTCCTCGGGAGGGGCGCGCAATGACCAGGTCTGGGAGACCTGGTCGGGTGGCGTACGCTTGGGCGTGACCCAAGCATAGCCCCCGTGCCCAGCCCCTCGCTGTTCTCCCGGGAGGCGCTATGTGAGGCCGACACCGTGGTTCGGGCTCCCCGAGGTTGGTACGACCGTGAGGCCGCCTCAGCTTGTTTATCACCAAAGACGGAGCATAGTGCTTCCACTTGTGCACGGGCATAGCCGCTCCTCGGCAGTGTCGACGACCAGCGCGGAGCATGGTGCTTCCACTTGGGCGTGGGCTGGGGGCTCCCTCTAAGTGGAGCCCCCGAGGCGTGTACAGCCCCGCCCTGACACGTGGCTTGCACGGCAGGGCTGGCGAGGTGTATCTGGGCACTCGTGAGCCAGCGCGGGACTCACGAGGCCCTACCTCAAGGCGGGTTGCGCCTGGTCTTGGTTCTTGTTTGCTCTATTGGTCTTGCGAGGTGGCCAGACAACCTGCGCCGAACGAATCTCCTGAGGTTATCTCGTGAGAGGGCCAAGCACCAACGGCCCAAGGAGGTGACGTGAACGGGGCCGGCCCACTAGACAGAGCTCAGCCGTTGGATTTATCGACGCTGCAGGGACGGGCCCGAGCACAAACGCCGTGCTTAACCTACTCACACGAAGGATCCTAAAGAAAGACAGCCGGCGCGCGGCTCCCGTGGTGGGTGGCGATCGAGCAGGTAATAATCATAGGTAGGTTAGGCATGGAAAGCAAACCAGCTTAAGTAAGTGCGGAAAGATACATGCCACTGGGTCAGGCCCATGCGGCTTGGGGATGATGCAGCCCGAGGGGCGCCCCCAACAAGGTAAGCTAAAGACATGAGAGGAGGGATACATGCCACAGGGACGGACCCACGCGGCCTGGGAGTGATGCAGCCCGAGGGGCGCTCCCAACTAAATAAACTTGGAAAATGTCACCTGGTTCTGTTGATGAAGGGATGTTGGTGCAGCTAAAGGTACGCGGCGAAGGGGCCGTTCCTCACGAGCCACCAGGGTCCAAAGCCTCGGGAGGCTTTGGGGGCCCAGGCGGCTCCACGACGACCACCTCCATCTCCGCCAGGGCGGCGTGGTGCCTGGCCTCCTAAGCCGCTAGGATGCTTCGCATGAGGCATTGGAGGGTGGCGGCTGCGTTTGGCAGGCCGAAGGCATGCGAACATAGCTGTGGGGCAGACCCTTCCAACGACTCACGCGCGCTTAGGCCAAAAGTGCTCCTAAGACGCGACCCTGTTGAGCTCCGGGATGTTGATGCAGACGCGCAGCCCAGCATCCTCGCCTGGATGTGGGGCTGCGCCCGGTGATGGGCGACGGTTGCCACGGATGGCTCGTGCTTCTTGTAGTTCCTGAGTGGCCTTGATGATGAACTCTTGAGCACCAGGCGCTCCTCGCCTCGTGCCCTCGCGAGGGAAACGTGCCGCAAAGCACGCCTCCACTTGGTGCCCGAGCGCCTCCCTCGTGAGGTTGGCTAGGTCTGAGGCCCTCCAGGAGAGAGCCCCCGAGCTCAGCCCGAGGAGGGCACCGGGCGCGCCTTCCTGTGCGAGGGAAGGAGTCGCCCCAGCTGCAGGCGTAGGTCCTGAGGCAGTGCCGCTGGTGATGCTGGTCCCTTGTGGTCCTTGATGGAGCAACTGCTTCTTCGCCTTGGGGGCGACCCCTTGAGGGTGGTTGGCACCCTCGTTGTCTCGGTCTTCTGCCGCTACAGCTTAGTACACGCGTTTAAGAGCACACACATCATCCTTCTCTTCAAAGGCGACGGTGATGATGCATGTGGTTCCTGGAGCTTGAGGACGTTGTAGCCGTGGTGGACCACGGCCATGAACTTGGACAGTGCTGGGTACCCGAGGATGGTGTTGTTTGGTAAGCGAATGTGAGCGACGTCAAAGTCGATGAGCTCGGTGCAGTAGTTGTCGCGCATGCCGAAGGTGACGGGGAGGCGGACTTGACCTATTGGTATGGTGGAACCATCGGTCACTCCTGAGAAAGGCTTGGTGGGATGAAGCTGATCATAAGGAACTTGGAGGTTGTCAAACGTGTCGACGGACAGGACGTTGAGCCCTGCTCCACCGTCGATGAGGTTCTTGGTGACTTGAATGTTGCTGATGATGGGCGAGCAGAGCATGGGGAGTGGACCAGCGGTGGCTGCACACTTGAGCTGGTCGGACGAGCTGAAGGTGATGGCGTACTTGGACCACCTGAGCGGGCGTGCGGCCTCAAGCCTGGGGAGCACTGCGTTCATTTCGTGAGCAAACTGCTTGAAGAGGCGCTGTGAGGCTGGGGGTCAGAGCTCCACCCAAGATGCAAGCGATAGCGCGTGGCTCCTCGAAGGCCCCGGCCCCCTCGTCCTGATTGTGGTTGCCGGTGTCAAAACCGGTGGATCTCGGGTAGGGGGTCCCAAACTGTGCGTCTAGGCGGATGGTAACAGGAGACAAGGGACACGATGTTTTTACCCAGGTTCGGGCCCTCCCGATGGAGGTAAAACCCTACTCCTGCTTGATTAATATTGATGATATGGGTAGTACAAGAGTTGATCTACCACGAGATCGGAGATGCTAAACCCTAGAAGCTAGCCTATGGTATGATTGTTGTCTATGTCCTACGGACTAAACACTCCGGTTTATATACACACCGGAGGGGGCTAGGGTTACACAGAGTCGGTTACAAGGAAGGAGATCTACATATCCGTATTGCCAAGCTTGCCTTCCACGCCAAGGAAAGTCCCATCCGGACACGGGACGAAGTCTTCAATCTTGTATTTTCATAGTCCAACAGTCCGGCCAAATAATATAGTCCGGCTCTCCGGATACCCCCTAATCCAGGACTCCCTCAATAGCCCCTGAACCAGGCTTCAATGACGATGAGTCCGGCGCGCAGATTGTTTTCGGCATTGCAAGGCGGGTTCTTCCCCAAATTCCGAGTACTTGCTGAATAGTGTCCGGCTTCTTTTGAATGTTGCGCTCCTAGGCTTCCGCGTCCAATAATGACCACCTTCCACGTGTCGAGCGAATGTGAGGAGCCGAGGTGTTTTTACATTTACCCTCCTAGCTATGCAAATGAGCCGTCTATTTAAAGAGACGAAGATCCAGATCCAAACCACACCATCCTCCCTTAGTGAGCATTCATCAGAGCGCGCCCGAAAAAATCCATCCCAACATGGCCGGTCGGCGCTGCTCCTCTTCTCGCCCCCCAGCCCCAAGCCCGGAGATTGGGAGAGGTGTTCCGTCCCGCATAGTCAACTAGTGGAGCTTCAGACTAAAGGATTTCTCCCTCCAGCGTACATGGTCCCGGTCCAAGCCGGGCTCGCCACTTATAATGGCGGAGAGCAAGCGGAGAGCTGCCCCAACCCCTCCAAGGGAGAGGGGGTATGCCTTGTCCCTTATTTGATGAGGGGACTCAGATTTCCAATCCATCCGTTTCTCCGAGGGCTCTTGGAGTTCTACGGCCACCAGTTGCACAACCTTACCCCTGCCTCCATACTTCATATTGCTGGCTACGTAGCTCTTTGCGAGCTATTCTTGGGCTGCGAGGCTCATTACGCACTGTGGAAGAAGTTGTTCTGCCTTGTGCCCCGTTCACAGAAGGGAACAATATACCAAGTGGGCGGAGCCGAAGTATGGCGCATCGCCGGGACCGGATACTTGTCCGGAACCCCGAAGAAGGCGTCCGAAGACTGGCCTTTAGAATGGTTTTATATAGAAGACGTCCCTATTCCGGATCCTATTCGGATCAGCCTTCCCGAGTTTGACAATGCTCCTTTGAAGAAGTGTCTAAGCTGGCGCCCACGGAGCCCCCAGGAGGAAGATGACAGAGACGTATTTTATCTGATGGGCCGGATAAAGCTATTCGCCCAATCAGAACTGACCATGCCCGAGGTCATGGCAGTATGCATTATGCGGGGGGTGCAGCCACTCCAATATCGAGGCCACCCCATGTGGGACTTCAACGGGGAAAATGATGCCACCCGTTGTGGTCGTAAAGAACCGGACTCTACTACCACCCTGGCGAAGATCCTGTCCGGTTTGTTCAAGGGAGAGGAAGAGGAGTTCCTCCGTGTCAAGCCACGGGACGGATTCTCCATGTACAATCCTCCAAGCTGGGTAAGCCACCACCTTTTGTGCCCCTTCTTTCCGCATTTTTACAATGGATATCTTACCTCGCCCATTTATCGCAGGAGCTGCGAAAGGAAGTGAGAGGGATCTACAGCCCACCCCCACAGCCAGAAGATCCGGAATGGTCCCTCGACTCCGGCCTCCAAGAGGATCCGGACATATTCGTGGAGCTGATAGACCTGACATTTTACCAATTAAGCCATGATGAGGCCATGGTGGCTATCATAGCCGACTATCCGGGGCTACTTCCCGCCTCTATGGTAAGCAAGATCAGAGTTCCAACTTTTGAGAGGTATCCCTTTCCGCGCACTTTACCTATCGTATTTGTACAGTATTCAATAGGGAAGGTCCTCGGGACACCATGAGGAGCCCGTGGCGAATTGTGCCAAAGCCGGGTAGGATGAAAAGGAAAGCGGTCCGGACGGAGACACCGGCACAGAGGTATTTTGCAAAAACCTCATTCCGTGACCATCATATTATGACATGCAGTAATGCCCATGTTTCGATGAAGGAAAAGCGCTCGCCGGACTATATCCGGAGAGATCGCCGATCACGCCTCCACTAGCCAGGCTCCGAGGCCGGACCCAGAGGCGGAAGCTAACACGGGGCACCCGCCAAATGCTCCTCCGACAGAGGACACAGATAGAATATCTACCACCAATTCCGTAGTGGAGAGCGCCATGAACCACAGGCGTCGCCGGGCCGTACTCCGTGACGCTTATTTATCCCCGGAGGCCTTTGATGCCTTCAACTCAGGAGACGTGTACATCCGTGCTGCTCAAAATGATCTTGCCAGAGCCACGGTGTCGGTGTCAAAACCGGCGGATCTCGGGTAGGGGATCCCGAACTGTGCGTCTAGGCGGATGGTAACAGGAGACAAGGGACATGTTGTTTTTACCTGTGTTCGGCCCTCTCGATGGAGGTAAAACCCTACTCCTGCTTGATTAATATTGATGATATGGGTAGTTCAAGAGTGGATCTACCACGAGATCGAGAGGCTAAACCCTAGAAGCTAGCCTATGGTATGATGTTGTTCGTCCTATGGACTAAAACCTCCGTTTATATAGGCACATAATAGGGTTAGGGTTACACAGAGTCGGTTACAATGGTAGGAGATCTACATATCCAGACGCCAAGCTTGCCTTCCACGCCAAGGAAAGTCCCATCCGACACGGACGAAGTCTTCAATCTTGTATCTTCATAGTCCGTGAGTCCGCCAAAGGTCATAGTCCGCTATCCGACACCCCCTAATCCAGACTCCTAAGTAGCCCCTGCACAGGCTTCAATGACGATGGGTCCGACGCGATATTGTCTTCGCATTGCAAGGCGGTTCCTCCTCCGAATACTTCATAGAAGATTTTGAACACAAGGATATTGTCCGCTCGCAAAATAAGTTCCACATACCACCATAGAGAGAATAACATTTACACAAGTTCAATCACGACGATTCCGCAGCGTGACATCACACCACGCCAAGCCTTTATTCAATCGCTTTCACCGTCCCACCTCAGCGCGCTTAGCGAGGCGGTTTCCTTGGCACGCCTTGTCAATGCAGATCGTGTCCCTTATTCCGGATTCTCATCAATACGGGCGGTAACCTAATCGTGTTTGTTTAGCACGCCTCTATCGGCGAGTCCCGAACGGTCACGGGAGGGCTCTCCGGTATTCAACATCTTTATAAAGAGACCAAGGCCCTGCTCCTTTTTCTCAATCTTCATCGAATCCGCCCCTCGCTTCGAGTTCCAACACCCAAAGCTCCAGATTCAGGCGCTTCGGACCTTCGATGATGTGCGGCTCCGACCTCCAAGGCCGGTGGATGCCTTCCTGTTGGAAATATGCCCTAGAGGCAATAATAAATTAGTTATTATTATATTTCCTTGTTCATGATAATCGTTTATTATCCATGCTATAATTGTATTGATAGGAAACTCATATACTTGTGTGGATACATAGACAACACCATGTCCCTAGTAAGCCTCTAGTTGACTAGCTCGTTGATCAATAGATGGTTACGGTTTCCTGACCATGGACATTGGATGTCATTGATAACGGGATCACATCATTAGTAGAATGATGTGATGGACAAGACACAATACTAAGCCTAGCACAAAGATCGTAGTTCAGTATGCTAAAGCTTTTCTAATGTCAAGTATCATTTCCTTAGACCATGAGATTGTGCAACTCCGGATACCGTAGGAATGCTTTGGTGTACCAAACGCCACAACGAATCGGGTGACTATAAAGGTGCACTACATGTATCTCCGAAAGTGTCTGGGTTGGCACGAATCGAGATCGGATTTGTCACCCGTAAACGGAGAGGTATCTCTGGGCCCACTCGGTAGGACATCATCATAATGTGCACAATGTGACCAAGGGGTTGATCACAGGATGATGTGTTACGAAACGAGTAAAGAGACTTGCCGGAAACGAGATTGAACAAGGTATCGGGATACTGACGATCGAATCTCGGGCAAGTACAATACCGCTAGACAAAGGGAATTATATACGGGATTGATTGAGTCCTTGACATCGTGGTTCATCCGATGAGATCATCGTGGAACATGTGGGAGCCAACATGGGTATCCAGATCCCGCTGTTGGTTATTGACCGGAGAACGTCTCGGTCATGTCTACATGTCTCCCGAACCCGTAGGGTCTACACACTTAAGGTTTGATGACGCTAGGGTTATAAAGGAAGTTTGTATGTGGTTACCGAATGTTGTTCGGAGTCCCGTATGAGATCCCGGACGTCACGAGGAGTTCCGGAATGGTCCGGAGGTAAAGATTTATATATGGGAAGTCCTGTTTTGGTCACCGGAGAAGTTTCGGGTTTTTCCGGTAACGTACCGGGACCACCGGGAGGGTCCCGGGGGTCCACCAAGTGGGGCCACCAACCCCAGAAGGCTGCATGGGCCAAGTGTGGGAGGGGACCAGCCCTAGGTGGGCTGGGGCTCCCCCCACCAAGGCCCAAGGTGTGGGAAGAGTGGGGAAGGGCAAACCCTAGGTCCAGATGGGCCTTGAGGCCCACCTAGTGGGCGCCCCCCTCTCTCCCCCCTTGGCCGCCCCCTCTTGGATGGGATCTAGGCTGGCCGCACCCCTTGGGGTGGAAACCCTAAGGGGCGCAGCCCCTTCCCCTATATATACTTGAGGTTTTGGGGCTGCCAACACATGAGTTTTCACCTCTCCAGCGCAGCCCTACCTCTCTCCCTTCTCCTCTCTCTGCATGGTGCTTGGCGGCCCTCGCAGGATTGCCACGCCCACCATCACCACCACGCCTGCCAGTGTGCTGCTGGATGGAGTCTTCTCAACCTCTCCTCTCTCCTTGCTGGATCAAGGCGTGGGAGACGCCACCGGCTGTACGTGTGTTGAACGCGAGGTGTCGTCTGCTTGGCACTAGGATCTCCGTGATTTGGATCACGACGAGTACGACTCCTTCAACCCCATTCTCTTGAACGCTCGCTTAGCGATCTACAAGGGTATGTAGATGCACTCTCCTTCCCCTCGCTAGTTTCTCCATAGATAGATCTTGGTGACACGAGGAAAATTTTGAATTTCTGCCACGCTCCCCAACAAAGGGCATCATGAGCTAGGTCTATTGCGTAGATTCTTTGCACGAGTAGAACACAAAGTAGTTGTGTGCGTTGATTTTGTTCAATATGCTTACCGTTAGTAGTCCAATCTTGTTTCAACGGTATTGTGGGATGAAGCGCCCGGACCGACCTTACACGTACACTTACGTGAGACAGTTCCACCGATCGACATGCACTTGGTGCATAAGGTGGCTAGCGGGTGCCGCCTCCCACTTTTGTCGGATCGGATTCGATGAAAAGGGTCCTTATGAAGGGTAAATAGCAATTGACATATCACGTTGCGGCTTTTGCGTAGGTAAGAAACGTTCTTGCTAGAAACCCATAGCAGCCACGTAAAACATGCAAACAACACGTCTAACTTGTTTTTGCACGGTATGCTATGTGATGTGATATGGCCAAAAAGGAATGTGATGAATGATATGTGATGTATGAGATTGATCATGTTCTTGTAATAGGAATCATGACTTGCATGTCGATGAGTATGACAACCGGCAGGAGCCATAGGAGTTGTCTTTATTTATTGTATGACCTGCGTGTCATTGAACAACGCCATGTAATTACTTTACTTTATTGCTAACCGTTAGCCATAGTAGTAGAAGTAATAGTTGGCTAGATAACTTCATGAAGACACGATGATGGAGATCATGGTGTCATGCCGGTGACGATGATGATCATGGAGCCTCAAGATGGAGATCAAAGGAGCAAAATGATATTGGCCATATCATGTCACTATTTGATTGCATGTGATGTTTATCATGTTTATGCATCTTATTTGCTTAGAACGACGGTAGTAAATAAGATGACCCTCATTAAAATTTCAAGAAAGTGTTCCCTAACTGTGCAACCGCTATGTAAAGTTCATCGCTTCAAGCACCACGTGATGATCGGGTGTGATAGATTCTTACGTTCACATACAACGAGTGTAAGCCAGATTTACACACGCCAAACACTTAGGTTGACTTGATGAGCCTAGCATGTACAGACATGGCCTCGAACACAAGAGACCGAAAGGTCGAGCATGAGTCGATGGTAGATACGATCAACATGAAGATGTTCACCGATGATGACTAGTCCGTCTCACGTGATGATCGGACACGCCTAGTTGACTCGGATCATGTAATCACTTAGATGACTAGAGGGATGTCTATTCGAGTGGGAGTTCATAAGATGAACTTAATTATCCTGAACATAGTCAAAAACCCTTTGCAAATTATGTAATAGCTCGCGCTTTAGTTCTACTGTTTTAGATATGTTCCTAGAGAAAATATAGTTGAAAGTTGACAGTAGCAATTATGCGGACAATAGAAGGCTTATGTCCTTAATGCACCGCTCGGTGTGCTGAACCTCGAACATCGTCTGTGGATGTTGCGAACATCTGACATACACGTCTTGATAACTACGTGATAGTTCAGTTAAACGGTTTAGAGTTGAGGCACCAAATACAATTTCGAAAAGTCGCGGAACATATGAGATGTTTCGAGGGCTGAAATTGGGATTTCAAGCTCGTGCTCACGTCAAGAGGTATAAGACCTCCGACGATTTTCTTAGCCTGCAAACTAAGGGAGAAAAGCTCAATCGTTGAGCTTGTGCTCAGATTGTCTGAGTGCAACAATCACTTGAATCGAGTGGGAGTTGATCTTCCTGATGAGATAATGATGTTTCTCCAAAGTCATTGCCACCAAACTGCTAGAAGCTTCATGATGAACTATAACATATCAGGGATAGATATGATGATCCTTGAGCTATTCGCAATGTTCGACACCGCGAATGTAGAAATCTAGAAGGAGCATCAATTGTTGATGGTTAGTGAAACCACTAGTTTCAAGAGGGGCAAGGGCAAGAAGGGGTACTTCATGAAAGGGCAAATCAGTTGCTGCTCCAGTGAAGAAACCCAGGGTTGAACCCAAACCCGAGACTAAGTGCTTCTGCAATGAGAGGAACGGACACTGAAGCAGGATTACCCTAGATACTTGGTAGATGAGAAGGCTGGCAAGGTCGATAGAAGTATATTGGATATACATTATGTTAATGTGTACTTTACTAGTACTCCTAGCAGCACCAGGGTATTAGATACCGGTTCGGTTGCTAAGTGTTAGTAACTCAAATAAAAGGCTACGAATAAACGGAGACTAGCTAAAGGTGAGTGACGATATGTGTTGAAGTGTTTCCAAGTTTGATGTGATCAAACATCGCACGCTCCCTCTACCATCAAGATTAGTATTAAACCAGAACAATTGTCATTTGGTGTTTGTGTTGAGCATAGACATGATTGGATTATGTCTATCGCAATACGGTTATTCATTTAAGGAGAATAATGGTTACTCTATTTATTTGAATAATACCTTCAATGGTCTTGCACCTAAAAGGAATGGTTTATTGAATCTCGATCGTAGTGATACACATTTTCATGCCAAAAGATATAAGATAGTAATGATAGTACCACTTACTTGTGGCATTGCCATGTAAGTCACATTGGTGTAAAACGCATGAAGAAGCTCCATGTTGATGGATCTTTGGACTCACTCGTTTTTGAAAAGTTTGAGACATGCAAACCATGTCTATTGGTGTATACGCATGAAGAAACTCCATGCAGATGGATCGCTTGGACTCACTTGATTTTGAATCACTTGAGATATGCAAATCATACCACATGGGCAAAATGACCTGAAAACCCTCGGTTTCAAAGAAGATGGAACAAGATAGCAACTTGTTGGAAGTAACACATTTTGATGTGTGCAGTCCAATGAGTGCTGAGGCATGCAGTGAATATCGTTATGTTCTTACTTCACGGATGATTTGAGTAGATACTGAGTGTATTTACTTGATGAAACACAAGTCTGAATTATTGAATGGTTCAAGTAATTTTAGAGTGAAGTTGAAGATCATCGTGACAAGAGGATAAAATGTCTATGATATGATCATAGAGATGAGTATCTGAGTTACGAGCTTTGGCACGCAATTAAGACATTGTGGAAATTGTTTCACAATTAATACCGCCTAGAACACCATAGTGTGATGGTGTGTCCGAACGTCATAGTTGCACCCTATTGGATATGGTGCGTACCATGATGTCTCTTATCGAATTACCACTATCGTTCATGGGTTAGGCATTAGAGACAACCACATTCACTTTAAATAGGGCACCACGTAATTCCGTTGAGATGACACCGTATGAACTATGGGTTAGAGAAACCTAAGCTGTCATTTCCTAAAGGTTTGGGGTTGCGACGCTTATGTGAAAAAGTTTTAGGTTGATAAGCTCGAGCCCAAAGCGGATAAAATGCATCTTCATAGGACACCCAAAACAGTTGGGTATACCTCCTAATTCAGATCCGAAAGCAATAGGGATTGTTTCTTGAATCGGGTCCTTTCTCGAGGAAAGGTTTGTCTCGAGAATTGAGTGGGAGGATGGTGGAGACTTGATATGGTTATTGAACCGTCACTACAACTAGTGTGTAGCAGGGCACAGGATGTTGTTCCTGTGGCACCTACACCAATTGAAGTAGAAGCTTATGATAGTGATCATGAAACTTGGATCAAGTCACTACCGCACCTCTGAGGGTGACAAGGATGCGATCGCTTGAGTGGTACAAGAATCCTGTCTTGAAGGTCATGTTGCTAGACAACAATGAACCTACGAGCTATGGAGAAGCAATGGTGGGCCCAAATTCCGACAAATGGTTAGAAGCCATGAAATCCGAGATAGGATCCATGTATCAGAATAAAGCATGGACTTTGGTGGACTTGCCCGATGATAGGCAAGCCATTGAGATAAATGGATCTTTAAGAAGAAGACGGACGTAGACGGTAATGTCACCGTCTATGAAGCACGACCTGTGGCGAAGAGTTTTTTCACAAGTTCAAGGAGTTGACTACGATGAGATTTTCTCATCTGTAGCGATGCTTAAGTCCGTCGGAATCATGTTAGCATAAGCTGTATTTATGAAATCTGGCAGATGGATGTCAAAATGAGTTTCCTTACTAGTTTTTCGTAAGGAAAGGTTGTATGTGATACAATCAGAAAGTTTTGTCGATCCTAAGGATGCTAAAAGGTATGCTGGCTCCAACGATCCTTTCTAAGGACTGTAGTAAGCATTTCGGAGTTGGAATGTGCGCTTTGATGAGATGATCAAAGATTTTGGGTTTATACAAAGTTTGTGAGAAACTTGTATTTCCATAGAAGTGAGTGGGAGCACTATAGAATTTCTGATGAGTATATGTTGTCAAAACCGGCGGATCTCGGGTAGGGGGTCCCGAACTGTGCGTCTAGGCGGATGGTAACAGGAGACAAGGGACACGATGTTTCTACCCAGGTTCGGGCCTTCTCGATGGAGGTAAAACCCTCCTCTTGCTTGATTAATATTGATGATATGGGTAGTACAAGAGTGGATCTACCACGAGATCAGAGAGGCTAAACCCTAGAAGCTAGCCTATGGTATGATTGTTGTTCGTCCTACGGACTAAAACCCTCCGCTTATATAGGCACCGAATAGGGTTAGGGTTACTGAGTCGGGTTACAATGGTAGGAGATCTACATATCCGTATCGCCAAGCTTGCCTTCCACGCCAAGGAAAGTCCCATCCGGACACGGGACGAAGTCTTCAATCTTGTATCTTCATAGTCCAGGAGTCCGGCCAAAGGTCTTAGTACGGCTATCCGGACACCCCCTAATCCAAGACTCCCTCACACGGATCAGTATGTAAAGGATATACGGGTAAGAAAATTTGATGATTATGTATAGCAGTAGCCCCAGAGACTTGAAACAGTTGGCACAGCTGATTTAAGGATCCTTATTTGTGCAGGTTCTTACATAGAAGAATACCCAATTGTCTCAAGAGCTGGAAAAGTGCAAAGCCCAACTTCAGGCTGCACTAGCCGTAGAAGAGGAGTCCAAGAAGACCCCCTCTGGTAATACGTATTTCAAATGATAATTACCGCATACAATGCGGCGTATGTGCGAATATGACAATAAATATTGGAGAAGACGCCGGAGGAAATCCGGATGAGCAACATCTCCTACGCCGGCTAAAGGCTGGCGAGAGCGTGCTTACGAGGGTTAGGTAGGAGAAAAATAATCTCCAGGATGCCAACACCCAGCTAAGCGTGGAACTGAAGGATGTTCGTGCCCAGCTGGCGGACTCCGTAAAGGAGAATCGGCGGCTTCAACGCGGCATTTTCAGTGAGTGCTTGAATGAACTTTTAGAAGAGTTCGGCAAAGAAACCAGCTAACAGAGTTAAGTCTGTAGGTATGCTGACGGGTCATCCCGCGGATGAAATGCCCGGGTCGGCGGGTGATCTTCTGCCCGAGCTATCACAACTGCACGAACAAGCGCGACAGGTGATGCGGGGTATTGCCCAGGCCTTATGGCCATCCATCTCCCTGCCCGAAGGTCTTGGAGAGCTTGCGGAAAAGCTTAAGGGAGCGCGACGGCGCTTCCGGTTATGGAAGATATCGGCCTGCCGTCAAGGTGTCAGGGAAGCCTGGGCCATGGTGAAGACGCGGTATACCAAGGCTAACCCAAACCACATGGCTGAGGTCGGACCTGTGGGGCCTGATGGGAAGGAGATCCCTGTTAGCTTAGTGTACGGGCAAGTAGAATTGGCCACAAAGTATTCCCAACAGGATTGTAGATTAGACAGCCTGTTGGATGGTATAGAAGAGGAATTTAGCCAGTCAAATTGACTATGTAATTAAAGTGACATGTATAATGCCTTCTAGCCGGATTGTAGATCATTTGTCATGGCAGACCTTTTCGCTTCAACCTCGGGACCCGATAGTCCGGAGTGTATCCGAATACCCTCTCGGTTATGTAAAAACCGGGGCATGCATGGAAACCAGGCGTAGGGGTCATTGGTGCTTGAACATGCAAGTGCCCAACTAGTTATGTTATATTACATGGTTAGTAAGAAACATCTTCCAGGGAGAATAGTTCCGTTAGGGGTTCCTTTCCCTGGGTACGCATGCCCTAAAGTGCATGTCCGGACTGCGAAAAGAGACGCAGAGGAAAAAACATCTGGGGGCATGTATAAAAAATAAATAAAAAATCATCTTTTGTTCACCGACCGAATATTGCCTTAAGAACGCTAGCTTTCGGCTTCACCCAGTCTGAGGTACACATCCGGCTGACCCGGCGGTAACAATCGCAGAGGTGCTCCCCTTATGCCCTAGCCGAATTAACGGGAACGTAGGGCATAAATACAAGAGCAAGGCAACCCAGCTTGGCCAAAACTTAAGTCATATCGGTGCATATAATGGCGAAGAAAAGGTACATGCGGAAGGATAACACATGTGCGGGGCATGAAACCCGGATAAATAATTAAGCTTCTGTATAAGAAGCCCCCATGTATAATGAGCGCGGTTAGCACGTCCATAGTGTGCAAAGAAGGCATGGATTGGCCTTTAAAGGCTGTGAGAGAGAAATAAGGAAAAAAGAGAGAAATAACAGACAGATAGAGTATATATGCAACAAACGGACAGAGGAAGGAGACGAACACAGAGTCCGGCGCTAGGCGTAGAATCTTCGGAGCCTGGCAGCATTCCATGGATTCGGCTCGAGTCGTATCCGATGCGTCCCGTAGACGGTACGCCCCACCGGTCAAAACTTGATCAATGATGAAGGGACCCTCCCACTTGGGCTTGAGTTTGTCCTTTTTCTTCTCCGGTAGACGTAGAACTAACTCGCCAACATTATAAGTTTTGGCTCGTACTTCTCTGCTTTGGTATCTTCGAGCCTGTTGTTGATAGAATGCGGAACGGGCTTTTTCCACATCACGCTCCTCCTCTAGGGCATCCAAACTGTCCTGCCAATCGAGCTCGACTTCTGTTTCTTCGTACATGCGCACTCTAGGTGAGTCATGAATTATGTCGCAGGGCAGAACCGCCTCTGCGCCGTACACCATGAAGAAGGGTGTGTATCCGGTTGTGCGATTCGGCGTGGTCCGCAGCCCCCAGAGTACAGAGTCGAGCTCCTCCACCCAGTGCATGTTAGATTCCTCAAGGGACAGCACTAATCTGGTTTTGATGCCGCTCAAGATAATACCATTTTCTCGTTTGACTTGACCGTTAGTTTGTGGGTGATAGACAGAAGCGTACTCGAGCTTAATGCCCATGTTTTTGCACCAGAGTTTTACCTCGTCGGCTGTGAAGTTCGTGTGATTGTCAGTGATGATGCTGTGAGGGACACCGTAGCGGTGTACGACCCTAGATATGAAGTCTATCACCGGTCCGGATTCGGCCGTTTTAACAGGTTTGGCTTCTATCCATTTGGTGAATTTATCCACCATGACCAGTAAGTATTTTTTTCTTATGGGTTACCCCTTTAAGGGGTCCAACCATGTAAAGTCCCCAGACCGCAAAGGGCCAGGTAATAGGGATTGTTTGGAGGGCGGTGGGTAGCATATGGCTTTGGTTTGCAAAAAGCTGGCACCCGACGCAACGTTGGACCAAGTCCTGAGCGTCTGCCCGGGCCGTCGGCCAATAAAAACATGTACGGAAGGCCTTGCTTACAAGGGCCCGGGCTGCGGCGTGGTGGCCGCCGAGGCCGGCGTGAATTTCTGCCAGAAGCTTCCGCCCCTCCTCTTCGGAGATGCATCTTTGAAGGGCTCTGGTAATGCTTTTCTTATAAAGCTCTCCTTCATGGACCCTATAGGCTTTAGATCGGGGTACTATGCAGCGTGCCTCATTTTGGTCCTCGGGGAGTTCTGCCTAGTTAAGTAGGCCAGGAATGGTTCTGTCCGCGGGGCGACGACGGCCATTATTACATGGGCTGAAGGTGTTATTTCGGTGGCAGAGCCTCCGATTATGTCAGAGTGTTCGGTATCGGGCATTGGGTCTGGACTATTGCTACCGATGTCCCATTCCCACACCACGGATGGCTTGAACAGCCTCTCCAGAAAGATGTTTGGAGGGACCGCATCACGTTTAGTGCCGATGCGTGCGAGGATATCTGTTGCCTGGTTGTTTTCCTGGGATACATGGTGAAATTCGCGCCCCTCGAACCGAGCTGACATTTTGAGGACGGCATTGCGGTAGGCCGCCATTTTCGGATCCTTGGTGTCAAAGTCTCCATTTATTTGGGATATTGCGAGGTTAGAATCCCCGCGCACCTCCAGGCATTGGATGCCCATGGATACTGCCATCCGAAGACCATGTAAAAGGGCCTCGTATTTGGCTGCGTTTTGGAGTCTGTATAAATGATATGGAGTACGTAATGAACTGTATCTCCGGTTGGGGACATCAGAACGACGCCAGCCCCTAGACCAGCCAGCATTTTGGAGGCGTCGAAGTGCATGATCCAGTTGGAATATGCGCCGTACTCTTTAGGGAGTTCGGCTTCCGTCCATTCGGCGACGAAGTCGGCCAATACTTGTGACTTAATGGCTCACCATGGTTTGTATGTTAGTTCGAACGGGAGGAGCTCCATGGCCCATTTGGCAATCCAGCCCGTGGCGTCGCGGTTGTTTATAATACATTAAGTGGCACTTCCGAGGCTACCGTGATTGAACACTCTTGAAAGTAGTTTCGCAGTTTTCGGGATGCCATGAATACTGCATAGGCTATCTTTTGATAATGCGGGTACCGTGATTTGCATGGAGTGTGGACAGTGGATACATAATAGACCGGCTTTTGAAGGGGGAATTTATGTCCGTCCGTTTCTCGTTCGACGACGAGTACTGCGCTTACAACTTGATGAGTTTCCGCAATGTACAATAGCATTAGTGCGCCGATGTTTGGCGCGGCCAGGATTGGGTTGGTTGCCAGTATGGCTTTTATTTCTTCCAATCCGGCTGTGGCAACATCCGTCCACTCGAAGTGTTCGGTGCGCCGAAGGAGGCGATAGAGGGGTAATGCCTTTTCTCCTAGACGGGAGATAAAGCGGCTTAGAGCCGCCATGCATCCGGTTAATTTCTGGATTTGTTTGAGGTCCGTTGGGGTAGCCAACTGCGACAGAGCTCGGATTTTGGCCGGATTTGCTTCGATTCCTCTGTTGGAGACGATGAAGCCCAGGAGCTTTCCGGCTGGTACACCGAAAACGCATTTTTCCGGGTTAAGCTTAATGTCGTAAGTTCAGAGATTGTCAAATGTTAGTCTCAAGTCGTCTATTAAAGAGTCGACGTGTTTGGTTTTAACGACCACATCATCTATGTATGCCTCCACTGTTTTGCCGATCTGGTTTTCCGGACATGTCTGAATCATGCGTTGATATGTTGCGCCAGCGTTTTTGAGCCCAAAAGGCATTGTGTTTAAGCAAAAGGGGCCGTGTGGTGTGATAAATGATGTTGCTGCTTGGTCGGGCTCTGCCATCTTAATTTGCTGGTAGCCAGAGTATGCGTCAAGGAAACACAATGAATCGTGTCCTGCGGTGGCATCGATAATTTGATCGATGCGGGGGAGGGGAAAGGGATCCTTTGGGAAGGCCTTGTTGAGGTCCTTAAAGTCGACGCATAGGCGCCAGGATTTGTCCTTCTTTGGCTAGTTCCTCTGCCATAGCTTGTCTCTTAGGTTCGGAAAAACGCCAAAGAGCCTGTTTGACCGGCTTAAATCCCTTTAGGATATTGAGGCTATGCTCAGCCAGCCTGCGTGGGATTCCTGGCATATCTGAGGGGTGCCAGGCAAATATGTCCCAATTCTCGCGCAGGAACTCTCGTAATGTGGTGTCCACAGCGGGGTTTAGCTGTGCCCCGATGGAGGCTGTTTTTGCAGGGTCCGTTGGATGAACCTGGAATTTGACTATTTCGTCAGCTAGTTTGAGGAGGTGGACTTGCGTCTTTTATCGAGTATTACGTCGTCCCTGTCCACCGTAGAGCGCAGCGCAGTCAGTTCCTCGGCCGCAAGGGCTTCGGACAGTGCCTCGAGGGCCAGTGCGGCTGTTTTGTTTTCAGCACGGAGTGCTGTGTCCGGATCACTAGCGAGAGTGATGATTCCATTGGGCCCGGGCATTTTGAGCTTCATGTACCCGTAATGGGGTATGGCTTGGAAGATCGTGAACGCCTTCCGCCCTAGAAGGGCGTGGTATCCGCTATTGAACGGAGCCACTTGGAACGTAATCTCTTCGGACCTATAATTCTCCGTCGTGCCGAACACCACATCTAGTGTGATTTTGCCTGTGTAGCGCGCTTCCCGACTGGGGATTGTTCCTCTAAAGTTTGTGCTGCTTCGCTCGATGCGGTTCTAGTCTATTTCCATTTTTTGAAGGGTTTCCTCATAGATGAGGTTCAATCCGCTGCCGCCGTCCATGAGCACCTTGGTGAGTCGAAAGTCATCCACAATTGGACTGAGGACCAGTGCGGCTGGTGCTCGGGCTTTCGGAATTTAGGTTTGTCACTAGCATTGAAAGTAATAGCCGTGTCACTACATGGATTTATTGTTGCCACATGGTAGACTTTGGCAAGGCTGCGGAGCGTTCGCTTTCGCCTATTATTTGATGTGAAAGTCTCAAAGCCTGTTAATACCGTATTGTTATCCCTGGGATGGTGTTCTGCAGCGTCTGGGATGAGGAGATCCTCGCCACTTTTGGCCACCTGCCTGAGTATCCAACATGCTCTAAGGCTATGTGTTGGTATGGTATCCGGTGTACTATGGATTTTGCAGGGTCCGTTGAGCCATCCCTCCAGTACGATTCCACGCCCTGTGAAGGGTTTTTGCTTTTTGGGAATTAGTTCGGGTGTCCTATGATAGTGCACCCTTTTGTTGCGGACTGGGTGTATGTTCGGGGCCGGATTATCCCAAAATTTTGTTTCGGTTTTCCAGGCACTTTCCATCGCACAGTACTTTCGTACTATGGATGCCAAGTTAGCAAAGCGTGATATATCGCGGCGACTTATGGCGTTAAGGATTCCCTTGTCCGTGCAATTATTGCAGAAAAATAAGATTGTGTCTTCCTCGCGACAGTCCTTAACCTTGTTCATCGCAAGGAGGAATCTGGCCCAGTAACGATGTACTGTTTCCTGGGGCTCTTGTCTGATGTGGGAGAGATCGCTTATGTTTGGGTGGGTGGGCGGGGTTGAGTCCGAACCCTTACCCGATCTGAGATCCAGGGGCCTAGGAGTTTCCGATCTTGGACGTTCCGGTTCCGGGGTATTTCCCGGTAATCCTGGCCCGCTGCCTGACTCTAAGTTCAGGGATTGGGCGCTGTCCTCCCGCGAACGGGTATCCGGCTCTAAGAGCTCAGGAATCCGGACATAGTTAGTCCTCAAGATAGAGGAAAGGTCTCCACATTGTTCCTCCACCAGCGCAATATGTTGGGTGACCGATGGAGAGTTAATCTCCCTTTGATCGGGTTTAAACCCAATCTGGTCGTAGTCCGTAGCGACTCCCAAGGCGGCGACGCCATCCAAGAGCTCGTTCAGGGAAGAGAGCTCCATTGGATCTATCTGCTCGGCAAGTTCCGAGCTGACGTGGAGGCTATTTTTGATGAGCCGAGAAGTCATCGTCGGCGCAGCGGTCGAACAGGCGATCATGACGAAACCGCCTAGCCGGAGATTTTGGCCGACAGCCAAAGCTCCCTCAGCAGTAGCGCCGTCTTTAAAGACGAGACGAGACATCCTTACTTATGGCAACGACATAGTGGAACTCTCAATGAAAGCACCAATGTCGGTGTCAAAACCGGCGGATCTCGGGTAGGGGGTCCCGAACTGTGCGTCTAGGCGGATGGTAACATGAGACAAGGGACACAATGTTTTTACCCAGGTTCGGGCCCTCTCGGTGGAGGTAAAACCCTACTCTTGCTTGATTAATATTGATGATATGGGTAGTACAAGAGTTGATCTACCACGAGATCGGAGAGGCTAAACCCTAGAAGCTAGCCTATGGTATGATTGTTGTCTATGTCCTACGGACTAAACCCTCCGGTTTATATAGACACCGGAGGGGGCTAGGGTTACATAGATTCGGTTACAAGGAAGGAGATTTACATATCCGTATTGCCAAGCTTGCCTTCCACGCCAAGGAAAGTCCCATCCGGACACGGGACGAAGTCTTCAATCTTGTATCTTCATAGTCCAACATTCCGGCCAAAGAATATAGTCCGGCTGTCTGGATACCCCCTAATCCAGGACTCCCTCAGTGGTCGTCGTTCCTTCTTGGCGGTGGCGGCAGCGGAGGACGACTGGCGTTGCCCTTAGGGCGATCCTCACGAGTCTAGTCCCTCCAGGCGCCCTCGCGAGGCTGATCCTGCCAGCGGTCCTCACGAGGCCGGTCGCGCCATTCCTGGCGCGGGCCACGATCGTCCCAGTGTCCACCACCGCGTCCTCCTCCTCGGCCGTAGCCCCGGTCATTGCGCTTGGGGCATCGACCAAAGCGTCCTTCTCGAATGGCTCTGAGCTCTTGGCAGTCGCTGGTGTTGTGGGTATGCAGGTTGTGGAAGGCGCAG
The DNA here is from genome assembly GCA_021605205.1 of Aegilops longissima. Lineage (NCBI taxonomy): Eukaryota > Viridiplantae > Streptophyta > Magnoliopsida > Poales > Poaceae > Aegilops > Aegilops longissima. The sequence goes on along the minus strand of CM038677.1, from coordinate 252,220,437 downwards.
AACGGTCGACTGCTCTTGGATGACTCGGGCTGGTCTCTGCCGCGCTTGGTGTCCGGCTCCGCCGCGAGCACTGCTGCTGCCTTGCGCTTCACGTCCTTGGCCTTGACTACAAAAAAAGACACACCCATGACATTTTGGGCCGAATGAAATTTTTTGATGTCACACATATGACACTTCTATGACGATAATTGTGACAAAACCCGGTATCATCATAGATGTGGTGGGCTCCTACTTCTATGACAAAAAATCATGACAGAAAATGGGCTTTTCGTCCTGGGCGGGCCGGAGACGCAGCTGCATGACATTCTTTGGGCCGCCCATGACGGAAAAACCCGTGGTAGAAGCGAGGGGAGGATAATTTCAGGAGTTCCGGTTACGGTGGGAGGTCGGGGCCGAAGCGATGCGCTGCTTTCTCTCGTACACGACGCTGCAGCGTGTGTGTGGGCGTTGGCTCTAATCGAACCCGAAGCGAGGCGTTGGGCTCTAATCGAACCCGAGCGATTGCACTTGAGCTACGCTTCATCGAACCCGAGCGATCGATCGATGGCTGTTAATGAACTCGATCGAGCGATTCTTTGCTACTTCGCTAATCAAGCCGATCGATACTACCTCTGGATGAACAAGGAGCGCTATGGGGCGGGGGGGTTGGATGAGCAGTGAGCGGTGGCATTGCCTCTAGATGAACAGGACCCCATGGTGTAGTGGAGGGCTGGATGAATAGTAGACGGTGGAGGGGTGCCCGTGGAAGGGTGGATGAACAGGACCTCGTGGTGTTGAGGGCTGGATGAACAGTAGACGGTGGAGGGGTGCCCGTGGAGGGGTGGATGAACAGGACCGCGTGGTGTGGAGGGCTAGATGAACAGTAGACGGTGGAGAGGTGCCCGTGGAGGGGTGGTTGAACAGGAGCCCGTGGTGTGGAGGGCTGGATGAACAGTATACGGTGGAGGGGTGGTTGAACAGTAGCCAGTGGAGTAGCGCGCGGTGGAGGCAGGATGAACAGGAGCCCGTGGAGCCTGGATGAACAGGAGCCCATGGAGGATGGATGAACAGGAGCCCGTGGAGGCTGGAGGAGGTCGACGGTGGAGATGAACAGTATCCTGTGGAGTCCCATTTTGCGGTACGCCACACCCTCCCGGCGAACAGACCCCGTTTCGACCGTAGCGCCCAACACAAGTCCGCTTCCTCCGTTTTGCGGTACGCCACACCCTCCCGATCAACAGGACCCCGTTTACGACCGTAGGAGGTCTGCTTCCTCCGCTTTGGCGATACGCCACACCCTCCCGATCAACGGGACCCCGTTTCAACCGTAGGAGGTCCGTTCTCCGCTTTTGCGGCACGCCACACCCTCCCGGCGAACAGGATCCCGCTTGAATGTGGCGGTTGAACACAACGCCGCTTCTCCGCAGCGGTACGCCAGCCTCGCTTCCATCGCCTGTTCCGCCCAAGCCCTCCCGGCGAACACGACCATGCATTCCATTCCGACCCAGCCGTGTTGCCTCCCGATGAACACGACGCATTCCGTTGCCTCCGCATGAACACGGCGATTTACATGTTTCTCCGCTCCGACCGAGCCATGTACACGAGCCCCGCCGACGAGCGCGCAGTAGGCATTCGAGACCCGCCCAGATGTACACATACGTGTCAGATTTTCTTTCTTGCACCCCGGCGGCTGACGACGCGTGTACATGCTACGTGTGCGCCTCTACTACGACACGCGCGCGCCTCTACATCCACCGGTATATATGTACGCACCGTTCGCGACCAGAATGACAACGTACGCACGCTCGACCAGTGTGTGTCGGACCGCCGACACTTCCTTGTGTGCGAAGATGTAGCTGGTGGGTCCCAGCGATCGTGGGGCTTAATCGTTTTGTTATTTTTTGCCGGATGCACTTCCTTGCGTGCAAAGGTGTAGCTGGTGGGTCCCAGCAGTCGGGGGGCTGGTGGGTCCCAGCAGTCAGGGGGAAACGTTTTTTTCGCAACATACGGTGGCCCGTCCGGTGGGTCCCTGCTATCAGGTGGAGGAATCATTATTTTCGCGTAATAAGGAGGCACCGTTCTGCGCCGTGGACCCAAATGTCGCCTCTCCACATACAGTCCATGTCCGATGGAAGTCGTTCCTTGACCACGTTGACCACGCCGCGCCGAGAGCACCAGGGTGGTGGACGATGGCGAGGCCTAGGAAGGGGGCAACGCGGAGCCGGTGAAGACGCGGCAGTTGTTTCCCACGCAGAGGGGAGTATGACTGTACGAGGGTTTACTGGTTCGTCTGCCGTCGCCGGAGAATAACAGCAGGTGTGGGTGAGTAGAGGGATGGCTAGGCCAGCGATGGGAGTATGGTCGGGCGATGACGCTTTGGCGGCAAAAGACAGCTGGCTTGCATGGAGGAGGGAGCAGCAGTCCTGCGGCGCTTGTTTGAGCGGCCGGAGCGAAAAGCGCGTGATTGAAGAAGACGACGGCCGTTGGATGGACATCCAACGATCGCTGCTTGTCGCCAACCCTTTTTAGGAAAGCCTCAAATCTGTGGAAAACAGCATACAGCCCATCTGCCATTATTTCTAATAATTTATAGCCCATTTGCTAATTCTTAAGGTTTTTTGGAGCCCCTATTCTTTTGTTAGCATTACAGCCCATATTGTGGCAACGGTTAAAAATTATCACGAATTTTGCATATTTGGTCTTGGTCCGAACTGTTTTAATCCCGAAATTTCGACTCACATTCAAACTGATTTTAAAAATAAATGTATATCAATATAAAATCCAACAAATTCTCCACATAAAAATTAATGTATTTTAAAATCTTGAAATGAAAAAGATATTTGAAACTAATTGCGGTTTGATGTGTTTTAAAATGTACAACCCATTTCTCATTATCGATGGGCCATTTTCTCGGCCAATTAATGAAAGCTCTCCTCGTCTTGAAAGATTTGGAGCCCAACAGGCCTGACAACGCGACTTACTTGGCAAATCACAAAAAAATTGGGCTGTGGCCGTGGACCAAGCTATCAGCCTCTCCACATACAGTCCACGTCTGATGGAAGTCGTTCCTTGACCACGCCGCACCGTGAGCACCAGGGCGGTGGTTGACGGCGAGGCCTAGGAAGGGGACGACGAGAAGCCGGTGAAGACGCGGCAGTGGATGCCCATGCGGTGAGGAGTATGAGGGTTGACTCGTTCGGCTGCGGTGTGAGGCTGTTGTCGCTGCAGGGCCTGGCCAGCGGTGGGAATAGTAGGGGGCGGTGAGGCCTCCGCGGCAGCACAGCCGGCCACGGGAGGCAGGAGCAGGCGGCACGACCGGCACTGCTTTGGGTGGCTGGAGCAAGAAGACTGGAGGTTGAAGAAGCACTACTGCCGTTGGATGGACATCGTACGGTCACTGCAGCTAGAATCGTTTATATTGACTAAGTTGACAAAGCCCTTGGTACGTCAACTTAGTAGGCCCACATGCCAGCTTTTGAAACGGTGCGCCCCAGATGTCAGGGGGAGGAATCATTTTTTGGGCGGGTGAAGTGTCACGCCCAATATGCGACCCTATCCAAAAGGAACTCGACGGTTCCACCAAGGATAGACCCGCATATTGAAACGCTTTTGCAAGGTGGATATCATTACATCAACATTACATAATACATTGGGATACATACATAAAGCACAAATGCCACAAGAATACATCAACATCATATACAAGATCAACATCCGACTATGGATGAAACATAAACAGAAACTCATCCGACATCCACCCTGCTAGCCCAGGCTGCCGACCTGGAACCTATCCCCTGATCGAAGAAGAAGCAGAAGAAGAACTCCAACAAGCAAACATCGCTCTCACGTCATGATCATCGCAAACCTGTACCTGCAACTGGTGGTGTAGAATCTGTGAGCCACGAGGACTCAGCAATCCCATTACCATGGGTATCAAGACTAGCAAAGCTTAATGGGAAAGGAAGGGGTAAAGTGGTGAGGCTGCAGCAGCGACTAAGCATATATGGTGGCTAACATACGCAAATGAGAGCGAGAAGAGAAACAAAGGAACGATCGTCAACTAGTAATGATCAAGAAGTGATCCTGAACTCCTACTTACGTCAGACATAACCCAGAAACCGTGTTCTCCTCTCGATCAACCCCAAAAAGAGACACTCACGGTTACGCACACGGTTGGTGTATTTTAATTAAGATCAACTTCGGGTTTTCTACAACCGGACATTAACAAATTCCCATCTACCACATAACCGCGGGCACGGCTTTCAAAAGTTCTAACCCTGCAGGGGTGTCCCAACTTAGCCCATGATAAGCTCTCGCGATCAACGAAGGATATTCCTTCTCCCCGGGAAGACCCGATCAGTCTCGGAATCCCGGCTACAAGACATTTCGACAGCAATAAAACAAGACTAGCAAAGCCGCCCGGATGTGCCGACAAATCCTGATAGGAGTCGCACGTACCTCGGTCTCGGGCACACCGGATAAGTCAAGCTACGAGTAAAACCAACCCTCGAGTTGCCCGTGGTGGCCCATGCAGTTGCTCGGTTCGGACCAACACTGAAGGAGCACTGGCCGGGGGCTAAAATAAAGATGACCCTCGGGCTCGGAAACCCAAGGGAAATAAAAGGGTATAGGTAAGGCAAATGGTAAAACCAATGTTGGGCCTTCTGAAAAGTCTTATTCAAAGCGAACGTCAAGGGGTCCCATAAATCACCCGACCGCGTTAGGGACGCAAAATCCGGGAACATAATACCGATATGACGGAAACTAGGGCGGCAAGAGTGGAACAAAACACCAGGCATAAGGCCGAGCCTTCCACCCTTTACCAAGTATATAGATGCATTAATTAAATAAGATATATTGTGATATCCCAACAAGTAAACAAGTTCCAACAAGGAACAACATCTCCATGTTCCAACAAGGAACAAACTTCATCTTCATCTGCAACTAACAACGCTATAAGAGGGACTGAGCAAAGCGGTAACATAGCCAAACAACGGTTTGCTAGGAAGGGTGCAAAAGGTTAGAGGCTGATATGGCAATTAGGTAGGCTTGAGCAGCAAGTGATAGGTAACGCATCATAGCGAAAGAACGAAGCAACTAGCATAGCAATGATAGTAGTGAGATCCAAGGTAGCGGTCATCTTGCTTGAAATCCCGCAAGGAAGAAGAACGAGTCCGTGAAGAAGACGAACGGATGAAGCCGAACCAAGCGTAGACGAACGAATCCTCACGATCGCAACGAAACAGGAACTAACAAGAAGAAGCACACAACATAGTAAACACACCACACATGAACAAGACATGATGCACAACAAGCATGATGCATGACGAAGCTACATGAAGCTACTCATGGCAAGGAATGATGCAAACAAGAACAATACATCAAGGTAAGTTTAAATGAGGCCGGAGACAACATAGAACAACTCCGGTAAGCCCTCATATGCAAATTTCGAAATTGGTCCAGATCTGAATAACCCTTATGTTCAAGTTGTTAAACAGCAAGTTAAGATGCACCACGATGATCTACACGAAATTCTAGTCAAGTTACATATAAAGTTCATTTAATTCGGAGCTACGGCCTAGAAGATATGAGCAAAACTAGATAAGCATGGCATTGGTGCAAAATGCACCCAAACATCAAGGAAACACCTCAAAACATGAATGCAACATGATAATATGAAACTACATGCAAAATCAAGCAAGTTTCATATAGAGCACACTCAAAACGGAGCAACGGTTCAACACATACACCCTATACAAGTTATGACAACAATCTGTCCAAAACAGCAAGTTAGCATATTGCAAGCATCAAAACAACATGCTACAGCACCTCAACATGATAACAAAATGCATGGGCATGATTTACAGGTAAAGCATTACAAAACATGAACACTGAGCTATCTCCAGAAATCACTAGAACATGCTCAAAATGACATGGCAAGATTGCAAATAATAACAGTTTCAGACTTTAGCAGAAATAACATCAGGTTGCAATGTTTAGAGCTATCAAACAACATGCTACAGGAACTTATCATGGCAAACAAAGTCATGGCATGATACTACTAAATGCATATAACAAAAGTCCCTTACTGACCATGAGCCAAAAAGGATCAGAAAATATGATGGCACCCATGCAAACATGGCAAGTTATATTACAGATTCATACATGGCAGGAATAACAATAAGTAGGCATGTTGGTGAGCTTGAACCACTCACCACAAAGCAATACATGGCATGGCAAGGCAACCAATAGTAAGAATACATGGCATAGAAGCTATACATGGCAAGAACAACATCATAGCATGCTTGGATCAACTACAACAACCTTGGCAAAATTGAATAACATGTAAACAACCTGCCAGAAACATTTTATAGCAAAAGTAGAGCTCGATTGACTCAAGCTATGGCACTCCATAATTGCAAACAAGGGAATGGATGGATAGAGCATAACCATATGTTCAAAACATCCTTACTGAAGTATCTCAAAATAAGCATAGATCTCTCGGTAGCATCAAGTTAACATGGCATGAAAATATAAGCAAAACAGGGCTGAAAACAGCAACATCAGGAAGCCTACTTTGCATGCTTGTGCTAGTCACCACATAGATCACAAAAATACATGGAATACACCCTTGGAAATATGGCATGACATATTACAAAACACATGTAGGACTCAAGTCCATAGGATGCACACATCAATCATGGCAAAAATGACAAAAGTGCAAGTTCTGTTAAGAAACAGAAACTAACATCACATAGCCCTCTTCCAACAGCATTTCGGGAACCAATATGAGCTCCAATGAAAATTATGCAATGAGATGAAATGATCTACTCTTCGAGACGAACATTTTGACATATTACACGCACGAAACGGAGCAACGATGACAGAGTTATGATGCTATGAAAATGCATGAAAATAATCACAAACTCGGGGACTTAGTGGATTTGGAGGGGGAGAGAAAGAAGTCAACCGAATGGCACGGAAACCAAGGCGGCGGTGGATCTCGCCGGATCCGCGGCGCCGGTGGCCGGAGTTGGCAGGGGCGGCGAGGCGGAGGGCGGGCCGGGCGGTCCGGAGAGGGGAACTGCCGGCGCGGCGAAGCGACGGGTCAGGCGGGCGAGCCGAGGTCAGGGCGGCGGCCGCTGCCATGGCGGCGGGGGCCGCCAGCCGGAGCGCCGGAGGCGGCGAGGTGGCGGGATGCTCCGAGAGCGGCGGCCGGAGGTGGGGGCAACCGCGCGGGAGGCGCGGAGTGAGGTGGAGGCGGTCCGCGACGAGCCGGACGGCGGGCGCAAGCGGAGGAGGCGGACGGCGGCGGCGGACATGTCCGTCGGCGGGGGAAGAAGCGTCCGGCGGCGCGAGGGGAGAATCTAGGGTTAGGGGAAGAATTGATCCGCGAATTCGAAGGGGGAGGTGTATTTATAGATAGAGGGAGCTAGAAGAGTCCAAATGAGGTGCGGTTTTCGGCCACGCGATCGTGATCGAACGACCGAGAGCATGGAGAGGAGTTAGGTGGGTTTTGGGCCACTTTGTAAGGGGTGTTGGGCTGCAATGCAAAAGAGGCTTTTGCGGTTACCCGGTTAACCGTTGGAGTACCAAACGACCTCCAAATGGCACGAAACTTGACAGGCGGTCTACCGGTGCTATACCAAGGCCGCTTGACAAACCTCGGTCCAGTCCGAGACCGTTTTACACCCGCACACGAAAAGAGGTAAAAGAGGGCGCCGGGGAGCATAGGAGTGCCGGATTGCAAAACGGACAACGGGGAAAATGCTCGGATGCATGAGACGAACACATATGCAAAATGAAATGCGCATGATGACATGATATGAAATGCAGATGATGACATGGCAAAATGCAACACGCAAGCAAATGACATGGCAACGACGGCGAATAACTGGCAGACACCTGGCGCATCGAATCCGGGGCGTTACATGAAGCTAGAATATCCGAGATTGAAGAAGAAGCACGGCATCCGTTGGATGGATATCAAACGGCCACTGCTGCTAGAACCGTGTGTCGACTATAAGTTGACAAAGCCTTGCATACGCGTCAACTCTGTTTTTTTAGGGGACGCATCAACTTAGTAAGGCCAGAAGTGTGTGGCAAAGAACTTATAGCCCATTTGAGATTTGTAAGAATGTGTAGCCCATTTTCGAATTCTAATGGAATTTACTACAACCCATTTACAGTTTGTTAAAAGTACAACCCATTTCAACCAACCGTTCAAAACAGAATTCAATAAAATTTCCCACACTTTGATGGGATCCGAAATATTTTTATCCCGAAATTTCTAGTCAGATTAAATAAATTTATATTACGTAAAAATCCAACGAAACATTGCGCTCGCAACAATTAATGAAATTAAAGTTTTCAATATCCAAAAATAATATTTTATAAAGTAATGACGTGTTTGGTGCATTTTTTTATAGTTACTGCCCAGTTTTTATAATTACATCCCATTTATTATTTCTTAAATCCCATTTTCTTGTTAAGCCTAATGCATCCCTCCTAGGAAAGATTTGCAGCCCAGCGGGGCGGAGAATAAAAACTTGACGTTGCCTGGGTATTCCTAAAAAAAGTATAGCTGGGCTAGCCATTTTCAACTTGAAAAAATTAATATCTGGGCTGGATATCGGCTCGGGCTAGACAGGCCACAGCCCGCTTGATTAATACCAGCAGCGTTGTTCGGAGGAGAAAAATTAATATCTGGGCTAAACATCAAAAACTCTGCGGTGCTCACACCTCAAAACACAAATCTGCTCGAGCTGCTTGGTCCCGGTATCGGCCGCTTCTTGTGCAATTCTCTCGTTTATTGACTAGTACATACGTTGACAATGGTGTGGGACCGTGATGTCAGGAAAGCAGGGGGAAGCAAAGTAAATTACTCTAGCGAGCGCTTCCACCTCTGCCTCGTTGTCTCCCGTGGAAACCCCTTCCCTCCCTTTTTTTTGCTCGGGCAAGGACCAATGCATGCAACACGTCCATGCGGTTATTAGGTAAGAAATAAAAGCGCTTTGCATGCTATGAATTATGATGGCCTGCATGGGTAGCTAATAAGGCATCCTCTTAACTGATGTGATTAAATGTTGTGTTTAGAAGAGAGAAATATTCTTTTTTTCCACCGATCTGCTTGCACCTAGGTCGTGATGCACCTTCTAATACGACTTATTCACCTAGACGGAGGGAGTATAGTTATATATATATATATGTATATATATATATATATATATATATATATATATATATATATATATATATATATATATATTATATATTTATATATATATATAAGGAGGCACTATGCACGTGAGGCTATGGACCTGGTGTGTCCCCATTGTCATCCTCTCCAAGTAAAGTCATCTCCTCACCCTTGCGCTTTCGCTTCAAACAGTCAGCGCCGCCCTTCGCTTCCCGGTGCAGGCGATTGTTCGCCTTCAAACGACACAAGTGCCGTCCGTCAATCCATCTGCCGCCCACATTAATGATACGTTGTTGCCGGCGGCTACTCCGGCGCCACACGTCTGTCCCTCCGCCCGCCCACCATTGCTATATAAAATGCTGCGCCGGCCATAGCCGCAGTCATCCACATCCGTTCCCTTTCTCCTGTCCACACCACTACTGCCCACTATGGCTTCCTCGCGCTCCAACGCTCTTCGGGACGGGCGGACAACGGACCACAAGGAGATTGCCGCCATTACTGCTGACCGGCTGGCCGGCAGGCAGCCGGAGGACGATGACGTCCCAATGGAGAACATGGTAGTCGATGATCTTGCGCCAACCCCCTCCTCCGCGCCATCCTCGCCGGTGCATTGCACTATGACCATCGGCGAGGCCCGTGCCCAATATATGGACAGTGTGAGGCAGATGCGGCAGGAGCAGTTCCGGGAGGCGCAGGCCGACGCCGCCTACAAGCACCATCTCCTCCAGGAGCACCTGTAGGCGGAGGAGCAGATCGCCGCGGTACGGGCGGAGCAGGAGGCGCTGCTCGACTCGTACCGCTCCGCCTGCAAGGGCCGCCTCGAGCGCTGGCGGTACCGCATGCGGGTGGCAGAGGCTGCGGCCGCCTACAAAGAGGCTAGCAATGAGGGCAATGAAGCGGGCGAGGCGTTGTTTGGCGAGACCGAGGACGAAGAAGAGGACAATGCCGGCTCCGACGAGTCCCCGCTCCGCTGGCGTCAACGAGGCCCTGCTCCGCCGAGGCCCCGCGGTGCCAACAACGAGGCAGAGGACACCGTCAGCTCCGCCGAGGCCCCGCCCCGCCAACAACGAGGCAGAGGACATCGCCGGCTCAGCCGAGGCCCCACCCTGTTGGCAACGCGGGGGAGGATTTCCACCACTTCGCTGAGGCGCCGCCCGCCGGCAACGAGATAGAGGACATCGCCGGCTTTGCCGAGGCCCCGCCCCGCTGCCAACGAGGCCGCGCCACACAGAAAACGAGGAAGAGTAGAACACGGTAGGTTGCCGCCGCTCGGGTCCAAGTAAGGCCACCGCTGCTACCCTCCTGTTGAAGCCAGGCTAGGCGGGTTGACCATTGACGGCCGGTTAGCTTCTTGGCGGCGACGTGGAGTCGGGGAGTTATGCTGGAGTATAACGCTGCTTCTACTTATCTGCAGTGCAGCTATCGATCGACACGTGGGCCCAACAGGCCACATGTCAGTTACGCAACTGCACCTGCAGTTTAGTCACTGAAGCTTCTGTTCGGCTTAGCGGGACATAGGTGGGTAGCTTCGATTAATTAACTATACCTCCTCCGTCACCAAGCTTCCTCCTTCATGGATCTCATTGGCACTCTTCATGTGGAAGAAAAGGCCAGAGCAAAAGGACACACATGCTTGAGGAATTGAGGGAGGATCTAGTGCCAATATGGTACAAAAGAACTTCCAGCCCCACAAGTTCAAGAACAAGGGCAAGTTTGATGGTAAAGCAAAGTTTGATGGGAAGAACAAGGCTGTGCAACACACGAACTTCATGAAGAAGAATGACAAGAAGAAAGGTGTTTGTCATGTGGTGATCCTGATCATTGGGCTCCTAGTTGCCCTAATCGCTATGACAAGCTAGGCGGGTTGACCACTGACGGCCGGTTAGCTTCTTGGCGGCGACGTGGAGTAGGAGAGCTATGTTGGAGAAGGACGCTGCTTCTACTTAACTCCTGGTGCAGTTGGCTAACTGACACGTGGGCCCAACAAGCATCTGGGCCACATGTCAGTTACTCAACCGCACCGATTAGATTAAGCCATCAAGGTTCTGCTCGCCTGGGGACACAGTGGGTAGCCGGTTAATTAATTATACCTCCAGCGCACCCTTTTTAGTTGAAGAATGTATGAAATGTAATGAAACCGCATGTTTATATGAAATCCGACCATGTATGAATGAATTTATTTCGATTAGTTCAATTCTGTATCCACCGGCATTGGATGAACATGCAAAATAATACGTACTAGCATTATTCCTGTGGTGATCATCGATGAAGTCATGTACAGGGTAGGGTCATAGACCTGCCCAAAGGTACCCTCCACAAGGACATTCGCAAGAGAAGCGGCCTTCCAGTCGACCTGGTAGGTTTCCACTCGACAGATTCAAAGACACTCGACCATGAAGACCCACTCGACCACCAGGAGTCCAAGAGCCACTCGGTGCCCAAACGGTCTGTAGTTAAATAGTCTTTATGATCTTAATGACACTTTATGTAAGGCGTTACCAGGAACGCCTAGCCTTAACGCACCTTAAACCCTACGCTATGTGGGCTGGCTGAGGTCCTGGACACTATATAAGCCACCCCTCCACAGGTAGAGGGTTCGCACCCTGTAACATATACGATATAATCCAATCGACCGCCTCCGGGCTCCGAGACGAGGGCTATTACTTCCTCCGAGAAGGGCCTGAACTCGTAAATCCCTTGCGTATACAACTACTCCATAGCTAGGAACTTGCCTCTCCATACCTACCCCCCATTCTACTGCCAGACTTAGAACCACGATAGTTGGCGCCCACCGTGGGGCCGATGTTCTAGCGATTTGTTGGAGAAGTTGGGATTCTTTCGATCTCCTATGTCATGGTTTCAAGTGGAGTTCTGGTTGACGGCCACGAGATCCGTCTCGGTGCGCTCACGTTCGTCGCCGACGACTCCGGCTTTTCGTGGAGGCTCCACTCGGCGTGGGCGCTCCCGTCCGCTGGGCAACGACTTTCGCTGCGTGTGTCCGCGGCGTCCTCCTCGCGGCAACCGTCGACCCAAGATGGGTCGGCTCGTGTGCCGCTTCGCCCTCGATCTCCCACCGGCGCAAGCGTTCCGGTCGGTCGAGGCTTCAGCGGTGGGTGAGGCATGTGATGGCCCGCCAGCCGGCACACCCGAAGTCGCGGCGATCGAGCCCGACGAATCTATCTACGGCCTGTTCGACCTGTCGACTGGCTCCGCAGAGACTGCGTCCGAATGCGATAGCAGTGACCCAGCGGCAGAGGTTCTGATGGTCGATGGACCATGCAGTCCCCCCGGATTCACCCGCACCAACGGAGGTGACGGTGGAGGCGATCCGGAGCAAGCCCACGAAGAGTACTTGCCCGAACCCCTCACTTCGCTCCAGAGAGAGGAGCTTCGCTGTCAGAACATGGATGCACTTCACACTCCTATCGTTGGAGAAACCCCCGAGGCTCGTGCCTTGGAGGATGCGCCCTTGGCCAACCTGGCTGAGCGCACTCGAATGGAGAACCTTCAGTGAGTACTCGACGAGCGCGCGCGACCAAGGGTTCCAGAATCCAGTCGACGTCAACTCTTTCAACCGCCAACTCAGGTATATCGAACTCCGATTCAGAATTTAGCAGCTGCCGCCCGTATAGCAGAGTCAATTCAGCCTTCCCAGTCGGAGGCGGGTAGAGGTTTGCTGCAAATCAGAGATCTGCTCCGGGCGGCAGGAGATCAAAACTCAGTTGTATCACAGTCGCGGAACAGGATTCACAGCCGATCTGTCGCTGCGAATTCAGTCCAGTCAGCCCATAGTCCGAGATCGCCCCCGAGGCGTGAGCAACGTGGGGGCCGGCGTGATGATCGGTACAAGGGCCACGAGTAGTATGAGCACCGATTCGATCGCAACGATCGACATCGAGTGCCCACTCCTCCCCCAAGGGGTGGATCATACGCTCCTCAGCAGCAGGACGACAGACGCCAGCACAGTGTAGGGCGAAGAGTTCCAGTCGACCCCAGGGAACCAGGCTTTGATGCGAGATCTATTATCGTTCAAGGTTTGGTCGACAGGAACAGAGCTCACCAAGACGGCCATGATAGAGATGTTCCCTCCAGCAACAGATTTCATGTCTCGGGACCAGAGTGTTTCAGCAGAGCCATCAGAGCCGCGGTGATTCCTCCCAATTTCAGGTTGGCGACTGGAGTCAGTAAGTTCACTGGTGAATCCAAGCCTGACACTTGGCTTGAAGATTACCGAGTGGCTGTTCAGATCGGCGGTGGCAACGATGAGGTAGCCATGAAACATTTGCCTCTTATGTTGGAGGGGAAAGCCAGGGCGTGGTTGAAACAGTTAGCACCCAGCAGTATTTACACTTGGGAAGATCTTGCCCGAGTGTTTGTCAGGACATTTGAAGGAACTTGCAAACGACCAGCAGGATTGACGGAGTTGCAGTCGTGTGTGCAAAAGTTGAGTGAAACTTTGAGAGATTATATCCAGAGGTGGATCACTTTGCACCACACAGTAGAGAATGTATCTGATCACCAGGCAGTCTGTGCCTTCAAAGAAGGTGTCAAGAACAGAGAGTTGAGTTTGAAATTTGGTCGAACCGGAGATATGACCCTGAGTCGGATGATGGAGATTGCCACCAAGTATGCAAATGGTGAAGAAGAGGATCGGCTCCGGAGTGGTAAATATAAATCGGCCACCAATGAGGCCGGCGGAGGAAATTCCAGTTGAAAGCAGAAGCGCAAAGCCGAGCCAGCCGCTCCCGGGGAGGCCTTGGCTGTGACCCCAGGAAAGTTCAAGGGGAAACCCAAGGGTCCTTGGAACCCCAAGAAGGTGAAAGACCAGGATGGAAACGATGTGTTGGATTTGCCATGTCATATTCATACAAAGAAAGATGAAGAGGGTAAACTCATTTACCCGAAACATACCAATCGACAGTGTCGGCTCTTGATTCAACAGTTCCAAGGGAAACAGCTCACGGATAAGGATAAGGAAACAGACAAATTGAGGACAAAGATGACAGTGATGATGGATATCCCCAGGTCAATTCCACCCTGATGATTTTTGCTGACATCGAAAGCAAAAGTCGATTGAAGGTTATCAATCGGGAAGTGAACTTGGTTGCTCCGGTGACTCCCAATTATCTGAAATGGTCCCAAACAGCCATCACATTCGACCAGTCTGATCACCCGACGCACATTGCCAACCACAGGAGGCAAGCATTGGTGGTCGACCAGTTGTTGAGGGCACTCGGTGACCAAAGTCCCGATGGATGGTGGTAGTGGCCTGAACATATTATCTGTGGAGACATTGAAAGGAATGGGCGTTCCGATGTCGGACTCGATTACCAAGAACATGAGCTTCCACGGAGTCATTCACGGAAAGAAGGCTGAGTCACTCGGCCAAATTGCCCTTGATGTAGTTTTTGGTGATTCGAAGCATTTCCGGAAAGAAAAGTTGACCTTTGAGGTCGTGGATTTCCAGAGCGCTTATCACGCTATTCTGGGAAGGCCAGCTTATGCACGTTTCATGGCCCAACCATGTTACGTGTATCTTAAACTGAAGATGCCTGGCCCCAAGGGCGTGATCACTGTAACGGGCAATCGGAAGAAGGCAGAAGAGTGCTTCCAGAAAGGCTCTAAGATCGCCGATGCTCAGTTGGAAGTGGTAGAGCTACAAGAGTATCGAAAACTGCAGATCCGAGTGATTTGTTGCGAGCTAAGAAGCCTCGCTCTGAGTCGACATTTCAGTCGTGGTGAGGCGAAACAGGTTCACATTCACCCGACCGATCCCAATGCTGTTCGACCAACATCTCAACAACACTCGACTCAAAATAGGAAGAAGCGCTCATCCAGTTCCTCCGAGAAGCTGGGTCATATTTGCATGGAAGCTCACGACATGCGGGTGTTCCTGTGGAGCTGGCTGAGCATCGCCACGAGTCGACCCAAAATTCAAACCGGTTAAAGAATATCTTCGCGGTCCACCGTCCGTAAGAGAAAGGCCATTGGCGAGGAGGTGGCTCGGCTCTTAGCGGCAGAGTTCATCAGAGATCTACCACTCAGTGGCTCGCCAATGTCGCCATGGTCCCCAAGAAGGACAAGTCGTTGAGCATGTGCATCGATTTCAAGCATATCAATCGGGCCTGCCCGAAAGATCATTTCCTTCTTCCTCGCATTGACCAAATAGTCGACTCAACTGCGGGATGTGAGAGGTTGTCTTTTTTAGACGACTATTCCGGGTACCATCAGATCCGTCTGTATGGACCCGATGAGATTAAAACATCGTTCATCACTCCATTCGGGTGCTTCTGTTATGTCACCATGCCATTCGGTCTCAAGAATGCCGGAGCCACATTCATGAGGATGATTCAGAAGTGTTTGCTCACTCAAATCAGTCGGAATGTAGAAGCGTACATGGATGATATAGTGGTCAAGTCAAGAAAGGGTTCCGACCTGTTGACTGACCTTGCTGAAACATTTGCCAATCTTAGGAGGTATGATATTAAGCTTAACCCATCAAAGTGTACATTTGGAGTTCCTGGTGGAAAGTTACTCGGTTTTCTCATTTCTGAGCGAGGAATCGATGCTAACCCCGAAAAGCTTGGCACCATACTCGAATAAACCGCCCTGTGCGTGTGCACGATGTCCAGAAACTTACTGGATGCTTGGCCGCTTTAAGTCGATTCATCTCTCGCCTCGGTGAAAAGGCATTGCCTCTTTACCGATCGATGAAGAAGTCGACAAGTTCGAGTGGACTCTAGAAGCTGATGCAGCGCTTGCGAGCTCAAAGCTCGCTCTCCACCCAGCCGGTGCTTGCTGCCCCAATCAGCAAAGAGCCTTTGCTGCTTTACATTGCAGCCACTGGACAAGTCGTCAGGACCGTACTTACGGTCGAGCGGGAAGAAGAAGGAAAAGCCTTCAAAGTTCAACGCCCGGTTTATTATGTTTACAAGCATCGACCCCATCAAAGCAAAGATACCCTCACTATCGAAGCTTGTTTATGGGATCTATATGACCACAAAGAAGGTTGCTCATTATTTCTCCGATCATTCCATTACAGTCGTCAGTGACGCCCCATTG
Organism: Aegilops longissima; assembly: GCA_021605205.1. Taxonomy (NCBI): domain Eukaryota; kingdom Viridiplantae; phylum Streptophyta; class Magnoliopsida; order Poales; family Poaceae; genus Aegilops; species Aegilops longissima. The sequence goes on along the minus strand of CM038677.1, from coordinate 252,204,197 downwards.
TCGGAAATTCTTCATAACGAGAGATGCAACTGGTCGAGTAGCAAAATGGGCGATTGAACTCCTTCCCTTGATATCAAATTCGAGGCAAAGAAATCCATCAAGTCCCAAGCAATAGCAGACTTCCTCGCCGAGTGGACTGAACAGCAGACTTCGACTCAAGTTCACTCGACCTTTGGACTATGTTTTGGATGGTTCCAAGATGCTGAACGGTTACAGTGCGGGGTTGTATTGGTTTCCCCGAGGAGATAGGCTCAAATATGTTCTCCAGATTCACTTTGATTCTTCCAACAATGAAGCGAATATGAAGCACTCTGTATGGGTTGCGCATGGCCATTTCACTCGGCGTCCGCCGCCTTATGGTCTACGGTGACTCGGATCTGGTTGTTAATCAAGTGATGAAGGTGGGATGTCGAAGCCCAGCTATGACAGGTTATTGTAATGAAGTGAGAAAGCTGGAGAAAAAATTCGAGGGGTTAGAGCTTCATCATATACCCGACCGAAAAATCAAGCTGCGATGATTTGGCGAAGGTAGGATCCAAGAGGAAGCCATTCCTAGTAATGTATTTTTGGAGCACATTCATGCACCATCGGTGCAGGAGGATCCTTTCACGAAGAAGCCCGCAGCAAAAGAGTGCCGATGATCCGATGAAGTTGAGGTCCCACCGTGGTCGACCTAATTATGGAAGTTGTGGTCATCACTCCCGATCGACGGTGCCTTACATCGCATATATCCTAAGGAAAGAGCTCCCAGAGAATGAAGAAGAGGCTCGACAGATCGTCCGACGATCCAAGGCCTTTACAATGATCAAGGGACAGTTGTTCAGAGAAAGCGTGACTGGAGTCGGCCAGAAGTGTATCACGCCAGAAGAAGGTCATGTAATTCTTGAGGATATCCACTCGGGGACCTGTGGCCATCATGCGTCCTCTTGGACCATTGTGGCTAAAGCATACCGAGCGGGATTTTACTGGCCGAAAGCAAATGAAATGGCAAAAGAAATAGTTGACAAGTGCGAGGATGTCAGTTCTATTCCAACATGTCGCACAAGCCCGCCTCAGCCTTGAAGACCATTTCACTCGTCTGGCCCTTCACTGTTTGGGGATTGGAGATGATTGGACCGTTGAGAACTGGCAGAAGCGGCTTCACTCATTTGCTAGTAGCAGTCGACAAGTTCACCAAGTGGATCGAAGCCAAGCCCATCAAGAACCTTGATGCATGCACTGCTATCAGTTTCATCAGAGAGTTGATATTCAGATATGGAGTTCCGCATAGCATCATCACCGACAATGGGACAAACTTCGATAATGACAAGTTCAAAGCCTTCTGCGCCTCTCAAGGCACGCGGGTCGACTATGCTTCAGTGGCTCATCCCCAGTCGAATGGACAAGCAGAACGTGCAAACGGCCTCATTCTCAAAGGGCTGAAACCACGGCTGGTGCGTGACCTCAAACATGCAGCAGGAGCTTGGGTTGACGAACTTCCATCAGTTCTCTGGGGATTGAGGACCACTCCTAATCGGTCGACTCGGAGAACTCCATTCTTCCTGGTCTATGGAGCTGAAGCAGTTCTGCCGAGTAACCTGCTTCACAATGCGCCTCGAGTCGAACTATACTCTGAAGAAGAAGCGGAACAAGCCCGGCAAGATGTAGTCGACCTCTTGGAAGAGGAGAGAGAAATGGCCCTGATCCGCTCAACTATCTATCAGCAAGACTTGTGTCGATTCCATGCCAGAAATGTGAAGAGTCGAGCCTTCCAAGAGGGAGATTTGGTCCTCCGAGTGGATCAACAGAAACCACACAAGCTCGCTCCCACTTGGGAAGGTCCCTTCATCGTCACAAGAGTTCTCCGCAACGGAGCATATCATCTCTACAACATTGATCGCCAGATCGACGAGCCTCGAGCTTGGAACGCGGAGCTGCTCTGCCCCTTTTACACTTAATACTCACTCGGTTGAGATGTAATAAAAGTACTTTTGTAGTTTGTTTATCTAAGACAAGAATGTTATAATTTTCCCGTGATTGTTATTACTTTTGTTGAAATTTCCCCGATGGGTGGCTTAGCTGCGAATCCGGTTCGCCTAAGTTTGTAAAAAATCCTTTCCGAGTGGCGAGCCAGTCTCTCACTCGGGGGCTTAGCTGTGAATCGCTTCGCCTAAGTATTCAAAATCCTACCGAGTGGCGAGCCAGTCTCCCACTCGGGGGCTTAGCTGCGAATCCACTTCGCCTAAGTATTCAAAATCCTACCGAGTGGCGAGCAGGTCTCCCACTCGGGGCTTAGCTGTAGTCCAAGTACTTGCCTAAGTATTCAAAATCCTGCGAGTGGCGAGCAGCCTCCCACTCGGGGCTTAGCTGCAGTGTGAGTACTCGCCTAAGTATTCAAAATCCACCGAGTGGCGAGCCAGCCTCCCACTCGGGGCTTAGCTGCAGTCCCAAGACTCGCCTAAGTATTCAAAATCCCACCGAGTGGTGAGCAGGCCTCCCACTCGGGGCTTAGCTGCAGTCCAAGTACTCGCCTAAGTATTCAAAATCCTACCGAGTGGCGAGCCAGCCTCCCACCGGAGGCTTAGCTGCAGTCCAAGTACTCGCCTAAGTATTCAAAATCCTACCGAGTGGCGAGCCAGCCTCCCACTCGGAGGCTTAGCTGCAGTCCAAGTACTCGCCTAAGTATTCAAAATCCTACCAAGTGGCGAGCCAGCCTCCCACTCGGAGGCTTAGCTGCAGTCCATGTACTCGCCTAAGTATTCAAAATCCTACCGAGTGGTGAGCCAGCCTCCCACTCGGGGGCTTTCAACAGCCCAAGGATTCGCCTAAACATCCAAAATAATGAAAATCGCAAGGACGACGAGGTGCAGGTCGACTGTTCCCTCCTCCTTCAAAGCTACGCCATAAAAATCCTACCGAGTGGAGAGCAAACCTCCCACTCGGGGTCTTAGCTGCGGCCCAGTGCTCGCCTAAGTAATAGAAATCCTACCGAGTGGTGACCAAACCTCCCACTCGGGGGCTTAGCTGCAGCCCAGCGCTCGCCTAAGTAATAGAAATCCTACCGAGTGGAGAGCAAACCTCCCACTCAGAGGCTTAGCTGCAGCCCAGTGCTCGCCTAAGTAATAGAAATCCTACCGAGTGGAGAGCAAACCTCCCACTCGGAGGCTTAGTTGTAGCCCAGCGCTCGCCTAAGTAATAGAAATCCTACCGAGTGGAGAGCAAACCTCCCACTCGGAGGCTTAGCTGCAGCCCAATGCTCACCTAAGTAATAGAAATCCTACCGAGTGGAGAGCAAACCTCCCACTTGGAGGCTTAGCTGCAGCCCAGTGCTCGCCTAAGTAATAAAAATCCTACCGAGTGGAGAGCAAACCTCCCACTCGGAGGCTTAAGCTGCAGCCAGTGCTCGCCTAAGTAATAAAAACCCTACCGAAGTGGAGAGCAAACCTCCCACTCGGGAGCTTAGCTGCAGTCCAAAGTGCTCGCCTAAGTAAGGAATTCATCCCAATCCGCAAGGACGACGAGGTGCAGGTCGAGCGCTACCTCCTCCTTGAGCTTCGCCATAAGTACAACGTGCGGTTCATCCCAATCCATAAGGGCGATGAGGTCGATCAGAGGCTGTGTTCCATCTCTACCGCAGGATAGATGAAGCACAAGTCGATGGAGTTTCAACGGAATATCTTCGAATGAGGAATAAAGTTCTCTCGAAGGCAAACAAAGCATGTTAAAGGATAAATCAAGTTCGGATAAACGTCCTACGGATCCAAAGGTGCTCAGGCGTTAAGCCTGTTAAAGTTTATCGGTTACAAAAACCACTCGGCATTTCGAGGAAAATTTAAGGTGGGACTTAGAAGTTTTTTACTCCTCTGGCGGAGGACTGGAAGGTGCAACAAAATGGTCGAGGTCGATTCCGTCGGCAATACGGGTAGCAGCTGCGATGAAAGTCTCCATGAAAGATCTGAAGTCGTGCTTCCTGGTGTTGGCAACCTTGAGAGACACCAGCTTGTCCTCTTGCGCTTCTTTGCAGTGGACACGAACCAGAGATAGAGTAACATCAGCACCACACCTGGCAGAAGACTTTTTCCATTCTTGCACTCGACTTGGAATCTCATTCGATCGAGTCATCGAGATTCAAGGTCATTACAAGCGTCGATCGGCGAGAGTCGAGTCGATCCGCGACATTTCAAATTTCAGTCGAACAGGATAATCCACCATGCTAGCAACGAGAGACTCCAGTCGGAGCACATTCATAGCAGCTTCGTCCTTCACAGGAGAGTTGATGGGGTCCAAACTGGTTTCCACTCGACTTGTTTCTTCTTCGAAGTTTTGACAGAATTCTGAAAACACCGCTTAGATTCAAAATAACGATCATGTGATGAGCCGGTGATAGCAGGACAGTCGGGTAAAAGAGATTACCTTCAAGCATGAGAAACAGCCTCTTGGCGAGCCCTCCAAGATAAATCTCGGTCATTTCGCTTCCCCGCCAGGTTGGCCAGCCTTGTCGACAGAGAAATCTTGTCGTTCTTGATCGACTAACTTCCTTGTTAGCAGCGTCAAGAGCGGCTTTCAGCTTGGCATTTTCATCTTCAAGTTTGTCGACCGAGGCAAGCTTCTCTTCAGCGAGCTTTGTTTTCTCCAAAGCCGCGTCAGTGCCTCTCGCAAGGTCAAGGTCCTTCTTCTTCAAAGTCTCTTCCGGTTTATCGCAAAGCAACAATGAGAACAGAGTTGAGAATGAACAAAAGCAAAGGCGTCGTCAAAAGTTCTCACCAGCCATACCTTTTGCTTCATCCTTTGCCTTCGCAAATTCTCCCGAGCAAGCTTCAAATCGAGGTTGAGCTGGATCTGTTTGTTCTCTAATTTCAGTATAGCGAGCCACAAGCTCGCAAGATTTCTACAAAGAGTCAACCAACGAAAGACATCAAAGACAGATCACTTCAGGTGATTAAGGAAAAATAGTAGCATTTCTAAGACTACAAATCGAATCAAAACATTCGACGGTAGTCTCGGGACTACACCAGTGGGTGCACTCAGCGTGCCCCCACTTGGTTTTACTAATTTGGTTCGACCAATCGACCAAAAGAGGCAAAAAGGTTATGTCGGTCAGCGCGATAAAAAAATAACAACAACACAGTTCTTTAGACTATAGTCGATCGACGCGATCGACCATAGTCTCGAGGACTACACCGGTGGGTGCACTTAGCGTGCCCCACCAGTTTTACGGTTCCATTCGACTTGGTCCGTCCAGGTCGAGTGAAGAAGTTCACGACATAAAGACTATAGCCGATCGCACGCGATCGACCATAGTCTCGGGACTACACCGGTGGGTGCACTCAGCGTGCCCCACAAAAATTAATCGACACACCCACCCGGTGGGTGTACAGATATGGAAATCTCCGAAGTAAGCAGTTTCAGGTAGCATATCCTAACAAAGCAAGCAACGATTGACTTACTTGGACATTGCTCTGGAGAGCTGAACTAGCATCATAGGCCGCCTGGCTAGTCTCTCGGACCGCTTTCACTTGCTCCATCATGATCCCTGCCTGGCGTATGGCCTCCTTAGCAGCACTCACTTGGTCTTCCGGGACGTGGTGTATAGCAAAGAGAGATGGTGGATCAGCAGTCGACGAAGTGGGTCGAGCACCTGTCAGCGGTACAGCGAAAGACACAGAAGCCCGAGTGGGGTTGCCTCCCTCGAAACCAGCGTCTCGGGAATCGCCATGATCGAGCAGCCTTGCCAGCGAGCACTCTCTTGCTCTTCCTCTTCCTCAATGGTGCTTCCTCGTCATCATCGGGGAGATCAATGACGTGAGGCGGAACTACAAGAAAGATTCAAAAGTAAACATGGAAGTCCAATCGACTAAAAGCGAAACCTCAGAGATCATACCAAGGTTGGAGGTGGCAGCATCCTCCATTTCCTGATCTTCGTGCTTGGCTGAAGTCTCGGAGGTAGCGGCACTGTAGATTTCAAGAATCGGCTGATCAGTCATCAAGTCGACCAAAAGTTCACTCATGTGGAATAAGGAAATGCAAGGTTCTGTTGGTTACCCGGAGATGGTCGGGATGACCATCCGCATCTTGGCAGAGCCTTCGCCGGCTTTGACGACGTTGCTCGAGGTTGCTTCGGCGGTTTCTCAGTCGGCGCAGGGGAAGTCATCCTAGGTCGCTTCGTCGACTGCCTAGTGGGCACAACAGCTTTACCGCGCCCGGCCGCCGGGTCATGCGTCAACTTGGACCTTCCCTCCGAGCGAGGAGGATCGACGTCTTCCTCCTCTTCCTCCTCCTCCTCCTCTTCATCAGAGTTGTCATCCCCCTCATCCTCCTCGCCGTTGGACTCCCATTCCTCCTGACTTTCACCTCCACTTCCTTCTTCTTCTTCGACTGTTTCCTGTGCCCCGTTGGGCATCGAGTACATCTCAGTGGTGACCTAGAAGACAACAAAACAAAGGCGAAAGTCGACGCAATTGGCATCTAAACAGAATGAATGCAGCCGAATCACAGTCGAAGATAAGTGGTTGTACCTTGTCTACTTCGTAAGTCTGGTCGAGTGGTGGAATCCTCCTAGCTCCGCGAGGGTTATCTTTGTTTCCTGTGATGGCAGTCATCCACTTCTCCGGTGATGGCGTCATCGACCTCCTCCGGATGGACCGAGTGGTATCATCCGTGCAGTACATCCACATCGGATGACCTCGGTATTGGAGTGGCTGAATACACCGTCGAAGGAAAACCTCCAGGAGATCCATGCCGGTCACCCCGTCGCGAATGAGCTAGAAGACGCGCTCCATCAGCAATTTTACTTGGGCCTTCTCCTCTGGTAACACCTTCAGGGAAGATGGCTTGTTCACTCGACTCATGGGGAAAGGAGGAGCCCGGTGACCGCCCTGCATCGGCTGGTCTTGGCAGTAGAACCAGGTCGACTGCCACCCTCTAACCGAGTCAGGGAGAGTCATAGCCGGAAAGACGCTCTTCCCCCTCATCTGGACCCCGAGTCCCCCACACATCTAGATTACTTGGGTTCTCTCGTCATTCGGCTCCGTTTTCTTCACCGTCTGAGAGCGACAGGTGAATATGTGCTTGAAGAGACCCAAAGGCGATCGACAACCCAAGAAGTTCTCGATAATGAAATGAAAGCAGCAAGATAGACAATGGAGTTGGGAGGAAATGATGGAGTTGCGCCCAAAAAGATCGAAACCCGGAAAAAAGGATTCGTGGCGTAGAAAATCCCGATCTCGTGGGTGGCAGGAGAACGACTCACCCTCTTCAAAGCTGCGGTTGCCACTCCGTTCCGGAAGCCTCGCCGACCCATGGGGATCAGTCCTTCATTGGCCAGATCGGTGAGGTCCTTCTCGGTGATGGTCGAGCGGATCCAATCTCCTTGGACCCAGCCTTGCGGTAGTTTGGACCGCGAAGAGGATCCGCCCCGACTGGGCGCTCTCCTTAACCTTCGCCGCTGCCTTCTTCACCCGTTCTGTGGCTGCGGTCTTCTCCTTGACCATGGTCGCGGTGAAGCAAGCATTGAGCTGCGGCTGGACAGGCTAAGAGCGAGCGAGAAGGTTTGGAGGCGGAGGAGGAGAAGATTGGGTCGACTGCTCAAAATACCCTGTCCGGCGCTTTATATGGGGTCGCTTCCGAGTGGCTGACCGGTAGGCCCGAGCAATCCGTCAAATCTCAAGAATAAAGCGCAAGACGCGATACGTGGCGAAAAAGGCGGAGCGAAGATCGGCGTCATCGATTATCCCATCCGAAAAGCCGCAGTTTTCGCTTCGCGCTTCCAAAATTCAGATCCCGCGAAATCCGCTAACCGCGGAGCAACCCGTCAGATAGCAGATTTCCTCCGATCCGTCGCTTGGAAATCCTCAAGTTCATAGAGTTCACTCGACAAAACATGAACAATGCATCAAGGCGACTGAAAGAGAAGTTGATGCAATCACTAAAAGGTCATTGATCCAGAGTAAGACACACTCGCAACACGAAGAACAGGTCGGAAAGATTATCAACTCCTTCCTCGCTCAAACCTCGATCCATTCAGGGGCTAATGATGAAGTCATGTACCTGGGTTAGGGTCATAGACCTGCCCAAAGGTACCCTCCACAAGGACATTCGCAAGAGAAGCGGCCTTCCAGTCGACCTAGTAGGTTTCCACTCGACAGATTCAAAGATACTCGACCATGAAGACCCACTCGACCACCAGGAGTCCCAGAGCCACTCGGTGCCCAAACGGTCTGTAGTAAAATAGTCTTTATGATCTTAATGACACTTTATGTAAGGCGTTACCAGTAACGCCTAGCCTTAACGCACCTTAAACCCTCGCTTACGTGGGCTGGCTGAGTTTGGCGACTCTATATAAGCCACCCCTCCACAGGTGGGGGTTCGCACTGTAACACATACGCATATAATCCCGTCGACCGCCTCCGGGCTCCGAGACGTAGGGCTATTACTTCCTCCGAGAAGGGCCTGAACTCGTAAATCCCTTGCGTATACAACTACCCCATAGCTAGGAACTTGCCTCTCCATACCTACCCCCCATTCTACTGTCAGACTTAGAACCACGACAATCACCTCGTTTGTAGCAGTTTCACATGTACTCCCTCCGGTCCTTTCTAGTTTGCATACAAGTTTTGTCTGCAGTCAAAGTATCTCTACTTAGACCAATCTTATAAAAAAAGTATGCACTTTCACAATGTGCGAAGTAAAAAGGAACAGAAGGAGTACAAAGAGTTTGAGCAGCTTTTTAGCGTTTCTGTACATTGCAATCAAACACACAGGCCTGGCAATCCATAGAGAACATTTAAAACAATCGATGATTATGCATCTCAGTGACTCACATGTTAGGGGCAATATTTACTTCACAACTAAAGAATACAGAAAAAATTGATCGACGCTGCTGACAGCAAAGGGCATCCCATTCAAAAATATCAAACGCATGTCTTGCTAAAATCAATGAGCGAAATTTGACAAGGTTGTCCCATTCCAAAATATCAAATGCCTACGATTGTGGAATGGGCAGGGTTTGCCATCAGTTTGGACATTGACATGGCACCTCGTGCTAAATAAACCAGCTATTCTTTTTGTGCAGTTCCACCAAAATCAACCAAATTCGCGAGTAGCTTGTATGATTTCGCCCCTATATGTGCAACGCCTTGAACTTATCGGCACCTCCTTTCTTGTGGTGGAAATGAATGATTCGATGTATTCATGAACATTTTGTGCAGTTCCCCCATTGAAATCAAGCTGAGCACCCCTGTTTCCACAAATACAAAAAAGTGATTAGTATAGAGCAAACTGTACTATGAATTGACAGTTTCAACAGGCACATACATGGTCCATGTAGAGCACACTTTTAGAAAAATGGAACTCACCAGAAAGAATCCTGAACAACATTGTACTCGCGCATCACAGCAAAAAAATGGAGATTTTGTCAGTCCTTCTGAGCTGAAGTTAGTTTGGTCTTGTTGGGAGTAACGTAACCATCCTTCAACTGCTCCTTCTGATGATAAGATAGACAGGGCTTCTTCATCCTGGCATAATCGGAACTAGTCACTTCACGTACTCCATATTCTTCTTCAGAGGAAGATGATCCTGTTGTGCAAAGACAAGAGGACTACTAAATGCTAGCATCACTGTTTGCTCGAAAAAAAAAGTAAAGGAAATATTTAAAACAGCACAGATGAAGCACTTCTCAAGGACAATACCACTTTTTCATGACAGTATCTAAACAGTAGCACAACACCAATAGAGATGACAAAGCTCAATCATATGGATGAAATCAGTGGGCGAGTACCAACCTTTGTCAGGAGGCTTATTGTGTAGAGCATACAGATGAAGCATTTCTCCGGAACCATTTGTTGCTATCTACGGTGGTGGCCAAGCTTACTATATACTCCTCGATTAGTTTAATGTTCCCAACATCTTCTTGTGCAGTTCCACTAAAATATATGGTATCTTCAAAGAAGATCCCTGTTTGCACAAGTAGAGATAATTACATATTACATTAAGAGTGGCATCAAATCAGTGGCAAAACAATTGCTCGTTCCGGCCATAGCAATAAATTAAGATGCAAAACTATATCATTACTTGTGCCATCACAGTTCCAGTGCTTCATTATAGCACCAGGACTTGATTTTTGTTTTTCTTCCCCTTGTTCTTCCCCTTCATTACTTGGTTCAATAACAAACAAGCTTCGCCTTCAATGTAAGATTTGGCATGTCAATTAGGGAGCACAAGTATAGTACTAAACTGAATTTTCTGATGAAAGTGGCAAAATACAGGCCAGCAGTTGTGAAATATCCTTATCTTACCTCAATGGGACATTACGGTGCACATACAGATTGGAAGTCTTGTCTCCATTTGTGCAGTTCACTAAAATCAAGCAACATTATCGTACAAGTAGCACAACATATGAATGCACACTGCAGAATCATGTGAAAGAAGGCTAGTACTGACCTCTCATGATGCGGAATTCAAACAACTCACAATAAGAAGATCTGAACCAAATTCGCCTTAACAGATAGGAAGTAAGATCTCCTCTTGTGCAGTTCCACTAAGATCAAGCAATCAAGCAACATTGTCGGTGTGACATTTTGGTTGAACTGCACAAAACACTCTTAAAACAAAAGTTTTTTGTGCAGTGCAACAAAAGGTCACAATGGCAACAAGGTGAAGCAGATAACCCTGTTTACACAGAGGTGCAAAGGAAACAATTAGTGGTCAATAACGGTGGATGACACAGAAGCCAACAAAAAGAAGCATCTACCTTATCTAAATGGGAAAGAAAGCAAGACAGTAGCATTTCTCAAACGGTGGCATTGATTAATATTAACATAGAGATTATATTAACAATAAAATTCGTTAAGCATGTAATTTGCTTTTAACTTTGGCATTGCATCAATTTTCCAGCGGCATTATTAGAGGGTGTTTGTTTACTGGGACATTTTGGTGTAGGGACTAAAACAACTCCGTGTCAGTCCGTGTTGGTCCCAGTTTTGTTATCAGACGCCTTTCCCTATGTGAGCGCAGCAAATCTAGTCCTTCTCAAACTCTACAGCCTTGTCCCTTCCTTTCCTTTTTGAACTAGTACTTTCGCCCCTTCCTTTCCTTTTTGAACCACGTCCTAGATTTATGCGATACAACTTTCCCCCATTCCTTCCCTCTTTGAACCACGTCCTAGATTAATGCTATACAACTTTTCCCCTTCATTTCCTCTTTGAACCACGTCCTAGATTCATGCTATATACAACTTTTCCCACTACTTTCCTCTTTGAACCACGTCCTAGATTCATGGTATACATGCAGCTAGAGCAATGCATGTGGAGCAAGTAAATTATACCTTAAGGTTCTTGGGGCATGGTTCGGCGGGCGACGGGACGACAGCGAAGAAGAAGGGGTCGGAGGCCCTCCCGCGCTGCCGCTGGGTGGAAAGTGAATAGCTGCGCCGGTAGTCCCTCGCAGACGGCGACATCGTTAAGCCTCCTTCCCTTCTCGGCGGACGGATCCTCCCGGCTCTTTGAGCAGCAATGAGGGGAGAGAGAAGCCAACGAAGTCTTGTTTAGATCTGGAGAGGGCGAGAGAGTGTGAAGAGAGCAACTACAAGCGTTGAGGCTCTAGCAGGAGAGGGCGAGAGAGTGTGAAGAGAGCAACTTCTAAAGGCCGAGGCTCCAGCGTGTATATATATACTGGAGAGAGAGTGTGAAGCGTGCAAACCCTAGAAAACATTTTGACCAGTCAAAGAATCCTCCTGGCACAAATTATGCTCAAGTGTAGTTATCGAACCCGAGACCTCAAGTTTGATGAGCGAACAGGCTAACCAGCTACACAACCCTCCCGTTATGTTCAACGAGAGGGAAATAACCTTTTATACATTCCTGCATTCGTGTGACAAGCATGTCGTGTTTTTTTTGTGTGTGTGGGAGTCATTGGGATTTCAATCATAATTATGTCATGGGGCTTTGGTGGTAAGACTATCCACAGTGGTGAAGAAATCACCTTACCTCTCTCCACGTAGTACGTTGGGTCCCACCAGTCAGAGGGTGAAACAAACAAATTAATAAGAAAAATTAAAAGCGCCAGCGGTGTATCTTACCTCACACATCTCGCTAATGCTCGGGAACACTGTCCAATTGATCCCTCTGTTCGCTCACGTACTATTTTAAGTGAATCCTTATTATAACATGCACACAAATTTTGGGCACTTGTATATGACTTAAGTCAGTGTGCCACCGTATCTCGTATACTTACTACTCCCTCCGTCTAGGTGTAATAAGTCATGTTAGAAGGTGCAACGGGACCAAGGTGCGTGCGTGTGTGTGTGTGTGTGTGTGTGTGTGTGTGTGTGTGTGTGTGTGTGTGTGTGTGTGTGTGTGTGTGTGTTTAACACCATGTGTGTGTTAGAGAGAGCGACATATTGACCTACTCCTACAGAGAGATGTTGTGTAGTGTACGATTTTAGCCGCGAGAGTCGGTGCATCCTCTCGCTTCGGGCGTGTCCGGTAGGGACATCTGGACAGCTGCCACGCCCGCCTCCTCGACCAGCCTGGCCCACCCAAAGCCCTCCATCGCTGCGCTTCCGCCTGAAACAGTCAGCGCCGCTCCAAAGAATCGGTGCCGCATTCATGCCCGGCAGAGCGGACGCGACCTCTCACCGGGCGCAAGAGTGATGGTTGCTTCATCCGTCCAACTTACCGCTGGGTCTATGTGATTTGACGGCTCATTGGTCTTTATTCTTGAGGTGGTAGGACTGCTGGATGTCCCGCTTTCGTGAAAGGAGGTATACTACTACTAGATTACAATTTTCCTCCATTTTTACAGCGGAGGCGTGCAAGAGCAGTGAAAACACGCAGGCTCAGTGATTACATGGCCCACCTCACACTATCACCGTGCGACACCTAACTCTTTACATAGTACTCCCTCCGTTCCTAAATATTACTACTAGATGAGTCCCCCGCATTGGCGCGGAACATCGGTATATCTCTCTGCGCAAAATTTTCAATTTCATAGAACAAAAAAAACTCTATAACCGCATGACAAATGTGGTAGCCAAACTAAATAAACTTCCATCATCATTTAGATCATCCCACGTGAGGAAAAAAGATTAGCCAACTCCTACTGCATAATGGGATTATATTTTTCTTTTTGACATGTTAATGGGACTTAACAGCTCACTTACATGCATGCTACCGGTGCATGCTTGTATGCAGACATGTTGATGTGATTTAAAACCCACTCACATGCATGTGGCATGGTATTTCTGCATGCTTGCACATGGCTTAGTGCGGAGCCTCTCAACGTCTAGATCAGACGGCTATTATTGACTGATTTACTTCATCTAACGGCTACATCAATTTTGATGACGTGGCTCAAGGAGAGGATAGAGAATTCCTAGTAGTGGGGGCTAGCTATTACTAGTAGATAGTAAGTCTTTGTAGAGATTCCACTACATACGGAACAAAATGAATGAATCTACACTTAAAATGCATCTATATACATCCGCATGTGGTTCATTGTGAAATATCTACAAAGACTTATATTTAGGAACGGAGGAAGTACTAGTATAGTGCGCATCTGTAATTTATCGTGAGATAAATTTGTACAATGCTATGAAGCTTCCAGCTTCTGTTACATGTATCTTGCGTCCAAGGTTGCCCGTTGCGACATTTCATCAAATACAAAGGAGACTAACATGCATGCTATTGCATCTCAATGATTGACAGATCATAGCAAATATGTACTCCCTCCGTTCCAAAATAAGTTTCTCAACTTTGTGCAAACTTTAATATACAAAGTTGTACTACTACTAATTTGACACTTATTTTGGAACAGAGGCAGCTAAAGAAAAAAAGATCCATGCAGTCCCTAGCCCTTGAACCATGAACCCTGACCAGGCTTCAATTCCCTGGCAACGTTCGAGCTTCCTAATAAATGAAGTTTGCAACCTTTTGACCATCGGATCATTTTGTGCAGTTTCACCAAAATCGAGATGAGCATCCCTGTGGCAAAGAAATTGAACAAGCGTGATTAGAATAAGATTACTAGGACTAGTTTATGAGACATAAACTCATCACAAATACAGTACGTAGAAACCGGTAGAGGTATGTGCGGGGCAAAGAAGTATAGAGAAATATCCACAGGGAGTGATGTGGGCAGCTGGTGCAGTGGTGCAAGACGGTTGTAAAGGGAGTTGTACCTGAGGGACGTAGCTCAACCTTGAGGAGGGCGGCGGGAGGCGGCAACTGCCCACGTCGCGGCAGTGAGCAAGGGACGAAGGCAACCTCACCGGCTTTGTGAGAGAGAACGGCGGGGACCCCTGATCGGGACGTGCCGATAGTGGGTTTTCGCCGTCGGCGACGGCCACCGCATCTACACTAAGCATCCATTCCTTCCCCAAGCAGACGTGATCCACCGGGATGTTAGAGTGTGAAGAGAGCAACCCCAGCAAGCAACCGTGTAGGCTGGCCCGTCCTAACTATGTATATAGTGGAGCGGTTTCCTTTTCTCTCCATATGAACCTATCATATTGCGTACGTGCCACTGAAGAAAAAAATTATTTATAAATGACGCGGCACCTACTACTCGTTCTCCTATAACCTTGCGCTTGGCATCTCCAAAATATTAACCTTGCGATTGGCTCTTCGCCTGTTCGGGAAGTTGAGCAATAATGGTACTCCATCCGTCTAGGTGTGTAAGTCATCTTACGTTGTGCACCGCGACCAAGGCAGAGAGGAAAACGAGAAAAATTAATGTCTTTTTGCTAATTAATAGCATTGCATGCAATGAACTAACCACTGCATGTCATGTTTGGTAGTCTCATGTCATTGAAAGCATGCACGACCCACATCTCTTATTGGTTGATATGTCACAAAACAAGAAACAAGGAGAGAGCTAATGTACCGTGCCTAAGTGTTTTGGGATTATTTGGTTTTTGTAAGGTGACTTGCACACCTAGACGGAGGGACTTTATTTATAAATGACGCGGCACCTACTACTCGTTCTCCTATAACCTTGCTCTTGGCATCTCCAAAATATTAACCATGCGATTGGCTCTTCGCCTCTTCGGGAAGTCGAGCAATAATGGTAGTGCAGGATATATCGTTCTGGCTATATGAGACCGAATGAATTGCTGCACGTCCACCACGTGGGCGAGGGTCGAGGGGCGAGGGAGAGTGCTACATACGGAGAAAAATGAGTGAATCTACACTCTAAAATGCGTCTATATACATCAGCGTTTGGAGTATGTACTAGTAGTTCATATTGAAATATACTAAAGGACATATACATTCCAAACAATATGATAGTATAATCTCTATAACCAAGGTAGTAGGGACGAGTAGTCAACGGAGGGAGTAGTAAATTTTTCTTCGTGTCCTACGAGCCACCGCGCGCATGGGCGAGGGAGCGGGCATAAGGCGTAGTAAGCAAGCTTCACCTCATCCTGCGAGCCACCGCGCCCATGGGCGGGGGAGACGGCGTACTAAGCAAGCTTCTCCTCGTTCTGCGAGTTGATGGGACACATCAAAAGTACTCCAGTGTATAGAGCCTTGCCTCTAAGGTAGGCGCCACATGGTTTGCCTCTTTTTTTAACATAACACGTCAAGTCGCAATTTGTTTGTTCACCCGTGGTAGACGATCCTCCCTCCACCAAGTGGACAACCATTACACGTGCCAAATTACCTCGTGGGCTGCCTTTTTTATATAGAAATGAGCTCCACCATGTACCCACGCGGGTGTGGTTGGGAAAGAGACGTGAGTACGTGCGCCGTGCATGCACCTCTTCTCTTCGTGCACGTCCCCCACCTACGTGGGTTTGTGTGAGAGATACAAACCGCGTTCGTGAGTGTTTTTTGTTTTGGGGTGGGGGTGGGGTGGGGGTTGATTTTGTGAATTATTTGTGGGAATATGTGTCGATGACATCTCAAACAAATTTTTGCATGTAATGTGTGTGAAATGGAGGCCTATCCATACCATACATAGAGGGTCGGGTAATCCACGAGAAGAGAGGGAGGGGTCACAGCTATCGATAGAGTCGAAGAGAGGATCAAGTGGGTTGGTGCGAGATCGATGAAGAGAGCCATCGAAATTGTGTGTGTGTACAAGTCAAAGATATAGGGCGACTGGCCTACCGGAACGTTAGAGGGTACACGTCAAGTTTGTGTGTGGCAGGGAGACATGCCTAGAGCGCTCAATGTATCGGTGTGTGTGTGGGGGGGGGGGACAGGGTGGTGGGAGGGGTAGGCAGAGGCCTAACTATAGAGGTAGAACGACTCGTATATGTGTTGAGAAGGAGAGACCCAACTATGTCTTGAGGGAGATCGGTCGACATCCATACATAACTGAAGGACGGGAAATATGATGGGACAGAGAGAGAGAGAGAGGGAGGGAGAGGGAGGGAGAGGGGTAGAGTGTTGGATGGGTGATGGAGTTGCTTCTCGAAGATGGTGGGAGAGGCCTACTAGACAAACTGAGGGTGGAACTGCAATGTTATCAATAAGAGTGGGGATGTGTTTACGTGTGTGCTGTGCGTGATAGATCTGTCGGGACGCATCCATGGATGATGAAGGGGAACCATGTGTTTGGTAAGCAAACCTAAGTAGATCGGTAGATCAATTGTTGTTTGTCGGAGGAAGGAGAGACACAACTAATGAGGTAGATCGATTGACGTGTGGGTAAAAGCGAGTTATAAGGACCTAGCTAGCTATATGTATAGCGAGAGATCGGTCGGTCTCGTCCATTTGTTAGAGGCAAATAAGGCCCAAATGAGACGGATGAGCAGAGAGAATGGAGCTAGGAGGTGGTGCGAGAGGCCCAACTACTAGCTAGATAGGGGAGGTGTGCGGTTGTGAGAGTGACGAACCCCACACCTGCTCCATCCGCCACCCAGCCGGAGCCTCTTCCCGACGACGTCATCCACAGCAACACCTCGGCGTCCCTCATCCACCGCATCGGATGAGGATCCGTCGTCGATCTCATCGCCCGCCGGTTCGATCACCCGACCTCCACCTCCAAGGAGCTGCCCGCCGTTCCCCTCGTCTTCGCGCCACCACCATTCCCACCGCCGTCTTCACCTGCACCACGGAAGAGCATCATCATCACCGTTTCCTCGGATGAAGCTGCGGCCTAATCGGCGCCACCACGAGGTTGTACACTAATTGCGCATTTTCTTCTTGATTCGATCTCACGGTGCTGCGGCGCTTTCGGTCCCGAGCCGACACCGCGCTGCTCCATCCACGGCGGCATCGCCGCCACTTCCTCCACGGCGTCGCTCCTCGGCGGCGACATCCACATCGAGAGGAACTGCTGCTGCTTTAGCTCTCGCTTCGCTTGCTTCTCTGCTCTTGCTCTCGGTCCCTGCACGGTCGCTCTTGCTATTGCTCTTGCTTGCGTTGCTGCTCTCGCTCTTTCTCTTGCTTGCGATGCTGCTCGATTTAGCTACACTTGATTGACTGAATTGACTTTTGGGTCATCGATTTTAGGGGTGGGGGCTCATGGGGTGAAGGAAGAACCAGCCACAGCGTGGAGGGGGCTCACGAGAGGTACCCCACTATCTATCTTAGGGTTCAGGATGGGGGCGGTGGCGGGGCTTTGGCGGGGCGGTGGCGTGGGGATCGCCGGAGAAAAATCTCGGCACGGGGTCCTAGAGGGATGGCCGGGCAGCGGCGGACCAGCGGTGGGAGTGTTTTGGCGGGCGGCGGCGCCGCGTGCCGCATGGCGGCGGGGGCTGCTGTTTGGCCGACTCAGGGGGTGGAGGTTGAAGATGAACCGCAGGCCCTTGATTTAGTATCCAACGGCTGCAAAATCGACTGACCAGAGATGAAAAGGTCAGTCGACCGACGTGTAGCCTCACCTTGCTAGTGCGTTCAGTTTCGACAGCAAAATTCAGTTTTGACAGCAAAATTCAGTTTCAACAGTTAAGTTCAGTTTCGACATTTAAGTTCAGAGATGAGCAGCTGATGTATTTTAGATCTAGCACTTTGTGGTTATGTATTTTACGTCATGTATTGGAGATGATATTAGAATTCCACTCAGGTTAATGTTGTTCGTTGTCTCTCTTGTCCTGCTTCAGCCTCGGCGTCGTACAACTCACCGGAGCTGCTCCAACGACGAAACCCTCCAGCACAGTGGAGCAGTACCTCGGGCTCCATCTCCAGACGCCTAAGATCTTCTTCAACTCCTCCGACAGCCAAGTCAGCCGGAGCATCCTCACTGGCCAACCCAATCACGCTGAGATCGACATGGCTTCGCCAAAGAGGTTGTACACTTGTTGCATCTCTTTTTTACTCTACATGTTATATATATTGTCCACTGAGCACACGGATTTGTTCCTTTAGTGTCTCCTTGAAAGAAAAAACATAGGAATTTTATTTTTCACTTGTCCTCCTTTTCAAATTCCTATTCATGAAGCACAAAACTAAGAGATAGTAGCATAATAGCATTATAACCGTACATTTTCTTGTGGTTTGACTTAATCTCACCATGCTTATTTGCATCCTGTGATCTTCCAATTGTTGTGAATCAAACACCCAGATTGGCAGAAATCTTGTGTTTTTAAATTCTCTGTTTTGCACGTGCATTCCTATCCTATTCCTATCTATTTCCTATCCCTGCATTGTTAGAATCCTCCAATTCAAACGAGCCCTTACAGAATTACTTCTCTTACAGATAGTTGTCAAAGAAAACCTTGGGTGGTTTGTCCCGCTCCTGCTATGCCGTCGTCCACCCTAGCTCAGCTGCTCCAACGACAGAAGGGTCCAGCACAGCATGGATCCGGCCTCCAGACTGTCTTTCGCCACCTCAGATCTTCTTCCCCGCCACTGGCAGCCATGAAAACTGCACTACCATCATCAACCGAGCAGATGACCTCGAGGACTACATGGGTCCGCAAGAGAGGTCGCACTCTTTCGTGTCTGCTTACGTTATGCATCGCTTAATATTACATGCTACTTTATCATCCTGTTCACCAATTAGACTCTGAGTCAGCTCCAAACAAATGGTCAAACTTGAGTTTTTAAATGGTTGTGGGGTACATATCGGGGCCGCTATCTATAGTATCTATCTACTATCTCGTTAATCTCCGGTGTCTACTATGAGTTTCATGTTGGGTGGGAAACAAGCAGAAAAAGCCATTATCTGTATTTTTAAGCAAGCCATTATCTGCCTGCTATTATTGGTTTTGGGTCTATCCACAGGTTGCTACCATCACTCGGATTTCTGCATGCACTCCTTACATAATCTCACTATGTTTTATTCCTATGCATGATGTTATTGTAAACAATGGAACTGAACATGTAGAGCAAAAGAGACGAGCCTTGCGTGGCAATAAAATTTCATGCAGACGTCGCTCCATGGTAGGCGCAAAGGAAGCCTCCCCTCCACGCATTTCGGATTGTAATCAAGAGGAAGATATCTGTTCTGAGGGGGATTCAGAAGGAGAAGACAACTCCTATTTACCCCCTGAGGTCTTCGCTCTAACTTGGCATGTTGATGTTGGTTATATCATTCATATGGTGTCTTGCATTGCTTACTTTATACATCAAATATGTCATCTGCTTAGTTTAGACATCCTTTGTGCGGATGCCATCTGTTTAGTTTATTCGTCGTTTATGTAAATTATGCAACGCCATCTTGTTTAGTCATGCATCATATATGTGAATTTTGCAATGCCATCCTGCTTAGCCAGTCATCTTATATGTAAATTATATTAGGCCATCCTTTTTTTCGTTACATATTACATTTGTCAACAATCTTATTACATTCAACTGCTCTTCGTGTGCATCAGCCATTTGACACGGTGATGGCAAATTCTGGAGTGAAAACAAGGTCTTGAGCATACTATGCTATCGACGAAGCGCATATCTCGCTGGTTACTGGATAGCTCCTCGGAGGAGGATTGAGAGACAGATGACCAGTTCTATCCCCGAGGTGTATGCTCTAACTTGGCAGGGTTGTGTTGCACATATCATGCGTATGGTGTCTCGCATTGCTATGTCATTTGATTAGTTTAGACATGCTTTGTGTGAATGCCACCTGTTCAGTGTCTAATTACCATATATGTGAATTATGCATTGCCATCTTCTTGCAAGACATTATATATGTGAATTATACAATGCTATCTTGTTGCAAAGGCATTATATATGTGAATTATGCAATGCCATGCTGTTTAGCCAATCATCATGTATGTGAATTATATCATGCTATCATTTTTTTTGTATTACGCATTCCATTTGTCGACAACGTTTGTATATTCAACTACTCTTCCTGTGCATCAGCCATTTGAAGCGGTGATGGAAGTATCTGGAGTGAAAACAAGGTATTCAGAGCAGACAATGCTACCTGCTGAACCAGACATCTTGCTGGTTACAGAGAGCTCCTCAGAGGAGGATTCAGAGACTGATGACCATTCCTAATTTCCCCCTGAGTTCTATGCTCAAACTTGGCAGGGTTATATTACCCATGTCATGCATGTTGTCTTGCATTGCTTAGTTTTTACATCATATATGGATTGCCATCTGCTTACTTTCTTACTATATAAATCCTATATTTGAATTATATCATGCCATCATGTTTACATAGTACATACACATCATCTATCTGAATTATGGCATGGCAACCCATTTAATAAAGACATCATATAGTTATATCATCTCATCCTGTTTAGTGTTTACAGTCATCATATTTTGAATTATGGCATTCTATCCGTGAATGTATGTGAATTATGGCATGCCAACCTATTTAATAAACACATTATATAGTTATGTCATGTCATCCTGTTTACATAGTCTCATATTTTGAACTATGTCTTTCCATCTTTTTTAGTTAGCCAACATAATGTGAAATTGTGTCATGCTATCCTGTTTAGTTAGGCATCATATATGTGAAATTGAGTCATGCTATCCTATTTGGTTAGACAACATAAATATGAATTATTTCATGCCCTCTTTTATTCCCCACTATCCATTGCACTTGTCTATCATACAATGTCTATGCTTTCAATTACTTTTCTTGTTTATCAGCCATTTGAATTGGAGAGCATGATGGCAGTATCTAAAGGAGTAACAACACGGTCTTCAGAAAAGATAGTGCTACCAGTTGATGCAGATAGAACCACGGTTGTACTTGCCCAAGGACCAGATCCACCACACATAACCCAGACTCGCAGATTGTACCCCTACCCAGTTGGACGGAGAACCAGCTACACCCTTCTAACCCCAACCCGGCAGATAGTAACCAGTTCAGTTGACACAGCACCGTCTCCACCACAGAGCACCCAAACATGAGCAGTTAGTAAAGGAACTGCAGTGCCCAAAGCACGAGGACCACCACTCGAATCCCAACTCAACGCTTATAGGAGAAGAAGATTTGTTCTCGGTCGGGTTACTGTAGCTATGGTTCATACTCCTTTGCTCTTGCATGATCTGTATTTACTCATACCAACTATTTTCAAATTTGAAGGATGGAATTGAAACTCCAATGGCGCAATGGTATGTTTTAAACCTGTTTCTTTAACTGGTTTTTTGTTGTAACCTGCTCTATGTTGATTTCAGTTTCAATTGAATAAATAGTTATGTTCTCATGTGATGCACATTACAAGTGTTGTTATTGCTCTATAGTTACCCACACTTATATTCTGTCTATTACGCTTTGTCTTGAACAATTATTATTTGAATTGTGTCTCTATCTTGATTTGGCAACAAAAACTAGAATGATATAGACCATAAAGAGACCATGGTACATAGATATATGTTTGTTTCATCTTGTTATCCTGTCCACTTTATCTTGAACTCATTTACCAAAATGAGTTTCATATACAACATAGTAAACATGTGATGTGTCCGCTTGTTTCTCTTTTAGAATGCGGACAAAATATTGAGAACGATACCGCGTTATCCAATGGTAAAGGAAGTAATGCAGATAAGGTTCAAGATAGTGAGACATCCTGTTGGTCTCCAAGAAAGCTGATAAAAACTATCTTGACGACGGTGAGGGAACCCAAAAGTCTGTCTTGATGTAGTGTTCGATTTATGGCCACTCTGCTAGCACAAGCTCTTGAACTCGCTGCTGAATCAGTTCGTCTTCTTAAGTCTCAACTTCAAGTTGAAAGACATCGATCAGATGTGCTTTGCTGACAGAAGTGAAGGACCGAGGAAGTCCTCTGAATTCAGATGCATATTTTCGGTGCAACGACAATATTTGGAGGATTTAAGCGCCAAACAAGATAAAGTTAATAAGCTTGCTAAGCATCTTGCCAGCATTATGGGTACCAGGATATTGTTTCTTGAGATCTTCGAAGTGGTTTCAGTTCTGGATTTGTTTTCTTTGTGGTGTTTATTTGCATTTTGGTCGCCAACTTTGACAACCGGTGTATATGATATCTTTGTTGTGTTCCTATATTTGCACCTTTGGTGGCCAACTTTGATGCCCAATGGATGTAATATGTGTAATAGCCGTGATAGCCTAGCGTTAGTTGCTTGCTTATTTATTTCCTTGTTGTCTTGTTTATTTGTTTTCTTGTAGTCATTGCAGTTCTTTTTCCGCGGTTAGCTAGTGGCTGCAATAACCTATTTTTTAAAACTAGGCCGCAATAACCATGGGCTAATATTTACTGTAGTGACACTGGACCTCCTACTGGCCATCGAAACAGTGGGCCTTCTATGGGCCGTAGAAACAATGGGCCTTCTGCGGGCTGTATTATCAATGGGCCTTATACGGGCCGTATAATCGATTGGCCAAACATGGGCCAAACAGACCGCATTATGGCCGTAAACAGGCTAGAGTTGGAATCGTCCATTCATGGGCCAACCATAACGGCTCATCGTTAATAGGCCGTATTTGATTACGCTATGAAATCGGCCCAACGTATTAACGGACCACAAAAGGGCCGACTGTAACCACGGGCTGAATTTGGCCCCAAGCGTAAAATAGCGAGAACGGGTCGTAAGTAAGCGAATCGCCGGAAATGAGCCCAAGAATAAATGGGCTCGAGAAGGCGAAAGATAACATGGGCTGGAAGCGCCCAGCGGAATAACGGGCGTTAATTCGTATAAGGTGATACTTTGTTCATTAAGGGTCGTTTCACCAAGGGCCGTTAATGGGTGTAAAGTGATACACTGTTCATTACTAGCCAGTTTCACCACAGGCCGTTAATGGGCGTAAAGTGATACACTGTTCATTACGGGCCAGTTTCACCACGGGCCGTTAATAGGCCAAGAGTTACATAGGGCCTCATATGGGCGAAAAGGCGTCATGGGCCATACATGGCGGCGAAAACGGGCTAGAATCATATTGGATGGCCAGATGACGCTACTGGGCCTAATTCGAATAGGGCGTAATGGGCCTTGGGTTAGCGGGCTGTAAATGGGCTATATGCGAACAGGCCGTTAACAGGCTTTCCATGGGCTGGCCCGCCACCTTTTGACCAAGTCAAATGGGCCGGCCTTTTCACGAGAATGGGCCTCTGTTGGGCGTGCGACGTGTCGGCGTATCATAAGCGCCTATCTCACGACCCACGCGTCTTGACACGTGTTTCGTCCGGCCAATAAGAATTTTTACACGTGGAAATTTCCCATTGGTCGGGGCTGTTAACGGGTTATCGGATCCAAAACCCGACCCGATAGCTTAACGGCGTTCCGTTACGGTGGATGCCATGTGTCGGTCACCCTTGACGAAAGCACTTCTGTGACGCGCGAGTTATCGTCATGGAAGTGGACACATCCGTGATGATAATTTTGGCAATGTCACGGAACACTTCTACGACAACACAGGTATGACTATCTTGATTCTGTCATAAATTTTTCATGGATGTACATGCATGACAGAAAACGCGACCTACTGTGACAAACACGTATCATCACGGAAGTGTATTTTTTTGTAGTGCTTGGCTTTCTTCTCCTCTGGGTCTGCAGCTGGGAGCTCAAGAAGGGATAGGCGCCCCTCCTCGGCTCTTGCGCACTTGGTCGCCAGGTTGAACAGCTCCAGGGACATGCAGAACTCCTCGTGGATAGCGATCTCTTCCTTCATCTTGACGTCACGGACGCCATCGGAGAACGCGGAGATGATGGCCTCGCCGTCACGTTGGGGATCTTGAGGCGAATTTTGTTGAAGCGTTGGATGTACTTCTGGAGGGTCTCTCCTGGTTGTTGCTTGACGCGGCGCAGGTTGCCCGCGGCCGGTGGACAGTCGCGAGTACCTTGGAAGTTGGCGACGAAGCGGTCACGCATCTCGTCCCAGGACGAGATCGAGCCTGGAGGCAGGTTTAGGAGCCACGAACGGGCGCCGTCTTTGAGTGCCATAGGGAACCACTTTGCCATCACCTTCTCATCACCGTTGGCCACCTCGATGCTCAGCTCGTAGAGCTGCAGGAACTCCGCAGGATCGGGAGTGCCATCGTAGCAAGGAGGAAGATCTGGATTGAGCTTGCCCGGCCAGGCGACGCTACACAGCTCGGGGGTGAAGGCGCGACAGCCGGCTGTGGTCACCGGGGCCTGTCTTGGAGGTGGAGCTTGGTCTTGACTCCCGCACGCCGCTACGGCGAGCGGCGCGGGGCCTTGCCGCAGCAAGCAATCCTGGCGCGGCGGTGCAAGGAGTGGCGGAGCTTTCTCTTGCGGCCGAGGAACTTCTTGACAGCTTCTTTCTTCTCGCGCGGGCGCCGGATGCGGTGGATTGCGCCGTGGGGCCGCTTGCCTTGGCACCAAGGTGTTGTCTTGGTGCTGAGGTGGTGGAGGCGCTCCGTGAGCTACGTCGCCCATAGCTGGCGGAGGGTGAGGCAGCGAGAGAGATAGTGCAAGGGAGCCCCCTGCCGCGCCAACAAGCTCGGCAATGCGGTGAAGCCAGTCGTCATTGTCGGATTTTGGGCTCCGCAATACCCTTAAGATTCGAACACAGGGGCGTGACGAAGATCTCTCCCACTACACGTCTACCTAGCGCCTCGCTCTTCTCCTGGTGGTGGAATGGAATGCAAACATGTGAATAAGTAAAGCACACCGAGTTTACCCAGGTTCAGGCCACCTTGCGGTGTGAAACCCTACTTCCTGCTTTGGTGGATTGGCCTCGCGAGGGCTCGAGTTTGAACAAGTACAATGTTTTCCTGAGCTCAGGAGGCAAGCTCAAGGGGGTGAGGAGGCAGATGTTCTTGCTCCTTTTCTATGCTAAATCCTTGTGGGATGGTGGATCCGTCCCCCCTACTGTTGGAACCCTAGCTACTTATATAGGCGACCAAGGTCCTCTTCCCCCGAAATGTTTAGGTGGGAAGGGAATCCCACAACGGCCATTTGAGCGGGAACACAAGGACGATCCTATCCTTACAAAAGGTGGTCTTCGCCTGGAAAGAGGGCAGGCGATGACGCGGTGGTGGGCTCGGCGATGACATCATTCCTGCTGTCCTTGCGGTCTTCCGTCTTGTTGCACCAAAGGGGAAACCTTTGTATCGCCCCTCAGGAACCTGCGCCTGTGCGGTCTCCTTTGCACCAATATGGAAACTGCGCCCGCTGGCACGCGCTGGCGCCCGCCGGGATGGTGCGTCATGGCTTGTGTCACTGCCTCCTCCTGAGGCAGCCTTGGCCTTGATATCTCTGCCCTCCCGAAGCAGCCTAGCTGAGGCCATTCCTGGGAGGGTTCTTGGTCGCCCCTCCGGAGCAACCTAGGTGAGGCCGCTCCCTGAGGGGGTCTTGGTCGTTCTCCTCCCGAGGGCCCGGCCCCCTCGTGAGGGTCTTGAGCAGCTGGTCGATCAGCTGGGCTCTACCGGGCCGTACCAGGAACGCAACGTGGGCCGCAGGCAGGCAAGTCTGGGTACCCTGGTTCCTAGTATGCCGACAGTAGCCCCCGGGCCCAAGGCGCGCGCGGAGTTGGCTTCTGGGCGAAGCCTAGTCGAGGACGAAGCGCCGCGGGCCCCAAATACTGCGGGCCAGGCTGGTGCGTGACGGCTGGATGGGACGTGGTGGCTCCACTCCGCACGCAGCCTTGGTTACCGTGTGACTTGACGACTCCCTAGCGCGGGCGACGCAGCCATCATGGCCATGACTGATCGATGGTTGGCCTTCCTCGCCCTATAAATGCGGCCGGGGGGGGGGGGGGGGTAGCCCAGGCCATCTTCAAGCCGGTGCC
The DNA here is from genome assembly GCA_021605205.1 of Aegilops longissima. Taxonomy (NCBI): domain Eukaryota; kingdom Viridiplantae; phylum Streptophyta; class Magnoliopsida; order Poales; family Poaceae; genus Aegilops; species Aegilops longissima. The sequence goes on along the minus strand of CM038677.1, from coordinate 252,178,139 downwards.
ACCATCTTCTTCCCTTTCTTGGTTCCCCTTCGCTCCCAAAATTTTTATGGCGCCGCTGAGGAAGTCCTCCGTCGCAGAGAAGGGCAAGGGTGTGAAGGAGCCGGTCTAGCCGCCGCCGAAGAGGGGCCGCGGGCGTCCGCGCAAGCATGCCGCCACGGCCGTGACGGTTTCTCGGGGAAGCGGGCGTGGCTTCTCGAGCTCCGACGGGGGCGCCGGCGGAAGGCGCGGAGTCTCTCCTCTTGGTGGGGGAGGCCACGGCTGCGGTGGTCGAGGTGGCGCAGGGGGGCGACCGGCGCCTATCCGCCCCTCGCGCCGGCAACTCCACTCCTCCGACGCGGCCTCCGAATTCATGATGTGGGTGGAGAAGCCCGACAACATGTGGCTCCAGCTCCCCCGCTGGTTCCACGCCGAACTGCCAGAAGACGAGCCTGACGGCGTTTGGCTGCAGGCCGACGGGTGCTGCAGCGGAGCCTTCTGGGTGGAGGTCGAGGTCCTTGCCTCAGGCGACATGTTCCTTGGTCGTGGTTGGAAATCCTTCGCCCGTGCGCGCCGGCGGCGGGGAAAGTGCACCCTCCACTTCAAGTACGACGGGGTGTCGTCGCTGCTCGTCAAGGCCTTCTCGGAGGAAGGAAGGCGCCTTGGGTGACGCCCAGAGGTGGACGACGACGAGGAGGGTCACGACGGCGTCCTGAGGAGCAGCTCTTCCTCTGAAGACGAGCTCGGCCTCGGCAGGCTCTGCGGATCCCCCCTCTGTGGCCGCTGCAGCTCCTCCAGCAGCAGCAGCTATCCTGGGCGGCCGCTCTGCCGCGCCCAGCTCGCCGAGGAGGAGGGGCCCTCGCGCCGCCGCTCTTCGGTGAAACGCGAGGAGTAGGGCTCCGAACCCGCCTGGCCCTTGGTTTAATTTTCTTCATTTCCTTCCTGCATTTAGTTTAAGCTGCCTCGGGTGGGCGTGTAATGGACAATGGCATGTATGTATGAAATGGAAGTCTACTGTTATTTTCGTTCTGGATGAATTTACTTAGCTTGCGTACTGTGCTTGTCGTGAGACGAAGTCCTGAGGCGGGTGGCCTCCTGATGTCATGAGCCCCTAGGCGAGTCGCGAGGGCCGCCGAGCTCGGAGCCCCCGAGCATAGATGAGCCTTGGTGAGTTGAGGAGGGCTCGTGCCCTTGGGCTCACTTGAGAGTGCGGAGCGAGTACTGATATGCCAAGGCATGAGCAGGCTTGGTGAAGTAAATCATGAGGGCTGAAGAGCCTGACGCCAGAGCCTGAGCAGGCTTGGCAAGGTGAGGTCGTGAGGTCACGGTAGCCGAGAGCTGAGACCGGCCATATCCCAGCCCCCACGCGCGAGGCACACGAGGGAGGACAAGCGGTGCAGCCCGGCCCGAAGGACTGAACTTAAGAGCAGCGAGAGAAAAATGAGCGAAACCAGAGCAAACCGCAAGAAACTCGAAAACTTCATAGCACGGGGTAGAGGAAGGGCTGACAGCCAAGGAAGTAGAAAAGGCTGACAGCCAAACGCCAATGCAAAAAGGAAAAGGGTCGTGTCCGACCCCGAGCTACGTCTTCTTCCCAGCATGGAGCTAAGGACTGCCACTGGGACGTGTGTGGGAGCCCGATCTGAGGGCCCGTAGGCAACGCACAGGAGACTCCGAGGCGTGTACAGCCCCAACTCATTATTACGTGAGAGTGTCATGAGCAGAGACCTTCACGGGCATGGAGCCTTGATTGTCTTCACGGGCACGGAGCCTTGATTATGGATAGAACCTCCTGAGATGCTGAATGTTCCAGGAATTCTGGATGAGTATCCCTTCCTGCGTCTCCAGGCGCACAGTGCCAGGCCTAGAGACACTGGAGATTCTGAACGGGCCCTCCCACATAGGCGAGAGCTTGTGTAGCCCTTCCCTGGAGAGGACTCGCCTCAGGACCAAGTCACCAACTTCCAATGTTCTCGAGCGAACGCTGCGGCAATGATACCGCCGTAGGGCCTGCTGGTATCGCGCTGTCCTGAGCGCAGCTCGGCGGCGGCCCTCCTCGCCGAGCACGAGGTCCATCCGCCAGGCGGCGTCTTGGCGTTCCTCATTGAAAGCCAAGGCCCATGGGGACCGACGCTTGACCTCGTGATGGAGGACCGCCGCCGCACCATAAACGAGAAAGAACGGGGTTTCTCCCGTAGGTTTGGTTGCGGTGGTGCGGATTGACCAGAGCACGGACTGGAGCTCGTCGATCCAGCCCCTACCGCAGGCCTCAAGCTTCTTCTTGAAGTTGCGCGTCTTGAGGCCGCGCAGGACCTCTGCGTTGGTGCGTTCGGCCTGCCCGTTGCTCCTGGGGTGGGCCACTGAGGCGTAGCAGATCTGCGACCCAAGGTTAGCACAATATGATCTGAAGAGATTACTCGTGAACTGCGAACCGTTATCCATGATGATGCGGTTGGGGACGCCGAAGCGGGTCACGAGGCCCTTGATGAACTTGACTGCCGATCCCGCGGGAATCGCGCGCACCGGCTCCACCTCGGCCCACTTGGTGAACTTGTCGACGACGACGTAGAGGATGCGGTAGCCCCCTACCGCTCGGGGGAATGGTCCCAGGATGTCCAGCCCCCAGACCGCAAAGGGCCAGCAGAGAAGGGATAGTCTGAAGGTCTTGTGCCGGCTGATGAATTTGCTTGGCATGGAACTGGCATGCCTCGCAGGCTCGCACGAGCTCTGTGGCGTCGTCCAACGCTGTGGGCCAGTAGAAGCCGCTGCGAAAGACCTTGCCCACGAGGGTGTGGGACGATGAATGATGGCCGCAATCCCCCCTGTGGATGTCGGCCAGCAGCTCTTGTCCTTGCCTCCTCGAGATGCATTTTAGCGAGATGCCATTAGGGCGCCTCCTATAGAGCTCACCGTCTTGGATACAGTAGGCCGAGGCTTGTCGAGCCACGCGTTCCACGTCTTCCTCCTTCTCCGGCAAGGTGCCGCGCAGTAGGTATGCCCTGAGCTCCTCAGTCCAGCAATCTTCCTCAGGCTCAGCGGCGAGTAGCAGGCGGGCTCCGGAGGGTGATCCCCAGGGCGGTGCGCTGACCTCTGGAGCCGCTGGCAGCCCCTCATGCGTGGATGCCAGCCCCGGGGTAGGTGGTGCTGCAGATGGCCTGAGCAGGCGCTCCTCGAAGACGCCTGGTTCCTGCGGCTCTCATCGAGAGGCCTGCCTGGCGATGTCGTCCGCTTCCTTGTTCATGCCCCTCGGCACATGTTGCAGCTCCAGTCCTAGGAACCGCTTTTCCATCTTGCGTACCTCCTCCAGATACACTTCCATGTGTTCGTCCTTGGCCTTGTACTCTTTGTTAGAGAAGTTGACGAGGAGCTGCGAATCGCCCTTAATGGTGAGACGCTTCACCCCTAGTGCGGCCGCGGCCTTGAGCCCGGCGATCAGGCCCTCGTACTCTACGATGTTGTTGGAGACCTTTTCGCCACGCTGGAAGCAAAGTTGCACAGCATAGCAGAGCTTGTCCTGAGTGGGTGACACCAGCACGGCGCCAGCCCTCGCGCCGAGGCACGAGAAGGTGCCATCGAAGTATACCACCCATCCATCTGGAGCTTCATCGCCCGGGGCCAGCGAGCGGTCCTCGCCAGCCCTCTGGTCCGAAGCGTCGGTCCATTCTGCCATGAAATCCGCCAACACTGCCCCTTGATCACCCGTCTGGTGCTAAACTCCAGCTGGAACGCTTGCAGCTCGATGTTCCACTCAGCAACCCTCCCGACGACGTTAGGGCTTCGGAGTACCTTCTCCAGGGGGTAGGCTGAGAAGACCTTGATGGGATGGCCTTGAAAGTAGTGGCGCAGCTTTCTGGAAGCGACGAGGAGCACCAGCAGCAACTTCTGAGGCATGGGGTAGCGCGAGCGAGCGTCGCGGAGCATGGTGCTGACGAAATACACGGGATGCTCCATGAGGGTTGGTGATGCGGGATCCTCAACCGCTTCTGATGGCTCGGGAGCTTTACATAGGCTGGCGGGGTCGCTAGACGTTGTGGTCGTGTCAACTCCGGGGGTCACGTCGTGAGGCAGCGGAGCTCCGGAGGGCATCGAGTCGCCTCGCGAGCTCCGGCCCCCGACCCTGTCCTCTCGTGCCACTACCAGAGCCGCGTTGGCAGAGTGAGGCGTTGCGGCGAGATAAAGGATCAAGGGCTCCTGAGGCCTGGGCGCCACCATGACCGTTGGGCTGGTGAGGTACTTCTTGAGATCCTGGAAGGCAGCGTAAGCCTCAGGAGTCCACTCAAAAGGTCCCTTCCTGTTCATGAGCTTGAAGAAGGGGAGGGCGCGCTCGCCGAGCTTCAAGATGAAACGCCCTAAGGACGTCACACATCCCGCAAGTTTCTGCATTTGCTTCAGGGTCGTGGGCGGCTTCCGCGGCCTCCGGAGCCCCCTCTGCAGTTGGGCGAGCTGCGGCAGCGGCCTGATAAGCGTGATCGAGGACCTGAAGGGCGGCCTTGGTGTCTCCTTCGATGGTGATGGAGCCACTGCTCCCGGGCATCTTGATGATGTTGTGGTGAGTCGCCGCCATGAACTTGGCCAGGGCCGGGAAGCCGAGGATGGCGTTGTAGGGCAGGTGGATAGGCGCGACGTCGAAGTCGATGAGCTCAGTCCGATAATTGGCGTGCGTCCCGAAGGTGACGGGGAGGCAGACCTGCCCAAGCGGGACGGCCGAGCCCGCGACCCCCGAGAAGGGTTTGGTGGGGAGGAGCCGCCCGTAGGCCACCGGCAGACGACCAAAGGCCTCCGCAAAGAGGATGCTGAGCCCGGCGCCGCCGTCGACGAGGGTCCTTGTGACGGCCACCCCACAGATGGTGGGAGTACATACCATGCGGAGGATGCATGTGCCGGCTGTAGCTCTGGTGCGGTCGCCGGGGTCGAAGACGATGGCGTGACCCTGCGCGTCTAGCCCCCACGGGGCCTCCTGTGGCCGAGCGGCAGCCCCCAGCCGCCGAAGGTGTGATTTAGCGTGACGGGCCGACGCCGGCGCATAGGATCCTCTGATGATGCAGGCGACCCCGTGGCACTATGGCACCCCGCTGGCGGCGTCCAGCAGCTCGCCGAGGCGAGTTATTCAAGCGTCAAGCCCCGCCAAAGGTGGCCGGTGCCGGAGCATCTCCTGGGCCACCAGAAGCACCGCCGGCGAGGCCAGGGGGAGCGGAAGTGGTGTAGCGGGCCGCTCTCCAGTGGCCGGGCGGCGACGGGGTCGCCTGTGAAGGGGACGAAGCGCCCGTGGGCGGCACGGTCCGCCGACACCGCCCGGGCGACAGGAACAGCTCCGGCCTCCGTGCGGATGCAGCAGGCAGGTGTCACCATGGCGACGTAGGACGGAAGAGGGGAGGCGAGGTCGTTGGAGAGGCGAGATTTCGACACGCCCCCAACCTGGCGCACCAAATGTCGGATTTTGGGCTCCGCAAAACCCTAAAGATTCGAACACAGGGGCGTGACGAAGATCTCTCCCACTACATGTCTACCTAGCGCCTCGCTCTTCTCCTGGTGGTGGAATGGAATGCAAGCATGCAAATAAGTAAAGCACACCGAGTTTACCCAGGTTCAGGCCACCTTGCGGCGTAAAACCCTACTTCCTGCTTTGGAGGATTGGCCTCGCGAGGGCTCGAGTATGAACAAGTACAATGGTTTCCTGAGCTCAGGAGGCAAGCTCAAGGGGGGTGAGGAGGCAGATGTTCTTGCTCCTTCTCTATGCTAAATCGTGGTGGGATGGTGGATCCGTCCCCCCTACTGATGGAACCCTAGCTACTTATACAGGCGACCAAGGTCCTCTTCCCCCGAAATGTTTAGACGGGAAGGGAATCCCAGAACGGCCATTTGAGCGGGAACACAAGGACGATCCTATCCTGACAAAAGGTGGTCTTCGCCTGCAAAGAGGGCAGGCGATGACACGGTGGTGGGATCGGCGATGACATCCTTCCTGCTGTCCTTGCGGTCTTCGGTCTTGTTGCACCTAAGGGGAAACCTTTGTCTCCCCCCTCGGGAACCTCTTTGTCACGGTCTCCTTTACCGTGATATGGAAGCTGCGCCCGGGCTTGGCGGCGGGCGCCTGGCATGGTGCGTCATGGCTTGCGTCATTGCCTCCTCCTGAGGCAGCCTTGGCCTTGATATCTCCGCCCTCCCGAAGCAGCCTAGCTGAGGCCATTCTTGGGACGGGTCTTGGTCGCCCCTCCGGAGCAACCTAGGTGAGGCCGCTCCCTGAGGGGGTCTTGGTCGTTCTCCTCGCGAGGTCCCGGCCCCCTCGCGAGGGTCTTGAGCAGCTGGTCGATCAGCTGGGCTCTACCGGGCCATACCAGGAACGCAACATGGGCCGCACGTAGGCAAGTCTAGGTACCGTGGTTCCCATTACGCCGACAGTCATAGAGGTCGTCGACCGGACGGTAGCGTAGGAGCTCGTGTGCCATGAGGAGCGCGGCTTGTGGGTCCATGGGAGCGCGACGAGCGTGGGACGACGAACTAGCTAGAGTCAGCGATGGAGTGGCGGTGCGACCGTCCCGCCGAACCGAGGAGTGCCGCGAGGACGCTTGCTGTTCGTTCCCCGCCGGGCCGGTGGCGGCGTTGGCGGCAGGCGACGGAGAACGGCGAGGTGGCCCACCGACAGGGGCCGTCTGAGCGACGCGGGTGGCGAGGGCAGCCCGGCGCTCGGCGCGGGCGCGACATGCGTCCGCCATGGAGACAATGGAGCGACGGAAGGAAAGCTTCGGCGCACCCCTACCTGGAATGCCAAATGTTGGATCACGGGTTCCGGCAAAACCCTTGAGGTTCGAACTCTGGGGTGCGCGCGAAGTTCTCTCCCTATCGATCCACACCCTAGGTTGCTAAGATCTAGCGTACGAACTCGGCGAACTCACAACACAAGAGACACAAGATTTATACTGGTTCGGGCCACCGTTGTGGTGTAATACCCTACTCCAGTGTGGTGGTGGTGGATTGCCTCGTGGGCTATGGATGAGCAATACAAGGGAAGAACAGCCTCCTGAGGTTGGGGTGTTCTTGTGCTCGATGAACCCTAGTAGATGAGGATCACTCAAGATGCCTCTGGCCTAGTTCTTGTGGGTGAGGATCCGATCCGTTCAGTTGGTCCGTTTCTACTGTGGTGGCTAGCCCTATTTATAGATGCCCTGGTCCTCTTCCCAAATATTGAGCGGGAAGGGAGCCAACAACGGCCAATTTGAAAGGTGATAGCTAGGACAACTTATCCATACAAAAGCGGTCTTCGCCTGCCAAAGGCTCTGGTGGTGACGCCGTCTTGGGCTCCACGGTGACCTCCCTCCTGTCGTCCTACTGGTCTTGGTCTCGTTGCACCGATGTGGAAAGCTTTGCCTGATTCCTCGGGACTCCTCGCCTGCGCTTGCCGCTTTAGCACCAAAGAGGAAGAGAGGACACTGCGCGCGCTGGCGCCCGCTTGTCACCCGCCTGGCCTTGGTCGTCACGGCTTGCATCATGGGAACCTCGGGAGGTACCCCGTGACTTGATATCTCTGCTCCTCGTGAGCCATCCTGACAAGGCCGCCCCGAGGAGGTCTTGCATCGTCCGCCTCGTGAGGCTTGGCCCCTCGCGAGGGTCTTGATTGCCTTGCTAATGAGGATGGGCCGTACCAGGCCGCTGGGGAGCCGCGCGCTGCGCCGCAGGCAGGCAAGTCTGGGGACCCCCGTTCCCAGAAGGCCGACTCATGGCATTGGCATTAGTGGCACAGAATATGGATATGAATATACTGCATTAGAATTCTCATTTTCCCAATACTGATCCTCGTGTTTGCTCCTAGGGGGTGGTCTTGATGCTATTGAATTACTTGGCCGATAAGCACTGTTCCCCTCGCTTATCTTCTGATATTTTTCCAATAGTTGCGCTTAAGTGACTTTCGGCTTTTTACCTTTGTGCTTACCTCGGCCTTTGCTTTCTTTGGTTGTGGTTGCACTAATCATTGGATTTTATTGTTGCCCCCCAGTCATTGGCGCCTTCATTGTAGCTTCGATGGAATCCTCGCCCTCAAGTTTATGTTCATTATGCTCTTCAACAACTTCTTAACTTGAAAGCTTGATCCCGTCACCTATTGTTTTCACTTTCGCTTTAAATGGATCGGCTTGAAGCAGCCGATGCAAAAAAAAATTGCCATCAAAACCAATCGGAATAGACTGGTCATCTCTTGGTGTTTCAACAAATTTAATGGCCGATTTAACTATTTGACGAAACATGTTGCAATCCTCAAAATTATGCTTGAATGAATCAGGCAACTTACAATACATTTGTCCTTGGATAGATGGCTTGACATGGTGATCAAGAATTATTATGTAATTATTTTTTAGCAACAAATCAAATATTTCATCATACATTCTTGAATTTAAGGTATTTTTTTATTTTCCACCTGATCTTGCTGTGAGAACGACTTTGGGGTTAAGCAAACGAATGGTTCAGATTTTACATCACCCCATTCGGCTATGTATTGGGTTTTGCAATCTATCTCTGTTATCTTTGAAAAACAAAGTATACTATCATCGGTTTTACCAACAGAGTATAACCTTGGCTTTGAATTTCTGAAATCAAAATGGTTGGAACATACATGTCTTAATTAAGACCATGCGTAAGCCAAGTATGAAGCAAGCAAAGCTACCCAATTAGATATGAAAATGAAATAAAGCAATGGGGAAAGCATTGGCTGCAATACTTTTCCGCTATCGGTCTTTCTGAATGGTGCAATATGTTGACCGATATGCTTTGTGACAATCTGATTGCTAACAAATAAATTACCCTTCTTCATTGGTCTCTCAATATCTTTATGAATATTTTTCTAATATATGCATCAACAACTAAGTTATGAGCAAATCTGAAAATAGGTAAATTACTTGTTAGACATACCTCTTCAAATTTGTTGGGAGAGCATGATGGTGATGTGACTTGAAGAATATCTCGCTCCGCCTTTGGATAGCTCCCCAACGCCTTGTCATCATCTTTTTCTTGATTTCGTGCATCATTAGTTTGAAGATATCTTTCAACCGAACTTTGTTCGGCTATATGTTCTTGCTCTTGAAGCTTGTAAACTTCTATGGCACGAAACTCATATGGGAGTAGGTTCGATTAACTCCAGAAAAAATAAGCATGATCGTTTTGCTACGCTTGCCATGCCCAATCTCAATAATGCTTTCCTCTTGGGATTTGATGGACTCGGAATATATACTACTTGATTCGGCTTTTTTACGTTCCAAATCATCCTTCTTTTCATTGATTCTACCAATTGGCAAAGCTTCTTTTATCCGAGCCAATTATTTTTCTTTTTGTTTCTAGCGGCGAGTGGCAAAATTTGCTTTACGTTTTTTTTTCTCAATTTCAGCCCACTCAGGATATGATTACCCCCCAATGCTTTTAGATTCTTTCAGCAATGACACATGGGTGTTGCCAAAAATTTGGAATTTTGTAGGGGGTGTACAATATGATGTTGTACTAGGTGAAGGCATATGCGTTGTTGTAAAATCCTATTTTTATTCGCCAATTTTACCAATTGGCAGGGCTTCATCTTATTGCAAAACTCTAGCCTTTATTGCATTGTAATCAGGAACTAGCCCCTTATCATGTTCTTCAAGGCAAAGAGCACTAATCTTATTATTTAGGGCTATATCCCCTTTTAATTTAGTCACTTCCCATTCTATAAGGGATTGCTCCACAATACTTTTAGATTCTTGCGGCATTAAGGTGTTTCCGAAATTATGCAATTGCGTAGAGGATGCATTATATGCTACAATATTAGATGATGGCATGTGCACTCCTGCAAATTTTTCACTTCTTCGGCTATGACCGTGAATGTGCAGAGCAGAATTATGGGCGTCTACAGTTGTATATGGTGCCGAATAATTACTAAAATGAGGTGTAGCATATGACGGTTGAGAGTAACTGGCTAAATAGTTAGTAATAGCATGGCCTATTTGAAGGAAATATGCCCTAGAGGAAATAATAAAGTTGTTATTTATAGTTCCTTATATCATGGTAAATGTTTATTATTCATGATAGAATGGTATTAACTGGAAACTTGATACATGTGCGGATACATAGACAAAACACCGAGTCCCTAGTAGGCCTCTACTAGACTAGCTCATTAATGAAAGATGGTTAAGTTTCCTAACCATAGACATATGTTGTCATTTGATGAACGGGATCACATCATTAGGAGAATGATGTGACGGGCATGACCCATCCGTTAGCTTAGCATATTGATCGTTCAGTTTTATTGCTATAGATTTCTTCCTGTCATATACATATTCCTTTGACTATGAGATTACGCAACTCCCGGATACCGGAGGAATACCTTGTGTGCTATCAAACGTCATAACGTAAATGGGTGATTATAAAGATGCTCTACAGGTATCTCCGAAGGTGTTTGTTGGGTTGGCATAGATGGAGATTAGGATTTGTCACTCCAAGTATCGGAGAGGTATCTCTGGGCCCTCTCGGCAATGCACATCATAAGAACCCTTGCAAGCAATGTGACAAATATGTTAGTTGCGGGATGATGCATTATGGAATGAGTAAAGATACTTGCCGGCAACGAGATTGAACTAGGTATGAAGATACCGACGATCAAATCTCGGGCAAGTAACATACCGATGACAAAGGGAATAACATATGTTGTCATTACGGTAGGACCTCTAAAGATCTTCGTAGAATATGTGGGAACCAATATGAGCATCCAGGTTCCGCTGTTGGTTATTGGCTGGAGAGGTGTCTTGGTCATGTCTACATAGTTCTCGAACCCGTAGGGTCCGCACGCTTAACGTTCGATGAAGATTTTGAAATATGAGTTATGTGATGAGATCACGGACATGACGAGGGGTCTCGAAATGGTCTAGAGGTAAAGATTGATATATAGGACAATGGTATTCGGACACCGGAAGTGTTTTGGGATGCACCAGGTACTTATCGGGTCACCGGAAGGGGTTCCGGGCACCCCCAGCAAAAGATATGGGCCTTATGGGCCAAGAGGGGAAACACACGAGCCACAAAGGGGCTGGTGCCCCCCATATGGGCTGGGCAAATTGGAGAAGAAAAGGGGAAGGAGGAAAGGAAAAAGGTGAACAGGATTCCCCCTTCCCCTTCTGCCCTTCCTACTCTGAATAGGAATAGGAAAATGGCGAGGCCGAATTGGGAGGACCCCAAGTAGAATTCCTCCTACTTGGGGCACCCCCTTGGCTGCCTCTCCTCCCCTCCAACATATATATATGTATGGATGGCACCGCTAGAAGACACATCAGACATTGTTAGCCATGTGCGGCGCCCCCCACCATAGTTTACGCCTCCGGTCATATTCACGTAGTGCTTAGGCGAAGCCCTGCCTGGACCACTTCACCATCACCATCACCACGCCGTCGTGCTGACGGAACTATCCCTCGACACTTTGCTGGATCAAGAGTTCGAGGGACGTCATCAAGCTGAACGTGTGTAGAACTCGTAGGTGATGTACATTCGGTGCTTGATAGGTCAGATCGAGAAGAAGTTTGACTACATCAACCGCTTTAACAAACGCTTCCGCTTTCGGTCTACGAGGGTACGTGGACACACTCTCCCCTCTCGTTGCTATGCATCTCCTAGATAGATCTTGCATGAGCATAGGATGTTTTTGAAATTGCATGCTAGGTTTCCCAACAGTGGCATCCGAGCCAGGTCTGCGCGTAGATGATATGCACGAGTAGAACACATAGAGATGTGGTTGGTTATAGTCATACTGCTTACCACCAACGTCTTATTTTCATTTGGCGGTATTGTTGGATGAAGCGGCTCGGACCAACCTTACATGACCACGTTCATGAGACCGGTTCCACCAACAGACATGTAACTAGTTTTGCATAAAGGTGGCTAGCGGGCGTCTGTTTCTCCAACTTTGGTTGAATCGAATTTGACTACGGCCGGTCCTTGTTGAAGGTTAAAATAGCAAACTTGACGAAACACCGTTGTGGTTTTGATGCGTAGGTAAGAACGGTTCTTACTTGAAGCCCGTAGCAGCCACGTAAAACTTGCAACAACAAAGTAGAGGATGTCTAACTTGTTTTTGCTGGGCATGAGTGATGTGATATGGCCAAGACATGATGTGATATATGTTGTTGTATGTGATGATCATGTTTTATAAAAGTTATCGGCAATTGGCAGGAGCCTTGTGGTTGTAACTTGAATGTATGAAATGCAAACGCCATGTAATTGCATTACTTTATCTATATGCTTTAGCGATAGTTGTAGAAGAAATAGTTCGCGAGATGACAACAACGCTACGACGGAGATCAAGGTGTCAAGCCGGTGATGATGGAAATCCTGACGGTGCTTTGGAGATGGAGATCAAAGGCACAAGATGATGATGGCCATATTATTTCATATATATTGATTCCATGTGATGTTTATCTTATTTTCCTTAGTACAACGGTAGCATTATAAGATGATCCATTACTAAAATTTCAAGGTATAAGTGTTCTCCCTGAGTATGCACCATTGCGACAGTTTGTCGTCCTGAGACACCAGGTGATGATCGAGTGTGATAGGCTCTATGTTCACATACAACGGGTGCAAGACAGTTTTGCACATGCGGAATACTCGGGTTAAACTTGACGAGCCTAGCATGTACATACATGGCCTCGAAACACTGGAGACCAAAAGGTCGAACGGGAATCATATAGTAGATATGATCAACATAGAGATGTTCATCATTGAAAACTACTCCATCTCACGTGATAATCAGACATGGTTTAGTTGATTTGGATCACGTGATCATTTAGATGACTCGAGGGATGTCTATCTAAGTGGGAGTTCTTAAGTAATATGATTAATTGATCTTAATTTATCGTGAACTTAGTCCTGAAAGTATTTGCATATCTATGTTGTAGATCAATAGCTCGCATATAGCTCCCCTGTTTTATTTTTAATATGTTCCTAGAGAAAACCAAGTTGAAAGAGGATAGTATCAATGATGCGGACTGGGTCCATGATCTGAGGATTATCCTCATTGCTACACAGGAGAATTGTGTCCTTGATGCACCGCTAGGTGACAGACCTATTGCAGGAGCAGATGCACATGTTATGAACATTTGACAAGCTTGGTATGATGACTACTTGATAGTTTAGTGCACCATGCTTTACGACCTAGAACCGGGACTCCAAAAATCTTTTTGAACGCCATGGAGCATATGAGATGTTCCAAGAGCTGAAAATGATATTTCAGACTCATGCCCGTGTTAAGAGGTATGAGACCTCTGACATGTACTTTGCCTACAAGATGGAGGAGAATAGCTCAGCTAGTGAGCATGTGCTTAGAATGTCTAGGTACTACGATCGCCTGAATCAAGTGGGAGATAATCTTCCAAATAAGATAGTGATTGACAGAGTTCTCTCATCACTATCACCAAGTTACTAGAACTTCGTGATGAACTATAATTTGCAAGGGATAACGAAAACAATTCCTGAGCTCTTCGCGATGTTGAAATCGGTGAAGGTAGAAATCAAGAAAGAGCATCAAGTGTTGATGGTTAACAAGACCACTAGTTTCAAGTAAAAGGGAAAGAAAAGAAAGGAAACTTCAAGAAGAATGGCAAGCAAGTTACCACTCCCATGAAGAAGCCCAAAGCTAGACCCAAGCCTGAAACTGAGTGCTTCTACTACAAAGGAAATGGTCACTGAAAGCGGAACTGCCCCGAATACTTGGCAGATAAGAAGGATGGCAAAGTAAACAAAGGTATATATGATATACATGTTATTGATGTGTAGTTTACTAGTGTTCATAGTAACCCCTGGGTATTTGATACCGATTCAGTTGCTAAGATTAGTAACTCGAAATAGGAGTTGCAAAATAAACAGATGTCAGATCACGTGTCCGGAAAAACCCTTGAGCTTCGAACTCTGGGGTGCGCGCAAAGTTCTCTCCCTATCAATCCACGCGCTAGCTTGCTAAGATCTAGCGGACGAACTCGACGAACTCACAACACAAGAGACACAAGATTTATACTGGTTCGGGCCACCATTGTGGTATAATACCCTACTCCAATGTGGTGTGGTGGATTGCCTCTTGGGCTGATGATGAACAGTACAAGCGGAAGAACAGCCTCCTGAGGTTGAGGTGTTCTTGTGCCTGTGTGTGGCTAAGGATTAGTTGAGGACTCGGTCCCTTTCAGATTGGTCCAAATTGTGGTGGCTAGTTCTACTTATATAGGCTCTGGTCCTCTCCCCAAATATTGAGCGGGAAGGGAGCCAACAACGGCCAATTTGAAAGGGGACAGCTAGTACAACTTATCCTGACAAAAGCGGTTTTCGCTTGCAAAAGGCTCTGGCGGTGACGCCGCCTTGGGCTCCATGGTGACCCCCGTCTTGTCGTCCTGCTGGTCTTGGTCTCGTTGCACTGATATGGAAACCTTTGCTTGATTCCTCGGTACTCCACGTCTACGCTTGCTTCCTTAGCACCAAAGGGGAAACAAGGACGCTACACGCGCTGGCACCCGCCTGATCCTGGTCGTCATGGCTCATGTCAAGAGAACCTCACGAGGTTTGTTCTGCCTTGATCTCTTCGCTCCTCGCGAGCTGGCCTAGTGAGGCCGCCGCCTGAAGAGGTCTTGTGTCGTCCGCCTCGCGAGGCTTGGCCCCTCGCGATGGTCTTGAACGCCTTGTTGATGAAGATGGGCCGTATGGGCCCACACACAGAGCCAAGCCGTGGGCCGGAGGCAGGCAAGTCTGGGGACCCCAATTCCCAGAATGCCGACAATAGAGACTAGTTATGGGTGAGGTATGATGTGTGTTGGAAGTGATTCCAAGGTTGATAAGATCACCATCGCATACTCCCACTACATTCGGGATTAGTGTTGAACTTAAATAAATGTTATTCGGTGTTTGCATAAATATGATTGGATCATATTTATTGCAATAAGGTTATTCATTTAAGTCAGAGAATAATTGTTGTTCTATTTACATGAATAAAACCTTCTATGGTCATACACTCAATGTAAATGGTTTATTGAATCTCAATCGTAGTGACACACATATTCATAATATTGATGCTAAAAGATGCAAAGTTAATAATGATAGTGCAACATATTTGAACCACTGCCTTTTAGGTCATATTGGTGTGAAGCGAATGAAGAAACTCCATACAGATGGACTTTTGGAATTACTTGATTATGAATCATTTGATGCTTGCGAACCATGCCTCATGGGAAAGATGACTAAAACTCTGTTCTCCAGAACAATGGAGTGAGCCACTGACGTATTGGAAATAATACACACCGATGTATGCGGTCTGATGAGTGTTGAGGCTCGCGGCGGGTATCGTTTTTTCTAACCTTCACAGATGATTTGAGCAGATAGGGGTATATCTACTTGATGAAACACAAATCTGAAACATTTGAAAAGTTCAGAGTGAAGTGGATTTTTACAATCTGATCGCGTAGGCGAATATTTGAGTTACGAGTTTGGCCTTCATTTAAAACAATGTGGAATAGTTTCACAGCTCACGCCACCTGGAACACCACAGCGTAATGGTTTGTCCGAACGTTGTAACCGTACTTTATTGCATATGGTGTGATCTATGAAGTCTCTTATCGATTTACCACTATCGTTTTAGGGTTATGCATTAGAGACAGCTGCATTCACGTTAAATAGGGCACCATCTAAATCCGTTGAGACGACACCGTATGAACTGTGGTTTGGCAAGAAACCTAAGTTGTCGTTTCTTAAAGTTTGGGGTTGCGATGCTTATGTGAAAAAAGTTTCAGCCTGATAAGCTCGAACCCAAATCGGAGAAATGCGACTTCATAGCATACCCAAAAGAAATTGTTGGGTACACCTTCTATCACAGATCCAAAGGCAAGATCTTTGTTGCTAAGAATGGATCCTTTCTAGAGAAGGAGTTTCTCTCAAAAGAAGTGAGTGGAAGGAAAGTAGAACTTGATGAGGTAATTGTACCTTCTCTCAATTTGGAAAGTAGCTCATCAGAGAAATATGTTCCCGTAATGCCTACACCAACTAGAGAGGAAGCTAATGATGATGATCATGAAACTTCAGATAAAGTTACTACCAAACCTCATAGGTCACCAGAGCATGTTCCGCACCAGAGTGGTACGGTAATCCTGTTCTGGAGGTCACGTTACTAGGCCATGACGAACCTACAAACTATCAGGAAGCGATGATGAGCCCAGATTCCGCAAAATGGCTTGCAGCCATGAAATTTGAGATAGGATCCATGTATGAGAACAAAGTGCGTACTTTGGTGGACTTGCCCGATGATCAGCAAGCCATTAAAAATAAATGGATCTTCAAGAGGAAGACGGGCGCTGATGGTAGTGTTACTATCTACAAATCTTGAATTGTCACAAAAGGTTTTTGACAAGTTCAAGGTGTTGACTACAATGAGATTTTCTCACTTGTATTGATGCTTTAAGTCTGTCCGAATCATGTTAGCAACTGCCGCATTTTATGAAATATGGTAAATGGATGTCGAAACTGCATTCCTTAATGGATTTATTAATGCAGAGTTGTATATGATGCAACCAGAAGGTTTTGACGATCCTAAAGGTGCTAACAAAGTGTGCAAGCTCCAGGGATCCATTTATGGACATGTGCAAGCATCTCAGAGTTGGAATATACGCTTTGATGAGTTGATCAAAGCATATAGTTTTATAAAGACTTGTAGTGAAGCCTGTATTTACAAGAAAGTGAGTGGGAGAACTACAACCTTTCTGATAAGTATATGTGAATGACATATTGTTGGTCGGAAATGATCTAGAATTTTTCTGGAAACCATAAAGGAGTGTTTGAAAGGAGTTTTTCCAAAGAAAGACCTCGGTGAAGCTACTTTCATATTGGCATCAAGATCTATAGTGATATATCAAGACGTTTGATAAGACTTTCCATGAGTACATTCTTTGATAAGATGTTGAAGGAGTTCAAAATGGATCAGTCAATGAAGGAGTTCTTGCCTGAGTTGTAAGGTATGAAGTTGAGTAAGACTCAAAACCCGACCACGGCAGAAGATAGAGAGAGAATGAAAGTAATTCCCTATGCCTCAGCCATAGGTTCTATAAACTATGCCATAATGTATACCAGACCTATTGTATACCTTGCCATGAGTTTGGCAAGGGGGTACAATAGTGATCCAAGAGTAGATCACTGGACAGCGGTCAAAATTATCCTTAGGTACCTAAAGAGGACTAAGGAAATGTTTCTCGGTTATAGAGGTGACAAAGAGTTCGTCGTAAAGGGTTACATCGATGCAAGCTTTGACACTGATCCGGATGACTCTGAGTCTCAATCTAGATACATATTGAAAGTAGGAGTAATTAGCTAAAGTAGCTCCATGCAGAGCATTGTAGACATAGAAATTTGCAAAATACATACGAATCTGAATATGGCATACCCGTTAACTAAACTTCTCCTTAGTACTCTTTGGGTGTTAATCACATGGTGATGTGAACTAGATTATTGACTCTAGTAAACCCTTTGGGTGTTGGTCACATGGTGATGTGAACTATGGGTGTTAATCACATGACGATGTGATCTATTGGTGTTAAATCACAGGGCGATGTGAACTAGATTATTGACTCTAGTGCAAGTGGGAGACTGAAGGAAATATGCCCTAGAGGCAATAATAAAGTTGTTATTTATATTTCCTTATATCATGATAAATGTTTATTATTCATGCTAGAATTGTATTAACCGAAAACTTGATACATGTGTAGATACATAGACAAAACACCGAGTCCCTAGTAAGCCTCTACTAGACTCGCTCGTTAATCAAAGATGGTTAAGTTTCCTAACTATAGACATATGTTGTCATTTGATGAACGGGATCACATCATTAGGATAATGATGTGAAGGACATGACCCATCCGTTAGCTTATCATATTGATCATTCAGTTTTATTGCTATAGCTTTCTTCATGTCATATACACATTCCTTTGACTATGAGATTATGCAACTCCCGGACACCAGAGGAATACCTTGTGTCCTATCAAAAGTCACAACGTAACTGGGTGATTATAAAGATGCTCTACAGGTATCTCCGAAGGTGTTTGTTGGGTTGGCATAGATCGAAATTAGGATTTGTCACTCCGAGTATCGGGGAGGTATCTCTGGGCCCTCTCGGTAATGCACATCATAAGAAGCCTTGCAAGCAGTGTGACTAATAAGTTAGTCGCGGGATGATGCATTACGGAACGAGTAAAGAGACTTGCCGATAACGAGATCGAACTAGGTATGAAGATACCAACGATCGAATCTCTTGCAAGTAACATACCTATGAGGCGTACGATATCAACGGCTACACATTCTACACCGAGGACAAGGACATGAAGAGCGATGGTTATCGAACTCCGGGGTAGCGATGGAATCCTACACCGTAACGACAAGGACAGATACTACGGAAGGATCGAGGAGATCGAGAGCTGAGCTATCTTTGGAGGAAGGTCGATGTTCCGTGTCGAGATGGGCCAAGGCGTCCTAAAACAAGACCGGTATTTCACCACCATGGTTATACCGAAGCCAAATCAAGACCCATGGCATAGCGTCACCACAAAAATGAGCCATGGGTACTGGCTTCCCAAGTGGACCAATGCTTCTTCATTACCGACCCGTCAAAGCCCAGTCGTGTTGTCGTGAGGAGAGGCAAAAGGAAGATCATCGGAATGGATGGAGTAGCCAATGAGCAAGACTTCGACAAGTATGGCGACCCGAAGATCGAACATGACGACGACGATGAACTAGAAGCATACACCACAAGAAGAAGCATGACCACCCTACCTAAAGGACGTCCGTTCCACAGAAGAACTCCATTTCCGAAAAAGAACGGCAAGAAGATTGTGAACAGATAGCTAGCTAAGATCGATTGTATTTAAATCATAGTCTTCATTTCTCGGGCACTTTTTGATATCATGAATATTTTTAAATTTCATGGGCACTTTTTGAATCCTTGAATATTTTTTCAAATTTGATGATATTTTTTCATATTCAATATGAAAAAATATTGAATATTCATGAGGACACTCGATCTCGATCCCCCTCCCTCTCGATAGCTAACCCCCTCGCCAGATCCCCTCGCCTTGAGCACCCGGCACCCTCCCCGCTCCACCGCCCTGGCGACCCCGCACCTCCCGATCCACCGCCCGACGACCCACCACACCTCCCCGCTCCACCGCCCGACGATGACCCACCGCACCTCCCGCTCCACCGCCGCCGCCCCCCGCACCCTCCCAGCCCGCTCCACCGCCGCCGCCGACACCCCGCACCCTCCCCCACTTTTTGATGATATTTTTAAATAACAAATTTGATGATATTTTCAATTAAAAAAATTGATGATATTTTCAAAAAAAATTGATGATATTTGATGATATCTTCTGTTCTAGTCCTCATGAAAATAACAAATTTGATAAAAAAACAAATTATTAGATGCAACAAGAAATAATGAAAAAAAGAAGTTACCAATGGTGCACCAGAGAAGGGTGCGCCATTGCTATCAGATTTTTTTTACTAATGGCGCACCAGAGGATGGTGCGCCATTGCTATTAGTGTTTTTATGGCGCACCCCTAGATGGTGCGCCATTACTAACATTCCCCCCTCTAGCTGGATACCCTTTACTTTGATCCCCCTTCCCTCTCCCTCGCGGATCCCCTTCCCTCCCATAAGACCCGCTCAAGCGACCCCGGCCCGCTCAAGCGACCCCGCGCCCGCTCCACACCCGCTCCGGCTCCCCCGCGCCCGCTCCAACGACAGTCGCGCCCGCTCCACACCCTAGCACCTCCCCACTTCCCCTCCCCTCGCGCTGCTTCACCCGACTAGGTCGTCCCCGTCACCGCATCGTCCCCGCGACCACCGTCGTCCCCGCACCCCTCCAAGGAGTCCAGGAGCTCTGTAGTGTTCTTCTACGTCATCTATGGCAAGCCATTGGAGCTCGAAGACTCTACATCGTGTGGATCAAGGTCTTCTTCCACCTCAGGACACCGCGGCCTCACCGTCGATCCGCGTCACCTCGTCAACCCCGGCCCCGCACAAGCTCGCCATCATCTTCCTCTCGGTGAGCTGCACCGGTTCCCCTCCCCCCCCCTTCGATTTCGTCTTCCTCTCTGTCAGTGTAGCAAGCTGTTATCCAACTCGCCAAATGGCCGGCCTTGTTTGTTTAGGAGCAGATTTATACTTCTTCTGGAAAAGAAACCTGAACAAAAATGATCTGTGCTTAATAGCAAAATTATATATGGCAGTTGGTTAAAACTCAATTTCGTGACACATTCCAGGAGATTTGTTTGCTTTTGTCTGAAACATACTAGTATGTAACTATGTGCTCATGTTAATTGCTTAGTTTATGAAAGGGTAATTATGTAACCAAGTAACTGTGGCACACATAGGTAAACAGGAAATAGCATCACACTTGAGCTAGTAAAAATTGAGAAAACTCCTAGGACATCAATGACACAAAACCACAACTGCAGCAAGCAAAGCCATATCTGGTGCCTGATAACAGCTAGCAACACATATCCCTATGGGTATGTGTCTATGTGAGCAGAATGGATGGTACTACTGAATGGTTTTAGGTGTTTGACTTAAGTGTTTCCAATTCAACATAAAATAGAACAACATACTGCACATGTGCCTGTAGTTGTAAACATTCAAAAACTGGTCTTACAGAAAAGATACAAGGTATTAGTTCCCTGCATACTATATGCCTTCATGGTTTCAGAACAGTGCTTCGTTAAATAGCTTTGCTTGCAGAAGTTGAGATCACACAGTTGCTTCATGTGAATGAGAAAAATCTATGTGGGTCTTAGAATCATGTAGCAACTAGAATAAAAGGTAGTAGTTTCAGCTCTCTCAAAGGTTGAACATGTTATCAAATGGCCACAACTTTCGTCCATATAACAGGATCCAGGTACAACAATAGTCAAACTAGAATCTTATATAGTTTCTAGTTCAAATATACCCCCGAACACTAACATATATCAGAGTTATGGACACGAGTGGAGCTTGATCAAATCTGTCTTTATTATTCTGCAAATTTAGTTTATCAATTCCTTTGTTTCCAGACAAATTCAGTTTATACTGTATTCAAACCAAGAAATAATTTGGAAATAGCACTCATTTTTTGCATGGCCTGGCAAGCATGTAGGTGATGCTGCTTAATTATTTAAGAAAGCAATACTTCCACATGGCAATAGCTTCACTCAAATTCATCTCCCAAAAGGTGCATCTTTGGTGAGCAGATGCTGATGGCATGTCCAGAACTAGTGGCTCCCTGATATTTCTATCGATATAGATAATTTTGTTTGCACTACACGTACATTTCAAGTGGCAATGTGATGTTGCTGCAGTTCTGTTAGCAAGCGATGCTACTGAAGAGTATAGATTTAAACTGGTGTCTTGAGTTGTAAGTTTATAGAGATCTAACAGAGTGACATGATATGAGCTGTGTGACTGCATGGGGATCTAACAGAGTTCTCACTTGTTTTAAAAAACCGCATATAGCTCTCACTTAATCCAGTAGCTCCATGGAACTGTTAGGCATTTGTTCGTTATTGGTTGCAATTTTTTGGTCTGTGAGTGGACATAACAGTACACTGCGCTGTCCATGTAGTGAGATGAAGATGTTTGGTCAGAGAACAAGGCTATAGTGATCAATGCACATGACACATGTATCATGTATCAGTAGAGTAATTTGTACAGTCACACCAACTGCTTCACTAATTGAACACATGCTTTGCTTGTGTGTTCCTGCTGCTTGACTAATTGAACACCTGTTGTTGCTACTGTGGGACAATGTTCCTTCTTTTCTTCCTGATGTTGCTATTTCCATTGAAGTACTCACATGTGTTCTAGATGAGCTGCTGCTAGTTATTTCCCCTTAGACTACATTCTAGATTGCATAGCATAACTCCAGAATTTTGTCATTGCACACCTGCTGCTAGTTAGTTCTGTAGATACATAAAACACATATCACTTGTCAGGTTTCGTTCAGTATATTAAATCCTATGAAATTATCAAAGTGGGTTGTACTATGTTGGACAGAATTTTACGTTTGGACTTGGGTGAATGTAACCAGACTTATACTCTCAGATTTTGTCATAGTTGATGGTGTGAGGACTTATAATGTGATAAAGTATATATGGTGTGAGGACTTATAATTTTTGTTGGGTGACCTATTAGATCTGGAATTGAAGCTCACATAAGTTGAGCTGATTTTTTTTCATATGCAAGCAGAGGACCATATGGTATGTGGCCTTTTCATCCATATGAAAGTAGAGGCACATTGTGGTGCTAGTTTGCTAGGTTTTGTCTCCGACCATTGTGTCGTGATGAATTTGCAGGTACCCCGAGAGGCCCTTGAGTTTGCCGAAATGTCGATTAACTTCCGTTCTGGCAAATTCGGGTACTCCATATGTCCTATTTTCAGCAAAGGTCATGCTGAAATTTCCTGTGAATTTTAGCATGACTTTGCTAAAAATAGGACATATGGGGTACTTGCGACTAATGCATGGGCCAGGGTATCTTAGTACTTAGTTAAGTAGGATCAACTGCCCCGCCATTCTTGCTGCATTAAACCATAGGTGGCAATAGAACCAAGTGATTAGGCCCAACTTAGAATTCTCCTTAGCATCGATAAACTCTAGATGATAAACCCAACATAGGTGGCAATAGAGCCAAGTGATTAGTGCCAAGTGATTAGGCCCAACCTAGGATGCCTCGGCATCGATAAACCCTAAATGATGAAAACTTAACTTAGCATTTAGGGAGCCTCAGCGTCGACAAACCCTAAATGATGAAACCTTGGCTTATAGGGTGCCTCGGTGTTGATGAGAACCTAATGATGTACGCTTAGGCTTTTAGGGTGCCTCGGCGTCGGCATACCCTAAATGATAAAAGCTTAGCATTTAGGATGCCTCGGTGTCGACAAACCCTAAATGATGAGACCATGATCTTGTTCCTTGACAATAACCATCTTTTTGACCAAACTTTTTTCCTATTTAGAGCGAAACATGGCCCTAGCGATGAGGCGGCGGTTGGTGACAAGCAATTCAGGAGCTGTCCCAGGAGTTGGAGGAAGAACCTCACGCTATGAGGACGCTGCGGAAGACACCGATCGTGACTACACAACCCCTAGTGGCGTCGGGGATGACACCACTGATGGTGCCGCCGAGGATGCCACCACTGATGATGGCGGCGCCTAAACAGATGGCAGCCAACCGAAAAGGCAACGGAAGGACCGGCGCCCGAGCATGCTCGGCACCGTCAGGGAGGAATTCTTGAAGTGTACTCCGGCGGGCATCAAGCGGTGCCCAAAGAAGTAGTCAAGGGTATTTTCGGTTCAGCTCGGGTGCATTCTCCGAACCTTGTCTCGATCAACACTTGGGAACCTAAGGCATAAGGACCGAGGGAATTTGCGCAGCCTCCTCTTCCGCGAAGCTGCCTGAGCGATACAAGTTCCCGCTGAGTTTGCGAACACACACCTCTCAGGGAATAAAGTGAACAGTGCCGCCCTCACGAGGATGAGCACGGCCCTGTCTACTTGGAGAAGCACGGTGAAGGCAATGATTGAAAAAGGTGATAGTTATGAGAAGATCAAGGCAAAATATCCTTTGATGAGCGAAGATGACTACAAGGAGTTCAAGATCAAGTCGAGAGCAGCGCAACCTCGAATCAAGTAAGTGGGGGAAAGAAATCGGCAGTTGAACTTAGGGGTCCACCAACTCGGTCCCGTGATTCTGAGTGGCGGAGCCTATATGGGACAAGGAGGAAGCGGGCGTGCCGAGCAAGGCCTACCGCCCCGCTTCGAGAAATACCGTGACAAGCAGACCAGGAACTTTCTCAAGGCCCAGTACAAGGAGGACCCGGTAACAAAGGAGCTTACCACGGATCCGAAGACTGGGGAGCTTGAGCTTGTTCTGGTAAGGAATACACCCCTTCATATGGTTGCATTCTAATTAATCCCCAATATTTCTAAATGGTTCAGATTCCTTCCGCAGGACAAATAAAGCGATGGCAGAGGTCGCCTCAGGCTCCCCTTCGACACCCCTTTAAATAGGGCGTTGAACGTAATGAAAAACAAGGATAAGCTCAGTGAGCCGACGTCAGCTGGTCGTGTGGCCGGCAAAGGCTTGTCCACAAAATGGTCGTCATACTATACTGCTAGTGGGCGAAAGGAGAAAAAGACCAGCTCGGAGAGCCAGTCGCGCGAGGTTGAAGCACTCAAGGCACAAGTGGCGCGGATTCCGGAGATTGTCCAAGAGCAAGTGCAACAACAACTGGGAACGCAGTTCAATGCCATGGTGCCTACGTTGATTCATGGGCTGACGACGTGGATTGCGGGCGGCCAATAGGGGCCTCCCCCAGTTCCCAGCTTCACGGCCAGCAACTCGCACAAGGCGCAGGCGGCGCCATTGGTGTCTCTGGTGGCGCCATTGGTGTCTCCGGCCGAGGCGGTATTCGTGTCTCCGGCGCCGACACGGGCATTGTTGCTTAATGCACCCGGGTGTATGCCGGCCGGCACCTCGCCAGCAAGCGGCCCCTCCGTCAGTTGCACGCCCGCCGTTGGCGGTGCCTCGACATTAGCCGAGCTCGACGGCATCACGACAACTAAGCCTCTCGGTCGATGACTTCATCTCCTTGCCTTTGACTGGGCATCCTTGACGCCCTACATGTTTTCGCAGGGCGCCGCCGACGTTCCTTGCACTCTCCTGCACTTTGTGGGCGGTGAGTTGGTCGATGTCGGGCAGAATCGTTCAACCGGGCAACCCCGTGTTCCACGGTAATCCGATGCCACCCACAGTGTATAGGGTTGAAGTGGTTCGGGTGCTGCCAGGCTACGACAAGCTGTTACCTCGATTCGACCAGCTGGGGCGGCGAAGAAGATGAGATGACCCTCGGCACTGCGTAAGCTGGCCCTGCTTTGGCGAAGAGCAGTTCGTTTGGGGCGGGGACACCACCCCACAGACAAGACCGCCAGTCATGCCGGTGCCAAGCCATGGTAAGAACGCCGCAATGCTACCGGACATGCGGGACATCCCTATGGCACAGGATCCAGACATGCATATGGCACAGGATCCGGACGACGAAGACAACGACGACAGTACATTTGCCAATATCGATAAGTACTTTGTTGAACATGGGTACGGTGACGAGTTCTGCGGGCCTCCTTCTCAAGAACCCAACCAAGACGACCGCAATCTTGCTGGTACGGCGGAGAAACCCAATTGCAACAGGCGTCGTCTGGCATTCAGTTCTCAGGAGACGCCTCTAGCTGCCGCCTGCACCGAGCCTCAGATAGCTGAGGTGCGAAATATTATCAGCCCCAACATGCTCAAGAAGGCGGTCTGTGAGCAGAACTCGGTCCCATTACAGCAGATCAAGAAGAAGGGATGGAAACGAAATACTAAAAAGGGCGCCGGTGCGAGCCAGCCGGCACCGAGTGCGATCTGTGCTCGGGGCGGGCCACCTTCACCTAAGGATATCTCGAGGAGGGTGCATGTGGCGGGTAGGCGATGCTACCGACAAATATGCTCAATGCTGCAACCGGTGCTATCTTGGTCGGCATGACAGTGTTCTTTCTTTGGAGAAGCGGCATCTCGAGAGAATGATGTGGCATACCGGTTTTCGTGGCCAAGGTGCGGAGGGCAAGGGCTTTGTGGATGACACCATCGAAGTACGATCGTCCTGCGGTTTGATGACATCTTTGCTATGTTTAACCTTCATCTGCTGCACTACACCTTCGTTCGGCTGTTTTCGCTGAGTATGGAGATGCGGATCATTAGAGACAAGACCCCGGACATCGTGATAGTCGACCCCTTCTACATGCGTGCCAAGATCTTGGGCAGCGCTGGGGACCGACAAGTCGCGAGTTCTTACCTCGAAGGCGTCATTCTGGCAAACCCAGATCAGGATAACTTCCTCGTGCCTTACTTTCCCGAGTAAGTCGTCCCCTCAACCGCCCCGTAACATATGATTTCTTAGATTTCGATAGTTCATTTTTTTCTAACATTCCGTGTACTGTGCAGTGACACACATTGCACACTCATCCTCCTAAGCCCGAAATATTCCATGGTCACGTATTTCGACCCGAACCGTGACTCCAAGATAGACTACACAAATATCAATAAAGTTCTTGATGATGTTCTCCCGGCTCGCCAAATCTGGAAGCACCTTCACCAGGCCAGCTCGTGGATGCAGCGAGCACGTGTTAAATCCACAATCGATGTTCTCTGCATCAAGCAGCCGCTGGCGGTCGAAGGATGCCTACTCGGCCTCCATCACATGCGAGGCGTCGTGCGGGACCATCATCACCTACGCTACCGGATAATCTCAAAGATTGGGCGCGAGCTTGTCGGCAATCCGGGGCGGAAATCGGACAAAATTCTTTCGCATCGATCGAGTTTGCGGACATCATCCATCAAGATGTCCTTCATACCTCGGGAAGTTCTACCTCAGATATCAACCGTCCAACAATGAGATAGACACAGCGCTACAAATGCAGGTGACAACGCCCGCGATTTCATGACCATCTGCAGACGGCGGCTTCATCACGCTCTGGTCCCATGAGTCGAGTCGAAAGTAGTGATGCTATGTGTAGTTCTGAAACATTGATTGGCTCATGTTGTAATTAAACTTTAATGAATTGTATGTCTCTCTGGTTTGTACACTCGTTCAACTTAGATGTAATCGATGCTATTTATTAGTAGGACCATGAATCGTGCTATTAATGTCTTGCTTTTCTCTTCCGATCCTTTTGTTGCATACTTATATATTGCTTATGTATTGTCTGCATTGTTTGGCTTGTGCATAGAGATGTAAATGCGTATGTAGGTGTACAAGGGTAAGGTTCCGGAGTCTCTGACATTTGGGAGGAGTGTCGGAGACAGGTTCACCGTTTAGCGGTAACAGTTACAAAAGGTACACCACTAGGGCGGGGCGGAATCTAGATCGCCCGCTATCTAGCGGGAGAGAGGAGGGAGCGTTGGAGGAACCTGATGAAGACCAGTTTCATCGCGATGATGCTCATTGTGATGACCGCAGCTCTCTTCTATGTGATGGTAGTTTAGATGATCGATATCGACTTGTAATGTGAAGACAAACTCGCTACTCGCGGTCTCGAGACTTGTAATGTTTTATCTTTGTTCGGTCTTTTGAATTCGGAGACTAGTATGATGAATTGTATTCGGAGACTAATCTTCTATTGTATTCGATGAATCTGCTGTTGTTGTGTGCTGATGTCTATATTCTGTCCAATAATATATTTTGTAACCTGTGCAAAAATCAGAAAAGTAAAAAATAAATAAAACCTAATATTCATACTAATGGCGCATCACCTCAGAGTGCACCATTAGTATGCCAAAGGATACTAATGGCGCATCACTACACAGTGCGCCATTAGTATGCCAAAGGATACTAATGGCGCATCACCCCACATTGCGCCATTAGTATGCCAAAGCACGTGGGTAAATATGGCCCCTTGGGAGGCATACTAATGGCGCATGGTGGTCTATACTAATGGCGCACGGCGTGGTGCGCCATTAGTATACCAGATACTAATGGCGCACGGCGTGGTGCGCCATTAGTAAAAAATACTAGTGGCGTGGTACTAGTGACGCACCAGTAGTGCGCCATTAGTAGGAAAAACCGGTGCGCCACTAGTAGGCCGTTTCCTAGTAGTGTTAGGTTCTTATCAACGAAGTTTACTACATTCTAGTCGCATTCGTAAATGATTCACGGTCCATTTTGCAGAGATAGCAACACAAGCTTGCGGCCGAGAGCGACTCGTCGACTCAGTCATCGGCGAAGTACAAGTGGGACACTCCTTTCAATCGTGCCATGAACATAATGATGGGACACCCGCCCGGCTAGCAGCCGCAATATGGACGTGTGCATGGCGCCGGGGATGGCGCCACGTGGAAGTACTATTATAGCAAGGACCCCGAGGCCAAAAGACAGAGGATGAAGTTTAGTCCAGTGACTATCGACCAGAAGGTGGAGCTGGCGATGGAGAAAGCAAAAGCTGAGACCAAAGCTGAGATAATGGCTGTCTGTAGAGATGATATGGCGGCTGCCTTTACAAGCTTGATTCCAACTGTGGTCACATGGGCGCAACAAAACCCAAACGCGCCACCAAGTGATTTTCCCATGCCCGGCTTCACCGAGAGCAACTCAATGAACACCAGAACCATACCCGAACCTAGTATGGCAACCGCACCCGCACCCGCACCTCCTCCAGCACCTGCTCCTGCACCCAGCTGTCACAGCAGCCCTAGCTCCGTCTCTGGCTGGAACGCCGGGCCGTCGACATTGGCTGAGCTCAAAGCCCTCATGGTAAATACGCGTCGCACCTTCATCAACTCAACTAATTAATTAATCTTCAGTTGCCATTCTTTTTGGATCTCTGACGCCGCACATATATTTTTTTGTAGGTCGACTCCACTCTGTGCACCCTCCTTTACCACATGAAGGGTGCGTTGGTGGATGTGGGGAAGGGTACTATAGTCAAGCCCAAGGATCGATTGTTCCACCGCTGCGGATGCACGATAGCATTAAGGGTCTCCGTGGTGAGTGTGAAAGCAGACTCTGAGGTTTCCTCGTCGATACAAACCGATGGAGAGGATGGCGAGACCCCCCATAACTTGGCCAATGCAAAATTGGCGATCCTGTCGCAAAAAATCTTCTTCGTGTCGAGGTGGCGGGAGCACCAGCGGGACCTCGGGAAGGTACGACCACAACCCCTCCTACACAAGTACAACCATAAATGCATGCTGCTTGCTGAGATCGAGAGACACGAGGAAGGATGGCCAAACGTTCCGGTAGATGATCCCATCTGCCCCATGTAAGAGGATAGGGATCATGACATGGAGGAGGCGATGACCCTAACCAGTATTTCAATACTGCCTTTGACAATGAAGTAACAATGAGTCAACCATATGAATATGAGATGCATGTACTAGAGCTAGAACGTCCCCGGCAGTGCAAGAAGTCTTTGTTCATGCAATCCTCGCAGGACACGCCTCCAGATGTCGGCTCCACCCAAGATAAACTAATTAGCCAGAGTCGTCCAATGTTGAGCCCGACAACACTAGGGGTGGTGCTCAGGGAGGGTCTGACAGACCCACCAGCACCTGAGCCCACCAAGAAGAAGCGGAGGAAGAGACCGGCGGCGAGAAAATCCAATAAAGATGGAAATGTTGGTTCTAGCAGCCAGTCGCCATCGACCAAGGTTTACCGTGTACCGATGAAACATGCGCCATTAATCCATGTCGTGGGAGAACCAATGGTACCGGCGAATGCACTAGCTGCCATAGCAGGGGATCTCAGGAGACTCCATGACCATGTGCTTTCGACAGAGAGAAGCCTCCTCGCCTTGGATGATACAGGATACCCACTTTATACGGTTCATGTGCCGAGCAGTTGCAAGATGTATGTCCACACATGCCCCGCGGACCTCTTCTTCCTGAGGTTTGAGTACATCTTCCAAATGTTTCAAATGAGGACACTTTCGATTTTCGTTAAATCACTTTGTGTCGCTGCACATGAAATACATCCTCGGAGAGAGCAAGTCTTTGGTCTTGCGGTTGCGGACCCATACTACATGCATGAGGGCTTCTTGTCAATCAACGGCGCCAACCGTCAATATCTGAGTCGATACATCGAAGAATTCTTGGTCAGCAATAAGGACAAAGCGATTCTCCTACCTTATCATCCCATGTAAGTCATCCGCGGATAGCACTATAACACATTCGTGCATTTCAAAGTTACTTTGCACGCATGGAGGCTAACTTGATCGTGTATTTTGCGCGGGGGGGTTGTCGTGCCATTCTCATCGTTCTTTACCAGCGTTACTCCGCGCTCTATATTTGGACCCGTCGAAGAACATAGAAGAAAGATTACACACACATAAAGTATGTTACGGACGAGCTATCTTTGGGCTTGACATCCGGGTGGCTACATCAATGCAAAAAAAAATAAGGTCGGGCCTTGTTTCGGCCACAAGACTGACTTCTTTTGCATCCAGCAACCGGCAAGAAGTGAGAACGATGGATTCTACGTCATTCATCTAATGATGGAGTACACAAGGGATGTGCAATCACTTTGCATGAAATCTTCATCCGATACCCATATCCAGAAATGGGCCCAAGCCTTTGGAGCCGTGCCAGATAATCAACTTCGAAATGATTTCTACCGGATCCAGCAGGCGATTGCGTCCATCATCATGAAAGATGTCCTCGAAGAGAATGGGATGTTCTACGGCGACCCAATATCGCGAACAGATGTCTGAACCCGCATTGCCATATAGCGTCAGGACATGACGCCTTTCACTAAGCTTGGGGACATCATTCCGGATATGGACAGATGGGAAGAGTGCCATGCTTAAAAACAATGTGTATGTTTAGTTACTTGTTACTTTCTGTACGACGAAACTTGGAATCTCTCAGTACGACGAAACTATTAGATGTATGGTGCCGCGATCTAGTTAATTACTTTCGGTACGATGAAATTTGTTAACCATGTTTACTATATATGTTGCTTCTATTTCATAACTGTTTCATTGAATTCGCTTCATGATATATATATATATGTGTGCATCTCTGACAGGTATATAGATCAACGATGGCGAGGAAGTGGTATGCCGTGTATGTAGGGCATGTTCCGGGTGTGTATGATGAGTGGCCAGAGTGTCAGGCCCAAGTCTCTGGCTTCTCCGGCGGAAGCCAAAAAGGGCTTGATAGCAGAGCAAAAGCCGAAGCTAGTTACTTGAGATTCATGGCACAACAGGGGATTCAGAACCAGTGCCGCTGCAAAAACTACTACATAATACCGCTTTTCATCTTCGTGATCGCTCTTATCTTGTATGTCATAGTTTAGGTAGATGATGAAACATGTGTCTACGGTGACAATGTAAGAGACATGTGATCATTAACTTGTATCGCTATTTCAAGATGATGATGAGATCGACATCATTTGTGTTCGATAATGATGATATGATGAGACTATGTTGTGCCACTTCGATGATGATGATGAGACATTCATTTTTCATATAGTTTCAGTGTATGTGTATGTTGTAATTGTATAAAACCTCTAAAAATATGAATATAGCAAAATAAAAAAAGAAAATACTAGCAGTAGCGTGGGGTATCGGAGTAGTAGCAGCGCTGCTTACCAGTAGTGTTGGTTGCAGCAGCACACTACTAGTATTAGCAGTAGCGATCGACAGAGGCGTGCTACTGCCAGATATAGATAGCAGCAGCGCTGGTTGAAACACACGCTACTGCTAAAAAATAGTTGTAGCGTCGTAGCAGTAGCGCGCCTGCCCGCGCTACTAATAGCCAAAAAACAAGCGCTATTGGTAAGGATTTTCCTAGTAGTGGTACGTGGACACACTCTCCCCTCTCGTTGCTATGCATCTCCTAGATAGATCTTGCGTGAGCGTAGGAACTTTTTTGAAATTGCATGCTATGTTTCCCAACAAAATTCTCTCATTCATCGCCATGGTTGGATTAGTATATTGCAAATTAGTTGCCGATGAATAAAAGGGTGAAACACTTTATTGCATGACATTGGAAATTTTAACACGTGGTGATTCAAATTTATTAACCAAACTCATCATGTTGTTCATCAGCATAACAATTTGTGGGGTTGCCGACGCATGAGAGTTGGGATACATATGGTGCATGTTACTTGTATCCTAAGAAGTCGAAGCAAGCAATGTACTATGAATCGGCCTTGCACTAATTAGATGCATGATTGAAAAAACTAGGGCTAGCCGATAGAGTATGTTCATTGAACAATCTAGTAACAACATATGAATTATTTGCATCTACATGCGGGGATTGAGTATTCATATTACCTTTGTAGATTGCAAACCCTAGATGACGATCTCTTCGTAGCGAGAATGGGCTGGAGACCATTCAAAGCTTTCCCCAGCAGAGTCGCCAAGAAGTGTGTTCGCACATGAACACGTCACCGTGTACCTCCAACGCCGAGGGTGGTGCACCATAGCTCACGTCGAAGGAGACTCATCTAGATGCGCCGTACATAGGCAAGGCAAGCGCTTGTAAAGACCCGAAACCCCACACGCCCGGGAGGGACCCCTGAGGGAGTCCTGGACTAAGGTGTCCTCGGGTGTCCGGGCTATGTGACATGGGCCAGACTGATGGGCCATGACGATACAAGGTAGAAGACCTTCCCCATGTCCGGATGGGACTCTCCTTTGCATGGATGGTAAGATTGGCGTTCGGATGTGTAGTTTCCTTCCTATGTAAACCGACTCTGTACAATCCTAGGCCCCTCTGGTATCTACATAAACCGGAGGGGTTAGTCCGTAGAGGCTATCAGAATTCATATAGGTTAGACACTAGGGTTTAGCCATTACGATCTCGAGGTGGATCAACTCTTGTAACCAATATACTCATCAATGTCAATCAAGCCGGAAGTAGGGTATTACCTCCATTAAGAGGGCTCGAACCTAGGAAACATCGTGTCCCATGTCTCGTGTTACCTTAGATCCTCAGACGCATAGTTCGAGAACCCCTAGCCGAGATCGGCCGGTTTTGACACAGACATTGGTGCTTTCATTGAGAGTTCCTTTGTGTCGTCGATAGAAGGATCGATGGCTCGCCTTGTCATCAATGACAGAATCACTTCTGGAGGAGACCTAGCTCCAGGGCAGATCCTCCAGCTTGACAGTTTTACCATGGGCGCCCGCTTGGCCGTTAAGCCAAAGGCGACCCCTCAAGTCGCCAAACATCATCTCTGCCTCGGCCTCGAGCACTCCGAAAAGATGGATCCAGAAGATGTCTCGTATTTGAATGAATTGTTAGATCGCATCGCCGCCCTGGGGGTCGCAACAGACTATGATATGATTGGGCTTAAACCCAATCAAAGAGAAATCAAGTCTCCACTGATCACCCATCTGGTGTCAGTTGTGGAGGAACAAGCCGAGGACACTTCTCCCCTTATGTTAAGAACAAGCTATGTTCGAATCTCCGAGCCCTACGGGTCAGATGCCCGTCTGCGGGAAGAGACCCCTTGTCCTCTGAATCTTGAATTAGGTGCTGAGCCTGAAAGGCACCAGGACACTCCGGATCCTAGGCTTGTGACCTTGGAAATACTTCAAATTCCGGATCCAATAGTTGGTCAGGGTTCGGATTTCAGCCCGCCCACCAACCAAAAGCAATATTCCCCAAGCAATTCAGGTCCTCCAGACATATGTGACTTAATGTATGTACGGCAGCAACCCCAAGAAACGGTCCGTCACTTCTGGGCCAGATTCCTCCTTGTTAAAAACAAGATTAAAGATTGTTGCGACGACGACGCGGTTTCAGTATTTTGCCACAGCTGTACGGACGAGGGGATCCTCAACGCCCTCAACCACCGCTGCATACTGCACTTTGCAGAATTGGGCCTCGTAGTACAGAAGTATTGCCCAATGCAAAGCGTGTGGAAAGCCCAGACAGCCCGGTGGGAACCGCCTACCTTTAAGCCACCCACCGGACGGGCAAAAAGGATGCACCCTCATGGGGCACCCGATCATCATCCTATGGACAAGAAAATAAAGCCCTCGACAGGACACAGAACTATCCTTGATGAATTCCTTGACAAGCCCTGTCAGATACACACAACGCTGAATACTGAACTAACACATAGCCTTCGGGCATGTCGAGTACTCCGGTAGGTGTCTAAGAGTGGCGAGGCCATCTTCACCAACACGACCTCAGCGAAGTACTCTTCGGAGGACGGCGATCTCAATGTCTTTACTGTCTTCGAGAACTTTTCTTCAAATAATCGACGCAAAAGGGCGCTCCGCGACCTTGCCGAAATCAATCGAGTAGCTACAATAAACCCTTGGAATGATACTGCAATAACTGTTACCGCCTACGACGAACTAAGGGCCCGATCAGTCCGAGCACCAGCCGCTTTGGTCTTAAACCCAATTGTGGATGGCTTTCGGCTCACCAAAGTGCTCATGGACGGCGGCAGCGAACTAAACCTCATATACAAAGACACGCTCGATAAAATGCAAATGGACAAGAGCCGCAACGAGCAAAGCAGTACAACCTTTCGAGGTATAATCCCCAGTCGAGAAGCGCGATGCTCGGGGAAAATCAAACTTGATGTAGTATTCGGCACTCCGGAGGACTACAGGTCTGAAAAGTTGCTCTTCCACGTGGCACCTTTCAACAGCGGATACCACGCCTTGTTGGGGCGAGACGCATTCACACGCTTTCAAGGCATACCCCACCACGGGTACATGAAGCTCAAAATGCTAGGGCCCAACTGAGTTATCACTATCACCAGTGATCCGGATATAGCACTCTGTGCCGATAACAAAACCGCATCCTTGGCCCTTGAGGCATTATCCGAGGCCCTTGCGGCCGAGGAGCTAACCACTCTGCGTTCCAAAGTGGACAGAGATGAGGTAATCCTCGATAAGAGACCTAAGTCCATGTCTTTCAAGCCAGCAGACGAAATAATCAAATTTCAAGTTCACCCAATGGATCCCAACAAGACAGCCTCCATTGGAGCACAGCTGGATCCGATGGTCGACGTCGCTTTACGTGTGTTCCTGCGCGAGAATTGGGACATCTTTTCCTGGCATCCTCCGGATATGCCAGGAATCCCACGCGAACTAGCCGAACATAGCATCAACATAATAAAGGGGTTCGAACTAGTCAAGCAAACACTGCGGCGATTTTCTGAACCCAAACGACAAGCTATGGGGGAGGGGCTAGCCAAACTACTTGAAGCCGGGTTCATCAGAGAGATCAAACACCCGGACTGGCTGGCAAACCTGGTCATGGTGCCTAAGAAGGACAAATCCTGGCGCCTCTGTGTCGATTTCAAAGACCTCAATAAGGCCTGCCCTAAGGACCCCTTCCCGCTGCCTCGCATTGACCAAATCATTGATGTGACTGTAGGACACGATTCACTGTGTTTCCCCGACGCATACTCCGGATACCATCAAATTAAAATGAGGGAATCCGACCAAGATGCAACGGCATTCATTACCCCGTACGGGCCTTTCTGCTTCAACACTATGCCTTTCGGACTCAAAAATGCCGGCGCCACTTACCAACGCATGATTCAAACAAGTCTAGAAAAGAAAATTGGAAAGATGGTGAAGGCATACGTAGACGATGTAGTCATCAAGACGTCGAATCGTTGGTCGACGACTTACGCCTCACATTCGACAACCTCCGAACATATGACATACATCTCAATCCGGAAAAATGCGTTTTCGGCGTTCCAGCCGGGAAGCTTCTCGGGTTCATTGTTTCCAACAGAGGAATCGAAGCAAACCCAGCTAAAATCCGAGCCCTGTCACAATTGGCAACGCGAACAAACCTAAAGCTGGTCCAAAAATTAGCTGGGTGTGTGGCAGCTTGGAGCCGCTTTATCTCCAGATTAGGATAAAAGGCTCTGCCACTCTATCGCCTGC
Source organism: Aegilops longissima (assembly GCA_021605205.1). Classification (NCBI taxonomy): domain Eukaryota; kingdom Viridiplantae; phylum Streptophyta; class Magnoliopsida; order Poales; family Poaceae; genus Aegilops; species Aegilops longissima. The sequence continues at coordinate 252,142,716 of CM038677.1, read as the reverse complement.
ACTGACACACCAATCACTTTGAGTGGACAGATGCGGCAACAACCGGATTGGAAGAAATAAACGCTTTTGTTAGCAAGCAACCCAATCCTTGCCGCACAGAATGTCGGCAAAGCTATGTTGCTGTACATATCCGCAACTCATCAGGTGGTGAGCGCGGTACTCGTCGTCGAACGAGAGGAAAAGGGACACAAATTCCCACTCGAAAAACTAGTATACTATGTATCGATTGTCCTTACACCATGCAAATCTCGATACCTGCACTATCAAAAGATAGCGTATGCGGTCTTTATGGCATCCCGGAAACTGTGACACTACTTTCAGGAGTGTTCGATCACAGTGGCTTCCGAGGTACCACTCAATGATATCATAAACAATCGGGACGCCACCGGCCGCATTGCTAAATGGGCCATGGAGTTCTTACCCTTCGAAATAACATACTAGCCACGCCGAGCTACTAAATCTCAGGTATTGGCCGACTTCATCGCCAAATGGACAGAAGCCGAACTCCCTAAAGAGTACAACACATACTCCAACTAGGTGATGTACTTCAACAACTCTAAAATGTTAGCCGGATTGGGGGCTGGTGTCATCTTAACATCCCCAATAGGGGACACAGTCCGTTACGTATTGCTAATCATGTATACGGACTCCAACAATGCAGCCGAATATGATGCAGTACTGCATGGTCTCCGAATGGCTGTTTCTATGGGAATACAACGCCTCGAGGTGCGTGGGGATTCGAACCTCGCAATATCCCAAATAAATGGAGAACTCGATGTGAAAGATCCAAAGATGGCGGCCTACCGTAACATCATACTCAAAATATCAGCTCGGTTTGAGGGGCTCGAGTTCCATCACGTAGCTCGAGACAGTAATCAAGCAGCGGACATCCTTGCTTGAATGGGTGCTAAACGCGAACCCGTCCCACCCAACACCTTTATCGAAAGGCTTTTCAAGCCATCCGTGGTATGGCAGGACAAGAGCGACAATACTAGTCCGATGCCGATCATACCCTCAGAAGTCGAACACGATTCTAATGTCATCGGGGACTCGGAAACCGAAGTGACACCTTCCGCCCATGTAATTATGGATGTCATTGCTCCATGGACCGAACCCTTCCTGGCCTACCTTAATAGGCGGGAGCTCCCTGATGACCAGAATGAGGCCCGTCGCATAGTTCGATGTTCGAAAGCCTACAAAGTTCAAGAAGGAGAACTCTACAAGAAAAGTACTACTGGTTTCTTCACAGATGTATCTCTAAAGAGGAGGGATGACACCTCTTGGCTGAAATACATGCCGGCCTTGGCGGCCATCACGCCATAGCTCGGGCCCTTGTAAGTAAAGCCTTCCGTACAAGTTTCTTTTGGACCACGGCCCGAGCAGACGCACAGGCCCTTGTACAATGTTGTGTCGGATGCCAGCTTTTTGCCAATCAAAGCCATTTACCGCCCACTACCCTCAGAACCATCCCCATTACCTGGCCTTTCGTGGTCTGGGGGCTAGACACGGTCGGACCCCTTAAAGGGGTAAGCCATAAAAAAAGTATTTGCTGGTTATGGTGGATAAATTCACCAAGTGGATAGAGGCCAAACTGGTAAAAACGGTTGAAGCCGGACCGGTGAATGACTTTATATCCGGTGTAGTAGATCATTATGGCGTCCCGCACAGCATCATTACTGACAATGGTTCTAACTTTACAGCCGACGAGGTGAAAATTGGTGTGCTAATCTAGGCATTAAGCTCAGTTACGCCTCCGTATATCACCCTCAAACAAACGGTCAGGTCGAACGAGCTAACGGCCTGATAATGAGCGGCATCCAACCTAGACCAGTGCACTCCCTATGGGAATCAGATAAGCACTGGGTTGAGGAACTCGATTCCGTACTCTGGGGGCTGCGGACCACGCCCAATCACACGTTCGGATACACACCCTTCATTATGGTGTACGGCACAGAGGTTGTCTTGCCTTGCGACATTATTCATGACTCACCTCGAGTGCGCATGTATGAAGAGAGAGAAGCCGAGCTCGATTGGAAGGACGATCTAGATCTACCAATAACATGCTTGGAGATATCAAAGCAGAGAAGTGCGGGCAAAGACATAATGTCGGTGAGCTCGTTTTACACCTACCAGAGAAGAAAAAGGACAAGCTGAAACCCAAATGGGAGGGTCCCTTCATTATAGATGATGTTCTCACTGGAGGATCCTACCGCCTTCGTAATGCATCAGACAATCGCTAGAGCCAAACCCATGGAACATTGCTCGGCTCCGAAGATTCTACGCCTAAGTCCGGACATACCCCTTTGTTTGTTCCTTTTTCTCCTTTTCAATTTTTCCTTTTTCTTGTATTTATACAATTTCTAGGGTGTGTTTAGGTAAGCCGCACACTTGAGGGGTACACATCCTTAAATGTACACACCTCACCATGAATGGGGCCTTCTCTAAATAGAAGCTTATTATTATTTTGAGCCTAGAGCTCACCATATATATGTGTCGTCCGCTCATATACGTCCTTTCTTTGCCATTATATACACCTCTATGACTTAAGTGTTTGCCAAGGTGGGTTGCCTGGCTCCTGTGCATATGCCCTACATTACCGCTTGTTCGGCTAGGGCATGAAGGGAGCACCTCTGCAATTCTTACAACCGGGTTATCCGGACATGTACCTCAGACGGGTGAAGCCAAAAGCTAGCGTTCTTAAGAGAATAATTGGTTGGCAATCAAATGACAGATTGTTACATTATTGTAACCACTGTGAGACACCTTTTCCGTATTACGGATCAAACACCCCGGCACGCATAATTATAGTATGCCAACCCAAGGAAAGGAACCCTTAACAGAACTATTTTCTTTGGAAGATGTTTCTTACGTTAAATAGTAATATAACATAACTCCCTGAACACAACCTGTCTGATCAAGCAACAATGACTGGCTTGCCTGGTTTTAGAACATACTCAGTGTTTACCACAGGTATAGTATTCGGAAACACTCCAGCCCTGGGTTTCGGAGGTTGAAGCAGAAGGTCTACCATGACAATCTTTTAAAGTTTGGCTGGAGATAAGTTTGACGATAAAGTACATTGTTATATGGAATCAAACACCTACTCTTCATTTGTACCATCTATAAGGCTGTCTAATTTACAACCTATTTTGAAAATTTGGCGGCTGTGTTTACTTGGTCATAAACCAAGCTAACAGGAATTTCTTGTCCGTCTGGTCCCCGAGGTTCGACCCTGGCCATATGATTCAGATCAAGTCCGGTATAGCGTGTTTTTACCATGGCCCAGGCTTCTCGTGCACCTTCTCGACATGCTGAGGCCTTCCGTAGTTCAAAACGGCGCTGAATAAATTCACAAGCTCCTCCATAATTTCTAGAGGAGAATCGGATGGCCACAAAGCTTTAGCCATGTTCCTCATGGCTTCCCGAGCTCCCTCTTGCACTTTGGGGAGCTCTTGCAGCAAGTCGCCCCAAAATCCGGACACTTCTCCCTCGGGCCGCCCAGATAACAAACCTACAGGAACACTTTTGTAAAGCTTTCAATCAGGGGACCATATGAAAACCAGGTTAAAGGACATACTGAATATGCCGCCTTTTAGCTTCCTGTTCTCCTTCAAGGCATCCGACAGCTGGGCTCGTATGTCCTTTAGCTCTTTGGCTTGATTGATGTTTGCATCCTATAGTTCGTTCTTCTCATTAATGGTCCGTGTTAATATATGTTGACCAGCGGCTTCTTGCCTTTCGGCATGTTTTTTGTCCGCCTGAGCAGCTCTTAGCCTCTCCTCCAACTGGTCTGTCGATCCTGCCGCTGTAATCAAAACAATGCATATTTCGCAATCATTGTTGGTGCAGAATCGTATTTTACGGACCCTGTTGTACTTACCATCAGATGTCTTCTTGGATTTATTCAAATTTTCCAGTTCGGCGGTGACAACAGTTAGCTTGGTCCGACATTCTTCGAGCTCCCTGAATAATGCATTATTTTTCTCCTTGAGTACCTGATGATATAACGACCCTTATATCAGTTGGGCCAACTACTTCAAGTCTCGGGGGCTACTGGCACATGATTACTGAATCTACGCAAAGTTCTTACCTGCATATCCTTTGAAAGCAGGTGGGCGGCTCTGGCAAGTCCATCTCGAGTAGCTCGGATATATGCATCCACGGAACTGAGGGCATTGAACGCCTCTTCTGTAAAAGTTAGATCGCGCATGGCCTCTTTTCGCCGCCGATGATTCATCGCATTCTCCACTTCGGAATTGGTAACAGATACATTATCCAAATCCTCTTGGATAGGACAATCCGGCGTCATGCCCGTTTTGACCCTGACCTTGTGGATGGGTCTGGTACCGGATTGGTTAGTATGCGGCCAGCAAAATCCTCGGACATAGTCCGGCGTATGCTCCTCCTGAAACGAGACAAAGCGAAAAGCATCACAATCCAACATTTCCATAGAGCGCATGTTAAAAATTATACCTCTTCCATGAAGTAGGGTGCTCGGTAGTGTCCCTGGTTTCCTTTCTCTTCTAAGACCCGCCCTGTGCGGGCTTCGTCTTCTTGGAAGACGCCTTTGATGCAGTTCGGCGAGACGACTGCCACCCTTTCGGAGCATGGGACAGTGCAGTGGGTGAGGCGCGAGGGGAAGACTCTTTTTCAGGGGATGTCTCCTGGGTACTTACATGGGAGGAGGGAAGAAGGCCGGGGTAATCGGCTACAATGGCCTCCTCCGTGTTGTCATGGCTCGTCTGATAAAGAACTCCGTCCTTAACCTCTATAAATATATCCGGATCTTCTTGAAATCCGGGATCCGTGTCCCGGACATGGTCCTCGGGCTACGGAGCGCGGCTATGGACCCCTTCGATCACCTTCCTCCATTCCTACTGAAAATAGCCGGATTTAGTTAGGTTAGCACGTCTTAGAAAAGAAATTGAGTGAGGCCAAAAATTGAAGAAAAACTCACCCAGTCAATGGGGTTGTACATGGAAAGACCTTCCCGACATTTCAGGCGAATAAAGTCCTCCTTCTCCCCTTTGTAAAGGCCAGCTAAGATGGCGCCCAAGGCGGCAGGGTTGTCCGGACCCTTGTGGAGACAGCGTGAGGTGTCGTCCTGCCCGTTGTAGTACCACCTAGGAAACCCTCTGGATTAGAGCAACTGAACGCATCGCGTTATTGAAATTGCCATTACTTCGATTATTGACAGCCCAGAGTGGGCAAGTATTCTGATCTTTCTTACTAGCCTCTTAACCTACGCGCAATCTTTGACCTTGAGGCTTCAGGGATGCCAGTTGACGCGCTTCCTTAAAGGAGCACTGGAGAATCGGGAAGACCACCCCGGATTGGGTCCGGAAGAACAACGTCTTCAATATAAAACCATTCCGAGGGCCACTCTTTAGATGCATTCTTCGGAGTGCCGGACAAGTAACCTGTCCCGGCTATGTGCCATACTTTGGCGCCGCCCACCTTGAATATGAATCCCATTTGAGAGCGAGGGATGATGCAAAAGAATTTTCACCATAGCTTGAAATGAGCCTCGCAGCCGAGAAACAGCTCGTAGAGAGCAACGAAGCCCGCAATATGCAATATGGATCCTGGCGTAACATTGTGCAGTTGGAGGCCATAAAACTCTAGGAAACCTCTAAGGAAGGGATGGATAGGAAATACTACGCCTCTCAAGAGAAAAGAAACGAAGCACACCCGCTCCTCTTTAGTAGGATTGGGGAAGTTCTCCGCCAAGGCTTCACCATCGATGGAAGTTAATCCAGCCCAAACGGAGACTAGATCCGCAGGAGGGAGATATCCCTGCGTATGAAGTCTGTTCAAATGGGCGCAGGACATCGAGCAGCTTCCCCAATCGCCTGCTTGAGGGCTGTGGGGGCACAAAGAAGAGCTGGGAACGCCGGCCATGCATGTTTGGAAAGTTTTCTATGGCAAGCTCTAAGGATTTCCGCGTGGAGTGGAATGGCATCTGAGATCTCATCTCCTTAAATAGGCGCCTCCCCTGCATGGTCAAGGGGTTATTTGTAAAAATGCCTGGACTGTTCGCATTCGTCTGACGCATGGAAATCAAGGAGACCACAGGAAAGAATATAAACACGGTACATCAAAGTCAGTGCTGGACTATCGTCAATCCGAAGTATGAATGAAGAGCCCGCCTTGCAAAGCCGAAGATATAAGACGGATACCATGTCATCATTGAAGGCAAGTTCGGGGGCTATTGAGGGAGTCCTGGACTAAGGGGTCCTCGGGTGTCCGGGCTATGAGACATGGGCCGGACTAATGGGTCGTGAAGATACAAGGTAGAAGTCCTTTCCTCGTGTCCGGATGGGACTCTCCTTTGCGTGGATGGCAAGATTTGTGTTTGGATGTGTAGTTTCCTTCCTCCGTAAACCGACTCTATACAACCCTAGGCCCCTCTGGTATCTATATAAACCAGAGGGGTTGTAAAGGCTATCAGAATTCATAAAGGCTAGACATCTAGGGTTTAGCCATTATACGGTCTTGAGGTAAATCAACTCTTGCAACCCCTATACTCATCAAAGTCAATCAAGCAGGAAGTAGGGCATTACCTCCATTAAGAGGGCCCGAACCAGGCTAAACATCGTGTCCCCTGTCTCCTGTTACTATCGATCCTCGGATGCATAGTTCAGGACCCCCTACCCGAGATCGGCTGGTTTAGACACCGACAACCCCGTCAGGGCACGCGGTGGCTACGAGCTGCCCTAGGTCGACCTGATCGCCCCTAGGGCCTCATGGATCGACGCCCTGCAACAACAAGAACGAGCGAAGAACAAGGAAGAAGAAGAACTAGGGTTAAGGAGAAAAGATAAAAGATAAAAAGTGGTAGATGATTTGTTCGATTGTTTGTTGTTCAATCGGCTGTCAACCCTTAGGTATATAAGAGGCGGCTAGACTTCCGTGCAAGGCAAGGTTGGAATTCACGTTCAAAACCCTAGTTTGGGTCCAACTCGGAATCCAAACTTTCCAAAACGGTTCAGTTTACAACCTGGATGCACCTTGCGGGTCATGTTTGAGGTAGTAAACGACCTCGGATGGAAACGAACCCAAAAGCAATCATGGCCGTTTTGACAAGACAAACAACTTTCATGTTGAACGTTTTATTAACAGAGGCCGTTTTGAGGGGGATTCGGCTGTTTTCCGAAGTATTCGGAAAAAAAATCCAAAACCCGGATAAACATCCCCGGAGTGTCCGGCCGTCCTCGGAGAAATCCAAAACACGGATGATCATTCCGGAGTGTTCGGCCATCCTGACGCAGCCGCGCATTTTTGGCTCTAACTTTTTCATATGAACTCAGATTGAGATGTTTTTAAATCAAAATAAATCGCTTCGACGAGACGCACAATTTTCATGTTAAAACTTTTTCCTTCCGAGGTTATATTGAACAGGTTTCAAGCCATTCTTTAATCTGGTGTCCACATGAGTATCTCTAAACTTGTCATAACTTTTTCATCCGAGCTCCATTTTAGACCATCTTCATATCCAACTTGATCTTCTTGAAGAGATCCATCCCATGGTGACTTTCAATAATAAGTTTGAATTAATCTTGACATAGCTTCAAGCTACTCTTTATAATCGTGCCACTTTTGAGCGTGAACAGGCCCCCCCCCCCAATCTTGCCTCATTCGGGAGATGCAAAATCAAGTGTTGCATTCAATTAAAGAAGCCCGGCGGAAAGATCTTCTCTAACTTGTAGATCAAGTCTGGCGCCAACTATTCCATTTATTCTAGAACGCCAGACGATAGTTCTTTCGCACAAAGAACACAGAAAAAATAGCTCAGCTCTGCCAATACTAGCCATTCATCCTCAGGGATAAAGCCACACAACATCACCGGCATTATCTGCTCAATCCATATGTGCCAATCATGACTCTTGAGACCAAATATTTTCAATTTTTCAAGACTCACTCCCCTCTTTAGATTCACTGCATACCCATCGAGGAACATCAACTTCATTTTCACCCACATGATAATTTCCCTCAAGTTGGCCTTCCAAGATTGAACCATGCCTTTGGCTGCGTCCAGTTCTACTTTCCTTTCGATTCACACATGTTTTGTAACGGTCTATCACATAGCTCCTCTTGATTGACTCAAGCCTTAGTATTATCCTTTTACTTCCCCTCTACACCGAAAAATGTACCAAAAAGGGCATCGGCGATATTATTTTCAATGTGCATCACGTCGATGTTGTGTCGGCAAAGGAGGTCTTTGAAGTAAGGCAGATCCTACAAGCATGTCTTGTGAGTCCAGGCGTGTTCTGAATTATACCTCTTGAAATACCCAGGACGCTCTGGATCTGGCTCGAGAGCTCTAACTGGTCCAGGGTCTCTTGGCCTGTCAACGCAGGTGGTGCAGAGTTTTGACAACTCTACCTTTGATGAAGTTCTTCTTGTCTTTCTGAACTTATGGCGAGGATCCAGGAACTGTCTATGCTAGTAAAAGCAAGGATACTTGGGATCCGCCTGCAGCCAATGAAATTCAAGAGCTGCCTTGCATGCAGGGCATAGGAACCTTCCATGCACACACCAACCAACGAATAGCGCATATGCCAGCAAGTCATGCATTGAGTACATGTATCAGACATGCATTATGAAGTTCTTTTTGCTAGCGGTGTCGTATGTCTTGAACCCATTATCCCAAGCTTCTTGCAATTAATCCTTGAGCAGTTGCATGTACACATTCATATTCTTCCCCAGATAGTTGGGCCCTGGAATTATCAATGTCAGGAAAATGTTATTTCTTTGCATAATCTGTCCGGGGGGAGATTGAGTGGAATGAAAAATACGTGCCAACAACTGTATTGGGTTGCCCTCAGACCAAACACATTGAACCCATCCGTGCTGATGGCGACTTGAGGATGCCTTGGATCTGTCGTTTTTTGCTCATGTAATTCATCGAAGCGCTTCCACACAGAACCATCTGATGTGTGTACCATCATCGGTTTCCCATCTGCATCTAGTTCGGTTCTTTTGCCCATTTTGTGCCATGTCATCTGTCTTGCCATCTCTTCGACCATGAAAATACATTGAAGTCTTGGTATGATTGGCAAATACCAAAGAACATTAACGGGGATTTTGGTCTACGTCTTATCACCCATACTGTTGTCTACCATAACATACCTGGAAGACTTGCAAATGGACAGTAGTTGAAGTCCACATACTCAAGCCTAAATAAGGCACATCCTTTCTCATAGGCATGTATCTTCTCATAGGGCATATTAAGTGCACGGAGGATTTTGTCCAACTGCTACAGGTTTGCAGGCATTAAATGGCCTTTGGGTAGAAAGCATCCAAATGCAATCATCACCGCGTCGTAGCATTCTCTGCCCAAGTTGAATTGAGCCTTCAGCCATTATTTGTGAGATGGCATCCAGCTGACAAAGCTTAGTGTGCTCGTGGAGAGGACGTTTTGAAGACTCCAACATTTCATTGAACGCCTTTGCAGATTCCTCCATCTCATCGTCCGAATCCCGAGCATAATAAAAGTCTTGCACCATGTCTTCCATCCCGGTACCATGCTTGTCGGTGCAACGATGAACCACCTCAGCTCTGGCACGTTGGGCAGACTCACCATGAAATGTCCACACCGTATAACCGGGCGTAAAACCACTCTTCTACGGGTGTTTGCCCATTTCATCCTCTGTCCTCTTCTGCCAATTGTCGCACCGGACACAGGGGCACTAGGTTTTCTTCTAGCCATTTGCAAATGCAGCTCTCACAAACCCCTTGGTTTTTGTTAACCATTCATTGGTCATGACTTTCTGACTAGTGTGACCAGTGTACATCCACGCACAATCACTCATCTTGCCTACCTACACTCTAATAGGTAAAGATAGGTCCTTCAGCATGTATATTCTTCAGTTAATCTAGTTTGTCAATTTTATTACGTCCATGCAACCTACACTCTAATACGTAAAGATAGGTCCTAATCCCACCCGAGTATGTGTAGATTGAGTACGTTCTCCATGCTCTACCCCATTCCTAGACAAAATTTCGGCAGCACCTCCCCGCCGTTCTCCAAATACACGTCTCGGCAAAAAGCCGAAAGAATGTGCATCTAGAGAACAACAGGGAGGCACTGCCGAAATTTTGTCTCGGAATGGCGTAGAGCATGCAGAATGTAACCAATCTACACATACTCGGGTTGTCCATGGAAATCGTTGGACAATTCAAATGATCTATGGTGATAAATATGCAATTGAATGCATATTTATCGATGCAACCCATTTGGGCAGGAGACACATACTGGTTACGCGACTATAGTTATCTAGCTAGTGTCATCGGCACGAAGGCCGGAACAGAGCAAATAATTAAGGGGGGAGGAGGAGATGTCATTTGTGCTCACGCACGAACGCAGGGGTGGAGCTCGTTGAACACCAGAACCCCGCAGCGACGAAACAACTGCACATTTAAACTGAAAGATGAGTAACATAGCACTATTGTTTTTTCCATCAACTAACTTAATATTTACCATAGTATGCCACTGAAATATATGTCATTAAGGGTTCTGTCGATGGCAAGGCACCCCCTAACCTAAATAGCCGTCATTTAGGGTTCCATCGACACCGAGGAACCCCCTAACTCGCTCGTCCTCCTCCTCCTCCTCCTCCTCTTCTTCTTCTTCTTCCTCTTCTTCTTCTTCCTCTTTTTCTAATTATTCATATTTTATTATTCTTTTTTCAGAACTAAACCTAAACCTAAAACTAAACTAAACGTAAACCTAAAATTAAACTAAAACTAAAACTAAATCTAAACTAAACATAGACCTAAAACTAAAAACAACCAGAAAAAAAGAGGAGGAGGAGGAGCTCACTACAGGGGAGGGGGTCCGCCGCAAGGGAGGGGCGTACTGCCTTCCTCACGGCGGGCTCAGGCGGCCGCCATGGGAGGCGTCATGGCAGGCGGCGGGTCAGGATGGTGGGGGCAGGGGTGAGGCGCGATGGGGTCATGGGCCCGGCGCGGGAGTCGTGGCAAGGGGCCGGTGGGGGTCGGGGTGGGCGGCGGGGTCAAGGCGGGGATCTGTGCGGTTGGGTCGGGGGAGGAGAGATAGAACAGAGAGGCATGGGGGTGCATCGTTATTAGCCATTTGGTTTTAACCTCTTTGTCGTCCGCTAGCTAACGGCAAAAAGGAGGGTGGCGGGTCGTTACAGCAGTGTCGTCCATTGGACCCCACCCAGCTCTTTGTCGTCTGCTAGCGTACGACAAAGAACTGGTTGATGGAAAATTGTATCTTTGCCATCATCCTGCTCTTTGTCGTGGGTTTTTCGTCAGCGGACGGCAAAGAAGGTCTTTCCCATCCGCTAGCGGACGACAAAGAACTGGATGATGGCAAATTCCCAGATTCCAGTAGTGATACTCCTTCCGTCCCACGATACAAGATTTTTTTGCAAGATAACATGGCTTGCAAAAACATCTTATATTATGGGACTAAGGGGGTAGTAAAGACAGCTACGTATGTACATATGAGCAGGGTCTCTAACGCGTACAGCGACCGAGCGACATCGTCCTATACATCGGCAGCCAACCGGCTGGGTCGAAAAAGAGTAAACAGCATCGCGTGTTCAACGGGAGCCAACTAGCTTGGACGACACAGCTGAAACGAGGTCTGGTGTACCACAGAACAGAGGAAACAACCTACTATTCGATCGCCTACGGTCAAAACATGGTCCTGTTCATCGGGAAGGGTTTGGCGTACCGCAAAACAGAGGAAACAGACTTCTATTCGAGTGCCTACGGTCGAACGGGGTCCTGTTGATTGGAAGGGGTGTGGCGTACCGCAAAACAGAAAAAAGAACTAGTGTTGGGGCGCCTACGGTCGAAACGGGGTCCTATTCACCGGGAGGGGTGTGGCGTACCGCAAAACGGGACTCCACGGGCTACAGTCATCCACCATCTACTGGCTCGCTCCAGCCTCCACAGGCTACTGTTCATCCACCATCGACTTCGTCCAACCTCCACCTACACTGTTCGTCCACCACGGCCTTCCTCCTGCCTCCACCACTATTGTTCATGCACAACTACTGTTCAACCAGCCTCCACTGGCTACTGTTCAACCAGCCCTCCACGGGGTCCTATTCATCCAGCCTCCATTGGCTACTGTTCAACCAGTCCTCCACCGGGTCCTGTTCATCCACCCCCAACCGGCTTGGGCATGTGGCGGCCTCCTCTTGATCGGGGTCCTGTTCATCCAGCGGCATCGACCTATACTACCACGCGGTCATGTTCATCCAACCCCCAACAACGGTCACTGTTCATCAAGAGGTAGCTTTGATCATCTTCAGTTAGCAGCAGTAGCGAAGGAATCGCTCGGGTTCAGTTAACAGCCAAGGGATCGATCGCTCGGATTCAGTAATGTAGTAAGTCCAATCGCTCGGGTTCATTAAGCGAATGCCTCGCTCGGGTTCAGTTAGAGCCCAACGAATCGCACACGCGCGTGTACGTGTATGAGAGAAACGTGCAAACCTCCATGCATTGCTCGGCCCTAACCACTGACCGTACCCGGGAACTCCCCGATATTTTCCTCACCCTCACTTCTACCATGATTTTTTCCGTCATGGACGGTCCAAAGAATGTCATGCAAGTGCGTCCCCGGCCCGCCCAGGACAAAAATCCCATTTTCTCACATGATTTTTTGTCATATAAGTAGGATCCCGCCACATATATGATGATATGTGGTTTTGTCACAATTATCGTCATATTGTGTCACAAGCATGACAGGAAAAAATCGTTCAGCCCAAAATGTCACGAATGTGTATTTTTATTGTAGTGAGCAGAGCTAAAACTAAGATGGTTTTGGTTGCTAAGCTTCCGCACAAAAACCTTGTGAGGCTTATCGGCATTTCTTTGGAAGAACACGAGAAGCTCGTTATTTATGAATACATGCCCAACAGAAGCCTTGAAATGATTCTCTTTGGTAAACACTTAGAACATTGAATCACTATATTTAAATCTGAGCTGTAGTTTGTAACGTGATACCTGTAGCTACCACTTGTATTTTGTTTATTCTTCACTCTACTTAATAAGTTAATATATTGGCTACCTTTCATCAAAAATAAGCAATGTCCGAGAGCATACATGGCACTAAAACCAATCCACCCTGACGATTTTTGATGGCAACTTTAGTTATCTGAGGATGGTAACTTTCTATTTGATGACAAGTTTTATTTTTTTGGGATTTGTTTTTTTTCAATGACATTAGTTGTAAAAACGCCAGGACGGTGTTACTTCATGCCACACGTGTGGCACTTATCATTTGGGCAAAACTAACTTCTATGTCATTGTTTCTTGTTCCCGTGATAGATCCTGAGAGGAGCAAGCATCTTTATTGGGGGAAGAGGTTCAAGATAATAAATGGGATTGCCCGAGGTTTGTAGTACATTCATGAAGATTCTCAATTGAAAATAATCCACAGAGACCTAAAAGCAAGCAATGTTCTGTTAGACTCAGATTTGAATCCGAAGATTTCAGACTTCGGTTTGGCGAGGCTGTTTGAAGGGGATCAATCAACGGATGTCACCCACAGAGTTGTCGGGATGTTGTAAGTGAAGTCAACTATGCTCTAATTTAAAAATAAAACACCATGGATTGCATGAACAAGTAATACTACCAGTACCATATAATTTTTTCAGATCACTAATCAGTAATCATATCTCCTATTGCAGCGGATACCTGGCACCTGAATATGTTGTTCGCAGGCACTATTCAGCAAAATCAGAAGTGTTTAGCTTCGGAATTCTGGTTTTAGAGATCATAACAGGAAGAAGAAACTATGGTTCTTACAACTCGGAGCGATCCGTTCACCTCGTAAGTCTTGTAAGCAGGAAGGAAACCCTAGCTGAATAGTACTGTACACACTAATCTAAATCCCTTGCGACAGTAACAATCACTTGAACCCATCTGGTGCAGATATGGGAGCATTGGACCAAGGGAACGATCTTGGAGATAGCTGATCCATCCCTTGCAAGCACAAGGAGTGCTCCCGAAGAGGAGATACTCACGTACATCCACATCGGACTGATGTGCATTCAGGAGAGCCCTGCAGATAGGCCTACGATGTCAAGCATAGTAATGTTTACTATCTGTTTGGTAGACTGTAAGCAAGACTGCAACCTTATCTATGTGGATCTGTTGGTTTCTGTTTCATATCAATCCCTGTGGTGCACTTTTTCCCTGTTATTTGGCTTGCTATTCAGTCCCAGCGCCTCTTTGATTTGATTTACAATGAATATGTCTGCTAATAATATAGTCTGGAAAGTTCTTAACTGGAATATCAGAGGCATTAATTCCAATAAAAATGGCTAGCTCTATCTAACAAGATAGAAGAATCTAATTGTGCCATCCTATGTTTGCAAGAAAACCAAGAAAGAATCGTTTGATAGTGCTTACGTCAAAAAGTTTTGTCTTAGAAGAATTAACAAATTTGACATCACCCCCTCTGTGGGGGCCTCAGGGGGTCTTTTGGTGGCTTGAAATGACAGCTATTTCCATGGTGAATGCTTGTTCAAAAATAAATTTTTCAATCTCTATCAGATTCACCTCAAAGCATAATGGTTGCTATTGGATACTCACAAATATTTATGGGCCATGTGATGCTGATGGGAAACCTGAATTCCTGGATTGGTTTAAAATATTCAAATGCTAGGTGACATAGATTGGATGGTTGTGGGGGATTTCAACTACATTAGATACCCCCACAACAGAAACAAAGGTAATGGAGACATTTCTAGTGTGATAAACTACAATGATGCCATTAGTGAGTGATGTCTACTACACAACCTTCTTCTTGTAGACGTTGTTGGGCCTCCAAGTGCAGAGGTTTGTAGGACAGTAGCAAATTTCCCTCAAGTGGATGACCTAAGGTTTATCAATCCATGGGAGGCGTAGGATGAACATGGTCTCTCTCAAGCAACCCTGCAACCAAATAACAAACAGTCTCTTGTGTCCCCAACACACCCAATACAATGGTAAATTGTATAGGTGCACTAGTTCGGCGAAGAGATGGTGATACAAGTGCAATATGGATGATAGATATAGGTTTTTGTAATCTGAAAATATAAAAACAACAAGGTAACTAATGATAAAAGTGAGCGTAAACGGTATTGCAATGCTAGGAAACAAGGCCTAGGGTTCATACTTTCACTAGTGCAAGTTCTCTCAACAATAATAACATAGTTTGATCATATAACGATCCCTCAACATGCAACAAAGAGTCACTCCAAAGTCACTAATAGCAGAGAACGAACGAAGAGATTATGGTAGGGTACGAAACCACCTCAAAGTTATTCTTTCCAATCAATCCATTGGGCTATTCCTATGAGTGTCACAAACAGCCCTAGTGTTCGTACTAGAATAACACCTTAAGACACAAATCAACCGAAACCCTAATGTCACCTAGATACTCCATTGTCACCTCAAGTATCCGTGGGCATGATTATACGATATGCATCACACAATCTCAGATTCATCTATTCAACCAACACAAAGTACTTCAAAGAGTGCCCCAAGTTTCTACCGGAGAGTAAAGACGAAAACGTGTGCCAACCCCTATGCATAGATTCCCAAGGTCACGGAACCCGCAAGTTGATCACCAAAACATACATCAAGTGAATCAGGTGATATCCCATTGTCACCACAGATTAGCACATGCAAGACATACATCAAGTGTTCTCAAATCCTTAAAGACTCAATCCGATAACATAACTTCAAAGGGAAAACTCAATCATTTACAAGAGAGTAGATGGGGAGAAACATCATAAGATCCAACTATAATAGCAAAGCTAGCGATACATCAAGATCGTGTCGAGTCAAGAACACGAGAGAGAGAGAGAGAGAGAGAGAGAGAGAGAGAGAGAGAGAGAGAGATCAAACACATAGCTACTGGTATATACCCTCAGCCCCGAGGGTGAACTACTCCTCCTCGTCATGGAGAGCACGGGATGATGAAGATGGCCACCGGTGAGGGATCCCCCCTCCGGCAGGGTGCAGGAACAGGGTCCCGATTGGGTTTTGGTGGCTACAGCGGCTTGCGGCGGCGGAACTCCCGATCTCTTCTGTCCAATGATGGTCTTAGGGTATATTGGTATATATAGGAGGAAGAAACACGTCAGGGGGGCCACGAGGGCCCCATGAGGATGGAGAGTGCGCCCAGGGGGGTGGGCGCGGCCCCCTGCCTCGTGGATTCCTCGTTGCTTCCCTTACGTAGACTCCAAGTCTCCTGGATTGCATCCATTCCAAAAATGACTCTCCCGAAGGTTTCATTCCATTTGGACTCCGTTTGATATTCCTTTTCTTCGAAACACTGAAATAGGCAAGAAAATAGCAATTTGGGCTGGGCCTCCGGTTAATAGTTTAGTCCCAAAAATAATATAAAAGTGTATAACAAAGCCCAATAATCATTCTAAACAGTATATAATATAGCATGAAGCAATCAAAAATTATAGATACGTTGGAGACATATCAGTGAGCTTGGGTTGGTAGAAATTCCACTTAAAGGGAGAAGCTTTACCTGGAGTAATATGCAAACTGCTCCGCTGCTAGAGAAAATTGACTGGGGTTTTACCTCTAAGAGCTGGACCAACAACTACCCAAATACCATTGCTCTATCCCTCTCTAAACCAGTATCAGATCATTCCCCTTGTGTGATTTCAATTGGCACTTGCATTCCCAGGTCTAATATCTTCAGATTAAAAACTTATGGCTAGAGCACCCAAAATTCATGGAGGTAGTTTCGAATATTTTTGGAATCAAGATGTGCAATAACTAGACAGTGCAAAACTGATCACCGCCAAATTCAAGAGACTGAGAAAGGGCCTCAAAATCTGGGCCAAAAGCATCTCCAACCTGGCTGGAATTATCACAGCAACAAATGAAACCATTGCCATGTGGGACATGTTTGAGGAGTACTGGCCACTAAGTGAGATGGAAACTACCAGCAGAAATATTCGGAAGGAACACCTTCTGAAGATACTATCCTATCAGAGAATATATTGGAAACAAAGGGTGACCATAAGATGGGTCAAACTTGGGGATGAAAACTCTAAGTTCTTCCAAGCAAAAGCAACTATCAAGTTCAGACAGAATCGTATCTCAATGCTTCAAGATGAAGAAGGAAATGAACATTCTGAGCACCATGCAAAAGCTAATCTGTTGTCGCAAGCCTTCAGAAAGAGACTTGGACAAAAGACAGCAACTAGTAATCTTCTCCATCTGGATTCCATCCTACATAGGCTAGACAATCTTGATACTATGGAAACCCCATTTTCTAAATCTGAAACTGATAATGTAATCAAAGAGATGCCATCAAATAAAGCACCTGGCCTGGATGGTTTCAATGGAGTGATAACCCCAAGTATAGGGGATCGCAACAGTTTTCGAGGGTAGACTATTCAACCCAAATTTATTGATTCGACACAAGGGGAGCCAAAGAATATTCTCAAGTATTATCAGTTGAGTTGTCAATTCAACCACACCTGAAAGACTTAATATCTGCAGCAAAGTATTTAGTAGCAAAGTAGTATGGAAGTAACGATAATGGTGGTAAATGTAACAGTAGCAGTTTTGTAGTAATCGTAACAGTGGCAACGGTAAGGTAACTAAGCAAAGATCAATATATGAAAATCTCATAGGCAATGGATCAATGATGGATAATTATGTCGTATGCGATTCAACATGCAACAGTTATAACATAGGGTGACACAAAACTAGCTCCAGTTCATCAATGTAATGTAGGCATGTATTCCGAATATAGTCATACATGTTTATGGAAAAGAAGTTGCATGACATCTTTTGTCCTACCCTCCCATGGTAGCGGGGTCCTCTTGCAAACTATGGGATATTAAGGCCTCCTTTTAATAGAGTACCGGACCAAAGCATTAACACTTAGTGAATACATGAACACCTCAAACTACGATCATCACCGGGAGTGGTCCTGATTATTGTCACTTTGGGGCTGCCGGATCATAAAACATAGTAGGTGACTAATAATTTGCAAGATAGGACCAAGAACTCACATATATTCATGAAAACATGATAGGTTTAGATCTGAATTCATGGCACTCGGGTCCTAGTGACAAGCATTAAGCATAGCAAAGTCATAGCAACATCAACTTCAGAACATAGTGGATACTAGGGATCAAACCCTAACAAAACAAACTCGATTACATGATAAATCTCATCCAACCCATCACCGTCCAGCAAGCCTACGATGGAATTACTCACGCACGGTGGTGAGAATCATGAAATTGCTGATGGAGGATGGTTGATCATGACGATGGTGACGGATTCCCCTCTCCGGAGACCCGAACGGACTCCAGATCAGCCCTCCCGAGAGAGTTTAGGGCTTGGCGACGGCTCTGTATCGTAAAACGCGATGAATCCTTCTCTTTGATTTTTTTTCTCCCCAGACGTAAATATATGGAGCTGGAGTTGTGGTCGGTGGAGCCTCAGGGGGCCCACGAGACAGGGGGTGCGCC
This sequence comes from Aegilops longissima, assembly GCA_021605205.1. Taxonomy (NCBI): domain Eukaryota; kingdom Viridiplantae; phylum Streptophyta; class Magnoliopsida; order Poales; family Poaceae; genus Aegilops; species Aegilops longissima. Next base: position 252,124,234 of record CM038677.1, on the reverse strand, counting down.
CAGAGGGGTAGCGTGCAACCCCACCATCGTGGACAGGGTGTGGGCCCTGGTGTTGATTCTTTTGCCAGTATTTTTAATTCTAAAAATATTCTCCGTAAAGTTTCAGGTCATTCCGAGAACTTTTATTTCTGCACACAAAAATAACACCATGGTAATTCTGCTGAAAACAACGTCAGTCAGGGTTAGTTCCATTCATGCAAGTTAGAGTCCAAAACAAAGGCAAAAGTGTTTGGAAAAGTAGATACGTTGGAAACGTATCAACTCCCCCAAGCTTAAACCTTTGCTTGTCCTCAAGAAATTCAGTTTATAAACTGAAAGTGATAAAGAAAAACTTTTACAAACTCTATCTGCTCTTGTTGTTGCAAATATGGAAAGCCAGCATTCAAGCTTTCAGCAAAGATTATGAACTAACCATATTCACAATGACATTTAGGTCTTACGTTTACTCATATCAAAGGCATAATTAACTAGCGAGCAATAATAATGAATCTCGGATGACAACAGTTTCTCAAAACAATCATAATATGATATAATAAGATGGTATCTCGCTAGCCCTTTCTCACACCGCAAAACATAAATGAAGAGCACCCTTGAAGATCAAGGACTGACTAGACATTGTAATTCATGGTAAAAGAGATCCAGTCATAGTCATACTCAATGAAATTAATAACAATGCATGCAAATGACAGCGGTGCTCTCCAACTGGTGCTTTTTAATAAGAGGACGATGACTCAACATAAAAGTAAATAGATAGGCCCTTCGCAGAGGGAAGCAGGGACTTGCAGAAGTGCTAGAGCTCGAGTTTTGAAATAGATATAAATAATATTTTGAGCGACATACTTTTGTTGTCAACATAACAACCGAGAGATCTCGATATCTTCCATGCTACACACATTATCGGTGATTCCCAAACAGAATGGTAAATTTTTTACTCCTCCACCACCAACAAGTACACTCCACGGCTGGTCCGAAACAACGGGTACCATCCAACTAATAACATTCCTAGGGGAGTTTTGTTTATAATTATTTCGATTTGATTTGAGCATGGGACTGGGCCTCCCGGTTACCAGCCATTTTCTCGTGAATGATGAGCGGAGTCCACTTATCGTGAGAATAACCCACCTAGCATGGAAGATATAGATAGCCCTAGTTGATACATGAGCTATTCGAGCATACAAAACAAAATTTCAGTTGAAGTTTTAGAGTTTGGCACATACAAATTTACTTGGAACGGAAGGTAAATACCTCATATAGGAAGGTATGGTGGACTCATATGGAATAACATTGGGGTTTATGGAAGTGGATGCACAAGCAGTATTCCCGCTTAGTACAAGTGAAGTCTAGAAAGAGACTGGGAAGCGACAAACTAGAGAGCGACAACAGTCATGAACATGCATTAAAAGTAATCAACATTGAGTGCAAGCATAAGTAGGATATAAATCACCATGAACATAAATATCGTGGAGGCTATGTTGATTTTGTTTCAACTACATGCGTGAACATGTGCCAAGTCAAGCCACTTAAGTCGTTCAAAGGAGGATACCACCCTATCATACCACGTCACAATCATTTTAATAGCATGTTGGCACGCAAGGTAAACCATTATAAAGTCTTAGCTAAACAAGCATGGCATGAGCAACTATAATTTCTAATTGTCATTGCAAACATGTTTCATTCATAATAGGCTGAATCAGGAACAGTGAACTAATCATATTTACAAAAACAAGATAGGTCGAGTTCATACCAGCTTCTCTCATTTCAATCAGTCCGTCATATATTGTCATTATTGCCTTTCACTCGCATGACCGAACGGTGTGGATAATAATAATAGTGCACGTGCATTGGACTAAGCTGGAATCTGCAAGCATTTAATACAAAGGAGAAGACACGGTAATATGGACTCATGGTTAAATCAACAATAATGCATATGAGAGCCACTTAACATTTTCATAATGGTCTTCTCCTCTTGACCCCCAAAGTAAAGAAAAGAAACAAAACTATTTACACGGGAAAGCTCCCAACAAGTAAAAGAAGAACGAGAAATCTTTTTGGATTTTCTTTTAATTACTACTACTACAGGCATGAAAGGTAAACTAGCTAGAAGCTACAACTAATTTTTTGGTTTTTCTTAAGGTTTGTCAAACACACAAGAAGAAAACTTAGAAAAGAAAATAAACTAGAATGGATAGTACAATGAAAAAGTAAGAGCACCGATAACTAGAATGAGTGTGTGAACATGAATGTAATGTCGGTGAGAAATACGTACTCCCCCAAGCTTAGGCTTTTGGCCTAAGTTGGTCTATGGCCACTGCTGGCCTGGCGGATATCCAAAGTTGTAGCTGGGGTCGTACTAAGATGCAGCAGTTACTGCCTAAAGAGCTGCAGCTTGGAGGCGAGCTGCCTCCGTCCTCCTCTCATACACGTTTGCCTCCTCCCTGGTTATGACATATCTCCCTTTTTCCTAGGAGTTAAAGAAAGTAGAATCTGGGATGGCAACATGAACATCGCACCGCCTATCAAAGATTAGTCAGTACTGGAGGAATTGTTCATTCATCTCAACAAACTAATGACGAACCATAGCATTATAATCTAGATAAGAAGGAGGCAACTCTATATCATATCCACGTATGGGTACATAAAGATACTTAGCTACACGGGTTGCAGAAATTCCACCAAATAAATCTCCACTTAAACTGTTAAGATGCAACCTTCGTGCAACAATTGCCCCCAAGTTATATTGTTTATCACCTAATACCGCACTCTTGAGGACACTAAGATCTGGGACGCACATGTGACAAGCCTCATCTTTACCGTTAATGCATCTACCTATAAAGAGAGCAAAATAGTGTATGGAAGGAAAATGAATGCTCCCTAAGGTGGCTTGTGTGATTTCTCTAGATTCCCCCACAGTGATACTGGCAAGATAGTCTTTAAATTCAGATTTGCGAGGTTCACTACCATTGCCCCACTATGGTAATTTACAAGCAATATTAAAATCTTCTAGGTCCATGGTATATGATTTATCATAAAGATCGAATAAGACAGTGTGAGAGTTGCGCAAAGATGTAAATTTAAACCTTATAACAAAGGAATCAGTTAAGTAGTAGTACTATAAGCACTTATCTCACATGAAGTCCTCAAGATCAGCATTACGCACGTACGCGTCAAATTCTTCCTTGATACATGCCCGGACCATAAAGTTTTTTGACGACATTCACAAGGCCGCACTTGAGCTTCCCTCGGTGGTTCATCGTCCGGCTCACGTAACGCAAGCCTTGGTTCTTGCTTCCTTGAGGAACCTCCTTGGTATATTTTCCTATGCATTTTCTTTCTCTGAAAAATTTCTGAAATTTTTAGTGAGTCAAAATAAAAGTGAACCAAACTCAACAAGATTGATAGCAACAACTCCTACAAGGGTCTAGAGGCTATATCATGCACTAAAACTACTTTGGACCATGTAAATTTGACATGCAAGCTCAAGAACAGGGTCACCTTAGCAGCAAAAATTTGCAATAAATTGCACTAGAACAAAAACTAATTGGAGCATTGGATGAGTTACATACCGAAGAACAATTCCCCAAAACAGTTTTGTTAATGCAACTTTGAGCAAGGAGATCGAAAATGGCAGCAAGATGAGCTAGAACATGGGTTTTGAGTTGTGGGAGGATTTTTTTCTGGAGGAAGACGAAGTGAGTGGGTGCTGGAATAAGTGGAGGGGGGCCACGTGGGGCCCACGAGGCAGGGGGCGCACCCAAGGGGTAGGGCGCGCCCTGTGCCCTCGTGGCCGGGTGGTGGCTCCCCCTGATGTGTTCTTAGTGCCAGATATTCTTAAATATTCTAGAAAAAATCATATTTCATTTTCAGGATGTTTGGAGAACTTATATTTTTGGGGTATTTTTATTGCAAGGATAATTCAGAAACAGACAGAAAATACTATTTTTGCTTTATTTATTCTAAATAACAGAAAGTAAATGAAGGGTACATAGAATTGTGCTTTCTAACTTCATCCGTCTCGTGCTCATCAAATGGAATCCACTAACAAGGTTGATCGGGTCTTGTTAACAAACTCATTCCGAATAACACGGAACCGGAGAATTTTCGAATAACACTAGGTTACCTCAATGGGGATATGCACACCCCCAATGATAAGAATATCATATTTCTTCTTGACATTAGGAAGAGGGAATTCAAAACCTCCAATAGTAATTGTTGAAAATTTTCCAATAGAATTGATACTGTGGACTTGAGGTTGTTTCCTCGGAAAGTGTACAGTATGCTCATTACCATTGACATGAAAAGTGACATTGCCTTTGTTGCAATCAATAATAGCCCCTGCAGTATTCAAAAAGGGTCTACCAAGGATAATCGACATACTATTGTCCTCGGGAATATCAAGAATAACAAAGTCCGTTAAAATAGTAATGTTTGCAATACCGACAGGCACATCCTCACAAATACCGACAGGTATAGTAGTTAATTTATCGGCCCTTTGCAAAGATATTTCAGTAGGTGTCAACTTACTCAAATCAAGTCTACGATATAAAGAGAGAGGCATAACACTAACACCGGCTCCAAGATCACATAAAGCAGTTTTAACATAGTTTCTTTTAATGGAGCATGGTATAGTGGGTACTCCTGGATCTCCTAATTTCTTTGGTATTCCACCTTTAAAAGTATAATTGGCAAGCATGGTGGAAATTTCAGCTTCCGGTATATTTATTTTATTTGTAACAATATCTTTAATATTCTTAGCATAAGGATTCATTTTAAGCATATCAGTCAAACGCATACGCAAAAAGATAGGTCTAATCATTTCAGCAAAGCTCTCAAAATCCTCATCATCCTTTTTCTTGGATGGTTTAGGATGAAAAGGCATGGGTTTCTGAGCCCATGGTTCTTTTTCTTTACCGTGCTTCCGAGCAACAAAGTCTCTCTTATCATAATGTTGTTTCTTTGATTGTGGGTTATCAAGATGAACAACAGGTTCAATCTCTATATCATTGTTATTGCTAGGTTGAGCATCATCATGAACATCATTATTAACATTATCACTAGCTTCATGTTCATCACGAGATTGTGTTTCAACATCAGAAATAGAAATATCATTGGGATTCTCAGGTGTGTCAACAACAGGTTCATTAGAATCATGCAAAGTCCTATCATTTTTCTTTTTCTTCTTCTTAGAAGGACTAGGTGCATCAACATTAGTTGTCTGAGAATCTTGCTCAATTCTCTTAGGGTGGCCCTCAGGATACAAAGGTTCCTGAGTCATTTTACCCCCTCTAGTCATAACTCTAACAGCATTATCATTTTTCTTATTATTTAATTCATTGAGCAAATCATTTTGAGCTTTAAGTACTTGTTCTACTTGAGTGGTAACAATAGAAGCATGTTTACTAATAAGTTTAAGTTCACCTTTAACTCTAGACATATAATCACTCAAGTGTTCAATCATATAAGCATTACATTTCAATTGTCTACCAACATAAGCATTGAAGTTTTCTTGCTTAACAATAAAATCATCAAATTCATCCAAGCATTTTCTAGCAGACTTATTATGAGGAATATCACCTTCATCAAATCTATAGAGAGAATTTACCTTTACTACCTGTTTCAGGTTATTAAGACCAAGTATTTCTTCAATAGGTGGTAAATTCTCAACGTCTTCAGCTTTAATACCTTTTTCTTTCATAGATTTCTTTGCCTCTAGCATATCTTCAGGACTCATAAATAGAATACCCCTTTTCTTCGGAGTTAGCTTGGGAGTTGGTTCAGGAAGTGTCCAATCATTATCATTACTAAATATATTATTCAATAGCAATTCAGCTTGCTCAATAGTTCTTTCCGTGAAAGCACAACCAGCACAACTATCCAGGTGGTCTCTGGAAGCATCGGTTAGTCCATTATAAAAGATATCAAGTATTTCATTTTTCTTAAGAGGATGATTAGGCAAAGCATTAAGTAATCGGAGAAGCCTCCCCCAAGCTTGTGGGAGACTCTCTTCTTACCCTCGTAGACCGTAAGAGGAAGTGTTATGACAACACGGAACGTAGTAATTTCAAAATTTTACCTGCGCACACGCAAGATCATGGTGATGCACAGCAACGAGAGGGGAGAGTGTCGTCCACGTACCCTCGTAGACCATAAGCGGAAGTGTTATTACAATGCGGTTTATGTAGTCGTACGTCTTCACGATCGACCGATCCTAGTACCGAACGTACGGCACCTCCGCAATATGCACACGTTCATATTGGTGACGTCCCACGAACTCACGATCCAGTAAGGTTCGAGGGAGAGTTTCGCCAGCACGACGGCGTGATGACGGTGATGATGAAGTTACCACCGCAGGGCTTGGCCTAAGCACCACTACGATATGACCGAGGTGGAATATGGTGGAGGGGGCACCGCACACGGCTTGGAACAATCAACTTGCGTCTTAGGGTGCCCTCCTACCCTCGTATATAAAGGATCAAGGAGGGAGGCCGGCCGACCCTTGGTGTGCCCAAGGAGAGGAGGAATCCTCCTCCTAGTAGGAGTAGGATTCATCCTTTCCTAGTCCTACTAGGAAGGAGGAAGGGGGAAGGAAAGAGAGGGAGAGGGAGAGGGAAAGAGGGGCCGCGCCCCCCTCCCCTAGTCCAATTCGGACTCCCTTGGGAGGGGGCGCGCCACCTCCTGGGTTGCTGCCCTCTCTCTTCCCTAAAGCCCACTAAGGCCCAATACTTCCCCGGGGGGTTCCGGTAACCCCTCCAGCACTTCGATTTTCTTCGAAATCACCCGGAACACTTCTGGTGTCCGAATATAGCCGTCCATTATATCAATCTTTATGTATCGACCATTTCGAGACTCCTCGTCATGTCTGTGATCATATCCGGGACTCCGAACTATCTTCGGTTCATCAAAACACATAAACTCATAATACCGATCGTCACCGAACATTAAGCGTGCGGATCCTATGGGTTCGAGAACTATGTAGACATGACCGAGACTCATCTCCGGTCAATAACCAATAGCAGAACCTGGATGCTCATATTGGTTCCTACATATTCTACAAAGATCTTTATCAGTCAAACCGCATAACAACATACGTTGTTCCCTTTGTCATCGGTATGTTACTTTCCCTAGATTCGATCATCGGTATCTCAATACCTAGTTCAATCTCGTTACCGGCAATTCTCTTTACTCGTTCCATAATGCATCATCCCGCAACTAACTCATTAGTTACATTGCTTGCAAGGCTTATAGTGATGTGCATTACCGAGAAGGCCCAGAGATCCTCTCCGACAATCGGAGTGACAAATCCTAATCTCGATCTATGCCAACTCAACAAGTACCGTCGGAGACACCTATAGAGCACCTTTATAATCACGTAGTTACGTTGTGACGTTTGGTAGGACACAAAGTGATCCTTCAGTATTCAGGAGTTGCATAATCTCATAGTCATAGGAACATGTATAAGTCATGAAGAAAGCAATAGCAACATACTAAACGATCAAGTGCTAAGCTAACGGAATGGGTCAAGTCAATCACATCATTCTCTAATGATGTGATCCCATTAATCAAATGACAACTCATGTCTATGGCTAGGACTTAACTATCTTTGATTCAACGAGCTACTCAAGTAGAGGCATACTAGTGACACTTTGTTTGTCTATGTATCCATTCATGTATCAAGTTTCCGGTTAATACAATTCTAGCATGAATAATAACATTCATCATGATATAAGGAAATATAAATAACAACTTTATTATTGCCTATAGGGCATATTTCCTTCAGTCTCCTACTTGCACTAGAGTCAATAATCAAGATTACACAGTAATGATTCTAACACCCATGGAGTCTTGGTGCTGATCATGTTTAGCTCGTGAGAGAGGCTTAGTCAACGGGTCTGCAACATTCAGATCCGTATGTATCTTGCAAATCTCTATGTCTCCCTCCTTGACTTGATTGCAGATGAGATTGAAGCGTCTCTTGATGTGCTTGGTTCTCTTGTGTAATCTAGATTCCTTTGCCAAGGCAATTGCACCAGCATTGTCACAAAAGATTTTCATTCGACCCAATGCACTAGGTACGACACCTAGATCGGATATGAACTCCTTCATCCAGAGTCCTTCATTTGCTGCTTCCGAAGCAGCTATGTACTCCGCTTCACACGTAGATCCCGCCATGACGCTTTGCTTAGAACTGCACCAACTGACAGCTCCACCGTTTAATATAAACACATATCCGGTTTGCGACTTAGAGTCGTCCGGATCAGTGTCAAAGCTTGCATTGACGTAACCATTTACGACGAGCTCTTTGTCACCTCCATAAATAGGAAACATATCCTTAGTCCTTTTCAGGTATTTTAGGATGTTCTTGACCGTTGTCTAGTGATCCACTCCTGGATTACTTTGGTACCTCCTTGCTAAACTAATAGCAAGGCACACATCAGGTCTGGTACACAGCATTGCATACATGATAGAGCCTATGGCTGAAGCATAGGAAACACCTTTCATTTTCACTCTATCTTCTGCAGTGGTCGGGCATTGAGTCTGACTCAACTTCACACCTTATAACACAGTGTAGCGACTCGACCTCAAACTGTCAAGCCTCTGTGTATCTGTGCCATCCCTAGATCGGTATGCTGGCACACACAGTACATCAATGTATATACCAAAGTGCAATCACACGTATAAATAACGTAAAACTGATATATACCTCATAACTCTCAGCGGAATAAAACATAAGGGTGTGGAGTCCCATCAACGCCAACGGCAAGTTGAGTGTAGACCGTAACCCTACAACGTAACTTTTACTCGTCGTAGAAATTCCTGCAACATAAGACGTTGCAGCCTTGTAGGTCAATACATTGAATGTACTGGCAAGTCACATCATAAGAATAATGAACCTATTTGTACATGCAATTTGGCTGGTGGAAAGCTCTAAGTTTAATTTTTGCATAAAGCTAGTTTTTCCCTAGAATAAAAGATATTATTCTACCACTACAGTATATCATAGGATGAGTTGGCAAACCCAACTCAATCCATTCCCAAAGTTTCATTTAAAACCCAATAGTTTAATTAAGAGTGATGAGATCTCCCAGCATTTCCACTACTAGATGCTCAATTTGTCCGTAACCGGGGACACGGCTAATCGATTAGGTTTTAACACTCTGCAGAGGTTTGCGTGTTTTTCTCCACAAGACTCGACCGCCTCCCTTGAAATTCTCGCACTGCCTGGTGTTTGAGAACAGGATGACCGAGACATAGTCTTTCGGAAGTATTTCCCCTTAACCCACAGATAGGCCGGTACACCTACTCATTCTACATCTGCTAGCCCATCCCGGAAGGGGTCACACTAACTACTCAACTAAGCCAGAGCCCATATTGTCTTGTGGCTGCACACGTAAGCTTCTAGACATGAGAATACGATTGATCTCTTTGAGCCTGGGCGGCCGACCACTAGTGGTCCACCACCATGGATTAACCATGCATGCTCCCACTGTACTTCGCCACCATTCAAACCAAATACCACCCAGGTAGTTCATTTACAAGTCTTGGTCCTGATTACTACTTTGTCACTCATGTCTCACCATGTTCGCTTCCCAAACCACGTCTACATTTAGCGAGGCAAAAATAAGCTTACACGACGGTGACAAGGATGTATAGATCAGACCTACCTCAAATGAACTACTAGGTAACGGCATAGCCATCTGGCAACAATAAATCCTACCATGCAATCCTACCTTAAAAGGACTAAGTGCATAATATAAACATAGGTAATTGGAAGAATGCTCAAATGTGAACTTGCCTAATAATAGTTGATGAAGATTATATCGCTCTCAGAAATTTACTTAATAGAACTATTCGTCACTCTCCGATGAAAATCTATAAAGTCAAACATTGCATTCTCATACGCAATCATTTCAGAGAACGTAATAACATGCACAACAAAAGGACTAAAAAAACCAAAAGAAAATCCAACACACTCAACTATCACAAAATTTTCTAAGCGCAAAAACAACATGTGACATGAGGTTCAAAAATGTGGTGTGAACTATGGTGCATACACGGCATAGTACTAAAACTATCATGGACAGATCCTAATGGTGTGAAAAAATATTTTGACAATGGTCCAAGTTATAGGATTTGGCCATGGTGACAAAGTGCAAAAAGAATCAACTCCATCGGAGCTACGGTTTAGGAGATATGGCCAGTTGAAGTTTGAATTCAAATTTGAATAATTTCAGATTTGAATCTGACAAAAGTTTACAAATTTAACACCACTGGATAGATCTAATCATGATGAAGAATTTGCAACTGGTTTCATCGAGTTTGGATCTACGGTTTAAAAGTTCTGACTGCTCGAAGTTCAGGGACTAAACTGTGATGGAAGGGACTAAACGGAGGAGAAAATAATCATGAGCAGGTCCTCGGCCACGTGGCGGCTCGTGGCTGGCCAAGCAGCGTTCGCTGCGGAAGCTTATACCGCGAACGGCCACTAAATAAAAAAAACACTACCGCGGCTAAACTAAAGAAAACCAATGATCGGTTTTAATCAAAACCGTTCGGTTTAAACAAGCTGTGTTTAACCGATCTAAAAGAAAAACTAAACAAACGAATGAGAGGGCTCGCTTACGGTGACAACGATGACGAACAGGGGACCGCGGTGTTAGCGTCGGACAACGGACGAGGCGGCGGCTGCGGTGCTCCTCGGCGGCGGGAGAGGAGTCGAACGGGACGGGCGTGACGTGGGCGATCCGGTGGTGGAGGCAGCTCGCGGCGGAGACGTCGAGGTGTGCTTCTGCGACGGCGGAGTGAAGGGCGGCGACGCAGGTCGGCGAGCAGCGCAGGAAACCTAGGGAAACAAATATGTCCGGCGAACCTAGGGGCAAAATAAGATGTCAACTAGGTGCGGAATAACATGGGGAGTAGTATGAAGGAGTTTGAGGCCTCCGGATGGGTCCTTGGCGTGGAAGGCAAGCTTGGTGATCGGATCGAGATCTCCTACCATTGTAACGGAGCTAACCCTATTCCGGCGAGATAAACCGAAGGGTTTTAGCGGCAATCATACCATAGGCTAGCTTATAGGGTGATCTCGTGGTGAATGTACTACCCATATCATCAATATTAATCAAGCAGGAGTAGGGTATTACCTCCATCGAGAGGGGTGGTAAAAACATCGGCGATGTTATATCCGCGCGAGCAAAGGGCTCGGGGTCGGCGGATAGGCCGGTTATCACGGGCAATGGCGCGGTGGTTCCGGAGCGGAAATAACGGCGGAGAGCTTCATCCGAGTCCAAATGGAGCGGAGGTTGAGGTGTGAGGTGACGGAGTGCGAGAATGGAGGCGGGCTCATGGGTTTATCCCAAGCGCGAGAGGCGGAAGGTTGGGCTGCGGATAAGCCTTATCCCGAGGCGTCGCAGCAGCGCGGTGATGCGAAAGGAATCCGAGGAGCGGCGAACGAGGCGGAGGCCTTCAGGCGCTCGGGCTCGGGCGCGGGAGGTCGGCCATGGGCCAATTGCCGGGCGGGCGCTGGGCGTTCTCGCCAAGCAGGCTTGTTAGTGCTGCCCTACCGATCTTGGTGGGCCATGGCCTCGCTGGCCTATGATTGGGACGGTGGGCTTGCGCGCGCGTGCATTTTTTTTAAACAGAAAGAAAACTCCAACAAAAGGAAATTAATTATAAATTCTACATAGGCATATTATATACCAAAATGCTAACAAAAATACCAAGAATAAGATGATCTATTTTACAAGTTCAAATAAATTCTATAAAAAATCATAAAAGTCAAACAGTGCTACTATTGCATTTAAAATAAATAAAAATCATTTTTTTAAATAGCCAAATTATTTCAAAATTATTTTCTCCTAATTTTCTATTGAAGGGAATTATTTTACACTTATTTCCATTTATTTATTTTTAGGAGAAAATAATTTGAATAGGAACTAAATAACTCCCAATTGGATTTGAATTTGGAACTTCAAACAACTTCAAACGGAAAATGAGTTTCAAATAACTTCAAAGTGACTTCCAAATTATTCCTTTGAAACTTCCAACTCTCTTTCTTCGAATTTGAAGAAGTCATTTTATCTTCCCTCATGAACTCATTGAGTTGCTTAAAGTTTCTAAATTTGAAATATTTCAAATGGAATTCAAATCATTTTCAAACCCCTTTTTATTTATTTAAATGGAAGAAGTCATATTATCTTCACTCTAGGGTTTTGTGATGAAATGAATTTGAATTCATGGAGATCAAAGTGCAAGCTGAAATCTTTTGGGAAAGTCATTTTATTCCCTCTCATTCAACTTTCAAAAAATTTCAATTTCCACTCAGTTTCACACAATCAATCACACAAAAATCAAACAACCAATCATAATTATTTATTTAATATAACATTCCAAAATGTAGAATTTTGGGATGTTACAATCTACCACCCTTAAAATGAATCTCGTCCTCGAGATTCAGAGAGGCTAGAAAGAAGGTTAGGTTTGGGGGGTCTCCTTGAAAATCCATTCATCAACACATGGTATGGGTGCTACCACCCTTAGAGGCATGGTTACGGTTCCAACAAAACTCATGTAATCCATCCTTTTCATTGACTGTGTCGGTCTTATCATATTCTCCAAGATAACTCCTTCACTTGTGCTCTTCCAGTAAGGGCATGGCCTTTCCTCAAAATCTAGAGTCCTTGCAGCAAAATAAGGTCCTTCTGAGACTTGATAGGTCTGGCGCCAATGCTAAACAACTATCGAAAACCTCATGGTGGTCGGCAATTTTTTGTTTTTTCCTGCAGGAAATGGGTCTGGGTTAAACCTCACCGCATAACCTACGATTGGCAACAGGTACCTGTACAGGGTTTCCATCGTCCTGCCATTCTAAGGATTTTGGTTTGTCGTGTCGACACTCTTCTAAGTTTTTAAGGCTCTCTAATTTTCCATCAACATATGATAGCTCACGATAGAAGTCTCCGGTATGGGGGCCAATCCATCCCTTACTTGAATCATTACCACATACGCAGATAGTGAATCACGTATTCTAACACTTGGGCATCCTCACAAGCATTGCAGAACTTCTCTTCTCCACGAACTGGGTTCGGGTAATCCATTGTTTCTGCAAGCCAAACAAAACCTCTATCGTTTCTTCACAACTCTTGGGTTTACGTAACCTCCTATGGAACATCTGCTGATGAAATCACAGCTTCTTCCAGAATTCTTTCTGCAACAAGGCTGTGCTTGCTTCTTTTTAATTCCCGGTCCTATGGGTTATGGCCCACTTCAACACTTGTATATCTTTAACTCATCCTTGGAGTTACTATTGTTCCTTATTCCAACATTTCATCTCCTTTAAATCCAATAGTACTTCATTCCCTCATACTCTTGGGGTAACCATCATAACTAAAACAAAACTCCAACTTATTTTGTCCAAACTGCACCTATGGAACAACATTTTCCTTTCCATCGGTCTAGTGTTCACACGGGGTTTTACCATTAAAAAAATATATATTGATTCATCCATAATTCATATTCTCTTCATATCAAATCCTTTATTACATCCTTAACCACTACTCAAAACTCATGTTCCAAAAGTACTTTATTACAAATGTTGCCATCCACATAGTTTGGTATGGTCAAGCATTGCTTCCATCTTTATCCATTTTCCCTACTTGAAGATGCTTCAGTCCCACTAGAATTGTGCAATGTGATCCTTCAAATCATTGATATTTTGCTTCATCTTGGTGGCCATGAGTTTCATCTCCATCATCTCTGCATGCACTTCCCTCAGGTATTCCTGAGTGTGACGGAGTATTGCTTCTAGTATTTCTCCAATCTGATGTATGGCTTCCATAGCAGCTTCACGAATAGAGTCGAAGAATGTTGCTCGTGGCACTCGAGAAATGAAAAAGTATTGCCCCATAGTCTTTGGGCAAACTCCCTTCACATGGTGGAGGTGTACCTCCACGTACCAAATTTCAACTCCATTCTCCATAAAAGGATAACCCTTGTAGACTGCATCTCCCTCAAGATGAATATGCTTCATCATGTCCTTCAAGATTTTTGGGTAATCCTGATCACTAATCAGGGTCATGATCATTTCCGGGCCCTTGAGAAAAGACTCATAAAGGGTTGTCATCTGCAGGCATAAGATAGAAGGGGTACTCAGGATAATGTATGTATTTCCTTGGGTGAAAATTTTTTTTTTGGGAAAGGGTTGGGTCAGCTTGTCCATGGGTTCAAGGTTTAAGTCTCGATGACATAGTGAGAGAGGCAGTCACAATCAACAAGAACTCATAACATCTCATATGAGATTCCAACCACATCAACTTTTATTGCTTCATGAGCTATTACAATTCCCATTTCATAACTCAACTCAACATCCCCAACGAAAATAAAAGTGTGTTCCACATTTATTACATGCTTTATTCCAATATCAAGATCTCAACTACTCAGCTCAAGTATTCCTCGGGTCTGAACATTCTCGGGCAAAACGACCTACTCCTTTGCAGCGTAAACAAATGACTTCAGACAAATCCAGGGGCTTCCTGGTGGTTATCTTGGCTCCTTGGGTTCTTGGCTTCCTTGCTGGGCATTTGCTAGCGTAATGACCTAAATCCTTGCATCTGTAAAAAGTATATGACCCAGGTCCTTTTCCGTAGAAATTGGGTTGTACTGGGGACACATGCTCCTTCTCTTCCTAGACTTCTTCTTTCCGATCAATTCTTTTATCTCTTGTGGATCAAACTCCACTTCTTCTGTCGGGAAGTCTCCCAGATACTCTTGTCTTTGCTTCATGCAATACAGTGAAAAAATGTCCTTCTTCTCCACATGAATAGCACGCATTGGAGTAAAATTTGTTTAGGCCTTCTCCATTAGGGTCGTCAACATCTTCCTTCATCACAGGTTCTTTTAAACTTTACCTGGGGGCTTCTTTCATTGCTTCCTTCTGCTGCTTGGTAATTTCTTGTACCTTGGGGTAAATATGACATTGGGCAGGGTAGTGTGTAGTTCCTTCACACAAGAAACAAGTAACCTGCCTAGTTGGGCATTCTTCAGCTCGGTGAATTCCTTCACAATGAGGGCATCCATCCTTGTGTTCCTCATGGGTATGTCCTATTTCTCCACATATCTTGCAGGCACAAGGTTTCTTCATCGGGTTACCATCGTGCTTTCGGATAAGACGGGATCCCAAAAGAGTCTTCTTCAATTCCTTCCAAGTTTTTGCTCCATTACATCCTTGTATGGCTTGATGCATTTTCCACCAGGTTGCGGCACTTTTTGTAAAGTACTGAAGAACATATTGAACCTCATACTTCCTTGCAACCAAAAGTCTCCCGAAGTGATTCTCCATGTTTTGAATCCATAGCTCTGCCTCCAACTGAGTGATCGGTCCAGAGAATACAAGTCCATCTTCATTCATCATCTATTGGGTCCAAGGGTTTTGGGATGAGATACGGGAGAGGAATAGAGAGAGATACACAGAATTCACACAATATAGCTTTGTAAATGGTTTTATTTGTTGCTGTCGGAAAACACACACAAAATATGACAGCTCACAAATCATCGCATCTAACATGAGTATACAACAAGGGTTTGGTCTTCTAAAGGTCATATAAATCTTGGAATTCTTCCGTGTCTTCATATTCTTCGAGTCTTCGACTATCTTAGCATTAATTCTTCTAGTGTATGGTGAAGTCTGATACCTTGTCCTTCTCGGAGTGGTCTCATCAGTTGATCCTCCGTGTGGTCAAAGGGAAAAGGGGTATTGTCTAACTATTTGGGGTAAAAGGAAAGATTTGATAAAGCTCAGGAAACAAGAGAGGTAAAAGATCTTTTTCAAAATAAAGTTTTAGAGAAATCCTTTCCTAAGGGCTTTCTAGTTTCTAGGGTAACGTCCTACAGTCAACATGTGCTCTGATTCCATCTCAGTAGCGACCCAACCTCAAACGGTCAAGCCTCTGTGTATATGTGCCATCCCTTGATCGGTATGCTAGCACACACAGTACATCAATGTATATACCAAAGTGCAATCACATGTATAAATAACGTAAAACTGATATAAACCTCATAAGTCTCAGCGGAAACAAACATAAGGGTGTGGAGTCCCATCAACGCCAACGGCAAGTTGAGTGTAGACCATAACCCTACAACGTAACTTTTACTCGTCGTAGAAATTCCTGCAACATAAGACGTTGCAGCCCTACTGGTCAGTACATTGAATGTACTGGCAAGTCACATCATAAGAATAATGAAGCTATTTGTACATGCAATTTGGCTGGTGGAAAGCTCTAAGTTTAGTTTTTGCATAAAGCTAGTTTTTCCCTAGAATATAAGATATTATTCTACCACTACAGTATAGCATAGGATGAGTTGGCAAACCCAACTCAATCCATTCCCAAAGTTTCATTTAACACCCAATTGTTTAATTAAGAGTGATGAGATCTCCCAGCATTTCCACTACTAGATGCTCAATTTGTCCGTAACCGGGGACACGACTAATCGATTAGGTCTTAACACTCTGCAGAGGTTTGCGCACTTTTTCCCACAAGACTCGATCGCCTCCCTTTAAATTCTCGCACTACCTGGTGTTTGAGAACAGGATGACCGAGACATAGTCTTTCCAAAGTATTTCCCCTTAACCCACGGATAGGCCGGTACACCTACTCATTCTACATCTTCTAGCCCATCCCGGAAGGGGTCACACTAACTACTCAACTAAGCCAGAGCCCATATTGGCTTGTGGCTACACACGTAAGCTTCTAGACATGAGAATACGATTGATCTCTTTGAGCCTGGGCGGCCGACCACTAGTGGTGCACCACCATGGATTAACCATGCATGCTCCCACTGTACTTCGCCACCATTCAAACAAAATACCACCCAGGTAGTTCATTTACAAGTCTTGGTCCCGATTACTACTTTGCCACTCATGTCTCACCATGTTCGCTTCCCAAACCACGTCTACATTTTGCGAGGCAAAAATAAGCTTACACGACGGTGACAAGGATGTATAGATCAGACCTACCTCAAATGAACTACTAGGTAACGGCATAGCCATCTGGCAACAATAAAGCCTGCCATGCAATCCTACCACAAAAGGACTAAGTGCATAATATAAACATAAGTAATTGGAAGAATGGTCAAATGTGAACTTGCCTGATAATAGGTTATGAAGATTATATCGCTCTCAGAAATTTACTTAATAGAACTATTCATCACTCTCCGATGAAAATCTATAAAGTAAAACATTTCATTCTCATAAGCAATCATTTCAGAGAACCAAATAACATGCACAACAAAAAGACTAAAAAACCAAATGAAAATCCAACACACTCAACTATCACAAAAAATTCTAAGCGCAAAACAACATGTGACATGAGGTTCAAAAATGTGGTGTGAATTATGGACAGATCCTAATGGTGTGATAAAATATTTTGACAATGGTCCAAGTTATAGGATTTCGCCATGGTGACAAAGTGCAAAAAGAATCAACGCCATCGGAGCTACGGTTTAGGAGATATGGCCAGTTGAAGTTTGAATTCAAATTTGAATAATTTCAAATTTGAATCTGACAAAAGTTTACAAATTTGACACCAATAGATAGATATAATCACGATGAAGAATTTGCAACTGGTTTCATCGATTTTGGATCTACGGTTTAAAAGTTGTGACTACTCGAAGTTCAGGGACTAATCTATAATGGAAGGGACTAAACGGAGGAGAAAATAATCACGAGCAGGTCCTCGGCCACGTGGCGGCTCATGGCTGGCCAAGCAATGTTCGCTGCGGAAGCTTATACGGAGAACGACCACTAAATAAAAAAAACACTACCGTGGCTAAACTAAAGAAAACCAACGATCGTTTTTCATCAAAACCGTTCGGTTTAAACAAACTGTGTTTAACCGATCTAAAAGATAAAACTAAACAAACGAATGAGAGGGCTCGCTTACGGTGACGATGACGACGAATAGGGGACCGCGGTGTTGTTGTTAGGCGGCGGCTAGGGTGCTCCTCGGCGGCGGGGGAGGCGTCGGACGGGACGGGTGCGACGTGGGCGGTCCGGTGGTGGTGACGGCGCGCGTCGGGGTGGCCTGGACAGGCGGAGTGAAGGGCAGCAGCTCCGTGCTCCGGCGAGGACGCAGGTCCTGGGGACAGTGTCTCCGGCAAACCTAGGGGCAAAATAAGATATCAACTAGGTCCGGAAGAACATGGGGAATAGTATGACAGAGTTTGAGGCCTCGGGGTCGCTTACGGTCGTCGAGCTCCTCCGGCGAACGGAGCTCCAGCCGGCGAGATCCAAGCGGCAACAGCGGTGGTTGCAGGTGGTGTGAGGGCGAACGAACTGGCAGAACGGAGAGAGGGGGTACTGGGGATTTTATAGGCGCGAGCAAAGGGCTCGGGGACGCGGCGGATAGGCCTTACCCCGGGGCAATGGCGTCGGTGGTTGCGGGAGCGCGAGTGAGTGCTCTATCCGAGCGGAAAGAGTGGAGGTTGAGGATGACAGGGTTGCGGGCGGCGGGATCGTGCTCTATCCCGAGCGCGAGAGGCGAAAGGTTGGGCACGACGGGGGGTGGGTCCCTCTTGGCAGCGGCATGCGAGCGAGAGGGAGACGAGGAGAGGCGAACGAGGCGAAGGCCTTCGGGCGCTGGGGTCTAGGGTGCTGGAGGTCGGCTGTAACATCCCAAAATTCTAAATTTTGGAATGTTATAAACACATAGATAGATTTGATTGATTGCTTGATTGATTGACTGAAAGTGAGTGAATTCGAAACTTTTTGAAAGTTAAATGTGAGGGAATAAAAGGACTTTCCCAAACATTCATATTTGCTTTTATGATCTTCGGGAATTCAAATTCTTTTCATCACAAAACCCTGGAGAGAAGATGACATGACTTCTTCCATTTATTTAAATGACAAGGGGTGTTGAAAATATTTGAACTTCATTTGAGAATATTTCCAATCCTGAAACTTTATGCAACTCAATGATTTTCACGACCGAAGATAAAATGACTTCTTCAAAACATATGAAATATGAGTTGGGAGTGTCAAAGAATTAAATTCAAAGTTCCTTTGAATTTATTTTCAATTTGGAGTTATTTGAGTTTTATTCAAATTATTTTTCTCCAAAAATAAAATATATGGAAAATAGGGTAACATGATTCCCTACATCAGAAAAATGGAGAGAAATAAATTTGAAATCATTTTGGTATTTTTTTAAAATGGTTTTGGTTAGATTTTATTAAAGCAGAAGCACTCTTTGCTTTATTTGAATTTGTGTGGATTTTATTTGACATTAGAATAATGTTCATCTTGTAGGAATTATTTTTCTGCAAATTTTGATATATTATATGCCTATATAAAAGTTTTAATTATTTTGTTTTTATTTTAGTTCTGTGAAATTTTGTTTAAAAAAATATATGCAGCGCCTTGGGTCAAAGGCCCAAGCCGCCGACCAGCCGGCCGGCCGAGGCCAAGGCCACCATGCGTGCGCCAGGCGCACCAGGGAGCCGCCGCTTCTTTCTTTTCCTAATACTAGTAGGACTTTTGTCCTACTTCCGTTTATTCCGATTTGTTTCTAGATCTTTTCCCTCTTTGTTTCCTAATCCTAGTCTATTTCTTGCCCCCTACCCCAAGCAAAACCCTCCCCTCCCCAATATAAATACCCAAGCACCCCCCCCTCCAACACATCAAACCAACACCTCTCCTCTCCTCTCCGCAGCAGCAGCAGCCCCACACCCACGTCGCTGTGCCGCCTCGCCGGAGTTCGCCGGACCACCGCCACCAAGTGCTGTCGCCGCGCCCTCGACCTCTCCTTAGGTTTATATGATCTCCTCTCCACCGTCCCGTGATCTCCTTTCCTCTAGGAGCAACCGCAACATCGGATCCGATCTTCTTCCCCAACTCCGACGACTACTCCGGTGAGATCCACGAAATCCCGTAATTCATTTTTTTAGAAAATAGCAATCTTAGAAAATTCATATCTTTTAGAGTTTTTAGTATTTTTGAGTGATTCCAATTGCTATGTGTCATAAATTTGCTGATGTTTCTGTTAGTGGCTCTGGATTTCAAATTTGAGTAGTTTAAATTTGAATTTGATAAATTTTGTTCAGATTAGTATTTTGGCCATAACTTGAGTTTAAAAATAGGTTTTTAATTAATTCTTTTTGCTCCTGGTCTCTAGGACCTTTGTTTATGCAGTAGTATTTAGTATTTTATTTTTAGGTTGATATAAATTGGGTTTTAGCAAAACAGTATTGTTTTATTATTAGTTCTGTTTTAGCTTTTTCTTTATTGTTTTTATTAGTTTTAAATTATTTCTTTTTGTCACTTTTGACAAAATTAGTTGTGTTCTGTTAGACAACAGGAGAAAAATTTGTTTTATTTTAAAATTTATTTTCCTTAGTTTTGTATGAAACCTTCTATAGGTCATAGTTAGAGTTTTATAAAAGCTTTTTATTTGTTTCTTTTTGCAAATAAAATTTTATGAAAAAATACTTTCTGTTAACTTAGTTGTTTTACTTTTTATTTTCTGTTAAATTATTAGTTTAGTGTTTTAATTGCTGTTATGTTTTTTTTACTTAGGGCAAAATTATGTTAGATGCTTGTAGCAAAGTCATAGATCTTCGTTAGTAGTTTTTCTTTGTAGTTTTATTTGAATTTTCTTTTGATTTTGTTTGAGTTTTATTATCGATTTTCCTTGCTGTTTTGATTGTTATTTCGAGTGCTAAAATTGTTTGCTAGGATGTTTGCTTATGTGAATGCTATGTTTGACTATATAGATTTTCAACGGAGTGACGATTAGTTCTACCAAGTCATTTTAGACGACGTTGTTATCTTCATCAAGTATTACCGAGCAAGTTCACTTTGACCATGTTTTTCATACCTATGTGTTTTATTGCATCTAGTGTCATCTTCGCAACAAACCCTCCAGTAGTGATATTGAATTCTTGTAGTTGAGTAGTATGCATGAGGTAGGAACCCATCACCCTGTTACCAAGCCCGGGACGATATTGTGATACGCTATAGTAGACGGGGTTTGGTATGAGTGCTTGGGAGTGGTGTGAGAATGGAGGATCTACGTCAATGACGACAACTCCATGATGGAATCTGCAAGGACTGCATCTTCAAGGCCTCAAGACTTCAAGACTCGAGACAAGAATTCAATACACACTACTGGGTGAAGGATGGTTGACGGCACCTGGAGAATCCAGTGGTTGGCGGGATGCATGGAGAAGCGCCATGACATCTTGCGGAAAGCTTCACCCAGACTCAAAGAGACGGAAGAATACTTCATGTCCGGAAGCTTACCTGTGCAACCGCAAGTCATTATGGGCTCTGGCTTTGTTGACCCTAGTTGTGACTCTGGCTAGGATGGTGCTAGCAGATGTAGAACTACGGTAGGATTGAATGAGCACCGGATAGTGGTCAGGGGAACTCTTCGAAGACCATGTTTGGTCATCTTGTTCTCAAACACCACGAAGTGCGAGAACGTAAAAGAGGATCGAATCTTGCGGGTAAAGTGTGCAAACCTCTGCAGAGGGTTTAAACCTAATCGATTACCCGTGTCCCCGGTTACGGACAATTTGAGCCTCTGGACTTGGATCTATCTCGGAACTCTCAACACCGGATTGATAATTTAATTGTGGGCAACATATGATGATTTTGGGCTATGAGACATCGGTTGGCGGAACCATATCATGATAGAAAACTCCATAGTACAGAATTCATTTATTCCTTTGATGTAGGGAAAAATAAAACCAGCTTTTACGCAAACAAAACTCAGACCCAGAGCCACAAAGCCATACTGCATATAGTATAGTTTATCATCTGTTTTCTCATGTTGTGATCTTGCCGGTACATTCAATGTACTGACCTACACGGCTGCAACGTATCATGTTGCAGATACTTTCTTCCGACGAGTAAGAGTGCAGTGCAGGTTACGGTCTACACTCAACCTGCCGTTGGCGTTGATGGGACTCCACACCGACTATTTGTTTCGGCTGTGACTTATGAGGTATATATCAGTTCTCGTTAATTATACATGTGATTGCACTTTGATATATACATTGATGTCTTGTGTGTGCCAAACATACTTGATCGAGGATGGCACGAAACACGAGGCTTGACCGTCGAGGTCGGGTCGCTCTGAATATGGTATCGAGCACATGTTGACTGTAGGGCGTGACCTAGAAATCGGAAAGCCCCTAGGACAGGAAATCTCTAAAACTTTATTTTCAAAAGGATCCTTTACTTCTCGTCTTTTCTGATTTTATCAAGTAGTCCCTCTAACCTCAAATAGTTAGAACATACCCCTTTTCCCTTTTGACCATATGAAGGATCAACTGAAGCCGCTCCAAGAAAGATATCAGACAGCTGATGACCCCTTCAAAGTAACCAGGATTTCACCATGCATTAGAAGAGTTGAAGCTGCAACAATTGAAGACTCTGAAGACTTGAAGAATTTGAAGTTCCTGAAGAATTATTTGACCTTTAGAGACCAAACCCCTGTTATACACCTACGTTAGATGCGATGATTTTTGAGCTGTCATTTGTTTGATGTTTTCCGAGAGCCACAAAGTAAAACTTGTTTCTTCAAAAACTATTGTTTGTATTGTGTGTATATCCCTCCCCACCTCTCTCATATCTCATCCCAAAACTTTTGGACCCCATAGATGATGAATGAAGTTGGACTGATATTCTCTGGACCGAAGACTCAGCCGGAGGCAGAGCTATGGATTCGGAACATGGAGAATCACTTCGGGAGCAATTTGGTTTCAAGGAAGAATGAAGTATAAATGCGCTCTTGATTACTTTGAAGGAAGTGCTGCAACATGGTGGCAGATGCATCAAGCTATACAGGGATGTAATGGAGCAAAGACTTGGGAAGAATTCAAGAAGACTCTGACAAGATCTCGTCTTACCCGGAAGCACCATGATACACCAAGAAATAAAGCTTGTGCCTGCAAGATTTGCGGAGAAATAGGACACACCCAGGAGGAACACAAGGATGGATGCCCTCATTGTGAGGAGAAACACCCAGCTGAGGAATTCCCAACTAGTCAGGTGACTTGTTTCTTGTGTGAAGGAACCACCCACTACCCGACTCAGTGTCACATTTACCCCATGGTGCAACAAACTATTCAGGAGCAGGAAGAAGGAATGAAAGAAGCCCTCCGAGAAGTTATGAAAGAACACTGTGATGAAGGAATGTGTTGAAGACCACGATGGAGAAGGCCTCAACAGATTTTACTCCAATGCCTGCTATTCATGTGGAGAAGAAGGACATTTTTCGCAGATTGCACCAAGGAAAGAAAAGAGTATCGGGATATTTCCGACAGCAGAAGTGAAGTTTGACCCTCGGAAATAGAAGCTCTGATCATTCAGAGAAATCCAGGAAGAGAAAAGAAGGCAACCCCGAACAACACAATTTTCGCAGAGAAGGACCTGAGTCATATCACTTATTACAGGTGCAAGGATTTAGGTCATTACGCTAGTAAATGTCCAGAAAAGAAGCAAAGAATCCAAGGAGCCTACATAATCACAAAGAAGCCCCGAGACATGTCGGAAGTCTTTTGTCTTCATTGCAAGGAAGCAAGACATTATGCTACTAAATGTCTTGACAAGATGAAAGCTTGAGTTGAGTAGTTGGAATTTTGATATTGGAAACAAGAGTAATAGAAAGCAATTTCATTTTTATGAGTACAATAAGTTGAGTTATGTAATGGGTGCTCAGAGTTTGTAATGGATTCATGAAATCAATAAAGTTAAGGTGACATGTTTTCATATGTTTAATTGTAGGAGTTGTTACTCTGTGAACAAAGATTTTGACCATTTTCGAGGATATGAGAAATATGGTCTATGGATGGATTTGTGAATTTCATTTTAGGGTGGTAGTACCTGTGAAGAAGACTAGACTAATGGATAAGAAAATATATATTCCACGGACTGTAGTTGAAAAAAAAAAGTTGGAGTTTTGCTTTTGATATGATGGTATGAAGAAGCAGTACTCTTGGATTTAAAGGATGTGTAATATGGAACAAGAGAGTTACCCCAAGGATGAGTTAAAGCTGCACTAGTGTTGAAGTGGGCCATAACCCACAGGCCCAAGAATTAATAAGGATCAAGTACCCTTTGGAGAAAGAAATTTTGGGAATAGACTACGATTTGATCAACCGCGATTCTATAGGAGTTTACATAAAACACGAGAGTTGTTAAGGAGCGATAGATGTTTGTTTGTCCTGCAGAATCAATGGATTTTCCGAACTTGGTTCGTCGACAAGAGAAATTCTGCAATGCTTGTTAGGATGACCGAGTGTTAGAATGCGAGATTCGCTAAACCATGTACAAGGTAATGATTTGGGTGCGGGATGGATTGATCACCATACCGACTTACTCTTATTATTCGCTTTGCTATATGGGATGGTAAAATCTGGTGACTTACCTATAGTAGAGGCGACGACCAAAACCTTGTTTAAACCTTAGAAAGGTATAGGTATTTTCCCTTGTACACGGCAGTTGTTGCCAACCGTAGGTTATACGGTGAGAGTTCAACCCAGACCCGCTTTCTGCAGGGAAACCATAAATCGTTGACCACCATGAGATGCCGATATTTGTTTAGAATTGGCGCCGGACCGTCGGCTATGAAGACCCGATGTCGGAATAACCTTGCCAAGAGTAAAAGACAAAAGAATTGAGGAAAAGGTTATGCCACTACGGAAGAGCCCAGAGAAGGAATTATCCTTAATATCGAGAAGACCGACCTTTGTCGAGAATAAGGATGGAGTATATGAGTTTTGATGGAACCGTAACCATGCTTCTAAGGGTGGTAGCATCCGAGACCCGGAGGCGATAGATGGATTTTGAGAAGACCCCAAACCCTAACCTATTTCTTTCTAGCCTCTCGAATCTCGAGGGCGAGATTCATTTTAAGGGTGGTAGTTTGTAACATCCCAAAATTCTAAATTTTGGAATGTTATAAACACATAGATAGATTTGATTGATTGCTTGATTGATTGGTGAAAGTGAGTGAATTGAAACTTTTGAAAGTTAAATGAGAGGAATAAAAGGACTTTCCCAAACTTTCATATTTGCTTTTATGATCTTGGAATTCAAATTCTTTTCATCACAAAACCACGGAGAGAAGATGACATGACTTCTTCTATTTATTTAAATGACAAGGGGTGTTGAAAATATTTGAACTTCATTTGAGAATATTTCCAATCCTGAAACTTTATGCAACTCAATGATTTTCACGACCGAAGATAAAATGACTTCTTCAAAACATATGAAATATGAGTTGGGAGTGTCAAAGAATTAAATTCAAAGTTCCTTTGAATTTATTTTCAATTGGAGTTATTTGAGTTTTATTCAAATTATTTTCTCCAAAAATAAAATATATGGAAAATAGGGTAACATGATTCCCTACATCAGAAAAATGGAGAGAAATAAATTTGAAATCATTTTGGTATTTTTTAAAATGATTTTGGTTAGATTTTATTAAAGCAGAAGCACTCTTTGCTTTATTTGAATTTGTGTGGATTTTATTTGACATTAGAATAATGTTCATCTTGTAGGAATTATTTTTCTGCAAATTTTGATATATTATATGCCTATATAAAAGTTTTAATTATTTTGTTTTTATTTTAGTTCTGTGAAATTTTGTTTAAAAAATATATACAGCGCCTTGGGCCAAAGGCCCAAGCCGCCCGACCAGCCGGGCCGGCCGAGGCCAAGGCCACCGTGCGTCTTGCCAGCGCACCAGGAGCCGCCGCTTCTTTCTTTTCCTAATACTAGTAGGACTTTTGTCCTACTTCCGTTTATTCCGATTTGTTTCTAGATCTTTTCCTCTTTGTTTCCTAATCCTAGTCTATTTCTTGCCCCTACCCCAAGCAAAACCCTCCTCCCCAATATAAATACCCAAGCACCCCCCTCCAACACATCAAACCAACACCTCTCCTCTCCTCTCCAGCAGCAGCAGCCCCACACCCACGTCGTTGTGCCGCCTCGCCGGAGTTCGCGGACCACCGCCACCAAGTCTTGTCGCGCGCCTCGACCTCTCCTTAGGTTTATATGATCTCCTCTCCACCGTCCGTGATCTCCTTTCCTCTAGGAGCAACGCAACATCGGATCCGATCTTCTTCCCCAACTCCGACGACTACTCCGGTGAGATCCA
Organism: Aegilops longissima; assembly: GCA_021605205.1. Classification (NCBI taxonomy): domain Eukaryota; kingdom Viridiplantae; phylum Streptophyta; class Magnoliopsida; order Poales; family Poaceae; genus Aegilops; species Aegilops longissima. The sequence goes on along the minus strand of CM038677.1, from coordinate 252,098,087 downwards.
CGAAATCCCGTAATTCATTTTTTTTTAGAAAATAGCAATCTTAGAAAATTCATATCTTTTAGAGTTTTTAGTATTTTTGAGTGATTCCAATTGCTATGTGTCATAAATTTGCTGATGTTTCTGTTAGTGGCTCTGGATTTCAAATTTGAGTAGTTTAAATTTGAATTTGATAAATTTTGTTCAGATTAGTATTTTGGCCATAACTTGAGTTTAAAAATAGGTTTTAATTAATTCTTTTTGCTCCTGGTCTCTAGGACCTTTGTTTATCCAGTAGTATTTAGTATTTTATTTTTAGGTTGATATAAATTGGGTTTTAGCAAAACAGTACTGTTTTATTATTAGTTCTGTTTTAGCTTTTTCTTTATTGTTTTATTAGTTTTAAATTATTTCTTTTTGTCACTTTTGACAAAATTAGTTGTGTTCTGTTAGACAACAGGAGAAAAATTTATTTTTATTTTAAAAATTTATTTTCCTTAGTTTTGTATGAAACCTTCTATAGGTCATAGTTAGAGTTTTATAAAAGCTTTTATTTGTTTCTTTTGCAAATAAAATTTTATGAAAAAATACTTTCTGTTAACTTAGTTGTTTTACTTTTTATTTTCTGTTAAATTATTAGTTTAGTGTTTTAATTGCTGTTATGTTTTTTTTACTTAGGCAAAACTATGTTAGATGCTTGTAGCAAAGTCATAGATCTTCGTTAGTAGTTTTTCTTTGTAGTTTTATTTGAAGTTTCTTTTGATTTTGATTGAGTTTTATTATCGATTTTCCTTGCTGTTTTGATTGTTATTTCGAGTGCTAAAATTGTTTCCTAGGATGTTTGCTTATGTGAATGCTATGTTTGACTATATAGATTTTCAACGGAGTGACGATTAGTTCTACCAAGTCATTTTCAGACATCGTTGTTATCTTCATCAACTATTACCAGGCAAGTTCACATTGACCATGTTTTTCATACCTATGTGTTTTATTGCATCTAGTGTCATCTTCGCAAAAAACCCTCCAGTATGCATGAGGTAGGAACCCATCACCCTGTTACCAAGCCCGGGACGATATTTTATTTTAATGCTACGCTATAGTAGACGGGGTTTGTTATGAGTGCTCGGGAGTGGTGTGAGAATGGAGGATCTACGTCAATGACGCCAACTCCATGATGGAATCTGCAAGGACTGCATCTTCAAGGCCTCAAGACTTCAAGACTCGAGACAAGAATTCAATACACACTACTGGGTGAAGGATGGTTGACGGGCACCCTGGAGAATCCAGTGGTTGGCCGGGATGCATGGAGAAGCGCCATGACATCTTGTGGAAAGCTTCACCCAGACTCAAAGAGACGGAAGAATACTTCATGCCCGGAAGCTTACCTGTGCAACCGCAAGTCATTATGGGCTCTGGCTTGGTTGACCCTAGTTGTGACTCTGGCTAGGACGGTGCTAGCAGATGTAGAACTACGGTAGGATTGAATGAGCACCGGACAGTGGTCGGGGAACTCTTGATGACCATGTTTGGTCATCTTGTTCTCAAACACCCTAAAGTGCGAGAGCGTAAAAGAGGATCGAATCTTGCGGGTAAAGTGTGTAAACCTCTGCAGAGGTTTAAACCTAATCGATTAGCCGTGTCCCGATTACGGACAATTTGAGCCTCTGGACTTGGATCTATCTCGGAACTCTCAACACCGGATTGATAATTTAATTGTGGGCAACATATGATGATTTTGGGCTATGAGACATCGGTTGGCGGAACCATGTCATGATAGAAAACTCCATAGTACAGACTTCATTTATTCCTTTGATGTAGGGAAAAATAAAACCAGCTTTTACGCAAACAAAACTCAGACCCAGAGCCACAAAGCCATACTGCATATAGTATAGTTAATCATCTGTTTTCTCATGTTGTGGTCTTGCCGGTACATTCTATGTACTGACCTACACGGCTGCAATGTATCATGTTGCAGATACTTTCTTCTGACGAGTAAGAGTACGGTACAGGGTTACGGTCTACACTCAACCTGCCGTTGGCGTTGATGGGACTCCACACCCGACTATTTGTTTCCGCTGTGACTTATGAGGTATATATCAGTTCTACGTTAATTATACATGTGATTGCACTTTGATATATACATTGATGTACTGTGTGTGCCAGCATACTGATCCAAGGATGGCACAGAAACACAGAGGCTTGACCGTCTGAGGTCGGGTCGCAACATCGGCCATGGGCCAATTGCCGGCTGGGCGCCTGGGCCGTTCTCAGCCAAGCAGGAAGGTTAGTGTGCGCGCGAGTGTGTGAGTGTGCGTGCGTTTAAAAAAACAGAAAGAAAACTCCAACAGAAGTAAATTAAATAAAAATTATACATAGGCATATCATATACCAAAATGATCAGAAAAATACCAAGAATAAGGTGCACTATTTTTAAAGTTCGAATAAAAATCCAAATAAAAATCATAAAAGTCAAACAGTGCTACTGTTGCATTTAAAATAAATAAAAATCATTTTTTTAAATAGCAAAATCATTTCTAAATTATTTTCTCCTAATTTTCTATTGAAGGAATCATTTTACCCTTATTTCCATTTATTTATTTTTAGGAGAAAAATAATTTGAATAGAAACCCAAATAACTCCCAATTGGATTTGAATTTGGAACTTCAAACAACTTCAAACGGAAAATGAGTTTCAAATAACTTCAAAGTGACTTCCAAATTATTCCTTTGAAACTTCCAACTCTCTTTCTTTGAATTTGAAGAAGTCATTTTATCTTCCCTCATGTACTCATTGAGTTGCTTAAAGTTTCTAAATTTGAAATATTTCAAATGGAATTCAAATCATTTTCAAACCCCTTTTTATTTATTTAAATGGAAGAAGTCATATTATCTTCACTCTAGGGTTTTGTGATGAAATGAATTTGAATTCATGGAGATCAAAATGCAAGATGAAATCTTTTGGGAAAGTCCTTTTATTCCCTCTCATTCAACTTTCAAAAAGTTTCTTTCCACTTAGTTTCACACAATCAATCACACAAAAATCAAACAAACAATCATAATTATTTATTTAATATAACATTCAAAAATTTAGAATTTTGGGATGTTACAATCTACCACCCTTAAAATGAATCTCGTCCTCGAGATTCGGAGAGGCTAGAAAGAAGGTTAGGTTTGGGGGGGGTCTCCTTGAAAATACATTCATCAACACATGGTATGGGGTGCTACCACCCTTAGAGGCATGGTTACGGTTCCAACAAAACTCATGTAATCCATCCTTTGCATTGATGGTGTCGGTCTTCTCATATTCTCCAAGATAACTCCTTCACTTGTGCTCTTCTAGTAAGGGCGTGGCCTTTCCTCAAAATCTAGAGTCCTTGCATCAAAATAAGGTCCTTCTGAGACTTGACAGGTCTGTCACCAATGCTAAACAACTATCGAAAACCTCATGGTGGTCGGCAATTTTTGGTTTTCTCGTGCAGGAAATGGGTCTGGGTTAAACCTCATCGCATAACCTACGATTGGCAACAGGTACCTGTACAGGGTTTCCATCGTCACTACAAAAAAATACACTTCCGGGATGATACGTGTTTGTCATAGTAGGTCGTGTTTTTTGTCATGCATGTACATCCATGACAAATTTATGACAGAATCAAGATTGTCATACCTATGCTGTCGTAGAAGTGTTCCATGACATTACCAAAATTATCATCACGGAAGTGTCCACTTCCATGACGATAAATCGCGCGTCACAGAAGTGCTTTCGTCAAGGGTGACTGACACGTGGCATCCACCGTAACGGAACGTCGTTAAGCTATCGGGTCGGGTTTTGGATCCGATAACCCGTTAACAGCTCCGACCAATGGGGATTTTCCACATGTAAAATCATCATTGGCTGGAGGAAACACGTGTCTTCTCACCGTTGGGACAGATGTCATCCACTCATTGGACAGAAGGCGCCTATGATACGTCGACACGTGGCACGGCCCAACAGAGGCCCATTCCTGTGAAAAGGCCGACCCATTTGACTTGGTCAAAAGGTGGCGGGCCGGCCCATGTAAAGCCTGTTAACGGCCTCTTCGCATATAGCCCATTTACAACCCGCTAACCCAAGGCCCGTTACGCCCTATCCGAATTAGGCCCAGTAGCGTCATCTGGGCCACCCAATATGATTCCACCCGTTTTCGCCGGCCCATGTATGGCCCATGACGTCTTTCGGCCCATGTGAGGCCCTATGTAACTCTTGGCCTATTAACGGCCCGTGGTGAAACTGGCCCGTAATGAACAATGCATTACTTTACACCCATTAATGGCACGTGGTGAAACTGGCCCGTATTGAACAGTGTATTACTTTACACCCATTAACGGCCCGTGGTGAAAGTGGCCCGTAATTAACAGTGTATCACTTTATACCCATTAAGGGCCTGTTATTCCATTGGGCCGTTTCCAGCCCATGTTATCTTTCGGCCTTCTCAGAGCCCATTTATTCTTGGGCTTATTTCCAGCATTCGTTTACTTACGGCCCGTTACTGTCATTTTCTGCTTATGGGCCAAATTCAGCCCGTGGTTACAGTCGGCCCGTTTGTGGTCCGTTAACATGTTGGGCCATTTTCATAGCGTCATGAAATACGGCCTATTAACGATGGCCCATTATGGTCGGCCCATGAACGTACAATTCCAACTCTAGCCCGTTTACGGCCATAATGCGGCCTGTTATTGGCCCATGTTTGGCCAATCGATCATACTGCCCGTATAAGGCCCATTGATGATACGACCCGTAGAAGGCCCATTGTTTCTGCGGCCCGTAGAAGGCCCATTGTTTCTACGGTCCGTGGAAGGCCCACTGTTTATACGGCCCGTAGAAGGCCCACTGTTTCTACGGCCCGTAGGTGCAGTGTCACTACAGTAAATATTAGTCCATGGTTATTGTGGCCTAGTTTTAAAAAATAGGTTGTTGCAGCCACTAGCAAACCGCAGAAAAAGAACTGCACTGACTACAAGCAAACAAATAAACAATACAACAAGGAAATAAATAAGCAAGCAACTTACACTAGGCTATCACGGCTATTACACATATTACATCCACTTTGGGCATCAAAGTTCGCCACCGGTGCAAATATAGGGAACACAAGAAGATATAAACGCCGAAGCAAAACAAGTCCGAACTGAAACCACTTGAAGAGCTCAAGAAACAATCTCACAGGTACCCATAATGTTGGCAAGATGCTTAGCAAGCTTATTAACTTTCTCTTGTTTGGCGCTTAAGTCCTCCGGCGCTTCTTTGTTGCACCGAAAGTATGCATCTGAATTCTGCAGGACTTCCTCGGTCCTTGACTTCTCGTCGCATAACATCTGGATCGATGTCTTTCAACTTGAAGTTGAGACTCAAGAAGCCGAACTGATTCAGTCAACGAGTTCGAAGAGCTGGTGCCAGCAGTGGTAGCCACTAACTCGAACACTACATCAAGACAGGACTTTGGGGTTGTCTCAGTGTCCTCAATATAGTTTTTATCAGCTTTCTTGGAGACCAACAGGGATGTCTCACTATCTTGAACCTTATCTGCATTACTTCCTTTAACATTGCATAACAGGGTACTCTTCTCCAATATTTTATCCGTGTTCTAAAAGGGAAACAAATAAACACATCTCAGGTTTATAATGTAGTATATGAAACTCATTTTGGTAAACCAGTTCAGTAGTAAGGTGGACAGGATAACAACATGAAACAAACATATATCTATGTAGTATGGTCACTGTATGGTCTATATCATTCTAGTTTATGTTGCCAAATCAAGATAGATACAATTCGAATCATATCTTTTTAAGACAAAGCAGCATAGACAGAATATAAGTGTGGGAAACTACACAGCAATAACAACACTTGTAATGTGCATGGCATGAGAACATAACTGTTTATTCAATTGAAACCGAAATCAACATAGAGCAAGTTACAATAGCAAACAGCCAAACATGTTGAAGAAACATGTTTAAAACATACCTGTTGCGCCATTGGAGTTTCAATTGCATCCTTCAAATTTGAAATTGGTTGGTATCAGTAAATACAGTGATGCAAGAGCAAAGTAGTATGAACCATAGCTACGGAATCTGTCCTAAGAACAATTCTTCTTCTACTTTAAGCGTTGACTTCGGGTTCAAAGTGGTGGTCCTCGTGATTTGGGCACTGCAGTTGCCTTACTAACTACTCGTGTTTGGGTGCTCTGTGGTGGAGACGGTGTTGTGTCAACGGGAACTGGGTGTCTATCTGCTGGGGTTGGGGTTAGAAGGGGTGTAGCTGGTTCTCTGTCCAACTGGGTAGGGGTACAATCTGCATGAGTGTGGGTTATGTGTGGTGGGGCTGATTCTTGGGCAAGTACAACCGTGGTTCTATCTGCATCGACAAGTAGCACGATCTTTTTCAAGACCGTGTTTTACTCCCACAGATCTGCCATCACTCCCTCCAATTGAAATGGCTGATAAACAAGAAAAGTAATTGAATGTACAGACATTGTAAGATAGACAGTGCAATGGATAGTAGGGAAGAAAACAGGGCATGAAATAATTCACATTTATGTTGTCTAAGCAAACAGAATAGCAGGACATAGTTTCACATATATGAAGGCTAATTAAACAGGATAGCATGACACAATTTCACATGTATGATGGCTAACTAAACAGGATAGAATGACATACTTCAAAATATGATTACTATGTAAACAGGATGACATGATATAACTATATGATGTGTCTATTAAAGTGGTTGACATGCCATAAATCACAAACATGTTGTCGATGGAAACATGATGGCATGATATAATTCACGGATAGAATGACATAATTTAAAATATGATGACTATGTAAACAGGATGAGATGATATAACTATATTATGTCTTTAGAAAATGGATTGGCATGCCATAATTCAGATACATGTTGTCTATGTAAACATCATGGCATGACATAATTCAAATATATGATTTATATACTAAGGAAGTGAGCAGAGGGCAATTGCATATATGATGTGTCAACTAAGGAGATGGCATTCAATATTGTGTATATGATGTAAAAAATTAAGCATTGCAATACAACATATGCATTATATGAGTAATATAACCCTGCCAAGTTTGAGCATACACCTCAGGGGGATAATAGGACTGGTCATCTGCCTCTGAATCCTCCTCTCAAGAGCTATCAGTAACCAGCAAGATATCTGCTTCAGCGAGTAGCATTGTCTGCTCTGAAGACCTTGTTTTCACTCCAGATTTCTCCATCACCAATTCAAATGGTTGATGCACAGGAAGAGCAATTGAATATACAAACATTGTCGACAAAAGCAATGAGAAATACAAAAAAAGGACGACATGATATAATTCACATATATGACGCTTTCCTAAACAACATGGCATTGCATAATTCACATACATAATGCCTTGCAACAAGATAACATTGCATAATTCACATATATAATGTCTTGCAACAAGATGGCATTGCATAATTCACATATATGGTAATTAGACACTAAACAGGTGGCATTCACACAAAGCATGTCTAAACTAAGCAAATGACATACCAATGCAAGATACCATACACACGATATGAGTAACATAACCCTGCCAAGTTAGGGCATGCACCTCGGGGAAATATGATGGTCATCTGTCTCGAATCCTCCTCCGAGGAGCTATCGGTAACCAACAAGACATGCGCTTCGTCAGATAGCATTGTCTGCTCTGAAGACCTTGTTTCCACTCCAGATTTTTCCATGACCGTGTCGAATGGCTGATGCACAGGAAGAGTAATTGAATGTACTAAAATTGTTGACAAATTTTACACATAATAAAAAAAATGATGGCATGATATAATTCACCTATAAGATGACTGGCTAACCAGGGTGGCATTGCAAAATTCACATATATGATGCCTGGCTAGACAAGATGGCATTGCATGATTCACATATACGATAAAGAAACAAAACAGATGGCATTGACACAAAGCGTGTCTAAACTAAGAAGATGACATCTTTAATGTATACAGTAAGCAATGCAAGGCACCATATGCATGATATTACCAACATCAGCATGCCAAGTTAGAGCGAAGACCTCATGGGGTAAATAGGAGTGGTCTTCTCCTTCGAATCCCCTCGAACAGTTATCTTCCTCTTGATTACGATCCGAAATGGGTGGAGGGGGCTGCCTTTGCGCCCACCACGGAACGACGTCTGCATGAAATTTTATTGCCATGCAAGGCTCGTCTCTTTTGCTCTACATGATCAGTTCCATTGTGTACAATAACTGGCATGCATAGGAATAAAACATAGTGAGATTATGTAAGGAGTGCATGCACAGATCCAGAGTGATGGTAGCAAACTGTGGATAGACCCAAAACCAATGATAGCATGCAGATAATAACTTTAGTTAAAAAATACAAATAATGGCTCCTTTAATGTTTGTTTGCACCCAACATGAAACTCATAGTAGACACCGGAGATTAACCAGATAGTAGACAGATAGTACTGATTGCTGCCCCAATATGTACCCCACAACCATTTAAAAACTCAAGTTTTAGCATTAGTTTGGACCTGACTCGGAGTCTAATAGGTGAACACGACGATAATGTAGCATGTCATCATATTAAGCGACGCATAACGTAAGCAGACACGGAAGAGTGCGACCTCTCTTGCGGATCCGTGTAGTCCTCAAGGTCATCTGCTCAGTTGATGATGGTAATGCAGTTGTCGTGGCTGCCGTCGGCGGGGAAGAAGATCTGAGGCGGCGAAAGACAGTCTGGAGAGCGGATCCCTGCTATGGTGAACCCTTCCGTCGTTGGTGCAGCTGAGCTGGGTGGAACACACGCCAGAGAGCAGGACAAACCACACAAGGTTTTCTTTGACACATATCTGTAATGAAGTAATTGAGTAAGGGCTTGTTTGAATTTGAGGATTCTAACAATGCAGGGATAGGAAATAGACAGGAATAGGATAGGAATGCACGTGCAAAACAGAGAATTTAAAAACACAGGATTTCTGCCAATCTGGGTGTTTGATTCACAATAATTGGAAGATCACAGGATGTAAAAAAGCATGGTGAGATTAAGTCAAACCACAATAAAATGTACGGTTATAATGCTATTATGCTACTATCTCTTAGTCTTGTGCTTGATGAATAGGAATATGAAAAGGAGGAGAAGTGGAAATTAGAATTCCTATAGTTTTTCTTTCAAGGAGACACTAAAGGAACAAATCCTATAGTTTTCCTTTGCTCCATTCCTTTGCACCAAATTCATGAAAAGTAGTACCATAGGAAACTTTCCAGTTCCTATGTTTTTCATTCATTTTTCCTTTCAAGCACTGGCGATTCTAGTAGGCAGGCTTGAGCAAGGAAAATCCTACACTAATTTTTTTTGTGCTACTTCTATTACTTTGGACCCAGACCACTACCATACTAGCTCAACTCCCAGGCCCATCGAAAAATGCACAGCTCAAACGCGCAGAGATAAATAATGATGGCGTTCAAGAGAGTACATCACGGATAGCTAAGTTGCCTGGTACCTCACTGCTTGTCATATAGTAGGATAAAATAATAGTATTTCCCGTTACTACGAGTGCTCAGTGGACAATATATATAACATGTAGAGTAAAAAAGAGATGCAACAAGTGTACAACCTCTTTGGCGAAGCCATGTCGATCTCAACGTGATTGGGTTGGCCGGTGAGGATGCTCCGGCTGACTTTGCTGTCGGAGGAGGGGAAGAAGATCTTAGGCGTCTGGAGATGGAGCCCGAGGTACTGCTCCACTGTGATGGAGGGTTTCGTCGTTGGAAAAGCTCCGGTGAGTTGTACGACGCCGAGGCTGAAGCAGGACAAGAGAGACAACGAACAACGTTAACCTGAGTGGAATTCTAATAGCATCTCCAATACATGACGTAAAATACATAACCACAAAGTGCTAGATGTAAAATACATCAGCCGCTCATCTCTGAACTTAACTGTCGAAACTGAACCTAACTGTCCAAACTGAATTTTGCTGTTGAAACTGAATTTTGCTGTCGAAACTAAACGCACTAGCAAGGTGAGGCTACACGTCAGTCGACTGACTTTTTCATCTCTGGTCAGTCAATTTTGCAGCTGTTGGATACGAAATCAAGGGCCTACGGTTCATCTTCAACCTCTACCCCCCTGAGCCGCCAGCCACCACCGGCCAAACAGCAGCCCCCCGCCTGCCGACGGTGGTCGCCGCCCGCCCAAAAAAACACCCCACCGTTGGTCCGCCGCCGCCCCGGCCATCCCTCTAGGCCCCCCGTGCCGAGCTTTTTCTCTGCGATCCCCACGCCACCGTCCCGCCACCGCCGGCGACCACCGCCCCCATCCTGAACCCTAAGATAGATAGTGGGGTACCTCTCCGGCAAGCCCCCCTCCCCACTGCGGCTGGTTCTTCCTTCACCCCGGCGATCCCACCCCTTGGAAATCGACTGACCCAAAAGTCGATTCAGTCGACTTAAGTGTAGCCAAATCGAAGCAGCATCGCAAGCAAGAGCAAGAGCAAGAGTAGCAGCGCGAGCAAGAGCAATAGCAAGAGCAGACCAGGCAGGGGACCGAGAGCAAGAGCAGAGCAGCAGCGCGAGCGAGAACTAAAGCAGCAGCAGCTCCTACTGATGTGGATGTTGCCGCCGAGGGAGCGACGCCGTGGAGGAAGTGGCCGGCGACGCCACCGTGGATGGAGCCGCGCCGTGTCGGCTCAGGACCGAGCGCCGGCAGCACCATGAGATCGAATCAAGAAGAAAATGCGGCGATTAGTGTACAACCTCTTTGGTGGCGCCGATTAGGCCGCAGCTTCATCCGAGGAAACGGTGATGATGATGCTCTTCTGGTGGTGCAAGTGAAGACGGCGGTGTGGGAATGGAGGTGGCGCGAAAGACGAGGGGAACATCAGGGCAGCTCCTTGGAGGTGGAGGACGGGGTGGCTGAACCGGCGGGACGATGAGATCGATGACGGATCCTCATCCGGTACGGTGGATGAGGGATGTCGAGGTGTTGCTGTGGACGACGTCGTCGGGGAAGAAGCTCCGGCTGGGTGGCGGACGGAGCAGGGTGTGGGGTTTCGTCGCGGTTTTCGCGGCCTCGGTGTCTGAATGGGTGGGCGGATGGGATGGCGGTGGGGAACCATGGCTTAGAGACGCGCTTGTCCGAAATGTGGGGTAAGTTATGAAAGTACCCCCACCGATTTGAGGCGGTTCTTTCGGTTCAGGGGTACCACGGGCATTTCGCGTGTCGGGATTTCACAGGAGGTGGGATTTTTCGCGCGCGTTGTAATTTCGGAATAGCAAGGCGCGGGTTGAGATGGAGGGAGTTTTCGGAGCACAACGAGACAAAGATATATCTTAAATATTTCGGGCTAACAAGGCGCGAGTTGAAGAGGCGGGAGTTTTGCAGCACGATAGACAGAGACGCTAGCTTCAATTTTCGGCATAACAAGGCGCGACTTGAAATTTCGGAAGAACAAGCTTAACGTGTACCCAAAAAATACAATTTGCACCTCAACACACACAACACACACACAAACACCATTTAGACTAGAGTAAGGTACACGTGCATTGCACGCATGAGATTTGGCAACCAAATTATGAATAAATACCACATTATAGCATGCAAGCTTTGAGTCATATATGCATGATGTAGATGTTCGTTTAATTCTTATAGTTCATTTCATTCAAAATCATCTAGTTTTTATAAGAAAGCTAATCTATTTTAAGATTCATGGAATTGTGCGTTGTAAGACATAAAGTAAAAACAAATAATGGCAAATCATGTAGAAAAACATTTGGGCAATTATGATATGGAAGATTCTAGAACAAATAAGAAGTGCTTGTGTTTTGATGTTTGTGCATTATGCTTAAGTTCAACCATGGAGTCTTCTAGATTATACATGTGGCGAAATCTGGTGGAATCTAGATGATATCCAACGGCCAATAGTGCTCGAATTTGCCATCTTTGGACCTTCGGATTCGCCTCATCCAACGACCATCTTTCAAAGTTAAAGTTACCCACTCACAATATAAAAAAAGATATAATATATAATATATATAGGGGTATAGATATAGATATGTGATGCGAAAGGCGCCCATCATCTCCAATTACATGCACGGATGCGACATGGGCAAATGATGTCTGCCATCGGTATCTCAAATTCAAATCAGTCTGACCTTGTTCAATGTGTATACATTACAACATGCTCTTTTCCAAAGCACACCGCGCAGATCTCCGTTATATTCATGCATGCATGGGTTTCAAACATCAGGATCTCTTATTCAAATATTTGAATTCAACTTTACATTGATTATGACCTCACCTATTCTTTTACACCCACAGTAGTCTTCTCTTTATAATTGTACCACTAACTTTTCTCGTGCATGCATGCACACACACTACCAATCGGCATTATCTATCATGACGCATGCAATTTTTTCTTCAGGTCGGTCTCCCATGAAGGCACACACCCACACACATCCCCTCTCCCTCATACGGGCATTCTTTATCTCTCACGCGTGCATGCGCAACGATCGATGTTCCTCTATGTATGTGTGTATATAGCTAGGTCTTTCATAGTTTTCCACACAAACCGATCAATTGATATATCCAGTGAGGTCTCACCCTCTTTCCCATGTCCACATCGATCAATCTATACCTCTCCCACGTCCACGTCGATCAATCTGTACCTCTCTATATAGGATTAACATAAATAGCTAATACACCCACATTAATTATATATCCAATGTCCCCCTCTCATCATCCATGCCTTCCGCTTCATCTCTCAGATTCGTGCACAATGGCGAAGACAGGGGCGGTAAGGGCGGCGTGCCCCCCCCCCCCTAACATCACTATATATCGAGGCTAATAAGAATGTGGTCATTAGACAATTGCTGTTAAAAAAGGTTTAATTTCATGAATTGAACCTCCTCGTAAAGAATTAGCAATGCTTGGCCCCCTAGCTCATTTATTTTCATGGCTCCGCCACCGCGTGCAACAGCGCATGTGTTCGCCCCCTCTCTCTAAATATCGATCTCGCACTTGTGCATTCCTTCATAGTCTCCCTCCACTCGGCCCCTCGCACCATCTTCTAGCCCCCCACCGGATTGTGCCACATGTACAATCTAGCAGACTCCATGGTTGAACTTAAGCATAATGCACAAACCTCAAAACAACAGTGGTTCTCTTTTGTTCTAGAATCTTCCATATCATAATGCCCAAACTTTTTTTCTAGTTGAATTGCCAATATTTGTTTTTTACTTTCTGCTTTACAACGCACAATTCCATGAATCATAAAATAGATTAAGGGCTTCTTTGATTCAAAGGATTCTCAAAGGAATTTTGGAGGATTCTAATCATTAGGAATTTTTCCTATCTTGGTTGTTTGATTCGTAGGATTGTAAACCATAGGAATTTTTCCATATGATTAATTTGCACTATATTTCATAGGAAACATCCCATCCACTCAAACCTCTTTGAAAGAATTCTGCGTTTTTTCTATGCACAATCAAACACTCGTACAATCCTGTAGTATTCAATACGACATTCCACTATAATCCCATGTTTTTCCTATTCACGCGTTCTTAGCTTTTTTATAAAAACTAATTTGATTTTGAATGAGATGAACCATAAGAATTAAACGAAGGGCTACATCACGCATATATGACTAAGAGATTACATGCTATAGTGTGGTATTTATTCATAATTTGGTTGCAAAATCTGATGCGTGCAATGCACATGTAAATTACTAGTACTTCGAGTATGTGCAAAACACGTAATTAGAATACCAATGGCACGCTACACAGTGTCTCTCTGACAATTCATGAAGCCACGTGGCACATGTGGAGGCGTTGTCGCGACCTCCTTGCGTGGATTGATCGTAGTGACGTGCTACTAGTTCTAGAAGAATGTACTTGTCCTCCCTGAGCCATATTGGCGGTACATGCACGAAGCGAAGATGTGCACGCACGCCACGCACACACTCATTCCCTCGCACGCACATGCGGGTACACGGGAGGACGCAATTTTGTACCAAGATCCACCCCATGTGATAATTTGACGCGTGTAAAGTTGTTCACTTCATTGATGGTCAATTAATACAGCGCATGCAAATTGAGTGGATGTGAGGGCGGAAGAAAGACATTATTACTCCACTGCGCGCATGCAAGTAGTTAAATCGTGGGTTGCTAGTAGTACTTCCATTGGTCTCCTTCGTATTTTGTGCCAATTTTGACAAGAACATAATATTTACGCATTTGAGCAGTGTAGTCTACTTGAAATTTATGTTCCACTAAACTCATCGGGAGCCGTTTCGGGCCTTGAAACCAAAACCATCAATTAATCTTTACCTTGTTCCCATCACATTCGAAAGCCTGCTCACACCTACTAGTACTACGTACCAAACCTGAACGTGTTCCCACTATGCAGGTATTAGTACTACTAGTGCTAGTACTTAGGTTATAAAAAGGGGAACTACCTAACTGAAAATTACTCTACCTTTCCTCCTCATAAGTGATTCTTCTTCGTCCGTCGTTGCCATGGCCGGTGAGCAGAGCTCTAGGTCGAGAACTACTCGTAACAAGGGAGCGGCTACCAAGGCTGCGGAAAAAAAGAGAGGGCTCGCCGCCACGCAGAGACCTCGAAAGATCTCTCACGGGCAGGCGATGGCTCCCAGGAGCGCCCTAGCCGCAGAGGCGAACATGCCGAGCCGGCGGAGCTGGAGTCATTATCCCTTGACGGCATGCCCGATCAGCTCAATAAGCACCTCAATAAGCAGAAGGAGTTCATCCAAGGCTTGACGGAGTTGCTGAAGGAGAGCCTCGATGACATGCCCGCTGAGCTCAATCAGCAGGGGGAGTTGACCGCCGGCTTGGTGATGCTGCTAAAGAAGAGCATTGCCTCGGAGAAGAAGGCGACCGGCGAAATCCTGCGACTTCAGGAGGACAAGGCGAAGCTCTGCCACGAGATCGACCTGTTGAAGGAGAAGAACGCCGGCTGGAAGAAGCTGCATGAGAATAGTAGTTCCTCGATGAAGATGCTGCAGGCCCTCGTCATGGAATGAAGGAGGAGTTGGCGGCTCCGATCGAGCACCCGCCTCTGTCAAGGTACGTAATGCGGCCGTGGAGCAGATGATGAAGGCTCGCACGAGAAATCCGCGCCATGGACAGAATGAAGAAGATGGCGGAGGAGACACGCAAGGAGATGGAGGTCGTGGAGGCGATGAAGAAGCAGATTACGACGCATGCTAATTAGATCATTTGGGGTGATAATCTTCCTTCTTCTTTTGCTGCTGTGTTTCATCTTTTGCTTGGTGTTTCACAAGACGTGTCACGTTCTCGTGAGGCATGAATAGAACAATGGTTTTTGTTTTTGAGGAATGAGTAGAACAATGCTAACAATGAGATGACTAGCAAATTAGATCATTTTTATCGCCATATGGCCTTTGGGCTGCCGAGCCAGTGCTCCTCCGTCGCAGTACTACTCCAAAGTGGAAAACTTGAGTATACCGCACGGTTCTTTGCTCCTCCTCGATCGGTCGTCGGCGCATTTATACGAGCAGTCAAATCACAAGGCCCGCCTTCCAGCAGTAATGAGCCGTCAAATCACAAAGGCCTCGCCTCGTGAAACCGACCAAGCTAGACTGCCCCGCCTCTAGCCTTTTAAAAATGTATACTTTTGTACAGCAAGAGAATCGATGGATTGCGCCATGGAGCAAAACTTGAAATTAAAAAAAGGTGGTACATATAGAGAGCGCTGTCGCCAAATTATGCATATAGTACTATTAAAAGGCTAGTCACAATAATGGTATCCAGACAACCCACCCTCAAATAAAACTAAGCACCTCGAATTCTTTGACAAAACTAAGCACCTGAAATTCTTTGACAACTAAACTGCTGGCTATATGATGTTGGCATATATATATATTGTATATATAATGTGAATAAATGAGTGGTAGTACTATACCAACTAAAAGATGAAATGTAAGAAATACTAGTATGTACTTCATCAAGAGTTAAAGTAACAAGAAGAAACATAACATAGTTCTCATTGGGGCTTAGCGCAACACACCCTCAAATTAAATTAAGCACACCTGAAATTAAACTTTGCAAAAATTCCGGTAGACACTGCATTAGAACCACCATCAGCAACGACACTGCCACCTTAGTCGGAGTCCTCGTCCACGTCCTCGACTTCGTCCTTGTCCCTCTTCCTCTTGGCCGATACTTCTTTGCTTGAACCGCCAACTTGGCTGTTGCTCTTCATCCAACCCTTGTAGATATTGAAACAAAGGTAGCCATCCTTTGCAGCGTACTAGATGTGGTCTATATCTAGTACATTCCGCTGCCATGCATGACAATGAAACGTGTATGGAGGTTTCTCCAGTTTACTGTACAAAGGATGAACCATGGCTCCTGCCAGGGTCAGCATTGAAGGCTGACGAGAGGACACCAGCCAATTCTTTTGGAGGTCGAAGGTGTTGCCTACAACGAGGCCTATCCGACGCAGGACTTCTTTGTCGTTACCAAAGTCTACAGTAACGAATTTGACTAGGTTGCTCTCGAGGAAGTCCTTAAAATCCTGGCACTCAACATCGGCATGGCATATGTGGTAGACCAAGCATAAGTCATGCACGCAAACCTGGATCACGGCGGGCTTCTTCCTCTCTTCGTCCTTTAGATCCTTCTCTCGTCCCACGATTGTGGTGTACTCAACATCTAGCCCGCCACCCACTCATCATGTGAGTCTTGAACATGCGCCCAAGCGAGAAAGGCATCCTTTCACCGTCATGAAGAACGGGTGTAGATGACGTCGAACTCATCGCCGGTGATGGTTCTAACCTTGTACTCACCGCTGATCGGGAGATTTGGGACGCCATGGATTTGGGAGGAGGGTTAGGATTAGTGGAACTGTCGTAATGTGAATGGACGGGACGACTAGGAGCGAACTGCCGTAGTATTAAAGGACGTGCGGGGACGAGTAGGAGCGAACTACCAGCGTGCAAATGGCAGGGTAGTGGCTTTCCATTCGCCCATGATACGGGCTTCCGAGAGCCCTTGGATCGGAGATCGAACGGTTGCATGGCGTGATTCTAGACCAATGGGTGAATATCCTATCCTCGGGGTTATTCGCAAATTTTCAGCAACTTAGCATGCGCACCGCTTGATCTCAGATCCAAGAGCTGCCAAGAGCCGTATCATGGTCGCGCCTACCACGACCGTCGCGTCGCTTTCAGGCTGTCGCGCCTTAGAGATTTAACACGGTGCGTTAGGCTATCCGATGTTGGCATGTCATACATAGTCATCACTTAGTCACTCATACTACAACAAGGTTGGCTATAAGGTTGGCTATAAGTGTATTTTTTTACTCCTCTCTATCTCTTTTTCAGTACTCCCTCCGTCCCATAATATAAGAACGTTTTGACACTAGTGTAGTGCCAAAACGTTCTTATATTATGGGACACAGGAGTACTAGTATTTATTGCATTTGCCAAGGAGTGACCTCTTCCAATGAAATGGTGTTGCTAAGTTTGCTTCATTTAATTAGCTATAGACTCGGGCTGGTTGTAATGGGAAGTATCATATACTAATATCATGCATATGATACTAGTGTATGACACCTCATCAAGTACTACCTCCGTAATGCATATACATATGATACTAGTATATGATACTATGCATTAGGGAGGTAGTACTTGATATAATTAGCTCTAGACTCAGGCTGGTTGTAATGGGAAGTATCATATACTAATATCATACATATGATACTAGTGTACTACCTCCCTAATGCATAGTATCATATACTAGTATCATGTAGTACTTTATTTATTACCATGCATGACACATAGTAGTATAGCATTTATTATGATATAGTATCATGATATGATACTCAACCCTCTTTTTCTTCATTTAATTTTATGACACCTCATCAAAGTTGCCTAGTTGACATGCATGATACTAGCTATGATACTACCATTACAACTAGCCTCAAAATTGTCTTTTCACCTAGGTACACGCGCTTAGCACCGTTTCTTCCTTGGGTCACCAAACTAGTCTCTCTCTTCTTGATTAACTTGCCACATCAGACTTTATGCCTATGTGGCAAGCTTAAGCACCTGTAGGAGCAAGTAAGTACAATAGTGCGCTTTACATGGCATTTTTGCATATGTGGAGGAAAGAGAGGCAAGGAAAAAGTGGAAAAGTGGGCTCTCATGCAAGAGCCAGCCTCTACTACTACATGGTGGAGCATTGCGAGAGGCACCTGTATGGAGGTGGTCAGGAATCGGGAGACTCACGCCGGTCGAAGCGCCAGCAGATTAAAATGATAATGGCAAGTCAAATCACGGGCCCCACCTGTCCAAAGCGGAAGAATCATTGTCAAATCACACAGCCCTCACGTTTGCAGCAGCCTACTCCCTCGTCTTCTCGTGTCTTTGTCGAACCGACTAGGCGAAACTGTCCCGCCGCCTACCGGGCAGGAAAAGCCCCGCCCTCGACTTTTAAATAGTATACAGTATACTAATTTTGTATCCATGGACTGCGCCCGCGCCATGGAGCAAAGCGCCTAGAAAACGGCGGTACACATGTACAGAGTATACAAGACGCGCGCGCGTTCGCGTCGCACCCAGACGGTCGGTCGGTCGGTCCACGCTGCTCTCCGAATGGAATGCGCGTCATATTGCGTTCGCACACACATGTGGGACGGCAATTGAGAACCGACCATAGGCACTCTCCCCGGCCCCGCAAGTCGGGTGACTTAATAGAAGAGGGAGACGAGCGATAGTACTAGAGAAGTGTTGTACTACGTTGGTGCTTGGACGATCCCTGCAAGACACGGAAGATCAGTTCGTCCATGCATGTGACCAGACTCCAGCAGACACGCCTGGATTGGCTATCATCTACATATCGTGCAGGCTGTGTTGTACATGGCTGTAGTTGTGGTGAGAAATCTAAAAAAAGGTTTCTTGTCATCTCGCAAAATTATGTGTCATGTGCTTCGGATCACTGCGAGGGTTAAACGGTGACAACTGAGTTGGGCTAGTCATTGGGGGCACATGCACGAACAGTGACTACTCGGCTGCCATCTTGGTCCAGCCGGCTATGTTAATTAGGACATCTATCGACGGACCCCTTTTCTACGAGTTTATCTTTAATTTGAGCTTTGTTCCTCGTCTAGTTTGTCCGTCGGGATTCATGTTGTCTCCTTTGGGCAGTGAGGTTATGATTTCTTGTCATGTGGCATTTTTTCGTGTTATATGTTATAATCCGGAGCTTCAGATCAAAATGACGACAACTGCGCCTCCGGGCCACGTGCATGAAGACTTCTCGACAGTCATTGACGAGGTCAAGCGGCTCCGTAGACAAAGAAAACTAAGTACTACTCCACTATATAGGCAGGAGCCTCCGCGCTTGCTTGCTAGTGTTGCTCTCTTCACACCGTCTCGGCCTCTCCAGATCTAAACACGACAGCGGTGGCCACACACACTCTCTCTCTCTCTCTCTCTCTCTCTCTCTCTCTCTCTCTCTCTCTCTCTCTCTCTCACCGCTGGTCACAGATCCGCCGGATCCTCTCCGCCGGGAAGGTGAGAAGGTGCAACGTTCACGCGGTCGCCCTCGGCGACGGCTCTTACCACTTTTGGGCGCGCCCCGATCAGCCTGCCTTGCCGTTCTCTCCCAAGCACCGCTAGCGAGGGAGGGCCTCCGACCTCTTCTTCCTCGCTGCCGTAGTGTGGGCAGATCCGGCCTCCCGCCGCCCACCTAGCGACATCTCGGCGACCATCAGGTATAACTTCCTTCGAAACTGGCCTTGCTCTACTTCCCGAGCTCCTGACGTCGCTGCATTTGTAAATTTTACTATTTCTCAGACCCCCTCGTAGATTGGATCGATCGGCTGTTCGAAAACCACCTAATTTTTTTACGTTTAAGAGGTAAAACTAGTTCATGCACTCGAATCTAGTACTACTTGGTTCAAACAAGGAAGAAAGGGGTTAAGGGGTGGGGGTGGGGAGGATTTGTTACTGAATCTAGGACTTGGTCGAAAGAGGAAATAATGGGGCGAAAAGTAGCAGAGACCGGCTATCCAACTGGTCTCTAGGTCTAATAGGAAATAAAGGGAAACACAAGACAAACTCAATATAAACCCGATCTATTGGTTGAAAAAGGAAAGAAAGTGGGGACTGGGGACAAGTCATGAGTAAGTCCAACACTAGATTTGCTAGCCTCACACAAGATAAGGTGGCTATACCGAACAAAAATGGGACCAACCCAGATATCCTGCTCGATGTTTGTTGCCCCGAGCCACTCTTATGTAATGCCTTTGGTAAAATGTAGCAATCGACCGTTAAAAGTAAGGACACGTTAAACCAATGTTGTTTTCAATGTAATGCCTCCAGTAATATGAATCAATGGCACTTCTCTACATGTCCTGCTAAAATTTCCCATTAAGATAAGTTGGTTCTTTTCGTTAGAAATGCAACTGTCCTGGTCCGCCTACAATCTCGTGCCCAAAGTAATGTCTTATTTAACGGTTGTCATAGTTAATCCTGATGCCCATACTAATATCTAGCAATGCCACTACTTTAGAAATTGCTACTGTCCTTGTAGGATTGCCATTCAGATAAGGAACATGCTTCTTTTCATTTGATGCATGTTTCATCACTTGTTACTTGTTAGTCACCCTCCTTTCCACATTTTTTGTGCAAACAGAGATATACATTTCACGCTCGATCTTAGTTGAACTTCACAAATGATATCCAAATTATAGTTGAGCATTCCAGGAGCTTCACAACCAACCTTGATGTTGCTCAATTTTATTGCAACTAATGAAGAAGAAGCTCTGTGGGTTTCGTTTTCTGATGGAAATGGAACCGGGGCTGGAGCCCTTTTCTTAAAAAAATTGAAGAAGAAGCTGCTAGCTCACGGGACATTGCTTCATTTTAGGTGAACTGCACCAAAAGGTCCCATGAATTGAATCATCCATGTTGGTGTTGAAAGAGCCAGCTTCAAAGATCCCGCCTAAGCACCCCGGCCTCCATCCTTGCGACGCACGGTACACCTCGTTTGCCACCTGCTCGACCCTAGTGTCACTGATAAAATGAAGTAATAATACAGTTAAAATAGAGCGAGTGTCATCTCTATCATTTCATTTCCAATGTAGATAAAGAAAGTGCTTCTCTTTGTTAAAGTATGTTTCATCAACTAGTCCCATTGTTAATGTTTAAGCGTTTACGCAAACCGGGTGCTTAATTTTAGTTGATATGTACAAAAATAGAGATTTGAATGTCTCAAGGCGCCTCCTTGTACTCTTGATGTACACCGATGTTCATCACCGCGGAAGGTGTATCTGGGAGACTTGGGACGATGTCCAATATGAGGCGCACGTATGAGGCGTCACGCAGGCCCATCTCACCCTCGCACATGGCATACTATGATACTATCGCAATATTTTCTTCTATTTATTTTGTGTGTTTCATCAACTAGTGCCACTATAATGTAATCACGCTTTTTCATTATCTGTGCAAACAGGGTTATTCAGCTGCATTTTGGTGGAACTGCACAAATGTCGTGAGGGAACCGCATATATGCAGAGTGCGAGGTGTGCCAAGTAAAATTACCGACACCAACCATGCTGCATGCACGCATTGGCATCCACCACAACCAGTGGGATGTGTGGCGCTCTCTGTGGACGGATCTTTCTCGGCAGCAAATCCTCTAAACAAATACTAGTAGCTTATATTGGCAGTTTTCTAGGGAGTACTCTTTTCTGAAAGAAGCACCAAACTATTTTTATTTATTTGTACACTGTGTCACAACTTTGACCCAAAGGTCTAGAGCTATTTTAGGGTGATTGGCGTAGTACTCGGAGACTGATTGTAAGCATGATTTTCATTAGCTGTCACACCGATTGTAAGCATGAGCAGGTGGAAGATTAGGTTAGTGCGAAGCTTACCTTAAACCTACCGCCACCGTTGAAACGAGGCGAGCATCGAGGGAACCGTGGAGAACGTCGGGGAAGCGACGTCTCGCCATCCGGCCTCCTCTTGCGGTGGGAGAACGAATACTCTTGTGGCTCCGGCTGGCTCTGCACCCTCACGAACAGCACACCATACTCGATCGATTCGTTATCCTCTGGGTGCTCGACCTTCGACCTGTATGGCCACCACCTCCACCTGACTGTCGCCTTGGGCGAATCTGTCTGCTCCATCGCCCATAGAAGATACTCGATGAACTCGGAGGACTGCGGCGTGACTACCGCCGAGGAGTACATGTACATCGCTGCCGTCTCGCTCTTTTTCATAAATTGCCACATGGCCCGCACCGTCCTTGAAATCTCCCACTCATTGTCAAACCAACTAAGGATCTCCTTCAACCTGGCTAACTTTGCTTGGTCGCCACCGGCGATCTGCCTGATTCGTAGCTGCATCCTCTCCATAGATGTCATTCTGAGTGGTCTGGTGCTAGCTTTGGAAGATGGGAGGAGAGACGATGGTCTTGCAAAAGAGAAGAGGGAGAGGAGAGGAGGTGGTTTTGGAATGGAGATGATGGAGAGGAGAGGAGGTGGTTTTGCAATGGAGAGAAGATCAGAAGAGGGAGAGGCGAGACGATGGTTTTGGAATGGAGATGATGGAGAGGAGAGGAGGTGGTTTTGGAATGGAGATGATGGAGAGGAGAGGAGGTGGTTTTGCAATGGAGAAGATCAGAAGAGGGAGAGGCGAGACGGTGGTTTTGGAGTGGAGATGATGGAGATGAGAGGAGGTGGTTTTGCAATGGAGAAGAGGGAGAGGAGCGTGCGGCAGCGATTTAGGATTGGGCGAGAGGGCCGCGCGCGCTGTGACTAGATCAAAATCAAAATCAATTTATCCTTCAATTAAGAAAGCGACCCCACATTAACTAGTCTCCCTTTTATTCCGGGTCATAATTGATCATGATTTTCGCACATAAAATATATGTTATACGTTGCAAAAATAATATAATTTGAAAGTACATTCAGATACGAAGCAAACGATACAATTTTTGGTGACATGCATTCACATTTTGCTTGTCACATACAGTACGTGGTCAAACTTTGACCCAAAATACGCAAAACAACAAAAAAATACTTCCAAGACCAGCGCCGCTCTTCCACTCTTCTCCTGTTCCAATCTAAATCCACCGCCGCTCCTCTCCTGTTCCAAACTAAATCCAGCGCTGCTCCTCTCCTCTTCCATTTCAAACCACCGCCCTCCTCCTGCTCGGTCCAAAACCAGTGTCGCTCCTCTCCCGTTCTAATCCAAAACCAGCGCCCTCCTCTCCTCTTCCATTCAAAACCACCGCTTGGCATGAAGGTGCTGTGGAGAAGTAGATCGATGGAGGAGTACAACCGATACGTGAGGATTGCAGACGGCGACCCTGTGAAGCTAGCTAGGATGTTGGAGATACAGTCTTGGTTTGACAACAAGGACCAACTAGCGGCGACAGCGACATCCATGGCCAAATATATGCAACAGAGCGAAAAGGCGGCGATACTCCCGGAGGGAGTCGCGCCGGAGTACATAGAGCTGCTCCTCTGGGCCATGGAGCAAACAGATTCACCGAATCCGATCGTGAGGGAGCGGTGGTGGGAGTATCGATCCCAGATGGAGCATCCACCAGAGATTGAAGGATCGAGCATCTACAGGGTGCCGTTTGTGAGGGTGTCCTACCAGAGCAAGCCGGTGGAGTCTTCGTCGATCGAACCCAACAGCAAGAGGAGAAAAGCAGTTGGCTCGACGGCGCTTCCCCGCCATCGTCTCCCTCGCCGTTCACATCGTCTCACGGGGCGGCTGTCTGCCGCCGAGGAATAGGAGGGGACTGCCCGCAGCCCAATAGTCGGGCAGGTTGTGAATTGTCAGGAGGAGCTTAGGGTTGTCAGTATTTGCAGGTTGTGAATTGTGTTTTGTGTTGTGTATTTTGAGAGTACTTTCAGATATGAATGTCTTTTGAATTTCAGATTTGCAATATTGAGCATATGAAGAATTTTATGAATTCTAGAGATCTATTTTTAGCACTTCAAAAAATGTAGTTTCATAGGAGTATAAAAGTGCAGACGAGAAGAAACTGCAAGTTTCAGTTTCAGATAAGAAACTGCAAGTTCAGTTTCAGATAAGAAACTGCAACTTTCAGAGGCAGAGCATTTATATTAACACGGCCTTTTCAAACAGGGTTAACATCATGTTGGAAGTTTTATTCGTGGTCGAAAACGGAACTACCAGCCAGTTAACATCATGCTGATAAACATTCATGCATAGCACATATTCATATGATGCACAGTCAAAATGCCCACACAATGTTGAGTGTGCGAAACACAGAGAAAACGAGGGACGGAGTTTTGGCAAGTGTCGGACGTGGTTTTGGGCTGCCCCGTCTAGGCTTTCATTTTTAACATGCGCAGCCCACGACCTCGGATGAGAGGGCCTGTTTGTATTTTCTTAGGGCGGTCATGTATCGACCGGCCTATGGACCTCCCATCCGAGGTTTAATTTTTGGCAGCCCAATTTATGTATTTTTTTTTGAAGAAAACGGAGCAGTCTGTTCTATTTTTCTATATAAGAATAGGAACGCCAGGTACAACTTATGTTTCCCTTTTAACTATATTATATATATTTAAATTATTTTATATGTTATTATATATTATTTTTATTGTCATCATATATTTAACAGATACTTACATATGTAAGAAAACAACAACCCACATCTTATTAATTATAAAAATAATTTCTTAACAAATAAAATCCTGGATTGTTTTGGCACGAAAATCCTAGTGATTGTGTACAAAAGCTTGGTAAGATTTAAGGACGAATGTAATAATATCACTTATTATGTAAATATATTTATAACAAAATGCTCAGCCCTTTTTTATTTTTTGATAACATTGCTGGCCCAACCCAACATTATAATTAGAATCAGCCCAGCAAAATCGTGTATCTAGATAAAGTGCAAATGGCCTGTAATTTTTTAGGAAATAAAATAAATGGGCCGCATGAATGCTACATTAATTGTTCACCCAGCCCAGCTAATGGCTGTAATTCAAAAAAAAGATCAAATTGACTGTAAATTCTACCGCGCAAAAAAAGACTGTAAATTCTGAAAAAAATGGGTTGAATACGTGCCACATTTTTGGAGGTTGAAATGTGGGCCAATAGGTCGAAGCCAATCCAAGTCGTTGTAAATTTAGTCAACAAATGATTCTGACATGTTAGCCGTTGGATTTACATCCAACGGCCGGCATCCATCTTCAATCTCTCGTCTTCTTCCTCCATCTCCGCCGGGACCACCTCCCGCCTCTTGCTGCTAGCAGCTCTGCTTAGCACGCTTCGCTATGAAGCGCTACTCCATCGTTGGCCAGGCCATCCCTCCAACCCTCCACACCTCATGTTCTTCTCCACTGACTGCCGAACCACACCGCACTAGAACCAGTTAACCTCAGACACCTCTCCGTCATGACTCTACTCGCGTCTTCCCACCTCCGGCTCGTTGTTGTCCGGGGCCTCGCCGTCGTCCACCACCTTGGATGCGCTCGGCGCGGCGTGGTCAACATGGTCAACGAACGACACCATCGGAAGTAGGCTGTGCGTGGAGAGGCTGACAGCTGGGTCCACGGCCGCACACAAGGAAATGCCTCCTTATTACGCGCAAAATAATGATTCCTCCACCTGACATCTGGGACCCACCGGAAGGGCCTCTGTATTTCACGAAAAAAACGTGCCCCCCGCTGACTTGTCGGACCCACCAGCTATCTTCGCACGCAAGTGCCTCCTTATTACGCACAAAAAAATGAATACTCCCCCTGCCAGTTGGAACCCAGCATACTGGGAGGCTGACTTGTGGGCCTACCAAGTTGACGGGGACGGAGGGCTTTGTCAACTTAGTCAATATGAACGATTCTAGCTCCTGTTACCGTACGATGTTCATCCAACGGTTGTAGTGCTTCTTCAACCTCTGGTCTTCTTGCTCCAGCCGCCCAAACCAGCGCCGGTCGTGCTGCTGCGTTCCTGCCTCCGTGGTCGGGTTGTGATGCCATGGAGGCCTCACCGCCCCTACTATCCCACCGCTGGCCGTGCCATCCTCTACTCACCCACACCCCGTGTTAATCACGGCGACAAAGAGCCTCACACCGCAGCTGAACCAGTGAACCTCGACTCCTCTTGGCGTGGGCATCCATCGCGCCTTCCCGGCCCGAAGTCGCCCCTTGCTAGGCCTCGCCGCCGCCCACCGCTGTGGTGCTCTCGGCGCGTGTGGTCAACGTGGTCAAGGAACGACTTCCATCGGACGTGGATCTGACGTGGAGAGGCTGACCCGCTGGGTCCACGGCCGCAGCAAGGAAGTGCCTCCTTATTACGCTGAAAATAATGATTCCTCCATCCGACGGCGGGGACCCACCGAAGGGCCACCGATTTCGCGAAAAAAGTTTCGATCGCTGGGACCCACCAGCTACATCTTCGCACGCAAGGAAGTGCGTTCGGCAACAAAATGATTCGCCCGACCGCCGGGACCCACCAGCTACATCTTCGCACGCAAGGAAGTGCATCCGGCAAAAAACGATTCGCCTCGATCGCTGGGACCCACCAGCTACATCGTCCGACGCAAGGAAGTGCTCGATACCGGGACCCACCTGGTCGAAGCGTATGTAGCGTTGTCATTCTGGTCGCGAATGTGTACGTACATATATACTGGTGGATGTAGAGGCACGCACGTGTCGTAGTAGAGGCGCGCACGTAGCATGTACACGCACGCACAGCGGCGAGGGTGCAAGAAAGAAAATACGCCACGCACGTACATACGGGCAGGGTCTCTAACGCCTAACGCGCATACGCACATGGCTGGGTCGAACGGAGAAACAGCGCCGCTGCCGTGTTCATGGGGATCCAACCGCTGGGTCGAAACGGAATGCGTGGTCGTGTTCATCGGGAGGGCTTGGACGGAACAGGCGATGGAAACGAGGCCTGGCGTACCGCACAATGGAGGAAACGGCCTTGTGTTCGACTGGCCACATTCGAAACGGGGTCCTGTTTATCGGGAGGGGCCTGGCGTACCGCAAGATGGAGGAAACGAACCTCATACGGTCGAAACGGGGGTCCTGTTGATCGGGAGGGGTGTGGCATACCGCAAAACGGAGGAAACGGACCTCCTACGCTTGAAACGGGGGTCGCGTAGATCGGGAGGGGTGTGGCGTACCGCCAAACGGACGAAACGGACTTGTGTTGGAGCGCAACGGCCGAAACGGGGGGAAGGGTGTGGCATACCGCAAAACGGGACTCCACGGGATACCGCTCATCTCCACCGTCGACCTCCTCCAGCCTCCACGGGCTCCTGCTCATCCAGCCTCCACCGCACGCTACTCCACCGCCATCGCTCAACCACCCTCCACACGGGCACCCTCCATCGTCACTGCTCATCCAGCCCTCCACACCACGGGTCCTGCTCAACCACCCTCCACCGCCACCCTCCACCGCTTCACTGCTCATCCAGCCCTCCACACCACGGGTTCATGTTCATCCAACCCCCCGCAACGCCACTACCAGCAGAGCTAAGGAATCGCTCCATCGGGTTCGATTAACAGCCATCGATCAATCACTTGGGTTCAAGAACGCCAGAGTTCGCAAAGGCAATCGCCGGGTTGATTAGAGCCCAACGCCGCCGGCTTGATTAGAGCCAACGTCTCGATCCTTTTGGTCATTCGATGACAAAGGGGGAGAAATTTGAGGTAATCTTCAAACGGGTCTATAATATGGGCGTTTTTTTTTGCTAAGTTACAACTCTCGTTCTTCTGAAACTTTTATTGGATCGAGTTGTAATCTTAAACCCGATGGTGCTCTGATACTTTTGATGTGTTCCTCTACATGCTTATTCCTCATTATATGTTAATACACGCATGCTGAATTACATTAGTCACCATATTTCATCATGCATTTCAAATTCTTCATATTATATGTCAAATGCGTGTATGAATTACAAGATATAGGGGGAGATCTCCATGATTCAACTCTTCAAGTGTGCATTGCCTCAAAAGCAAATTCCTCACTCTGCACATCTTCAGGGGGAGTACTTCTATATCGTGCAATCAAATTCCTCAATATCAGTATTTACACTTCATATGTTTATCCCCGTTGAAAACTTAACCTATATTGTCATCAATCACCAAAAAGGGGGAGATTGTAAGTGCATCTAGTGCCCCTTAGTGATTTTGGTGTATTGAAGACTTATAGGTTAAGGGACTAATGTGTTTATGAGTGTACACAGGTCTATAAGTCTATGAGGAGTTTGATATTTACAGAGAAAGTCGACCCCTAAAATGAAGTTCTTCGACTGAAGACTTTGGTATTCTGAAGACTTTCTGAAGACTTTGAAAGTGAAGAAATTGGTGTGACCTTGAAGACTTGGTATTCATTTGAGGAACATGAAGCGTGAAGAATTTTGTTTTCATAGTTTCGTTTTCTCTTTCTTGAGTCATAGGAAACACCGAACTGTTAAAGGGGGTCGAGGAAATACTAAGGAAAAATTTCCATGTGATGCTCAACTCAAAATCCTACACCTACCAATCCCTTCGAGTGAAGCCTTTGGAAATTTCATACAGTTCAGTCAATTTCTTTAGTGACAGAGATGAAGTTCTTCTGGTCGCTGAGGAATTTGTTCTGACGGAGGAGTTAGGAATTCGCCAGTGCGGATTGCCTACACAGTGAGGAACATGATAGCCCTAAGGAATTTGAGAGTCAAATTTCCGACCGTTGTTAAAGGCGCTGGCCACCTGTTCCAAAATATATTATCCACCTAACGGTCATATCATAGAAGGGCATTTATGTCTTATCATGTCGGGCTGCTCCCTAGGCTATAAATAGCCGCCCCCTACAACCACTAGCTGGTTGGCTGCTCCGAGAGAAACTGACACTTGTCATTTGAGAGCATCCCATCCTTCGAGGACTTTGAGCAAAAATCATCGAGTGAGGAAAACCCAAAACCAAACACCTACAAACCCAAAGTGATTGAGCTTCACTGAAGAGATTGATCCTGCGTGGATTCGATGCTTGTTACCTTTGAAGATTGTGCTTCTTCCAGACGGTTAGGCGTCATGGTCTAGAGCATCCAAGAGGAATTGTGGATCGTCGAGTGACCGAGTCTGTGAAGGTTTGGAAGTCGCCTGAATACTTACCATGAGTGATTGGACGAGGTCTATGTGACCTTAGTTCAAGGAGAATATGGTGAGGACTTGGTGTCCTGAGCTGCGTGCTCAGCGACTGGGTGTCCGGGACTGTGTGTCCTCGAGTTTAAATACTCAGCCGCTCCAACTGAGACAACAGTTGGAACTGGTCTACCAAATCATTGTCTTCACCAAGCTTACTGGTTCTATTTCCTCAACTCTTTCATTTCCTCATTGCTGTGTTGAGTTTTTGTTCATATCTGTGTTTGAAGACTTTGACTGAAGACTTTCTCAATTTCCTCAGTTCAATTTCTTCAGTCTATTTGTCTTCATCTTGTGTTTTCCTGTGATTACGCTTTCTGTACTCTGTGCTTGTCTTCATTTCATTATGATGACCATGCTTGTATTTTGTTATGCTTACTCTTGAGTACTTATTCCGCTGCAAGTAGTTCTTCGCTAAGGAATTTCCTCACCGGCAAATTCCTCAGTGAAGAATTCATAAAAATCGCCTATTCACCCCCCCCCCCTCTAGTCGATATAACACACTTTCAATTGGTATCAGAGCAAGGTACTCCCTTGTTCTGTGTGATTTTGGTTTAACCGCCTAGAGTTTTAGTTATGTCTACCGCAGGTATGATCAAGGTCTCTGCTGGCTGTCCTACCTTCGATGGGACAGACTACCCCTACTGGAAGAATAAGATGTGAATGCATCTTGAGGCAATTGATAACGATCTCTAGTATGTTGTGGAAAATGGTGTTCCCACTGTCTCACCCTCACTGAACGCTACCGACGTGAAGAGATTCAAGAAACTCGATTCTCAAGCGAAGAATATCATATGTGGCCATGTGAGAAAAAGTCAGTATGGAAGAGTGAGTGTTTTGGAAACTGCTAAGCTTATCTGGGATAGGCTGTCCAAATTAAATGAAGGAGTCTCAACTCAGCGTTTCTCTCGAGTTGATGTTCTTCACAATCTCTTCAACCACTTCAAAAGACTCGACAATGAAAATGTTCAACAAACCTTCGATCGCCTCACTGACATCTCAAATGAGCGTCAAGCGCTTGGTGCCACTGACATCACTGACCATGAGGTGGTGAAGAAATTGTTGAAATCGCTTGATTCCTCATTTGATACTCTGGCACTGATGATACAAGAACGTGCTGACTACAAGTCACTTGATCCCGCTGATATCCTCGAGAGGCTAAATACTCATGAGTTCCAGCTTGCTGAAAAGAGAGATCTCTATGGTTCGAGCTATGGCAAATCACGTGCTCAAGGCCAAGGCAGTGTCTGAATCTGAATGTGAAGATTCTCGTAGCAGCCTTGGTGATCCTGAAGAATTGAGCCAGGAGCTAGCACCGCCATGAAGAAGTTCCGAAGTTCTCAAGACGTGGTCGCTGGAAAATCCGCAAGGAGCAAGTGATTCCTCATCCAGTGACTATTAGAGAAGGCTATGGCACAAATGCAAGAAACCTGGTCACTATATTCAAGATTGTCCTCAGTGGGAAAAGGAATTAAAGAAGAAGAAATACAAGGATTACAGTTCTGATGACGCCAAGAAGAAGAAGAAATCGTCAAAATCTTCATCATCAAAATCCTCAAAGTCTTCATCTCACAAGAAGAGCAGCTCCAAGAAGGCTCGGGCATTCATTGGCAAGGAAATGGACTCTGAAGCTGAATCTGAGGAACATGAGGAAGAGGAGGCATCTGAGGAGTCTGAGTCTGGTGTGGCGAGTCTGTCTCTCGCTACTGCATTCGTTAGCAGGTCCATCTTCAACTCTGAAGAAACTGACCTCACCAACAAGGCTGATGAAGATAATGATGATTACGCTGCCACCTATTGCTTCATGGCAAAGGGTTCCAAGGTACTCAAATATACCTCCTCTCAATCTAGTGAAAATCAATATGATGAAGACCTCCAGCCCAGCTACTCTAAACTTGCTAAGATTGCTGTAAAACAACAAAGGGCTTTTGAAAGGTTCAAACATTGCTAGACAAAAGTGATGATATGTTGGGTGAAGAAATGGATCGCACTAAAGCCCTGACTGAAAATCTTCAAAGACTTCAGTCTAGGTTTGACAGCCTTCAAGGTCATTTCTAGAGCGCAAGAACAGAATTCTTATTGAGATGGCTCGCACTATGCTTGATGAGTACAAGACGCCTCGTCACTTCTAGATTGAGGCAATTTACACTGCATGCCACATCATCAACAGAGTATATCTTCACAAATTCTTCAAGAAGACTGCCTATGAACTTCTCACTGACAAGAAACCCAATGTGAGTAATTTCAAAGTCTTCAGTGCTAAATGTTGGATTAGAGATCCTCATCACAATGCTAAATTTGCACCGAAAGCACATGAAGGTTTTATGCTTGGTTACGGAAAGGACTCGAACACCTACAGAGTCTTCAACAATGTTCTTCACAAGATTGTTGAAACTGTAGATGTGCGGTTCGATGAAACTAATGGATCACAAAGAGACCACCTACCTTCTGTGATAGATGAGCCAGCACCTGAGGATTCTATCAAGTTCAAGGGACTGAGGATGTCATTCCTACTGAAGAATCTGCTGGAGAATTCATTCCAGAACGTGAAGAACGCCGAGTGATGCGGTGAAGAAAATGTCAAGAAAATGGTGTCAAGAAAATGCTGATCAAATTCCTCGACGACAACCAGCTCATCCTTGCATTGCAAAAGAAGTGCAAGTTGAAAAGATCATCGATGACATTGAAGCACCAGGTCCTCTCACACGCTCAAAAGCTTCACATTTATCTAACTTTTGTGGGCACTATGCTTCTGTCTCTATCACAGAGCCCACTAAGGTAGATGAAGCATTTCTGGAGCCTGAGTGGATTCAAGCCATGCAAGAAGAATTACATCAGTTCGAGCTCAACAATGTCTGGGAACTGGTCAAACGTCCAGATCCTCCCAAGCATAATATCATTGGCACAAAGTGGATCTATCGCAACAAGCAAGATGAAAATGGCCTTGTGTTGAGGAATAAGGCACGACTTGTAGCTCAAGGCTACACACAGGTTGAAGGAATTGATTTCGATGAAACTTTTGCACCTTTTGCTAGACTTGAGGCTATTCGCATATTACTTGCTTATGCTAACCATCATGATATCACTTTATATCAAAATGGATGTGAAAAGTGCATTCCTCAATGGTAAGCTTGAGGAAGAAGTATATGTTGCTCAACCCCCAGGTTTTGAAGATCCAAAGAATCCTGACAAAGTCTTCAGACTCAACAAGGCCCTCTATGGCCTCAAGCAGGCCCCTCGGGCGTGGTATGATACTTTGAAGGAATTCCTCATGAAGAATGCCTTCACACCCGGTTCACTCGACCCTACTCTCTTTACTAAATCTTATGATGGTGAACTGTTTGCGTGCTAGATATACGTTGATGATATTATCTTTGGCTGTATTGACCAACGTTATAGTGATGAATTTGCCTATGTGATGAGTGAAGAATATCAAATGTCTATGATGGGGGAGTTGAAATTCTTCTTAGGTCTTCAAATTCGTCAACAGCGCAATGGCATATTCATATCTCAGGAGAAATACCTCAAAGATGTTCTGAGGAAATTTGGCATGCAAGATTGCAAAGGCGTCAAAATTCCTATGCCCACAAATGGCCATCTATGCACTGATGAAAATGGTATTGACTTCAATCACAAGGTATACCGCTCCATGATTGGTTCTTTATTGTACTTATGTGCATCTAGGCCAGATATAATGCTTAGTGTTTGCATGTGTGCCCGATTTCAAGCTACACCAAGGAATCACACCATAAGGCTGTGAAGCATATTCTTCGATATCTAGCTCACACACCAACACTAGGATTATGGTACCCCAAGGGCTCTGCTTTTGATCTCATTGATATTCGACTCGACTATGCTGGTGATCGTGGACCGCAAGTCAACATCTGGTACTTGTCATTTCTGACGATCTTTGGTCCGTTGGTCCTCGAAGAAATGAAACTGCGATCACCGCTTCATCGCGGAAGCCGAGTACATTGTTGCTGGTTCTTGCTGTGCTCAATTGCTGTGGATGAAGCAAACTCTCAAGGACTATGACATCAACGTGAAGAATGTGCCTCTCTACTGTGACAATGAGATTGCCATCAAGATTGCTCACAACCCAGTTCAGCACTCGAAGACAAAGCACATTCAGATTCATCATCATTTTCTTCATGATCATGTGTTTAAGGGCGACATCTCCATCGAGCATGTGAAGACTGAAGAACAGCTAGCCGATATCTTCACAAAGCCCTTGGATGAGAAGAGATTTAGCAAGTTTCGGTGTGAGCTAAATATCTTAGAATCTTCGAATGTTGTTTGAAAAGGACACTCATCCTAACACTTATGCAAAATTGATGACTTAGATGTGCAACACATGAAGAAACGTTTTTCTTCAATCAATGAAGAACAACACTCTAAGTGTGAAGAAATTAATGAAGAATTTGATTCTCAGAACTCTACGACAATTGTACGCGGTGTCTGAAATCATCATTCTTATACGGTGGGTCACACCACCACCAAAGTTGAAAATCTTCAATTTGAGTTTTTCCTCAGTTTTGAAATTCTTCAGTTTTTCAAATTCTTCAACTTTGCAAAATCTTCACTGTTTTCGTCGTTTTTCTTCATTGGCTATATATATATGGGTTTATGTCCTCCACACAATTCACTTATGGCTATTTATTCAAGTTGCATTTTGTGTTAAGTGAATGTGATCGGACCCTTCCCCCTCTATGCTATACTCAACCCAATCTATTCACAAATTCTTCATGTGCGTTCTATTTGAAACTCGTTCAAAATCTTCACTGTGTCCTTGTCAGCTGAAGAAATTGCGAACAGAACTTTAAAACTAATCTTATCCAAATTTTCGGCTTTGCCGCTCAAACCGTTCCGCTTCCTACAATAGACTTATCTATTCACCCACAATCTAACACGATCTCCACTTTTCAGCACAATGGTGACACATGTCAAGCGAATGAGAAGGGTCAGGGGCACGTTCGTCCTAAATCTTCGGGCTAACAGTTTTTCATCGCGACTATAAATACCCCTCTCCCTTCCTCACTTCCTTTACTCCGCCGACCACTCTCTCTCCCGCCGAGCTTCTCAAACCCTAGCGCCGCCGCTTACTCCATCATCACCGGTGAGGAAGAGTTTCACCGCCGACCTCGTCGCGCCGCACTCGCTACGGCCGTGGAAATCTTCACTCCGCTGCCAGTAGCTGTCTTCCTCCGCCGAGTTTGGGCGTGGAAGATCTGAACTGACGAGCTTCAAATCTACACTTCTCAGTTCATCGTGTTCTTCATCCAGGGTAATTAAAATTTACTTTTACTTCCCTATTTGATTCAAATTTTCTCTACAAAATCTTCAAAGGTGTTTTATTCTTCAAATCCTCACACACAAAACACCTCACTAGTCATCTGTTCTTGATTCGCTTTCTAAGCATCATTTTCTTCAAGATTCCTCAATTGTGTGGATCCTCGATCTATACAACTCGAACCTAAGACAAAGAACGCTTAGTGAAATTCTTCAAGGCTCATCTGGTCAAATTCCTCAAACTTATTCTTTTGAAAACCTTCCGAGAACGCATATGACCTCTCCAAATTCCTCGCAACTATACTGTTCACAGTACTCATGTCCGCCATGAATCACTAGGTTCTCATCAACTTAACTCATTTGCAGCGTTCCTCGAAGAAAAGTTGCATACTTCTTCAGAGAATTCGATTGTTCAAATTCCTCAACTGAAGAATATGGCAGACGGTAAGAAGCCATAGAAAGGAGGAAAGAGGCTTGAGGCCATGACTGCTTTTGAAATACCTGAGGACATCTATGCTGACTATTGCACACCTGATGCGGCCAAGTTCGGAAAGGAGAACAAAAATCAGTGCAAGGTGCACATACAGAGGATTGAAAGGAGATGGGCAAGAGAATGGAGGGAGTACAGGTATGTATCTCCAAAGTATATGAAGAAATTCACACTTAATCCTCCATGCCCAAGAGCACCATTGGCACCTGGCCAAGAAGCTGACCCCACCAGCATCAAGCGTGGTGAGGATTTTCCTGAAGAATGGGCCAAGCGCCAAGCCAAGTTGGCTAGACAAGCCAAAGAAGCAGTGAGGAAATTCAATGAAGACTCTACTGCTGCTGCTGCCACTGAGGCCTCTGTGAAGCCTAGAAAATCAATGGCAAAGAAGCCCGCGCACAAGCCAAGTGCTTCACCAACTGTGCCCTCACGGCCAAGTTCCTCAACAATGCCCTCACGGCCATAATCTTCAAAGCCCTCACGGCCAGTTCCTCATGTTGCTCCTTCTCCTCCAAAGTCCTCAGCTGCTCCGGCAAAGTCCTCAGCACCTGTGCATCTGGCCACGTGCCAAGGGACTGCAGGCATCTCTATTGCCTCTCGTGTCTCAGCGAGTTCCTTAGCTGCACCAAATTCTTCATCAGGCCTCACTCTGCTGAAGACAAAGGCAACGGCTAGACGAGGTCCTCGGCCAAGTCCGAAGAAGAAACAGGTTGCCTTCCAAGTGCCATCTGATGATGAAGCTGATGATGATGAACTTGCAGAAATCATCAGAGAGAGACAAGAAAAGGCCGCTAGAGCCAAAGGCACACCAGTGCCACTGCTTTTGGATCCAAGGGCGATCCTCGATTACATTGATCTCTGGCACAAGGATCCAGACACTCCTATGCCTGATTTCCATTTGACTCCTGGCCAAAGTCACATGCTGACTCATTTCATTACTGAAGAAAAATAGAAATTTGAGAAGGCCAGGCAGATCAAGAAGGCCCAGTACAGGAAAGAGAAATTCCTGAGGAACAACATTATCAAAATGACAACTGATGAACTCATCAAAATTCAGTCTGAAATCAAAGCCCTCAGCGACAACTTCAACGCCTACTATGCTAATTGGCAAGGAGCCAAAGTTAGGTTTGTTAAACTGAATGAGAAGTTCACCAATGTTGCAGCTCCCATGCAACAAGAAGTTCCTCAGGCTGGAGCCTCTGCTCAGCCTACTGAAGAACATGCCAACACCGCTGATGACTTTCAGGCTGCTGAAGAAAATGCTAGTTCTAGGGCTGATGACTCCATTCCAGCCACCAAAGAAACTGCCAGGGCATCCACTAGTGGTGCGCCTGAAGAAACTGAAGAGGTCAGGGCAACTGCATCAGTTGCGCCAGAGGAAATTCAAACAGAGTCCTCAGCTCCTCCTGCGCCTACACCAACTCCAATCCTTCCATCTGCATCAGATGTGAAGAAGACCAAGGCTGCAGAGCGAGCTGCTGTGAAGAAAAGGAAAGCATCAACTGCTTCAGATTCTTCAGCTCCAAAGAAGATGAAGCCTATGACCAGCTCGTTTGAAAATCCGATTGATGTTGTTCCGATCTCAACCATGCCATCAAAGGACCTTGTTCCTTTTGGTGAAGAATATGTGATCCCTAGCGGATTTTATGAAGAAAATCATTCTGCTGCTTCGTCAGAGCAGATTGATGAAAAATTGAAGTGGATGCGATCCCTTCTACACCCGTTGTATCCTCACCAATGCCTCAGTTCACAGCTGAAGAGGCTGGTGTTGAAGAATTGGAAGATGAAGACGTGGATATTGGATGCACTACGCCAGTGATGAATGATGACTTTTGGGAAAGTCAGCACCCCAATTCTCCACTCTTCACCCCGCTACAACAAATTCCTCAGTCCCCTGCACCAACTTTTCAAATGGGCTCTGAAGAAACTCAACCCATCTCGTCTGTCCGTGAAGAAATTCCAGCCACTAGTGTTGAAGAAACAGCTGCTGCTGATCCTTTGAACACGCAGACTCCAAATGAAGAGAAACCAGAAATTCCACAGCCTGAAGAACCTGAGATTGCGATTCCTGAGGTAGTGATGCAACTCACTGACACTCCTCTACCAAAACCAAAGGATCCATTATCGCGCAAGCAAAAGTTCAAGGCTGAAGACTTCTTTGGCGAGCATGTTTTCTTCACTGATTACAACCCGTATGATTCTGCTCGCATAAGGAAGAGGCATTTCTAGACTGCTAGTCAAGCCAATTTCTATTCTTCAGTGCTATTCAACAAAGACAAGGTCTTCGATCATGCACACATTCCTCACGTGGACATGGAATCTCTGTCGGGCTTCGAGCCAGTTCTCAGTGTTCTTCACGATGCTTGATTGCTAAATTTCTGCACTGACATATGTGATTGGAATGAAGAACTCATTCTTAAATTTTATGCGACGCTGCACATCACAGGAAATTCTGAAGATGTGAACCCATGGGTGCTGGATCGATGTCGAAAATACTCACTACAAGGCACCAAAGAATGAATTGCTTCATGCCCTCCCACTCAGTCCTCCCTTGAAGGTGCTCGCTATGCGTCTACAATGAACCTGAGCTTACAAATCATTACATGCAAGTGCCGATGAAGCCTTTGAAGCCGTGGCAGGCCCTCGAACCAAATTCCTCGTCAAGGAATTATCAGATGTGCCTCGGACTGTCTATCACATTTTGACGAAGACAATGAGTCCTATCAAAGGCCACGACACAAATGATGAAAAAGTCGTTGGCATCATGAAGAATATGATTTTCAATATCATTCATGGCGTTCCTGTCAACTTCCATGATTTCTTCATGAGGACTCGTGAATATTGCTATGTCACCACTTGAGTGAAGCCTTATGCACCATGGATTATGAGGTTCATCAGACAAGGTCTTCACCAATTACAAGGTCGATACTCAACCATCGCAGCTACTTGCCTCCGATTGAAGTCCTCAAACGGACATTTTCCCTAGCTGATGACAAAGGCAAGGCAACTGCTGTTATAGATGAAGGCATTCGTCCATTGGATGGTCAATTTCGCAAGGCTGCATCCTACTCCACCAATGATGACTCTGCCACACATGACTCTGCCGCCAATAACTCTGCCAAGCAAAATCCTCAAGCCACAGCACCCACGGTGATGACTGATCGTGAGTTACTCCTCAGTCTTCATCAGAAAGTTGATCGCAATCATAAATGGGTCAAGCGTCATTTTGGTTCAATTCTTCACAACATGACCTCAACACACAATGCAGTGAAGAAAACCAATACTACCTCCATGAAACCTTCAACCGCATTCGGGCTGTTCTGTCTCATGTCTACAGCGAAGAAGATCTGAAGAAAATGGGTCTGAAGGAAGAATTTGACTGGTCTGCACCTCCACCAAAGAAATACAAGAAGGTCAAGGTTCCTTCCATGGTGGCCTGCTCCTATTCTTCATCGCGCGACGCTGATGAAAATGAAGACTTGGACGACAACTGCGGCAAGCCCTACTACGACAACCGACTCGATAACGACGGGCGCCTCCATCAACTTGATATACTTGATGCGTTAGTCCTCGCCGATCCTTTTGGTCATTCGATGACAAAGGGGGAGAAATTTGAGTTAGTCTTCAAGCCGGTCTATTATATGGGCGTTTTTTTGCTAAGTTACAACTCTCATTCTTCTGAAACTTTTATTGGATCGAGTTGTAATCTTAAACCCGATGGTGCTCTGATACTTTTGATGTGTTCCTCTACATGCTTATTCCTCATTATATGTTAATACACGCATGCTGAATTACATCAGTCACCATATTTCATCATGCATTTCAAATTCTTCATATTATATGTCAAATGCGCGTATGAATTACAAGATATAGGGGGAGATCTCCATGATTCAACTCTTCAAGTGTGCATTGCGTCAAAAGCAAATTCCTCACTATGCACATCTTTAGGGGAGTTCTTCTATATCGTGCAATCAAATTCCTCAATATCAGTATTTACACTTCATATGTTTATCCCCATTGAAAACTTAACCTATATTGTCATCAATCACCAAAAAGGGGGAGATTGTAAGTGCATCTAGTGCCCCTTAGTGATTTTGGTGTATTGAAGACTTATAGGTTAAGGGACTAATGTTTTTATGAGTGTACACATGTCCATAAGTCTATGAGGAGTTTGATATATACAGAGAAAGTCGACCCCTAAAAAAGAAGTTCTTTGACTGAAGACTTTGGTATTCTGAAGAATTTCTGAAGACTTTGAAAGTGAAGAAATTGGTTTGACCTTGAAGACTTGGTATTCATTTGAGGAACATGAAGCGTGAAGACTTTTGTTTTCGTAGTTTCATTTTCTCTTTCTTGAGTCATAGGAAACACCGTACTGTTAAAGGGGGTCGAGGAAATACTAAGGAAAATTTTCCATGTGATGCTCAACTCAAAATCCTACACCTACCAATCCCTTGAGTGAAGCCTTTGAAATCTCATACAGATTCAGTCAATTTCTTCAAAGGATGAGACGAAGTTCTTCCGTCGCCGAGGAATTTGTTCGACACAGAGGAGTTAGGAATTCGCCAAAGGCGGATTGCCTACACAAGGAGGAACATGATAGCCCCGAGGAATTTGAGAGTCAAATTTCCGACCGTTGCTGTGCTACGCGCCAGCTGTTCCAAAATATCTTATCCACCTAACGGTCATATCATTGAAGGGCATTTATGTCTTATCATGTCGGGCTGCTCCCTAGGCTATAAATAGCTGCCCCCTACAACCACTAGCTGGTTGGCTGCTCCGAGAGAAACTAACACTTGTCATTTGAGAGCATCCCATCCTCCGAGGACTTTGAGCAAAAATCATCGAGTGAGGAAAACCCAAAACCAAACACCTACAAACCCAAAGTGATTGAGCATCACTGAAGAGATTGATCCTGCGTGGATCCGACGCTTGTTATCTTTGAAGATTTTGCTTCTTCCAGACGGTTAGGCGTCATGGTCTAGAGCGTCCAAATGGAATTGTGGATCGTCGAGTGACCGAGTCTGTGAAGGTTTGGAAGTCGCCTGAAGACTTACCACGAGTGATTGGACGAGGTCTGTGTGACCTTAGTTCAAAGAGAATATGGTGAGGACTTGGTGTCCCGAGCTGCGTGCTCAGCGATCGGGTGTCCGGACTGTGTCCTCGAGTTTAAATACTCACCGCCCAACCGGATATACAACCGAGACAGCAGCTTGAACTGGTCTACCAAATCATTGTCTTCACCAAGCTTCTGGTTCTATTTCCTCAACTCTTTCATTTCCTCATTACTGTGTTGAGTGTTTGTCATATCTGTGTTTGAAGACTTTGACTGAAGACTTTCTCAATTTCCTCAGTTCAGTTTGTTTGTCTTCATCTTGTGTTATCCTGTGATTACGCTTTCTGTACTCTGTGCTTGTCTTCATTTCATCATGATGACCATGCTTGTAGTCTGTTATGCTTACTCTTGAGTACTTATTGCGCTGCAAGTAGTTCTTCGCTAAGGAATTTCCTCACCGGGAAATTCCTCAGTGAATAATTCATAAAAATCACCTATTCACGCCCCCCTCTAGTTGATATAGCGCACTTTCACTTAACCACTACTCAAAACTCAGGTTCCAAAAGTACTTTATTACAAATGTTGCCATCCAGATAGTTTGGTATGGTCAAGCATTACTTCCATCTTCATTCATTTGCCCTACTTGAAGATGCTTCAGTACCACTAGAATTGTGCGATGTGATCCTTCAAATCATTGATGTTTTGCTTCATCTTGGTGGCCATGAGTGTCATCTCCATCATCTCTGCATGCACTTCCCTCAGGTATTCCTGAGTGTGACGGAGTCTTGCTTCTAGTATTTCTCCAATATAATGTATGGTTTCCATAGCAGCTTCACGAACAGAGTTGAAGAATGTTGCTTGTGGCACTCAAGAAATGAAAAGGTATTGCCCCATAGTCTTTGGGCAAACTCCCTTCACATGGTGGAGGTGTACCTCCACGTACCAAAGTTCAACTCCATTCTCCATAAAAGGATAACCCTTGTAGACTGCATCTCCCTCAAGATGAATATGCTTCATCATGTCCTTCAAGATTTTTGGGTAATCCTGATCACTAATCAGGGTCATGATCGTTTTCGGCTCTTGAGAAAAGACTCGTAAAGGGTTGTCATCTGCAGGCATAAGATAGAAGGGGTACTCAGGATAATGTATGTATTTCCTTGGGTGAAATATGGTTTTTTTTGGGAAAGGTTTGGGTCAGCTTGTCCATGGGTTCAAGGTTTAAGTCTCGATGACATAGTGAGAGAGGCACTCACAATCAACAAGAAGTCATAACATCTCATATGAGATTCCAACCACATCAACTTTTATTGCTTCATGGGCTATTACAATTCCCATTTCATAACTCAACTCAACATCCCCAATGAAAATAAAAGCGTGTTCCACATTTATTACATGCTTTATTCCAATATCAAGATCTCAACTACTCAGCTCAAGCTTTCCTCGGTTCTGAACATTCTTGGGCAAAACTTCCTACTCCTTTGCAGCGTAAACAAATGACTTCAGACAAATCCAGGGGCTTCCTGGTGGTTATCTTGGCTCCTTGGGTTCTTGGCTTCCTTGTTGGGCATTTGCTAGCGTAAGGACCTAAATCCTTGCATCTGTAACAAGTGATATGACCCAGGTCCTTTTCCATAGAAATTGGGTTGTTCTGGGGACACATGCTCCTTTTCTTCCTGGACTTCTTCTTTCCGATCAATTCTTTTATCTCTTGTGGATCAAACTCCACTTCTTCTGTCGGGAAGTCTCCCAGATACTCTTAGCTTTGCTTCATGCAATACAGTGAAAAAATGTCCTTCTTCTCCACATGAATAGCACACATTGGAGTAAAATCTGTTTAGGACTTCTCCATTAGGGTCGTCAACATCTTCCTTCATCACAGGTTCTTTTAAACTTTCCCTGAGGGCTTCTTTCATTGCTTCCTTCTGCTGCTTGGTAATTTCTTGTACCTTGGGGTAAATATGACATTGGGCAGGGTAGTGCGTAGTTCCTTCACACAAGAAACAAGTAACCTGCCTAGTTGGGCATTCTTCAGGTCGGTGACTTCCTTCACAATGAGGGCATCCATCCTTGTGTTCCTCATGGGTATGTCCAATTTCTCCACATATCTTGCAGGCACAAGGTTTCTTCATTGGGTTACCATCGTGCTTCCGGATAAGACGGGATCCCAAAAGAGTCTTCTTCAATTCCTTCCAAGTTTTTGCTCCATTACATCCTTGTATGGCTAGATGCATTTTCCACCAGGTTGCAGCACTTTTTGTAAAGTACTGAAGAGCGTATTGAACCTCATACTTCCTTGCAAACAAATTGCTCCCGAAGTGATTCTCCATGTTTTGAATCCATAGCTCTGCCTCCAACTGAGTGATCGGTCCAGAGAATACAAGTCCATCTTCATTCATCATATATTGGGTCCAAGGGTTTTGGGATGAGATACGGGAGAGGGATAGAGAGAGATACACAGAATTCACACAATATAATTTTGTAAATAGTTTTATTTGTTGCTGTCGGAAAACACATACAAAATATGATAGCTCACAAATCATCGCATCTAACATGAGTATACAACAAGGGTTTGGTCTTCTAAAGGTCATATAAATCTTGGAATTCTTCCGTGCCTTCATATTTTTCGAGTCTTCGACTATCGTAGCATTAATTCTTCTAGTGTATGGTGAAGTCTGATACCTTATCCTTCTCGGAGTGGTCTCATCAGTTGATCCTCCGTGTGGTCAAAGGGAAAAGGGGTATTGTCTAACTATTTAAAGGAAAGATTTGATAAAGCTCAAAAAAGAAGAGAGGTAAAGGATCTTTTTGAAAATAAAGTTTTAGAGAAATCCTTTCCTAAGGGCTTTCCAGTTTTGTAAGTGCATCTAGCGCCCCTTAGTGATTTTGGTGTATTGAAGACTTATAGGTTAAGTAACTGATGCGTTTGTGAGTGTACACAAGTCTATAAATCTATGAGGAGTTTGATATTTACAGGAAAAGCCGACCCCTAAAAATGAATATCTTCAACTGAAGATTTTGGTATTCCTGAAGACTTTCATGAAGACTTTGAAAGTGAAGAAATTGGTGTGACCGTGCAGACTTAATATTCATGCGAGGAATATGAAGCTTGAAGACTTTTGTTTTCATAGTTTTGTTTTTCTCTTTCTTGAGTCATATGAAACACTGTACTGTTAAAGGGGGTCGAGGAAATACTAAGGAAAAATTTCCATGTGATGCTCATCTCAAAATCCTACACCTAAAGCCCTTCGAGTGAAGCCATTGGAAATCTCATACAGTTCAGTCATATTCTTCAGTGACAGAGACGAAGTTTTTCTGGTCTCTGAGGAATGTGTTGTGACTGAGGAGTTAGGAATTCGCCAGTGCGGATTGCCTACCTGTGAGGAACGTGATAGCCCTGAGGAATTTGATAGTCAAATTTCCGACCGTTGCTGTGCTACGCGCCAGCTGTCCCAAAATATCTTATCCACCCAACGGTCATATCATTGAAGGGCATTTATGTCTTATCATGTCGGGCTGCTCCCTAGGCTATAAATAGCCGCCCCCCTACAACTACTAGCTGGTTGACTGCTCCGAGAGAAACTGACACTTGTCATTGAGAGCAACCCATCCTCCGAGGACTTTGAGTGAAAATCATCAAGTGAGGAAAAACCCAAACCCAAACACCTACAAACCCAAAGTGATTGAGCATCACTGAAGAGGTTGATCCTGTGTGGATCCGACGCTTGTTACCTTTGAGGACTGTGCATCCTTCAGACGGTTAGGCGTCATGGTCTAGAGCGTCCAAGAGGAATTGTGGATCACCGAGTGACCGAGCCTGTGAAGGTTTGGAATTCAACTGAAGACTTACCACGAGTGATTGGGTGAGGTCTGTGTGACCTTAGCTCAAGGAGAATACGGTGAGGACTGTGTGTCCGGGACTATGTGTCCTTAGATTTAAATACCTAGCCGCTCCAACCAGACGTACAACTGTCACAACAGTTGGGTCTGGTCTACCAAATCATTGTCTTCACCACGCAAACTGGTTCTATTTCCTCAACCCTTTCATTTCCTCATTACTGTGTTGAGTGTTTGTTCATATCTGTTTGAAGACTTCGACTGAAGACTTTCTCTATTTCCTCAGTTCAATTTCTTCAGTCTGTTTGTCCTCTTCCCGTGTTATCCTGTGTTTACGCTTCCCATACTCGGTGCTTTGTTTTCATTTCATCATGATGACGATGCTTATGCCATGTTATGAATGCTTCTGAGTACTTATTCCGCTGCAAGTAGTTCTTCACTTAGGAATTTCCTGACCCTGAAATTCCTCAGTGAAGAGTTTATAAAAATTGCCTATTCACCCCCCCTTGTCGATAAAACGCACTTTCAATTGGTATCAGAGCTAGGTACTCCCTTGTTCTATGTGATTTTGG
Source organism: Aegilops longissima (assembly GCA_021605205.1). Lineage (NCBI taxonomy): Eukaryota > Viridiplantae > Streptophyta > Magnoliopsida > Poales > Poaceae > Aegilops > Aegilops longissima. The sequence continues at coordinate 252,053,674 of CM038677.1, read as the reverse complement.
TTTAACCGCCTGGAGTTTTAGTTATGTCGACCGTAGGTATGAAGAAAGTGACATGCCCCATCTTTGACGGTCATGATTATCCCAAGTGGAAGGCCATGATGAGGAAGCGCCTCATGGCTATGAACAGCGAGCTGTGGACTGTCACTGAGATTGGTCTTACCGATCTATGCAAGATGGCGGACACTGATGATATTCGCAAGTACACTCGACTTGACATCATGGCGAAGGATATCATCTGTTCCTGCCTATCCAGAGATGAATTCAGGCGCATTATGCATCTTTGCAATGCGAAGCTTATCTGGGACCGAATCTCTGAGGTCTATGAAGGTCATCGAACTTGGCATGATCCCTGGTTTGCAGATATCAAGGAATCACTCAAAACAATTACTTTCGAACCTGAACCATCGTCTTCTGCACCATGCCTCATGGCAAAAGGTGCCAAGGTAACCAATTGTTCCTCATCTGAGTCTAGTGATGATGACTCTGATGATGATTTTGGACCTAGCTATACCAAGCTTGTTTCCCTGGCCACTAAACAACAAAGTGCCTTGGAAAAGATTCAAAACATGGTAGACAAGAGCGATGATATGTTGGGTGAAGAAATGGATCGCACCAAAGCTTTGACTGAAAATCTTCAGAGACTTCAGTCAAAGTATGACAACATTCAGAGTCATCATAACACTCTCTTGTCCGATCATGAGAAGCTTTCTTATGAGTTTCTTCAGAGAAAGCAGGATCATGAGAAGCTAAGAGAGAGTTATGAAGATCTTCACAAGGATCGCGATTCATTACTTGCTCAACAGATTAGCACTGCTCAGGAAGAATTTATTACTCCATGTTTGAAGTGCATTGAACGTGAATCTGCTAATTCTTCACCTGAATGCTTGAATGCTTCAAATATTACAAATTCTTTAACTGTCTCTGCTATCACTAATTCTTCATCTGAGGAAATTGCTAGTATCACTGACGATGCATGGCTGAAGGAATTGTATATGACAGGCATGTACAAAAGCCTCAAAGGGCATTAGATTCTTTGTGATGTGCTCAAAAAGCAGATCCTTACCAGGAACCCTAGGAAAGAGGGTATTGCCTTTGAGAGGAAACTCAATGCTGATGGTACATATTGGAAGCCTGAGCAGTACCCCAAAACCTCATGGGTTGCTACAAGGGGACCTCCAGTTGATCCATCCAATTTATCTGGCTTTACATGAGAATCTCCTCACTCTACTGATGAGACATTTGAATCAAACTATAAACTGTTCAAAATTCAGAATGATGAAGTATTTGCTAGATATGTTGGCACTAACTGCAGGAACAGTTCCTCTATGAAGAAAATCTGGGTTCCCAAAAGGTGCCTTGAAAGTCTTTAGGAGAATGTCCTCATGACACCACCTGTGAAGAAAAGGAACCCCAGACCAAATTCTTAATATGGACCAAATTCTTCATATGGATCCAAGTCCTCACACGGACCAAATTCCTCACTTGGATCAAATTCCTCAAATGGTTCAAAGTCCTCATATGAACATCATCGTGCTAACAACTCTGTTTCGCAGGGGAGCTAAGGGCTATGAATATGAGCATTATTCTTCAAATCATTATGTTCATAAGTGCTCGAAGAATTTCTCTGCTTATTCATATGCTTACCCTAACTCATCTTATGTGAAACGAAGTGGACTGGCTTCTATGCCACCTTTCTCATATGGAGCTCGCAGAGTGATGAACTCTTTGCCACCCCTTTAGATGTGGGTGGTGAAGAAAAAGAACTAATCTCTTATGCAGGGTCAGGTCTCCAGACGTGCTTAACCGTCTGTAGGATATGCTGAAGACCTGAAAAGTGCCTGAAAGGACGCGGGCTAATCATGAAGAAATGAACTTTCATTTCTCACGTCCTCATACTGCTATATCTGTTTACTGCTTGATGAAATTCATCGGATGAAATTGATGTCATATTCTTCATTGATGAAGTATATGAGTTCGTAAACTGCACTAATTCATCTGCAGGATGATCAACCCAAAGCCACTAAATGGGTGCTCGACAGTGGATGCACAAATCACATGACTGGTGACAAGAATCTATTGATGGACGCTCCCCTATCTCCTTCTCATCTGAAGCATATCACCTATGCTGATAAAGGCAAAAGCAAGGTATTGGGTCTAGGTAAGGTTGCGATCTCAAAGGATCGACACATGGACAAAGTCATGCTTGTCGAGTCCTTAGAATTCAACCTCATGTCTGTCTTAATGCTTTGTGATCTTGATATGGTTGTTATCTTCGGCAAGTTTCATTGTGTTGTGATCAAGGAAGCTAACCATTCGAAAGTCTACGAAGGCTTTAGGAGAGGAGACTTGTATATTGTTGATTTCTCTACAGGACCACAACCAGCCGTGTGCCTACTTGCAAAAGCTTCAGAAGGTTGGCTATGGCATCGACGACTTGGTCATGCAGGCATGATGATCTTGCACATGCTAGCGAAGAAGAAGCATGCCATTGGCATTGAGAATGTCAAATTCCTCAAGGATCACTTGTGTGGAGCCTGCGAAGCTGGAAAGATGACCAAGGCCAAGCATCCCGCGAAGACTATCATGACCACACCTCGACCTTTTGAATTGCTTCACATGGATCTCTTTGGTCCAAATCACTACTCTGCATTTACTAATGAAGCATCCTTATATGGCTTGGTCATTGTTGATGATTACTCTTGCTACACATGGGTACATATTGTCACTTACAAACATGAAGTGCAGGAAGTCCTCAAAAAAATTTCCTCGAGGGCTTCAACAAACTTCGGTGTGAAGATCAAGCATATCAGAAGTGACAATGGAACTGAGTTCAAGAATTCTGGTCTTGATGACTATCTTGATGAACTTGGTATAACGCATGAGCTATCTGCTCCTTATATTCCTCAGCAGAATGGCGTCATGGAGCGCAAGAACATGAATCTTGTTGAGATGGCTCGCACTATGCTTGATGAATACAAGACGCCTCCTCACTTTTGAATTGATGCAATTGATACTGCATGCCACATCACCAACAGAGTAAATCTTCACAAATTCTTCAAGAAGACTGCTTATGAACTCCTCACTGACAAGAAACCCAATGTGAGTTATTTCAAAGTCTTCGGTGCTAAATGCTGGATTAGAGATCCTCATCACCACTCTAAATTTGCATCGAAAGCACATGAGGGTTTTATGCTTGGTTACGGAAAGGACTCGCACACCTACAAAGTCTTCAACAACGTTCTTCACAAGGTTGTTGAAACTGTAGATGTGTGGTTCAATGAAACTAATGGCTCGCAAAGAGAGCACCTACCTTCTGTGATAGATGAACCAGCACCTGAGGAATCTATAAAGTTCAAGGCTACTGAGGATGTCTTTCCGACCGAGAATCTGCTGAAGAATTCATTCCAGAACGTGAAGAACGTCGAGCTAATGCACCTGAAGAAAATGCTGAAGAAAATGGTACTGAAGAAAATGGTACTGAAGAAAATGTTGATCAAATTCCTCGACGACAACCAGCTCATCCTCGCGTTGCAAAAGAAGTGCAAGTTGAAAAGATCATCAATGACATTAAAGCACCAGGTCCTCTCACACGCTCAAAAGCTTCACATATATCTAACTTTTGTGGGCACTATGCTTTTGTCTCTATCACAGAACCCACTAAGGTAGATGAAGCATTTCTGGAGCCTGAGTGGATTCAGGCCATGCAAGAAGAATTACATCAGTTCGAGCTCAACAACGTCTGGGAACTGGTAAAATGTCCAGATCCTCGCAAGCACAATATCATTGGCACAAAGTGGATCTACCGCAACAAGCAAGATGAAAATGGCCTTGTGGTGAGGAATAAGGCACGACTAGTAGTTCAAGGCTACACACAGGTTGAAGGAATTGATTTCGATGAAACTTTTGCACCTGTTGCTAGACTTGAGGCTATTTGCATATTACTTGCTTATGCTAACCATCATGATATCATCCTATATAAAATGGATGTGAAAAGTGCATTCCTCAATGGTAAGCTTGAGGAAGAAGTATATGTTGCTCAACCCCTAGATTTTTAAGATCCAAAGCATCCTGACAAAGTCTTCAAACTCAATGAGGCCCTCTATGGCCTCAAGCAGGCCCCTCGGGCTTGGTATGATACTTTGAAGGAATTCCTCGCGAAGAATGGCTTCACACCCGGTTCACTCGACCCTACTCTTTTCACTGAATCTTATGATGGTGAACTGTTTGTGTGCCAAATATATGTTGACGATATTATCTTTGGCTGTACTGACCAACGTTATAGTGATGAATTTGCCTATATGATGAGTGAAGACTATCAAATGTCTATGATGGGAGAGTTGAAATTCTTCTTAGGTCTTCAAATTCGTCAACAGCGCAATGACATATTCATATCTCAGGAGAAATAACTCAAGGACGTACTGAGGAAATTCGGCATGCAAGATTGCAAAGGAGTCAAAATCCCCATGCCCACTAATGAAAATGGTATTGACTTCGATCATAAGGTATACCACTCCATGATTGGTTCTTTATTATACTTATGTGCATCTAGGCCAGATATAATGCTTATTGTTTGCATGTGTGCCCGATTTCAAGCTGCACCGAAGGAATCACACCATAAGGCCGTGAAACAAATTGTTCGATATCTAGCTCACACACCAACACTAGGATTATGGTACCCCAAGGGCTCGGCTTTTGATCTCATTGGATATTCTGACTCTGAATATGCTGGTGATTGTGTGGACCGCAAGTCAACATCTGGTACATGTCATTTCCTCGGACGATCTTTGGTCTGTTGGTCCTCGAAGAAACAGAATTGTGTATCACTGTCTACTGTTGAAGCTGAGTACATTGCTGCTGGTTCTTGCTGTGCTCAACTACTATGGATGAAGCAAACTCTCAAGGACTACGGTGTCAACGTGAAGAATGTGCCTCTCTACTATGACAATGAGAGTGCCATCAAGATTGCTCACAACCCAGTTCAGCACTCTTAGACAAAGCACATTCAGATTCTTCATCATTTTCTTCGTGATCATGTGTTGAAGGGCGACATCTTTATTGAGCACGTGAAGACTGAAGAACAGCTAGCCGATATCTTCACAAAGCCCTTGGATGAGAAGAGATTTAGCAAGTTGTGGTGTGAGCTAAATATCTTAGAATCTTCGAATGTTCTTTGAAAAGGACACTCATCCTAACACTTATGCAAAATTGATGACTTAAATGTGCAACACATGAAAAACGTTTTGCTTCAATCCATGAAGAATAACACTCTAAGTGTGAAGAAATTAACGAAGAATTTTATTCTCAGAGCCCTATGACAATTGTACACGGTGTCTGAAATCATCATTCTTATACGGTGGGTCAAGCCACCACCAAAAGTTGAAAATCTGAATTTGAGTTTTTCTTTAGTTTTGAAACTCATATATATATATATATATATATATATATATATATATATATATATATATATGAGTTTATGTCCTCTACAGCATTCACTTATTGCCATTTCTTCAAGTTGCTTCTTCTGCTAAGTGAATGTGATCGGACCCTTCCCCCTCTATGAATACTCAACCCAATCTATTCACAAATTCTTCATGTGCGTTCTATTTGGAACTCGTTCAGAACCTTCACTGTGTCCTTGTCAGCTGAAGAATTTGCGAACGGAATATTAAAACTTATCTTATCCAAATTTTCGGTTTTGCCGCTCAAACCGTTTCGCGCCCCACGATAGACTTATCTATTCACCCACGATCAAACACGATCTCCACTTCTCAGTACGTGGGTGACACATGTCAAGCGAATGAGAAGGGTCAGGGGCACGTTCGTCCAAAATCTTCGGGCGAACAGTTTTCTCACCGTGGCTATAAATACCCCCTCTCCCCTTCCTCATTTCCTTTACTCCGCTCGACTTCTCTCAAGCTAGAGCTTCTCAAACCCTAGCGCCGCCGCTACTTTCATCGCCGCCGGTGAGGAAGAGCTTCACTGCCTCGACCTCGTTGCTGTCGTACTCGCGCCAGCCGTGGAAATCTTCACTCTGCCGCCGCCGTAGCTGTCTTCCTCTGCCAAGTTAGGGCGTGGAAGATCTGCACAGACGGACTTCACTTCTCCACCTCATAGTTCATCGTGTTCTTCGTTCAGGGTAATTAAAAGTTACTTTTACTGCCGTCTTTGATTCGAATGTTTTCTACAAAATCTTCAAAGGTGTTTTTCTTCAAATCCTCACACACTAAACACCTCACATGTCATCTGTCCTTGATTCATTTCTCTAAGCCATATTTTTCTTCAAGATTCCTCAATTGTGTGGATCTTCGATCTATACAACTCTGGAACCTAAGACAAAGAACGCTTAGTGAAATTCTTCAAGACTCGTCTGGTCAAATTCCTCAAACTTGTTCTTTTTGAAAATTCTTATGAGAACGCATGTGACCTCTCCAAATTCCTCGCAACTATATTCTGTTCACAGGTACTCATGTCCGCTGCTGAATCACTAGGTTCTCATCAACTTAACTCATTTGCAGCGTTCCTCGAAGAAAAATTGCATACTTCTTCAGAGAATTCAATTGTTCAAATTCCTCGGCTGAAGAAAATGGTGATGAAAAGAAGCCATGGAAAGGAGGAAAGAGGCCTGAAATCGACACTGCCTTTGAAATCCCTGATGACATATACAAATATTACTGCACTCCTGATGAGGCCAAGTTTGGTAAGGAAAACAAAAATCAGAGCAAGGTGCGCATTCAGAGGATAGACAGGAGATGGGCAAAAAAGAATGGAGGGAGTACAGGTGTGTAACTCCAAAGTACATGAAGAAATTCGCACTTAATCCTCCACGCCCAAGACCTCCGTTGGCACCTGACCAAGTAGCTGATCCCACCAGCATCAAGGCTGGTGAGGACTTTCCTGAAGAATGGGCCAATCGCCATGCCAAGCTGGCTAGACAAGCCAGAGAAGCAGTGAGGAAATTCAACGAAGACTCAGTTGCTGCTGCTGCCACTGAGGCCTCTGTCAAGCCGAAGAAATCTATGGCAAAGAAGCCTGCGCGTAAGCCAAGTGCTTCACCTTCAATGCCCTCAATGTCGAGTTCCTCAGCTATGCCCTCATGGCCAGAATCTTCAAAGTCCTCACGGCCAATTCCTCATGTCGCTCCTGCTCCTACAAATTCCTCAGCACCTGTGCATCTTGCCACATGCCGAAGGACTACAGGCATCTCCATTGCCTCAGGTGTCTCAGCTATTTCCTCAGCTACACCAAATTGTTCAACGGGACCCTCTCTGCTGAAGACAAAGGTTACTGCTGGACGAGGTCCTCGCCCTAGTCCTCAGAAGAAGCAGGTCGCATTTCAAGTGTCGTCTGAAGAAGACGAAGCTGATGATGAAGAACTTGTTGAGATCATCAGAGATATGCAAGTCAAAGCCAAAGGCACAAATGTGTCACTGCTTTTAGATCCAAGGCTGATCCTAGACTATATTGACCTCTGGCACAAGGACCCAAACACTCCTATGCCTGATTTCAAGTTTACTCCTGGCCAAAATCATATGCTGACTGCCTTCATCCAAGAAGAGAAATGTAAGTATGAGAAGGCCAGGCAGATCAAGAAGGTGCAGTACAAAAAGGAGAAGTTTCTGAAGAACAACATTGTCTCTATGACCACTGATGATCTTGTGAAGATCCAGTCTGAAATCAAAGCCCTCAGCGATGATTTCAGTGCTTACTATGCTGATTGGCAAGGAGCCAAAGTCAGGTTTGTCAAACTGACTGAGAAGCTCACCTCCAATGTTGCAGCTCCATCGCAACAGGACATTCCTCAGGCTGAAGCATCTGCTCAGCCAACTGAAGAACATGCCAGCACCGCTGATGACTTTCAGGCCGCTGAAGAAAATGTGAGTTCCAGGGTTGATGACTGCCTTCCAGCCGCTGATGAAATTGCCAGGGCATCCACTAGTGGTGCGCCTGAAGAAAATGAAGAAGTCAGGGCAACTGCATCAGTTGTGCCTGAAGAAAATAAACCAAATTCCTCTGCTCTGTCTGCACCTACCCCAACTCCAATCCTTCCATCTGCAGCAGATGTGAAGAAGACTAAGGCTGCAGAGCATGCAGCATTGAAGAAAAGGAAAGCATCAGCTCCTTCAGATTCTTCAGCTCCGAAGAAAATGAAGCCTATGACAAGTTCATTTGAAAATCCCATTGATGTTGTTCCTATCTCCACCATGCCATCAAAGGAAATCGTCCCTTTTAATGAAGAATATGTGATCCCTAGCGGATCTGATGAAGAAAATCCCTCTACTGCTTCGACAGAGGAGATGGATGAAGAAATTGAAGTGGATGAAGTCCCTTCAACTCAATTTGTTTCCTCGCCAATGCCTCAGTTCACTGCTGAAGAGGCCGGCGTTGAAGAAATAGAAGATGAAGACGTGGACATTGGATGCACTACGCCAGTGATGAATGATGACTTTTGGGAAAGTAATCACACCAACTCTCCATTCTTCACACCTTTACAGCAAATTCCTCAGTCCCCAGCACAATCTGTTCAAATCGGCTCTGATGAAACTCAACGCACTGCATCTGTCCATGAAGAAATTCCAGCTACTAGTGTTGATGAAACTGCTGCTGCTGATCATCTGAAGACTCAGACCGCCACTGAAGAGGAACAAGAAATTCCTCAGCCTGACGAACCTGAGATTGCGATTCCTGAGGTTGTGCTGAAACTCACTGACACTCCTCTACCCAAGCCAAAGGATCCATTCTCAAGGAAGCAAAAATTCAAGGCTGAAGATTTCTTCAGCAAGCATGTATTCTTCACAGACTACAATCCCTATGACTCGGCTCGCATAAGGAAGAGGTGTTTCTGGACGGCCAGCCAGGCTAATTTCTATTCCCCAGTGCTGTTCAACAAAGACAAAGTCTTCGATCATGAGCAAATTCCTCATGTGGATATGGAATCTCTGCCGTGTTTCGCGCCAGTCCTCAGTGTTCTAAACGACGCTGTACTGCAAAACTTCTGCACTGACATCTGTGATTGGAATGAAGAACTTATTCTTCAATTTTATGCAATGCTGCACATCACTGGAGATTCTGAAGATGTGAATTCATGGGTGCTGGACTGGATGACAGAAAACAAACACTACAAGGCACCAGCTACTGAATTGCTTCGTGCCTTACCACTTAGTCCTCCCCTTGAAGCTGCTCGTTGCGTCTACAATGAACCTGAGCTTACAGATCACTACATGCAAGTGTTGATGAAGCCATTGAAGCCAGGTCAGGCCCCAAGAACAAAATTCCTTGTGAAGGAATTGCTTTATGTGCCTCGGACTGTCTATCGCATCTTGACGAAGACTATGAGTCCAATCAAAGGCCACGATTCGAATGAAGGAGAAGTCGTTGGCATCATGAAGAATATGCTATTCAGCATCATGCATGGCATTCCTATCAATTTTCATGATTTCTTCATGAGGACTCTGGCAAATATCGCTATGTCACCGTTTGAGCTGAAGCCTTATGCACCTTGGATTATGAGATTCATCAGAACGAGGTCTTCACTCAAGTACAAAGCTGATACACTGAACCATGGCAGCTACTTGCCCCCAATTTAAGTCCTCAAACGGACATTTTCCTTAGCTGATGACAAGGGCTTGGCCGCTGCTGTAATAGATGAAGGCATTCGTCCATTGGATGGTCAATTTCGCAAGGCTGCATCCTACTCAACCAATGACGACTCACCCATGACTTTGCCGCCAACACCAACAAGAAAAATCCTCATGGCACAGCACCTAGGGTGATGACTGATCGTGAGCTTCTCCTCAGTCTTCATCAGAAGGTTGATCGCAATCATAAATGGGTGAAGCGTCAGTTTGGTTCAATTCTTCAGAACATGACTGCTACCCATAATCCAGTGAAGAAAAACCACTACTACCTCCATGAAACCTTCAACCGCACCTGGGTTGTTCTGTCTCATGTCTATAGCGAAGAAGGTCTGAAGAAAATGGGTCTCAAGGAGGACTTTGACTGGTCTGCACCTCCTCCGAAGAAATTCAAGAAAGTCAAGGTTCCTTCCTTGGTGGCCAGCTCCTATTCTTCATCGCGTGACACCGACAAGCATGAAGACTTGGACGACACTGCGGCAGGCCCTACTCCGACAAACGACCCCAACAACACTGGCGCTCCTTCTTCAACTTGATATTCTTCAGGGGCGTTAGTCCTCATTTTCGATCCTTTTGGTCCTTCGATGACAAAGGGGGAGAAATTTGAGTTAGTCTTCAATCGGGTCAATCTATATGGGCTTTTTTTTCTACATTACAACTCTCGTTCTTCTGATGACTTTGTTGGATCGAGTTGTAAACTTAAACTCTATGGTGACCTGATACTTTTGCTGTGTTCTTCCGCATGCTTATTCCTCGTTAATGTTAATGCACGCATGCTGAATTACATCAGTCACCATATTTCATCATGCATTTCAAATTCTTCATATCATTATGTTAAAATGCGTGTATGAATTAAATGATATAGGGGGAGATCTCCATGATTCTACTCTTCAAGTGTGCATTGCTTCAAAAGCAAATTCCTCACTATGCACATCTTCAGGGGGAGTTCTTCTATATCTTGCAATCAAATTCCTCAACATCAGTATTTACACTTCATATGTTTATCCCCGTTGAAAACTTAACCTATGTTGTCATCAATCACCAAAAAGGGGGAGATCGTAAGTGCATCTAGTGCCCCTTAGTGATTTTGGTGTATTGAAGACTTATAGGTTAAGTAACTAATGCGTTTGTGAGTGTACACAGGTCCATAAGTCTATGAGGAGTTTGATATTTACAGGAAAAGTCGACCCCTAAAAATGAATATCTTCAACTGAAGATGTTGGTATTCCTGAAGACTTTCATGAACACTTTGAAAGTGAAGAAATTGGTGTGACCGTGAAGACTTAATATTCATGCGAGGAATATGAAGCTTGAAGAGTTTTGTTTTCATAGTTTTGTTTTTCTCTTTCTTGAGTCATAGGAAACACCGTACTGTTAAAGGGGGTCGAGGAAAAACTAAGGAAAAATTTCCATGTGATGCTCATCTCAAAATCCTACACCTACCAATCCCTTCGAGTGAAGCCATTGGAAATCTCATACAGTTCGGTCATATTCTTCAGTGATAGAGATGAAGTTTTTCTGGTCTCTGAGAAATTTGTTCTGACTGAGGAGTTAGGAATTCGCCAGTGCTGATAGCCTACCTATGAGGAACATGATAGCCTTGAGGAATTTGATAGTCAAATTTTCGACCGTTGCTGTGCTACGCGTCAGCTGTCCCAAAATATCTTATCCACCTAACGGTCATATCATTGAAGGGCATTAATGTTTTATCATGTCGGGCTACTCCCTAGGCTATAAATAGCCGCCCCCTACAACCACTAGCTGGTTGGCTGCTCCGAGAGAAACTAACACTTGTCATTGAGAGCAACCCATCCTCCGAGGACTTTGAGCGAAAATTATCAAGTGAGGAAAAACCCAAACCCAAACACCTACCAACCCAAAGTGATTGAGCATCACCGAAGATATTGATCCTGTGTGGATCCGACGCTTGTTACCTTTGAGGACTGTGCATCCTTCAGACGGTTAGGCGTCATGGTCTAGAGCATCCAAGAGGAATTGTGGATCGCCGAGTGGCCGAGTCTGTGAAGCTTTGGAAGTCACCTGAAGACTTACCACGAGTGATTGGGCGAGGTCTGTGTGACCTTAGCTCAAGGAGAATACGGTGAAGACTTTGTGTCCTCAGGTTTAAATACCTAGCCGCTCCAACCAGACGTACAACTGTCACAGCAGTTGGAACTGGTCTACCAAAGCATTGTCTTCACCAAGGAAACTGGTTCTATTTCCTCAACCCTTTCATTTCCTCATTACTGTGTTGAGTGCTTGTTCATATCTGTTTCAAGACTTCGACTGAAGACTTTCTCTATTTCCTCAGTTCAATTTCTTCAGTCTGTTTGTCCTCATCCTGTGTTATCCTGTGTTTACGCTTCCCGTACTCTGTGCTTCGTTTTCATTTCATCATGATGACCATGCTTATGCCATGTTATGAATGCTTCTGAGTACTTATTCCGCTGCAAGTAGTTCTTCGCTTAGGAATTTCCTCACCCTGAAATTCCTCAGTGAAGAGTTTATGAAAATCACCTATTCACGCCCCCTAGTCGATATAACGCACTTTCAATTGGTATCAGAGCAAGGTACTCCCTTGTTCTGTGTGATTTTGGTTTAACCGCCTAGAGTTTTAGTTATGTCGACCGCAGGTATGAAGAAAGTGACATGCCCCATCTTTGATGGTCATGACTATCCCAAGTGGAAGGCCATGATGAGGAAGCGCCTCATGGCTATGAACAGCAAGCTGTGGACCGTCACTAAAATCTGTCTTACTGATCTATGCAAGATGGCGAACACTGATGATATTCACAAGTACACTCGACTTGACATCATGGCGAAGGATATCCTCTGTTCCTGCCTATCCAGAGATGAATTCAGGCGCATCATGCATCTTTGCAATGCGAAGCTTATCCGGGACCGAATCTCTAACGTCTATGAAGGTCATCGAACTTGTCATGATCCCCGGTTTGAAGATTTCAAGGAATCACTCAAAACGATGACTTTCGAACCTGAACCATCGTCTTCTGCACCATGCCTCATGGCAAAAGGTGCCAAGGTAACCGATTATTCCTCATCCGAGTCTAGTGATGATGACTCTGATGATGATTTTTGACCTAGCTATACCAAGCGTGTTTCCCTTGCCACTAAACAACAAAGTGCCTTGGAAAAGGTTCAAAAAATGTTAGACAAGAGCCATGATATGTTGGGTGAAGAAATGGATTGCACCAAAGCTTTGACTAAAAATCTTCAGAGACTTCAGTCAAAGTATGTCAACATTCAGAGTCATCATAACACTCTCTTGTCCGATCATGAGAAGCTTTCTTATGAATTTCTTCAGAGAAAGCAGGATCTTGAGAAGCTAAGAGAGAGTTATGAAGATCTTCAGAAGGATCGCGATTCATTACTTGCTCAACAGATCAGCGCTGCTCAGGAAGAATTTATTACTCCATGTTTGAAGTGCATTGAACGTGAATCTGCTGATTCTTCACCTGAATGCTCGAATGCTTCAAATATTACAAATTCTTCAACTGTCTCTGCTATCACTAATTCCTCATCTGAGGAAATTGCTAGTATCACTGACGATGCAGGGCTGAAGGAATTGTATATGACAGGCATGTACAAAAACCTCAAAGGGCATCAGATTCTTTGTGATGTGCTCAAAAAACAGATCCTCAACAGGAACCCTAGGAAAGAGGGTATTGCCTTTGAGAGGAAACTTAATGCTGATGGTACATATTGGAAGCCTGAGCAGTACCCCAAAACCTCATGGGTTGCTACAAAGGGACCTCCAGTTGATCCATCCTATTTATCTGGCTTTACATGTGAATCTCCTCACTCTACTGATGAGTCATTTGACTCCAACTATAAACTGTTCAAAAATCAGAATGGTGAAGTATTTGCTAGATATGTTGGCAGTAACTGCAGGAACGGTTCCCCTATGAAGAAAATCTGGGTTCCCAAAAGGTGCCTTGAAAGTCTTTAGGTGAATGTCCTCATGACACCACCTGTGAAGAAAAGGAACCCCAGACCAAATTCTTCACATGGACCAAATTCTTCATATGGATCCAAGTCCTCATACGGACCAAATTCCTCACTTGGATAAAATTACTCAAATGGTTCAAAGTCCTCATATGAACATCATCATGCTAACAACTCTGTTTCGTAGGGAAGAGCTAAGGGCTATGAATATGAGCATTATTCTTCAAATCATTATGTTCATAAGTCCTCGAAGAATTTCTCTGCTTATTCATATGCTTACCCTAACTCATCTTATGTGAAACGAAGTGGACTGGCTTCTATGCCACCTTTCTCATATGGAGCTCGCAGAGTATGAACTCTTGGCCACCCCTTCAGATGTGGGTGGTGAAGAAAAAGAACTAATCTCTTATGCAAGGTCAGGTCTCCAGACGTGCTTAACCGTCTGAAGAATATGCTGGAGACCTGAAAAGTGCCTCAAAGGACGCAGGCTAATCATGAAGAAATGAAATTTCATTTCTCACGTCCTCATACTGCTATATCTGTTTACTGCTTGACGAAATTCATGTGATGACATTGATGTCATATTCTTCACTGATGAAGTATATGAGTTCGTAAACTGCACTAATTCATCTGCAGGATGATCAACCCAAAGCCACTTAATGGGTCGTCGACAGTGGATGCACAAATCACATGACTGGTGACAAGAATCTATTGATGGACGCTCCCCTATCTCCTTCGCATCTGAAGCATATCATCTATGCTGATAAAGGCAAAAGCAAGGTATTGGGTCTAGGTAAGGTTGCGATCTCAAAGAATCGACACATGGACAAAGTCATGCTTGTCGATTCCTTAGGATTCAACCTCATGACTGTCTCAATGCTTTGTGATCTTGATATGGTTGTTATCTTCGGCAAGTTTCATTGTGTTGTGATCATGGAAGCTGACCATTCCAAAGTCTACGAAGGCTTTAGGAGAGGAGACTTGTATATTGTTGATTTCTCTACAGGACCACAACCAGCCATGTGCCTACTTGCAAAAGCTTCAGAAGGTTGGCTATGGCATCGACGACTTGGTCATGCAGGCATGATGAACTTGCACATGCTAGCGAAGAAGAAGCATGTCATTGGCATTGAGAATGTCAAATTCCTCAAGGATCACTTGTGTGGAGCCTGCGAAGCTGGAAAGATGACCAAGGCCAAGAATCCCACGAAGACTATCATCACCACATCTCGACCTTTTGAATTGCTTCACATTGATCTCTTTGGTCCAAATCACTACTCAGCATTTACTAATGAAGCAACCTTATATGGCTTTGTCATTGTTGATGATTACTCTCGCTACACATGGGTACATATTGTCACTTACAAACATGAAGTGCAGGAAGTCTTCAAACAATTTTCCTCGAGGGCTTCAACAAACTTTGGTGTGAAGATCAAGCACATCAGAAGTGACAATGGAACTGAGTTCAAGAATTCTGGTCTTGATGACTATCTTGATGAACTTGGTATTACTCATGAGCTATCTGCTCCTTATACTCCTCAACAGAATGGCGTCGTGGAGCGCAAGAACATGACTCTTGTTGAGATGGCTCGCACTATGCTTGATGAATACAAGACGCCTCCTCGCTTTTGGATTAATGCAATTGATACTCCGTGCCACATCATCAACAGAGTAAATCTTCACAAATTATTCAAGAAGACTGCTTATGAACTCCTTACTGACAAGAGTCCCATCAACGCCAACGGCAAGTTGAGTGTAGACCGTAACCCTACAACGTAACTTTTACTCGTCGTAGAAATTCCTGCAACATAAGACGTTGCAGCCCTGCAGGTCAGTACATTGAATGTACTGGCAAGTCACATCATAAGAATAATGAACCTATTTGTACATGCAATTTGGCTGGTGGAAAGCTCTAAGTTTAGTTTTTGCATAAAGCTAGTTTTCCCCTAGAATAGAAGATATTATTCTACCACTACAGTATAACGTAGGATGATTTGGCAAACCCAACTCAATCCATTCCCAAAGTTTCATTTTAAACCCAACTGTTTAATTAAGAGTGATGAGATCTCCCAGCATTTCCACTACTAGATGCTCAATTTATGCAGAATCGGGACACGGCTAATCGATTAGGTTTTAACACTGCAAAGGTTTAGCACTTTTCCCCACAAGACTCGATCGCCTCCTTGAAATTCTCGACCGCCTGGTGTTTGAGAAAAGGATGACCGAGACATAGTCTTTCGAAAGTATTTCCCCTTAACCCATGGATAGGCCGGTACACCTACTCATTCTACATCTGCTAGCCCATCCCTAAGGGGTCACACTAACTACTCAACTAAGCGAGCCCATATTGGCTTGTGGCTGCACACGTAAGCTTCTAGACATGAGAATACGATTGATCTCTTTGAGCCTGGGCGGCCGACCACTAGTGGTGCACCACCATGGATTAACCATGCATGCTCCCACTGTACTTCGCCACCATTCAAACCAAATACCACCCAGGTAGTTCATTTACAAGTCTTGGTCCTGATTACTACTTTGTCACTCATGTCTCACCATGTTCGCTTCCCAAACCACGTCTACATTTTTCGAGGCAAAAATAAGCTTACACGACGGTGACAAGGATGTATAGATCAGACCTACCTCAAATGAACTACTAGGAAAAGGCCTGCTAGTGGCGCACCTGTTTTGCCTACTAATGGCGCACTACAGGTGCGCCACTAGCACCACGCCATTAGAATTTTTTACTAATGGCGCACCACTGGTGCGCCATTAGTATCTGGTATACTAATGGCGCACCACTGATGCGCCATTAGTATAACCCACAGTGCGCCATTAGTATGCCTCCCAGGGGGCCATATTTACCCATGTGCTCTGCTTACTAATGGCGCACTGGTTTATGATGCGCCACTAGTGTGCTTTGGCTTACTAATGGCGCACTAGTTGCTGGTGCGCCACTAGTATGAATATTAGGGATTATTTTTTTTCTTTTCTGATATTTGCACAGGTTACAAAATATATTACTGGATAGAATATAGACAGCACCACACAGCAACAGCAGATTCATCGAATACAATAGAAGATTAGTCTCCGAATACAATTCATCATATTAGTCTCTGAATTCAAAAGACCGAACAAAGATAGAACATTACAAGTCTCGAGACCGCGAGTAGCGAGTTTGTCGAAAGTAATACTAATCCTAACAAGTCCTACTAATCATCATCACACAACTTCTACTCGTTATTAATAACAAGTCATACGATCATCATCTTGATAGTCATCGAACCAACCCTACTTAATTGTTCTTACCACATGATCATCAGTATTAGGCAGGACCTAAATACCCTATTTAAGGTAAAATAGCATAAAACAATATAGACCCTGACTCTCCATTATGGAGAATGGAGATCATCCTGTCTCCAATTCTTGCGCTTCGCTTCCTTTTGCTTCCAAGAACCTCCTTACGACTGTCCATACATTTTTTCCATTCTTTGATTTTCATGTCTCCAGTTCTTTTAGAAATCCGGTATGGACAGTTGAGATTCGTAGGATGACCTGGATATATGTTCAAAACACGAAGGCTGCCATTCTGATACATCAAATGAGGCACACAATCCTCTGTGATTCTCTGTTGAAAAACATAGTAATAACTTCATAGTTAGCAATGATGTACTAGTTTTAGAAGTATGCAAAAGATGCACGAATGTCGTAATAGTAGAAGATCTTACCAGGGTATCTCCATGGTAGTTACCGTAGTTCAACACGTGCACTAGTGGCACGTATTGATCATAATGTTGAGGAGTTTTACAATAGATATTGTAATTCTAAGATCAGTACAAAATCCGACCAGTTGATTTTTCTCCTTATAAGTTAACTCAGAGCCACCGCTGTAGTGGGTTTTGTCTACCATCTTCCGCACATTGTTCGAACAATCAAAATAAGCTATCAATGGAAATAAGCTGTCAACTATTTTGAAATGAAAAATTTAAATTAGTTAATAATTAACTATGTTTGAGAAACTCACATAGCGGTAGAACTGGAGGTGTATCAACAAGGACCCAAATGTCTATATTGTCTTCGTCGATGTCAGGATCACCAAGATCCATGGTGACAAGCATACCCTCATCAAAACCATACATCTTGCAAAATGCTTCCCAATTTTTGCAACCAAAATGGGTTACGCTCTCAGCATTATATAGATTTACTTCAAAATCCACATCATGATGGGTCCTTAGGTGAATTTTCTTCGTTTCAAAATTTTCATGGTCTTCAAAATCCATCCTCTCCAAGACATAGCGTCTTGCATGGCATGGGATAAGCTATACTCGAATTGTAAAAGATGAAAATTACACGTTGAAATAGTTGAAGTCATGCTTAATTACGAAAAAAAACACTTGTCGCCGTTGCGTACCGTTTCAACTTCGAAGGTCTCCTCGAGCTTAATGCTGAAGCGACGATCATCGTCCAGGTGAGGCCTGTCGCACAAACCTCGACCATCGTGGCACCACCCGCACTCCCCCGGGAGACTTCTGTCGTCCGATGATGACATTTCCTACGTTCATAATTCAAAGATTAAACATGTACAATTAAATATTTGTACTACAAAAACTAAATTAGATCATTATTATTCATCACGGGTTGACTATCGGTTTGTCGAGTCTTTTCTTGAAAACTCTCAGCTCACGTGGTGTATACATTCGACCGTTGGTGATAGTCACTCCTCCATTTGTCCCCGAGTGCATTACACCAAAATTTCTAGCATACGGGAACAAAGGAGAAGCGACCCCCACGACAACAGTCGGGATTCTTCGTCCTCTCATATATATATGGTGGAACTCTCCCTCACTGATTCCTCTCTGACATTTGCAACCGTCGGTGATGGTCATTACTCCTCCTTCCCCAAGTGCATAACAAAGGTCTAGCACAAGGAGGAAAAGGAGAAACGACCCCCACGACAACAGTCGGGATTCTTCGCCCTCTCATATATATATGGTGGAACTCTCCCTCACTGATTCCTCTCTGACATTTGCGACCGTCGGTGATGGTCGTTACTCCTCCTTCCCCTAGTGCATAACAAAGGTCTAGCACAAGGAGAAGAAGGAGAAACGACCCCCACGACAACAGTCGAGATTCTTCGCCCTCTCATATATGGTGGAGTCTCGACAGAATTAAAGTCAACCCGAAATTGAAGGAAATATGCCCTAGAGGCAATAATAAAGTGTTTATTTATATTTCCTTATATCATGCATTTGTCGCAAGTTAATCGACATAATAAAGAGGCAGTTGATCCTACTTAATGAAGTAATAAGATACCCCGGACCATGCATTTGTCGCAAGTACCCCATATGTCCGATTTTTAGCAAAGTCATGCTAAAATTCACGGAAAATTTCAGCATGACCTTTGCTGAAAATAGGACATATGAGTACCCGAATTTGCCGGAACGGAAGTTAATCGACATTCCGGCAAACTCAAGGGCCTCTCGGGGTACCTGCAAAATCATCATGACACGATGGTCGGAGGCAAAACCCAGCAAACTCCTTCCCTTGGTAGCAAACTGAAACTACTCCTTGCAAGCAAACTGAAACTACTCCTTGGAAGCAAATTATCTTGGAAGGAGTATTGTGTGCACAAATCTACTCCAGCTAGTTGCTTTCATTAGAGATTGTTAGGTAGCCGATAGCACAAACAGCATGAGTCATTCTTCAGACCGTTACAAATAGAAACAATGGCAACCAAGGTTAAACACCAACAATCCTATATATTATTCTGAAACTTCATATATTGAAATCACTTAGCACTCTCTTTCTGTGTTCATTCAACACTTAAAATTGGATTCCAGGAATGCAAGAACAAGACAAACAGAGGATATCTTTGCTTTCTTGGATAAAAGTTACATTGGGTCATTAGGAGTGCAATGAAGGACAAAAGGAGACTTGTTTCTTTATTTGACTGACTGATGTAGGTTTGACTTCTGAAGTCTATTTGGCCAGGAATAATTTTTTTGAATTATATTAGGCCTTTTATTAATTATAGAGTATCTCATCTTACTTTTTCAAAATTCTTCCTTCCATTCAGAAATTTTGGAGATAATATGGTGGACTTTGGTAGTTTTCTTAAATCATTTCATTTATATTTTAAATAACAGTAGGAATTATTTCATAATAGAATTTACCCCAAAAACAAATTCCTTTAATGCCATTTTCAAACTCTGAGTTGCCTCTGTTGCACTAAAACTAATTCAAATAATTTTTATAAAATTGCCACAAAATTTTTGGGAGACCCTATAATTCCTATAAATCATTTTTGAACAAAGACACATCCTGCTCTTTTAAAATTTTTGAGAGAAACACCCACTTTTCCATTCTGATCCATTTTCAGTTTACAACTACAACCTTATTTCCCCTAGCTCCTAAAATTCTACAAAATTATCCCAACACAAGTACATAGGTTATACAGAGACTACAAATTGAACTAGAACGGTTATGCAGCAAGTGCAGTACACAACTTACAAAATTTAACTAATTCTCCCATGAAAGAACAGAGTAACAAATTCAGTTTTACAGATCAACACATAATCACTAGACAAACACGAATCTAAACTGAACAATTAATAGGTTGCAAGAATATATAAAATCTGAACATTACACAATTCTGAACAGTACACCTTTCAAATTCATAGAAATTTGACAGAGAGAGAGGGAGACAGCAAGGATTCAGATTCAGAGAAGTGCAGCAAGAGGGAAGTGGAGAGGAGGAGCAACAGCATATTTGAGGTTTCAGAGAGACGTTGAGAGGAGGAGCAGCAGGAGTAAAGCAAAAGGGAGGAGCAACAACAAGGCGAGGGAAGAAACACGGCCGACAGAGGGCGAGCGCGGTCGTGGGCGGCAACATGTAGTGCGTGTGTGGGCGGGCGCGGTCGACTCCAGCAACAGCGCAACAGCGAGGCAACGCAGGAGTTTGACAACGGCGGCTACGGCAACGAACCCGACGGGGGAAGGGGGAAATCATTCAAGGGACTCACCGAGGTGCTCGACGATGATCTCGGGAGGTCGGGGGTGGCCGGGGCGGAGAGATGTGACGAGGTGGACGAGGGAGGCCGAGGTCGGGGAAGACGGCGATGGCGACGATACGGTGCAGCTCCGATCGATTGAGAACCCGTAGATGAAGAAGCAGTCGACGGCGGTCCTCCTGGACGTCTCCGTGCGGCGCGGGGTGACTGGTGGCGGCGCAGTGGGTCGGGGCGGCGGCGGAGCAGCAGGTCGAGGGCTCGGGGGATTGGGGATTGGGCTCGGGGAGGAGGCGGCGCTCGGGGGAAAAGGGATAGAGGGGGGAAGGTTAGCAATGGCGCACCTCCGAGGGGTGCGCCATAAGTAACTTTTTTTATTGATGACAATGGTGTACCCTCTCCTGGTGCGCCATTAGTAACTTTTTTTTATTTTTTTTATTGATAAAAATTATTACACTATATAGAGGAGATGAGTAGAGGAGGGAGGGAGGGAGGGAGGGAGCATTTACATTTGTTGACGAGGCGGTGGTTGGCGTCGCATCGGAGATGCATGCCGTAGAAGGAGGAGGACGCCGGTCATGGTCAATCGTGGTCGTGGGCCGGCCTCGGCGCGTCGCGTCGGCGTTCGTTGTCAGTCGTTGATGGACTGTGAGTAGCCCCGCCGAAGTCTCCACCTCCGGGCGGGGGAGGGTGCGGGGGGTCGTCAGCGGCGGTGGAGCGGGAAGGTGCGGGGGGTCGGCGGCGGCGAGGGGGATCAAGATGAAGGGGGGTCTGGCACGGGGCCGCGAGGGGATCTGGCGAGGGGGGATAGCGATCGAGATGGAGGGGGATCGAGATCGAGTGTCCTCATGAATATTCAATATTTTTTCATATTAATATGAAAAAATATCATCAAATTTAAAAAATTATTCATGAATTCAAAAAGTGCCCGTGAATTAAATTTAAAAATATTCATGAGTTTGAAAAATAAAGATGATAGTAATTTTGCAAAAAAAATGATAATAGTGGCGCACGAGGTGGGTGGTGCACCAATACTAGTTAAAACTAGTAATGGCGCACTCTGCCCCGGTGCGCCATTAGTATTTTTGGAAAAATTACAAAAATATGTTAGTAGTGGCGCACCTTGGACGTGGTGCGCCATTAGTGTCTACCATGCTAATTGCGCACCAACACATCGTGCGCCACTGCTATATAGTAGTGGCGCACCACATGTATGGTGCGCCATTAGTGTCCATATCATCTATAGCCCTTTTCCTAGTAGTGAGGTGCCAAGGTAACCGATTGTTCCTCATCCGAGTCTAGTGATGATGACTCTGATGATGATTTGGGACCTAGCTATACCAAGCTTGTTTCCCTTGCCACTAAACAACAAAGTGCCTTCGAAAAGGTTCAAAACATGTTAGACAAGAGCGATGATATGTTGGGTGAAGAAATGGATCACACCAAAGCTTTGACTGAAAATCTTCAGAGACTTCAGCCAAAGTATGACAACATTCAGAGTCATCATAACACTCTCTTGTCCGATCATGAGAAGCTTTCTTATGAATTTCTTCAGAGAAAGCAGGATCTTGAGAAGCTAAGAGAGAGTTATGAAGATCTTCAGAAGGATCGCGATTCATTACTTGCTCAACAGATCAGCGCTGCTCAGGAAGAATTTATTACTCCATGTTTGAAGTGCATTGAACGTGAATCTGCTAATTCTTCACCTGAATGCTCGAATGCTTCAAATATTACAAATTCTTCAACTGTCTCTGCTATCACTAATTCCTCATCTGAGGAAATTGCTAGTATCACTGACGATGCAGGGCTGAAGGAATTGTATATGACAGCATGTACAAAAGCCTCAAATGGCATCGATTCTTTGTGATGTGCTCAAAAGCAGATCCTCAACAGAACCCTAGGAAAGAGGGTATTGCCTTTGAGAGGAAACTCAATCTGATGGTACATATTGGAAGCCTGAGCAGTACCCCAAAACCTCATGGGTTGCTGCAAAGGGACCTCCAGTTGATCCATCCAATTTATCTGGCTTTACATGTGAATCTCCTCACTCTACTGATGAGTCATTTGACTCCAACTATAAACTGTTCAAAAATCAGAATGGTGAAGTATTTGCTAGATATGTTGGCACTAACTGCAGGAACGGTTCCCCTATGAAGAAAATCTGGGTTCCCAAAAGGTGCCTTGAAAGTCTTTAGGTGAATGTCCTCATGACACCACCTGTGAAGAAAAGGAACCCCAGACGAAATTCTTCATATGGACAAAATTCTTCATATGGATCCAAGTCCTCATATGGACCAAATTCCTCACTTGGATCAAATTCCTCAAATGGTTCAAAGTCCTCATATGAACATCATCGTGCTAACAACTCTGTTTCGCAGGGAAGAGCTAAGGGCTATGAATATGAGCATTATTCTTCAAACCATTATGTTTATAAGTCCTCGAAGAATTTCTCTGCTTATTCATATGCTTACCCTAACTCATCTTATGTGAAACGAAGTGGACTGGCTTCTATGCCACCTTTCTCATATGGAGCTCGCAGAGTGATGAACTATTTGCCACCCCTTCAGATGTGGGTGGTGAAGAAAAAGAACTAATCTCTTATGCAGGGTCAGGTCTCGGGCGTGCTTAATGAATCAAGAATATTTGGAGACCTGAAAAGTGCCTCAAAGGACGCAGGCTAATCATGAAGAAATGAACTTTCATTTCTCACGTCCTCATACTGCTATATCTGATTACTGCTTGATGAAATTCAACTGATGAAATTGATGTCATATTCTTCACTGATGAAGTATATGATTTCGTTAACTACACTAATTCATCTGCAAGATGATCAACCCAAAGCCACTGAATGGGTCCTTGACAGTGGATGCACAAATCACATGACTGGTGACAAGAATCTATTGATGGATGCTCCCCTATCTCCTTCTCATCTGAAGCATATCACCTATGCTGATAAAGGCAAAAGCAAGGTATTGGGTCTAGGTAAGGTTGCGATCTCAAAGGATCGACACATGGACAAAGTCATACTTGTCGAGTCCTTAGGATTCAACCTCATATCCGTCTCAATGCTTTGTGATCTTGATATGGTTGTTATCTTCGGCAAGTTTCGTTGTGTTGTGATCATGGAAGCTCACCATTCCAAAGTCTTCGAAGGCTTTAGGAGAGGAGACTTGTATATTGTTGATTTCTCTACAGGACCACAACCAGCCGTGTGCCTACTTGCAAAAGCTTCAGAAGGTTGGTTATGGCATCGACGACTTGGTCATGCAGGCATGAGGAACTTGCACACGCTAGCAAAGAAGAAGCATGTCATTGGCATTGAGAATGTCAAATTACTCAAGGATCACTTGTGTGGAGCCTGCGAAGCTGGAAAGATGACCAAGGCCAGGCATCCCGCGAAGACTATCATGACCACATCTCGACCTTTTGAATTGCTTCACATGGATCTGTTTGGTCCAAATGACTACCCAGCATTTACTAATGAAGCATCCTTATATGGCTTTGTCATTGTTGATGATTACTCTCGCTACACATGGGTACATATTGTCACTTACAAACATGAAGTGCAGGAAGTCTTCAAACGATTTTCCTAGAGGGCTTCAACAAACTTTGGTGTGAAGATCAAGCACAACAGAAGTGACAATGGAACTGAGTTCAAGAATTCTGGTCTTGATGACTATCTTGATGAACTTGGTATTACTCATGAGCTATCTGCTCCTTATACTCCTCAGCAGAGTGGCATCATGGAGCGCAAGAACAGGACCCTTGTTGAGATGGCTCGCACTATGCTTGATGAATACAAGACGCCTCCTCACTTTTGGATTGATGCAATTGATACTGCGTGCTACATCATCAACAGAGCATATCTTCACAAATTCTTCAAGAAGACTGCTTATGAACTCCTCACTGACAAGAGTCCCATCAACGCCAACGGCAAGTTGAGTGTAGACCGTAACCCTACAACGTAACTTTTACTCGTCGTAGAAATTCCTGCAACATAAGATGTTGCAGCCCTGCAGGTCAGTACATTGAATGTACTGGCAAGTCACATCATAAGAATAATGAACCTATTTGTACATGCAATTTGGCTGGTGGAAAGCTCTTTTGCATAAAGCTAGTTTTTCCCTAGAATAAAAGATATTATTCTACCACTACAGTATAGCATAGGATGAGTTGGCAAACCCAACTCAATCCATTCCCAAAGTTTCATTTAAAACCCAACTGTTTAATTAAGAGTGATGAGATCTCCCAGCATTTCCACTACTAGATGCTCAATTTTTCTGTAACCAGGGACACGGCTAATCGATTAGGTTTTAACACTCTGCAGAGGTTTGCACACTTTTCCCCACAAGACTCGATCGCCTCCCTTGAAATTCTCGCCCTGCCTGGTGTTTGAGAACAGGATGACCGAGACATTGTCTTTCGAAAGTATTTCCCCTTAACCCACGTATAGGCCGGTACACCTACTCATTCTACATCTGCTAGCCCATCCCGGAAGGGGTCACACTAACTACTCACCTAAGCCAGAGCCCATATTGGCTTGTGGCTGCACACATAAGCTTCTAGACATGAGAATACGATTGATCTCTTTGAGCCTGGGTGGCCGACCACTAGTGGTGCACCACCATGGATTAACCATGCATGCTCCCACTGTACTTCGCCACCTTTTAAACCAAATACCACCCAGGTAGCTCATTTACAAGTCTTGGTCCTGATTACTACTTTGTCACTCATGTCTCACCATGTTCGCTTCCCAAACCACGTCTACATTTTGCGAGGAAAAAATAAGCTTACACGACGGTGACAAGGATGTATAGATCAGACCTACCTCAAAAGAACTACTAGGTAACGGCATAACCATCTGGCAACAATAAATCCTACCATGGAATCCTACACAAAAGGACTAAGTGCATAATATAAACATAGGTAATTGGAAGAATGGTCAAATGTGAACTTGTCTGATAATAGTTGATGAAGATTATATCACTCTCAGAAATTTACTTAATAGAACTATTCGTCACTCTCCGATGAAAATCTATAAATTCAAACATTTCATTCTCATAAGCAACCATTTCAGAGAACCAAATAACATGCACAACACAAAGACTAAAAAAACCAAATGAAAATCCAACACACTCAACTATCACAAAATTTTCTAAGCACAAAACAACATGTGACATGAGGTTCAAAAATGTGGTGTGAACTATGGTGCATACACGGCATAGTATTAAAACTATCATGGACAGATCCTGATGGTGTGAAAAAATATTTTGACAATGGTCCAAGTTATAGGATTTGGCCATGGTAACAAAGTGCAAAAAGAATCAACTCCATCGGAGCTACGGTTTAGGATATATGGCAGTTGAAGTTTGAATTCAAATTTGAATCTGACAAAAAATTTCAAATTTGACACCACTGGATAGATCTAATCATTATGAAGAATTTGCCGCTGGTTTCATCGAGTTTGGATCTACGGTTTAATAGTTGTGACTACTCGAAGTTCAGGGACTAATCTGTGATGAAAGGGACTAAACGGAGGAGAAAATAATCACGAGAAGGTCCTCGGCCACGTGGCGGCTCGTGGCTGGCCAAGCAGTGTTCGCTGCGGAAGCTTATATGGCGAACGGCCACTAAATAAAAAAACACTACCACGGCTAAACTAAAACAAACCCACTATCGGTTTTAATCAAAACCGTTCGGTTTAAACGAACTGTATTTAACCGATCTAAAAGAAAAACTAAACAAACGAATGAGAGAGCTCGCTTATGGTGACGACAACAACGAACATGGGACCGCGATGTTGGCGTTAGGCGGCGGATGAGGGGGCGGCTGCGGTGCTCCTCGGCGGCAGGGGAGGAGTCAAACGGGACGGGCGCGCCGTGGGCGGTCCGGTGGTGGTGACGATGCGCGTCGGGGTGGCCTGGACGGGCGGAGTGAAGGGCGGAAACTCCATGCTCCGGCGAGGACGCAGGTCCTGGGGACAGTGTCTCCGGCGAACCTAGGGGCAAAATAAGATGTCAACTAGGTGCGGAAGAACATGGGGAGTAGTATGACGGAGTTTGAGGCCTCGTGGTCGCTGACGGTCGTCGAGCTCCTCCGGGGAACGGAGCTCCAGCCAGCAAGATCCAAGCGGCAACTGCAGTGGCTGCAGGTGGTGTGAGGGCGAATGAACTGGCGGAACGGAGAGAGGGGGTACTGGGGATTTTATAGGCGCGAGCAAAGGGCTCGGGGTCGTGACGGATAGGCCTTATCCCGGGGCAATGTCGCCAATGGTTGCGGGAGCGCGAGTGCGTGCTCTATCCGAGCGGAACGAGCGGAGGTTGAGGATGACAGGGTTGCGAGCGGCGGGCTTGTGCTCTATCCCAAGCGCGAGAGGCGGAAGGTTGGGGACGACGGGGGGTGGGGCCCTCCTGGCAGCGGCGTGCGAGCGAGAGGGAGACAAGGAGCGGCGAACGAGGCGGAGGCTTTCGGGCGCTGCGGTCTCGGGCGCGGGAGGTCGGCCATGGGCCAATTGCTGGCTGGGCGCCTGGGCCATTCTCGGCCAAGCAGGCCGGTTAGTGTGCGCGCGTGTGTGTGAGTGTGCGTGTGTTTTAAAAAACAGAAAGAAAACTCCAACAGAAGTAAATTAAATAAAAATTATACATAGGCATATCATATACCAAAATGATCAAAAAAATACCAAGAATAAGGTGAACTATTTTTAAAGTTCAAATAAAAATCCAAATAAAAATCATAAAAGTCAAACGGTGCTACTGTTGCATTTAAAATAAATAAAAATCATTTTTTAAAATAGCAAAATTATTTTCTCCTAATTTTCTATTGAAAGGAATCATTCTATCCTTATTTCCATCTATTTATTTTTAGGAAAAAAAATTTGAATAGAAACCCAAATAACTCCCAATTGGATTTGAATTTGGAACTTCAAACAACTTCAAATGGAAAATGAGTTTCAAATAACTTCAAAGTGACTTCCAAATTATTCCTTTGAAAGTTCCAACTCTCTTTATTCAAATTTTAAGAAGTCATTTTATCTTCCCTCATGAACTCATTGAGTTGCTTAAAGTTTCAACATTTGAAATATTTCAAATGGAATTCAAATCATTTTCAAACCCCTATTTATTTATTTCAATGGAAGAAGTCATATTATCCTCACTCTAGGGTTTTGTGATGAAATGAATTTGAATTCATGGAGATCAAAATGCAAGATGAAATCTTTGGGGAAAGTTCTTTTATTCCGTCTCATTCAACTTTCAAAAAGTTTCAATTTCCACTCAGTTTCACACAATCAATCACACAAAAATCAAACAAACAATCATAATTATTTATTTAATATAACATTCCAAAATTTAGAATTTTGGGATGTTACACACATGCAAGAACCCTTTCTTTGCTTGATCCATTTTGAAGTTCTTCAAAAACTTTATCAAGTTATGTGCTTTGTGAAAGTCCAATTAAGCGTCTTGATCTATTTCTATAGATCTTGATGCCCAATATATAAGCAGCTTCACCGAGGTCTTTCATTGAAAAACTCTTATTCAAGTATCCTTTTATGCTATCCAGAAATTCTATATCATTTCCAATCAACAATATGTAATCCACATATAATATTAGAAATGCTACAGAGCTCCCACTCACTTTCTTGTAAATACAGGCTTCTCCAAAAGTCGGTATAAAACCATATGCTTTGATCATACTATCAAAACATTTATTCCAACTCCGAGATGCTTGCACCAGTCCATAGATGGATCGCTGGATCTTGCACACTTTGTTAGCACTCTTTGGATCGATAAAACCTTCAGGTTGCATCATATACAACTCTTTTTCCAGAAATCCATTCACGAATGCAGTCTTTACATCCATTTGCCAAGTTTCATAATCATAAAACGCGGCAATTGCTAACATGATTCGGACGGACATAGGCATCGCTACGGGTGAGAAGGTCTCATCGTAGTCAACTCCTTGAACTTGTCGAAAACCTTTTGCAACAAGTCGAGCTTTTTAAATAGTAACATTACCATCAGCATCAGTCTTCCTCTTGAAGTCCACACTTTGTTCTCATACATGGATCCCATCTCAGATTTCTTGGCCTCAAGCCATTTTGCGGACTCTGGGCTCATCATCGCTTCCTTATAGTTCGTAGGTTCGTCATGGTCAAGTAACATGACTTCCAGAACAGGATTACCGTACCACTCTGGTGCGCATCTTACTCTGGTTGACCTACGAGGTTTGGTAGTAACTTGATCTGAAGTTTCATGATCATCATCATTAGCTTCCTCCCTAATTGGTGTAGGAGTCACAGGAACCGGTTTTTGTGAAGAATTACTTTCCAATAAGGGAGAAGGTACAGTTACCTCATCAAGTTCTACTTTCCTCCCACTCGCTTCTTTTGAGAAAAAATTCTTCTCTAGAAAGGATCCATTCTTAGAAACGAATATCTTGCCTTCGGATCCGTGATAGAAGGTGTGCCCAATAGTCTCTTTTGGGTATCCTCTGAAGACACATTTCTCCGATTTGGGTTTGAGCTTATCAGGTTGAAGCTTTTTCACATAAGCATCGCAGCCCCCAAACTTTAAGAAACGATAACTTTGGTTTCTTGCCAAACCATAGTTCCTAAGGAGTCGTCTCAACGGATTTAGATGGTGCCCTATTTAACATGAATGCAGCTGTGTAAGGCCCCGAGACCGACGCTCCAGAAGACTTCTAGCTATTCCGAGTTTCGCCGTGTGTTTCTTTTGTGCTTGCTCTTTTATTTTTGCATTGCATCATGTCATCATGCCATCATGTCATTAATCTTTGCATCTCAACTCAACTAATAAATTGCATAGATGGTTGATCTATTTAAATCGAGGGAAGGGTGACTTATCTTTATAACATATCGTCCCAATATTAGGGAGCTATATTAAATATTTCTTTAATTTGGAAATCACCATAACACACTTGCAAATTATCCCAATACCTTTGTTATCTTAATTCTTGGTTTCCAACCTTGCCATATATTCTTTCATCGCTTTCCCAAGCTCCTCCAAAATTCTCAACATTTTGGCCACTTCTAAACCTTGTCCTAGTTCAAACCATTTGAATTAAATTCAAATGAGTTTGAATTTAAATCCTGCAAGCATGGCTTTTTCTATTTTCTCGGAACAAGCACATTCTTGTGGGTCCGGGAAAATTATCCGCGTGTCCAATTTCTTCCCCAACACCTCCTTTCTTCTCCTTTTCTTCTTTGTTATTTTCTGTTTCTAGAGAATAAGAGAGAGGGAGAAGAGAGCCCAGCAGCCTAGCCAGGCAGGCCCATCTGCGCCTAGGCCCAGCCGCCTCAATAACCCTAGCCCCGATCCCCTCCTCATCTCTTACTCGACCCCTTCTCTCTCGTTCCCCTGCTCGCGCCGCCAGAGAGGAGCAGAGCCCCGCTCCTCCCGATCCACCTCGCGCGCGACCCCGCCGCCAGCGTCCCTCGCGCCGCCACCTGCTCGCTCGGCCCTCTCCATCCTCGTCTCGATCGGGAGAGGCTCCCGAGCCGCCGCCGCCGCCCGAATCCATCGTCCCCGACCCCATGACCGCCTCCCCATCATCATCTCCGGCAAGAGGCCGTCGCCAAGCTCGACGTCGCTCTCCTGCACCTCCGCCGTTCGCCTCCTGCAGCCCGAGAGCCTCGACTCAGCGCCGCCCCGCCATGGATGCCGCCATGGACACCGAGCTCCTCCGCATCACCCCTGCCTCGACCCTGCTTCGCCTTTGCACTGCGCCGCCCCGTCGACCCGCTGCATCCTCGCGTCTCCATTCCTCGTCCCGCACCCGAGCCGTCCCCGTGCTGCCGCTGACCACCACCATCTCCTCCTTGCTGCTGGCCACCCGAGGCCCTTGTGTTGCTTCGTTTCGGGTCATCAAGACCAACAAGTTCGCCTACACGGCCTCTACGTTGAACAACTGAGATGTCCCCGAATGCATCCAAATCATGTAGACCCAAGACTGCCAAGTGTACCTCTACCACCGCTGTGGGATTCGCCAAGTACCAGGATGACGACGACTCGTCAAGTTCGTCTACATGCGTGTACCACTACCGTCTCCGAGGACCCATGCAGCGCAAGCACCAAGTTCCACTACCGTCGCCCTCGGAGACATCGAATTCGTCAAGTTCCTCTTCGAAACGTGAACCACTACTTCTACGACGACGTGTGTACCACTACCGTCGACCTCGAAGACCCCGTGGACGTCAAGTTCCTTGACGTGACCCCGAACATCTACGGAGTGTGTACAACTACGAAACGTGTACGACTACTTCCCCTACGTCCCGTGAATGACTACTTCCCTCGACGATTTTAAACCGCCCCAAAATGCACGCTTCGAAGGTATAACCGCCGAGAACGACTGCCGTGGACCGAATGCTTGTGTGTTGTATGAGATGCTCGAGTTTTGCACCGTGATCGAATTGTCCTTGCAAGTTCCTCGTTTGCCATGCCACCATCATGTGGGACACCCGGTATCCGGGACCACTCCCCATCTCTTGCATGTTGCACACATCCGCACACTTGCTCTTTTGCACCGGTATCTCATTGAGTTGTCGGATCATAGGAATGTTGCCGTGGCACCATTTCCGCTGTCGTTGCCGTGGCATCCCTTTCGTTCCGCCATGGTGACCAAATGCTTCATAACATGCTCATGTCAACATTTTCATAAAAATTGCATAAACCTTGATTATGTCATCTGCATCATGTTAACAACATTTAAATGGTTAAAACTATGTTTGCTTTAAATTGCTAAATTACATATGGGGATTTTTCTGGAATTGTTGTTTATTATTTCCGGCCTCACTTAAACTTGCCTAAATAGTTAGTTTAATTATGCTTCATCTCTTGCCATGTTTAATAACATTTAATATTGTTGAGTACCTAAACGAGATTAAACTAAATAGTTGATGTGGTGTTTCGTCAATATGCAACCCGTTGCATATTGGGCTCCATTTAGCTTGTAGTTTTTGTTTGTGCATATTGCCATGCCATGCTATTTAAACCGGACATGCATCATACTTGATTGTGCATCATGCCATGTTTGTGCTTGTTGGTTTACCATGTTGTTTGTTTGTTTCCGAGTTTCTTCTCTCGTTAGCTTCAGTTTCGTTCCGGAGTTGTGAGGATTCGTTCGACTTCGTCCATTTGTCTTCTTCATGGACTCGTTCTTCTTCCTTGCGGGATTTCAGGCAAGATGACCATACCCTCGAAATCACTTCTATCTTTGCTTGTTAGTTGCTCGCTCTTTTGCAATGCCTATGCTACGACGTCTACCACTTGCTATACCATGCCTCCTATGTTGCCATGTTAATCCGCTAACCCACCTTTCCTAGCAAACCGTTGTTTGGCTATGTTACCGCTTTGCTCAGCCCCTCTTATAGCGTTTCTAGTTGCAGGTGAAGTCGAAGATTGCTCCATGTTGGAACATGTTTATGTTGGGATATCACAATATCTCTTATTTAATTAATGCATCTATATACTTGGTAAAGGGTGGAAGGCTCGGCCTTATGCCTGGTGTTTTGTTCCACTCTTGCGGCCCTAGTTTCCGTCATACCGGTGTTATGTTCCTTGATTTTGCGTTCCTTACGGTTGGGTGATTTATGGGACCCCTTGACAGTTTGGTTTGAATAAAACTCCTCCAAAGAAGGCCCAACCTTGGTTTTAACATTTGCCACCTAAGCCTTTTTCCTTGGTTCTGCAGACTCAAGGGTCATCTTTATTTACCCCCGGGCGGTGCTCCTCGAGTGTTGGTCCAAACTAGAGCATCGTATGGGACCATTCCTTGGCAACTTGGATTACGTCGGTACCAGACGCTTCGCTTATCCGATGTGCCACGAGAACGAGATATGTGCAGCTCGATCGGGATTTGTCGGACTGTGGGTGGTCTTGCTGGTCTTGTTTTACCATTGTCGAAATGTCTTGTAAACCGGATTCGAGACTGATCGGGTCTTCACGGAGAAGGAATATCCTTCGTGACCGTGAGAGCTTATAATGGGCTAAGTTAGGACACCCTGCAGGGTATTATCTTTCAAAGCCGTGCCCGGTTATGAGGCAGATGGGAATTTGTTAATGTCCGGTTGTAGAAAACCCGAAGTTGATCTTAATTAAAATACATCAACCGCGTGTGTAACCGTGATGGCCTCTTCTCGGCGGAGTCCGGGAAGTGAACACGGTGTTGGAGTTATGCTTGACGTAGGTTGTTCTGGGATCACTTCTTGATCATAGTTGTTCGACCGTGCTTTTGCCTCCTCTTCTCGCTCTCTTTTGCGTATGGTAGCCACCATATATGCTAGTCGCTTGTTGCAGCTCCACCTCATACCTTTACCATTCCCATAAGCTTAAATAGTCTTGATCTCGCGGGTGTGAGATTGCTGAGTCCCCGTGACTCACAGATACTTCCAAAACCAGTTTGCAGGTGCCGATGAAACCGTGCAGTTGACGCATCCGAGCTCAAGGAGGAGCTCGATGAAGATCATGTTCATTGTGTTGCTTCATTTCAGTTGATCAGTAGTGGAGCCCAGTTGGGACGATCGGGGATCTGTGTAGCATTTGGGGTAGTCTTCTTTGATTTTGGTTCCGTAGTCGGACCTTGATTGTATCTGTATGATGTAATGCTTTACTCATGTATTGCGTGAAGTGGCGATTGTAAGCCAACTATGTATCTCTTTCCCTTATGAATTACATGGGTTGTGTGAAGATTACCTCGCTTGCGACATTGCTTTCAATGCGGTTATGCCTCTAAGTCGTGCTTCGACACGTGGGAGATATAGCCACATCGAGGGCGTTACAAGTTGGTAATCAGAGCCATCCTCGACTTAGGAGCCCCTTGCTTGTTCGAATCGCTGACGTTGTTAAGTCTAGAACAAAAATGTTTTGAGTCTTAGGACTATATATATCGGAGAGTAGGATTCTTTTTACTCCTCAGTCCCTTCGTCGCTCTGGTGAGGCCTCCTGTCGTAGATGTTTTGACTTTCCTCTCCTCAAATTTCACTAAAAAAAATTTAGGATCACGCGGATATCTTGAAATTGTTCCGATGGTTTTGTGACGAGAACATTGTTCTTGGTGCCTCCTGACATTTTGGGGTTGTGGCAGTATCCCGGGGAGTTGAGCTCCGATGTGTTGTCGTCACAATTTTATCGTTGCACTTCTGGAATACCTGAGTTTGGCCGACATCGAAAATCTCTTTTATGCAGTTGTTGGTGAGATAACCTCGATAACCCAGTACTGGGGTGAGCTCGAGAGTATTGCCATAACTCGTATAACGGATGCTTTTCGAAGGTTGAGGTAAACGATTTCCGAAGGTTTCTTGGTTATGTGTTGAAGGATGGATACAGCTGGATCTAGGTATTGTTAGTTTGGGTGTTATATTTTGTGTCCTCAGATCCCCAACACCTGATTGCATAACCAGAAAGTTTTGGGAGTTTATAAGTGGGAATTCAAGTATCTCGAGGATATCTTTCCAATGACACATGATACGATATGGGATCTATCATATGTTTGTTTCCGGCTTATTCTGCAAGCCACTCCTTTGTTTTGTTTTAAGTTGTGGTATTCGAGTTGCTTCAATGTGAAGTGTTGATTCCATACCTTTCCTAAATGGTGTTCTCATATTTCTATGTGAATACTAATCCTTCTTGATCATCGAGTTTGTCATCTCAATTTCTTCTCACCGGTGCGCTTCTCTTCAAGATGATCCCATCATTCTCCCCATTCGCGAGATCAATTCTCAGTTCTTTGCAACGGTGCTTGCTTCATCCGTCCCAAGTTGTCTTTGTTTTCCCCGCCCTCCCACCATTTTCGTCAAGGACTCATATATCCCTAACCAAGTACCCATTTTATTGTTGTGAAGTCTCTTCATTCTTTTCCTCAATGCTCTTATCCGGTGATTCTCATGAAGATTCTAAAGGAAGCTTCAAGTTTATTATTCTTTGTTCTTTTCTTCTCCGGTGGACTCAAGTCAAGTTTTCGGTGTTGATCATATTCCCTCCTCGTTTCAAATGTTTTCTCATGCCGGTGCACCTCTTAATTTTTCACTTCTTGTTATTCATTTGTTTACGGAGTGCTAAAGATTATCTCAGAAGATTCGTGTTTTCATTCCTAATCCGTGCAAGATTTCTCGAAGTTGTTATCCCTTTTGAGCCATTTAATTCAACCGGTGCAATCTCTCTTTTCAAACAATTGTTCAACGGTGGTTCTTTTGAGTGGGCCCTAACCCACATGTCTTTTTCCAGTATCTTACCTGACTCTTCTAATTTTTCCGGAGCTTCTAAAATTCTTTTGTAAGTTTGACGTAAGAATGGGTTTTCATCAGTCATGGCTTTCTCCAAGATCTTTCAAATTCTTTTCATCGTTGGTTCAACCTTTCTAATTTTCATTCTGGAGTGCCTCAACAATTCATGGTGGTGTTTCTCGTTGTCATTCTCGAATTTTGAAGACCGAAGAAGAGTTTCTCTTTAATCTTGCTCCATTCTCTTCAAGATTCATGGTTCTAGCTTCGTGCCATCCTCATAATTGTTTTGATTGTGAGAATTCTTTTCACCCATCCGGAGCAATTCAGGAGTCTTTTCAGTTTGATTCTTCTGAGCCCATCATCTCAGAATTATTCATTCCAGCTTTCAGCTCTTGTTCCCAAAATCTTACCGGTGCATCATTCAAGTATTCACTAATCAGTTCATGATCTCTTCGTTCTCATGTATCTAAATCCCCTCAAGTATCTTCGTTCATTTTCTAATTCTTCCCAAGGTTTCGCTATCTTTTCTTTGTTCGTTTTTTTTAATTCTTACGGTGGTTTGTTCAAGATTCCTCTCCCTATCTTCTCATATTAATTTATTCGTTGTTTCAGTCCTACCGGTGGTCCGATGAAGACCTTCTCAAGTTTACGCTATATCTATCTTAATCCTTTCTACGAGAAATAAGTAGTATGCCAAATCCGTTGCTTGTCATCAATTTATATTGGTGAAGGATACGCATAACATAATTCTTATTATTGGTTCATCCAAGTGATCTAGTTTCTTCTTTCCAGAGTTGTTCATCATGTCACAATTCTCGGTTCGAGTTGCTTCATCTTTTCTTTTCCGGAGTTCAAAGTTTTCTCATTATATCATCGCGAAGCTCCATCTAGTCATCGCAAGGTTTCACTTTGTGTTTTTCAACTTCTCTTTCTTTCTATCATCCTTTTATTACCGGAGTTCATCATGGAGGCTCTACATGGTGGTTCATCAAGGATTCTTTTCATTATTCAATTGTTCTTCAATATTTCTCTCGAAGTTATGACCCGCCAAGCTATACTCAAAAATAAACATGGTGCTCAACACATGTTTTGTTTTGAGGAGCTCAAGTATTCTTCATCTTGCATTCCAAAGTGCAATTCTCTCTATCTTATCTTTTGAGATGGTGTTATGTCATTCTTGATAATTTCCCTTCGCGTTTCATGATTCACAGATTTTCAAGAGTGACATATTTAAATCCATCATTTTATCTTTGTTCAAGAGATCTTTTCAACCATCAGTCTCTTCGTTGGAGTTATCTTGTGTCATATTGCACCTAAAGTCTTCCCCAAGGAATGTTGCTATTGTGGTGTTTATCAATGACCCAAGTTATCTCTCCATCATCTTGGTGGAAGAAATTTTTCATCTCGTTGGTGTTATCAATTATATTATTTGTTTCCATAGTGGCAGTATTTCGCCTCAATTTTGAGAAGTTTTCCATAAGCCCACTACAAGCTTGTTCTTTTCGTTGTTGGTTTTCCAACAATTCCGTTCTAACCTTCTTGGAAGGGTGCTTTCCAAGCTCATTTGTGGTAGAAGTTGGCATTTTCTTCTCCGTTCTTTTCTTCCCAACAATCTAGCTTCTATTCTTTCGTTAGGAGACATTGTGATGTTACTCTCTTGACCCATCATCTCATTTTGTAAATATCATGTTCTTTTCCTTGCTTATCCGCTTAACAGAGTGTTATGTCCTCTGCTCAAGTTCTTTCATATATCAAGTTTTGCCTCTCTTTTCAACCTAAGTGCTGTCTGAAATCCTTCTTACCCCTTGTGCCATTCTTTCAATAGTTCCGGAGGCAGTGTGTTGTTGATTTCATCAAGTATCATCCCATCTTCTCAATTTCATGTTCAATTCCTTCCATTTACAGTCGGAGTGCTGTCCAAATTATATCATTCTTATTCCTTCTCTATCTTGTTTTAACCAGAGGGTTCTGTCTATCATTCCTCTTCTAACCGGAGTCTCATCCAAGTGCTTTCATTTTGCCAAGCTCATATTCTTTATCTTCCATTTCCAACCGCAGTGTTGTCGTAATTGATCCTTATCGTTCCTTGTACACCTCGTTTCTACCGGAGTGCTTGCATGTACTTCTTGTCCATTGCAACCCTTTTTCTTATGTCTTTTAACCTACAAGGTTCTAGTAATGTTCCTTGTTCCTCTTTTCTAACAGAGTGTTTTCAACTTTGTTCATCTTCGTTGTATTCTTTCGTTCAATTTGTTCAACCTCTCAAGGTTCGTGGTTTCACTCGTTTGCCAAAGAAGCAACTTAGTTTTACCTCCTCTCTTGCTCTTCCGCTTCCCTCCGGTGCCATCCTAGATCTCGGGACGAGATCCTCTTGTAGTGGTGGAGTGTTGTAACACCCCGAGACCGACGCTCCAGAAGACTTCCAGCTATTCCGAGTTTTGCCGTGTGTTTCTTTTGTGCTTGCTCTTTTATTTTTGCATTGCATCATGTCATCATGCCATCATGTCATTAACCTTTGCATCTCAACTCAACTAATAAATTGCATAGATGGTTGATCTATTTAAATCGAGGGAAGGGTGACTTATGGGGATTTTTCTGGAATTGTTTGCTTTAAATTGCTATATTACATATGGGGATTTTTCTGGAATTGTTGTTTGTTATTTCCGGCCTCACTTAAACTTGCCTAAATAGTTAGTTTAATTATGCTTTATCTCTTGCCATGTTTAATAACATTTAATATTGTTGAGTACCTAAACGAGATTAAACTAAATAGTTGATGTGGTGTTTCGTCAATATGCACCTCGTTGCATATTGGGCTCCATTTAACTTGTAGTTTTTGTTTGTGCATATTGCCATGCCATGCTATTTAAACCGGACATGCATCATACTTGATTGTGCATCATGCCATGTTTGTGCTTGTTGGTTTACCATGTTGTTTGTTTGTTTCCGAGTTGCTTCTCTCGTTAGCTTTGGTTTTGTTCCGGAGTTGTGAGGATTCGTTCGACTTCGTCCGTTTGTCTTCTTCATGGACTCGTTCTTCTTCCTTGCGGGATTTCAGGCAAGATGACCATACCCTCGAAATCACTTCTATCTTTGCTTGCTAGTTGCTCGCTCTTTTGCTATGCCTATGCTACGACGCCTACCACTTGCTATACCATGCCTCCTATGTTGCCATGTCAATCCTCTAACCCACCTTTCCTAGCAAACCGTTGTTTGGCTATGTTACCGCTTTGCTCAGCCCCTCTTATAGCGTTGCTAGTTGCAGGTGAAGTCGAAGATTGCTCCATGTTGGAACATGTTTATGTTGGGATATCACAATATCTCTTATTTAATTAATGCATCTATATACTTGGTAAAGGGTGGAAGGCTCGTCCTTATGCCTGGTGTTTTGTTCCACTCTTACCGCCCTAGTTTCCGTCATACCAGTGTTATGTTCCTTGATTTTGCGTTCCTTACACGGTTGGGTGATTTATGGGGCCCCCTTGACAGTTTGGTTTGAATAAAACTCCTCCAGCAAGGCCCAACCTTGGTTTTAACATTTGCCACCTAAGCATTTTTCCCTTGGGTTCTGCAGACTCAAGGGTCATCTTGATTACCCCCCCCCCCCCCGGGCCAGTGCTCCTCTGAGTGTTGGTCCAAACTAGAGCAACGTGCGGGACCATTCCTTGGCAACTTGGATTACGTCGGTACCTGTACGCTTTGCTTATCCGGTGTGCCCTGAGAACAAGATATGTGCAGCTCCTATCGGGATTTGTCGGCACAGCGGGTGGTCTTGCTGGTCTTGTTTTACCATTGTCGAAATGTCTTGTAAACCGGGATTCCGAGACTAATCGGGTCTTTCCGGGAGAAGGAATATCCTTCGTTGACCATGAGACCTTATAATGGGCTAAGTTGGGACACCCTTGCAGGGTATTATCTTTCGAAAGTCATGCCCGCGGTTATGAGGCAGATGGGAATTTGTTAATGTCTGGTTGTAGAAAACCCGAAGTTGATCTTAATTAAAATACATCAACCGCGTGTGTAACCGTGATGGTCTCTTCTCGGCGGAGTCCGGGAAGTGAACACGGTGTTGGAGTTATGCTTGACGTAGGTTGTTCTGGGATCACTTACTGATCATAGTTGTTCGACCGTGCTTTTGCCTCCTCTTCTCGCTCTCTTTTGCGTATGGTAGCCACCATATATGCTAGTCGCTTGTTGCAGCTCCACCTCATACCTTTACCCTTCCCATAAGCTTAAATAGTCTTGATCTCGCGGGTGTGAGATTGCTGAGTCCCCGTGACTCACAGATACTTCCAAAACCAGTTTGCAGGTGCCGATGAAACCGTGCAGTTGACGCATCCGAGCTCAAGGAGGAGCTCGATGAAGATCATGTTCATTGTGTTGTTTCGTTTCAGTTGATCAGTAGTGGAGCCCAGTTGGGACAATCGGGGATCTGTGTAGCATTTGGGGTAGTCTTCTTTGATTTTGTGTAGCGACCCGACCTCAAACGGTCAAGCCTCTGTGTTTCTATGCCATCCTCGGATCAAGTATCTCGGCACACACAAGTACATCAATGTATATATCAAAGTGCAATCACATGCATAAATAACGTAAAACTGATATATACCTCATAATACTCAGCGGAAACAATCAAGCGGGTGTGGAGTCCCATCAACGCCATCGGCAAGTTGAGTGTAGACCGTAACCTGCACCGTATTCTTACTCGTCGGAAGAAAGTATACGCAACATGATACGTTGCAGCCGTGTAGGTCGATTACATTGAATGTACCGCAAGATCACAATAAAAGAACAGATGATAAAACTATACTATATGCAATATGGCTTTGTGGCTCAGATCTGAGTTTTGTTTGCGTAAAAGCTGGTTTTATTTTACCTACACCAAAAGAATAAATGAAGTCTGTACTATGGAGTTTTCTATCATGACATGGTTCCGCCAACCGATGTCTCATAGCCCAAAATCATCATAAGTTGCCCACAATTAAGTTATCAGTCCGGTGTTGAGAGTTCGAAATAGATCCAAGTCCGAGGCTCAAATTGTCCGTGAATCGGGACACGGCTAATCGATTAGGTTATAACCCTCTGCAGAGGTTTGTACACTTTACCCGCAAGATTCGATCCTCTCTTTACGTTCTCGCACTTGAGTGTTTGAGAACAAGATGACCAAACATGGTCTTCCAAAGAGTTCCTCGACCACCGTCCGGTACCCATCCAATCCTACCGTCCTTCTACATCTGCTAGTACCGCCCCGCCAGAGTCACAACCAAGGTCAACCAAGCGAGCCCATAATGACTTGCGGTTGCACGGGTAAGCTTCAGCGTGAAGTATTCTTCCGTCTCTTTGAGTCTGGGTGAAGCTTTCGCGAGATGTCATGGCGCTTCTCCATGCATCCCGCCAACCACTGGTTTCTCGGGGCTGCCCGTCAACCGTCCTTCACCCAGTAGTGTGTATTGAAACCCTGTCTCGAGTCTTGAAGTCTTGAGGTCTTGAAGGTGCAGTCCTTGCAGATTTCCATCACGGAGTTGTCGTCATTGACGTAGAGCCTCCATTCTCACACCACTCCCGAGCACTCATACCAAACCCCGTCTACTATAGCGTAGCATTAAAATAAATAACGTCCCGGGCTTGGTAACAGGGTGGTGGGTTCCTACCTCATGCATACTACTCAACTACAAGGATTCAATAACACTCTTGAGGGTGGTTGCAAAGGTGCCACTAAATGCAATAAAAACATAGGTATGAAAGCAATGATCAAAGTGAACTTGCCTGGTTGACGATCTTCGAAAGAACTAGGGTTT
This sequence comes from Aegilops longissima, assembly GCA_021605205.1. Classification (NCBI taxonomy): domain Eukaryota; kingdom Viridiplantae; phylum Streptophyta; class Magnoliopsida; order Poales; family Poaceae; genus Aegilops; species Aegilops longissima. The sequence goes on along the minus strand of CM038677.1, from coordinate 252,013,041 downwards.
CGTAGTAGTAATCTTCGCACCGGAAATTCTACCGAGGCAAACAATAACTATGATAAGCACATAGCAATAGGATCACATAACACAACATAACAAAGGTAACATAACACAACAAAACAACCAAAACCAAATCCAAAAGAAAACTCAAAGAAAGGCCACTCAAAGTTTTCCCTACTTCAAACAATAACAAAATAGTTTTTATATAACAAAATTTTCTAACACAACCTAGTCATGGTTTTAGGTTAACTAAACAGAAAAGGATTCATTAAGCAACTAGGAGCAAAAAGAATTAATTTAAAAGCTATTATAAAACTCATTTTAGGCCTAATCCAATTTCCATTAAGAAAATTAATTTAAAACTTTTATTAATTACCAATAAAAGTTCATCTAATGGAATGACAGAAACTAACCTAGAATAACTAATCACAAGTTAAAAATAAATTAATTTACTAATTAATTAATTAGGAAAACAGAACTAGTCAATTAATTAGGATTAATAGGATTCTGCCTAGAATTAATTATTTATTAATCCTAAAATACCCAAATTAATTTCTAGGGCTTGGCAATGTCAAAATAAAGTGATGGCAAAAAGAATCATGCAAAAATAATTTTTCTAACTAAAGTTATAGCAGATTTGCTATTCTGACTAAAACAATATTAAAGCATTTTTAATTATTTTAACATAGCTGAATATATGTTTTCAGAAACTACCTAAAATTTGCAATCCAACAAAAAAGAATCACTCAAAAATATTAAACAGAATAAAAGATACACATTTTGAAAATTGAAACTATTCGCTAAAACAGAAAATCAAATAAAAGAAAAAGGCCTAATGGGCCTATCTTGTGCCAATGCGTTAGATAGGCCAAAGCAGGCCTCGGGTTAAAACTAAAAGCGGGCCGGCTAAGCGAATAAAACCCTAACAAACAAAACCGGACGAACCGGCGGTTCTTTTAATAAATCATACCCCTTGGGGTTCTAATCGTGGCCGTCTAAGATGGATCGGACGGGGAGGATGATCCGACGACGCATCGGAGTCCGGCGACGGCGGCGGGCGCGGCGGAGAGTGCGTCGGGGCTTCAGGCGTCGGTGAGCTCGAGGAGTCGCCGTCTGGGTGCGGGGAGGTCGGTGAGTGGTCGATGGCGTCGGGGTGGTCGGGGAGGCTAGGGCGCGTCGGTGGCGACTTTGGCGGCGGTGAGCCTCGGGCTCCAGAGCACCTGGGGAGGGAGAGGAGGTCCGCGAGGGGCGAGGGGGGAAACGGGGTGCGGGGAGGGGGCTTTATAGGGCGGGGTCCTCGTCGGGGAAGGAAGGGGATCGGGGGAGCGATCGGGGATCCCGGATCTTTCGGGATCCGGCGATCTCCGGCGAGGTAGGCGTGGCGTGGGGCGGGGAAGAAGAGGCGGGCCCACGAGGCAGTGAGAGAGAGAGAGGCGGGGAGCGGTCGACCGATGCCAACGGGTTTCAATGGCGGGCGAGGGGTGAGGCGAGCTGGCTGGCTGGTGGCTGGGCTGGCTGGCGATTAGGGGCTCATTTGGGCTGGTCTTGAGGCTCTTCATGGGAGGGGGTGCTGGCTGGGCTGGGTGGCTGGTGGCGCTTGAGGGGGTTTTCTTTATTTTTTAATTAAAACAAAACAAAAATAAAACCTAAACTATAAATATTTTATATAGGGTATATATATACCAAAATGATCAGGGAATATTCCTTTCATTTGAACATTTTTCCAAAGGCAAAATCCAAACTTTATGAAAATCCATTTTATTTCAAATTCAAATAAATTTCAGATTTGAATCCAAATCTTTTGGCATTGTTTCCTCTGATATTTTTGGAGTGTCATGTTTGCTCCTCTCATACTTTTGATCAAGTATTTATCGAGGCTTAGTTTTTGAAATGTTTCCCACATGCCAAAGTTTGAAATTCAAATTCAAAACTCAAAATTTGAAAGAGGGTTTCAAAGCACTTTCAAATGATTTTCAACTTGATTCATTATAACTTCCAACTCCTATTTCATATAATTGAAGAAGTCATTTTATCTTCCCTCATGAAAATCATTGAGTTGCATAAAGCTTTGGATTTGAAAACTTCCCAAATGAAATTCAAATCTTTTTCCAAAACCCTATTCATTTAAAAATGGAAGAAGTCATGTCATCCTCACTCTAGGCTTTGGTGTTGGTATGAATTTGAATTCATTGGGATCCAAAAGGCAAAGGGGAAAGTTTTGGGAAAGTCATTTCATTCCCTCTCATTCAACTTTCAAAAGTTTCAAATTTCAATCAGTTTCACTCAATCCATTCAAACCAACAATCAGACAATCAAGCATAGTTATTTATTTAATATAACATTCCAAAATTTAGAATTTTGGGATGTTACAAACCTACACTTAAAATGAATCTAGTCCTCGAGATTGAAGAAACTAACAAGAAAGGTTAGGGTTGGGGTCTTCTAGCAAATGTTTCAGTCGAAAGGTCGGTGGGCTACCACACTTAAAATCGAGGTTACGGTTCCAATAAACTCAGATACTTCCTCCGAGTCTGACCATGTATGTATCTTCACATATCTTACAATAGCTCCTTCATTAACGCTCTTACATTAGGAGTGTAAAGTTTTCCTCGAAACCTTGGGTCGGTTCTTCAAAGTTGTGGTTAAATCGAGACCGGATCTTCTTAGTGATAGGTCCGTGTCCATTCTAGACAACTATCGAAATACTCATGGTGGTCTACAATTTATGGTTTTCTCCTGCGAAAACGGGTCTGGTTTGAATCTCACCGTATAACCTCGTTTGGCAACAAGCGCCATGTACATGGGTTTATCATCATACCACTCTAAGGCTTAAGCAAGGCTTCAACGGCGTCGTCACTTTACTATGGGTAAGTCTCTCAGATTTACCATTCCAAATAGCAGGAGCGAAAGATACGAGTAAGTCGGTATGGTGATCAATCCATTCCGCACCCAGATCATTGCCCTGTATAAGGCTTAGCGAATCTTGTATTCTAACACTCGGTCATTCTCACAGGCATTGCAGAATTTCTCTTGTTCTCGAACGGGTTCGAGTAAATCCATGGTTTCGCAAGCTGAACAAACATCTATCGTTACTTCACCACTCTCGGTTTTTGCGTAACCTCCTACGTAAGCGTATGCTGATTGGACTGCTGATTCTTCCAATTTATTCCTTCATCAAGGTTACAACGGTTCCTTCTCGAAATCCACGGGCACTGTGGGTTATGGCCCACTTCAACACTAGTGCAGCTTTAACTCATCCTTGGAGTAACTTTCTTGTTACACCTCCTTAAATCGATAGTACTCTGTTTCTTCGTACCATCATATCGAACAAAACTCCAACTTATTTTGTCCAGCTTACTTCTATGGCCATCATGAATAACACGTTTCTTTCTTCATTGATCCTGTGGCTTTACAGAGTACTATGACCAAAAGAATGCACAAGTTTATCCATAAAATCTCATTATTCTCATATCAATCTTTCATTACATCCTTAATCATTTTTCATGAATCCAAATTCCAAAAAAATACTTTGTTACAAATGCTGCCACCCACATGGTTCGGTATGGTGGACATTACTTCCAACTTTATTCATTTATCCTCCTCGAGGATTCTTGATCCCTTGGAATTGTGCGACATGTGTCTTGAATTCTTCAATCTTCGGTTCATCGTGGTGGCCTTGAGCTTCACCTCCATCATCTCCGTATGCACTTCACTTAGGTATTCCTGAGTATGACGGAGTCTTGCTTCAAGTATTTCTCCGATCTGACGTATGGCTTCCATGGCTGCTTCACGAACAGCATCGAAGAAAGTTGCTTGTGGCACACGTGAAATGAAAAAGTACTGCCCCATCATTTTTGGGCAAACTCCTTTCACATGGTGGAGGTGTACCTCCACATACCAAAGTTCCACTCCCTTATGCATGAAGGGGTAGCCTTTGTAGACTGCATCTCCTTCAAGGTGAATATGCTTCATCATGTCCTTCAGGATCTTCGGGTAATCATGATCACTTGTCAGGGTCATGATGGTTTCCGGACCTTTAAGGAAAGACTCGTAAAGGGTTGTCATCTGCAGTTGTGAAACAGAAATGATGCTCAGAATAAGGTACTTATCTCATGGGCACACATTCATATCATCCAAACAAACTTCAATCTCAATTCCAATTTTCCTGTTTATGCTTCACAACTCACTTTCTTCCATGTTCATCCAGAATATTAATTTCCAAGGTAAAATATGACAACTCCTTAAAGCTTTTCAGCATGTGACATTACAACTTTATTGCGTCATGAACTATTACAATCTCAGGGTAATCTATTACATAACTCAACTCATTGAGCTCATGAAAATGAAATTGCTTTCTACTACTCTTGTTTCCAATATCAAAATTCCAACTACTCAACTACAGCTTTCATCTTGTTGGGACATTTAGTAGCATAATGTCCTGCTTCCTTGCAGCGAAAACAAATGACTTTCGATAAGTCTTTGGGCTTCTTGGAGATGGTGCTGCTGCTTGAGTTCCTTGCTTCCTTCGGGACATTGATTGGCATAATGCCCGATGTCCTTACATTCAAAACAGGTGATATGACTCTTGTCCCTATTTGCAGAAATTGGGTTGTTACGAGGGTGTCTTTGTTTTCTCTTCCAGGTTTCCTCGCTCGATCAATCCTTCAATTCCACGTGGGTCAAACTCTATTGTTTCTGTCGGGAAGTGTCCCGGATACTCTTTTCTTTCCTTGGTGCAATACTGTGAAAAATGTCCTTCTTCTCCACATGAATAGCAGGCATTGGAGTAAAATCTGTTGAGACCTTCCCCATCCAGGTCTTCAACACTTTCATTCATTACTGGTTCTTCTAGGTCTTCCTTGAGGGCTTCGTTCATTCTATCTTCCTGCTTCGGAATAGTTCGTTGCACCGTGGAGTAAATGTGACTTTGCACGGGTAGTGGGTGGTTCCTTCACACAGAAGCAAGTCACACGACTAGTTGGGCATTCCTCATTGGGTGTTTCTCCTCACAATGGGGGCATTCATCCTTGTGTTCCTCACCGGTGTGTCCTATTTCTCCATAAATCCTGCAGCACAAGGTTTAATTCTGGTGTATCATGGTGCTTCCGGATAAGGCGTGATCTCAACAGGTCTTCTTGAAATCCTCCCAAGTTCTTGCTCCATTAAATCCTGTATGGCTTGATGCATTTTCCACCAGGTTGCAGCACTTTCGTAAAATCTTCAAGAGCGTATTGGACCTCATACTTCCTTGAAACCAAATTGTTCCCAAGTGACTCTCCATGTTCGCATCCACAGCTCGCCTCCGGCTGAGTCTTGATCCGAGAATATCAGTCCAACTTCATTCATCATCTATGGGGTTCAAAAGTTTTGGGATGAGATATGAGAGAGGTGGGGAGGATATACACACAATACAAACAATAGTTTTTGAAGAAACGGGTTTTACTTTGTGGCTGTCGGAAAACATCAAACAAATGACAGCTCACAAATCGCCGCATCTAACGTAAGTGTGTAACAGGGGTTTGGTCTTCTAAAGGTCAAATCTCTTCAGATCCTTTAAGTCTTCGGAGTCTTCAACTGTTGTAGCTTCTAATACTTCTAATACATGGTGAAATCCTCTTTACTCTGAAGGGGTCATCAGTTCTCCGATATCAAATCCTTCTTGGAGCGTCTTCAGTTGATCCTCCGGGTGATCAAAGGATAAGGGGTATATTCTAACTATGAGAGGGTCTATTTGATAAAATCAGAAAAGATGAGAAGTAAGAGTCTTTTTGTAAATAAAGTTTTTGAGATATCCTGTCCTATGGGCTTTTCCGGTTTCTAGGGTCACGTCCTACAGTCAACATGTGCTCTGATACCATCTCTGTAGCGACCCGACCTCAAGCGGTCAAGCCTCGTGTTTCTATGCCATCCACGGATCGGTATCTTGCACACACAGTACATCAATGTATATATCAAAGTGCAATCACATGCATAAATAACGTAAAACTGATATATACCTCATAATACTCAGTGGAAACAATCAAGCGGGTGTGGAGTCCCATCAACGCCATCGGCAAGTTGAGTGTAGACCATAACCCTGTACCGTATTCTTACTCGTCGGAAGAAAGTATACGCAACATGATACGTTGCAGCCGTGTAGGTCATTACATTGAATGTACCGGCAAGATCACAATAAAAGAACAGATGATAAAACTATACTATATGCAATATGGCTTTGTGGCTCTGTATCTGAGTTTTGTTTGCGTAAAAGCTGGTTTTATTTTACCTACACCAAAAGAATAAATGAAGTCTGTACTATGGAGTTTTCTATCATGACATGGTTCCGCCAACCGATGTCTCATAGCCCAAAATCATCATAAGTTGCCCACAATTAAGTTATCATCCGGTGTTGAGAGTTCGAAATAGATCCAAGTCCGAGGCTCAAATTGTCCGTGAATCGGGACACGGCTAATCGATTAGGTTATAACCCTCTGCGCAGAGGTTTGTACACTTTACCCGCAAGATTCGATCCTCTCTTTACGTTCTCGCACTTGAGTGTTTGAGAACAAGATGACCAAACATGGTCTTCCAAAGAGTTCCTCGACCACCGTCCGTACCCATCCAATCCTACCGTCCTTCTACATCTGCTAGTACCGTCCCAGCCAGAGTCACAACCAAGGTCAACCAAGCAGAGCCCATAATGACTTGCGGTTGCGGGTAAGCTTCAGCGTGAAGTATTCTTCCGTCTCTTTGAGTCTGGGTGAAGCTTTCCGCGAGATGTCATGGCGCTTCTCCATGCATCCCGCCAACCACTGGTTTCTCGGGGCTGCCCGTCAACCGTCCTTCACCCAGTGAGTGTGTATTGAAACCTGTCTCGAGTCTTGAAGTCTTGAGGTCTTGAAGGTGCAGTCCTTGCAGATTTCCATCACGGAGTTGTCGTCATTGACGTAGAGCCTCCATTCTCACACCACTCCGAGCACTCATACCAAACCCGTCTACTATAGCGTAGCATTAAAATAAATAACGTCCGGGCTTGGTAACAGGGTGGTGGGTTCCTACCTCATGCATACTACTCAACTACAAGGATTCAATAACACTACTGAGGGGTGGTTGCAAAGGTGCCACTAAATGCAATAAAAACATAGGTATGAAAGCAATGATCAAAGTGAACTTGCCTGGTTGACGATCTTCGAAAGAACTAGGGTTTCGTAGTAGTAATCTTCGCACTTCGGAAATTCTACCGAGGCAAACAATAACTATGATAAGCACATAGCAATAGGATCACATAACACAACATAACAAAGGTAACATAACACAACAAAACAACCAAAACCAAATCCAAAAGAAAACTCAAAGAAAGGCCACTCAAAGTTTTCCCTACTTCAAACAATAACAAAATAGTTTTTATATAACAAAAATTTTCTAACACAACCTAGTCATGGTTTTAGGTTAACTAAACAGAAAAGGATTCATTAAGCAACTAGGAGCAAAAAGAATTAATTTAAAAGCTATTATAAAACTCATTTTAGGCCTAATCCAATTTCCATTAAGAAAATTAATTTAAAACTTTTATTAATTACCAATAAAAGTTCATCTAATGGAATGACAGAAACTAACCTAGAATAACTAATCACAAGTTAAAAATAAATTAATTTACTAATTAATTAATTAGGAAAACAGGAACTAGTCAATTAATTAGGATTAATAGGATTCTGCCTAGAATTAATTATTTATTAATCCTAAAATACCCAAATTAATTTCTAGGGCTTGGCAATGTCAAAATAAAGTGATGGCAAAAGAATCATGCAAAATAATTTTTCTAACTAAAGTTATAGCAGATTTGCTATTCTGACTAAAACAATATTAAAGCATTTTAATTATTTTTAACATAGCTGAATATATGTTTTCAGAAACTACCTAAAATTTGCAATCCAACAAAAAAGAATCACTCAAAAATATTAAACAGAATAAAAGATACACATTTTGAAAATTGAAACTATTCGCTAAAACAGAAAATCAAATAAAAAGAAAAAGGCCTAATGGGCCTATCTTGTGCCACAATGCGTTAGATAGGCCAAAGCGGGCCTCGGGTTAAAACTAAAAGCGGGCGGCTAAGCGAATAAAACCTAACAAACAAACCGGACGAACCGGCGGTTCTTTTAATAAATCATACCCCTTGGGGTTCTAATCGTGGCCGTCTAAGATGGATCGGACGGGGAGGATGATCCGACGACGCATCGGAGTCCGGCGACGGCGGCGGCGGGAAGTCGTCGGGGCTTCAAGGCGTCGGTGAGCTCGAGGGAGTCGCGTCTTGGTGCGGGGAGGTCGGTGAGTGGTCTCGATGGCGTCGGGGTGGTCGGGAGGCTAGGCGTCGTCGCGGCGACTTTGGCGGCGGTGAGCCTCGGGCTCCGGCGAGCACTGGCGGGAGGGAGAGGAGGTCCGAGGGGCGAGGGGGGAAACAGGTGCGGGAGGGGGCTTTATAGGGCGGGGTCCTCGTCGGGAAGGAAGGGATCGGGAGCGATCGGGATCCGGATCTTCGGGATCCGCGATCTCCGCGAGGTAGGCGTGGCGTGGGGCGGGGAAGAAGAGGCGGGGCCACGAGGCAGAGAGAGAGAGAGGCGAGGGAGCGGTCGGCCGATGCCAACGGGTTTCATGGCGAGGGCGAGGGGTGAGGCGAGCTGGCTGGCTGGCCGGGGCTGGCTGGTTGGGCTGGCTCGACTGGGCAGTCTTGAGGGCTGAGGGAGGGAAATTTGGCTGGCTGGGCTGGGTGGCTGGGTGGCGCTTGAGGGGGTTTTCTTTATTTTTTAATTAAAAAAACAAAATAAAACCTAAACTATAAATATTTTATATAGGGTATATATATACCAAAATGATCAGGGGAATATTCCCTTTCATTTGAACATTTTTCCAAAGGCAAAATCCAAACTTTATGAAAATCCATTTTATTTCAAATTCAAATAAATTTCAGATTTGAATCCAAATCTTTTGGCATTGTTTCCTCTGATATTTTTGGAGTGTCATGTTTGCTCCTCTCATACTTTTGATCAAGTATTTATCAGGCTTAGTTTTTGAAATGTTTCCCACATGCCAAAGTTTGAAATTCAAATTCAAAACTCAAAATTTGAAAGAGGGTTTCAAAGCACTTTCAAATGATTTTCAACTTGATTCATTATAACTTCCAACTCCTATTTCATATAATTGAAGAAGTCATTTTATCTTCCCTCATGAAAATCATTGAGTTGCATAAAGCTTTGGATTTGAAAACTTCCCAAATGAAATTCAAATCTTTTTCCAAAACCCTATTCATTTAAAAATGGAAGAAGTCATGTCATCCTCACTCTAGGCTTTGGTGTTGGTATGAATTTGAATTCATTGGGATCCAAAAGGCAAAGGGGAAAGTTTTGGGAAAGTCATTTCATTCCCTCTCATTCAACTTTCAAAAGTTTCAAATTTCAATCAGTTTCACTCAATCCATTCAAACCAACAATCAGACAATCAAGCATAGTTATTTATTTAATATAACATTCCAAAATTTAGAATTTTGGGATGTTACATTTTGGTTCCGTAGTCGGACCTTGATTGTATCTGTATGATGTAATGCTTTACTCATGTATTGCGTGAAGTGGCGATTGTAAGCCAACTATGTATCTCTTTCCCTTATGAATTACATGGGTTGTGTGAAGATTACCTCGCTTGCGACATTGCTTTCAATGCGGTTATGCCTCTAAGTCGTGCTTCGACACGTGGGAGATATAGCCGCATCGAGGGCGTTACAAGCTGTCTCTAAAGCATAACCCCAAAACGATAGCGGTAAATCAGTAAGAGACATCATAGATCGCACCATATCTAGTAAAGTACGATTACGACGTTCGGACACCATTACGCTGTGGTGTTCCGGGTGGCATGAGTTGCGAAACTTTTCCGCATTGTTTCAAATGAAGACCAAACTCGTAACTCAAATATTCTCCTCCATTATCAGATCGATGGAAACTTTATTTTATTGTTACGATGATTTTCCACTTCACTCTGAAATTCTTTGAACTTTTCAAATGTTACAGACTTATGTTTCATCAAGTAGATATACCCATATCTACTCAAATCATCTGTGAAGGTGAGAAAATAACGATACCCGCTGCGAGCCTCAATATTCATTGGACCAAATACATCGGTATGTATGATTTCCAATAAATCAGTTGCTCGCTTCATACATCGGTTCGCAAGTACCAAGTGATTCATAATCAAGTGCTTCCAAAAGTCCATCAGTATGGAGTTTCTTCATGCGCTTTACACCAATATGACCCAAACGGCAGTGCCACAAATAAGTTGCACTATCATTATCAACTCTGCATCTTTTAGCTTCAATATTATGAATATGTGTGTCACTACTATCGAGATTCAAAATAAATAGACCACTCTTTAAGGGTGCATGACCATAAAAGATATTACTCATATAAATAGAACAACCATTATTCTCAGATTTAAATGAATAACCATATCGCATCAAACAAGATCCAGATATAATGTTCATGCTTAACGTTGGCACCAAATAACAATTATTCAGGTCTAAAACTAATCCCAAAGGTAGATGTAGAGGTAGCATGCCGACGGCGATCACTCGACTTTGGAACCATTTCCCATGCGCATCATCACCTCGTCCTTAGCCAATCTTCGCTTAATCCGTAGTCCCTGTTTCGAGTTGCAAATATTAGCAACAAAACCAGTATCAAATACCCAGGCACTATGTGACGCCCCAAGACCGGAGCTTCAGTTGCCTTCCAGGGTTTCCGAGTTTTGTCGTGTGGTTTGTTTTGTTTTTGCATTGCATCATGTCATCATGCCATCATATCATTAATTTTTTTGCAACTCTTCTAAATAAATTGCATGGATTTCTCGATCCATTTAAATCGAGGGAATTCACATGGTGATTTCTCTTTATAACATACCCTCCCGATATTAGGGAGCTATATAAAATATTCCTCGTTTTGGAATCATCATAACACTTGCAAAATAATTCCAATGCCCTTTCTACTTCAAGTTTGGTCCTCAAAAACCTTGCCATTTTTATTCTATCTTTTTCCGGAGTTCCACCAAAAATCCTTGGATCATTTTTGTTAAATTCCTCATATTTTTATGAGTCCGGGAAAATTGTCCTCGTTCCCAAATTCTCTCCCTAACCCTCTCGTTCTTTTGTCTCTCTTTATTTGATTTTCTGCTAAATATTAGTGTGAGAGAGAGAGGTCCCAGCCCAGCCGGCCTCTAAGGCCTAGGCCCAGCCGCGCCTCCCTCCAGGCCGGCCAGCCTCTGTGGCCCAAGGCCTCCCTGGCCCATCTGCAGCCTAAGCAGGCCCAGCCGCCCCACCGACCTAACCCTAGCCCATCTCTCCCTAGCCCGCAGGACCCCATCGCCCCTCGTCCTCCTCCTTCCGCCGCCCGCATCTCTCTCCCTCCCCTTCTCCCGCATCGCTCTCTCCCTTTTCCCCTCGATCTCTCGCGCCCGTGCCCGATCCCCTTCTCTCCCTCATCGGCCGACCCCATCTCCTTCTCGATCCCGCGCCTCATCTCTCCCCGTCGCCCAAGCGCCCGAGGAGAGGAGCTCCTCGAGCACCTGCACCCGTCTCCCTCGCCGATGCCGAACCCGATCCCCGCCGCTCCTCCGCGCCCTTCCTCCTTCAGCCGCGCCCGACCTCCTCCTCGCCCTCCCTTCTCCCGCGAGCCGCCGTCCGCCTCCCATGCCCGACGCCATGGCCGTGGACCCTCTGCTCCGCCCGACGCCATGGCCGTGGAACCTCTGCCCGCCGTGCGCCTCTGCCCGACTCCGCGTCCTCGCCTCCGGTAGCGTTCTCCCACCGCCTCTCCTCTGCAGCTCCTCCTCCGCCTCGACCTGCTTGCCGGCAGCAGCAGGAGCTGCTGCATCTCTCGCCGTCCCGTGTTGTGGACCAGATCCACGCTGCCCTGCTCCAGCTCGTGGATTCGCCGAGCCTGCCATGGCTAAGATTTCTTTGTGCATCGCCGGAGCTCCTCGAGATGTTGCCTCTGTACACCGTTTTTGTTGCTGCCGCACGGACGCCAAGTACCACTACGACCCAGCGACCCGGACATCTCGAAGACCCATGTACCACTACCATCTCCGAAGACCCGTGTACCACGAGCGGCAAGTTCAACTCCAAAACGTGAACAACTACATCCGTGGTTAACGACAAGTACCCCGATGACACGTGTACCACTACCGTCGACCCCGGAGTCATCGGATGCGCCAAGTCCCTCTTCGAACATCTACGAAAAACGTGTACAACTACCGTCGCCGAAGACCTGTGTAACGGAACCGTCAAGTTCGACTACCTTCGTGTGTACCATTACTTCCGATGACGAGATGTACCACTACCATCGAACGTGAACACTACTTCCTCTACCGTCGCCGTGCACCACTACTTCCCTCGGAGATCATCGCGAGAACGACTACTTCCTCTACTTCCCTCGACGACCCGTGAACGACTCCTTCCCTCTACGAAACTCGACCCGCCCCGTTTGAACGTTCCGAAGGTATAACCCGTGATGACCGACCGTGATCGAATCATCCTTGCGATGCCCCTCTTTTGCCATACCACCGTTCCGTGGGAACCCGGAATCCGGGATCACCCCACCATCTTGCATGACTCGCTCACATCCGTTTTCCTTTGTACCGATATCTCAATCGAGTACCGGAACCGATATGTTGCCGTGGCACCATTTTCGGATACGTTGCCGTGGCACCCCTTTCTTCCACCACGGTAACATAATGCTTCATAACATGCTCTTGTCAACATTTTCATAAAAATTGCATAAACTTGCACTTGTCATCCGCATCATGTTAACAACATTTAAATGCTTATAATTGTTGTTTGCATTAATTTGCTTAAATGCCATGCTAAAATGATTTATTTCATAACTAAATAACCGTATCTCGGATTTAAATAAATTATATATGTAAATGGGGTAGAAAAATGCCTAGTTTAACATGGTAGCATTACTTTGCATGTTTAACAACTCTAAAATATGCTTTAGTTCAGATCTGTACCGAATCCATAATTTGCATATGGGGATTTTCCGGAATTGTTGTTTCTTGTTTCCGGCCTCATTTAAACTTGCCTAGATAGTTAGTTTCATTTGCTTCACCTCTTGCCATGTTTAATAACATTTAATATTGTTGAGTACCTAATCGGGAGAGAACTAAATAAGTGTTGTGGTGTTTTGTCAATATGCAACCCGTTGCATATTGAGCTCCACTTAACTAGTAGTTTTGTTTGTTGCATTTTGCCATGCCATTGCCTCTTTAAACCGGACATGCATCATACTTGATTGTGCATCATGCCATGTTTATGTGATGGTTGTTTACCATGTTGTTTGCTTCTTTCCGGGTTGCTTCTCTCGTTAGCTTCGGTTCCGTTCCGGAGTTGGGAGGTTTCATTCGACTTCGTCCGTTTGTCTTCTTCATGGATTCGTTCTTCTTCCTTGCGGGATTTCAGGCAAGATGACCATACCCTCGAAATCACTACTATCTTTGCTTGCTAGATGCTCGCTCTTTTGCTTTGCCTATGCTACGATGCCTACCACTTGCTATATCATGCCACCCATATTGCCATGTCAAACCTCTAACCATCCTTTCCTAGCAAACCGTTGTTTGGCTATGTTACCGCTTTGCTCAGCCCCTCTTATAGCGTTGTTAGTTGCAGGTGAAGATGAAGTTTGTTCCTTGTTGGAACATGGAGATGTTGTTCCTTGTTGGAACATGTTCACTTGTTGGGATATCACAATATATCTTATTTAATTAATGCATCTATATACTTGGTAAAGGGTGGAAGGCTCGGCCTTATGCCTGGTGTTTTGTTCCACTCTTGCCGCCTAGTTTCCGTCATACCGGTGTTATGTTCCCGGATTTTGCGTCCCTAACGCGGTCGGGTGATTTATGGGACCCCTTGACAGTTCGCTTTGAATAAGACTTTTCCAGCAAGGCCCAACATTGGTTTTACCATTTGCCTCACCTATGCCCTTTTTCCCTTGGGTTTCGGAGCCGAGGGTCATCTTTATTTTAGCCCCCGGACCGGTGCTCCTTCGAGTGCTGGCCCGAACTAGAGTGCTGTGCAGCGCCCCCTCAAGGCAACTTGAGGTTTGGTTTTAGTTGTATGGACTGCTCATCCGGTGTGCCCTGAGACCGAGGTACGTGCGACTCGTATCAGGATTTGTCGGCACATCCGGGCGGCTTTGCTGGTCTTGTTTTATTGCTGTGAAATGTCTTGTAGCCGGGATTCCGAGACTGATCGGGTCTTCCCGGGGAGAAGGAATATCCTTCGTTGATCGCGAGAGCTTATCATGGGCTAAGTTGGGACACCCTGCAGGTTTTGAACTTTCAAAGCCGTGCCATGGTTATGTGGCGATGGGAATTTGTTAATGTCGGTTGTAGAAAACCCGAAGTTGATCTTAATTAAAATACACCAACCGCGTGTGTAACGTGATGGTCTCTTCTCGGAGTCCGGGAAGTGAACACGATGTTGGAGTTATGTTTGGCGAGGTAGTTTCAGGATCACTTCTTGATCATAGTTGTTCGACCGTGCTTTTGCCTTCTCTTCTCGCTCTCATTTGCGTATGTAGCCACCATATATGCTAGTCGCTTGCTGCAGCTCCACCTCACTACCCTATCCTACCTTTAAGCTTAAATAGTCTTGATCTCATGGTGTGAGATTGCTGAGTCCCGTGACTCATGAGATACTCCCAAAACCAGTTTGCGGTGCCGATTGAAACCGGCGGTGGCGCACCCGAGCTCAAGGAGGAGCTTGATGAAGATCTTGTTCATTGTGTTGTTTCGTTTCAGCTTGATCAAGAGTGGAGCCAGTTGGGACGATCGGGGATCTGTGTAGCTTTTGGGGTAGTCTTCTTTTATTTTGGTTCCGTAGTCGGACCTTGATTGTATCTGTATGATGTAATGCTTTACTCTTGTCTTGTGTGAAGTGGCGATTGTAAGCCAACTATGTATCCCTTTCCTTATGTATTACATGGGTTGTGTGAAGATTACCTCACTTGCGACATTGCTTTCAATGCGGTTATGCCTCTAAGTCGTGCTTCGACACGTGGGAGATATAGCCGCATCGAGGGCGTTACACACTACTGCGAGCATTAGTAAGGAACACATAAATAACATGTATATCACATATACCTTTGTTCACCTTGCCATCCTTCTTATCAGCCAAATACTTGGGGCAGTTCCGTTTCGGTGACCAGTCCTTTGCGGTAGA
Source organism: Aegilops longissima (assembly GCA_021605205.1). Taxonomy (NCBI): domain Eukaryota; kingdom Viridiplantae; phylum Streptophyta; class Magnoliopsida; order Poales; family Poaceae; genus Aegilops; species Aegilops longissima. The sequence continues at coordinate 251,997,803 of CM038677.1, read as the reverse complement.
AGCACTTTCGATCTCGAGCTTAGGTCCAGACTTGGGTTTCTTCTCTGAGCGACAACTTGTTTGTCGTTCTTCTTGAAGTTCCCCTTCTTCTACCCTTTACCCTTTTTGTTGAAACTGGTGGTCTTTTTAACCATCAACACTTGATGCTCTTTCTTGATTTCTACCTCCGCAGCCTTTAGCATTGTGAAAAGCTCGGGAATAGTATTTTCCATCCCTTGCATATTATAGTTCATCACGAAGCTCTTGTAGATTGGTGGCAGTGATTGAAGAATTCTATCAATGACACTATCATCAGGAAGATTAACTCCCACTTGAATCAAGTGATTATTATACCCAGACATTTTGAGTATATGTTCACTGACAGAACTATTCTCCTCCATCTTGCAGCTATAGAACTTATTGGAGACTTCATATCTCTCCATTTGGGAATTTGCTTGAAATATTAACTTCAACTCCTAGAACATCTCATATGCTCCATGACGTTCAAAACATCGTTGAAGTCCCGGTTCTAAGCCGTAAAGCATGGCACACTCAACTATTGACTACTCATCAGCTTTGCTTTGCAAGACGTTCATAACATCTGGTGTTGATCCTGCAGCAGGTTTGGCACCTAGCGGTGCTTCCAGGATGTAATTCTTCTTTGTAGCAATGAGGATAATCCTCAAGTTACGGACCCAGTCCGTGTAGTTGCTACCATCATCTTTCAACTTAGCTTTCTCAAGGAACGCATTAAAATTCAACAGAACAATAGCACAGGCCATCTATCTACAACAACATAGACATGCAAAATACTATCAAGTACTAAGTTCATGATAAATTAAAGTTCAATGAATCATATTACTAAAGAACTCCCACTTAGATAGACATCCCTCTAATCATCTAAGTGATCACGTGATCCATATCAACTAAACCATGTCCAATCATCACGTGAGATGGAGTAGTTTTCAATGGTGAACATCATTATGTTGATCATATCTACTATATGATTCACGGTCGATCTTTCGGTCTCAGTGTTTCCGAGGCCATATCTGCATATGCTAGGCTCGTCAAGTTTAACCCGAGTATTCTGCATGTGCAAAACTGGCTTGCACCTGTTGTATGTGAACGTAGAGCTTATCACACCCGATCATCACATGGTGTCTCGGCACGACGAACTTTCGCAACAGTGCATACTCAGGGAGAACATTTGTACCTTGAAATTTAGTGAGAGATCATCTTATAATGCTACCGTCGATCTAAGCAAAATAAGATGCATAAAGGATAAACATCACATGCAATCAATATAAGTGATATGATATGGCCATCATCATCTTGTTCTTGTGATCTCCATCTCCAAAGCACCGTCATGATCACCATCATCACCGGCGCGACACCTTGATCTCCATCGTAGCATCGTTGTCGTCTTGCCAACTATTGCTTCTACGAATATCGCTACTGCTTAGTGATAAAGTAAAGCAATTACAGGGATATTGCATTGCGTACAATAAAGCGACAACCATATGGCTCCTGCCAGTTGCCGATAACTTTGTTACAAAACATGATCATCTCATACAATAAAATTTAGCATCATGTCTTGACCATATCACATCACAACATGCCCAGCAAAAACAAGTCAGACGTCCTCTACTTTGTTGTTGCAAGTTTTACGTGGCTACTACGGGCATCAAAACTACAACGATTTTTCGCCAAGCATGTGTTGTTTTAACCTTCAACAAGGACCAGGCGTAGCCACACTCGATTCAACTAAAGTTGGAGAAACTGACACCCGCTAGCCACCTGTGTGTGAAGCACGGTGGTAGAACCAGTCTTGCGTAAGCGTACGCGTAATGTTGGTCCGGTCCGCTTCATCCAACAATACCGCCAAATCAAAGTATGACATGCTGGTAAGCAGTATGACTATTATCGCCCACAACTCACTTGTGTTCTAGTCATGCATATAACATCTACGCATAAACCTAGCTCTGATACCACTGTTAGGGAACGTAGTAATTTAAACAATTTACATACGCACACGCAAGATCATGGTGATGCATAGCAACAAGAGGGTAGAGTGTCGTCCACGTACCCTCGTAGACCATAAGCGGAAGCGTTATGACAACACGGTTGATGTAGTCATACGTCTTCACGAACGACCGATCCTAGTACCAAACGTACGACACCTCCGTGATCTGCACACGTTCAGCTCGGTGACGTCCCACGAACTCATGATCCAATAGAGCTTCGAGGGAGAATTTCGTCAGCACGATAGCGTGATGATGGTGATGATGAAGTTACCGACGCAGGGCTTCGCCTAAGCACCGCTACGATATGACCGAGGTGGAATATGGTGGAGGGGGTACCGCACACGGCTTGGAACAATCAACTTGTGTCTTAGGGTGCCCTCCTGCCCCCGTATATAAAGGAGCAAGGGGGGAGGCCGGCCGGCCCTTGGTGCGCCCAAGGAGAGGAGGAATCCTCCTCCTAGTAGGAGTAGGATTCATCCTTTCCTAGTCCTACTAGGAAGGAGGAAGGGGGAAGGAAAGAGAGGGAGAGGGAGAGGGAAAGAGGGGCCGCACCCCGCTCCCCTAGTCCAGTTCGGACTCCATTGGGAGGGGCATGCCACCTCCTGGGCTGCTGTCCTCTCTCTTCCCTAAAGCCCACTAAGGCCCAATACTTCCCTGGGGGGTTCGGGTAACCCCTCCGGCACTAGTTTTCTCCGAAATCACCCGGAACACTTCCGGTGTCCGAATATTGCCATCCAACATATCAATCTTTATGTCTCGACCATTTCGAGACTCCTCGTCATGTCCGTGATCATATCCGGGACTCCAAACTATCTTCGGTTCATCAAAACACATAAACTCATAATACCGATCGTCACCGAACGTTAAGCGTGCGGACCCTACGGGTTCGAGAACTATGTAGACATGACCGAGACTCATCTCCGGTCAATAACAAATAACAGAACCTAGATGCTCATATTGGTTCCTACATATTCTACGAAGATCTTTATCGGTCAAACCGCATAACAACATACGTTCTTCCCATTGTCATCGGTATGTAACTTGCCCGAGATTCAATCGTCGGTATCTCAATACTGATAACCCACAAGTATAGGGGATCAATTGTAGCCTATTTCGATAAGTAAGAGTGTCGAACCCAATGAGGAGATAAAGGTAGAACAAATATTCCCTCAAGTTCTATCGACCACCGATACAACTCTACGCACGCTTGACGTTCGCTTTACCTAGAACAAGTGTGAAACTAGAATTACTTTGTAGGTATTTTTTGATAGGTTTGCAAGATAATAAAGAGCGCGTAAATAGAAAGTAGGGGCTGTTTAGATAAAGAAGAAATAAAGTAAACATAGAGAGTGTGGAAAAGTGGTGGTAGGAGTTCTGAAATTGTCCCTAAGCAATTGACTACTTTACTAGACCGATGGCAAGTTTTATGTGGGAGAGGCGTAAGCTAACATACTTTCTCTTCTTGGATCATATGCACTTATGATTGGAACTCTAGCAAGCATCCGCAACTACTAAAGATCATTAAGGTAAAACCCAACCATAGCATTAAAGCATCACGTCCCCTTTATCCCATACACCACAACCCCCTTACTCGGGTTTATGCTTCTGTCACTGAAGAACCCACTATAAGAGAATCATGAACGTATTGTAACACCCTACAGCGGGAATCCCTCACGCTTCCGCGACACAGAAGGCACAATAGGACAGCAACATAACCACAAGCAAATTAAACCAATCATAGCAATTCACCAATTACCGATAAGACAACGAAAATCTACTCAAACATCATAGGATGGCAACACATCATTGGATAATAATATGAAGCATAAAGCACCATGTTCAAGTAGAGGGTAAAGCGGGTTGCGGGAGAGTGGACCGCTGAATAGAGATGGGGGAAGGTGATGGAGAAGTTGGTGAAGATGGCGGAGGTGTTGGTGTAGATCGCGGTGATGATGATGGCCCCCGACGGTGTTCTGGCACCATCGGAAGCGAGGGGGAGAGAGCCCCCCTTCTTCTTCTTATTCCTTGACCTTCTCCCTAGATCGGAGAATGGTTTCCCCTCTGGTCCATGGTCTCCATGGCGCGGAAGGGGCGAGAGCCCCTCCGAGATTGGATATTTCTCTATGCCTCTCTCTGTTTCTGCGTTCCAGATTCTGCCCTTTCACCATTTCTTATATATCCTGAGATCCGTAACTCCGATTGGATTGAAACCTTCACCCATATTTTCTCCAAAAATTAGCTTTCTTGCAGCCAAAGAAGAGCAGTAACCGCCTTACGGGATGCCCACGAGGGTCAGGGGCACGCCCAGGGGTGGCAGGCGCGCCCCCTGCCTCGTAGCCCCCTCGGGCACCGTCTCGCGTTGATTCTTCTTCCCATATTTCACAAATATTCCAAAAATATTCTCCATCCGTTTTTATCCCGTTTGGACTCCGTTTTATATGGGGTTTCTGCGAAACATAAAACATGCAACAAACAGGAATTGTCACTGGGCACAGGATCAATATGTTATATTTTTCAACCTTCACGCAATACATGAGCGCAAGCCATGGACATAGCACTATAGGTGGAATAGAATAATATGATGGGGGTTATGTGGATAAGACAAAAAAGGAGAAAGTCTCACATCGACGTGGCTAATCAACGGGCTATGGAGATGCCCATCAATTGATGTCAATGCGAGGAGTAGGGATTGACATGCAACGGATGCACTAGAGCTAGAAGTGTATGAAAGCTCAAACTAGAAACTAAGTGGGTGTGCATCCAACTTGCTTGCTCATGAAGACGTAGGGCACTTGAGGAAGCCCATCGTTGGAAGATACAAGCCAAGTTCTATAATGAAAATTCCCACTAGTATATGAAAGTGATAACTCAAGAGACTCTCTATATGAAGAACACGGTGCTACTCTGAAGCACAAGTGTGGTAAAAGGATAGTAACATTGCCCCCCTTTTTTCTTTTTCTTTTTTTTATTTTTTTCCCTTTTTTATTTAGGCTTCTATGGCCTCTATTTTTTTCATGGGGAATTACTCTAATAATGATGATCATCACACTTTTATTTACTTACAACTCGATATTACAACTCGATACTAGAACAAAATATGAATCTATATGAATTCCTCCGGCGGTGTACCGGGATGTGCGATGATCTAGCATAGCAATGACATCAAAAATGGACAAGCCATGAAAACATCATGCTAGCTATCTTATGATCATGCAAAGCAATACGACAATAAATGCTCAAGTCATGTATATGATGATGATGGCAGTTGCATGGCAATATATCTCGGAATGGCTATGGAAATGCCATGATAGGTAGGTATGGTGGCTGTTTTGAGGAGGATATAAGGAGGCTTATGTGTGATAGAGCGTATCGTATCACGGGGTTTGGATGCACCAGCGAAGTTTGCACCAACTCTCGAGGTGAGAAAGGGCAATGCACGGTACCAAAGAGGCTAGCAATGATGGAAGGGTGAGAGTGCGTATAATTCATGGACTCACATTAGTCATAAAGAACTCATATACTTATTGCAAAATTTTATTAGCCCTCAAAGCAAAGTACTACTATGCATGCTCCTAGGGGGATAGATTGGTAGGAAAAGACCATCGCTCGTCCCCGACCGCCACTCATAAGGAAGATAATCAATAAATACCTCATGCTCCATGAGGGAGTCCTGGATTAGGGGGTGTCCGGATGGCCGGACTATAGCCTTTGGCCGGACTCCTAGACTATGAAGATACAAGATTGAAGACTTCGTCCCATGTCCGGATGGGACTTTCCTTGGCGTGGAAGGCAAGCTTGGCGATACGGATATGTAGATCTCCTACCATTGTAACCGACTCTGTGTAACCCTAACCCTCTTCGGTGCCTATATAAACCGGAGGGTTTTAGTTAAATGGGACGAACAACAATCATACCATAGGCTAGCTTCTAGGGTTTAGCCTCTCTGATCTCGTGGTAGATCTACTCTTGTACTACGCATATCATCAATATTAATCAAGCAGTAGTAGGGTTTTACCTCCATCGAGAGGGCCCGAACCTGGGTAAAAACATCGTGTCCCTTGTCTCCAGTTACCATCCGCCTAGACGCACAGTTCAGGACCCCCTACCTGAGATCCACCGATTTTGACACCGACATTGGTGCTTTCATTGAGAGTTCCTCTGTGTCGTCATCTGTAGGCCCGATGGCTCCTCCGATCGTCAACCACGATGCGGTCCAGGGTGAGACTTTTCTCCCCGGATGATCTTCGTATTTGGCAGCTTTGCACTGCGGGCCAATTCGCTTGGCCATCTGGAGAAGATTGAAAGCTATGCCCCTGGCCATCAGGTCAGATTTGGAAGTTTAAACTACACGGTTGACATCCGTGGAGACTTGATCTTCGACGAGTTCGAGCCACAGCCAAGCGCGCCGCACTGTCACGAGTGGCATGATCTAGCTCTACCGCCGAACGGTGTCCTGGAGGCCGCACCAGTGTCTGCTCCGACCCTTAGCTCAGAGCCGACTACGCCGATCGAGGACGGGTGGTTGGACACCGCCTCGGGGGCTGTGATCTCTACGGCGGTTGAGCCGTACACCTACCGGTCCTTGCGGCTTCGTGACTCAAGGTGCGGACTCCTCTCCGGACTCCGAACCTTCGCGCCCCGCCTAATCGAATCGGTTGGGCGCCGATCGTGGAGTTCACCGCCCGCGGACATCTTTCAAAGACTCGCCCTTTGGCGACATCCTGAATTCACTAAAGTCTCTCTCTTTATCAGGAGAGCCCTGGCCAGACTACGGTCAGCAAGGTTGGGACGCGGACGATGAAGAAATTCAATGCCCACCCACCACCCACTTCGTAGCCACTGTCGATGATTTAACCGACATGCTCGACTTCGACTCCGAAGACATCGACGGTATGGACGACGATGTAGGGGAGGAACATGAACCAGCACCTATAGGGCACTGGAGAACCACCTCATCTCACGATGTATGCATGGTGGACACACCTAAAGGAAGCGACAACGAGGAACAACGGGACGCTACGAAGGATCATTCCCTCGAAAAGCAGTCAAAACGGTGACGTAAGCGCCGCTCAAAGTCCCGCCTCGACAAAGACAACAGCCATACAGACCCCGCCATAGAGCAGGGCGAACCGGTGGACGACGAACATTCTATCGAGCAACCGTACGAACAGCACAACCTGGATAAACAACCCGTCCCCGGCGAAGATAACAGTCCGGACGATCTCATGCCGGACAAGTTGCTGGAGCAGAAGAACCTCCCCAAAAGGCTCGTCGCCACTGCACGTAGCCTGAAAAAGTAGAAGCAGAAGCTCAAAACAACGGAAGATGCTCTCAGAATCAGATGGAGTAAAGTACTCAACACCGCAGACAAATACGGCGACAGTCGCCGAACAAAGAGCTACCCAAAGTGAAAACTACTGCCCAAATTTGATGAGGAGGCCGTAGAGCACCCGCAATCAATGAACAAGGAGGCCCAGTCGGATAGACGACCCCATGGCAAACATAGAGTGGCAAACGGCGCCGCACACAAGCCGGCACGCGATCCGCACAAGGATTCACATCAAAAAGATGGCCCAGTTAGATCTATCTACGGGCCAAGAAAGCAAGCTCTAGTAAGCAATGCAACACATCAAGTACCCGAACATCACGGTACACCTAAATATAGGGGCGCCGCACACCCCCTATGTTTCACCGATGAGGTGCTGGATTCACAATTTCAGTGGGATTCAAGACCGTAAACATAGAGGCATACGACGGAACAACGGACCACAGAGTGCGGATTGAGGATTACATCCTCCACATACACATGGCTAGAGGAGATGACCTCCACGCCATAAAATACTTACCCCTCAAGCTCAAAGGGCCAACCCGGCATTGGCTTAAAAGCCTCCCCGAAAACACCATTGGAAGTTGGGAAGAGCTCGAGGATGCTTTTCGGGCAAATTTTCAAGGGACCTATGTCCGACCTCCGGATGCAGACGATTTAAGTCACATTACCCAACAATCTGGAGAGTCAGCCCGAAAATTCTGGAATAGATTCCTTACTAAAAAGAACCAAATAGTCGACTGTCCGGACACCGAAGCCTTAGCAGCTTTCAAACACAACGTCTGAGATGAATGGCTCGCCAAACACCTTGGCCAAGAAAAGCCAAGAACAATGGCCGCATTAACAAGCCTCATGACCCGCTTTTGCGCGGGAGAGGACAGCTGGCTGGCAAGATGCAGTACCAGCGACCCAAGTACATCCGAAGTCAGGGATGGAAACGGGAAACCACGACGCAGCAAGGACCAGCGTCGGACCAAGGGAAACAGCCCGAAGATCACGGCAGTCAACGCCGGATTCAAAAGCTCTCGGCAGAATCATAAAAAGCTGCCCCTTAAGGATAACAGGGACGAGCTATCTAACTTAAACAAAATCTTGGACAAGATATGCCAAATCAACAATAGTCCCGGGAAGCCTACAAACCATACCCACAGAGATTGTTGGGTCTTCAAGCAGTCCGGCAAACTCAACACCGAACACAAGGGGCTCGACACACCAAGCGAGGACGATGACGAACCCCACAAGCAGAGCACCGGAAAACAAAAAAATTTCCCACAAGAAATCAAAATAGTAAACTCACTTCACGTGACAAAAGGGAAAAATAGAGCGGCGCCCATAGAGGTACGCGCCATACGGCCTATCCCAGAGGAGTCCCGCCACTGGTTGTTAAAACCAATCACCTTCGACCATCAGGATTACTCTAGAAGTATACGGAATGCAGGTTGGACTGCCTTGATATTAGATCCGATAATTGTGAGACTCCAATTTACTCAAGTCCTAATGGACGGCGGCAGTGATCTAAACCTGCTATATTAGGACACAATCCGCAAAATGGGGATAGACCCAACCAAATTTTGCCATAGAAACACTTCCTTTCAAGGGGTAATGCCAGGCCCATATGCCCATTGTACGGGCTCTCTAGTGCTAGAAGTTGTGTTCGGCTCACCCGACAACTTCCGCCGCAAAAAGTTAACCTTCCACCTTGCCCCATTTACAAGTAGCTATCAAGCACTACTGGGACGCGAAGCTTTCGCCCGCTTTAATGCAATACCGCATTATGCATCTCTTACACTTAAAATGCCCGATCCACGCGGCATCATCTCGTTAAAGGGAAACATCGAGGGTTCCTCGAGTCCGGAAAATCGTGCGGTTGCCTTGACAGCCACACAATAAACCGGCTTCACCAATAAAAGCACTTAGATAGGTCGTCCAGACCCCGGACACGGCTGGACGAGTCCGGCGTAAACATACAAGGGCTTACTAGACGCATACCCCCGTACAAGGGGCTCCGCGCATGCACAACAAGAGACAATAAAGCTCAATTTTATTCATTTTTTGAATTGTACTTCGTTCATTTAATATAACGTACATTTTCGCACGATATTTTTCAAATAAGTTCCTCTCTTTTACAGATGAACACCGTGCTACGCCCGTCTAGGATATGGCACAACGGAGACACAGGCGCAGACGTGCAATAGGGACCCGTTGCAAGGATTCTTTTCAGATTAAGACCCTGCGTAAACCTTTTTTACTGTCTCTTGTTGATACACATCCCCCGGTTTCTTGCTATAACCGAGGAGGAGGCCGGAGTTTTGGCATAGGCCACGTCAGAATTTTGTGCGTACCTGGACACCAGGGGCTTATTACCAAGGGCGTTGTTCGGCCCGTTTTCATAAAGACCGAATACCTTAGGGAGTGTTCGGCGTCTCGAGTTAGGCCTGATATGCATCAGCTCCGAATCATGTCTTTGGTCAAATGTTGGGTTTGCCCGGCTCCTGTGTTTTGCTGCCTTACGTTCCGCTCTATCGGCTAATGCGGCACCAGGAGAACTACTGCGGTTGTGCCCCGGTTCGGCCAGGCGACCACCTCAGTAGAGAAAGCCGAAAACTGACTGTCATGATATAGCATGAGACTGGTCAACCACTCGATGACTCGCTGGAATATTTAGAATTCCTCCGCATTGATGAAGGGCCGTTTCCCGGTCAGGCACATACGCGCCCCGAATTCGGGGTGAGCGCGGTGCCCCTAGGGCCTATATAGTAGCCCCACTGTCGAACTCCTATGGCTAAGTGAAAGTGATAAAGCATTATAGTCCGGTTGCCTAGTTTGTTGTGCTATCACCTCCTTTGTAGGACCAAGACGTTGGATCAAGTGTGAAAAGGCGTTACGCAAACACCCCGCATTATATCGAGGGCTGAAGCCAAAGACTGCCATCTTTCAGGTTATATACACATATACATTAACGGCCGGACAGGAGGTATTCTAATTCTTGAAGGCACAAGTATAAAAATCTTTTATATTCCATCGAAACATTGTTTCACAATAATACATGTTATTCGAACATAATATCCTTCGAGCACTGCGTCTCTATTAAACGAGCGCCCTGCAGAACTTCCTGAAAATAGTGCTCGACGGGTACTCGGCTTCCGTCCAAATCTTGGGATGCAACATCGGTGGCCTTCATCTCCGCCCAGTATGTCTTGACACGGGCAAGAGCCATCCGTGCACCCTCTATGCATGCTGACCGCCTCATTGCTTTGATATGCGGCACCGCACCAAGGAACTGCTGCACCAAGCCAAAATAACTCTTTGGCTCGGGCCTTTTCGGCCACAAATGAGTCACGACATCCTTCATGGCAAGTCCGGACAACCTATTCAGCTCCGCCCATTCGGCCAAACGATCGGTTAATGGAAGTGGACGCTCTGGATTACGGAACTGCGACCAAAAAAGCTCTTCCATCTCGTGATCCTTTTGATCTCCGAAGTGTTCGGCTGCGTCCTCGGCACTCGCTGCCAAGTCCAGATAAGCATCCTCCGCACTCCACAGCCGGTCCAACTGAGCATATTTAGGATCCGTGAACTTCCTCCGCAGCAGAAAGGGCTTTCCAGCCCGATATCTCCGGCCTGACGTAGCTCCTCCTTCATAGCTCTCATCGCAGAGCGAGCATCCTTGGCCTCGGTGGTGGCCTTCTTCAGGTCCTCTTGCTCCGCTCAACCTTCTTTTTCAAAAAGCTCGCAGCGGTCGGTAGCATTCTTCAACTTCACGTCCATCTCGGCCATTTCCTTCTTGCTTCGGCAGTGAGTAGCCTGTTCGTCTTTTAGCTCTTCGGCCGCCTTTAAGGCAGCCGCATCACTTTTTCTGGCCTGCTCCTTGGCTCGGGCAAGCTCCGCCCGAAGGTTCTCCATGGAAGCGGCACCATCTGCATCAAGCATACATGTTGTAAGGCACTGGCATCAAGCTCCCTTACCAGGTGTCCGCGGAGAAACAGCATACCTTGTGACTCGTCAAGCTGCTTATTGACAAGCGCGATGTTGGCATCCGCCACGTCAAGTTGCCGCTTTAGTTCGGCAAATTCATCAGTCCGGCTAGCCACCGGACGCTCCGCCACCTACATAGGAAGGGCGACATATTATAGCTGGGATTATGATCCTCGGCACACTGTCATTTTTTACAACGCACCGAGTCTCAGGGGCTACTATCTACACAGGGCGCATCTTATATATGCGGAACTGTCAAAAGGTACATCATTGCACATACCTCAAAACCCGTCAAGAACTCCTGGCGGCCATATAACCCGCTTTCATGGACGAAATTTTTCAATCACCGTACCCATCAATGCACGGTGATCCTCTCGAGATAGACACTACCGAAAGCAGATCCTTCAACTCCTCCGACCATGCACCAGGAGGTGCCGGACTCGTCTGATGGCCTTTTTTGAAGGCCGGACACGGAGGGATTTGGGGGGCCCTATGACCGCCATCCGCCCCTGCGGGATTCGGAGAAACCCTCCGCGACGACACCTCAGGATCGTCCGCCTTGCTAGGCGGTACGGCAGGGGGAGGCGTTCCTCTTTCCATCATCTCCGGACGAAGATCCCCTGAAGACGAGCTCTGCTGAGAAGGGCTGAGATCCGAACTACAAGGTAAAATGTCGGTCATCTTCAGAAATAAAACAGGGATGTCTCTTATTTTAAAACTCCCCTCTCTACTTATGGCTCGCTGGAGGGCTGATCTCCTTGGGGAAATAGTGCGTCCGGGGCATCTCCCGGTGTAGGACCCTCTGGCGAAGATTTCTTCCCCCGCTTTGAGGCCTTGGTCTCCGGATCTTCAGAGGCGGTCCTCTTCTCCCCTTGGATGGAGGGATTCTCGATCCCTCCTTTCTTGATAACCTCCTTCGCGGAGGCAGTAGCTTCCTTGTTCCCCCCTTCGCCTTCTTCCAAAGGCGCAGCCTCCAGCATCTTGGTTAACACGGGATCCGGCTTGGTCTCAGGGAGGGGGTGTCACGACCGGTTTTCTGAGTATTTATTTCCCCGAAAATGGCCCTTGTGCTCACCAGCCCCAGGATTACTGTTAGCTGATGAGGCACCAACTTGATACAAAAATTCCAAGCAAATAGCAAAATATGTAGTACAAGACCATTCTGGCCTATGAGTACAACAAATGGTTTCTAGTGGTTGATGGCGGAAGCGGTTTGTGGATCATCAGCGTCTATGGGACTCCATTTCCCACAGGAATAGCTGACCAGGGTAACTCCTATCTTCGCGAGGCTGCTATCACCAGTGCTTAGGTTCCGGGGCTGTCATCGCGTCGCTCCTTTCCATGCAAGCAATCTGGCCAAGACAATAGCTAGGGACAAGCCAGTGAGTACTTTGAATGTACTCGCAAACATTATGAACACAGGTATAATATAACAACCAATAATCATGTTCTGAAATATTTTATGATCACAGCGTTAGTCACAAAATAAAATCTCTGATGCATGCAAGCAGGTTATTTATAAACATGAATTTGCAATAACAGAGTATTAATGAAATACACCGATCGGGTGTCTGAAGCGACGCCTCGAAAGGTTAGTAAACAATGAGCATGCCTCAGTCGGGCGTCTGAGCGACACCACATAAAGGGCTTATAAAGTAAATAAATAACAAGCATGCCACAGTCGGGCGTCTCAGCGACACCACATAAAGGGCTTATAAAGTAAATGAATAACAAGCATGCCACAGTCGGGCGTCTCAGCGAAACCACATAAAGGGCTTACAAAGTAAATAAATAAGAAGCATGCCACAGTCAGGCATCTCAGCGACACCACATAAAGGCTTATAAATAATCACAATGAATATCCAGGAGGTAGAACCATCCCAGGGATACTTGATAATTTTAATAATATAACGGGTTAGTCCATAACAAATAATAATCATGATCATCACAAGTCACAAGTCACGATCCAAGTTCTGGTTTAACAGTTTCTCCTCCGAAGACCGACACTAAGACCGACACTTGACCCATCGCAGACTGTAGTCCTTAACCATGGACACGGCTATTCGAATAGATGTTTAATCTCTGCAGAGGGTGTACTCTTTACCCACGAGTAACGGATTCCTTTAGTCCATCGGGACTAATTCCGTCTATGGCCTTTTGATTGAAAACACACCTATCCGCACACACCAACCTAACTTACCGGTGTCTGGAATCACCCACGACACTGTTGTTTAAACTCTAAGTGGGAGGCTACAACCTCGACTTAGCATGGGATCACAAAATTTATATCGCGCGCAAACTAGGGGAGCTACCCCATCGGCTACAACCGAAAACACCCATGCCCCCGGGCTAGGTGGCATGCCTACCAGATGCCTCCGGTATCTTCGACCATGGCCTCTCTGTACGGTGTGTGCTAGGAAAAGGGTTGACAACTTACTGAACCGTACCCTACCTATGGCAGGGACAAGTGGTAGTACGGGGCAAGTATGGGGGTTACCGGAACAATACTCGATCTATGGTCAACTCAGGAGACTTAGTATTCCCTGCATGGTTAGCATAACAATTTATACTTCAACCAACAGAGAGAATCACCACGCGACATACCTCCTCATGCCATACCGGACACGACCGTCTCAATGGAGGACTAGGGACAAGACCGTGTCTACCCAAGACAGAGGCTTTCCCGGATTTCCTTCCGGTATGCATGAAAGGCATATGATGGTGACTACTATCACAACCATATCAAACTCCAATAGCATGAAATCATCAATATGCACTCATGAGTAGGAACATATCATCACATAAAATGACATATACCCCGTGTCGAGGTGGTGTTGTCACCGTGTCAAATAACACAAACAATATTATGCCAGGGTTCAGAATGCTTGCCTTCAAGTTGTGGAGGGGTGAGGTGCTCTCCAAAACTTTTGAAAGTTATAACTCCCCTCCATTTCCTATTTTCAAAAATATTCAAATAACACATACTTTAAAAACAGTACAAAAAAGTTGCTTGGAAAAATCTCAAATAAATCTTAAAATAAACTAGACTAAATTTGAGGGAGGTAGGAAAAAGAATCAACTCATTTGGAGTTTTATTTAAAAAGTAATGGTCGGTCAAAGTTTTGGTCAAACTCTGTTATTTAAAAATAAAACAGAAAAGAAAAAAAAACGATTCGAATATATGTATACGTCGAACACGTACTCTGATTTTACGTCTCCACTTATCCAGCGTGGACTGGCGCGGGGGTCACAGACAGTGGGTCTGGGAGGCCCACTGGTCAGGTTTGACTAGTCTCCCCGCCTTCCCTCTCTTTTGGCCGAACGGAGGTGGAGCTTCGGTGATCCTCGCCGGTGAACGACGGCTCCTCGAGGGCATCCGAGGGCAGGGATGGATCCGCGGGTCTAGGGAGGTCCTCCCGGTGGTCGCTAGGCTGGCGGGGACGGAGGGAGTCGCCGGCGGCGAGCTCCGCGGCGGAGGTAGCTTCAGGTGTAATTAGGGGCTCGTGCTACGGTGGTTCCCGAGTGGGTCTGAGGTGTTGGGCGGCTCCGCACGGTTGAGGGGAAGGGGATGGTGGCTCTGGTTGGGTGGGGGAGGCCTTGCCTTCGACGGAACGGCCCGGAGGGCGGCGGCGGCCGAACTGGCCGGGGACGGGGAAGAAGGCTCCCCGCCTTCGATGGCTGGCCAAGGGGGCTCTGGAGGGGTGGCCTGAGGTTGCTTGAGGGTTCGGAGAGGCTCGGGGCTCCTTAAATAGGCGAGCAAAGGCGGTTCCGCGGCGGCCGGGGATAAGATCACCGGCGACCGCCATTCTGTAGCTAGGGGCGACGTGGAGGCGGTTGGAGCTGGTCGGCGCTAGCGGACGGCTTCGGAGATAAGGGCGGCCTGCTCACGAGGCCAGATGGCGAGGAGTTGTGGCTCGGGCGGCGCCATCCGTGGCAGGGTCGCGCTGCGAACGCCGGCGTGCCGCCAAGGGATTCTGACGGCGGCGCTGTAGGGTACCAGGGCAGCTTGGCGCATTCTGGCGAGTGGTCGAGGGTGAGGCGCGGCTCTGCAGGCGAGAAAAGGCCAGGGGCACGACGCGGCGGCTCGGTGCATGCGCGTGCAAAACGTGCACTCTGGGCGTGCCTAGAGCACGCACGCTAGGTGCTCGGTGAAATGCCAGTGTGTGCTAGAGGGCATATGAGGAGCTGGTGATCAACAGATCTAGGCTAGTGGTAGCTGGGATGCTAGTGGACATGCTTGTTTGGCTGTTGTGGCCAGTCTGCAATGCAAACTCATGAGCATGGCAAATCTGTTCAGGAACTCAAGGTGTTCGACAGAATGACAGGAGCTCCTAGGCAACTCTTGGTGTGGCCAAAGTCTCCATATCCTAGTCTCTTTAGGTGAAGGTGGTGGTGGTCAGGTTAGTTTGCCAAACAGAGAAACTTGTCAGTGCAATTATTTGGGAAAACCAATTTCGGGCAGAAAATAAAGGCTATCATTTCCCGGACCAAAAATATTCCAATGGGTTCATGCTCTTGGACTTAAGGGTTTTGCAGGAAGGCCTACAAGAATGAAAAGGAACCATGGGTAAAAGAGCAAGTAAAAATATGGTTGCAGTACAAATCCTCAAGTTGGAACAGCATGAAAAAGAGGTTGATTCGCTCAAATTTTTCAAAGAACATAACTGGGTTTTTGCATAAAGTTAATTAATATACTCCTATTGACATCCCATAATTTTGGTGGAAGTTTTAAAGAAATATTTAAATAGGTTGTAGTGCAAAATTGCCCACTGGACCAGATTTGAAAATTTGGTGTAGAGCTCAGATTCTCCAATGAACAGAAGATGTTTTTGCACAAAAGTGATTTAAAAACATCACATGACATCCCCAAATTTTGGTTGGAATTTTAGTTAAATTTATCAAATGGTTGTAGTTCAAAAAGAGCTCCAAAATTAATGAAAATCACCTTAAGGAATAAAGCTCAGAGAGAAATAATTATGTAAATAAATTCCACTGAAAAAAATGTTTCACTTGAAAGGGCAAACGAGTCCAATAATATACTTCGAAAGTTTTTGACTAGAGGTAAAAACTCCATAAAATAAAGGAAAGAAAGGTTCTGAAATCAAAAGAAATTCCAGAAATTAAAAGTTCAAGTTACCTGGCAAAATTTTGATAAACAAAACATGGTTAAATTTTTGGGGCGTCACAGGTGGGCCGGACACCTGATTAGTTTTTCTTTCGCTATCCACTCCTGTTTAAGGGACAACTCTTTTAAGGGCAAGTTTATGATAAATATACGGATAGCGTGTCCGGGTACAGGACTACTTACTTGAGTATCCGGGCGATTGCAGCTCAGACCTGCGTCCTCGGTCAAGTCCGGACACATTGCTTGTGATCCGAAGAACAGTTTGTACATCTCCATGGGCGTTGCCCCCATAAAATGTTGGAGAGCTCGTGGTCCCTCCGGATTGAACTCCCACGGGCGGAGGGGGCGACGTTTGCAGGGTAGGATGCGACGAATCAGCATGACCTGCGCCACTACGACCAGATTGATCTCTCTCTCTCTAGGAGGTCTCGAATACGGCCCTGCAACAAGGGCACATCCTTGGACGGCCCCCAGTCAAGCCCTTTATTGACCCATGACGCCAGCCGCGGACGAGGACCCGAGTGAAAGGCAGGTGGCGCCACCCATTTGGTGCCCCTGGGAGCTATGATATAAAACCACTCTTGTTTCCATAGACTGAGCTCCTCTTGAAAAGAGCCCTCAGGCCATGAAGCGTCAGCATTCTTGCTTATAACAGCCCCTCCACACTCTGCCTATTGCCCCTTGATCATCTTCGGCTCCACCTTGAAGGTCTTGAGCCACAATCCGAAGTGTGGGGTAATGCGGAGGAAGGCTTCGCATACAACGATGAACGATGAGATGTGGAGGATGGACTCCGGATCCAAGTCGTGAAATTCCAGCCCGTAATAAAACATGAGCCCCCTCACGAAGGGGTCCGTCGGAAGCCTAGCCCCGAAGGAAGTGAGACGCGAACACCCGCTTTCACCGGGCTTGGGAGTGGAATAACCTGCCCTTGGGCAGGCAGCCTATCGAGATTTCGCGGTCGGATACAGCACCTCTTAG
This sequence comes from Aegilops longissima, assembly GCA_021605205.1. NCBI lineage: Eukaryota > Viridiplantae > Streptophyta > Magnoliopsida > Poales > Poaceae > Aegilops > Aegilops longissima. The sequence goes on along the minus strand of CM038677.1, from coordinate 251,980,393 downwards.
CTTTAGGGCGTCTTCTTCCGTGGCGGAGGAAGGCATCCACCAGCCTTGAAGGTCGGAGCGGACATCATCGAAGGTCCGGCGCTGAATCTGGAGCTTTGGGTGTTGGAACTCGAGGCGAGGGGCGGATTCGATTGAAATTGAGAAAAGGGCGGGCCTTGGTCTCTTTATAAAAGGTTGAATACCGGGATCCCTCCCGTGACTGTTCGGGACTCGCCGATAGAGGCGTGCCAGCGGCACGATCGGGTTACCACGCCGTATTAATGAGAATCCCGGAATAAGGGACACGATCTCGCTTTGACAAGGCGTGCCAAGGAAACCGCCTCGCTAAATCTGTTGAGGTGGGATAGTAAAACGATTGAATAAAGGCTTGGCGTGGTGTGATATCACGCTGCGGAATCGTCAGCAGATTGAACTTGTGTAAATATTATTCTCTCTACGGTGGTATGTGGAACTTATTTTGCAGAGCCGGACACTATCCTTGTGATCAAAATCTTCTATGAAGTATTCGGAGGAGGAACCTGCCTTGCAATGCCGAAGACAATAAGAGCGCCGGACTCGTCGTCATTGAAGCCTGGTTCAGGGGCTACTAAGGGAGTCCTGGTTTAGGGCGTGTCCGGATGGCCGGACTATAGCCTTTGGCCGGACCCCTGGACTATGAAGATACAAGATTGAAGACTTCGTCCCGTCTCCGGATGGGACTTTCCTTGGCGTGGAAGGCAAGATTGGCGATACGGATATGTAGATCTCCTACCATTGTAACCGACTCTGTGTAACCCTAACCCTCTTCGGTGCCTATATAAACCGGAGGGTTTAAGTCCGTAGGACGAACAACAATCATACCATAGGCTAGCTTCTAGGGTTTAGCCTCTCTGATCTCGTGGTAGATCTACTCTTGTACTACCCATATCATCAATATTAATCAAGCAGGAGTAGGGTTTTACCTAAATCGAGAGGGCCCAAACCTGGGTAAAAATATCGTGCCACTTGTCTCCTGTTACCATCCGCCTAGACGCACAGTTCGGGACCCCCTACCCGAGATCCGCTGGTTTTGACACCGACACTCCAACTTCGTTACATAGCGGTTCACCATATGTGCATGCTACGGGAATCACAAACTCCAACACAAGTATTTCTACAATCCACAACTACCCACTAACATGACTCTAATATCACCATCTTTATATCACAAAACTATTGCAAGGAATCAAACATATCATATTCAGTGATCTACAAGTTTTACGTAGGATTTTATGACTAACCATGTGAATGACCAGTTCCTGTCATCTCTCTAAATAGATATAAGTGAAGCAAGAGAGTTTAATTTTTTCAACAAAAGATATGCCCACGCTCTAACAATTATAAGTGAAGCAAAAGAGCATTCTACAAATGGCGGTTTTCTATATGAAGAGAAACAGGCAATCCAAACTTCAAATGATATAAGTGAAGCACATGAAGCATTCTATAAAGCCATACTCAAAAGATATAAGTGAAGTGCAAAGAGAATTCTATAAATCAACCATGGACTATATCATACCAGCATGGTGCATGAAATAAAAGTGAAAACTAAATGCAAAAGACGCTCCAAGATCTGCACATATCACATGAATGAAATGAATTTGAAAACATACTGATACTTGTTGAAGAAAGATGGGATGCCTTTCAGGGCATCCCCAAGCTTAGACGCTTGAGTATCCTTGAATATTTACTTGGGGTGCCTTGGGCATACGCAAGCTTGAGCTCTTGCCTCTCCTCCTTTTCCTCATATGGATACCTCCTCGGTCTTCGAACACTTCATTCACACAAAACTACAACAGAAAACTCGGTAAGATCCGTTAGTATAATAAAGCAAATCACTACTCTAAGTACTGTTGCAAACCAATTAATATATTTTTTGCATTGTATATACTGTAATATAACTTTTTCATGGCTTAATCCACTGATAGAAATTGATAGTTTCATCAAAACAAGCAAACTATGCATCAAAAACAGAATCTGTCAAAAACAGAACAGTCTGTCGCAATCTGAACATTCACCATACTTCTAGTACCCCAAAAAATTCGACCAAAATTAGGAAAAATAAAAAAATTGTACAGAAAGAAAGTGCAAAAAGTTTCATAATCGTTTGATGTTCCAGTGAAAAATGTAATATCACGCACTACAGCCAAAGTTTCTGTCCTGCACCGTACAAACCAACAAGATTGTAAACATCCTAAAGGCAAACCTTGGCACATTATTTTTATAATACAATGGAATTGTACAAGGGGATAATTATTTTTGTTGAAAAGTTTCTGTAATTGAGATTCACAAATTTTCCGTGAGCATGAACAAAGTTCAAGGGGCTCCCCCACTTCAACAATGCTTGTCTTTCTCACTTTCACTTTCCTTTTTGAAAAGTTTTGGGTTCCCCTCTTTTTTTTGTTTTTAGACTATATAAAATCACTCAACAGAAATAAATGACTCTCTAAAACTTCCGGGTTCTCTCTGTCGGATGTGGGGTTCCGGCAAACCCTTAAGGTTCAAACACTCGAGTGTGCACGAAGTCTTTCCCTCCTATCGATCTACGCCCTAGCTTGCTAAGATCTCGCGGATGAACTCGACGAACTCACAACACAGAAAGACACGACATTTATACTGGTTCGGGCCACCATTGTGGTGTAATACCCTACTCCAGTGTGGTGGTGGTGGATTGCCTCTTGGGCTGATGATGAACAGTACAAGGGGAAGAACAGCCTTCTGAGGTTGAGGTGTTCTTGTGCTGGTGTGTGGCTAGGGTTTTGCCCTTATCTGCTCAAGCTCGGATCCCCCCTTCTACTGTGGTGGCTAGCTCTGCTTATATAGGCCCTGGTCCTCTTCCCAAATAATGAGCGGGAAGGGAGCCAACAACGGCGGGCAAATTTGAAGGGGGACAGCTAGTACAAGCTATCCTGACAAAAGGTGGTCTTCGCCTGCGAAAGACTCTGGTGGTGACGCTGCCTTGGGCTCCACGGTGACCTCCGTCCTGCTGGCCGGCCGGTCCTGGTCTCGTTGCATGGATATGGCAACCTTTTCCTGATGCCATGGTACTCTGCTTCTGCGATTGCCCTCTTTAGCACCAAAGAGGAAACAAGGACTATGTGCACGCTGGCGCCCGCCTGGTGCCGATCGTCATGGCTCACGTCACGGGAGCCTCGCGAGGTTCGCCCCGCCTTGATGTCTCCGCCCCTCGCGAGCCTGCCCTGAGAGGAGACGCTCTAGAGGAGGTCTTGTGTCGTCCGCCTTGCGAGGCTTGGCCCCTCGCGAGGGTCTTGAATGCCTTGTTGATGAAGATGGGCCGTACAGGCCCGCTAACTTAGCCACACCGCGGGCGCGAGCACGCATTCTGGGACCCCATTCCCGAGCGCCGGCAGTAGCCCACAGGCCCAAGGTGCGCTCGGGCTTGGCTTCGCGGCGAAGCCAAGGGTCAAGTTCGGAGCACCGCGAGCCCCAAAAGCCTGCGGCCATGGTCGACGTGTGGCGGTTGATTGGACGTGGGCGTCTCCGCTTCCCCATGCTGCCTCGGCAACTGCACGACTTGACAAAAGGTCTGCACTTCCCTTCATTGCTTCTTCCGTGCCCTGCTCCAGATCCCCTTCTTGCTCCTCGCCGCCGCTACCTCTAGATCTGCTCAATCCTTCTCCACACCCAAATCCAATGGCGCCGCGCAAGGTCAAGGCTTCCACGGCGCAGGCCTGGTACGCGCCCGCTCTCGAGGCGCCCAGCGTCTCGGAGAAGGGTCTCGCCTCTGGGCGCTTGTTCACGGCGGGGGAGAACAATGAATGGGGGAAGACGGAGCTCCGGCTGGCCTCCGGCGAGCCGGAACTATAGGGAAGCACCTTCTTCCCTTTCTTCTCGAGCAGCATCGTCACCGGGTTGGTCCCCCCTTTCTCTGTTTTCTTCTACGAAGTCCTCGACCATTACGGCTTGCAGGCGCTTCACATCCACCTCAACTCGATCCTCCTTCTATCCATCTTCGCCTACTACTATGAGGCGTACTTGGGTGTGATGCCGTCAGTGGCTCTCCTGCACCCTTCTTCTATCTCCGCGTTGACGAGCGTCAGACTTCCGGGTGCGCCAACTTCGCCGCATCTGGCAAGGCCAACTCGATCTCGGGTACAGGGAAGAGGGTTGACAACATCAGGACCAAATGGGTCATGATGGATGCCAAGCACGCCCATCCGCGCCTGGAACTGCCGGTGGGGGTGCCCCAGTCTCTTGAGAGGTGGTCTCGTGCTGAGCTTGTCGATGCGCGGGCATCCTCGGTGTTGGAGCAAATGGTGACTGACCTGAAGCCGGGCAACGCGAAGGCGGCCAAGATAACAGGGGCAATGCTCCTGAGGGAGTTCTTGATGTTGCGGGTTACCCCGCTCCAGGCGCACGCGCGCCCCCTCTGCGAGCTTGAAGAAGGGGGAGACAAGTCCCGCCTGAGGCCGGGGGACCTGCCTGGCGATGAATTGGACTCCGTCCTTCACCTCTTGGTCGGAGACAACCAGGAGTACCCACCTAGCGCCTTCGTTCCCTTGTTCCAACGCAAGGACCAGGAAGAACTTGTCGCCTCCAGGCCGACTTTCGATGCGCGCGGGCTGGTGCTGCCGGCGCTTTCGGGGGCTCCCATGGCGCAGAAATCAGTGGAGGTGTCTTTCGGCGAGCCCCACGGTGAGGAGGAGGAGGAGGTGGACTCGAAGAAGACCCTGGAAGAGATGGGGGAGACTTCCCCTCTGAGTAAGGCCAAGATTCTCCGCGCCCTTCCTGATGATGCCGAGGCCGACGCCTCCCGAGGGGAGGGGGAGCAACCCCTCATCCCGACGAAGTGCAGCTCGTCTTTGGTGCCCCGTGGTACCACCTCCATCCCGACACCTCCTGGGGCTGGATCCGGCTCCGCTCCTGCACCACCTGCTGCTGATGAGATTCGGACAACCGCCCCTCAAGCCCCGCTGTTGTCAGGCTCCAAGCCCGCCAAGCGGAGGATGGAGTTCTTCACGGTGGACCGGTAGGTGTCCCGAGCTTCGCTTTATCCCTACTGGTACTTGCTCTTTCCTGACACCCGCCCTTGGTTGATCAGGCCGACACCTTCGGCGAAGAAGATGAAGGAAGATACGGCAGCCGCGCCTCCCTCCGTAGGGAAAGGAGGCAGCAGCGCTTGTGGCTCCCCAGCCCGGTCATCCACGCGGGGCCAAGAGGAACATTGCCGCGTGGAATCAGCCCCCATGGCCCCGCCGGCTCCGGAGGTTCCAGTGCTTGGTGCAGCTGGCGAGGTCCTAGCTGCTCAGGAGCCCGCGGTCTCCCAAGCCCCGGCGGCGATGTCACTCCCTTCCACTGCTGCTCCTCCACTCCCTGGCTCTTCTGCTCCTGCTGCTGTCTTGGAGCGTGCCCTTTCGGAGATGACCTAGCTGCAAGCAGACCTCCGGAGCGCTGACCCGCATCTGGTGGCCGGGCGCCTGGAGTTGCCTTTGGCTGGCTTCACTCCGACCTGGCGGTTCGCGAGGCGCTGGGCCAGGCTGCTGCGGTTGCCGAGAAGGAGAAGCAATGAGCCGCCAGCGCTACAGCCGATTGTGAGGCGGCGCTAAAAGACGCCAAGGCCGCCCGTGACCGCTGCCAAGTGCTGGAAGGCGAGTTGCAGAGCCTGCGCAACAATTACGCCGAAGAGGTATAGAGCCGCCAAGCGCAGGAGGTGGAGATGATGGCCCGGGAGGAAGCCGTCAGGAACCGTGACGCTGAGCTGGCGGAGCTGGGGAAGAAGCAGGCTGCCGAGTGCAACCGGTTGGAAGAGTTGGAGCAGAGGATGAGGATGAGGGAGGCCGATCTGGATGCCAAAGCGCGAGTCCTGGCCGAAGACCACATGGCCTTCGCCGATCTTGAGAAGAGGTCTCGCAAGGCGCTGGGGACGCTCTACGAGCACAGCTTGGAGAAGCCGCTGGACACTGACGAGGACGGCCCCGCCCAGCTGCTTCCTCTCGTGGTGAAGGCGCTTGAGGAGGTCGTTGATGGCCTTGGTCCCATGGCAGAGGCGGAAGCTCGTGCCCTATCGTCAGCCGCACTGGCCCGAGTCTTCAGTCATCTGCACCTCCGCGACCCCAACGCCCGCCTTGATGAGCTGCTGGAACCTGTGGCTGAAGATTACTGCGAAGCCGCCACCGCAGCTGTACAAGGTCAGGTGGAGGCCTTGCTGGGGAGGTTGAGCGGCTTCATCTCCGATCCTCTGTCTGGTGACGCCGCGGATAACACGGCTGGCGGTGAGGGTAAGAACATCGTTGCCCATGGGGGAGCTCCTTCCGCCGGCGATGGTGATATCCAGGGGTGACCTGCGCCTTTTCTTCCCGTTTCGTTCCTGCAACATGCGTCAGGCCTCGTGGAGGCGTTTAGACTTTTCATTTGGTATTGTGAGGACAGCATGCTTGTAATATTTGCTTCAAGATTTTGTGATTTTCTTCCTATTTGCTTGTGTTCTGCGTCGGCAGAGCTCGGCCCTGCGCATACCTCAACTGCCACTGGGCCGACCGGAGACCAGGACGGACCAAGGAGTGAGGGGCTACGTGACCAGTTAGGCTTCTGAGTCGCGATGCTCAGGAGTCCCCCTTGATGCGCAAACAACATATAGGGAGAATTCGTGAGGATAGATTAATGTTCTCGTCGGCGAGCCGGCCCGCGCATACCTCAACATGATTGGGCGGCCGGAGACCGGAGACGGACCAAGGAGTGAGGGCAACATGACCAGTTAGGCTCCTGAGTCGCAATGCTCAGGAGTCCCCCTTGACGTGCAAACAATTTCCATACCTGCCCTCGCCGAGGCCTCGGGAGGGGCGCGTGATGCCCAGGTCCGGGGGATCTGGTTGGGTGGCGTGCACTAGCGTGTGACCCGTGCGCAGCCCCCGTGCCCAGCCCCCTCGCGCGACTCTCCCGAGGGGAGGCGTCGTGGTGAGACTGGGCGATGAGCTTTGGGCTCCCTGAGGTTGGTACGACCGTGGGTCGCCCTCAGTTGTTTATCACTAGCGCGGAGCATAGCACTTCCGCTTGTGCACAGGCATAGCCGCTCCTCGGCAGTGCCTGATACGTCCATTTTGCATCATGCTTTTATATCGATATTTATCGCACTATGGGCTGTTATTTCACGTTATGTCACAATACTTATGGCTATTCTCTCTTATTTTACAAGGTTTACATGAAGAGGAGAATGCCGGCAGCTGGAATTCTGGGCTGGAAAAGAAGCAAATATTGGACGCCTATTCTGCGCAACTCCAAAAGTCCTGAAACTCCACGGAATATCTTAAAATAAATAAAGAAAAATCATCGCCAAAGATGAAGGCCAGGGGTCCACACCCTGCTCACGAGGGTGGGGGCGCGCCCCCCTACCTCGTGGGCCCCCTGGTGGCTCTCCGACGCCCATCTTCTGCCATATGAAGTCTTTCGATGAGAAAAAATCATAAGCAACCTTTCGGGACGAGACTCCGCCGCCACGAGGCGGAACCTTGCGGAACCAATCTAGGGCTCGTGAGCTGTTCTGCGGGGACACTTCCCTCGGGAGGAAATCATCGTCATCATCATCACCAACGCTCCTCTCATCGGAGAGGGCAATCTCCATCAACATCTTCACCAGCACCATCTCATCTCCAAACCCTAGTTCATCTCTTGTATCCAATTCTTGTCTCCAAGTCCGGGATTGGTGCTAGTAGGTTGCTAGTAGTGTTGATTACTCCTTGTAGTTGATGCTAGTTGGTTTACTTGGTGGAAGATCATATGTTCAGATCCCTTATGCATATTATTACCCCTCTGATTATGAACATGAATATGCTTTGTGAGTAGTTACGTTTGTTCCTGAGGACACGGGAGAATTCTTGCTATTAGTAGTCATGTGAATTTTGGTATTCGTTCGATATTTTGATGAGATGTATGTTGTCTACCCTCTAGTGGTGTTATGTGAACGTCGACTACATAACACTTCACCATTATTTGGGCCTAGAGGAAGGCATTGGGAAGTAATAAGTAGATGATGGGTTGCTAGAGTGATGAAGCTTAAACCCTAGTTTATGCGTTGCTTCGTAAGGGCTGATTTGGATCCATATGTTTCATGCTATGGTTAGGTTTACCTTAATACTTTTGTTGTAGTTGCGGATGCTTGCAATAGAGGTTAATCATAAGTGGGATGCTTGTTCAAGTAAGGACAGCACCCAAGCACGATCCACCACATATCAAATTATCAAAGTACGAGCGTGAATCATATGAGCGTGATGAAAACTAGCTTGACGATATTCCCATGTGTCCTCGGGAGCGTTTTTCCTATTATAAGAGTTTGTCCAGGCTTGTCCTTTGCTACAAAAAGGATTGGGCCACCTTGATGCAACGTTATTTACTGTTGTTACTTGTTCCTCATTACAATTTATCTTATCACAAAACTATCTGTTACCACTTATTTCAGTACTTGCAGAGAATACCTTGCAGAAAACTGCTTATCATTTCCTTCTTCTCCTCGTTGGGTTCGACACTCTTACTTATCGAAAGGACTACGATAGATCTCCTATACTTGTGGGTCATCAAGACTCTTTTCTGGCGCCGTTGCCGGGGAGTGTAGCGCCTTTGGTAAGTGGAATTTGGTAAGGAAAAATTTATATAGTGTGCTGAAATTTTCTGTCACTTGTTACTATGGAAAGTGATTCTCTGAGGGGCTTGTTAGGGTATCTTCACCCGTCCATGAAACAAAGAGTTGCTCCTCAACCTTCTGAACCTATTGAAGATGAAACTCCTTTTGAATTTCCTTCGGGTATGATGGAAAAACTGCTAGCTAATCCTTTTACAGGAGATGGAACAAAGCATCCTGATGAGCACATAATATATGTGGATGAAATTTGTGGATTATTTAAGCTTGCAGGTGTACCCGATGATGTTGTTAAGAAGAAGGCTTTCCCTTTATCTTTGAAGGGAGACACATTGACATGGTATAGGCTATGTGATGATATGAGATCATGGAACTATAAAAGATTGAAATTGGAATTTCATCAAAAGTATTACCCTATGCATCTTGTTCATCGTGATCGAAATTATATATATAATTTTTGGCCTCGCGAAGGAGAAAGCATCGCTCAAGCTTGGGGGAGGCTTAAATCAATGTTATATTCATGCCCCAATCATGAGCTCGCAAAAGAAGTGATTATGCAAAGTTTTTATTCTCGGCTTTCTGATAACAATCGCACCATGCTCGATACTTCTTGTGCTGGCTCTTTTATGATGAAGCCTATTGAATTTAGATGGAATTTATTGGATAGAATTAAACGCAACTCTGAAGATTGGGACTTAGACGAAGGTAGGAGTCAGGTATGACACCTAAGTTTGATTGTGTTAAATCTTTTATGGATACCGATATTTTTTGTAAGTTTAGCACTAAATATGGACTTGACTCTGAGATAGTAGCTTCTTTCTGCGAATCTTTTGCTACTTATGTTGATCTCCCTAAGGAGAAGTGGTTTAAATATCATCCTCCCATAGAAGTAAAAGTAGCTGCACCTATTAAAGTTGAAGAAAAGACTATCACTTATAATGATCCTATTGTTCCCACCTCTTATGTTGAGAAACCACCTTTCCCTGTTAGAGTAAAGGATCATGCTAAAGCTTCAATTGTTGTTCGTAAAAGCAATACTACAACTTATACACCTCCTGAGCAAGTCAAAGTAGAACCTAATATTGCTATTGCTAAAGATATCTTGTCTGATAATATTGATGGGCATGTCATTCAATTCTCTGGTGAAACTGCTAGAATTTCTAAACCCTGTGATAGAGATAAACATAGACCCGTGGTAGGCGTGCCTGTTATTTCTGTTAAAATAGGAGATCATTGTTATCATGGCTTATGTGATATGGGTGCTAGTGCTAGTGTTATACCCATTGACTTATATAAAGAAATTATGCATGATATCGCTTTGCTGAGTTAGAAGATATTGATGTTACAATTAAACTTGCCAATAGAGATACTATATCTGCAATGGGAATTGTTAGAGATGTCGAAGTCTTGTGTGGAAAAACCAAATATCCCGCTGATTTCCTTGTTCTGGTTCTCCACAAGATAGCTTTTGTCCCATTATTTTTGGTAGACCCTTCTTGAATACTGTTAATGCTACGATAGACTGCAAAAAGAATGTTGTTACTGTTGGCTTGGATGATATGGTTCATGAGTTTAATTTCTCTAAATTTAGTAAACAACATCGTGAGGAAGAATTTCCTAGTAAGGATGAAATTATTGGTCTTGCTTCTATTGCCGTACCTCCTAGTGATCCTTTAGAACACTATTTGATAGACCATGAAAATGAGATGTTCGTGAATGAAAGAAGGGAAATAGATGAAGTATTCTTTAAACAGGAACCTATTCTGCAACACAATTTGCCTGTCGAAGTCCTAGGGGATCCTCCTCCACCCAAGGTTGATCCCGTGTTTGAGTTTAAACCGTTGCCTGATAATCTTAAATATGCTTATCTTGATGAAAAGAAAATATATCATGTTATTATTAGTGCTAACCTTTCAGAGCAGGAAGAAGAAAGATTATTGAAAACTCTGAAAAAGCACTGTCCCACTCTATGTCAGCATAAAATAAATTTGGAAGTGGACGCCAAACCAGTTCGTGATCCTCAACGATGTTTTAATCCTAAAATGAAAGAAGTGGTAAGAAAAGAAATACTCAAGCTTCTGGAGGCGGGTATAATTTATCCCGTTGCTGATAGTCAGTGGGTAAGTCCTATCCATTGTGTCCCTAAGAAGGGAGGTATTACGGTTGTCCCTAATGATAAAGATGAATTGATTCCGCAAAGAATTATTACAGGTTATAGGATGGTAATTGATTTTCGCAAATTAAATAAAGCTACTAAGAAAGATCATTACCCCTTACCTTTTATTGATCAAATGCTAGAAATATTATGCAAACATACACATTATTGCTTTCTAGATGGTTATTCGGTTTCTCTCAAATACGTGTCGGCTAAAGATCAATCAAAGACTACTTTTACATGCCCTTTTGGTACTTTTGCTTATAGACGTATGCCTTTTGGTTTATGTAATGCACCTGCTACCTTTCAAAGATGCATGATGGCTATATTCTCTGATTTTTGTGAAAAGATTTATGAGGTTTTCATGGACGACTTTTCCGTCTATGGATCCTCTTTTGATGATTGCTTGAGCAATCTTGATCGAGTTTTGCAGAGATGTGAAGAAACTAATCTTGTCTTGAATTGGGAAAAGTGTCACTTTATGGTTAATGAAGGTATTGTCTTGGGGCACAAAGTTTCTAAAAGAGGTATTGAAGTTGATAAAGCCAAGGTTGATGCTATTGAAAAGATGCCATGTCCCAAGGACATCAAAGGTATAATAAGTTTCCTTGGTCACGCCGGATTTTATAGGAGGTTCATTAAGGACTTCTCAGAAATTTCTCGGCCTCTGACTAATTTATTACAAAAAGATGTACCATTTGTCTTTGATGATGATTGTGTAGAAGCATTTGAAATATTTAAGAAAGCATTAATCTCGCACTGTTGTTCAGCCACCGATTGGAATTTACCCTTTGAAATTATGTGTGATGCTAGTGATTATCTTTGTGGGTGCTGTTCTAGGGCAAAGAGTTGATAAGAAATTAAATGTTATCCATTATGCTAGTAAGACTCTAGACAATGCTCAAAGAAATTATGCTACTACCGAAAAGGAACTTTTAGCAGTTGTATTTGCTTGTGATAAATTCAGACCTTATATTGTTGATTCTAAAGTAACTATTCACACTAATCTTGCTGCTATTAAATATCTTATGGAAAAGAAAGATGCTAAACCTAGACTTATTAGATGGGTTCTCTTGCTGCAAGAATTTGATTTGCATATTGTTGATAGAAAGGGAGCTGAGAACCCCGTTGCAGACAACTTATCTAGGTTAGAGAATGTTCTTGATGACCCACTACCTATTGATGATAGCTTTCCTGATGAACAATTAAATGTCATAAGCACTTCTCGTAGCACTCCATGGTATGCTGATTATGCTAATTATATTGTTGCTAAATTTATACCACCTAGCTTCACATACCAACAAAAGAAAAAGTTCTTTTATGATTTGAGACATTACTTTTGGGATGATCCACATCTTTATAAAGAAGGAGTAGATGGTGTTATTAGATGTTGTGTACCTGAGCATGAACAGGAACAGATCCTATGCAAGTGTCACTCCGAAGCTTATGGAGGACACCACGCTGGAGATAGAACTTCCCATAAGGTATTGCAATCCGGTTTCAATTGGCCTACTCTCTTCAAGGATGCTCGTAAGTTTGTTTTGTCTTGTGATGAATCTCAAAGAATTGGTAATATCAGTAGACGTCAAGAAATGCTTATGAATTATTCACTTGTTATTGAACCATTTGATGTTTGGGGCTTTGATTATATGGGACCTTTTCCTGCCTCTAATGGATATATACATATTTTAGTTGCTGTTGATTACGTTACTAACTGGGTAGAAGCTATTCCAACTAGTAGTGCTGATCATAACACTTCTATTAAAATGCTTAAGGAAGTTATTTTTCCGAGGTTTGGAGTCCCTAGATATTTAATGACTGATGTTGGTTCACATTTTATTCATGGTGCTTTCCGTAAAATGCTTGCTAAATATGACGTTAATCATAGAATTGCATCTCCATATCACCCGCAGTCTAGTGGTCAAGTAGAATTGAGTAATAGAGAGCTCAAATTAATTTTGCAAAAGACTGTCAATAGGTCTAGAAAGAATTTGTCCAAGAAACTTGATGATGCGTTATGGGCCTATAGAACTGCATATAAGAATCCTATGGGTATGTCTCCGTATAAAATGGTTTATGGAAAAGCATGTCACTTACCTCTCGAACTAGAACATAAGGCATATTGGGCTATTAAAGAGCTCAACTATGATTTCAAACATGCCGGTGAGAAGAGGTTATTTGACATTAGCTCACTTGATGAATGGAGAACCCAAGCTTATGAAAATGCCAAGTTGTTTAAAGAAAAAGTTAAAAGATGGCATGACAAAAGGATACAAAAGCGTGAGTTTAATGTAGGTGATTATGTATTGCTATACAACTCTCGTCTAAGATTTTTTGCAGGAAAACTTCTCTCTAAATGGGAAGGTCCCTACGTTATCGAGGAGGTCTACCGTTCCGGTGCCATAAAAATCAACAACTTCGAAGGCACAAATCCGAAGGTGGTAAACGATCAAAGAATCAAACATTATATCTCAGGTAATCCCATAAATGTTCAAACCAATATTATTGAAACCGTAACCCCGGAGGAATACATAAATGACACTTTCCAAAACGTTCCAGATTCCGAGAAGGAATAGGTATGTGGTACGGTAAGTAAACCAACTCCAAAACAATTTTTAAGGCAATATTTCTCCGTTTTGGAATATTTAGAAAAATAGAAAAATAAGTAGCAGTCCAGGGAGGACACGAGGCCTCCACGAGGGTGGAGGGCGCGCCCTACCCCCTTGGGCGCGCCCTCGTGAGCACCTCGTGTGCCCTCCGGACTCCGTTTTCTTGCACAATACGTATTTCGGTCGGTAAATATTCATTACATATTGTCCCGAAGGTTTTGACTCCCGTATCACGCAAATATCCTCTGTTTTTGTTTCAAACTGTCCTACTGCAGGTTAGATCAACATGTCGTCTCAAGTTTCAGAGGAGGATTGCCCAGTTTCTTACTGGCCTTTAGATAAAAACATATTCAAAGATACCTATCCATATATATGGTAGCCTGAGGAGGAAGATGAAGATGAACCAGTTCCCCCTCGGTTCAAGCAAGAAAGCAAAGAGGCATTATTCCAAAGGATAATAAAGCTTGAGATCAAGAATGATGAGTTGAAGATTGATAATTTCACCCTCAGACGCAAGTTGGAGAAAGAGAAGGGCAAGCCTGCATCATCGACAACAACTCCACCTTCTTCAGCAACAACAAAGGAGACATAAACACATGGGTATGGGCACTCCCCTTGGCAACTGCCAAGCTTGGGGGAGGTGCCCCGGTATCGTATCACCATCAAAACTCCCATCTTTACCGTTTTTCTTAGTTCGATCCTATTAGTAGTATCTTGATTTAGTAGAATAAAGTGTTGGCATAACCTAGTTTTGAAGTTCTGCTTTATGATCCCTTTATGTATCGAGTCCGTGAGCTATATATAATATAGACTAGTGTTGAGTCAAGGGCTTGATTACTTTACCATGATCTTGGGGAATAAAATAAAAAAAATAAAAAGAAACAAAGAGGTCATATTGATCTTATTGAAAGTAACGACTTCACAAGTTGGCAAATATAGTTTTGGTCATCGTTGCAATTAATAGGAAGTAATAAGGAGAGAGAGGTTTCACATATAGATATATTATCATTGACATCTTTTATGATTGGGAGCACTCATTAAAATATGACATGCTAAAGAGTTGATGTTGGACAAGGAAGACAACGTAATGAGTTATGTCTTCTTATATCTAAGATAAAGTATGTTGTCATGGTTCTTCTAACATGTTGAGCTTGCCTTTCCCCCTCATGCTAGCCAAATTCTCAGCACCAAGTAGAGATACTACTTGTGCTTCCAAATACCCTTAAACCAGTTAGCCATGAGAGTACACCATATCTACCTATGGATTGAGTAAGATCCTTCAAGTAAGTTCACTCTTCTCAATGTGTGATCCTTCAAGTATCTATTCAAGTAAGATCCTTCAAGTATCTATTTTAACATCACATTTTTGAAAAAAATAGTTCACTCTTCTCAAATAAATTTTTACACATTTAAAAAATAATCAGTTCTGTAAGATGACATTTCGGTTTCATATTGTTTTCATTTTCAGAACTCACATTTCACTTTTCATATGCTTGTTTCACAAAAATGATATCATTTCAATTGCACATTTTAGAATAACATATTTCTCTCTTTTGAAATAAACTATTACACTTTTTTAATAATCCTTATCATAAGTTAACATTTCAGTTACATATTATTTTCATTTTCAGAACCCACATTTCACTTTTCACAGCATTGTTTCACAAAAATCGCATCTATTTCAATTTCATATTTTTAAAATAGCACGTTTCGCTCATTTGAAATAAACAGTTACACATTTCCAAATAATCAGTTTTACAAGTTGACATTTTAGTTTCATATTATTGTCATTTTCAAAAGCCGCATTTCACAAAAATTGCATATATTTCAGTTCCACAATTTTCAAATAACATATTTCACTTTTTAAAAAAACGTTACCCATTTCCAAATAATCAGTTTCACAAGTTGAATTTCAGTTTCATATTGTTTTTCATTTCAGAACCCACATTTCACTTTTCACAGCCTTGTTCACAAAAATCGCATCTATTTCAATTTCATATTTTTAAAATAGCATGTTTCACTCATTTGAAAAAACAATTACACATTTCCAAATAATCAGTTTTACAAGTTGACATTTTAGTTTCATATTAGTGTCATTTTCGAAAGCCGCACTTCACAAAAATCACATATATTTCAGTTCCACAATTTTCAAACAACATATTTCACTCGTTAAAAGAAGTTACACATTTCCAAATAATCAGTTTCACATGTCGACATTTTAGTTTCATATTATTTTTCACTTTCACAACCCACATTTACTTTTCACTGGTTTGTTTCCAGAAAATCACATCTATTTCAATTTCACATTATTGAAAAAGCATATTTCACTCTTCTAAAATAAACCGTTACGCATTTCAACTTTCAATTTCACAAGTTGACATTCCGTTCACATTTTTTTGTCACTTTCAGAAACCTACATTATCTTGCACTAGCTTGTTTCACAAAAATTACATCTATTTCAATTTCACAATATTGAAAAAGCATATTTCGCTGTTTTGAAGTAAATCGTTACACATTTCATAATTTTCAATTTCACAAGTTGAGATTCCAGTTTCATGTTTTTTTCACTCTCAGTAGGTGCATTTTACTTTTCACTAGCATTTTTCACAAAAATCGCATCTATTTCAATTGCACATTTATAGAATAACTTGTTTTACTCTTTTGAAATAAAAATGTTACACACTTCCAAATAATTAGTTTCACAAGTTGACATGTGAGTTTCATATTTGGGATTAATACGTTCATGTGAAAATGTTATTGTCACATATTTCTAGTGAAATAGGTTAGTTTCAGATCTAGTGAAATGGGTTTATTTCACATATAAATGTGTAATGTTCTAAACTAAATGTGTTTGAAATATATCCAAAATTGGTCTAGTTTTGAAGTTCTTGGCGCTAGGAGTCCAAATATATAGAAAGTTTCAAAATGAGTCTATAGTTTAAAAGATATGGTTGATTTAAATTATCAAAGAGGAAATAAAGTCTATGGTTTTGTTCCACATGTAGAGTGAGAGAATAGTCTTGCATGCGTACCATTCATAAAAAAAGGTGTATTTTGAGGTCCATTATGTTGCCACTGATTTGACTAAAAATAAAGATACAATAAATATACTAGTGATATACATCTAGATGGGCCATACAGTTCCACGAACCTCAGAAAAAGTGAATGGTCTCAGATCTACCGGTACATGACCTAATCGCGCAAAATGACTTTCCCGTTGGGTGAGTGCTTGGCCCAGATTTGGTGGCACTACAAAGGCGGGCGACGAGTAGCCGCCTCTCGCCGACATGGTTCTCGGTCGTTGTAGCTGCATTGAGGCTACGTATACGGTATGATCCAGGGTTTTGTGGCGCTACTCGAACATACTATCTAGAGGTAAATATCTGGTAGTTGAAAGTCGTTATATCGACTAGAGGGGGTGAATAGGCGATTTTTACAAATTCGTCACTTAGGAATTTCAAGGTGAGAAATTCTAAGCAACGAACTACTTAGCAGCGGAATAAGTACTCAGATGCAAACATAACATGGCATAAGCATAGACATCATGATGAAATGAAATAGGCACAAAGTACAGGTAGCGTGAAAACACAGGATAAGCAGGCTGAAGACTAAGTGACTGAAGAATTGGGATTGAGGAAATTGAGAAAGCCTTCAGTTAAAGTCTTCAAACAGTAATAATCAAGATCATCAGCACATGAATGAGGAAATGAAAGGGTTGAGGAAATAGAACCAGTAGCTTGGTGAAGACGATGATTTGGTAGACCAGTTCCAAATGTTGTGACAGTTGTATGTCTGATTGGAGCGGCTAGGTATTTAAACCCGAGGACACACAATCCTCACCGTATTCTCCTTGGGCTAAGATCACACAGACCTCGCCCAATCACTCAAAGGACATCTTGATGGATGATTTCCGCAAACTCCGACTGGATGCGAAAGAATTCTTGTCTGATGTCCGCATCCTGGATTGCCGACAAGCATGCGGCCCATTCTTTGAGATTATTTGGCAGTAGAAGGTGATTATGGTCCCATACGATCGCCCGCATGTGATGGAGGGCGTAGTAGGCATCCTTCTGACCGCCAGGCGGCTGCTTGACGCAGGGAGCGTCGTATTGTGGGTGAACACGTGCTTGTCGTACCTCACGAATTGGCTGCTTGAAGGTGCCTCTAGATCTGGCGTAGCTGAGGAGAACATCATCAAGAACTTTCTTGATATTTGTGTAGTCTTTCTTGTTGATGGTCCGAGTCGAAATATGTGGTCATGCAATATTTCGGGCTTAAGAGGATGAGTGTGCAATGTGTCACTGCACAAAACACGGAATGTTAGAAAAAAACAACGATCGAAATCTAAGAAATCATATGTTACAGGCGGTGAGGGATGACTTACTCGGGAAAGTAAGGAGCGAGGAAGTTATCCTCATCGGTTTTGCGAATAGCGCCTTGAGGTATGAACTTCGTGACTTGCGGTCCCAGCGCTGCCCAAGATCTTGCACGCATGTAGAAGGGGTCGACTATCACGATGTCCGGGGTCTTGTCTCTAATGATCCGCATCTCCATACTCAGTGAAAATAGCCGAACGAAGGTGTAGTGCAGCAGATGAAGGTTAAACATAGCGAAGATGTCATCAAACCGCAGGACGATCATACCCCCGATGGCGCTATCCACAAAGCCCTTGCCCTCTGGCACCTTGACCACGAAAACCGGGTATGCCACATCATTCTCGGAGAGACGCTGCTTCCCCAAAGAAAGAACACTGTCATGCAGACTCCGCATAGCACCGGTTGTAGCATTGAGCAGATTAGTCGGTAGCATCGGCCTACCCGCCACATGCACCCTCCTCGAGATATCCTCAGGTGAAGGTGGCCCGTCCTGAGCACGGATCGTACTCGGTACCGGCTGGCTCGCACCCTTGTTGGTTTTTCTTTTCCGTCCCTTCTTCTTCTGCTGTAATGGGATCGAGTTCTACTCAGAGACCACCTTCTTGAGTGTGTTGGGGCTGATAATATTTTGCACCTCGGCTATCTGAGGCTCGGTGAAGGTGGCAGCTGGAGGCGTCTCCTGAGAACTGAACGCCAGACGACGCCTGTTGTAATTTGGTTTCTCCGCTGTACCAGCTAGATCGTGATCGTCTTTTGCAGGGTTGGGTT
Organism: Aegilops longissima; assembly: GCA_021605205.1. Taxonomy (NCBI): domain Eukaryota; kingdom Viridiplantae; phylum Streptophyta; class Magnoliopsida; order Poales; family Poaceae; genus Aegilops; species Aegilops longissima. The sequence goes on along the minus strand of CM038677.1, from coordinate 251,961,880 downwards.
CTTGAGAAGGAGGCCCCAAGAATTCTTCACCGTACCCATGTTCGTTGAAGTACTTATCGACGTTGGTAAATGTACCGTCATCGTCGTCCGGATCCTGTGCCATATGCATCTCCGGCATGTCCGGTAGCGTTGCGGGGGTCTTGCCATGGCTTGGCGCCGGCACGGCTGGCGGTGTTGTCTGTGGGGTGGTGTCCCCCGCCCCCAAACGAATATGGCTCTTCGGCCAAAGCATGGGCCAGCTTATGCAGGCGCTGAGGGTCATCACATCATCTTCGTTGGCCCCATGGGGTCGGTACGGAGGTAACATGTCGTCGAAGCCCGGCAGCACCCGAACCAGTTGAACCCTATAAACGGTGGGTGGCATCTGATTACCGTGGAACACGCGACTGCCCGGTTGAACGATTCTGCCCTTGGCGACATCGACCAACTCGCCATTCACGAAGTGCAGGAGAGTGCATGGAACGTCGGCGGTGCCCTGCGAAAACATGTAGGGCGTCAGGGATGCCCAGTCAAAGGCAAGGAGAAAGTCATCGGCCGAGATGGGCCGCTTAGTTACCGTGATGGCGTCGAGCTCGGCTAATGTCGAGGCACCGCCAACGGCGGGCGTGCAAGTGACGGAGGGGCCGCTTGCTGCCGAGGTGCCGGCCGGCGTATTCTTCCCACACCCGGGTGCATTAAGTTGCAATGCCGGCGCCGCCGCGGGAGACACCAATGTCGCCTCCGCCGGAGACACCAATGGTGCCGCCGGCGCTTGTGCGAGTTGCTGCCCGTGAAGCTGGGAATCGGGCACGGCCCCTGTTGGCCGCCCGCAATCCACGCCTGCAGCCCCGAGATCAAGGTAGGCACAATGGCGGTGATCGTCGCTCCTAGTTGGTCTCGCACTTGCTCTTCGACCATCTCCGGAATCCGCACCACTTGTGCCTTGAGTTCTTGAACCTCGCGCTCCTGGCTTTCCGAGCTGGCCTTTCTCTCCTTTCGCCCAGCGGTATAGTACTCCGACCATTTTGTGGACAAGCCTTTGCCGGCCACACGACCAGCTGACGACGGCTTACTGAGCTTATCCTTGTTTTTCATTACGTTCAACGCCCTATTTAAAGGGGTGTCGAAAGGGGATCTCTGAGATGACCCCGCGCTACTGCTTTCAGTGTCCTACGGAAGGATTTGAACCATTTAGAAATTTGGCTTCATTAATTAGAATGCAACCATATGGAGCTAATTACGCCGGGGTGTATTCCTTACCAGAACAAGCTCAAGCGCCTTGGTCTTCGGATCCGTGGTGAGCTCCTTGGTTACTGGGTCAATCTTGTACCGGGTCCTGACATAGTTCCTCGTCTACTTGTCACGGTATTTCTCAAAGAGGGGCGGTAGGCCTTGCTCGGCACGCTCCGCGTCCTTCTTGTCCCATATAGGTTCCGCCACTCTGTAACCGCTCGGACCGAGGTTGTGGACCCCTAAGTTCAATTCCTGCATTTCTTTCCCCCACTGACTTGATTCCATGGTTGCGTTGCTCTCGCACTTGTTCTTGAACTCCTTGTAGTCATCTTCGCTGATCGAAGGATTTTTCTCCTTGATCTTCTCATAACTATCACCTTTGTCAATCATTCTCTTCACCGCGGCTCTAACAGCATGCTGAAACCAACACATTCAAGCTATCATTTGGAGATGATGTTGTTTACCTTTGCTATATTTGTTTGATGTTAAGGTTGTTGTACTTATCATGCCTTTCCACTACTTATGCAGGAGAACAACGGGAGTGGCCAGCATTTTCCACCGAGGTTAGCTTCATCCCTCGTCTTGTACTCCCCCCGTCGTTCCATAATGTAGTGCATATAGATCCAGGCTTGGACACTTGTTAGCTTCAAATATTGACTTGTTGCTTGTAGGTACATATGCCCTTGGCAAGGATCCATGCATCGACCCTTTTTGCGTATGGGGCAATGAGATATTCATGAACAAGCATCAAGTGAGGAAACTGATAAGGACTATTAGCAAAAAGATACGAATGGTGGCAAGCAAATTATTTGTTTATGCTCTATCCAACACAACAATGAGCTGTAGGATGGTAACTACAAACTCTGCAGCCTTCTCTTTTTACTGCCCATAATGAGTTGTTAGACAACAATGTATGAATATTTTTCGTTCACAGTGGTTCCCGAAGCAGTTCACTCAAGATTACCTCGCAAAGTATATGATTGAGGGACACGCAATGAAGTTTAAAGTATTTCATCCAGACTACAATGAGCATCGAGAATTCGTAATGAAGACAGTGAAGGATGGATGAGCAGCCATCACAAGGGGTTGACCTAGAGTCGTGCGCGCATTACGCATGGAGGAGGGCACAATATGGGCATTCCGCTTCACCTTCTCCAGCAACCAGAATGTCTTTCGCCTCTCTCTTTACATTCTTTAGTACAACTGTGGATCATCATTCTTTACTTGGTGCTTCTTTAGTTCTTCAGTATATGTACCTGTGCATCAAATTATGCATTCGTGGTTGAACCTATATTTGTAAAAACATGGTTGGATATGAAATAAGTGATTGCCTACTTACAAATTCAAAACATGTGATTTTTAAATTAGGGATTACACTGCACACAGTTTGTGAAAGAGAAACGTCTACGATAGAAGTGGAGATCAAAAACGTTGCTAGGATCCACAACGTGTGCGATCAATCTCCACTGCACACACAACATCCTCTTGAAAACTGTTTGTGTTAGGCCACCTTGCGCAAACGTTTACCACATAAAAACTGTGTGTGATGGACAACCTTTGCCACACAGTTTCTTCTACGCACCATGTGTGATGCATTCAATAACTCAAACGATAAAATTGTTAATATCGTGTGCAATGGCAACACTATCACAAAGATATTTAATGGGAAAATTTATGTGATGTACCTGTGAAAGGAAACGTTTTCCTTGGAGCGATTATGTGGGATGTACATACGAACAGAAATGTTTAGCGGGGACTGACTATGTGGGTTGTGCTTGCGACCGAAACAATTTCGGTTGTATAATTGTATTTTTTAGCTCTACTATACGTATTTCCGTAATTGAGCGCTCGCCGGTCGCACACGACCTAATTTTGCTGAGCGTGTGTGGCAGGAGGGCATATCCCCGACGGTTTCTGGGTCGTGTGGGAAGGACTCCCCTATCTCCGTTACTCACTAGGCGACTGTTTCAAATGCCATCATGGAAAGGGTTTAAAACCGTTTGTATAGCACCGACGCGTAGTAGTGTTGGCTTTTGCGTTCATATACGGTGCAAATCATGTTTCTATATGAACACTATGTTGGTTAGGCGTGCCAATGTAGCATGAGGCCCGCTGTGATACGGGACGCCTCAGAAACGATCTTTCACGATGCCAACAAACTCACAAGGAGCAGCAATTATCTTTCTCAAATGGCAAGGAACAAGAGGAAACACTCTCAAATATACTGCAATGGATAACTAGCTTGGTTTACAAGGATGCAACCCAAACCATGAAACTTGTGAACCTAAGAATCACAAGAGAGAACCACAAGGGTCCTATATGAATTGAGGACAGGCCCTCCAATCCACACACATGAGTTAACACTCAAGATACTAGTGCTCACAGCACAACACAACCGCACCGGCTGTGTACAAACATAAACTCAAAATCTCATCCCCCCTTCACATGGAACGGCTGGGGAGTACTTATACTATAAGAACATATTAGTTAGGTGTGAAAACAACTCAAAATGAAGGGTAAATTCATGAGCCCCAATCTGTAGCAGGAGCAAACTTGTTGAGCCTTGCGCCGTAATTAATTCGTGGATAGCTTGCATGGAAACTTGCACAACTTTTGACTCAAGACCTCAAATGATGCATCGTTTTTTTGAATGAAAGCTGACTTGAAATACCATCCTTTCCAGCCTCTAAAACGTGCTAGACCCTTCTAGAATTAATTAGGTTTAGGTGGGAAGTTGCAGCTGGAAATCTGAGGTGTCATTTGTCCCAAAATAGGAACCGGAAGCTTCCCCACTAAGATAATGGTTTTTCCCATGTCTTCCTTTGGTTGCTCTAATGGTTTAACATTTGTGCTAGCATGAACCTCTCTCTTTGTTGCCTTGGTCATGATCTGGTCCACATCATCCTCCCTTCCTTCAAACAAAATCGTCCTCGGTTTTGAGGTATTCTTTTTGGGCTTCTTCACGTGTGGGAATTGCTCAACCTTGAGTGCTTGATCCACCATAGGTTACAAGACATGTTTCACTCCTTGATGCATGAAGGAATATTCGTTAGACCTCCCATGGTGAGTAGCATTGTGATCAAACTGCCACGGCCTTCCCAAAAGAAGATGACAAGCTTGCATTGGCACCACATCTAATACCATCTTGTCCAAATAACTTCCCACTGAAAATTACACCCTAGCATGGTGTGTAATCTTCAACTTACCAACACCATTCAACCACTTAACATAATGTGGATGGGTATGCCTCCATGTTCATATCCCAAGAGCATGCACAACATCACTACTAATGATGTTATTGTAGCTACCTTCGTGGATGACCACCTTGCAGCTTTTTTCCTTGATCTTGGAAATGGATTGGAACATATTTTGTCACTGGCCTTTATCAACAATAGGAGCATCATCATTAGACACTTTCCGACCATGATATTAACACCATCTCCTCCATCTAAACTCAGAGGTGCTTCGGTCTCAAAAGTACAATATTTTGCATCTTTCTTCTCAGATTCAGTTTTGTCACTTGAGTCATCGGTGACATATCCATCATTTGTGAGCAACACCTTCTTCAAATTAGGGCAATCCTTCTTGACATGACCTCTACCCTTGCATGTGTGGCTGTGAATATTACTAATGCGGCTGACAGGAATATTGGAAGATTCAACCTTTGATGCATTAGCTTCTTTTGCAGTCTTCTTGTTGTGTGAGCGAAAATCTGCACCGACACTTCCATCTACTTCTCGCTGAACTGAACCTCTCCAAGTGCTTGATGTATAGGTTTGGCTGCGATTTTGGCGACGCTTCAGCTGCTGCTCTACATGAATAGCTTGATGCACAATTTCTTGCAAATCTTGATATGTAACCATCTCTATCCTTTCTTGCACTTCTTCATTCATCCCATGAAAGAATCTTGACATTGTGGCCTCCTCTGGCTCATTCACTACTGTCCTAATCATCAAAATCTCCATCTCTTTATAGTACTCATCAACACTAGAGTTACCTTGGCACAACCGTTGGAGTCGATTGTACAAGGTTCTTGTGAAATGTTTAGGAACAAAACGCCTCCGTAACAGATTTCTCATTTGCACCCATGTCACCGGATGACCTCCAGCACGACACAAATGGTTGCACCAAATCAAAGCATGTCCGGTAAACTCAATGGATGCATATCGTAACTTATTTTCATCCGTATAGTGGTGGCTATCAAAGATCTGATCCACACGCATCTCCCACTCCAAATAATCTCCGGGCTCGGTTTTCCCATTGAACGATGCTATGGTAAGTTTGAATTTACCAATCCCATCATCTTCATGGTCACGATGAGCATGCCCATGACCTCTTCCTCCCATGAAATAGCCTTCTTGGCCTTCTCCACGACGATCATGATGAGCACGTCGTGGTCGAGGCTCGTAGTAGTTTCGAGCATCGTCGGAGTGGTCGCTCCAATGCTCTCCATTGTAGTCCTGCTATATGGGGAGTTGTCGGTGTCGACCCCGTGCAGCAAGCCCATCTCGTGGTGGAGACGGTGGCGCCCAAGTAGCACCTCGATGGTCGTGGTGAGCATGCCAAAGTGGTGCAGCGTAGTAGCTGTGAGCATCGCCCGAGTAGACATGGATGTGCTCTCCATGCCCCTCCTCAATGTGGCGTTGGCCCTGCTGTTCGGGGAGTTGTCGATGTCGACCCCGTGCACCAAGCCTATCTCGACGGAGTTCCTCGGTGAGGGAGTTGATTCTTCGGCCAAGGTTGGTCTCCACGGCCGATATGCGCCTCTCCACCTTGTTCAACACATACTCTTGAGTATCCTCCAAAGCCAACACATAGGCGTGCTGCAAGCTTGGATCATATACGGGAAGTGGCAGTTCCTCCTCCATGAGGCACCCACCTCCATGCACACCATCAACACTGTTGGACCTCCTCGAACCCATGGAAGCTTCTCAAGAACAAAATCAGCAAGGGAGCGGTCAAGGAGGTTGCGGAGAAGGAGGCGCCAGAGAGCGAGTTGGCGTTGCGGCGGACGCAGCTCGCCTACTTCCCCCTGAGATCGACGCGGTCCACCTGAGAGACTACTTCAAGCCCCTGTGCGGGGTGCAGACGACGGGGCATCCCGCCACACGCATCATCCCTGCCGACTTCGCCGAGCCCGACCCAAATCGGTATCCCTTTTTCGCTGATTACTTTTCCTGCGGGCTCTGTCCCCCGTTCTCCAACTTCTTCAACGATATCATGCACACCTATGGCTTACACCTCCTCGACTTTATGTCGAATGTCGCGGCGTACATGGCCCTCTTCGCCCACCTCTGCGTGGGTTTTGCTGGAGTGCACCCCATCACGGCGCTCTTCCGCCACTACTTCCTCCCTTGCATCCAGCCTGGGGAGGCCATCTCGGGGTGCGTCACCTGGATCCCGAGGGCCCAGGCAAAGAACACGTACCCAGTGGGCGCCATGAAGGAGAGGTGGGAGGAGTGGCGTGGCCGGTGGATCTGGATTGTGGACGAGGACCCGCAGGAGTTCTGCCGGGTGCGCCAGAGCCCGCCGGTCCGCGGCAAGGACTGGAGCGATGTAGACGCCAACGATGCGAAGCTCACGATCGCCATCACCAGGATCCATCATCTTACCAGGGCCGGGCTCACCCTCGAGATGGTCGGGGCGGATTTTCTCCGCTGCCGAATCGCCCCGCTGCACAATAAGAGGAGGCCGTCCTGGGACTTCAAGAACGAGGCGAATATCATGAGGCTCCGTCCTGGCCTAGACCACAACTTCACGGTGATGGGCCACGCCCATTTCTGCCAAAGGCTCTTCCAGCTCAGCGTGGACGACGACGGCCGGGCTGAGAGGACTGACAAGGCTGCGTAGACCGGCAAGGTCGTCAAGGGTCCCTTGTTTGGGCTGCTGGTGGGAGTGGTCCCGCTAAGCAACAACTCTTCCCAGTCCGCCATCATCGCCATGATGCGGGACTTCAACGCGCACGGCCTTGACCCAAACTGGGTCGAGCCGACAGTAGAGGAGGCACAGATATTCTTCGACAATCTGTCGGAGAGGTACTTCCACGACGAGCCGGTGCTCATCCGCGACACCAGCCCACAGGAGCTAGACTATATTGCCGCCAGGGCGGCGGAGGCGGCGATTGCTCGGGAGGTCGGCAGCATTGGCGCCATAGCGGATGAGGCCAGCGTGGCCGCGAGGATAGGGAGTTCGCCCGGTGGGGGGAGGCTGGCGGGGGGGCCAGCTCTGGAGCCCCCCTTGTCGAAGACGTGGACGACGAGTCGCCCGAGGAGGAGGCCGAGGCGGACGCCCCTCCTGGTGGAAGGAAGCGCGTTCTGCGGCGGGCCAGCTCTGGCAAGTCGGTCTGGTCCGGCAGGACCGCGCAGCGGCAACCTTCCGAGGGGCAGCTCGCCGCCAAACGAGGGCGAGGAAGGCCGCGGAGGAGGCCAAGGTCGCCAAGGCCGCGACAGCAAGGAAGACGACAAAGACCGCGGTGGCGAAGAGGATGGCCGCCGCCTCCTATTTTTTGTCCAAGTGGCCCAGGACTCCATCCCCTCCTCCTGGCGACGACACGGAGGCCAAGTTCGACCTCGGGTCCTTCAGCCCGAAGATGAAGAAGAGGCCAGCAGATGAGGTGGTGGACGAGTAAGCTTCTTGGCCTTCACCTTCCCTTGCCCTTCTTCTTGAATTGTTTATTCTCATCTTGGTCGAATTTTTGCATGGACACGGAGACAATGGCCCAGAGGATGAAGAGGGCCAGGGCCTCGTCGATCGCCAAGCCCCCGGCGAGCGTGCAGTGCCCGCAAGGGCTGGTGGTGATCAACCCAGACAACAGTCCCCAGCCCAGCCCCCGGCGCAGCCCCTGGCTTAGTCCTCTCCGTAAGTTCATTCCTTGCTTCATGATGATGGGCACCGGAGGGTGGATTTTTTATGCTGACCTTGCCGGGTTCGCAGGAGGAGAGCAGCGGCAGGAGGAGCCACAAAGGGCCGCCACCAGCACACCGCCCCCATCTACCACACTGCCCTGAGGGGCGTCCCCGGCAAGGGCACCTACCCCCGAGCCCATGCGCACAGAGGAGGAGGAGACGAACTTGGGCGCCGGCGGCTCCGTCCCGGCAGCCAACGTCGATGGGGAGGAAAACACCTCTTCCCAGCTTGGCACAGGTATAGATCTTGCCTTCTATATTTTTTTTGCTTGGCGTACCTCTTCTCTCTTATTCCGAATCTTGGCCTTGGCTGTGGCCCTGACTTGCCTTCTCTTTTGGCTTCCAGACCCTCCCTCGATTAACAGGGAGGACGTCGACGTCAGGGAGATCGCCAAGGAGGTCGAGGCCGAGGCCGACAAGATTGATGATGACGAGGCCGCCAAGGGCCCTACCGGGGAGGCCGGCGAGGCTGCCACCGAGGAGGAGGCTGCCACTGACCAACCATCCTCCCCTCCAGCCCCCACTCCGGGCAAGTACTTGAAGGTGGGTGACGGTCTGTTCGTCCACCTCCCCAGAGCGGCTAACACAAGGGCGTCGGCCGAGGGGGAGGTGTTTGATGACGAGATCATCACCACCACCGGGTTTGAGGTCGTGGATAGACCGAGCGCGGGTGGTCGTGGCTCTCAAGAAGAGAAGCTCCTCCAGGCCATGCGTGCCAACTTCATGAAGCTCTAGGGGCTCCACCGCGCCTGCCAAGACAAGGTGGACTTCGGGTCAGCGGCCGTAGACCAAGCTGAGACAAAGTTCAAGGCGCGTCGCCCAGACGAAAGTCTGGTTCAACGAGTCCTGGCAGGAGTTGAAGAACGACCAAGCCCAGCTGGCGGAGCAGAAGGTGGAGCTTTTGCTGGAGAAGGCCGACGTGGAGAAGGCCCGGGAGGCGGCAAAGGATGAGGCTGCCAAGGCTGAAGCTGCGCAGCTGCAGCGGCAGGCCTCCTTGGATTCCCAGAAGGAGGACCTAGCCAAGAGCGAGGCGGATATCGTCGCCAAACTCTGCACCAAGGACGAGGAGGTGGAGAAGCTGATTGCGCAGCGGACCCAGGACCTGGAGCAGAGGCAGAAGGATGCACTCGATGCACTGGTCCTGGATCACGCCGGCAAGGTGAAGGAGCTCGAGCTAGAGCAAGAGCGGTTGAAGCAGGAGGTCCTGGGGTCGAACAGGGACAGGGACTCGGCCAGGAGTGCCCTGGCGGACGCACAGTCCGCAATCCTGGAGAAGGTCGAGTCCCTCACCAAGGCCAACGACTCCGTCAAGGACCTGACGCTGAAGCTTGCTGGCCTGGAGCAGACGCTCTCGGAGGACAAGACTCGGGAGGAGAAGCTGACCCAAGACCTTGCCACTTAGAAGCAGCGGCGAAAGGATGACGCCATCGCCCACAAAGACTATGTGGCCGGTGTCAACCTCTGGATCGACTGCCTCATCGAGGTTGCGGAGAAGCTCACCGAATAGCTGGCCGCCATGGGCATGTCGAACTTTAGGTACTCTCAAGACGCCCATGTGACTTCCAATGTCAGGCTGACCTTGTTCTTTGAGGGCGTCCTCGAGGCTCTGGAGCGGCTCCGCACCAGTCGGGTGGCCCAACTAGACAACGAGTCTCGGAGACTCTGCCGGAATGCCCTGACCAAGGTGCTCACCAAGGTGGCGTTCTGGAACCCCACCGTCGACTTTGCCGACGCGCTGGAGAGCTTGCCGGAGGGCACAGACCTCGCGGCGCTCAAGGAGCGCATCAAGCCCATCATAGACTGTGTTGTCGGCGTTCTGGGAACGGGGGTACCCAGACTTGCCTGCCTGCGGCCTGCGGCGTGGCTCAAGGGGTGGCCCAGCACGGCCCATTTTCGTCAGCACAAGCTCAAGACCCTCGCGAGGGGCCAAGCCTCATGAGGCGGACGACAGAAGCTTCCTCGGGCATGGCCTCGTCAGGTGGCTCGCGAGGAGGCGGAGAGATCAAGGCGGGGTACCTCACGAGGTGCCCATGACGCAAGCCATGACGACCAAGGGCGCCAGGCGGGCGCCAGCCCGCGCAGTGTCCTCATTTCCCCTTTGGTGCAAAGGATGCAAGCGTAGGCCAAGAGCATCAAGCAAAGGCAACCATTTCGGTGCAACAAGACCAAGACCAACACAACGGCAGGAAGGAGGTCATCGTGGAGCCCAAGCCGGCGTCACCGTCAGATTCTTTGGCGGCGAGGACCGACTTTAGTCGAGATAAGTGTCTTGGATGTTCCCCTTAAAATGGCCAATTGTTGGCGCCTTCCCGCTCAATATTTGGGAAGAGGCCCAGGGCCTCTGCCTATAAATAGGACTAGCCACCCACAAGGTAGGGGGGGCGAGATATCAATCAAGAGAGAGAGAGAGAGGAGACTGAACTCCCCCTAGCAGTTCATCGCACCGGCCAAGAACAGACCCTCGCGAGGTTGTTCTTCCTTGTCTTATTCATCATCAGCCCCGAGACAATCCACCACACCACACACTGGAGTAGGGTATTACACCACAATGGTGGCCCGAACCAGTATAAACCTTGTGTCCCTTGTGTTGCCCTTTGTGTAGTTTAGATCCCTGCAAGGCGAGGAGGCGTAGGTAGGTTGGAGGTGTGATCTCCGCGTGCACCCTAGAGTTCGAACCTAGAGGGTCTGCCGGAACCCGAAATCCGACATTTGGCGCGCCAGGTAGGGGTGCGCCGGAATCCGCCTTCTGCCGCCTCGCGCCCCGTCGCATCGTCATCATCATGTCCGGCGACTCAACGGGCAACCCTGATCCCTGGGCGGCTTGGCCCGCCCACGCAGAGCCGCTTTCCCTGGGCGACCTCAACCCCATGCCCCAGGAAGCCCGTGGTCCGCAGGGCGCTACGGGCCGCGGGCGACGCGGTCAGGCAACGTCAGCTCTCACGCCGCGGTAGGCGCGGTTGGCAGCGAGGGCCTCGAACCACGCCGCGGCCACGGCGCCGTACACCCGACGGGAGCAGGCGAACTCAAGGGCCGCGCTCACGGTGGCCCGAGAGCTACTGCAATGCAGGCTGCTGGTGGGCGGCCACGACGTGCCGCTGGAGCGGGTGGCAGAGCTCCTGGGCTTCGCCGCATCGGGGGTTCACCCCTTCTGCACCCAACTGCCACCTCAGGTCCAGGGTGGGCCACGCGGAGCCCCACGCACGCCCGCACAGCTCCAAGCGGACTCCAAGGCCACTCCAGCGCCAACTAGGCCGTCAGCACCGGGCTAATAGCGGCGCTGCCTCCGCCCCCGGCCAGCGAAGGAGGACTCGCCATAGCCCATGGCCCCAGAGGGCCGCCGTGCTACCACCCCCAGGTGGGCGCCTCAAGCAGGGCTGCGTGGCACACGGGGCACTACGGTGAAGTATTCGTGGTGGCGGCCCCGGAAGAGTATGTGCCCCACATGATGGATCAAGGGCACGCGCAGGAGGACGAACATGGCTCGCTCCTCGGCCCAAGCTGGGGGGACGAGACACCCGAAGCTGAGCTCTTTCAGGAGCCCCGGGAAAGCCCGTCGACCGTGCTGGAGGCAGCGATTATCGGGTACCGCTAATTCCTCAGGAGCAGGCATACGCTAACCATGGATCACAGTAGGTACAGGTCATCGCAGCGGACTGATGCCCCAATCCCGCAGTTTCCTACCCCTCAGGAGGAGGGCGCCGGGGACTACAGGAGAGGGGCCGAGATCCGGCATCACCACCGCGGCGTTCGGAGCAAGGCGTCCTCAGGAGGTAGGCCCTCTGCCGAGGAGGTGCCTCAGGGCCTACCCCCGGTAGAGGACTCGTGGTCGTCAGGGGAACCACTGGCGACCGCTCTACCCATCGGCGGCGTCCTCGGTCTCCGGCCGTCGTCGATGGCACTAGAGTGTGGCGCAAGGCGGGGCCCTCGTCTGGCGATATGAAGCAAGGCCAGTACCTGTGAAGAAGGCCCAGTTCCTGTGAAGCTCGCCGCCCCGTGACACTCTCACGTAATAATGAGTGGGGCTGTACACGCCCCAGAGTCTCAGGAGCGTCGGCCTCAGGCCCTGGGGCTCCCTCCCACGCCCAGTGGTAGCACTTAGCTCCACGCTGGTGAGAAGACGTCCAAGACTAGACTAGGTGCCGGACGCGGCTTTTTCTGCTTTTCTTGCTTTTCCCCTTGGCTGTCGCTTTTTCCCCCGTTTGGATTTAAGTTGGATTTGAGCTTGAGATTTGTGTGTGTTCGCGAAAGGGGTGTTTAGTCTCGTTCGAGCAATCTCTCGCGTTCTGGTTACCACTCTGCCTCAGCTGCCTCCCCTCGTGAGCCCCTCGCGAGCCGGGCCAGGCCTAGCATGCGTGCATCCCGGACTGCCGTCACCACGCCCTCTCAGGATGTTCTCATTACAGGTTCAATGGGCTCATTCAGGAGGCACTCGGGACACCACAGCCCTCCGCAGGCTATCTCGGGGCCCACGCGGGTCGAAGGTAAACAAGCCAGCTAGCTCGTCGCAAGGCCAGCCACTTGGCGCAGGCGTACGGTTGATATCGTATCTACTAATACGCTAACAGCAAGTTTTTACACGAGGGGCTCCCCCTCCCAAAATGCTCTTACAACCTTCAGGGCCAAGCCCGAACTCTATCTGCGCAGCGTAAGAAAGCAGGAACAACATGCGGTCAATCGGATAAATCCCCCAATGCATTCTCAAGGGCACCTCCTGAATCGTTGATGGCGTCGCTGGCCTCGCCATCGCCCTCCGCGTCGCCGTCAGTGGCGTCAGGGCCGTTCACCACGCCGCCTTCATCAGCAGCCACGACCACGCCGTCGTTGTCAGTAGTGAAGGCCCTGACGAGGGCACCCATGTTGTCTTCCACCCAATGCGCCAGGTTGTCCCGGATGGCCTGGGGTACCGGGGTGATGGCGGCATCAAATTCAAAGTGGGGATCCATGTTCCGAAGATGGCTGAAGACGCGAGAAAAAGCACGCGCTGGCGAGTGCGGCTCCTCTCCTCCACCAACCTGTTGGCTCGCCCAACCGCACCTCGGTGCGTCACCACATCGATGAAGAACCGGAGGTTACCAGATAGTTAACGCGTGAGGCTCCCCAGCAGCCGCCTCACAGATGTTTCCCAAGGCCGTGTTAGCTCTTTCCGGGCGTGCGAACAGCATAGGGCCATGCTCGTGCTCTAGGATCTGCGGCTGGCGTATCTCGTCCTCGTTCCGCGCCAAGCCTCGGCTCTCACGCGTCCACCCGTTGACGTAGAAGAAGCACCTCGGTAGCTGGAGGAAGTTAGCTCCTCTGTGCGCGCCAAGGTGGACCGGGAAGCATCAGCCCGCGCGTCACTTCATCCAGCTTGGCCTCAGGGCGGCGGTCCTGCCTTCCGCTTCGCCACGATCAACTCCAGCCTCTCTCGAACTTCGCTTCGAGGTTCGAGCGGGCCGCCGCCACCCGGAGATCAACCTCTTCCAGGACTCGGGCCTCTTGCACAGCGACATCATCCTCCGCCTGCGCCACCAAGCACTCTCTCGTCTCCAGCTGCTCAAGGTCACGGGCGCGCTCGGCAGCTTCCAGCGTCAGTGCCTCCTCACGTCTCTGGAGCTCCGCCTGGTCAACCGAAGCCCCCTTCATCGATGCAAGGGCCGTCTCACGCAGCTCCACCTATTGCTCCAGGGAATTGCTCCAGGCCTGGAGCTCCCGCGCCCGCTCCTCCGCCGCCTCACGCCGCCGGTCAGCCTCCCGGGCCTCCTCGACGGCCCGGGAACGGGCCTCCCGAGAAGCCTCCAGCGACACCTCGGCTTTCTCATTGTCGAGGTCACGCTGGTGGTGCGCAAGGGCAACGGCCACCTTCAGCTTGCGCCTCTCTTCAGCTAGCGCAGGCCCTCAGCTTCAAGGCACGCGTCTTCGTCAGCGAGCTCTACACCAAGCTGGCTCACTGCGTCAGTCGCCCTCCGGAGAAACCCTTGGCGAAGGGCGCGGCGCTCCCGGGCGCGCTCGAGCACGTCTTCGGCGTTATCCTCCGCCCCAGGTGTGCGCGGGGGGCCACGAATCAACACTCCCCTCTGGGCAGGGGGCTGGGGGCTGGCGCCCTCGCGATGGCCGGGCACGCCTCGCCAGAAGCCCGGCCCGGAGCCGGCTCATCCTCAAATGAAGAACGCATGGCCGACCTCAGCCAATCGCCATCCACGACCAATCGAAGAGCCCAAGGCAGGCGGGCTATACCCCGGGAAGTCTCGCGAAGGAGGATCGCGAGGTGCGTAGAACCATGATGCATCACAGGATGGCTCACCTCTCCAACCGGCCTCACCACAAGGGCAGTGCTTGAGCTCGGAGCGCTGGGGGACGGTGGAGAGGGCGAGGCCTGGGGGGATGGCTCCTCAGCCATCTCCGCGAGCTCGGCGGGAAGGGCCCTGCAGAGCGAGGTCAGCCGAAGCAACGAGAAAATAAGGAACTAAGAAAGGGGAAGGCTTACTCATCAATGGCGAAATACTTCCTGCGCTTCAGCAGGCGGCAAGGGTAATCATCACCCAAGGCCTCCTTTCTCTTTCTGAGAGCCTCGAAGTCCACACGGAAGCGGCCCAGGAGCTCGGTGCAGGGGTCAGCCTGTGATGAGGAAGAAGCACCAAAGTGACCAGCGTCAGGGGCGTCGTCCTGGCGCACGCCGCCAGTCGCCTCACCAAGAAGGGTAGCCGGGGCCTCGGGGGCCTCTGCCGCAGGAGCCGCGGGACGCGGCTCAACGCCTTCAGCCACTGCAGGGTGGGCCAAAGGAGCTGCCGCCCCAGGAGTGCCGCCTGGCATCGTCATCCCGGCGGAGGCCCCCTCAGCCCCCGGAGGCCCTTGCCTCCCTGCTCCGCCACTCGATGAAGGACCGCCGTGGGCAACCGGAAGGGCAATCACCACAACAGGGTTCTCATGAGGTCCCATGAGGCCTGCGGGGCGCAGCCCCCATTCGTCTAAGCTGGGCATCTGTTTCACGAAATCACCCCTATTCGAGCAAAGGTACAGCAAGGCACCCCCTTGCCGGATGCTGCCAGGGGAAGGGTCCCCAGTCAGGATCATGAGAACCTTCATCAGCACTTCAGGCGTCAGGTCCTCCTCCTAGAGCCTCATGCGGTCTTCACGCCCGCCGAAGGCCCACATCCGGCGGGAATGGCGCTGGAGAGGGGCAATGCGGCATAGGAGGAACTCCTTCACCACCTTAGGCGCCATCACGCCGAGCGCCCTCAAGTGCGCGAAGCGATGCCAGACGAAGACGAGCCGGGGGCTCGTGAGCATCTCCTGGCCCCAGCCCGAATTGGGGATAGCGGGTAATGTTGGCTCCGAAAGCAGGGGGCTGGGCACCCCGAAATCCACATACAACCACCGCTCGCGGAACCCAGGCGCGGGCGGAGGAAGGCTGAAATCAATTCCTGAAGCCGTTGTTTCTGGTGCGGCAATGAAGCTCACGCACCACGAGCATTGGGCGGGATCGCTGAGGCGCAAAGAGAAGAAGTGGCGCAGCAAGGCGACTGAAGGAGGAATGCCCATCATTGCTTTGCAGACAAAAGCGAAAATGTCAAGAAGAGTAATGGATTCGGGACCCAAATGCATCATGTGGATCTGGTAACGGGAAAGCATAGCGTTGAAGAAATTGGAAAAGGGGAACAGTCCGCCTACGAGGCGTCGGCGGCACGGACCTCGGTGACTATTCTGTCAATGGAGAAGTGAGACGCGAGCCAGACCGTCGTCCTCCCGCACTCGTTGAAGATGGTGGCGAGGGCAGAACTGACCTTGTCCAAGCCTTCCCGGTTGAGTATGATCGACCGATCGACAGCATGAGCCGTCGGCGAGCGGGGCGGAGGCACAGGCTTTTTCCCTTTCCCCTTCTTCGTCGGAGCCATGGCGACAGGAAGGGGGAGGATTCGAGATTGGATTGGAAGCGGAGACTGGAGCTCGAGAGGAGGAAGAGCAGGAGACGCTCGAGCGGCGAGAAGAGGGATGACTGTGTGCAACCATGGGTCCGCCTAGCTGGGCGCAAAATAAGGAGGCGTGGGGGAACAGGGATGCCAACGTTCAATCAACCGCCACGCGGCGCCCAAGGCCGCAGGCTGTTAGGGCCCGCGGCGCTTCGCACTTGCCCCTTCGCTTCTCTGCTAAGCCAAGTCCAGGCGCGCCATGAGCCCGGGGGCTACTGTCGGCGTTCTGGGAACGGGGGTACCCAGACTTGCCTGCCTGTGGCCTGCGGCGTGGCTCAAGGGGTGGCCCAGCATGGCCCATCTTCGTCAGCACAAGCTCAAGACCCTCGCGAGGGGCCAAGCCTCGCGGGGCGGACGACAGGAAGCTTCCGCAGGCACTACCTCGTCAGGCTGGTTCACGAGGAGGCGAAGAGATCAAGGTGGGGTACCTCACGAGGTGCCCATGACGCAAGCCATGACGACCAAGGGCGCCAGGCGGGCGCCAGCCCGCGCAGTGTCCTCATTTCCCCTTTGGTGCAAAGGAGGCAAGCGCAGCCAAGAGCATCAAGCAAAGGCAACCATTTCGGTGCAACAAGACCAAGACCAACACAACTGCAGGAAGGTGGTCATCGTGGAGCCCAAGCCGGCGTCACCGTCAGAGTCTTTGGCAGGCAAGGACCGACTTTAGTCAGGATAAGTGTACTGGATGTTCCCCTTCAAAATGGCCAATTGTTGGCGCCCTTCCCGCTCAATATTTGGGAAGAGGCCCAGGGCCTCTGCCTATAAATAGGACTAGCCACCCACAAGGTAGGGGGGCGAGAGATCAATCAATCAAGAGAGAGAGAGAGAGGCGACTGAACTCCCCCTAGCAGTTCATCGCACCGGCCAAGAACAGACCCTCGCGAGGCTGTTCTTCCTTGTACTGTTCATCATCAGCCCCTGAGGCAATCCACCACACCACACACTGGAGTAGGGTATTACACCACAATGGTGGCCCGAGCCAGTATAAACCTTGTGTCCCTTGTGTTGCCCTTTGTGTAGTTTAGATCCCTGCAAGGCGACGAGGCGTAGGTAGGTTGGAGGTGTGATCTCCGCGTGCACCCCAGAGTTTGAACCTAGAGTGTTTGCCGGAACCCGAAATCCGACATGTGTCGACGGAATCGAGAGGGTGGAGGGCCAGCGCCGGGACTAGGCACCCCGTTCCTTGTGTGCCGCCGCGTGTTTAAAACCAAGACAATTTCATGCTTAGTTAGAAACGCAGCAACTTATTTGATGTAATATATACCCTGCAGTATTTTGAATCAATGCATGTTTATCTTCTTGTTGAGCCCTTCCTTGTATGTACACACCCTACGCTTAGTTGGATAAGGCTGCCGGCGCAGAAGCCCATGTCAGGGCGCTTTGATGACGGATCCTTAGCAACCTGCCGGAATGAGCGCTTGCCACCGGGCAAACCACCTTGTCGCTCCTCAGCGCAGACACATGGGCGCTACTAGTAGCGGGTAGGCCACCTTGCCGTTCTCGACACGGCCGCTCGAACTGTTGAGCAGACTCGAAACAGGATAAGGGCGTTGCCAATAGCGGAAGGGTCCGGTCGCGTGCAGGTTTCCCATACAAAGAACGAGATCTTTCGAGGAAGACACAACTCATGTAAACGAAATTACTTGAAGTTTTGCGTGACTTAACTTTTCGTGACGGCGCAGACGGTTGTCACGGCTGCAGACGGCTCCAGGGTGTGGCCAATTGATGCGGCCCTCCTTCTAGTGCCATCTTCATGGGAAAATCAATATGTTGGCTCCCCAACTGGATTTTCACAACTTGCGCCCCCTACCTGGCACGCCAAACAATTCAGGGTGAAACGAGACCTATGGAATCACAACGAATTCCTACTACGGTTGGCAGGGCGTGTGGCTGCAAAGAGAGTGGGTTGGGAAGATCAACGCGAGGGGTTTATCCAGGTTCGGACCGCAAATTGTGCGTAATACCCTACTCCTGCTTTGGTGTGTATTTGAGTGTTCTTGAGCTCTTGAACTAGCTATGGCGTGTGCGTTTCCAAGATCCAAAAACCCGAACCCTACCCCAGTATGTCGCGGGCCTTCTTTTATGGAAAAAGGGGTTGCCATAGTGGCACACAGGAGGTGGGAAGGTATATAGTAGTTGTGCTTATCCTTGGGAACGGCGGGACAAAACGCATTAAATGTGTTGCCGATGTGCCCTCCTTGCTTTATTGGGGACGGCGAGGAAGCTCGTCCCACCTGTCGCTGCTTCGCCTTGCCTCGACACGCGTCTGAGTTGATGAGGCGCATGGCGCCACGCTGGCTGGCTGCTGCCGAGCTGGTGCGGCGGCAAAGGCTTCATGGAGATTTTCATGCCACCACGTAGGTGCTTGCTGAGTTGGCATGAGGCTACGTGCCTCCACGCAGATGCCAGCCTAGCTGATGAGCTGGCAGCTGCATCGGAATGGCGGTGGAGTCTTGGCAGGTGTAGGCCTGGTTGTGGCCTCGTAGATGCCTCGGCAGGAGCCTTGCCGGGGGCCCGGCAAGGGTCTTGCCGCGGCTGAGGGAGTCCTGGATTAGGGGGTATCCGGACAGCCGGACTATATCCTTTGGCCGGACTGTTGGACTATGAAGATACAAGATTGAAGACTTCGTCCCGTGTCGGATGGGACTCTCCTTGGCGTGGAAGGCAAGCTTGGCGATACGGATATGAAGATCTCCTCCCATTGTAACCGACTTTGTGTAACCCTAGACCCTCTGGTGTCTATATAAACCGGAGGGTTTAGTCCGTAGGACAACAACAATCATACCATAGGCTAGCTTCTAGGGTTTAGCCTCTCTGATCTAGTGGTAGATCAACTCTTGTAATACTCATATCATCAAGATCAATCAAGCAGGAAGTTGGGTTTTACCTCCATCTAGAGGGCCCGAACCTGGGTAAAAACATCGTGTCCCTTGTCTCCTGTTACCATCCGCCTATTCGCACAGTTCGGGACCCCCTACCCGAGATCCGCCGGTTTTGACATCGACATTGGTGCTTTCATTGAGAGTTCCTCTGTGTCGTCGCCATCAGGCTGGATGGCCCCTTCAATCATCGATAGCGATGCGGTCCTGGGTGAGAATTTTCTCCCCGGATAGATCTTTGTATTCGGCGGCTTTGCACTGCGGGCCAACTCTAATGGCCATCTGGAGCAGATTGAAAGTTACGCCCCTGGCCACCAGGTCAGGTTTGGAAGCCTAAAGTATACGGCCGATATCCGCAGGGACTTGATCTTCGATGGATTCGAGCCCTTGCCGAGTGCGCCGCAGAGCCACGATGAGCACAATCTAGCTCTGCCGTCGGACGGCGCTCAGGAGATCGCACCTGCAACCCCTCCGACCCTCATTTCGGAGCCCAGTGCGCCATCCATGGACGGGTGGATAGACCCCGCCACGGAAGTCGCACTCTCGACGGCAATCGAGCCGAGTATCGACCTTACCCTTCACGAGAGCCGTGACGCCACACTACTGGATTCCTCTTCGGCCACGGACTCCGAGCCGCCTGCGCCCGTGCCTGTTGAATCCGACTGGGCGCTGATCATGGAGTTCACATACGTGGACATTTTTCAGCACTCGCCCTTCGGCGATATACTGAGCTCGCTAAGGTCTCTCTCCTTATCAGGAGAATCCTGGCCGAACTATGTCCGGCAGGATTGGGATGCGGAGGACGAAGAAATTCGCCGCCCACCCACCACCCACCTAATAGCCACTGTCGATGATTTAACCAACATGCTAGATTTTGACTCTGAAGACATCGACGGTATGGACGACGATGCAGGAGACGAACAGGAACCCCTGCCCACAGGGCACTGGACCGCCACCTCATTATATGACATATATATGGTGGATACACCCAAAGAAGGTAATGGCGGCGGGATAGCGGAGGATGACCCCTCCAAGAAGCAACCCAAGCGCCGATGTCAGCGGCGCCGATCTAAGTCCCGCCAAAGCAAAAGCGGTGATACCGGCACAGGAGATAACAGTACTCCGGACAGTGCCGAAGATGACGATAATCCCCTCCAGCAGGAGTTAGAGTAGGAGGATGGAGAACCCAGCCCTCCTGAGAGAGCGGCAGATGGAGAAGCAGAGGATGATAATTACATGCCTCCCTCCGAAGACGAGGCAAGCCTCGACGATGACGAATTCGCCGTGCCAGAGGATCCCATCGAGCAAGAGCGCTTCAGGCGCCGGCTTATTGCCACAGCAAATAGCCTTAAGAAGAAGCAACGTCAACTTCGAGCTGATCAAGACTTGCTAGCGGACAGATGGACTGAAGTCCTGGCGGCCGAGGAATATGAACTCGAACGCCCCTCCAAGAGCTACCCAAAGCGCAGGTTGCTACCCCGACTAGAGGAGGGAGCATTAAAACCTACATCTCCAGCGTATGACGCGGCTGATCGGCCACCTCGTGGCCGCGACAGAGAAGCATTACAGCCAAGAGCTCAGCCCGCGCCCCAACGCCACTCAAATAAGGTACGGGGAAACACGCTAGACCTGCGAGATGTACTGGAGGACAAAGCAAAACATGCAAGATCAATCTATGGATCACGAGCGCGTGCCACTACGCGTGACGACAACCGTCATGCCGGATACAGTAAATCCGGCCGGGCCGAACACAGCAGACAAGACTCATTGGAGTTGCGTCGTGATATAGCCCAGTACCGAGGCGCCGCACACCCCCTATGCTTCATAGATGAGGTAATGGATCATCAAATCCCAGAGGGTTTCAAGCCCGTAAACATCGAGTCATACGATGGTACAATAGATCCTGTGGTATGGATCGAGGACTACCTCCTGCACATCCACATGGCCCGCAGTGACGATCTACACGCCATCAAATACCTCCCACTCAAACTCAAAGGACCAGCTCGGCACTGGCTTAACAGCCTGCCAGCAGAATCCATTGGTTGTTGGGAAGATCTGGAAGCCGCATTCCTTGACAACTTCCAGGGCACTTATGTGCGACCACCAGATGCCGATAACTTGAGCCACATAATTCAGCAGCCAGAAGAATCGGCCAGGGAATTCTGGACACGGTTCCTAACAAAGAAAAATCAAATCATCGACTGTCCGGATGCAGAAGCCCTAGCAGCTTTTAAGCACAACATCCGCGACGAGTGGCTCGCCCGGCACCTGGGCCAGGAAAAGCCAAAATCTATGGTAGCCCTCACGACACTCATGAACCGCTTTTGCGCGGGCGAGGACAGCTGGCTGGCTCGCAGCAATAACATATCAAAGAACCCTGGCACTTCAGATACCAAGGATAGCAATGGCAGGTCACGTCGAAGCAAACACAAGCGCCACATTAACGGTGACAATACCGAGGATACGGCAGTTAATGCCGGATTCAGAGGCTCTAAACCCGGTCAGCGGAAGAAGCCATTCAAAAGAAGCACTCCGGGCCCGTCCAGCTTGGACCGTATACTCGATCGCTCATGTCAAATACACGGCACCCCCGACAAGCCAGCCAATCACACCAACAGGGACTGTTGGGTGTTCAAGCAGGCCGGCAAGTTAAATGCCGAAAACAAGGACAAGGGGCTGCATAGCGATGACGAGGAGGAGCCCCGACCGCCGAACACCGGAGGACAGAAGAGGTTTCCCCCACAAGTGCGGACGGTGAACATGATATACGCAACCCACATCCCCAAGAGGGAGCGGAAGCGTGCGCTAAGGGACGTATATGCGCTGGAGCCAGTCGCCCCAAAGTTCAACCCATGGTCCTCCTGTCCGATCACCTTCGATCGCAGGGACCACCCCACTAGTATCCGTCATGGCGGATTCGCCGCACTGGTCTTGGACCCAATCATTGACGGATTTCACCTCACTCGAGTCCTTATGGACGGTGGCAGTAGCCTGAACCTGCTTTATCAGGACACAGTGCGCAAAATGGGTATAGAACCCTTGATACGTCTCCAACGTATCTATAATTTTTGATTGCTCCATGCTATATTATCTACTGTTTTGGACCATATTGGGCTTTATTATTCACTTTTATATTACTTTTGGGACTAACCTATTAACCGGAGGCCCAGCCCAGAATTGTTGTTTTTTGCCTATTTCAGTATTTCGAAGAAACGGAATATCAAACGGAGTCCAAACGGAATAAAACCTTCGGGAACGTGATTTTCTCACCAGATGCAATCCAGGAGACTTGGACCCTACGTAAGAGAAGCTTCTAGGAAGCCACGAGGTAGGGGGGCGCGCCCTACCCCCCTGGGCGCGCCCCCACCCTCGTGGGCCCCATGAAGCTCCACCGACGTACTTCTTCCTCCTATATATATCCACGTACCCTCAAACAATCAGAACAGGAGCCAAAACCCTAATTCCACTGCAGCAACTTTCTGCATCCACGAGATCCCATCTTGGGGCCTGTTCTGGAGCTCCGCCGGAGAGGGTCGTCATCACGGGGGACTTCTACATCATCCTAGCCCTTCCGACAAAGTGTGAGTAGTTTACCTCAGACCTTCGGGTCCATAGTTACTAGCTAGATGGATTCTTCTCTCTTTTTGGATCTCAATACAAAGTTCTCCCCCTCTCTTGTGGAGATCTATTCGATGTAATCTTGTTTTTGTGGTGTGTTTGTTGAGACCGATGAATTGTGGGTTTATGATCAAGATTATCTATGAACAATATTTGATTCTTTTCTGAAATCTTTTATGTATGATTGGTTATCTTTGCAAGTCTCTTCGATTTATCAGTTTGGTTTGGCCAACTAGATTGGTTCTTCCTGCAACGGGAGAAGTGCTTAGCTTTGGGTTCGATCTTGCGGTGTCCTTTCCAAGTGACAGCAGGGGCAGCAAGGCACGTACAGTATCGTTGCCTTCAAGGATAACAAGATGTGGTTTTTATCATATTGCATGAATTTATCCCTCTACCTCATGTCATCTTGCTTAAGGCATTACTCTGTTTTTAACTTAATACTCTAGATGCATGCTGGATAGCGGTCGATGAGTGGAGTAATAGTAGTAGATGCAGAATCGCTTCGGTCTACTTGTTTCGGACGTGATGCCTATATACATGATCATGCCTAGATACTCTCATAACTATGCCCAATTCTGTCAATTGCTCAACAGTAATTTGTTCACCCACCGTAGAATACTTATGCTCTCGAGATAAGCCACTAGTGAAACCTATGGCCCCTGGGTCTATTCTCATCATATCAATCTTCTATCACTTTACTTTTGCTTTGCTTTTACTTTGACTTTTATTTTACTTTGCTTCCTTATACCAAAAATACCAAAAATATTATCTACCATCTCTATCAGTTATAATCTTTGCAAGTGGCCGTGAAGGGATTGACAATCCCTTTATCGCGTTGGTTGCGAGGAGTTTGTTATTTGTGTAGGGGTGAGGGACTTGAGTGTATCCTATTAAATCTTTGTTTTGCAATATGAATCTTGATAATGATGGGACTGAATATGATCCACCTTTACCTAGAAGGTGTTCCAAAAATTCAGAGTTTTTAGAGCTAGATGATGAAATTAATAAAAGTGGGATCGAAGGAAGTAAAACCCTAGATATCGCTAAACCCACTATTTTGGATCTCAAGGAATTTAATTATGAAAGTTGTTCTTTAATTGAGTGTATTTCCTTGTTGCAATCCGTGCTAAATTCTCCTCATGCTTATAGTCAAAATAAAGCCTTTACTAAACATATCGTTGATGCTTTGATGCAATCTTATGAAGAAAAACTTGAATTAGAAGTTTATATCCCTAGAAAACTTTATGATGAGTGGGAACCTACTATTAAAATTAAAATTAAAGATCATGAGTTCTATGCTTTGTGTGATTTGGGTGCTAGTGTTTCCACGATTCCAAAAAATTTATGTGATATTCTAGGTTTCTATGAATTTGAAGATTGCTCTCTAAATTTGCACCTTGCGGATTCCACTATTAAAAAAAATCTATTGGAAGGATTAATGATGTTCTTATTGTTGCAAATAGGAATTATATTCCCGTGGATTTTATCGTTCTTGATATTGATTGCAATCCTTCTTGTCCTATTATTATTGGTAGACCGTTTCTTAGAACGATTGGTACGATTATTGATATGAAAGAAGGGAATATTAGACCAATTTCTGTTAAGGAAAGGCATGGAACACTCCCCTAGAAAGAAGATAAAATTACCTTATGAATCTATCATGAGATCCACTTATGTATTGCCTACCAAAGATGGCAATACCTAGATCTATCCGTATCTTTATGCCTAGCTAAGGGCGTTTAACGATAGCGCTTGTTGGGAGGCAACCCAATTTTATTTTGTTTTTTGTTTTTTTTTCTGTTTAGTAGTAATAAATTTTTTTTAGTCTCTGGTTAGATGTGTTTTTGTGATTAAATTAGTGTTTGTGCCAAGTTAAACCTATTGGATCTTCTTGGAATAAGAGTTATTTGATCTTGCTGTAATTTCCAGAAACTTTACGCTCAGTGACCGAATTGTTAAAAATCACCGGAACTTTATAAAATACTGATTCCAATTGATGCTGATCAATAAACAAATTATCTAGGTCGTCCAATTTTGGCTGAATTTGTTGGGTTCCCGAAGTTTGCGTTAGTTACAGATTACTACAGACTGTTCTATTTTTGACAGATTCTGTTTTTGTGTGTTGTTTGCTTATTTTGATGAATCTATGGCTAGTAAAATAGTTTATAAACCATAGAGAAGTTGGAATACAGTAGGTTTAACACCAATATAAATAAAAAATGAGTTCATTACAGTACCTTGAAGTGGTTTATTGTTTTTTCTTTCACTAACGGAGCTCATGAGATTTCTGTTGAGTTTTGTGTTGTGAAGTTTTCAAGTTTTGAGTGAAATCTTTTGATGGATTATGGAACAAGGACTGGAAAGAGCCTAAGCTTGGGGATGCCCATGGCACCCCCAAGATAATCCAAGGATACCAACAAGTCAAAGCTTGGGGATGCCCCGGAAGGCATCCCCTCTTTCGTCTACTTCCATCGGTAACTTCACTTGGAGCTATATTTTTATTCACCACATGGTAAGTGTTTTGCTTGGAGCGTCTTGTGTGATTTGAGTCTTTGCTTTTTAGTTTGCCACAATCATCCTCTCTATACACACCTTTTGAGAGAGCCATACATGAATTGGAATTTGATAGAATACTCTATGTGCTTCACTTATATCTTTTGAGCTAAATAATTTTGTCCTATGTGCTTCACTTATATCTTTTTGAGTTATATAATTTTGCTCTAGTGCTTCACTTATATATTTTAGAGCATGGTGGTGGGTTTGTTTTAAAGAAACTATTGATCTCTCATGCTTCACTTAGATTATTTTGAGAGTCTTAAATAGCATGGTAAATTGCCTAAATAATCCTAATATGCTTGGTATTCAAGATTTGTGAATCTTTCTTTTGAGTGCGTTGAATACTAAGAAAAATTTGATGCTTGATAATTGTTTTGAGATATGAAGATGGTGATATTAGAGTTATGCTAGTTGAGTAGTTGTGAATTTGAGAAATACTTGTGTTAAAGTTTGTGATTCCCGTAGCATGCACGTATGGTGAACCGTTATGTGATGAAGTCGGAGCATGATTTATTTATTGATTGTCTTCCTTATGAGTGGCGGTCGGGGACGAGCGATGGTCTTTTCCTACCAATCTATCCCCCTAGGAGCACGTGCGTAATACTTTGGTATTTGATGACTTCTAAATTTTTGCAATAAGTATATGAGTTCTTTATGACTAATGTTGAGTCCATGGATTATACGCACTTTCTCATCCTTCCACCATTGCTAGCCTCTCTAATACCGCGCACTTTTCGCCGGTATCATACACCCACCATATACCTTCCTCAAAACAGCCACCATACCTACCTATCATGGCATTTCCATAGCCATTCCGAGATATATTGCCATGCAACTTTCCACCGTTCCGTTTATTATGACACGCTCCATCATTGTCATATTGCTTAGCATGATCATGTAGTTGACATCGTATTTGTGGCAAAGCCCCCGTTCATAATTCTTTCATACATGTCACTCTTGATTCATTGCATATCCCGGTACACCGCCGGAGGCATTCATATAAAGTCATATTTTGTTCTAAGTATCGAGTTGTAATTGTTGAGTTGTAAGAAAAATAAAAGTGTGATGATCATCATTTTTAGAGCATTGTCCCAAGTGAGGAAAGGATGATGGAGACTATGATTCCCCCACAAGTCGGGATGAGACTCCGGACGAAAAATGAAAAGAAAAAAAGAAAAACAAGAGGCCATAAAAAAAGAGAAAAGGCCCAAATAAAAAAAGAGAAAAAAATGAAAATGAGAGGAAAAGAGAGAAGGGACAATGTTACTATCCTTTTACCAGACTTGTGCTTCAAAGTAGCACCATGATCTTCATAATAGAGAGTCTCCCGTTTTGTCACTTTCATATACTAGTGGGAATTTTTCATTATAGAACTTGGCTTGTATATTCCAATGATGGGCTTCCTCAAATTTCCCTAGGTCTTCGTGAGCAAGCGAGTTGGATGCAACCCACTTAGTTTCATTTGTTGAGCTTTCATATACTTATAGCTCTAAGTGCATCCGTTGCATGGCAATCCCTACTCACTCACATTGATATCTATTGATGGGCATCTCCATAGCCCGTTGATACGCCTAGTTGATGTGAGACTATCTTCTCCCTTTTTGTCTTCTCCACAACCACCATTCTATTCCACATATAGTGCTATATCCATGGCTCATGCTCATGTATTGCGTGAAGATTGAAAAAGTTTGAAAAATTCTAAAAGTATGAAACAATTGCTTGGCTTGTCATCGGGTTGTGCATGATTTAAATACTTTGTGTGGTGAAGATAGAGCATAGCCGACTATATGATTTTGTAGGATAACTCTTTGGCCATGTTATTTTGAGAAGACATGATTGCTTTATTAGTATGCTTGAAGTATTGTTATTTTTATGTCAATATGAACTTTTGTCTTGAATCTTACGGATCTGAATATTCATACCACAATTAAGGAGAATTACATTGAAATTTTGCCAAGTAGCACTCCGCATCAAAAATTCTTTTTATCATTTACCTACTCGAGGACGAGCAGGAATTAAGCTTGGGGATGCCTGATACGTCTTCAACGTATCTATAATTTTTGATTGCTCCATGCTATATTATCTACTGTTTTGGACCATATTGGGCTTTATTATCTACTTTTATATTACTTTTGGGACTAACCTATTAACCGGAGGCCCAGCCTAGAATTCCTGTTTTTTGCCTATTTCAGTGTTTCAAAGAAACGGAATATCAAACGGAGTCCAAACGGAATGAAACCTTCGAGAACGTGATTTTCTCAACGAAACCAATCCAGGAGACTTGAACCCTACGTCAAGAAAGCCACGAGGTGGGCACGAGGTAGGAGGGCGCGCCCTACCCCCCAGGCGCGCCCTCCACCCTCGTGGGCCCCACAGAGCTCCACCGATGTACTTCTTCCTCCTATATATACCTACGTACCCCCAAACGATCAGATACGGATCCAAAACCCTAATTCCACTGCCGCAACTTTCTATATCCACGAGATCCCATCTTGGGGCCTTTTCCGGAGCTCCGCCGGAGGGGGCAATTGATCACGGAGGGCTTCTACATCATCATAGCCTCTCCGATGAAGTGTGAGTAGTTTACTTTCAGACCTTCGGGTCCATAGTTATTAGCTAGATGGCTTCTTCTCTCTTTTTGGATCTCAATACAATGTTCTCCCCCTCTCTCGTGGAGATCTATTCGATGTAATCTTCTTTTTGCAGTGTGTTTGTTGAGACCGATGAATTGTGGGTTTATGATCAAGATTATCTATGAACAATATTTGATTCTTCTCTAAAATATTTTATGTATGATTGGTTATCTTTGCAAGTCTCTTCGATTTATCAGTTTGGTTTGGCCAACTAGATTAGTTCTTCTTGCAATGGGAGAAGTGCTTAGCTTTGGGGTTCAATCTTGCGGTGTCCTTTCCCAGTGACAGTAGGGGCAGCAAGGCACGTATTGTATTGTTGCCATCGAGGATAACAAGATGGGGTTTTTATCATATTGCATGAATTTGTTCCTCTACATCATGTCATCTTGCTTAAGGAGTTACTCTGTTTTCATAACTTAATACTCTAGATGCATGCTGGATAGCGGTCGATGAGTGGAGTAATAGTAGTAGATGTAGGCAGGAGTCGGTCTACTTGTCTCGGACGTGATGCATATATACATGATCATACCTAGATACTCTCATAACTATGCTCAATTCTGTGAATTGCTCAACAGTAATTTGTTCATCCACCGTAGAATACTTATGCTCTTGAGAGAAGCCACTAGTGAAACCTATGGCCCTCGGGTCTATTCTCATCATATTAATCTATCATCACTTTATTATTGCTTTGCTTTTTTACTTTGCCTTTTATTTTACCTTGCATCCTTATACCGAAAATACCAAAAATATTATCTATCATCCCTATCAGTTTTAATCTTTGCAAGTGGCCGTGAAGGGATTGACAACCCCTTTATCGTGTTGGTTGCAAGGAGTTTGTAATTTGTGTAGGTACGAGGGACTTGCGCGTAGTCTCCTACTGGATTGATACCTTGGTTCTCAAAAACAGAGGGAAATACTTACGCTACTCTGCTGCATCATCCTCTCCTCTTCGGGGAAATCCAACGCAGTGCTCAAGAGGTAGCAAGAAGAATTTTTGGCGCCGTTGCCGGGGAGATCTACGCAAAAAGTCAACATACCAAGTACCCGTCACTATCTCATCTCTCGCATTACATTATTTGACATTTGCCTCTCGTTTTCCTCTCCCCCACTTCACCCTTGCAGTTTTATTCGCCCTCTCTTTTTCCTCCTCCTCTCTTTCTTGTTTGCCTTTTTCTCGCCAATACTGAATCTTGTGAAATCAATACTACTTTGTTGAATCTTGTTATGAAAGATCAATTCGCCGGCCTTCCTAGTGAAGATGTCGCTACTCATCTAAATAGCTTCGTTGATTTGTGCGATATGCAAAAGAAGAGAGATGCTGATAATGATATTTTTAAATTGAAGCTATTTCCTTTTTCGCTTAGAGATCGTGCTAAAGCTTGGTTTTCGTCTTTGCCTAAAAATAGTATTGATTCTTGGAACAAGTGCAAAGATGCTTTTATCTCTAAGTATTTTCCTCCCGCTAAGATCATCTCTGTTAGAAACGACATTATGAATTTTAAGCAACTTGATCATGAACATGTTGCACAAGCTTGGGAGAGAATGAAACTTATGCTACGTAATTGTCCTACTCATGGCTTGAACTTGTGGATGATTATACAAAAAAATTATGCCGGATTGAATTTTTCTTCTAGAAATCTTTTGGATTCGGTCGCGGGAGGCACTTTTATGGAAATCACGTTAGGAGATGCCACCAAACTCCTAGATAATATTATGGTTAATTATTCTCAATGGCACACTGAAAGATCTACCAATAAAAAAGTGCATGCGGTAGAAGAAATCAATGTTTTGAGTGGAAAGATGGATGAACTTACGAAATTATTTGCTACTAAGAGTGTTTCTTCTGATCCTAATGATATGCCTTTGTCTACTTTGATTGAGAATAATAATGAATCTATGGATGTGGATTTTGTTGGTAGGAATAATTTTGGTAACAACGCGTATAGAGAGAATTTTAATCCTAGGCCTTATCCTAGTAATCCTTCTAATAATTATGGTAATTCCTACAACAACTCTTATGGAAATTTTAATAAGATGCCCTCTGAATGTGAGAATAGTGTTAAAGAGTTTATGAATTCACAAAAGAATTTTAATGCTTTGCTTGAAGAGAAATTGATTAAAGTTGATGAATTGGCTAGGAACGTTGATATAATTTCTCTTGATGTTGATTCTTTAAAGCTTAGATCTATTCCTCCTAAGCATGATATCAATGAGTCTCTCAAAGCCATGATAATTTCCATTGATGAGTGCAAGGAAAGAACCGCTAGGATGCGTGCTTCAAAAGATGCCTTTATTAAAGCATGTTCTTCCGATCCCTATGAAAATAAAGATGAAGATCTAAAAGTTATTGATGTGTCCCCTATTAAATCTTTGTTTTGCAATATGAATCTTGACAATGATGGGACTGAATATGATCCACCTTTACCTAGAAGGCGTTCCAAAAATTCGGAGTTTTTAGATCTTGATGATGAAGTTGATAAAAGTGGGATTGAAAAAAGTAAAACCCTAGATGTTGCTAAACCCACTATTTTGGATCTCAAGGAATTTAATTATGAGAGTTGTTCTTTGATTGATTGTATTTCCTTGTTGCAATCCGTGCTAAATTCTCCTCATGCTTATAGTCAAAATAAAGCCTTCACTAAACATATCGTTGATGCTTTGATGCAATCTTATGAAGAAAAACTTCAATTAGAAGTTTCTATCCCTAGAAAACTTTATGATGAGTGGTAACCTACTATTAAAATAAAAATTAAAGATCATGAGTTCTATGCTTTGTGTGATTTGGGTGCTAGTGTTTCCACGATTCCGAAAACTTTATGTGATATTCTAGGTTTCTATGAATTTGAAGATTGCTCTTTAAATTTGCACCTTGCGGATTCTACTATTAAAAGCCAATTGGAAGGATTAATGATGTTCTTATTGTTGCAAATAGGAATTATGTGCCCGTTGATTTTATCGTTCTTGATATTGATTGCAATCCTTCTTGTCCTATTATTCTTGGTAGACCGTTTCTTACAACGATTGGTGCGATTATTGATATGAAAGAAGGGAATATTAGATTCCAATTTCCGTTAAGGAAAGTTATGGAACACTTCCCTAGAAAGAAAATAAAGTTACCATATGAATCTATCATGAGAGCCACATATGGATTGCCTACCAAAGATGGCAATACCTAGATCTATTCGAATCTTTATGCCTAGCTAGGGGCGTTAAACGATAGCGCTTGTTGGGAGGCAACCCAATTTTATTTTTCTTTTTTATTTTTTGTTTCTGTTAGGGAGAAATAAATTTTGTTTAGTCTCTGGTTAGATGTGTTTTTGTGCTTAAATTAGTGTTTGTGCCAAGTTAAACCTATAGGATATTCTTGGAATAAGAGTTATTTGATCTTGCTGTAATTTCCAGAAACTTTACTCTCAGTGCCCGAATTGTTAAAAATTACCAGAAAGTGATAAAATACTTATTCAAATTTCTGCTGATCAATAAACAAATTTCCTAGGTCTTCCTATTTTGGTAGAATTGTTTGGGTTCCAGAAGTTTGCGTTAGTTACAGATTACTACAGACTGTTCTGTTTTTGACAGATTCTGTTTTTTCGTGTGTTGTTTGCTTATTTTGATGGATCTATGGCTAGTAAAAGAGCTTATAATCCATAGAGAAGTTGGAGTACAGTAGGTTTAACACCAATATAAATAAATAATGAGTTCATTACAGTACCTTAAAGTGGTCTTTTGTTTTCTTTCTCTAACGGAGCTCACGAGATTTCTGTTGAGTTTTGTGTTGTGAAGTTTTCAAGTTTTGAGTGAAAACTTTTGATGGATTATGGAACAAGGAGTGGCAAGATCTTAAGCTTGGGGATGCCCATGGCACCCCCAATATAATCCAAGGACACCAAAAAGTCAAAGCTTGGGGATGCCCCGGAAGGCATCCCCTCTTTCGTCTACTTCCATCGGTAATTTACTTGGAGCTATATTTTTATTCACCAACATGATAAGTGTTTTGCTTGGAGCGTCTTGTGTGATTTGAGTCTTTGCTTTTTAGTTTACCACAATCATCCTTGCTGTACACACCTTTTGAGAGAGCCATACAAGAATTGGAACTTGATAGAATACTCTATGTGCTTCACTTATATCTTTTGAGCTATATAAATTTGTCCTATGAGCTTCACTTATATCTTTTGACCTATATGATTTGCTCTAGTGCTTCACTTATATCTTTTAGAGCACGGTGGTGGATTTGCTTTAAAGAAACTATTGATCTCTCATGCTTCACTTAGATTATTTCGAGAGTCTTAAATAGCATTGTAATTTTCTTAATAATAATATGCTTGGTATTCAAGATTTGTTAAATCTTTCTTTTGAGTGCGTTGAATACTAAGAAAAGTTTGATGCTTGATGATTGTTTTGAGATATGGAGGTGATAATATCAAAGTCATGCTAGTTGAGTAGTTGTGGATTTGAGAAATTCTTGTGTTGAAGTTTGCAAGTCCCGTAGCATGCACGTATGGTAAACGTTATGTAACAAATTTGAAACATGAGGTGTTATTTGATTGTCCTCCTTATGAGTGGCGGTCGGGGACGAGCGATGGTCTTTTCCTACCAATCTATCCCCCTAGGAGCATGCACGTAGTACTTTGGTTTTTGATGGCTTGTAGATTTTTGCAATAAGTATGTGAGTTCTTTATGACTAATGTTGAGTCCATGGATTATACACACTCTCACCCTTCCATCATTGCTAGCCTCTTCAGTACCGTGCATTGCCCTTTCTCACATTGAGAGTTGGTGCAAATTTCGCCAGTGCATCCAAACCCCGTGATATGATACGCTCTTTCACATACAAACCTCCTTATATCTTCCTCAAAACAGCCACCATACCTACCTATTATGGCATTTCCATAGCCATTCCGAGATATATTGCCATGCAACTTCCATCATCATCATATACATGACACATTCTTCATTGTCATATTGCTTAGCATGATCATGTAGTTGACATAGTATTTGTGGCAAAGCTACCGTTCATAATTCTTTCATACATGTCACTCTTGATTCATTGCATATCCCGGTACACCGCCCGGAGGCATTCATATAGAGTCAACCCTTGTTCTATTATCGAGTTGTAATCATTGAGTTGTAAATAAATAGAAGTGTGATGATCATCATTCAATAGAGCATTGTCCCCAAAAAAAGAAAGGCCAAAGAAAAAAAAAGGCCCAAAAAAAGGAGCAATGCTACTGTCCTTTTTCCCACACTAGTGCTTCAAAGTAGCACCATAATCTTCATGATAGAGAGTCTCTTGTTTTGTCATTTTCATATACTAGTGGGAATCTTTCATTATAGAACTTGGCTTGTATATTCCAACAATGGGCTTCCTCAAATGCCCTAGGTCTTCGTGAGCAAGCAAGTTGGATGCACACCCACTTAGTTTCTTTTGTTGAGCTTTCATACATTTATAGCTCTAGTGCATCCGTTGCATGGCAATCCCTACTCCTTGCATTAACATCAATTGGTGGGCATCTCCATAGCCCATTGATTATCCTCGTTAATGTGAGATTTTCTCCTTTTTTGTCTTCTCCACATAACCCCCATCATTATATTCTACTTCCACCCATAGTGCTATATCCATGGCTCACGCTCATGTATTGTGTCAAGGTTTATGAGTTTGAGATTATTGAAGTATGAAACAATTGCTTGGCTTGTCATCGGGGTTGTGCATGATGAGAGCATTCTTGTGTGACGAAAATGGAGCATGACTAAACTATATGATTTTGTAGGGATAAGCTTTCTTTGGCCATGTTATTTTGAGATGACATAATTGCTTAGTTAGTATGCTTGAAGTATTATTATTTTTATGTCAATATGAACTTTTGTCTTGAATCTTATGGATCTGAATATTCATACCACAAATAAGAAGATTTACATTGAAATTATGCTAAGTAGCACTCCGCATCAAAAATTCTTTTTTATCATTTACCTACTCGAGGACGAGCAGGAATTAAGCTTGGGGATGCCTGATACGTCTCCAACTTATCCATAATTTTTGGTTGCTCCATGCTATATTATCTACTATTTTGGACCATATTGGGATTTATTATTCACTTTTATATTACTTTTGGGACTAACCTATTAACCGGAGGCCCATCCCAGAATTGTTGTTTTTTGCCTATTTCAGTGTTTCGAAGAAACGGAATATCAAACGGAGTCCAAACGGAATAAAACCTTCGGGAACGTGATTTTCTCACCAGATGCAATCCAGAAGACTTGGACCCTAAGTAAGAGAAGCTTCCAGGAAGCCACGAAGTAGGGGGCGCGCCCTACCCCCCTGGCGCGCCCCCCACCCACGTGGGCCCCAAGAAGCTAAGCTCCACCGACGTACTTCTTCCTCCTATATATATATCCACGTACCCTCAAACGATCAGAACAGGAGCCAAAACCCTAATTCCACCGCCGCAACTTTCTGCATCCACGAGATCCCATCTTGGGGCCTGTTTCGGAGCTCCGCCGGAGAGGGCCGTCATCACGGGGGGCTTCTACATCATCCTAGCCCTTCCAATGAAGTGTGAGTAGTTTACCTCAGACCTTCGGGTCCATAGTTGTTAGCTAGATGGCTTCTTCTCTCTTTTTGGATCTCAATACAAAGTTCTCCCCCTCTCTTGTGGAGATCTATTCGATGTAATCTTCTTTTTGCGGTGTGTTTGTTGAGACCGATGAATTGTGGGTTTATGATCAAGATTATCTATGAACAATATTTGATTCTTTTCTGAAATATTTTACGTATGATTGGTTATCTTTGCAAGTCTCTTCGATTTATCAGTTTGGTTTGGCCAACTAGATTGGTTCTTCTTGCAACGGGAGAAGTGCTTAGCTTTGGGTTCGATCTTGCGGTGTCCTTTCCCAGTGACAGTAGGGGCAGCAAGGCACGTATTGTATCGTTGCCATCGAGGATGACAAGATGGGTTTTTTATCATATTGCAGGAATTTATCCCTCTACATCATGTCATCTTGCTTAAGGCGTTACTCTGTTTTTAACTTAATACTCTAGATGCATGCTGGATAGCGGTCGATGAGTGGAGTAATAGTAGTAGATGCAGAATCGTTTCGGTCTACTTGTTTCGGACGTGATGCCTATATACATGATCATGCCTAGATACTCTCATAGCCATTCTCAATTCTGTCAATTGCTCAATAGTAATTTGTTCACCCACCGTAGAATACTTATGCTCTCGAGAGAAGCCACTAGTGAAACCTATGGCCCCCGGGTCTATTCTCATCATATCAATCTTCTATCACTTTACTTTTTCTTTGCTTTGCTTTTACTTTGCCTTTTATTTTACTTTGCTTCCTTATACTAAAAATACCAAAAATATTATCTATCATCTCTATCAGTTTTAATCTTTGCAAGTGGCCGTGAAGGGATTGAGAACCCCTTTATCGCGTTGGTTGCGAGGAGTTTGTTATTTGTGTAGGTGCGAGGGACTTGAGCGTAGTCTCCTACTGGATTGATACCTTGGTTCTCAAAAACTGAGGGGAATACTTACGCTACTCTGCTACATCATCCTCTCCTCTTCGGGGAAATCCAACGCAGTGCTCAAGAGGTAGCACCCCTCAAGGATCAAACCCACAAAAACAACCTTTAAAGGCGTCATACCAGGTGTAGAGGCCCATTGCACAGGCTCAATCACACTGGAAGTAGTGTTCGGATCTCCGGATAACTTCTGAAGCGAGGAGTTAATCTTCGATATAGTGTCGTTCTGCAGCGGCTATCACGCACTGCTCGGGCGAACCGCATTTGCAAAATTCAATGCGGTGCCGCTTTACGCATACCTAAAGCTCAAAATGCCAGGACCTAGGGGGGTCATGACAGTCAATGGAAACAGGGAGCGCTCACTCCGCACGGAGGAGCACACCGCAGCCCTTGCAGCAGAAGCACAAGGCAGCCTCTCAAGGCAATCCAACAGCTCGGCGATAAAAGCCGCCGGACACATTCAAGCGCGCCCGGAGTAACCTGCAACATGATCGCCTGGCGCGTTCCGAGCTCGCATAGCAATGCGGCCCCCACCCTAGTCCCGGCCAAACGGCAAAATCCGTGCCACGCGTACATAACTACGCACTTAAAATACCATAGGCATAGGTGGGGGGCACAACTACCGCACGCCCCAAAACGCGGCTTAACCGCACTAGGGGCTTCCCGTTTTGATATTTTTTCTCTCTATTCCAGGACTTTACTCTTGGGAAACCCAACCCGGCATGACGATTGCCGGACACAAGATACAACAACTAAGGACGCAGAAAGCTATGTTGCACCATGGAACTTTCAGGTGGTCTCTGATAATGAGTGAAACACCTGTTTTAAACACCATTCCGCTGCTTGCCCTTGGAGGGGACATGTCAAATAGTCCTACTTTTCGCTTATCGCACTACTTGTATCATTATGCTTTGATGCACCTTTTTGAATAAACAATGCATAGCACTAGCCTATTATTGCATTCTCTATTCTTCCTATATATATATATATATATATATATATATATATATATATATATATATATATATATATATATATATATATATATATATATATGTGTGTGTGTGTGTGTGTGTGTGTGTGTGTGTGTGTGTGTGTGTGTGTGTGTGTGTGTTTGTGTGTGTGTGTTCATTCGTGACATTCAGCACCCGTACACTGGTACGGCCAATACGCCAGGGGCTTAAGTATACCCCACAACACAACGTGAGAAGTCCGAACACTTTTAACAAGTGCAGCACCCCGAACTTATAGCACTATATGCATCAGCTCCGAATCATGTCTTGGGTCAATAGTTGGGTTTGCCCGGCTCCTATGTTTTGGTACCTTACGTTCCGTTCTATCGGCTAAGGTAGCACTAGGAGAACTACTGCGATTGTGCCCCGGTTCAGCTGGGCATGCACCTCAGTAGAGAAAGCTAAAACTGACTGTCATGATAAGGCAAGAGCTGGTCGCTGTTCGAGAGGTCTCGAGTCCCTAAAGACTTATGCCGCTTAGAGCGAAGAGTCGGCTCTGTCCGGCCTAGGCGTGTATAGCGCCCCGAATTCGGCCTTCCGAATACTAGGGGCTTCGCCAAAATTTAAAATTATAGAATTCTCTGGCTAAGTGAGGGTGATAAAGCATTATAGTCCGATTGCCTTGTTCGCTGCGCTGAGCACCTCCCTCGACGGACCCAAGAATGGGAACAAGACTGCTCAGATTTACCCCGAACAACCCAACACTCGTGGCACGGGGGCAGAAGCCAACGACTCGCAAACTCTCAGATTTGATAAACAGCCGCACAGAAGGTAATATTTCAAATTCAAACAAGCGTTGCATAACGCATATGAACAAGTTTCCATAATACAGGATCACACGAGCAAGTTCATTCCAAAATTATATCTTTGGGACACTCATCCGCCATAAGGCGGGCACCCTTCAGGACGCCCTCGTAATATATCTCGGGATGGCGATGCTCCTTGCCCTGCGGTGGCCCCTCCTTCACGAGCTTCTCAGCATCCATCTTGGCCCAGTGTACTTTAACACGGGCAAGCGCCCTGCGTGCGCCTTCGATGCAGACGGACCGCTAGATGACTTCAAATCGGGTGCAGGCATCGATGAGACGCCTCACCAGGCCGAAGTAGCTCCCATGCATAGCCTCTCCAGGCCATAGCCGGACTATAAGACCGTTCATGGCCTGTTCGGCCGCCTTGTGGAGCTCGACCAATTGCTTCAGCTGGTCGCTCAAGGGCACCGGGTGTTCGGCCTCAGCATACTGAGACCAGAACACCTTCTCTATCGAGCTCCCCTCCTCGGCCCGGTAGTACTGTGCGGCATCCGATACGCTGCGGGGCAAATCTGCAAATGCTCCTGGAGAGCTCCGGACTCGGGTAAGTAACAAGTAATTTACTTTCACATGCTTGCTTTGCATAATGAATGCCTTACCCGCCGCTATCTTCTTCGCCGCCTCAATTTCCCGGAGGGCCTTTTGGGCTTCGGCCTTGGCCTGCTTTGTGCTCTCAAGGGCCGCGGCAAGCTCGGACTCTCCGTCTTCGAGTCAAGCTCCAAAGTCTCGTGCTTCTTCACGAGAGTCTGGAGCTCTTGCTGCACCTCGTCCACCCGAACCTCGTGCTTCTCCCGCTCGGTGCGCTCCTTGGTGTAACGCCCTCGATGCGGCTATATCTCCCACGTGTCGAAGCACGACTTAGAGGCATAACCGCATTGAAAGCAATGTCGCAAGTGAGGTAATCTTCACACAACCCATGTAATACATAAGGGAAAGAGATACATAGTTGGCTTACAATCGCCACTTCACACAATACATGAGTAAAGCATTACATCATATAGATACAATCAAGGTCCGACTACGGAACCAAAAAGAAAAGAAGACTACCCCAAATGCTATACAG
The DNA here is from genome assembly GCA_021605205.1 of Aegilops longissima. Lineage (NCBI taxonomy): Eukaryota > Viridiplantae > Streptophyta > Magnoliopsida > Poales > Poaceae > Aegilops > Aegilops longissima. Next base: position 251,923,727 of record CM038677.1, on the reverse strand, counting down.
ATCCCCGATCGTCCCAACTGGGCTCCACTACTGATCAATTGAAACGAAACAACACAATGAAAATGATCTTCATCGAGCTCCTCCTTGAGCTCGGGTGCGCCACCGCACGGTTTCATCGGCACACTGCAAACTGGTTTTGAAGTATCCGTGAGTCACGGGACTCAACAATCTCACACCAGCGAGATCAAGACTATTTAAGCTTAGAGGTAGGACAGGGTAGTGAGGTGGAGCTGCAGCAAGCGGCTAGCATATATGGTGGCTACATTCGCAAAAGAGAGCGAGAAGAGAAGCAAGGCACGGTCGTGAAGCTAGTAGCGATCAAGAAGTGATCCCGAAACTACTTACGCCAAACATAACTCCAACACCGTGTTCACTTCCGGACTCCGAGAAGAGACCATCACGGTTACACACACGGTTGGTGTATTTTAATTAAGATCAACTTCAGGTTTTTACAACCGACATTAACAAATTCCCATCTGCCACATAACCGCGGGCACGGCTTTGAAAGTTCAAACCCTGCAGGGTGTCGTAACTTAGCCCATGATAAGCTCTCGCGATCAACGAAGGATATTCCTTCTCCCGGGAAGACCCGATCGGTCTCGGAATCCCAGACTACAAGACATTTCGCCAAACAATAAAACAAGACCAGCAAAGCCGCCGGATGTGCCGACAAATCTGATAGGAGCTGCACATATCTCGGTCTCGTGGCACACCGGATGAGCAGACGTCAGTTGGCATAGACCCCGATTGCCCGGGGGCCGGACATCGCTTCGGTTTGGACCAGCACTCGAAGTAGAACTGCCCGGGGGCTAAAATAAAGATGACCCTCGGGCTCCGAAACCCAAGGGAAATAAAAGGGCATAGGTGAGGCAAATGGTAAAACCAATGTTGGGCCTTCTTGGAGGAGTCTTATTCAAAGCAAACTGTCAAGGGGTCCCATAAATCACCCGACGCGTTAGGGACGCAAAATCCGGGAACATAATACCGATATGACGGAAACTAGGGCGGCAAGAGTGGAACAAAACACCAGGCATAAGGCCGAGCCTTCCACCCTTTACCAAGTATATAGATGCATTAACTAAAGAAGATATATTGTGATATCCCAACAAGTAAACATGTTCCAACAAGGAACAACATCTCCATGTTCCAACAAGGAACAAACTTCATCTTCACCTGCAACTAACAATGCTATAAGAGGGGTTGAGCAAAGCGGTAACATAGCCAAACAACGGTTTGCTAGGAAAGGATGGTTAGGGGCTTGACATGGCAATATGGGAGGCATGATAAGCAAGTGATAGGCATCGTAGCATAGGCATAGCAAAAGAGCGAACATCTAGCAAGCAAAGATAGAAGTGATTTCGAGGGTATGGTCATCTTGCATGAAATCCCGCAAGGAAGAAGATCAAGTCCATGAAGAAGACAAAAGGGACGTAGTCGAGCGAATCCTCACAACTCCGAACGAAACGAAGCTAACGAGAGAAGCAAACCGAAAGAAGCAAACAACATAGTAAACAACCATCACATAAACATGGCATGATGCATAAACAAGTATGATGCATGCCCGGTTTAAATAGCATGGCATGGCAATATGCACAAACAAAACTACAAGTTAAATGGAGCTCAATATGCAACGAGTTGCATATTAACGAAACACCACATTCGAGTTATTTAGTTCGCTCTTGGTTATGTACCCAGCAATATTAAATGTTATTAAGCATGGCAAGGGGTGATGCATAATAAAAACTACCTATCTAGGCAAATTTAAATGAGGCCGGAACAACAAACAACAATTCCGGTAAAACCCCATATGCATAATATGAATTTGGTACTGTTCTGTCCTAAAACATATTTTAGAGTTGTTAAACATGCAAAGTAATGCTACCATGTTAATCTATGCATTTTTCTACCCCATTTACATCTATAATTTATTTAAATCCGAGCTACGGTTATTTAGTTATGAAATAAATCATTTTAACATGGCATTTATGCAAATTAATGCAAACAACCAGTTTAAGAATTTAACCATGGATGAAAGTGGAATATTATGAAACTAGATGAAATTCTAAGCATTTTACATGTTGAAAACATTTTAATATGATGCATGGTTCATGAGTTATTATATGCATGAAGTTGAGGGTTTTTCTGTAAAACTGTAAACTCTGGAAATTAGACAAATTCGCATAACTGGGAAAAAACATGAACGGGCCGCAACAGAGACTGGCCCAACAATGCACAGGGGGCGGGGGCTGCTCACCAGGCCTCATGGGCCGGTCGGTGGAGAGGGCGCTGGCTGGGCGGACACGGAGGCAACGATCACGATCATCGCAGGCGCTGGGACTTGGCTTTCGACGCAGGAGCGTCGGCCTTGTGGGGTCGCGCCCATGACGATCGATGGGGAGGGCGCGGTCGATCTGAGTCGGTCAACGCGAAGCGCGTGGCTCGCCCTCAAGCAGAGGAAGCAGGGGCGCGACGGCTTCAGGCGATGTAGGCAGGGGAACTTGGCGGCAGCAGCAGGTCCGCAGGAGGCTGAAGAGGGACTTGGCGGGGCGAGGGCGCACGGGAACCGGCCGGATCCGAGGCCAGGGCGGCGGCTTGGGGAGGCGGACGAAGCACTCGTTCGTCTCGCACGAACGGAAACGGCGGCAGCAGAAGTTGCAGATGGAGCCCCGGAGATGGGGACGACAGGTGAGCGAGGGGGCGGATCCGAGGCCACTGGTGCTCCGGCGGAACAGCAGCGGCGGAGGAGCATCTGGGCACGGGGACGCGAGCTCCTCTCAACGGCCATGGCGGAGAGCTCCTGCTGGTCTGGTCCTGCTCTGGTCCGGTAGAGGCGAGGCAGAGCAGATTCGGGAGGAGGCGGTGGAGGCCGGCTCCGAGGCGGACGGGCGCAGGTCAACGGGGCGCAGAGGAGGTCCCTGGCGGCGGGGCTTGGCGAGCTCGGCGTCGAGGAAGGAGCTCCGGAGCGGAGGAAGCTCCACGGTGTCCACGGCGGGGCTGACGCAGGGAGCGGCGACGGCAGCGACTTCCCAAGGGGCGGCGACTTTCATGGCCTCTGGTGCTGTGAAAAAGAGACACATCAAGCGACGGCCATGAGAGAAAGGAGGGAGCTAGAAAGGGAAGGAGGGAACAGAGCAGGGGAAGAGGCCTGGACCATGCGGGTCAGTCGCCGGCGGCGAGGTCGCCGGGGCGGCAGGGTTGCTTGGGGCCCCGGGCGCGGCTGCGCTCGGGAAAGGCTGGGGTTGGCCCGATGGGGAATCCAAGGGAGAGGAGGAGGAGGTGGTTGGATTGGATCGGGCAAGATGAGGCTGTAGGTGGCGAGCGATGGTTGGGGAGGGATGGATCCCGAGGGGGATAAGGTGAGTGTGGCGGCGGCAGGGACAAATCTCCTAGAATTTAGGGTTTGGTCCAAAATGGACTAGGGGTAGACTATATATATATGGAAAAGAGAGGAGTTAGATCATCCGATCAAAATCCGACGGTCGGGAAAAGATAGGTTAGGAAAGTCTAAATAAGAAACGGAGATGTTTTATAGACGTTAGGGGATGATCCGGATCCAACGGTGACGACAGCTTGGGTCGGGTTCGGGGAAGATTTCGGACGCACGAAAGAGGGGGTCGGAGAGAGGTTAGGTGGTTTTACAAGAGGGAACCGAAAACACGGTTGATCTTGAAAGGGTCAACGAACGCAACATAGAGGGAAGCGAGGAGCGGCAACTACGCGCGGATGCAAGTTTTAAAAACAATGACGGCAACGAGTGCCGATGCAATGCGAATGATGCCATGAGATGAGATGCATGACATGAACAAAATGCAAAACAAAACACAAAACCCAACCACGGAGGAAATAAAATATCGCATCTCCGGAAAAGGCAAGAGTTGGAGTTACGAATATGGAAAGTTGTATCCGGGGCGTTACAACACTCCACCACTACGAGAGGATCTCGTCCCGAGATCTAGGATGGCACCAGAGGGAAAAGGAAGAGGAAGAGAGGAGGTAAACTAAGTTGCTTCTTTGACAAAAGAGTGAAACCATGAACCTTGAGATATTGAGCAAAATGAATGTGACGCCCCCGATTTAATCGTACACTAATCATGCACGCAAATGTGTACGATCAAGATCAGGGACTCACGGGAAGATATCACAACACAACTCTACAAATAAAATAAGTCATACAAGCATCATAATACAAGCCAGGGGCCTCGAGGGCTCGAATACAAGTGCTCGATCATAGACGAGTCGTGGAATTAACAATATCTCGAGTACGGACATAAGTTAAACAAGTTGCCTTAAGAAGGCTAGCACAAAGCGGGATACAGATCGAAGAGGCGCAGGCCTCCTGCGCCGGGATCCTCCTAAACTACTCACGGTCGTCGTCGTGGGCTGCACGTAGTAGTAGGCACCTCCGGTGTAGTAGTCGTCATCGACGGTGGCGTCGCTCCGGCTCCATCGTCAGTTGCAGCAATCGAGTAGAGATAGGGAAAAGGGGAAACAATGCAACCGTGAGTACTCATCCAAAGTACTGCAAAGCAAGGAGCTACACTACATATGCATGGATATATGTGTAAAGGGCCATATCGGTGGACTGAATCGCAGAAAGCCGAATAAGAGGGGATAGCTAGTCTTATCGAAGACTACGCTTGGTCACCTTCGCCTTGCAACAGTGTAGCAGAGGGTAGGTTGAAGTCCTCCAAGTAACATCACATAGCAATAATCCTACCCGCGATCCCTCCTCGTATCCACGAGAGAGAGCGACCACCGTTGTATCCGCACTTGGAAGGGTGTGTTTTATCAAGTATCCGGTTCTAGTTTTCATAAGCTCAAGGTACAACTCCAAGTCGTCCCATTATCAAGATCACGGCTATTCAATAGATTAACTTCCTTGCAGGGTGCACCATCTTACCCAACACGCTTGATCCCATTTGGCGGACACACTTTCTCGGTCATGCCCGCCGCGGAAGATCAACACGTCGCAGCCCCACCTAGGCACAACAGAGAGGCCAACACGCCGATCTAAACCTAAGCGCCAGGGTCTGGGCCCATCGCCCATAGCACACCAAGACGCTATGAGGGCGGCCGGAAGCAGACCTAGCCTAGTGGCGTTCAGTCCAATCCGGGCGCCGCTCTGTCAGCCGACATCCAAGTGCTTGGCCGATACCACGACGCCGAGTGCCCATATCTTTCCCACGTAGTTGGTTAGTGCGTATAGGCTCGTAGCCAACTCGGATCAAATACCAAGATCTCGTTAAGCGTGTTAAGTATCCATGAACGCCGAGCAGGCCAGCCCACCTCTCTCCTAGGCGGTCTCAACCTGCCTGTCGCTCCGCCTCAAGATCCACTCATGGGTGCTCCACCGCGAGACCCGACTTTAGTCTCCACATGTATCATGTATAAAGTATATAGTATATACCCATGATCACCTCCCGAGTGATCACGGCCCGATAGTATAGCACGGCAGACGGACAAGGATGTAGGGCCACAGATGAAAATTCTAGCATCCTATACTAAGCATATAGGATTGCAGGTAAAGGTAACAACATAGTAACAAGGACAAAGCTATGCAGCAAAGATAGGAGTATCGAAAGCAAGAACATGCTACACTACTCTAATGCAAGCAGATAGAGAAGAGTAGGCGATATCTGGTGATCAAGGGGGCTTGCCTGGTTGCTCTGGCAAGAGAGAGGGGTCGTCAACTCCGTAGTCGAACTGGGCAGCAGCAGCGTCGGTCTCGTAGTCTACCGGAGAGAAGAGGGGGAAGAAACAATGAATACCATGCAAACAGATGCATATTGATGCATGGCAAGACAAGTAACGATGCTAGGCCTGCCCTAACGTGGTATGAGGTAGTACCGGTCAAGGGGGGAAACATCCGGGAAAATATCCCCGGGGTTTTGTGTTTTCGGGCAAAGGAGCCGGAGGGGGAAAGTTGCGGGTTCGATAGGTTAGGGGGGTGTGGCGGACGAATGGACTGCGTATCCGGATTCGTCTCGTCGTTCTGAGTAACTTTCATGTTGAAAATATTTTAATCCGAGTTACGAATTAAAAGATATGATTTTCTAAAGATTTTATTAATTTCTGGAATTTAATTAATTAATTAATTAATTCGAAAAATGGATTTATGACGTCCACCGATGTCATGTCGACGTCGGCGATCAGCGTTGACCATTGACCTGGTCAACTGACGTGGGGTCTGTTAGTCATCGATTGTTAACTAATTAACCTAGTTTAGTTTAATTAACAGATTAATTAGGTTAATTAAACATGATTAATTAAGTTAATTAACTTAGTTAATTAATTAATTAATTAGCATTTTATTTTATTATTTTCTTTAATTAAGGGGTGGGCCCCATTTGTCAATTGCATGGGCGGTCCCATCGACAAGGTCGACCGGTTCAACAGTCGGCCGGGCCCTTGGGGCCCTGGTCGATGACCCACTGGTGGCCCAGTGCCCACCACGCCGGCGGCGGCGGCGCTGACGCGCGGCTGGCGACCTCCAGACGGCGGCGCGCGCACGCGACTCGCCGGAAATGCGCCACAGGGCACGACTGAGGGTGTCTGGGGGCTCTACGGGACGGGCGCGATGCGCCGCGTGCGATGGTGGCCGTGGTTGGCGCGTGGGTGGCCGGAGTCGACCGCTGCTGACGACGCGGCGGTGGCGGTGGTGTAGGGGAGCGTCCCGGCGGCGGTGGCTATGGGCGATCGGCGCTGGGCGAGGCCACGACAAGATCGCTGGCCTCGGTGAAGCCGTCGAGGGGGAGTCGAGGACGGGCGACGGACGAGGCACGCGGGCGGCGGCTGCTGGAGGAGGGGCTCCGTGGAGGAGGTCCGCGAGGAGGAGAGGGAGGGAGCGAGGCTCACGGCGGGGCAGCGGCTTGGCACCGGGGGGGCTCATGTGATGTGGCGAGGGAGAAAGAGGGAGGGCTGGTCGAGGGCGCGGACGGCGGTGGCGTCCTAGGGGGAGAGGGGGAGCGAAGGGGGAAGCTCACGGGGGGGGGGTACGGGGCAGCGGGCTCGGGGGCGGCCGGAGAAGACCGGCGAGGAGGAGGGCGAGGAGGTGGCGCTCGGCGGCGACAAGGCGTTCCGGTGGGTGGCGAGGGGGCGCGGCGCCTGGGTGGCTGGTCGGGAGGAGGGAGGACGGGGCGGCGTCGCGTGGCGGTGGGGCGCCCGGCGTCCAAGGAAGCACTGGCGGCGTCGGCGTCGAGCCCCCGATCTCGATCCAGATCGGGGGGAAGGAGCGGGCGATGCGGGAGGGGGTGAGTGGGTGGAGTGGGGTGCGGGCTAGGGTCCGGTCGGTTGTGGACCGAGGGGATAAGGGGAGTGAGGGGGCCGGATGGGCCGGTGGGCTGGTCGGCTGGGCCGTTTGGCCCAGTTGGCCAGGGGGGGTTTTCCCCTCCCCTTATTTATTTTGTTTGTTTTCTTTTTTTTATTTTTCCTTTTCTGTTTTAATTCATTTTAACAACTTAGACATTTTATAAAAATGTGTTTACTCCACCATAATTACCGATGCAATATTTGGCAACCCCCGAACATTTTAGTTTTAATTTTTTGAAAACTTTTATTGCCATCATAATTTTGAATTGAATTACGAAACCGTTTTGATTTAACCCGTGATTAACTACAGTGACAGAGGTGACGTGGCACCATCAACGTGAGATTACTGTAGCATTATTATCCGGGCGTTACAAATCTCCTCCACTACAAGAAATCTCGCCCCGAGATTTAGGAGGTAGAATGAAACAAGTCGGGTATTCATCACGCAGCGATCCTCGCGTTCCTGTGTGGCCGTCTTGAGTGATTCACCATTGGACTTTGAGGAACTTGATCGCCTTCCGACGTGTGCGGCGTTCAGCTTGGTCGAGAATGCGGACCGGATGCTCTTTATAGGAGAGGTCTGTTGCAATTCGAGCACTTCATGGTCCACCGCCGGATTGGGTCCTTGAAGCAGCGTCCGAGTTGTGACACGTGGAACACATCGTGAACTCCGAGAAAGGTTCGACGGAAGCTCCAGCTTGATATGCCACTTTTCCACGCCTTTCCGAGAATAGTGAATGGGCCAATATAGCGAGGAGCTAGCTTGCCCTTGATCCCGGCGGTGAGCACCCTTCATTGGTGTAACGCGAAGATAGGCCTTTTCACCAAAGTTGATAGACCATGTCTTTATGATGACGGTCATAATTGCTCTTTGACGTGATCGAGCAGTCTTGAGATTCTCGCGAATAATGCGGACTTGTTCTTGGCATGTTGGATAATATCCGGACCAAGAGTGGACGTTCCCGATTTCGACCAGTTCAGAGGGTTCGCACTTTCGTCCATATAACACTTCAAGGGGGCCATCTTCGACTAGCTTGATAGCTATTATTATAAGAGAACTCAGCATACGGAGAGATTCCTCCCATTTCTTGCAAGGAAATAACACAAGCTCAAGCATGTCTTCGAGAACTTGGTTGACACGTTCAACTTGCCCTTGTGACTGCGGATGAAACGCAGTACTGAAAGATAAGTGAGTCCCCATAGCTTCTTGAAAACTTGCCCAGAATCTTGAAGTGAATAAGCTGCCACGGTCCGAACTGATAACCAATGGAATACCATGAAGTGAAACAATTCTGGACATATAGAGAGTTGCAAGCTGACTAGCAGTGATCGTTTCCTTGACCGCCAGAAAATGTGCAACTTTAGAAAGCCGGTCAATGACGACAAGAATAGCATCATTACCTTTCTGCGACTTGGGAAATCCAGTGACGAAGTCCATTTCAACATGGTCCCATTTCCGTTCAGGAATAGAGATAGGTTGCAGAGTTCCAACAGGCCGTTGATGTTCGCTTTGATACGACGAAGAAACGCCACATTCAGCAACATAACGAGCAATGTCTCGCTTCATATTAGACCACCGTAATCTCGGCGAATGTCTTGGTACATCTTGGTGCTACCGGGATGAATAGACAAAGGCGTATCATGAGCTTCTTTCATAACCTTTGGAGTCGGATTCAGGTTTGCCCTCTTACTCGGTACCACTAGGCGACCTTTGAAGAATAAGGTGCCGTCGTCATCCACAGTGAAGAATGAGGGTTTTCCTTCTGCAGATAAAGTTTAATCCTCTCGACTTCATCGTCACATTTCTGTATCCATTTGATGGTGTCCACAAGATCTGGTTTCGCAACTGTGGTATTGAGAGAACCCCGGAAACAACATGGACGTTCATCTTGCGTAATCTCGGAGGAGGGGAGCGAAGTGCACCGGAGGAACAATGTGGAGGTTCAGCTTTCGAACTCTTCAACGAGTGAGGGCTGAACTTTGTGAACACGGAGGTGGTTGCAAGAAGACTTATGCTCAAGGCATCAGCCATTACATTAGCCTTGCTCGGTGTATAGGAAATACCCAAATCAAAATCTGCTGCAGTCTCCATCCATCTCTGCCGACGGAGGTTCAGGTCTGGCTGAGTAAGCAGATACTTCAGACGTTGGTGGTCGGTGAAGATCTCGCAACGGTTACCGAGTAGGTAATGTCGCCATCGCTTGGCGCATGAATGACAGCAGACAAGTTCGAGGTCGTGAATTGGGTAGTTCTCTTCGTGAGGGCGAATCGCCATGAGGCATAAGCAACCACTTTGCGCTCTTGCATTAGGACACCGCCTAATCCTTGACGGAAGCGTCGCGATAAATGACGAAGTCCTTCTTAGTATCGGGAGGAGCTAGCATCGGGCGAAGTCAACTTGTCTTTGAGTGCCCGGAAACTTTCCCGACATTTGTCTCATCCATTGGAACTTGACGCCTTATGCAATAGGTTAGTCGAGGCTGGCAATCTTGGAGAAGTTCTCATTTAATCGACGGCAATAGTGGCGTAGACCGAGAAAACTTCGACTTGCTTGACATTCTTCGGAGGAGTCCAATCGAGAATAGCCTGAACTCGTTCAGGGTTGACGGCAATAGCATCCTTAGAGATGACATGCCCGAGATAGGTCACTTCGGGAAGCCAGAATTCACACTTGGAGAACTTGGCATAGAGTTGATGCTCTCGTAGCTTTTCCAAAGACAAGACTAAGATGTTCAAGATGCTCTTCTTCGTTCTTAGAAAATACCAGGATATCATCCAGATAAACCACGCATTTAACTTGTCGAGGTAATCCATGAATATATAGTTCATCAGCGAGAGAAGGTGGCTGGAGCATTGGTTGTCGAAGGACATGACGGTGTACTCGTATGAACCATAACGAGTCACAAAGGCGGTCTTGGGGATATCCTCCTCACGAACACGGATCTGGTGGTAACCCAACCTCAAGTCGATTTTCGAGAACACCGACGAACCAGCCAGGTTGATCATACAGATCATTGATCCGAGGAAGAGGATACTTATTCGAATGGTAGCTTGATTTATAGGACGGTAGTCTTGGACCAATCGGTTTGTCCCATCCTTCTTCTTGACAAAGAGAGAAGGGGCTCCCCAAGGAGAGCAACTTGGGCTAATGAAACCACTTTGAAGAGATTTGTCGATTTCCTCCTTGAGCTCAAGGAGTTCATGCGCGTGACATCTTGTAGGGTCGCTTGGCTATAGGAGTGGTGCACGGTTTCAAGTCGATGACTAATTCGACAGCCCTAGCAGGGGAATCCTGGAAGTTCTTCAGAAAGACGCCCCGAAATCGCGAGCAGATGTGAATGTTTTCAATTCCCTCGAGTGGTGCAGCGCTCAATGCATTCAATGCATAGAGCCTTGCCTCGCATTTTGCACCGATGAGCTTGGTAAGTGACTATTTCATCCAAGGGTGTAGCAGATGGACGGTCTTCCGGCGCAAACTATGGAAGCAGATATCGCCTTTAACCAATTCATTCCTAGAATGAGGTCAATGCTACAAGACTTCAGCACGATGGGTGAGACAAGGAATTCCAGTCCTTCGATTTCCACGGGGACGTCGTTGCAAATCATGGAGGTTTGACATTGGCCCGCGGGGGTGTGTACTAATAGTGAAGCATTCATGTCTTCACTTTTAATGCCATGCATGAATGCAAAATCTTCGACATGAATGAATGCGATGCCCTCAGATCAAATAACGCATCTTGGTGCTTGAATTTACGAGAAGTGTACCCATCACAAGAGAGTGTTGGTCTTGAGCTTCGCTCAGATCAACGTGGTTGGCCTGAACTCGACCATAAGGCTTGGCATTGTTGTTGCGGGGTTGGTTGTTTCCACGGCGATTCTTTGGAAGGGCCGGTGATTCGGTTTCGTTGCATTCTCTAGCACGGTGCCCTGGTTGTCCACACCAAGCACAAGCCATTATTGGGGGTGGGAACAGGAGCTTGGGGTGGTGGAGTGGAAGCTTTGGCTGCCTAGCTGGAGTAGGCGACGAGGTGCAGATAGCTCGCCTTGGAGCAGTGCATTAATTTGGTACATCTGTTGGGAATCCATATCTTACGTCCTGAGGACGGGCCCAAGATGAGCCCGGTCACGGTTGCGCCTGCTAGAGCTCGTATTCCTGCAGCACCAGTTTCGACATTCATAGCTTTGTTCACCAAGGTGGCAAAATCAGCAAAGTCGCACTAGAAGTGCGAGCTTGATGTCGACTTGAAGGGCATCACGGAACTTCTCTTGTCTCAAGGCATCGGTTGCAATATCCTCTTCAAAGACAAATGAGACAAGTCCAGAACTCTCGCCGATAAGCTTCAACAGTCTTGTTGCCTTGGGTGAGGTTATGAACTCACGCTTCTTCCGTCCATGACTCCTTGAGGGATGAAGCGGCACGGAAAGCAGCTTGGAAGTCGGCCAGTGATGAGTGTTCCAAGCTGGCGAGTATGCCTGTGGCTGTCCCATCATTGAGTGCGGGTCCCTTCAGAAGAAGGAAGCAAAAGTGACATAGCCGGCGGGGCTACATCAGCAGACTCCATCTCATAGGTGATGTCACGGGCTACCATCAAGATCCGGTGGCTGGGTTGAGCTGCGGTACACACTTGGGTTGAGGCGATGAAACTCGCAGAGTTGTTGTGTTTGGCTGCTTTGGTTCATATTGGGGCGAGGAAACCGAGCCATCATGTTCTCCATGAACCTGGCGATTCATCTCAAGCTGTTGGATCATACCAGCCATGTACTCAGGCGGTGGTGGGAAGTTGCCACCACGACCACGACCAGCTGGTCTAATCATCCTGCTAATATATAACATGGGTAGTTCAGCATTTGAGAAATTATGCAAAGGACAAGAATTATTCATGATGAAACATGCATAATGAAAGCAGCACGATAGAAACCACATAGTAGTCGGCATATGTTACAAAAGGGGTCATGCATAGAATTCGGTACAAGGAGTTCAGTACATAGACTAAGACATCATAGGCGGCACGCAGGCTCGCGGCGAATGCATCTAACACTAACAAGCAGGCCTACATCAGTCCCACGCAGATCGCGGAGGTAGTCAGAGCCTGAAAGCTGGTAGTGTGGCAGCGGATAGTCCTCCACGCCGGTGACACTGGGGCCGCGGATACTCAGTGCGTAACCCGGCGACCAAGTGGCGGGAGAGGACCAAGCGCGGAGAGTAGCCTCCCACCTCCGCCAACCGACACCACAGGGCATCACGGTCTGGCTGGGTAGATCGCAGAACGCGCAGCTCTGGATCGGACAAAGGGTGCAAAAGACATCGAGCACGGTAAAGGTGCCGACGGGTGATGTACAACTCGTGGCGAAGAGCTCGGTTAGCTCGATCCAGCCCATCGACATGCGTAACAAAGTTCGATGGTAGAAGGGCTCTCGGTGACAATGGAGTAGGCAGCAGTAGTATCCCTCCTCACCAACATCGACGCCTTAATAGCAATGTGCACAAGGGGAGGTGTCCAACTCCGATACTCTCCACGAAGGTGTGTCGGAGCAGCATAAGCAGCATCGTGGACTGCCATATCGATAGTTACCCCAACACCATGTGCGGTGCAAAGACAAGAGTGGAGTCATACTCCGAGAGTAGAGGTGGACGATGGCTCGGCATCGCTCTGGTTAAAGTCCTGGTACTCCTCATAGACGGTGTACTCAAGGTGCCGCGATAACCCAAATAGGTCATCATCTCGCTAGCACCGCAGTGATCCCGAGGCACCAATGGCCGTCGTGTGGCGCACGACCTGCCTCGTGGGTTCCATCTAAAAACAAAGATGTTTCAAAGGAGTCAAATGACGGTGTGGAAATTGATCAAAATACAATTCCAAGAAATAACTATGGCTTTATCCAACTTTGGGGTGAATGTGGTCACGGGATCCTAGTGTTAGTCAGTAAATTCGTTTAACCCGAGTAGAAGAGAGTTTAGAGTCCCAGAGTAAAGGTCGAGGAGTAAAAGATCCTAGTACCACCCGATGGTGACGTGGGCCCGTAAGGCACACAGCCAAGTTAGTAAAAGTTTTTGCAATGTCTAGACTCGACTTCGGCCAAGGAGTGTGGAAGGGGATTCCTACAGCAATGGCTCGATACCAACTTGACGCCCCAATTTAATCAGACACTAATCATGCACGCAAATGTGTACGATCAAGATTAGGGACTCACGGAAGATATCACAACACAACTCTACAAATAAAATAAGTCATACAAGCATCATAATACAAGCAGGGCCTCGAGGGCTCGAATACAAGTGCTCGATCATAGACGAGTCAGCGGAAGCAACAATATCCGAGTACGACATAAGTTAAACAAGTTGCCTTAAGAAGGCTAGCACAAACTGGGATACAGATCGAAAGAGGCGCAGGCCTCCTGCCTGGGATCCTCCTAAACTACTCCCGGTCGTCGTCAGCGGGCTGCACGTAGTAGTAGGCACCTCCGGTGTAGTAGTCGTCATCGACGGTGGCGTCTGCCCCGGCTCCATCGTGCTGTTGCAGCAATCGAGTAGAGATAGGGAAAAAGGGGAAACAATGCAACCGTGAGTACTCATCCAAAGTACTGCAAGCAAGGAGCTACACTACATATGCATGGATATATGTGTAAAGGGCCATATCATGGACTGAATCGCAGAAAGCCGAATAAGAGGGGATAGCTAGTCTTATCAAAGACTATGCTTCGTCACCTTCGCCTTGCAACAGTAGCAGAGGGTAGGTTGAAGTCCTCCAAGTAACATCACATAGCAATAATCCTACCCGCGATCCCTCCTCGTATCCCCGAGAGAGCGACCACGGTTGTATCCGCACTTGGAAGGGTGTGTTTTATCAAGTATCCGGTTCTAGTTGTCATAAGCTCAAGGTACAACTCCAAGTCGTCCATTCATCAAGATCACGGCTATTCGAATAGATTAACTTCCTGCATGGGTGCACCATCTTACCCAACACGCTTGATCCCATTTGGCCGGACACACTTTCTGGGTCATGCCCGCCGCGGAAGATCAACACGCCGCAGCCCCACCTAGGCACAACAGAGAGGCCAACACGCCGGTCTAAACCTAAGCGACAGGGTCTGGGCCCATCGCCCATAGCACACCAAGACGTTATGAGGGCGGCCGAAGAAGACCTAGCCTAGTGGCGCCCAGTCCAATCCGCCAGCGCCGCCTCGTCACGACATCTCAAGTGCTTTGCCGATACCACGACGCCGAGTGCCCATATCTTTCCCACGAGTTGGTTAGTGCGTATAGGCTCGAGCCAACTCGGATCAAATACCAAGATCTCATTAAGCGTGTTAAGTATCCGCGAACACCGAGCAGGCCAGCCCACCTCTCTCCTAGGCGGTCTCAACTCTGCCTGTCGCTCCGCCTCAAGATCCACTCGGGTGCTCCACCAGCCGACCCGACTTTAGTCTCCACATGTATCATGTATAAAGTATATAGTATATACCCATGATCACCTCCCGAGTGATCACGGCCCGATAGTATAGCACGGCAGACAGACAAGGATGTAGGGCCACAAATGAAAATTCTAGCATCCTATACTAAGCATATAGGATTGCAGGTAAAGGTAACAACAGTAGTAACAAGGACAGGCTATGCAGCAGTATAGGAGTATCTGAAAGCAGTAACATGCTACACTACTCTAATGCAAGCAGTATAGAGAAGAGTAGGCGATATCTGGTGATCATGGGGGGGCTTGCCTGGTTGCTCTGGCAAGAGAGAGGGGTCAACTCAGTAGTCGAACTGGGCAGCAGCAGCAGTGCGTCGGTCTCGTAGTCTCCGGAGAGAAGAGGGGAAGAAACAATGAATACCATGCAAACAGATGCATATTGATGCATGACAAGACAAGTAACGATGCTAGGCGTGCCCTAACGTGGTATGAGGTGGTACCGGTCGGGGGAAACATCCGGAAAATATCCACAGGGTTTTGTGTTTTGAGCGGAGGAGCCGAGGGGAAAGTTGCAGGTTCGATAGGTTAGGGGGTGTGGCGGACGAGCGATTGCGATCCGGATTAATCTCGTCGTTCGAGTAACTTTCATGTTGAAAATATTTTAATCCGAGTTACGGTTAAAAGATATGATTTTCTAAAGATTTTATTAATTTCGGAATTTAATTAATTAATTAATTAATTGAAAAATGGATTTATGACGTCACCGATGTCATGCCGACGTCGGCGATCGGCGTTATTCGTTGACCTGGTCAACTGGACGTGTGGGGTCTGTTAGTCATTGATCGTTAACTAATTAACCTAGTTTAGTTTAATTAACAGATTAATTAGGTTAATTAAACATGATTAATTAAGTTAATTAACTTAGTTAATTAATTAATTAGCATTTTATTTTATTATTTTGTTTAATTAAGAGGCGGGCCCCATTTGTCGATTGCATGGGCGGTCCGGTCGGCCAAGGTTGACCGGTTCAACAGCCGGCCGGCCCTTGGGGGCCTGGTCGATGACCCACTGAGGTGGCCCAGGCCGCCACGTCGTACGGCGGCGTTGAGCCACGGGTGGCGACCTCCAGACGGCGGCGCGGCACGCGACCTCGCCGGAAAGGCGCCACAGGGCACGACTGAGGGTGTCTGGGGGCTCTACAGGACGGGCGCGATGCGCCGCGTGCGATGGTGGCCGTGGTTGGCGCGGGGGTGGCCGGAGTCGACCGCTGCGATGACGTGCGGTGGCAGTGGTGTATGGGAGCGTCCGGCGACGGTGGCCATGGGCGACCGGCGAAGGGCGAGGCCACGACAAGATCGCTGGCCTCGTGAAGCCGTCGAGGTCGAGGCGAGGACGGGCGACGGACGAGGCAGCCGGGCGGCGGCTGCGAGGAGGGGCTCCGTGGAGGAGGTCCGCGAGGAGGAGAGGGGAGGAACGAGGCTCTGGGGGGGCGGCGGCGTCGGCCACCTGGCGGGGGCTCGCGTGGCGTGGCGAGGAGAGAGGAGGGCTGGGTCGAGGGCGCGGACGGTGGTGGCGCTGGGCGTCGACCGCCGGCCGGGGGGGCGCAGTGGCGTCCTAGGGGAGAGGGGAGCGAGGGGAAGCTCACTGGGGGCGCGAGGGTACGGGCAGCGGGCTCGGGCGGCCGGAGAAGACCGGCGAGGAGGAGGGCGAGGAGGTGGCGCTGGCGGCGACGAGGCGTTCGGTGGTGGCGAGGGGGTGCGGCGTCTGGGTGGCCGGTCGGGGAGGAGGGAGGACAGGCGGCGTCGCGTGGGGGGGCCGGCGTCGTGGAAGCACCGAGGCGGCGTCGGCGTCGAGCCCCGATCTCGATCAGATCGGGGAAGGAGCGAAGCGATGCGGGGGGTGAGTGGGTGGAGTGGGGTGCGGGCTAGGGTTGGTCGGTTGTGGACCGAGGGATAAGGGAGTGAGGGGCGGATGGGCGGTGGGCTGGTCGGCTGCTGGGCCGTTTGGCCCATTGGCGGTTTTCCTCCCTTATTTATTTTGTTTGTTTTCTTTTTTTTTATTTTTCCTTTTCTGTTTTAATTCATTTTAACAACTTAGACATTTTATAAAAATGTGTTTACTCCACCATAATTACCGACGCAATATTTGGCAACCCCCGAACATTTTAGTTTTAATTTTTTGAAAACTTTTATTGCCATTATAATTTTGAATTGAATTTCGAAACCGTTTTGATTTAACCCGTGATTAACTACAGTGACAAAGGTGATGTGGCACCATCAACGTGAGATTACTGTAGCATGATTATCCGGGCGTTACAATGAAAGAAAGAAAACAACGAAGATGAGCAAAATTGAAAACACTCCATTAGAAAAGAGGAACAAGGGATACGACGAGAACCAAGAGGTTTAGTGATAAAATAGATACTGAAACCACTCCGGTTAAAACTAGATAGATAAGGAATAAGATTGATATAATTTGGGCAGCACTCCGACTGTAAATGGAAGGAATTGAACATGAACTTGAGAAGATGGGATGATACTTGATGAAATCAACAACACACTGCCTCCGGAACTATTGAAAGAATGGTACCGGGGGTAAGAAAGATTTCAGACAGCTCTCCGGTTGAGGAAGCAGGCAAAACTTGATAGATGAGAGAACTCGAATGAAAACATGACACTCTGGCTAAACGGAGAAGCAAAGGAGAAGAACATGATCTTGACAAAACAAGATGATGGGTCGAAGAGAGCAACATCACAATGCCTTCGGAACGAAAGAATAGAATCTAGATTGTTGGGATAAAGGGACGGAGAAGAAAATGACAACTTCTACCACAAATGAATTTGAAAGAAACATCCTTACGAGGAAGGCTAGAACGGAGTTGTTGAAAAATCAACAATGAAAAGAATAAACTTGTAGTGGGCTTATGGAAACCACTCAAAATTATGAGGTGAAATTCTGCCACTAACGAAAACAATTGCTTGCTTGAGATCAACGAAGAGATGAAAACTGCTTTCGCCGAGAGGATAGTTAAAAACTTGGATCATTGATAAGCACCACAATATCAACATTCCTTAGGGAATACTTTAGGTGAAATATAGCCCAAGATAACTCCAATGAAGAGATTGATGGATTTAAATATCTCATTCTTGACAACAAGTGCATCATGAAACATGAATGAAACTGTCAAAATGACATAACACCACCTCAAAAGATATTGTAGAAAGAATTGCACATTGAAATGCAAGATGAAGAAATGCTTGAGCTCCTCTAAAACAAACATGTGTTGAGCACCATGTTTATTTTGAAGTATGGCTTGACGGATCTTAACTCCGAGAAAAACTTGAAGGACAAATCGAGAGATAAATGAATCCTTAACGAACCACCATGTAGAGCCTCCATGAAGAACTCCGGTAATAAAAGGATGATAGAAAGAAAGAGAAGTTGACAACACAAGGTGAAGCCTTGCAGTGATAAGATGAAGCTTTGAAATGATATAACCGAGAAAACTTTGAACTCCGGAAAGAAAAGATGAAGCATCTCGAACCGAGAATTGTGACATGATGAACAACTCTGGAAAGAAGAAACTAGATCACTTGGATGAAACAATAATAAGAATTATGTTATGCGTATCCTTCACCAATTTAGATTGATGACAAGGAACGGATTAGGCATACTACTTATTCTCGTTGAAAAAGGATTACAGATAGAGATATAGCGCAAACTTGAGAAGGTATTGATGGAACCACCGGTGGGATTTGGAAACAACAAATGAATTGATATGATAATGAAGGAAGTGAAATCTTAAACGAACCACCGTAAGAATTGAAAAAGAACGAAGAAAAAGAACGAATCGCCGTAAGCAATTAGAAATGAATGAAGATACTTGAGAGAATTTAGATACATGAGAACGGAGAGATCATGAACTGATTAGTGAATACTTGAATGATGCACCGGTATGATTTGGAGAACGAGAGATGAAAGCTTGAATGAATAATTCTGAGATGATGGGCTCAGAAGAATCAAACTGAAAAGACTCCTGAATTGCTCCGGATGGTTGAAAAGAATTCTCACAATCGAAACAATTATGAGGATGGCACGAAGCTAGAACCATGAATCTTGAAGAGAATGGAGAAAGATTAAAGAGAAACTCTTCTTCGGTCTTGAAAATTCGAGAATGACGACGAGAAACACCACCATGAATTGTTGAGATACTCCGGGATGAAAATTAGAAAGGTTGAACCACAAGATGAAAAGAATTTGAAAGATCTAGGAGAAAACCATGACTGATGAAAACCCATTCTTACGTCAAATTTAGAAAAGAATTTTAGAAGCTCCGGAAAAAAATTAGAAGAGTCAGGTAAGATCCTGGAAAAAGACCTGTGGGTTAGGGCCCACTCAAAAGAAACACCATTGAACGATTTAAAGAGAGATTGCACCGGTTGAATTAAATGGCTTGAAAGGGATAACAATGTTGGAAATATGCCCTAGAGGCAATAATAAATTAGTTATTATTATATTTCCTTGTTCATGATAATCGTTTATTATCCATGCTATAATTGTATTGATAGGAAACTCAAATACATGTGTGGATACATAGACAACACCATGTCCCTAGCAAGCCTCTATTGGCTAGCTCGTTGATCAATAGATGGTTATGGTTTCTAACCATGGACATTGGATGTCATTGATAACGGATCACATCATTAGGAGAATGATGTGATGGACAAGACCCAATCCTAAGCATAGCACAAGATCGTGTAGTTCGTTTTGCTAGAGCTTTTCCAATGTCAAGTATCTCTTCCTTAGACCATGAGATCGTGCAATTCCGGATACCGTAGGAGTGCTTTGGGTGTATCAAGCGTCACAACGTAATCGGGTGACTATAAAGGTGCACTCTGGTATCTCCGAAAGTGACCATTGGGTTGACACGGATCGAGGCGGGATTTGTCACTCCGTAAACGGAGAGGTATCTCTGGGCCCACTCGGTAGGACATCATCATAATGTGCACAGTGTGACCAAGGGGTTGATCACGGATGATGTGTTACGGAACGAGTAAAGAGACTTGCCGTAACGAGATTGAACAAGGTATCGGTATACCGACGATCGAATCTCGGGCAAGTACAATACCGCTAGACAAAGGGAATTGTATACGGATCGATTGAGTCCTTGACATCGTGGTTCATCCGATGAGATCATCGTGGAACATGTGGGAGCCAACATGGGTATCCAGATCCGCTGTTGGTTATTGACCGGAGAACGCGTCTCGGTCATGTCGCAAGATGATTCCCGAACCCGTAGGGTCTACACACTTAAGGTTCGATGACGCTAGGGTTATAAAGGAAGTTTGTATGTGGTTACCGAATGTTGTTGAGTCCGGATGAGATCCCGGACGTCACGAGGAGTTCCGGAATGGTCCGGAGGTAAAGATTTGTATATGGAAAGTTGTTGTTCGGGTTCCGTAAAAGTTCGGGTTTTTCGGTATTGTACAGGAAGCTTCTGAAGGTTCGGAGGATTCGAGGGGTCCGGAGGTCCGGAAATTGTTCCACCACGTCCAATACAGTAGCATGGGCTGTAGGGGGGCGCCCTAGCCATAATGGGCCAAGGGAACCAGCCCCCCCAAGGCCCATGCGCATGGGAGGGGCAAACCCTAAGGGGGAGGGCCTCCACTTGACTTGGGAGGCACTCCTCCCCTCTTGGCCGCCTCCCTTGATCCCATCTAGGGCTGGCCGCCCCCCTAGGGGGTGGAAACCCTAGAGGGGGCGCAGCCCTCCCCTTCCCCTATATATATGAGGCCCTGGGGGCTGCCCATAACACACGAGAGCCTCCTCTCCAGCGCAGCCCCGCCTCCTCCTCCTCCTCTCCCTTGGTGCTTGGCGAAGCCCTGCGGGATTGCCACGCTCCTCCACCACCACCACGCCGTTGTGCTGCTGCTGGATGGAGTCTTCCTCAACCTCTCCCTCTCTCCTTGCTGGATCAAGGCGTGGGAGACGTCACCGGGCTGTACGTGTGTTGAACGCGGAGGTGCCGTCCGTTCGGCACTTGATCATCGGTGATTTGAATCACGACGAGTACGACTCCTTCAACCCCGTTCACTTGAACGCTTCCGCTTAGCGATCTACAAGGGTATGTAGATGCACTCTCCTTCCCTCGTTGCTAGTTTCTCCATAGATAGATCTTGGTGACACGTAGGAAAATTTTGAATTTCTGCTACGTTCCCCAACAGTGGCATCATGAGCTAGGTCTATTGCGTAGATTCTTTGCACGAGTAGAACACAAAGTAGTTGTGGGCGTTGATGATGTTCAATATGCTTACCGTTACTAGTCCAATCTTGTTTCGACGGTATTGTGGGATGAAGCGGCCCGGACCGACCTTACACGTACTCTTACGTGAGACAGGTTCCACCGACTGACATGCACTTGGTGCATAAGGTGGCTAGCGGGTGCCAGTCTCTCCCACTTTAGTCGGAACGGATTCGATGAAAAGGGTCCTTATGAAGGGTAAATAGCAATTGGCATATCACGTTGTGGTTTTTGCGTAGGTAGGAAACGTTCTTGCTAGAAACCCAAAGCAGCCACGTAAAACATGCAAACAACAATTAGAGGACGTCTAACTTGTTTTTGCAGGGTATGCTATGTGATGTGATATGGCCAAAAAGAATGTGATGAATATATGTGATGTATGAGATTGATCATGTTCTTGTAATAGGATTCACGACTTGCATGTCGATGAGTATGACAACCGGCAGGAGCCATAGGAGTTGTCTTTATTTATTGTATGACCTGCGTGTCATTAAACAACGCCATGTAATTACTTTGCTTTATTGCTAACCGGTTGTGACGCCCCAAGACCGGAGCTTCAGTTGCCTTCCAGGGTTTCCGAGTTTTGTCGTGTGGTTTGTTTTGTTTTTGCTTTGCATCATGTCATCATGCCATCATATCATTAATTTTTGCAACTCTTCTAAATAAATTGCATGGATTTCTCGATCCATTTAAATCGAGGGAATTCACATGGTGTCTTCTCTTTATAACATACCCTCCCGATATTAGGGAGCTATATTAAAAATATTCCTCGTTTTGGAATCATCATAACCCACTTGCATAATAAATCCCATGCCCTTCTACTTCAAGTTTGGTTCCCAAACCTTGCCATTATTATTCTATCTTTTTCCGGAGTTCCACCAAAAATCCTCGGGTCATTTTTGTTAAATTCCTCATATTTTTGTGAGCCCGGGAAAATTATCCGTGTGTCCAAATCCTTTCCCCAACCCTCTCTTTCTTTTCTTCTCTTTATCTGTTTTCTGCTAAAGTATATATATTAGTGGAGAGAGGAGTCAGCCCAGCCGGCCTCCTGGCCATTCCCCCGCGCCGGCCTCTAAGGCCTAGGCCCAGCCGCGCCTCCCTCTAGGCCGGCCCACCAAATCCCAAGGCCCAGGCCGGCCCCTTCCTAACCCTAGCCTCCCGATCCCCTCGCTCTCTCCCTCGATGCCCGATCCCTCCAGCGCCGTCGCCCCCCTGCGCCCGATCCCCTTCTCCCCTCGTCCTCCCCTCGCCGCCTCTCTTCTCACCCTCCTCGCCGCGCCTCAACCCTCCTCGTCGCCGCCGCCATCCCTTCTCCGGTCCCCTCGCCCTTGCCGCCTCCTCCGTTGGTGGAGACCACCAGGAGACCCTCGACCCGTCCAGCTCGGCCCCGACTCCGGCGAGAGCGCCCCGTCGACTCTCCTCCACGCGCGCCTCCCTCTGCAGCGCCTGGCCTCCCGCGCCATCCATCTCCTCGCCGGCGGCCTTGGAGCGCCGCCTGTCGCTCGATGCTCGTCGTCGTCCTCGCCTCGCCCGCCTCCGTTCGGCTCCCACGGCGAAGCCACCGCGCTACTGTCGTCCCCGAGCCGCTCCTTCCGCATGCCAGGGAGGAGCTCTTCGACCAGATCAGGATGGCCTCCGCCGCCCTTGCCGTTCTCCGTCGTCGCGGGACCCGTGCCGTGCCCTCTGCTTCCTCTACGGTGACCAGGAGCCACCCAGCTGAACCGAGCTGCCTGCCGTGTTCGACCACCGAACCAGAACGCCAAGACTGCCATGTTGCTGCCCGTGTGAGACCGTCAAGTACCACGACGGACCATGAGCTCCACGGATTCGTCAAGTACCACGACGATCAAGCATAGTACCTCTACGTTTGCCTTGTACATCTACCGTCACCGAAGACCCGTTTGTGGATTTCGTCAAGTTCAACGGTGAACCCGAAGCCCTCGGATTCGTCAAGTCCGTAGCTGCAAGTACCACTCCGAACCATGTACGGCGACCGTCGCGAAAACCCGTGAAAGCGTGTACAACTACCGTCGCCGAAGACGTGTAACGGAACCGTCAAGTTCGACTACCTTCGTGTGTACCACTACTTCCGATGACGAGATGTACCACTACCATCGAACGTGAACAACGACTTCCTCTCGCCGAGAACGACTACTTCCTCTACTTCCCTCGACGACCCGTGAACGACTCCTTCCCTCTACGAAACTCGACCCGTCCCGTTTGAACGTTCCGGAGGTATAACCCGAGATGACCGACCGTGTCCGAATCATCCTTGCGATGCCCCTCTTTTGCCATGCCACCGTTCCGCGGGAACCCGGTAACCGGGGTCACCCCACCATTCTTGCATGACTCGCTTCCGTCACGTTTTCCTTTGTACCGATATCTCAATCGAGTTATCGGAACCGGAATGTTGCCGTGGCATCATTTTGCGGATTCGTTGCCGTGGCACCCCTTTCTTCCACCACGGTGACCTAATGCTTCATATCATGCTCATGATAACGTTTTCATAATATTGCGTAAACTTGCACTTGTCATCCGCATCATGATAACAACATTTAAATGTTTAAAATTGTTGTTTGCTTTAATTTGCATAATGCCATGCTAAAATGATTTATTTCATAACTAAATAACCGTAACTCGGATTTAATTAAATTATATATGTAAATGGGGTAGAAAAATGCCTAGTTTAACATGGTAGCTTTACTTTGCATGTTTAACAACTCTAAAATATGCTTTAGGTCAGATCTGTTCCGAATCCATAATTTGCATATGGGGATTTTTCCGGAATTGTTGTTGTTGTTTCCGGCCTCATTTAAACTTGCCTAGTTAAGTAGTTTTGTTATGCTTCACCTCTTGCCATGTTTAACAACATTTAATATTGTTGTGTACCTAACCGAGAGAGAACTAAATAAGTGTTGTGGTGTTCCGTCAATATGCAACTCGTTGCATATTGAGCTCCACTTAAATTGGTAGTATTGTTTGTGCATATTGCCATGCCATGCCTCATTAAACCGGACATGCATCATACTTGATTGTGCATCATGCCATGTTTATGTGATGGTTGTTTACCATGTTGTTTGCTCCTTTCCGGTTTGCTTCTTTCGTTAGCTTCGGTTTCGTTCCGGAGTTGTGAGGATTCGTTCGACTTCGTCCGTTTGTCTTCTTCATGGATTCGTTCTTCTTCCTTGCGGGATTTCAGGCAAGATGACCATACCCTCGAAATCACTTCTATCTTTGCTTGCTAGTTGCTCGCTCTTTTGCTATGCCTATGCTACGATGCCTACCACTTGCTATATCATGCCTCCCATGTTGCCATGTCAAACCTCTAACCATCCTTTCCTAGCAAACCGTTGTTTGGCTATGTTACCGCTTTGCTCAGCCATCTTATAGCGTTGCTAGTTGCAGGTGAAGTTGAAGTTTGTTCCTTGTTGGAACATGGAGATGTTGTTCCTTGTTGGAACATGTTTACTTGTTGGGATATCACAATATATCTTATATAATTAATGCATCTATATACTTGGTTAAGGGTGGAAGGCTCGGCCTTATGCCTGGTGTTTTGTTCCACTCTTGCCGCCCTAGTTTCCGTCATATCGGTATTATGTTCCCGGATTTTTGCGTCCCTAACGGTCGGGTGATTTATGGGACCCCTTGACAGTTCGCTTTGAATAAGACTTTTCAGCAAGGCCCAACATTGGTTTTACCATTTGCCTCACCTATGCCCTTTTTCCCTTGGGTTTCGGAGCCCGAGGGTCATCTTTATTTTAGCCCCGGACGGTGCTCCTTGGTCTTGGCCCGAACTAGAGCCCTGCGGCGCCCCTCAAGGCAACTTGAGGTTTGGTTTTAGTTGTATGGACTGCTCATCCGAGTGTGCCACGAGACCGAGATATGTGCAGCTCCTATCAGATTTGTCGGCACATCCGGGCGGCTTTGCTGGTCTTGTTTTATTGCTTGTGAAATGTCTTGTAGCCGGATTCCGAGACCGATCGGGTCTTCCCGGGAGAAGGAATATCCTTCGTTGATCGCGAGAGCTTATCATGGGCTAAGTTGGGACACCCTGCGGGGTTTTGAACTTTCAAAGCCGTGTCGCGGTTATGTGGCAGATGGGAATTTGTTAATGTCCGGTTGTAGAAAACCGAAGTTGATCTTAATTAAAATACACCAACAAGGCGTGTGTAACCAGTGATGGTCTCTTCTCATGGGTCCGGAAGTGAACACGGTTTCAGGTTATGTTTGGCGTAAGTAGTTTCAGGATCACTTATTGATCATAGTTGTTCGACCGTGCTTTTGCCTTCTCTTCTCGCTCTCATTTGCGATGTAGCCACCATATATGCTAGTTAAACTGCAGCTCCACCTCACTACCCTGTCCTACCTTTAAGCTTAAATAGTCTTGATCTCGCGGGTGTGAGATTCTTTGAGTCCCGTGACTCACAGATACTTCAAAACCAGTTTGCGGTGCCGATGAAACCGTGCAGGTGATGCACCGAGCTCAAGGAGGAGCTCGATGAAGATCTTGTTCATTGTGTTGTTCCGCTTCAGCTGATCGAGAGTGGAGCCAGTTGGGACGATCGGGGATCATGTAGCATTTGGGGTAGTCTTCTTTTATTTTGGTTCCGTAGTCGGACCTTGTTTGTATCTGTATGGTGTAATGTTTTACTCATGTATTGTGTGAAGTGGCGATTGTAAGCCAACTATGTATCTCTTTCCCTTATGTATTACATGGGTTGTGTGAAGATTACCTCACTTGCGACATTGCTTTCAATGCGGTTATGCCTCTAAGTCGTGCTTCGACACGTGGGAGATATAGCCGCATCGAGGGCGTTTCACCGGTAGCCATAGTAGTAGAAGTAATAAGTTGGCGATACAACTTCATGGAGACACGATGATGGAGATCATGATGATGGAGATCATGGTGTCATGCCGGTGACAATGATGATCATGGAGCCCCGAAGATGGAGATCAAAAGGAGCAATATGATATTGGCCATATCATGTCACTACTATATATAATTGCATGTGATGTTTATTATGTTTATGCATCTTGTTTACTTAGAACGACGGTAGTAAATAAGATGATCCCTTACACAAATTTCAAGAAGTGTTCTCCCTAGCGTGCACCGTTGCTACAGTTCGTCGCTTCTAAGCACCACGTGTTAATCGGGTGTGATGGATTCTTACGTTCACATACAACGGTGTAAGCAAGATTTACACACTTGAAACACTTAGGGTTAACTTGACGAGCCTAGCATGTGAAGACATGGCCTCGGAACACGGAGACCGAAAGGTCGAGCATGAGTCGTATGGTAGATACGATCAACATGAAGATGTTCACCGATGATGACTAGTCCGTCTCACGTGTTGATCGGACACGGCCTAGTTGATTCGGATCATGTAATCACTTAGATAACCGGAGGATGTTTATCGGTGGGAGTTCATAAGATGAACTTAATTATCTTGAACATAGTCAAAAGACCTTTTGCAAATTATGTCGAAAGCTCGCGTTTTAGTTCCACTGTTTAGATATGTTCCTAGAGAAAATATAGTTGAAAGTTGAAAGTAGCGATTATGCGGACAGAGAAAGCTTATGTCCTTAATGCACCGCTCGATTGTGCCGAACCCCAAACGTCGTTTGTTGATGTTGCGAACATCGGACATACACGTTTGATAACTACGTGATAGTTCAATTAAGCGGTTTAGAGTTGAGGCACCAAAGGCGTTTTGAAACGTCGCGGAACATATGAGATGTTTGAGGGCTGAATTGGGATTTCAGGCTCGTGCCCACGTCAAGAGGTATGAGACCTCCAACGAGTTTTCTTAGCCTGCAAACTAAGGGAGAAAAGCTCAATCGTTGAGCTTGTGCTCAGATTGTCGAATACAACAATCACTTAAATCGAGTGGGAGTTGATCTTCCGGATGAGATAGTGATGTTTCTCCATAGTCATTGCCACCAAGCTGCTAGAGCTTTGTGATGAACTATAACATATCGAGGATAGATATGATGATCCTTGAGGTATTCGCGTTGTTTGACATCGCGAAAGTAGAAATCAAGAAAGGGCATCAATTGTTGATGGTTGGTGAAACCACTAGTTTCAAGAAGGGCAAGGGCAAGAAGGGACATTTCATGAAGCGGCAAATCAGTTGTTGCTCGATTGAAGAAACCCAAGGTTGAACCCAAACCCGAGACTAAGTGTTTACGAGATAAGGGAACAGCCCTTTGGAGTAGAATTACCCTAGATACTTGGTAGATAAGAAGGCGGCGAGGTCGATAGAAGTATATTGGATATACATTATGTTAATGTGTACTTTACTAGTACTCCTAGTAGCACCAGGGTATTATATACGGTTCGGTTGCTAAGTGTTAGTAACTTCGAAATAAAAGGCTACGGAATAAGCGGAGACTAGCTAAAGGTGAGTCGACGATATGTGTTGGAAGTGTTTCCATGTTTGATGTGATCAAACATCGCACGCTCCCTCTACCATCAAGATTAGTATTAAACCTGAATAATTGTCATTTGGTGATTGCGTTGAGCATAGACATGATTGGATTATGTCTATCGCAATACGGTTATTCATCTAAGGAGAATAATGGTTACTCTGTTTATTTGAATAATACCTTCGATGGTCTTGCACCTAAATAAATGGTTTATTGAATCTCGATCGTAGTGATACACATTTTCATGCCAAAAGTATAAGATAGTAATGATAGTACCACTTACTTGTGGCACTGCCATGTAATTCATATTGGCATAAAACGCATGAAGAAGCTCCATGTTGATGGATCTTTGGACTCACTCATTTTGAAAAGTTTGAGACATGTGAACCATGTCTATTGGTGTATACGCATGAAGAAACTCCATGCAGATGGATCGTTTGGACTCACTTGTTTTTGAATCACTTGAGATATGCAAAACATACCACATGGGCAAGATGAAAAGCCTCGGTTTCAATAAGATGGAACAAGATAGCAACTTGTTGGAAGTAACACATTTTGATGTGTACAGTCCAATGAATCTTTGAGGCATGCAGTGAATATCGTTATGTTATGACTTCACGAGATGATTCGAGTAGATGTTGAGTATATTTACTTGATGAAGCACAAGTCTGAATTATTGAATGGTTCAAGTAATTTCAGAGTGAAGTTGAATATCATCGTGACAAGAGGATAGAATGTCTATGATATGATCATAGAGATGAATATTTGAGTTCTGAGTTTTGGCACACAATTAAGACATTGTGCAAATTGTTTCACAATTAATACCGCCTGGAACACCGTAGTGTGATGGTGTGTCCGAACATCATAGTTGCACTCTATTGGATATGGTGCGTACCATGATGTCTCTTATCGAATTACCACTATCGTTCATGGGTTAGGCATTAGAGACAACCGCACTCACTTTAATGGGGCACCACGTGATTCCGTTGAGATGACACCGTATGAACTATGGTTTAGAGAAACCTAAGCTGTCATTTCTTAAAGGTTTGGGGCTGCGACGCTTATGTGGAAAAGTTTCAGGTTGATAAGCTCAAACCCAAAGCGGACAAAATGCATCTTCATAGGACACCCAAAAGCGGTTGGGTATACCTCCTAATTCAGATCCGAAAGCAATAGGGATTGTTTCTTGAATCGGGTCCTTTCTCGAGGAAAAGTTCGTCTCGAAAAGTTGAGTGGGAGGATGGTGGAGACTTGATGAGGTTATTGAACCGTCACTTCAACTAGTGTGTAGCAGAGCACAGGAAGTTGTTCCGTGGCACCTACACCAATTGAAGTAGAAGCTTATGATAGTGATCATGAAGTTTGGATCAAGTCACTACCGTACCTCGTGAGGGTGACAAGGATGCGTACTACTTACGAGGTGGTACAGCAATCTGTCTTGAAGGTCATGTTGCTAGGCAACAATGAACCTCGAGCTATGGAGAAGCGATGGTGGGCCCAAATTCCGACAAGTGGTTAGAAACCATGAAACCGAGGAAGGATCCATGTATCATAACAAAGCATGGACTTTGGTGGACTTGCCCGATGATCGGCAAGCCATTGAGATGAATGGATCTTTAAGAAGAAGGCGGACGTGGACGGTAATATCACCGTCTATGAAGCTCGACTTGTGGCGAAGAGTTTTCACAAGTTCAAGGAGTTGACTACGATGAGATTCTCTCATTCAGTAGCGATGCTTAAGTCCGTCGGAATCATGTTAGCATTAGCTGCATTTATGAAATCTGGCGGATGGATGTCAAAACGAGTTTCCTTACCGTTTTATAAGGAAAGGTTGTATGTGATACAATCGGAAAAGTTTTGTCGATCCTAAGGATGCTAAGAGGTATCTTGGCTCCAGTGATCCTTTCTAAGGACTGGAGTAAGCATCTCGGAGTTGGAATGTGCACTTTGATGAGATGATCAAAGATTTTGGGTGTATACAAAGTTTATGAGAAACTTGTATTTCCAAAGAAGTGAGTGGGAGCACTATAGAATTTCGATGAGTATATGTTGTTGACATATTGTTG
The DNA here is from genome assembly GCA_021605205.1 of Aegilops longissima. Lineage (NCBI taxonomy): Eukaryota > Viridiplantae > Streptophyta > Magnoliopsida > Poales > Poaceae > Aegilops > Aegilops longissima. Next base: position 251,894,217 of record CM038677.1, on the reverse strand, counting down.
ATCGAAATGATGTAGAATTCTGGAAAGCATATAGGGTTGTTTGAAAAGTGTTTTCAATAGAAAACATGGATTAGGCTACTTGAACATTGAGCATCAAGATCTATGAGGATAGATCAAAACCGCTTAATGGTACTTTCAAATGAGCATATACCTTGACATGATCTTGAAGGTGTTCAAGATGGATCGGTCAAAAAGGAGTTCTTGCACGAGTTGTAAGGTATGAATTAAGAGTTAAAGCTCGACCACGGCAGAAAAGAGAGAAAGGACGAAGGTCGTCCCTATGCTTCGGACATAGGCTCTATAGTATGCTATCTTGTGTACCGCTTTGGAAGTGTGCCTTGCCATGAGTCGATCAAGGGTACAAGAATGATCCAGGAATGGATCATTGGACAGTGACAAAATTGTCCTTGGAGTAAATAAGGACATGTTTCTCGATTATGGAGGTGATAAAGAGTTCGGCGTAAAGGGTTACGTCGATGCAAGCTTTAACACCTATCCGAATGACTCTAAGTAGCAAACAGGATACGTATAGTGGAGCAACCATTTGGAATAGCTCCAAGTGGAGCGTGGAAGCAATATTTACAATATGACATAGAGAATTGCGAAGTACACACGGATCTGAAAGGTTTAGATCCGTTGACTAAAACCTCTCTCACAAGCAAAACATGATCAAACCCCAGAACTCATTGAGACTTAATCACATGGTGATGTGAACTAGTTTAAGACACTAGTAAACTCTTTGGATGTTGGTCACATGGCGATGTGACCTATCAGTGTTAATCACATGGCGATGTGAACTAGATTATTGACTCTAGTGCAAGTGGGAGACTGTTGGAAATATGCCCTAGAGGCAATAATAAATTAGTTATTATTATATTTCCTTGTTCATGATAATCGTTTATTATCCATGCTATAATTGTATTGATAGGAAACTCAAATACATGTGTGGATACATAGACAACACCATGTCCCTAGCAAGCCTCTATTGGCTAGCTCGTTGATCAATAGATGGTTATGGTTTCCTAACCATGGACATTGGATGTCATTGATAACGGGATCACATCATTAGGAGAATGATGTGATGGACAAGACAATCCTAAGCATAGCACAAGATCGTGTAGTTCGTTTTGCTAGAGCTTTTCCAATGTCAAGTATCTCTTCCTTAGACCATGAGATCGTGCAATTCCGGATACCGTAGGAGTGCTTTGGGTGTATCAAGCGTCACAACGTAATCGGGTGACTATAAAGGTGCACTACAGGTATCTCCGAAAGTGACCATTGGGTTGACACGGATCGAGGCTGGATTTGTCACTCCGTAAGCGGAGAGGTATCTCTGGGCCCACTCGGTAGGACATCATCATAATGTGCACAGTGTGACCAAGGGGTTGATCACGGGATGATGTGTTACGGAACGAGTAAAGAGACTTGCCGTAACGAGATTGAACAAGGTATCGGTATACCGACGATCGAATCTCGGGCAAGTACAATACCGCTAGACAAAGGGAATTGTATCACGGGATCGATTGAGTCCTTGACATCGTGGTTCATCCGATGAGATCATCGTGGAACATGTGGGAGCCAACATGGGTATCCAGATCCCGCTGTTGGTTATTGATGGGAGAACGTCTCGGTCATATTCGCATGATTCCCGAACCGTAGGGTCTACACATAAGGTTCGATGGCGCTAGGGTTATAAAGGAAGTTTGTATGTGGTTACCGAATGTTGTTGAGTCCGGATGAGATCCGGACGTCACGAGGAGTTCGGAATGGTGGGAGGTAAAGATTTGTATATGGAAAGTTGTTGTTGGGTTAGGAAAAAGTTCGGGTTTTTCGGTATTGTACCGGAAGCTTCGGAAGGTTCGGAGGATTCGAGAGGGGTCCGGAGGTCCGGAAATTGTTCCACCACGTCCAATACAGTAGCATGGGCTGTGAGGGGGCGCCCTAGCCATAATGGGCCAGGGAACCAGCCCCCAAGGCCCATGCGCATGGGAGGGCAAACCCTAAGGGGAGGGCCTCCACTTGACTTGGGAGGCACTCCTCCCTGTTGTCCGCCTCCTTGATCCCATCTAGGGCTGGCCGCCCCTAGGGGTGGAAACCCTAGAGGCGCAGCCCTCCCTTCCCTATATATATGAGGCCCAGGGGCTGCCCATAACACACGAGCCTCCCTCTCCCGCGCAGCCAGCCGCCTCCTCCTCCTCCTCTCCCTTGGTGCTTGGCGAAGCCTGCTGGGATGCCACGCTCCTCCACCACCACCACGCCGTTGTGCTGCTGCTGGATGGAGTCTTCCTCAACCTCTCCCTCTCTCCTTGCTGGATCAAGGCGTGGGAGGCGTCACCGGCTGTACGTGTGTTGAGCAGCGGAGGTGCCGTCAGTTCGCACTTGATCATCGGTGATTTGAATCACGACAGCACGACTCCTTCAACCCCGTTCACTTGAGCGCTTCCGCTTAGCGATCTACAAGGGTATGTAGATGCACTCTCCTTCCCTCGTTGCTAGTTTCTCCATAGATAGATCTTGGTGACACGAGGAAAATTTTGAATTTCTTTCGTTCCCCAACAAACAACCGTTAAATCTTGCGGATTAGGAATAAAACACGAATCTTCTGAGATAATCTTTAGCACACCGGAACAAATGGAAAGCGAGAGGTGAAAGATTAAGAGATACACCGGCATGAGAAAAGCATTGTGAAAAGAGGAAAAGGGATAAGATCAACACCGAAATCTTGAACTAAATCCACCGGATAAGAAAATTAGAATGGAACAATGATAAGGTTGAAACTTCCTTAGCGTCTTCATGAGAAATCACCGGATAATAACATTGAGGAAAAGAATGAAGAAACTTCACTCAATAAAATGGATACTTGATTAGGGATATATGAGTCCTTGAAGAAAAAGGGTGGGAGGGCGGGGAAAATAAAGACAACTTGGGTCGGATGAAACGAACACCGTTGAGAAAAAGCTTAGAATTGATCTTACGAATGTTGGAATGATCGGATTCACTTGAACAGAAGCACGTTGGTTGGAAAGGAATTAACATGGCAAGCTCGGTGATCAAGAAGGATTAGTATTCACATAGAAATATGAGAACACCATTTAGGAAAGGTATGGAATCAACACTTGACATTGAAGCAACTCGAATACCACAACTCAAAACAACAACAAAGGATTTGGCTTGCAGAATAAGCCGGAACAAATACATATGATAGAGATTTACCCAATCTCATATCATGCATCTGTTGGAAAGATATTCTAGGAGCTACTTGAATTCCCACCTATAAACTCCGAAACTTTACGGTTATGCAATCGGTGTTGGGGATCTGAGGGACACAAAATATATCACCCAAACTAACAATACCTAGATCCAGCTATATCCATCCTTCAACACATAACCAAGAAACCTTCGTAAATCGTTTACCTCGACCTTCGGAAAGCATCCGTTATACGAGTCATGGCAATACTCTCGAGCTCGCCCCAGTACTGGGTTATCGAGGTTATCTCACCAACAACTGCACAAAAGAGATTTTCGATGTCGGCAAAACTCGGTATTCGAGCGCAGCGATAAAATTGTGGCGACAACACCTCGGAGCTCAACTCCCGGGACACTACCACAACCCCTAAATGTCAGGAGGCACCAAGAACAATGTTCTCGTCACAAAACCATCGGAATGATTCCAAGATACCCGCGTGATCCTAAATTTTTTTTAGTGAAATTTGAGGAGAGGAAAGTCAAAACATCTACGTCGGGATGCCTCACGGAGGCGACAGAAGGGACCGAGGAGTAAAAGAATCCTACTCTCCGATATATATAATCCTAAGACTCAAAACATTTTTTCTAGACTCAACAAAGTCAGCGATTCAATCAAGCGGGGGCTCCTAAGTGGGGATGGCTCGATTACCAACTTAGCGCCCTCGATGCGGCTATATCTCCCACGTGTCGAAGCACGACTTAGAGGCATAACCGCATTGAAAGCAATGTCGCAAGTGAGGTAATCTTCACACAACCCATGTAATACATAAGGAAAGAGATACATAGTTGGCTTACAATCGCCACTTCACACAATACATGAGTAAAGCATTACATCATACAGATACAATCAAGGTCCGACTACGGAACCAAAAATAAAAGAAGACTACCCCAAATGCTACGGATCACCGATCGTCCCAACTGGCTCCACTCTTGATCAATTGAAATGAAACAACACAATGAACAAGATCTTCATCGAGCTCCTCCTTGAGCTCGGGTAAGGCCACCTGCGGTTTCATCGGCACCTGCAAACTGGTTTTGGAAGTATCGTGAGTCACGGGGACTCAGCAATCTCACACCATGCGAGATCAAGACTATTTAAGCTTAGAGGTAGGGACAGGGTAGTGAGGTGGAGCTGCGACAAGCGGCTAGCATATATGGTGGCTACATTCACAAAAGAGAGCGAGAAGAGAAGCAAAGGCACGGTCGTGAAGCTAGTAGCGATCAAGAAGTGATCCTGAAACTACTTACGTCAAACATAACTCCAACACCGTGTTCACTTCCGGACTCCGAGAAGAGACCATCACAGTTACACACGGTTGGTGTATTTTAATTAAGATCAACCGGGTTTTTACAACGGACATTAACAAATTCCCATCGCCACATAAACCGCAGGCACGGCTTTGAAAGTTCAAACCTGCAGGGTGTCCCAACAGCCCATGATAAGCTCTCGCGATCAACGAAGGATATTCCTTCTCCCGGGAAGACCCGATCGGTCTCGGAATCCCGGACTACAAGACATTCGACGACAATAAAACAAGACCAGCAAAGCCGCCGGATGTGCCGACAAATCGATAGGAGCTGCACATATCTCGGTCTCGGGCACACCGGATGAGCAGACGTCGGGTTGGCATAGACCACGATTGCCCGAGGGTGCGGACATCGCTTCGGTTTGGACCAAACACTCGAAGGAGAAGCGGCCGGGGGCTAAAATAAAGATGACCCTCGGGCTCTAAACCCAAAGGGAAATAAAAGGGCATAGGTGAGGCAAATGATAAAACCAATGTTGGGCCTTCTTGGAGGAGTGTTGGAGGAGGAACCCGCCGCAAATCAGAAGACAATCTGCCACGGACTCATCTTCATTGAAGCCTGGTTGAGACTCTTGAGGGAGTCTGGATTAGGGGTATCCAGGAAAGCCGAACTATATCCTTTGGCGGACTGTTGGACTATGAAGATACAAGATTAAAGACTTCGTCCCATGTCCCGGATGGGACTCTCCTTGGCGTGGAAGGCAAGCTTGGCGATACGGATATGAAGATCTCCTCCCATTGTAACAGACTACTGTGTAACCCTAGCCTCCGGTGTCTATATAAGCCGGAGGTTTAGTCCGTAGGACAACAACAATCATACCATAGGCTAGCTTCTAGGGTTTAGCCTCTACGATCTTGTGGTAGATCAACTCTTGTAATACTCATATCATCAAGATCAATCAAGCAGAAGTAGGGTTTTACCTCCATCGAGAGGGCCGAACACAGGTAAAAACATCGTGTCCCTTGTCTCCTGTTACCATCCGCCTAGATGCAGTTTGGGACCCCTACCGAGATCCGCGGTTTTGACACCGAGCAGAGGCCTTGTAGGCGTCCGTGAGGATCTTCTTAGGGGGTCTCGTGGGTGTCTTCGGCAAGGATCTTGTTGGAGGTCTGCGCCTTCTTGTTCTCATCTAGTATTGTATGCTCCTGGTCTACATAAAGATCTGCATGCCACCATGGAGGTGCCTTCCCGAGCCTTGGTTCTGATGTTGTCGATGGTCTCAGAATTCTCAGGCTCAAGGGTGGCAACCTTGCTGGCGTTTGGGGCAAGTTGCCCCGTCAAGCCCCTTGCCGGGGTTGTGGAGGCGCCCCGGCAAGGACCTTGCCGGGGCAGCCCACTTCACCCTGCTGCTCTTCGTGCTTCAGGTACTCTGGTGTCTTGTTTCTTCTTCTGCCATGCCAAACGTGGTCACGGACACGGCCTCGACTGCCCGTGCACAAGTAAAGGGGTATCAAAAGGACCCCTACTTTTGTACACCGACACATCCCACCCCACGCACGCACCAAAAAAAACCAGCACGCACAAAACACCGCTCCTCTCGATCCCCTGGTGCGATCTTCCTGCCACCGTCGTCTTCGCGGATCCGCCGCCGCAACCACTCGGACGCCTCGGTCTTCTTGGATCAGCCGCCACCGTCACCACGGAACCCCTCGGACGCCTCCGCCTTCGTGGATCCATTGCTGTCATCGCGGATCCACCTCTTCCTCCTCCGTTGCCGCCCCTCCGCCCCACCTGCCGGCATCGAGCTCATCTAGTGCGCCTGCCTAGTCGAGGCCCCCGATTCGTGTGCCGCCGCCGCCGCCGGGGCAGGGCGTGTCTGCGGCCGCGGCACAGGCCGCAAGGAATTCCTTCTGCGACTGATGAGATGGTAAGAAAAGTTGATGAATCTGGAGCGGTGGAAATTGATGTTTCCTTTGGTCTTGAGTTGTTTCCCGCTTGTGTTTTTGTGCTTTTATAGGTCCCTTTAGTAAGGACGCAGATGGAAGTACTCCCTCCATGGTTCGACGTCTTTCAGGGCAGCGGAAGAGCCGTCGGCGGCATCTTTGAGGGCAGACGTGCCGATCTGTTAGAAACGGCAGGTGTGCATGGAAGACGGGAGAGCTCTGCTCGGTTTTCTGAGCTATCAACGGGCAAGATGGATGCACCCAGGTGGGAAAATCAGAATCTACCATTTTCCTTGTGTCTGCTACGTTGATAATGCTGGGATCAAAGTAACCTAGGATCAGTAGATATGTGACAATTCCCTTGGGCATGATAGCAATGGAAACTGGTTGAATTTTGAATGTACGTATGTCATGCTATTATTCTCTGTCACTATAAAAACTTAGCAAATGTACATACTACTGGAGGGATGTTGTGATTACGATTGATCTGAGGCAGTGCACACATTGATGTCTCTTTCGGCATTAAGCATATGGATTCATTAATTTTCTAAAGTATTATCCCTGGATATATTTAATGTAGTCGTTTGTTGCTTCCTTCTCCTCTCTGAATTCAAGATTTGGTTCAGCAGTGACAATAATCTTCCAGGTTTGCAGTATTTTTGGTGTATGTTGTCACATAGGACCAGGGATTTCAGAAGGGTGTATGAATAGTGTACACTAGAATTATTTGTGGAGCTATACCTTGTATTGCACACAGTTGTTCTTGACCTATATACAATCCGGCAATTGATACTTGCGTCCTATACATTTATGTTCCAACTGAAACTTAGAATTACTAGTTACTGAATGGCATGCATGAAAAGTTGATTCATTTTTTTACTTCTTCCTTTTTGAAGTATTTGATGGAGAACAATGATTTCATGGTGATTGGGATACGGTTCACCTGGTCTGGCAGGTCAACCACATGAACGAGCATTATGGATATGACAGAAGCTCCCCCTTAACTGCGTGCATATACTCATATGGTTTCATTGTACTTAAATTATGGTCCCATTTTACTTAAACTATGGTTCCTTCTACCTTTTGTCTTGCCAGTAACCAGTAAATATTTTCTGCTGCTTTGGCGTTTTCTTGGTATCTGTTTATGATATTTTGCTGGTCTTATCAGAAGGGAATAATGATTTTGCCATGTGGGCCCATGCTTACAGTAAGTTTTCTGGCTATAATTTCTATGTACACACTTCTTTAGGGAATTATGGGGCTGTTTGGTTCACGCCCACCCCAGCCCTGCCAATATCGGGCTCGCTAAATTATTGGCGAAGATTTCCGCCGCTGCAGTCTCGCCAATGCGCAGGTGCTGAACCTGAACGAACGACCAAATAATTGGCGTGGATAGCAAAACCTGGCTACGATCCAAACGACCGCCAACACTAGCGGTCAACGCCAAAAATTTGGTAGGGCAGCGGCGGGCTGCATTCCAAACATACCCTATAATCATTTGTTTCTGGTAGTGTATCTCATTGGACTTGATGCATTATGTTCTAACATTTCGAGAATGCAATTGTTCCATTATATTCTACTAATGAAAATGTTTTGCATTAATCTGTGTTCATCTAACAAAAATATGGTGACTACACCCTATAGCTAAAAGTGATATTAGCCAATATTGTGGAAAGTTGAAATGAGTGGGGTACTGTATTTTTACAGGTTACTTTGATGAACTGACATACCAGACCATCATTTTAATCTTTATTATCTTCTCGAACAAGCAAAATAATTGATAACCTCATCAGGCAGTGAAGATTGCATGGCCAGTCTCTGTTTTGTGCATGCTAGGTGAGCATCATGAACTGTTATACTTGCCTTACAGTATTTTCCTTTAATCAGATGCTCACTTGTATTTCTGTGAATAAATAAATCTTTTCATTTTCTTGTTGGGAAAAAAGTCCCGTAATCCTTCCGCCACAGCCTAATGTGGGCTGCATGCCTTAGCATGTGACTGATCCTTACAGAGTTTGAGGAAGCTACTAGACTTCATGATTTGACATATATATATATATATATATATATATATATATATATATATATATATATATATATATATATATATATATATTTAAGGGTGAATAAGGACATTTGATCATTTCATATATCATGAATAACATAAAAACCAGATTGAGCATGTGGAGATATGTAAGCGTACATAGTTGATACATTTTCCTTTTGTTGATCATTTGCTTGATGCTTCTTCTGCGGATTGGAGTTTGTTCTCAAAGAAAGATACACGATCATTGGCGAAACATATGACCAAGAGTACCGGGACCTACATCATCGACTAATAACCAGACCTCAAACACCGCCTAGGTCGACTATCTTTCTAAAACCAGATTTTTGGTTCGATCATTCGCTACATCATGTGACTTTGATTTTATTGATAGATTGTTTATTCCTTTGATCAAGATAAGCAGGTTATAAGTTTTGAATCTAAGGTATACACCTAATGCTATTGTACATCTTTGTTGAAAACTATAGGTCGCTCCGGTAGTGAGGAAGCCTTGCAGTACGATACTTGATACCATGCCAACATAACTATGATTACCGAAGGTTGAATATTGCTGGAAAATATATGGCGGTAGCAAGGTCTGCGTCACTATCTTTTTAGCACTCCTATGCTACTTCATGATAGTGAATCTATCCGTGCATCCATATCTGAAGTCCTCTTCATATGATGATGCAGAAGAGCACATTGCTGCTATTGAAGCCAAAGGTGCTTGGACGGCTAACATAGAGATGAGAGACTACAACTAAAACCATAGGAAGCGCCCCCGGAATCAGAATGAGCAGCTCATGCACCTACTTAACATAGTGAATGTGAGTTGCTCATTCTGGTTCTAGAGGCCCTTCCTATGATTAATCTTGGTAGGGATGACACACTCTATAAATTAATTAGCCTTGTCGTCCCACCTTTCACTGGTTTATTTTTCATTCACAAGGAGAAAAAACATATGCCACCGGTCTCCTCTCGATTCAACTACTCCTCGATCTAGGAGTCTAGGGCATGGTTGTGGGATGACTCATACGGTAGCCATCCCGAACCGGGGTTCGGTCTTACGCCCAACATTGTGCTCCTTCACGACCAAGAGACCGCCTTGTTTGCCATTGCCGTGAAAACCAGGCAAGGGTTGGACTCGAGGAGGGAGGCGGTTGTTGGCCGCCGCCGCCATCGCAGAACCCACAGTTAGGGCGTGGTTCTGTTGGAGGGCTCTTGCGAGAATGTTGCGGCCGTGTCATGACCGTCTGTATTTGCTTTCGAATTGGGCCTTTGATGAAACGCCCCGACAGGAAGGACACCATTGGAGTTATGGTGAGACAAATTCAAAACTTAGCCCTTGGCGAATGTCCGGAATTCTTAGATTTCTGGCTTGGAATGTCCAGATATCTTTTTTTCTTGGGGTATACTTTGGGTCTTGGACCTTTTCTTGATCGGTTATGGGAATTCTTGTTTAGGGATCCGATGGGGAGCTCGGATATGGCGTCAATGCTTGACATAGCGACAACATCACCTTGAAGCTCCTTCTCGGCTACACGGACTATGTCACTATCACACCGGGCGAGGCGCAGGTATGATTTTCTTGGTTGCCTCTGGTGGTCTGGAACATGATATGCGGTTGAATTTGTTGCCTATGGTGGCCTGTAATCCTAGGAGTCATCCCACAACCACGCCCTAGGATTACAAATTCAACTGCCTGATGGGTGGTACTTCTCCATCGTATCTATAATTTTTTATTGTTCCATGCTATTATATTATCTGTTTTGGATGTTTAATGGACTTTATTATGCACTTTTATATTATTTTTGGGACTAACTTACTAACCAAAGGCCCAGTGTAAATTGCTGTTTTTTTTGCCTATTTCAGTGTTTCGCAGAAAAGGAATATCGAACGGAATCCAAAGAACCTTCGGGAGAGTTATTTTTAGAATAAATGCAATCCAGGAGACTTGGAGTGGACGTCAAGGAAGCAACGAGACGTCCACGAGATAGGGAGGCGCGCCCAGGGGGTAGGCGCCCCCACCCTCGTGGGCCCCTCATGGCTTCACCGACCAACTTCTTTCGCATATATATATACTCATATATCCTGAAAATATCCGGGAGCACCACGAAACCCTATTTCCATAGCCGCAACCTTCTGTACCCATGAGATCCCATCTTGGGGCCTTTTCCAGTGCTCCGCCGGAGGGGGAATCGGTCACGGAGGGCTTCTACATCAACACCATAGCCTCTCCGATGATGTGTGAGTAGTTTACCTCAGACCTTCGGGTCCATAGTTATTAGCTAGATGACTTCTCTCTTTTTGGATCTTAATGCAAAGTTCTCCTCGATTCTCTTGGAGATCTATTTGATGTAATTCTTTTTGCGGTGTGTTTGTCGAGATCCGCTGAATTGCGGGTTTATGATCAAGATTATCTATGAACAATATTTGGTTCTCCTCTGAATTATTATATGTATAATTCGGTATCTTTGCAAGTCTCTTCGAATTATCAGTTTGGTTTGGCCTACTAGATTGATCTTTCTTGCAATGGGAGAAGTGCTTAGCTTTGGGTTCAATCTTGTGGTGCTCGATCCCGGTGATGCTAGGGAAACGACACGTATTGTATTGTTGCCATCGAGGATAAAAAGATGGGGTTTATATCATATTGCTTGAGTTTATCCACGTACATCATGTCATCTTGCCTAATGTGTTACTCCATTCTTATGAATTAATACTCTAGATGCATCTTTGGATAGCGGTCGATGTGTGGAGTAATAGTAGTAGATGCAGAATCGTTTCGGTCTACTTGTCGCGGACGTGATGCCTATATACATGATCATGCTTACATATTCTCATAACTATGCGCTTTTCTATCAATTCCTCGACAGTAATTTGTTCACCCACTGTAGAATATGCTATCTTGAGAGAAGCCACTAGTGAAACCTATGGCTTCCGGGTCTATTTTCCATCATATAAGTTTTCGATCTATTTTATTTTGCAATCTTTACTTTCCAATCTATATCATAAAAATACCAAAAATATTTACCTTATTATCTCTATCGGATCTCACTTTTGCAAGTGGCCGTGAAGGGATAGACGACCCCTTCATCGCGTTGGTTGCAAGGTTCTTATTTGTTTGTGTAGGTACAAGGCGACTTGCGTGTAACCTCTTATTGGATTGATACATTGGTTCTCAAAACTGAGGGAAATACTTACGCTACTTTGCTGCATCACCCTTTCCTCTTCAAGGGAAAACCAACGCACGCTCAAGAGGTAGCAAGAAGGATTTCTGGCGCCGTTGCCGGGGAGGCTTACGCCAAGTCAAGTTAAGATTTGATCTCCTAGCAACTAGCCATTTCTGGCGCTGTTGCCAGGGAGATCTACGCACAAGTCAAGACAAACCAAGTACCCATCACAAACTCTTATCACTCGCATTACATTATTTGCCATTTGCCTCTCGTTTTCCTCTCCCCCACTTCACCTTTGCCTTTTCTTCGCCCACCTTCCGTTCGATCTTGTGTTACCATGTGCCTTCTTTTGGCTTGCATCTTCGCTTGCTAAAAGTTTATGGATCCTCATCCCTTTGCTAATCTTTTTAAGAGATCCAATTATGATGAGTCAATCTCTGGTGATTTGAGTTCACTAGATTATCTTTATGAGGTTTTGCTTGAAATTTGTGAATCCGAAAATTGTGATGAAGAAATTTATTAAGAGATTCACGATAGCTCCTTGAATAAAAAGCATGATTTCAATGATTTTACTATAAATTCTCTCGATGTCAATTTTGCTAATAATATGCAAAACCCTAAGCTTGGGGATGCTAGTTTTGCTATGTCTACTACTTGTTGCAATGATCATGATTGGGGTGATTTTTCTTATGATCTTGAAAATTTATTTAAGCCCCATGATGAATATGAGATTGATAATAGTGTTTGCAATAATATTTAAAGTGGGTTTGGAAGAGTGTCAACTTCAGATCCCACATATTTAGAGAATGTTCAATCTTATGGTATTTTTGATAAAAGTGGGTTTGGAGAGGTCATGACTTTAGTTAATGATAATCTCACTCTTTTGGAAGAGTGTCAACTTCGCATGCATGTGGATCGTGTTGAGAATATGTTATGTGATAGCTATTTTGTTGAATTTTCTTGTGATCCCACATGTAATTATTATGAGAGAGGAAAATATGGTCGTAAAATTTTTCATGTTGCTAAATTAGCTCTTGTTACGTTGAGATTGCTAGTGTCTTTTCTTCTTCCTTGCATATGCTAATTTTTGCTTGCTATGATAATTTGTTTGCTTATAAAATGCCTATGCATAGGAAGTATGTTAGACTTAGATGTGTTTGTCACATGCTATATGATGCTCCTTTTGTGCTTCAATTCTTGTCTTTCATGTGAGCATCATTAAAATTATCAATGCTAGCTAAAAGGCTTTAAACAAATATGCTTGTTGGGAGGCAACCCAAATTTATTTTTGTTTCTTGATTTTTGTTCCTGTTTAGTAATAAATAATTCAAATAGCCTCTGATTAGATGTAGTTTTATGTTTTAATTAGTGTTTGTGCCAAGTAGAACCTTTGGGAAGACTTGGGTAAAGTCTATACGATCTTGGTGTAAAAAACGGAAACTTTTGCGCTCACGAGATTAGCTACCATTTTTTTTTACCAGAGAGTGATTTCAAGTTGATTATTTTTGCACCTGATTAATAGACAAATTCCTCATGTCCACCAATTTATTTCAGAATTTTTGGATATACAGAAGTATTCGAAAGTTGCAGATTACTACAGACTGTTCTGTTTTTGACATATTTTGTTTTTCGTGTCTTGTTTGCTTATTTTGATGAACCTATGAGTAGTATCGTGGGGTACGAATCATAGAAAAGTTGGAATACAGAAATTTTAACACCAATATAAATACAGAATGAGTTCAATATAGTACTTTAAAGTGGTGGTTTGTTTTCTTATACTAATGGAGCTCATGAGATTTTACATTTGTAGTTTTGTGTTGTGATGTTTCCATGTTTTGGGTAAAGATTTGATGGATTTTGGAATAAGGAGTAGCAAGAGCCTAAGCTTGGGGATTCCCAAGGCACCCCAAGGTAAAATTCAAGGACAACCAAAAACCTAAGCTTTGGGATGCCCCGGAAGGCATCCCCTCTTTCTTCTACGTCTATCGGTAACTTTACTTGAGGCTATATCTTTATTCACCACATGATATGTGTTTTGCTTGGAGCGTCTTGTATGATTTGAGTCTTTGATTTTTAATTTACCACAATCATCCTTGCTGTACACACCTTTTGGAGAGACACACATGAATCGGAATTTATTAGAATACTCTATGTGCTTCACTTATATCTTTTGAGCTAGATAATTTTGCTCTAGTGCTTCACTTATATCTTTTTGAAACACGGTGGTGGTTTTATTTTATAGAAATTATTGATTTCTCATGCTTCACTTATATTATTTTGAGAGTCTAAAACAACATGGTAATTTGCTTTGGCTATAAACATAGTCCTAATATGATAGGCATCCAAGATGGATATAATAAAAACTTCCATAAAAAATGCATTGAATACTATGAGAAGTTTGATACTTGATGATTGTTTTGAGATATGAAGATGGTGATATTAGAGTCATGCTAGTTGAGTAGTTATGAATTTGATAGATACTTGTTTTAAAGTTTGTGATTCCTGTAGCATGCATGTATGGTGAAGCGTTATGTGATGAAGTCGGAGCATGAATTACTTATTGATTGTCTTCCTTATGGTTGGCGGTCGGGGACGAGCGATAGTCTTTTCCTACGAATCTATCCCCCTAGGAGCATGCGTGTAATACTTCGTTTCAATAACTAATAAACGTTTGCAATAAGTATGTGAGTTCTTTATGACTAATGTTGAGTCCATGGATTATACGCACTCTCACCCTTCCACCATTGCTAGCCTCTCTAATACCACGCACCTTTCGCGGGTATCATACACACACCATATACCTTCCTCAAAACAGCCACCATACCTACCGATTATGGCATTTCCATAGCCATTCCGAGATATATTGCCATGCAACTTTCCACCGTTCCGTTTATTATGACACGCTCATTCATTGTCATATTGCTTTGCATGATCATGTAGTTGACATTGTATTTTTGACGAAGCCACCATTCATAATTCTTTCATACATGTCACTCTTGATTCATTGCATATCCCGGTACACCACCGGAGGCATTCACATAGAGTCATATTTTGTTCTAAGTAATGAGTTGTAATTTTTGAGTTGTAAGTAAATAAAAGTGTGATGATCATCATTATTAGAGCATTGTCCCAGTGAGGAAAGGATGATGGAGACTATGATTCCCTCACAAGTCGGGATGAGACTCCGGACTAAAAATAAAAAAAGGAAGAAAAGAGGCCATAAAAAAGAGATAAGGCCCAAATAAAAAAATTGAGAGAAAAAGAGAGAAGGGACAATGTTACTATCCTTTTTCCACACTTGTGCTTCAAAGTAGCACCATGATCTTCATGATAGAGAGTCTCCTATGTTTTCACTTTCATATACTAGTGGGAATTTTACATTATAGAACTTGGCTTGTATATTCAATGATGGGCTTCCTCAAAATGCCTAGGTATTTGTGAGCAAGTGAGTTGGATGCACACCCACTTAGTTTTTTTGTTGAGCTTTCATACACTTATAGCTCTAGTGCATCATTGCATGGAAATCCCTACTCACTCACATTGATATCTATTGATGGGCATCTCAGTAGCCTGTTGATACGCCTAGTTGATGTGAGACTATCTTCTCCTTTTTGTCTTCTCCACAACCACCCTTCTATTCCACATATAGTGCTATGTCCATGGCTCACGCTCATGTATTGCGTGAAGATTGAAAAAGTTTGAGAACATCAAAAGTATGAAACAATTGCTTGGCTTGTCATCAGGGTTGTGCATGATTTAAATATTTTCTGTGATGAAGATAGAGCATAGCCAGACTATATGATTTTGTTGGGATAATTTTCCTTGCCCATGCTATTTTAAGAAGACATGATTGCTTAGTTAGTATGCTTGAAGTGTTATTATTTTTTATATCAACATTAAACTTTTATCTTGTATCTTTCGGATCTGAACATTCATGCCACAATAAAGAAAATTACATTGAGAATTATGCTAGGTAGCATTCCACATCGAAATTCTATTTTACCATTTACCTACTCGAGGACGAGCATGAATTAAGCTTGGGGATGCTTGATCGTCTCCAACATATCTATAATTTTGATTATTTCATGCTATTATATTATCATTTTCGATGTTTAATGGGCTTTATTATGCACTTTTATATTATTTTTGGGACTAACATACTAACCAAAGGCCCAGTGCAAATTGCTGTTTTTTTGCCTATTGCGTGTTTATGAAAAGGAATATCAAATGGAATCCAAGCGGAATGAAACCCGGAGAGTTATTTTTGGAACAAAGCATAATCTAGGAGACTTGGGTGGGCGTCAAGGAAGCACAGGCGTCCACGAGATAGGAGGCGCGCCCCCACCCTCGTGGGCCCTCGTGGCTCCACCGTCAACTTCTTTCGCCTATATATACTCATATACCCGAAAACATCCGAGAAACACACGAAACCCTATTTCCACCGCCGCAACCTTCATGCAGTGAGATCCCTTCTTGGGGCCTTTTAGGTGCTCATGGAAGGGGAATCGATCACGGAGGGCTTCTACATCAACACCATAGCCTCTCCGATGATGTGTGAGTAGTTTACCTTAGACCTTTGGGTCCATAGTTATTAGCTAGATGGCTTCTTCTCTCTCTCTTTGGATTTCAATACAAAGTTCTCCTCTATTCTCCTGGAGATCTATTTGATGTAATTATTTTTGCGGTGTGTTTTTCGAGATCCGATGAATTGCGGGTTTATGATCAAGATTATCTATGAACAATATTTGGTTCTCCTCTGAATTCTTATATGTATGATTTGATATCTTTGCAAGTCTCTTCGAATTATCAGTTTGGTTTGGCCTACTAGATTGATCTTTCTTGCAATGGGAGAAGTGCTTTGCTTTGGGTTCAATCTTGCGGTGCTCGATCCCAGTGACAACAGGGGAAATGACACGTATTGTATTGTTGCCATCGAGGATAAAAAGATGGGTTTTATATCATATTGCTTGAGTTTATCCCTCTACATCATGTCATATTGCCTAATGCGTTACTCTGTTCTTATGAACTTAATACTCTAGATGCATGCTGGATAGCGGTCGATGTGTGGAGTAATAGTAGTAGATGCAGAATCGTTTTGGTCTACTTGTGGGGGACCTGATGCCTATATACATGATCATGCCTAGATATTCTCATAACTGTGCGCTTTTCTATCAATTGCTCGACAATTTCTTCACCCACCGTAGAATATGCTATCTTGAGAGAAGCCACTAGTGAAACCTATGGCCCTATTTTCCATCATATAAGTTTTCGATCTATTTTATTTTGCAATCTTTACTTTCCAATCTATATCATAAAAATACCAAAAATATTTATCTTATTATCTCTATCTGATCTCACTTTCGCAAATGGCCGTGAAGGGATTGACAACCCCTTTATCGCGTTGGTTGCAAGGTTCTTATTTGTTTGTGTATGTACAAGGTTCTTATTTGGTTCTCAAAACTGAGGGAAATACTTACGCTACTTTGCTGCATCACCCTTTCCTCTTCAAGGGAAAACCAACGCATGCTCAAGAGGTAGCAATGGGTAGGAACATGATAGATTTGGGTCGACACGATATGTTCAGGAAGTTGATTCATTCATTCGCCTATTTATCTGGTTTGTTGCCATCCGGGGGTGGTCCATGATATCAGGTCTCTGTATTCTTTTTTTCGAACAAAGGGGAGCTCCCTCAACTCCATCTCATAGAAAGGAAACCAAAGGTCTTTGTATTCTCGAGAAAATAATCATGACATCTGTCAACTTTCTTTTTAGGAATGGCTTAATCATGTGAGTTTGCACCCTTAACTTTTTCACATCATTTCTTTTACTACTTTGGTTCCAACAATTCAAACAACCTTTATGCCTTGTTTAGTTAAGGGATCCCTAATGCAAGGTAACAATGAATAGTTATAGTGTTAAGAGTATTATTTTAATTCTTGGATGTTTATCTTCTATCTTGGCTTTTTCTCGTACATTATTTGAATTTGGACACGGAAAGACATATATGCGGGTACCAATTATCTTGATGAAGCTCATCGTGGAGCAATAATTCCACATGTCATGAAGACATACGAGAAAGGCGATGAGATGAACCGTCATACATAGTTCTTAATTAGGGTATCCTTCATCGAGGTACACTAGCACGTAGCAATTATCTTTACTTAACTCATTGGAATATATATTTTGCTTATTACCTTTTGGTGTGTGTTGCTATTCACATCGGATATTCAAGGAGGAAGTATTCGATTTACTTGATGATCATAGATTACATTGCAAAAGCAGCAGCGCTTTGCTAAATACTGTTCAGATTCGACAAAGCGCAAATGGAAGCATTACACTTGTTGCTTGTTGGAGTGATGGAGGATAAGGTCAAGTCATAAGAAGAAATGGCCATGGACTTGGCATGGGGATCTTCGTCACGTGCAACTAAAAGTACAAACACAAATAGCCAGGCAAGTTAAATCACATATACTGTTGGAGTTGGGAGCCGGCGTAGAGGCCCCCGACTCCTCTGCATAGTTGCGCTAACCTGTATTTCACATCTATGGAATCCTAAAGTCCTAATGACTTACATTTGCAATTGCTATGTTCCTGTTGGGTCTTGGATTGGACCCTAATGATCTTATTTTATTTTAGCTTTGGTGCTTCTGAGATAACACATGCATTCTCAAGGTTAGGGTAGTTCTAGGGAGATATTTATTTTTTACATTGCTGTTCGCGGAGATCTAATTTTGTCGTAATGACAGAGCCATTGATTTATATTTTAGGTAGGCGCTTACAGATCAATAGCTTGCATGTTTGGGTAGTCCTAGGGATATCATTTTTACATTGCTTTTCGGTAGATCTAATTATGTCGTACTAATGAGCCATAGTAATCTTATGTTTGCCGAAATTAGCATGCAAGGTGTTTTCGCTTTTCCTCTATATTTATTAAGTTTATGCAAAATATAGAAACACCTTAAATTCTCTATCTTAAGAAATGTTCATGTTCTCGATCGGGAACCACCTTGCTATTATTGTGGGTAATATGAATCGTCCATCTATCTATTATTGCTACATATTAATGTATGTTGTTTCTGAGAATCTCTGGTACATCATTGTGACTCCCTCGATTCAATCGTACACTAATCATGCACGCAAATGTATGCGATCAAGATCAAGACTCACGGAAGATATCACAACACAACTCTACAAATAAAATAAGTCATACAAGCATCATAATACAAGCCGAGGGGCCTCGAGGGCTCGAATACAAGTGCTCGATCATAGGCGAGTCGTGAAGCAACAATATCTGATCTGAGACATAAGTTAAACAAGTTGCCATAAGATGGCTAGCACAAAGCTGGGATCTGAGATCGAAAAGAGGCGGGCCTCTGCACAGGATCCTCTAGGTTACTCACAGTGCGTCGTCGGTGGGCTGCGTAGTAGTAGGCACCTCCAGAGTAGTAGTAGTCATCGGCGGTGGCGTCGCTCACAGGCTCCATAGTCGATTGTAGCAATCGAGTAGAGGTAGGGGAAAAGGGGAACAAGGCAACCGTGAGTACTCATCCAAAGTACTCGCAAGCAAGGAGCTACACTACATATGCATGGATATATGTGTAAAGGGCCATATCGGTGGGTGAGCTGAGAATGCCGAGAATAAGAGGGGATAGCTAGTCTTAACGAAGACTAAACCACGGACACTGTCTTGCAACAGTAGAAGAGGGCAATCTGAAGTCCTCCAAGTAACATCACATAGCAATAATCCTACCGGCGATCACCTCCTCATATCCACGAGAGGCGACCACCGGTTATATCGGCACTTGGAAGGTGTGTTTTATCAAGTATCCGGTTCTAGTTGTCATAAGCTCAAGGTACAACTCCAAGTCGTCACATTACGAAGATCACGACTATTGAATAGATTAACTTCCTGCGAGGGTGCACCATCTTACCCAGCACGCTTGATCCCATTTGGCGGACACACTTTCTGGGTCATGCCCGCCGCGGAAGATCAACACGTCGCAGCCCACCTAAACTGTGAGAGAGCCCAACCGCCGGTCTAAACCTAAGCAGCGAGGGTGCAGGCCCATCGCCTGAGCACACACACGTTGCGTTGTGGGCGGCGGAAGCAGAACCTAGCCTAGTGGCGTTCGGTCCAATCCGGTAGCCGCGCGCTCGTCGTGACGTCTGAAGTGCTTGGTGATACCACGGCGGGATACCCATAACTACTCCAGCGTAGATGGTTAGTGCGTATAAGCTCGTAGCCAACTCAGATCAAATACCAAGACCTCGTTAAGCGTGTTAAGTAACATGAGCGAGCGAGCAGGCCAGGCCCACCTCTCTCCTAAGCGGTCTCAACCTGCCTGTCGCTCGCCTCAAAGATCCACTCATGGGTGCTCCATCGGCCGACCCGACTTTAGTCTCCACATGTATCATGTATAAGTATAGTATATACCGTGATCAACTCCCGAGTGATCACGGCCCGATAATATAGCACGGCATACGGACAAGAATGTAGGGCCACCAGATGAAAGTACTAGCATCCTATACTAAGCATATAGGATTGCAGGTAAGGTAACAACTGAAGTAACAAGGACAGGCTATGCAGCAGTATAGGAGTATCCGAAAATAGCAACATGCTATACTACTCTAATGCAAGCAGATATAGAGAAGAGTAGGCGATATCTGGTGATCGAGGGCTTGCTGGTTGCTCTGGCAAGAGAGAATTAAATCAACACCGTAGTCGAAGCGGCGGCGGCGTCGGTCTCGTAGTCTACGGAGAGAAGAGGGGAAGAAACAATGAATACCAAGTAAGCAGATGCATAACGATGCATGACATGCCAGAAGCGATGCTAGGCGTGCCCTAACGTGGTATGAGAAGTGCGGCTGGGGAAAACATCAGGAAAGTATTCCGGTGTTTAGGGTTTTGAGCGGAAGGCGGAGGAAAAGTTGCAGGTTCGATAGGTTAGGGGTGTGTGGCGGACGAGCGAATTGCGTATCCGGATTCGTCTCGTCGTTCGAGCAACTTTCATGTTGAAAATATTTTAATCGATTACGGTTAAAAGATATGATTTTAAAAGATTTTAATAATTTACGAATTTAATTAATTAATTAATTAATTCAAAAATGTATTTATAGCGTCGGCATGATGTCATCTTTGCGTCGGCGATCAACGAGGTTGACTAAGTCAACCACGACATGTGGGTCCCGTTAAGTCATACTCTGTTAACTAATTAACAATTAAGTTTAATTAACGGTAGTTAATTAGGTTAATTAGTTATTAGGTTTAATTAATCAGGATTAATTAGATTAATTAATTACTTAATTAATTAATTAATTAATTAATTAGTTTTATTCATTTTATTTTATTTTCATTTTCCTTTTCCTTTTTATTTTTTTTAAGCGTTACGTGGGCGGGGCCCCCATGTCGATGGCGGTGGGGGTTGGACGGTCGGCTCTGTTGCCAAAGTCAACTTGAGCGAGGGCTGGGCCCATCGATCGATGTGGCCCAGGCCCAGTAGCCACGTCGGCGGAGTTAGCTCGGTGGTTACATGGAGGAGGCGCCGAACATCGCCGGACTTCCTTCAGTGTGTGAAGTGGCGCGCATTCGGAAGGAAAGCGCCCGATGGGAAGCGGGTCGGCCGGGCTTGGCAGCCAACAGCGGCCAGCGGCAGGCAGCGAGGAGGTTGATCTCCGTTGTGGGCGCTCTGGGCGGGAGGGTTCTGCGGTGGCCGCCGAGCCTGGCTCGGCCCGTGACCGTTAGTCACCGGGCGGGCGCCAGCGGAACCTGTGCGAGGAGGGGCATTGGTCTGGCGGAGGAAAACGCCGCTTCGGGCGTGGAGGAGAGAGGAGGTGGGGGCAGCGTGGCGCGGTGACCTTGGCGGCGGGCCGGCGAGCGGGAGGTCGGCGGCGGCGTCGTTCGGGAGGAGAGGGGCGAGGGGTGAGGCGAAGCTCCTTGGGGGTCGTGGGGTCTATGAGGCGGCTCGGGAAGCTCGGTGGCGACCGCGAGGAGGCGGACGGGAGGCGGCCACCGGCGTCGGAGGAGATCGGTGGTGGCTGGGGGTGGGGCGACCCATGGCGAGCAGTGCCTCAGCGTGGGGCGACAGTGGGGAGGGGGATCGAGGCGCAGGGCGAGGCGGGAGGTGGCGAGGTCGTCGGCGTCGGCGCGACGGGGTGGAAGCGATCGGCCGGCCCGATCTAGATCAGGTCGGGGGAGGAGAAAGGGATCGGGGAGGGGAGTGAGGCTAGGGTTCCCGGCCCGCTCGGGAGGGATAAGTGGGGGAGGCGGTTGGGCGGCCCATGGTGTGTGGCCAGCTTGGGCCGGTGGGGGGCTGGCCCGGTTGGGCCAGTGGGTTTCCTCCCCACTTCTCTTTGTTTTATTTTTTTCTTTTCTTATTTTCTTCTTTTCTGTTTTAGTTTATTTAAAATACCAAAACACTTTACAAAAAATGTATGCACCCACCATAATTAGGTTTGTTATTTTGACAACCCCAGAACATTTTAGTTTTAGTTTTTGAAAACTTTTATCGTTTGCTTTTGTTTTGAATTTGATTTAGACGGGATCGAATCAGCGTGAGTTTAGTCCACGATGCGAGGTGATTCTTGTTGTAATCATCCGGTGTTACAAATCTACTCCACTACAAGAAATCTCGTCCGAGATTTAGGAGGTAGAAGGAAAGAGTCTTGGGATATTCATCTCGAAGGCGATCCTCGCGTTCCCGGTGGCCGTCTTGAGTGATTCGACCCTTTGGACTTTGAGAACTTGATCGCCGGCGTGTGCGGCGTTCAGCACAGTCGAGAATGTGGACGGATGCTCTATATAGGAGAGGTCTGTTGCAATTCGAGCACTTCATGGTCCACTGCCGGATTGGGTCCTTGAAGCGGCGTCGGAGTTGTGACACGTGGAACACATCGTGAACACGAGAAAGGTTCGACGGAAGCTCAGTTGATAAGCCACTTTTCCGCCTTTCGAGAATAGTGAATGGGCCAATATAGCGAGAGCTAGCTTGCCCTTGATCCGGCGGTGAGCACCCTTCATTGGTGTAGCGAAGATAGGCCTTTTCGCCAGTTGATAGACCATGTCTTTGTGATAGCGATCATAATTACTCTTTTAGCGTGGTGGCAGTCTTGAGATTATCGCGAATAATGCGAACTTGTTCTTGGCATGTTGGATAATATCCGGACGAAGAGTGGGCGTTCCCGATTTGACCAGTTCGGAGGGTTGGCACTTTCGTCCATATAACACCGAAGGGGCCATCTTGAGACTAGCTTGATAGCTATTATTATAAGAGAACTCAGCATCGGGAGAGATTCCTCCCATTTCTTGCGAAGGAAATGACACAAGCTCGAAGCATGTCTTGAGAATTTGGTTGACACGTTCAACTTGCCCTTGAGACATGGATGAAGCGATCTTGAAAGATAAATGAGTACCCATAGCTTCTTGAAAACTTGCGAATCTTGAAGTGAATAAGCTGCCACGGTCAGAACTAATAACCAATGGTATACCGTGAAGTGAAACAATTACGGACATATAGAGAGTTGCAAGTGACTAGCGGTGATCGTTTCTTTGACCGCGAGAAAATGTGCAACTTTAGAAAGCCGGTCGATGGCGACAAGAATAGCATAATTACCTTTCTGCGATTTGGGAAATCCGATGTGAAGTCCATCTCAACATGGTCCCATTTCCATTCAGGAATAGAGATAGGCTGCGAGTTCCGCAGGCCTTTGATGTTCTGCTTTGATCTGACGGCCAAGCGTCACACTCAAACAACATAGCGAGCAATGTCTTGCTTCATATTTGACCACGAATCTCGGCGAATGTCTTGATACATCTTTGTACTACCGGGATGGATACATAGAGGCGTATCATGAGCTTCTTTCATAACCTTACGAGTCATATTCAGGTTTTCCTTCTTACGGCACCACTAGGCGGCCTTTGAAGTACAAGGCGCCATCATCGGCAATAGTGAAGAATGAGGATTTCCTGCTTTGAGGTCTTGCTTAATCTTGTAGACTTGAGTCAAATCCTGCATTGTCTTTATGGTGCCACGAGATCGGGTTCAACAGCCAGGGTATAGAGGAACCACAGGAACAACACGGAGATTCATCTTGCGGAACTCGGAGGAGGAGCGAGTGCACCGGAGGAACAATATGGAGGTTCAGCTTTCAGAATTCTTCAACAAGTGGGGCTGAACTTTGTGAACACGAAGGTGGTTCTTGATGAGACTTGCGGCTCAAGGCATCAGCCATTACGTTAGCCTTGCACGGCGTATAGGAAATACCCAAATCAAAGTGCTGCAGCAGTCTCCATCCATCTCTCGCTTACGGAGGTTCAGGTCTGGCTGAGTAAGCAGATACTTCAGACTTTGGTGATCGGTGAAGATCTACATAGCGATTACCGAGAAGGTAATGTCGCCCTTTGCTTTAGCGCATGAATGACAACAAGCAAGTTCGAGGTCGTGAACTGGTAGTTCTCTTCGTGAGGGCAGCTTGTCGAGAGGCATAAGCAACCACTGCGCTCTTGCATTAGGACACCGCCTAATCCTTGATGAAAGCGTCGCGATAAATGTGAAGTCCTTCTTAGTATCGGGGAGGAGCTAGCTTTGGGGCAGAAGTCAACTTGTCTTTGAGTGCTGGAAACTTTCACGATACTTATCTCATCCATTGGAATTTGGCGCCCTTATACAGCGGGTTAGTCGGAGGCACGGCAATCTTGGAGAAGTTCTCGGCGAATCGGCGGCAATAGTGGCGAGACCGAGAAAACTTCCGACTTATGCGTTCTTGGAGGAGTCTAATCGAGGATAGCTGAACTCTTTCGGGGTTGGTGGCAATACCATCCTTAGAGATGACATGCCCAAGATAGGTTACTCGGAAGCGGAATTCACACTTGGAGAACTTGGCATATAGTTGATGCTCTCGTAGCTTTTCGGCACAAGGCGAAGATGTTGACATGTTCTTCTTCATTCTTGGAAAGATCGGGATATCATCGGATAAACCATGACGAACTTGTCGAGGTAATCCATGAATATATAGGTCATCGGGCGAGAGAAGGTGGCTGGAGCATTGGTTAAGCCGAAAGACATGACGGTGTACTCGTATGAACCATAACGAGTCACGAACTCTTGGGGATATCCTCCTCGTGAACACGGATCTGGTGGTAACCCAATCTCAAGTCGAGTTTCGAGAACAGCGGCGAACCAGCCAATTGATCATAAAGATCATTGATCAGGAAGAGGATACTTAATGCGAATGGTAGCTTGATTTATAGGGCGGTAGTCTTGGACCAATCGGTTTGTCCCATCCTTCTTCTTGACAAAGAGAAGGTGCTCCCCAAGGTGAGCAACTTGGGCGAATGAAACCACTTTGAAGAGATTTGTCGATTTCCTCCTTGAGCTCAAGGAGTTCATGCGGCATCTTGTAGAATTAACTTGGCTATAGGAGTGGTGCACGGTTTCAAGTCGATGGCGAATTCGACGGCTCTAGCGAGGGAATCCACAAGTTCTTGGAGAAAGCGTCTTGGAAATGCATAAGCAGCAGGAATGTTTTCAATACCCTCGAGTGGTGCGGCGTTCAATGCATTCAATGCATAGAGCCTTGCCTCGGCATTTTGCACCAGATGGGCTTGGTAAGTGACTAATTCATCGAAGGGTGTAGCGGATGGGCCGGTCTTCATGGCGCAAACTATGGAAGCAGTATCGCCTTTAACAATTCATCCCGAATGAGGTCAATGCTACAAGACTTGACCACGATGGGAGAGACAAGGAATTCCAGTCCTTGATTTCAGCGGGGCGTCGTTGCAAATCATGGAGGTTCGACATTGGCCCGCAGGGTTGTGTACTAATAGTGAAGCATTCATGTCTTCACATTTAATGTCGATGCAAGCATGCAAAATCTTGACATGAAAGAATGCGATGCTGTATCAAATAGAGCGCATCTTGGTACTGAATTTCGAGAAGTGTACCCATCACGATGTGAGGTTGGTCTTGAGCTTCGTTCGAGATCAACGTGGTTGGCTTTGAACTTCGACCATAAGGCTTGGCGGTGTTGTTGCGGGGCTGGGTGTTTCCACGCCATTCTTTGGAAGAACGGCTGATTACGGTTCTGGTTGCATTCTCTAGCCGGTGCCTGGTTGTCCTTTTGAAGCACAAACCATTATTGGGGGTGGGAGCAGGGCTTGGGGTGGTGGAGCTGGAAGCTTGGCTTTGCTTAGTTGTAGGCAGACGAGGGCATCATAGTTACGCCTTGGGCGAGTGCATTTGGCTGGTACATCTGTTGGGAATCCATATCTTGCGCCTGCGAGGGCGGGCCCGAAAGATGAGCCCGTGTCGCGATTCTTGCTGTTGAAACTCTGGTATTCCTGCGAGACCAGTTTCGACATTGATAGCTTTGTTCACCAAGGTGGCGAAATCAGCAAAGTCGTGCACTAGAAGTGCGAGCTTGATGTCGACTTGAAGGCCGTCACGGAACTTCTCTGTCTGCGTGCATCGGTTGCAATATCCTCTTGACATAGCGAGACAAGTCCGAGAACTCTGTTGATAAGCTTCAATGATCTTGTTGCCTTGGGTGAGTTGCGGAACTCACGCTTCTTCGGTCCATGACCCCTTGAGGATGAGGCAGACACGAAAAGCAACTTGGAAGTCTGGCGGGTGATAAGTGTTCAAGCTGGCGGAAATGCGCTGTGGCTGTCCACCATTGAGCTGCGGGTCCCCCGGAAGAAGGAAGCAAAAGTGACATAGGCGGCGAGGCTACATCAGCAGACTCCATCTCATAGGTGATGTCACGGGCGATCATCGACATCCGGTGGCTGAGTTGAGCTGCGGTACCTGCTGGGGTTGAGCGTATGAAATCTGCGAGTTGTTCGGTTTGGGTGCTTGTTCATATTAGGCGAGGCGAGCCATCATGTTTTCCATGGTGGCGATTCATCTCAAGCTGTTGGATCATACCAGCCATGTACTCGAGGCGGTGGTGGGAAGTTGGCACCACGACCACGACCAGGTGGCCTAACCATCTGCTATTATATAACGAGGTAGTTCAGCATTTGAGAAATTAAGCAAGAGGCGAGAATCATTCATGATGAAACATGCATAATGAAAGCGACATGATGGGAACTACATAGTAGTTGGCATATCTTACAAAGGAATCATGCATAGAGTTCGATACATAGAGTCCGGCACATAGACTACTACATCATAGGCGGCTACACGGGCTCATGGCGAATGCATCTAGCACTAACAAACAAGTCTACATCGGTCCCAGCGATCTGCGGAGGTAGGCTTGAAAGCTGGTAGTGCGGCGCGGATAGTCCTCCGTCGGTGACACAGGGCCCGCGG
The DNA here is from genome assembly GCA_021605205.1 of Aegilops longissima. Lineage (NCBI taxonomy): Eukaryota > Viridiplantae > Streptophyta > Magnoliopsida > Poales > Poaceae > Aegilops > Aegilops longissima. Next base: position 251,867,255 of record CM038677.1, on the reverse strand, counting down.
ATACTCAGTGCTGAATCGGCGTCTCGGTGGCAGAAAAGGGCCAAGTCGGGAGAGTAGCCTCCACGTCGTAGCCAACCGACACCTGAGGGCATCACGGTCTGGCTGGGTAGATCGCGAGCAGCGGCAGCTCTCGGATCGGACAAAGGGTGCATCGATGTCGAGCAGTAAAAGTCTTGACGGGTGATATACAACTCGTGGCGAAGAGCTCGGTTAGCTCGATCCAGCCCATCGACATCGAGAACAAAGTTACGATGGTAGAAGGAGCTCTCTGGTAACGATGGAGTAGGCAGCGGTGTAGTAACCCTCCTCACCAACATCGAGGGCGATAGCAATGTGCTGAAGGGGAGGTGTCCAACTCTCGATACTACGCGAAGGCGTGTCGAGAGCAGCATAAACGACATCGTGGACTGCCATATCGATAGTCACCCCAACACCATGTGCGGTGTGCGATCGCATAGTGGACTCGTACTCCGAGAGTAGAGGTGGGCGATGGCGGTCTGCTCCTGGTTATAATCTGGTACTCCTCATAGGCGGTGTACTCGGGGTGCGGCGATAACCGGATAGGTCATCATCTCTGCTAGCACGAAGGTGATCCCGAGCACCAATGGCCGTCGTGTGGCATACGACCTGCCTCGTGGGTTCCATCTGAAAACAAAGGCGTTTCAAAGGAGTCAAATGGCGATTGTGTGGAAATTGCTCAAATACAATTCCAAGAACAACTAAGGCTATATCCAACTTTGGGGTGAATGTGGTCACGGGATCCTAGTGTTAGTTAGTAAAATCGTTTAACCCGAGTAGAAGAGAGTTGAGTCGAGTAAAGGTCGAGGTAAAAGATCCTAGTACCACCCGATGGCGGCGTGGGCCGTAAGGCACACAGCCAAGTTAGTAAAGTTTTGCAATGTATAGACTCGACTTGACCAAGGGTGTGGAAGGGGATTCCTACGAGCGATGGGCTCGATACCAACTTGTGGCGCCCTCGATTCAATCGTACACTAATCATGCTGCGTAAATGTATACGATCAAGATCAAGACTCACGGGAAGATATCACAACACAACTCTACAAATAAAATAAGTCATACAAGCATCATAATACAAGCCGGGGGCCTCGAGGGCTCGAATACAAGTGCTCGATCATAGGCAAGTCAGTGGAAGCAACAATATCTGATCTGAGACATAAGTTAAACAAGTTGCCATAAGATGGCTAGCACAAAGCCCAGGATCTGAGATCGAAAGAGGGCGGGCCTCTGCACAGGATCCTCTAGGTTACTCTGGTAAATCGATTAGCGGGCTGCTGCGTAGTAGTAGGCACCTCCGGAGTAGTAGTCGTCATCGGCGGTGGCGTCAGCTCACAGGCTCCATAGTCGATTGTAGCAATCGAGTAGAGGTAGGGGAAAAGGGAACAAAGGCAACCGTGAGTACTCATCCAAAGTACTACATAAGCAAGGAACTACACTACATATGCATGGATATATGTGTAAAGGGCCATATCGGTGGATTTGAGCTGCAGAATGCGAGAATAAGAGGGGATAGCTAGTCTTAACGAAGACTACGCTTACGGACACTGTCTTTACAGCAGGTAGAAGAGAGCAATCTGAAGTCCTCCAAGTAACATCACATAGCAATAATCCTACCGGCGATCACCTCCTCATTATCCACGAGAGAAGCGACCACGGTTGTATCGGCACTTGGAAGGGTGTGTTTTATCAAGTATCCGGTTCTAGTTGTCATAAGCTCAAGGTACAACTCCAAGTCGTCCATTACCGAAGATCACGACTATTGAATAGATTAACTTCCCTGGGGTGCACCATCTTACCCACCGCGCTTGATCCCATTTGGCGGACACACTTTCTGGGTCATGCCGACGCGGAAGATCAACACGTCGCAGCCCACCTAAACTGCAGAGAGGCCCGGCCGCCGGTCTAAACCTAGCGCAGTGCAGGCCCATCGCCTGAGCACACACACTGCGTTGCGTGGGTGACGAAGCAGACCTAGCCTAGTGGCGTTCGGTCCAATCCGGTAGCGCCCGCTCATTGGTTGACGTCTGAAGTGCTTCGGTGATACCACGGCGCGGGATACCCATAACTACTCCAGCGTAGATGGTTAGTGCGTATAAGCTCGTAGCCAACTCAGATCAAATACCAAGACCTCGTTAAGCGTGTTAAGTAACATGAGAGCGCCCGAACGAGCCAGGCCCACCTCTCTCTAGGCGGTCTCAACCTGCTGTCGCTCGCCTCAAAGATCCACTCATGGGTGCTCCATCAGCCGACCCGACTTTAGTCTCCACATGTATCATGTATAAGTATAGTATATACCGTGATCAACTCCCGAGTGATCACGGCCGATCATATATACGGCAGCGGACAAGAATGTAGGGCCACAGATGAAAGTACTAGCATCCTATACTAAGCATATAGGATTGCGGGTAAGGTAACAATGAAATAACAAGGGCGAGGCTATGCGGCGGTATAGGAGTATCCGAAAGCGATAACATGCTATACTACTCTAATGCAAGCAGTATAGAGAAAAGTAGGCGATATCTGGTGATCAAGGGGGGGCTTGCACGGTTGCTCTGGCAAGAGAGAGGGTCGTCAACACCGTGGTCGAGGCGGCGGCGGCGGCGTCGGTCGTAGTCTACCGAGAGAAGAGGGAAGAAACAATGAATACCAAGTAAACAGATGCATAACGATGCATGACATGCCAAGCGATGCTAGGCGTGCCCTAACGTGGTATGAAGTGCGGCTAGGGGAAAACATCAGGGAAAGTATTCCGGTGTTTAGGATTTTGAGCGGGAAGGTGGAGGAAAAGTTGCAGGTTTGATAGGTTGGGGTGTGTGGCGGACGAGCGGATTGCGTATCCGGATTCGTCTCGTCGTTACGAGCAACTTTCATGTTGAAAATATTTTAATCAGAGTTACGGTTAAAAGATATGATTTTAAAAGATTTTAATAATTTCAGAATTTAATTAATTAATTAATTAATTGAAAATGTATTTATAGCGTCGGCATGATGTCATCTTGGCGTCGGCGATCAACAGGGTTGACTAAGTCAACCACGACATGTGGGTCCCGTTAAATCATACTCACTGTTAACTAATTAACTTAATTAAGTTTAATTAACGATGATTAATTAGGTTAATTAGTTATTAGGTTTAGTAATCGAGATTAATTAGATTAATTAATTACTTAATTAATTAATTAATTAATTAATTAATTAGCTTTTATTCATTTTATTTAATTTTTCATTTTCCTTTTCCTTTTTATTTTTTTAAGCGTTACGTAGGCGGGGCCCCATGTCGATGGCGGTGGGGGGTTGGACGGTCGGCTCTGTTGGCCAAAGTCAATGAGCGAGGCCTGGCCCATCGATCGATGTGCCGGGCCCAGTGTAGCGTCGGCGAGGGCGGAGTTAGCTCGGTGGTTTGTGGCGAGGCGCCGAACATCGCCGGACTTAACCCGTGTGGCGGGTGGCGCATTCGGAAGGAAAAGGCGCCCGATGGAAGCAAAGTCGGCGGGCTTGGCGAACAGCGCCCAGCAGAAGGGAGAGGTTTGGTCTCCGTTCGAGCGCTTCTGAGGCGAGGAGGAGTTGGCTTGGCCTTGACCCTGCCACGGCTCGGCCCGTGACCGTTAGTCACCGGAAGCGCTGACGGAACCACAGCGGGAGGGGCATTGGTCTGCGGAGGAGAATGCGCTTCGGGCGTGGAGGAGGAGAGGAGGTGGGGGCAGGCGTGGCCTGGCGGCGTGTATGATGACCTTGGTGGCCGGCCCAGCGACGGGAGGTCCGGCGGCGGCGTCGTTCGGGAGGAGAGGGCGAGGGGTGAGGCTCACTTGGGGTCGTGGGGTCTATGAGGCGGCTCGGGGGCTCGGTGGCGACCGGCGTGAGGCCAGGCGGGGAGGCGGCCGGCCGTCGGAGGAGATCCGGTGGCGGCAGGGGGTCGGGGCGACCCAGCAGTGCCTCTCAGCGTTAGGTGACAGTGGGGAGGGATCCAGGCGTGGCCGGGCGGGGAGGTGGCGGGGTCGTCGGCGTCGAGGCGCGACAGAGTGGAGCTGGTCGGCGGCACCGATCTAGATCGGGTCGGGGGGGAGGAAAGGGGATCGGGGAGGCGAGTGAGGGCTAGGGTTCCCAGCTGCTCGGGAGGGATAAGTGGGGCGGTTGGGCGGCCCATGGTGTGTATTGGGTGGGTGGGTGGGGCTGGCCAGTTGGGCGATGGGGTTCCCCACTTCTCTTTTGTTTATTTTTTCTTTTCTTATTTTCTTCTTTTCTGTTTTAGTTTATTTAAAATACCAAAACACTTTACAAAATGTATGCACCCCACCATAATTAGGTTTGTTATTTTGACAACCCCGAACATTTTAGTTTTAGTTTTGAAAACTTTTATCGTTTGCTTTTGTTTTGAATTTGATTTAGACCGGGATCGAATCAACGTGAGTTTAGTCACAGTAACCGAGGTGATTACTGTTGCTTAATCATCCGGGTGTTACAATCATGTTCTCCGATTGATTGAATATGCATTAGCATGTTGCTCTTCGGTTTATGTATGCAAGTAATGTTAGCGATTGGAAGTTGATCGGCATACGTCACATATGAAGAAGGCGAGGCAACACAGCGCACATCGATCAAGTTTGAAATAATTATTCATGTAATCAAATTTCAGGATTGTTTATCTTCATAGGTTAATTCGTGAACTCTATTTTAAAGGTTGGCTTCTTATATAGGGACAAAATAGGTGCCACAATCCTGAACCCCTGTTGAGTCTTCAAGGACCTGACTTAGCTTGACATTGTGGTTTTGATCTGATGAATTCACAAACTAACAATAATCTGTTGTGGGCCTACAACAAATCCTTTAAAAATAGGCTTCCAACAAGCTGTTTATATGATCAACTCTGAAATAGTAGCGACAACCTACGGTAGTTTGGCATTTATGATCAACTCCTATGAAATAGGTACAAAGATAATGACCACGATACTTATCCGAAAATGATGAACTGTTTTCCATTGACAACCATCAAGTATTGTAGAATTTGATGTACGTATATTGGATGATGAATTTCCGGCGATGAGGCCTTGAGCTACTAATCCATTTGTTATGATTTTTGTGCCTTTTCTTTGGGTTTCTTCTTATCTATTATTTGAAACTTTTAGGTCCCGAGATTGCACATGTGTTGGAGAAAGCGGTTCTTTTCTTCTTTAGATTGTGTTGGAAAGAAAGTTGATGATGAAGTGAAGTAGAGCGATTCAAAATAAGAAGAAATCCAATGTGTTTATTGATGATAGTGAACTTGAATTATTTTGGTAAAAAAATTCGTGAGTTGGCATTACACCATCCATTGTAGCTCTTATGTTGGTAAACTATTTCGAGAGTTGGCATTACATCATCCATTGGAGCTCTTATTTCCTTGTGCCTTCTTGAAAGAGCACATGTAGAAGAAAACAAGGTGAAAGATTAAAGTTTGTAGAGTGAGACAATGGATTCCATCAACTCCCAAGTCTCAAGTTCTTCATGTTTTTTGACCTCAATATTAACGTGGGATGTTTAGTGCACCATCATCCATGGATAGAAATTATATGAACCATGGTAAATAAGAGCGATGACTGTTTGACAACAAGGTCTAAGATGAGGTCGAAGGGCTGCTAGAAAATATGAGGCAGCGAGGAGAATGAAGATAATGGCATGTCTTGTTGTTGTGGTGGTGAGGAGTAAATGCAAATGAATAAAGAGAAATGAAAAATAGTCTTATGTCTTCCCACAATTTTGGTATGTACCTCTACAAGTACATTAGCTATGTATGGGGAGAAGATAGAAGATGAGGGGTCCATTAATGCATGTAGAAAAGTTGACCACAATTTATGCTCTTGTGTTCATCTACGTTTTAATAGAAGGATAAACAAGATGACTACACTTATGTTTGCCAGTGAGCAATACATGCTAGTGGTGTATGGCTAAACAACTTCAGTTATGTTTCACAGCTTCATTTGTTTCTTTTTTCTTAAAGATAGATGTTGCTGGCCAGTTATAATATGGGCATTACATGTTGGTGAATTTTGCTGTCAATTTTTCTCATCATATGAGGAGAACTGGGTGAGATCTAATATTTCCTATACATTCAACGTAGATCGAACACAAGTTTAGAACTCTTCTCAGGGTGGGGCGCCTCGCCCTTATTTGAGTCGCTTTGGCTATGTAGAAATGATAAGGTTTTAACGAGAAAAGTAGATTTCTTATGCAGGTTATCTACCGATGTCTTGGGGCCTTCATTTATGGTGCGTCTCTCTGATTGTATGGAGAATCGTGACCTATTTATGGAGGTGCTGTGCGATTGGAGGCTACGAGGAATACTTTTACCCAACATGGGTGGCAGCATGATCTCGAGATTGGCCCTCCTCGTCTTAGGTGTTACACAAACACTAGATGCTTCTTAGTATTTCCCCTTTTTGTTTTTTTTCTATGTGTGGACTTCTTTTGGCTGTTGCATTTTGGTATCGAGAGGCGGGTGTATCTTAAAAAATTCAGCGTAGATGACAAATCATTCCTTCCATAGTGCGTAGATGGCGTCTCCATGACGGTGGTGTGTCGTGCCCCTCCCTCATGCCGTCCCCATCAAGGCGAGCGGTGCCCGAGCCGATCCCTTGGCCTACTCCTAGACCGGCCAGTCTTGTGAGTGGGTCAGTAGCGCCACGGTCTGGTACAGGCGGCCGACATAGGAGCGAGCCTACAAGAGGCGATGGCGCAGCAAAGGCCGGCTGAGGCGCGCCACGAGGCGACTACCTCGAGATGCTCGAGCGCGACGCGGAGGAGGAGCAGCACGAGGCGAAGGAGAAGGTGCGCCTTGCCGGCGTTGGGCCAGCCAGTGGTGGCATGGCAGCAGTACAACCCATGACCTAGGGCAGCAGCAGCGTCCTCGTATTTTTAACTTTTATTTAATGGTTTAGATTTTTAGGGGTATTTAATGTTTTAGTTAATGTAAATTGACTCATGGACTCTTGCCAGCCTTTGTGGCTGTCATTAATGTTTAATTAATATTTATATTTTACTCAAAGTGCTTGCATTATGTTTCTTTTAAATGCGACCTGAAAACTGGGTGGTCGGCGTTAAGCATGGCTGACCCAAACAACAAACATGGATGTCCGTCGGGCCGACCCAAGCGGACAAAAGGCGGATAAAAGCGTAAATCTAGTTTGGGTCGGTGCATTGGAGTTGCTCTAGGGTTAACGTAAATTCTAACACAAAATAAGAAAGACAAATAGTCTTTGCATAATTGACAAAAAATTGAAATGCAAAACTTTCATAGTAAGAGATCAAACCATGAAATTAAAGACACAAGGCTAGGAAAGTTACAACCGAGCAAATCATGCTAGCCCCATAGGCATCTGCTAATTTAATTTCATGATTTTGTTCCCACATCTCTACTTCGGCATCAAGGTGTTACACAATGCTATAGGGCCACAGGAAAAGAACAGAGAATAATATTTCAGTCAATGTGGTATTTTGGCCAACCACAAATCCCCTTGGAACTAACATTGGGTTGTGAACTTCTATGTTATTTTCTTTTGTGTACCCAAGGACAGCGACTCTGTGAGTTTCTTTGATTCTATTGTTAGGATGGGTATATATGTGTGTGTCTTGTGGCGTATAGCTGTGTATATATAGAATATAAACAACCCTTCACTCCCTCCATCCATCCCTCAAAACCAAATATCATGTATGCCTCTTCTCGGGCAGCATCCATGAAACTTCTATCTCCATGGCTTAACGGGTGATATTACAGACCTAGTGCAATAGTGGCTACACTTCACATTCTCTGCACATCACACTATGTCCATGTGGATGTTGCAGCGTTTCTACCTCGCCCTCCTAATCTTGCCCTTTGCCACTAATTGTGACGTAGTCTGCATTGGCCATGGCCCATGGCAATCTTGTTGACGCTCAAAAATTGCATGGTCGCAAAGAGTGACTTGAGGCTATAGCAATATGAGGTCAAATTTATGATTTCATGTCATCATTGGATGGATCTCTTCAAGCCAATCAAAACTAGTTGATTCAAGTCATGCGTTAATCAAAAAGCCTGATATTGTAGGATTTTATTAAGTTCAAGTGACCCAACATATAAAATTTCTTTGTGGGAATGTGTTAATATGAATATATCGTTGGTATGATCATTTTGAATTGAGTAGAAGAAGAAAGCGTCAGGGAAAATGAAACAACTGTTAAGAAAATCAAGAACTGCTAGCCTATCTAAAGAAACAACAAGAGAAAATGGAGAAGATCAAAAACCTAAACCACATGTGAATTAAATTATTGACTAATTGGAAGGAAAGATAAGTGTTCATCTGCAGTTCTCACTAGTAGAAAAAGGGGCTTTCGTTCGGGCCTGGCCAGCCCATTAGTCCCGGTTCTTATATGAACCGGGACCAATGGGTGGGTTCGTCCCGGTTCGTGAGCCCAGGTGGCCGCCCGGGGCCTCGTGGGCTTTGGTCCCGGTCCGTCTGGACCCATTTGTCTCGGTTCTAGGAACAAACCGGGACCAATGGGCCTCGCTCCTGGCCCACAACCATTGGTCCCTGTTCGTGGCACAAACCGGGACAAATGAGTTGCCTATATATAGCCCATCGCCGGCGAGCAGAGCACTCCACACTGCTCTGTTTTTTGCTGGCCGGTGAAGGGAGGGCATTTGGGTGCTCTAGCTCACCTCCTATGCACATGAGGTGTTCGATGAAATGTCCGAGCCACACTAGTTAATATTTGTTAATATTTCTTCTCTCGAAACTCGACCTCCGAGCTATACGACGAGGGATACTTTTACCCAATATGGGTGGCAGCATGATCTCAGGATTGGCCCTCCTACGTCTTAGGCGTTACACAAACACTAGATGTTTCTTAGTATTTCCCCTTTTTTGTTTTTTTTGTTCTGTGTGTGGACTTCTTTTTGGCTGTGTGCATCTTGGTATGCAGAGGCCAGGTGTAATGCTTAAATATTTTATGTAATAAAGCGCCCTTTATCGAAAAAATTCTACGTAGATGACAAATCATTCCTTCCATAGTAATGTAAATCTATACTATTATATAGTTCCTTTGTTTTTCTTTACATCGCAAATAATTAATCAAGTTGTTAATTAGGTCTATAGTTAATTAATTAGTCAGGCAGTTAATGGTATCAAATTAATTTGAAAATGCCCATGGGCGAGGATGACTAGGTGAACGTTAGAGACTACAAGTAGGCTCTCAGCGGCATGGTCGACCAGCTCGCCAACATGGACAATGGCCACAACACCCTCGTGACATAGGCGACGAAGCATTTGTCATGATGGACGATGACTGTGCTCTGCAGGACATGCACATGCTGATGATTGCCGAAACGTTAGTGGGCGAGGAAAACAGGTGCCATAGGACAAGGTCGACAGCGGCACACTCTGGACTTGCATAGGTACTATTTGCAGTTGCAACCTCCAGTCATATGTGTGAATTGAATCTTCTTTCTTTTCAAATATAGGGTAAAAATAATGTTTATTTTTCTATTCAAACCCACCATATTTTTTTGGAATCAAGTGCCAGACATGTCTTTTGCTGATTGCGCCAGCAGAAATGCGATGGTGGGCATGCGACACGGGAAGGTGAAAGAAGAGAGGACCAGGAAGGATGGAGGGAGGTGACAAAGCTGAGAGAAAGGAGAGAGACATCAAGGAAGGTGGCATGGCAAAGCGAGTTGTGCCCCAAGGTTAGGCGTGAAAGTGTACATCTGTTACCTTCTCATCAATTCTTAGTTTCATTGTCATTTTAAGGTCCAACACTTGGAGATCTACACAATTGTTGTTGGGGAAAATGGTAAACTTAATGAGGTTGGGGTTATTGTGAAGCTCGGTGTTTGGTGGAGTTGTCTCGCGGTAAAGAGGACAAGGCATGCAAACACAAGTAACTGATAAATTTGAAAAACCACTTCCATTTTTTCTAGGAACATTGAATATAATTTATTTGGTAAAGAAAGCAGTCTCGCGCCCGGCAACAGGACCGCGCTCGTCTCGCGCCCGGCAGTAGGACTGCACTCATCTCGCGCCCGGTGTAGCAGGACAGCTCGATGGAGGCTTGTTGTGGCCGGCCTATTGCGTCTTGGCGCTGGGACCGGCCAGGGGTGCAAAAGGTGGGTGGCGGTGAGTGTTGGCCGGGGTGAAAACCTACTCTATCTTCGGACGGACTGGCGACGGCGAAGATCGCTCCCTTCTTGAAGGCGTCGTCATGGCTATCATTGCCCGTCGTGTTGCTCTAGGGGAAACTCTGATCCTCGGATCGGGTGGTGGCGGTGCTCCGGTGCCATATCCTTCTGGCGCGCGCCTTAGAGCCTGATTCTTCATATGCGGCTTCACCTCTTCGCGTTGTTCACGGATGAAGCCCCCGGCGACTCTTGTAGTGCTAGGGGTGTGTGTTGCTGGAGCGCGCCTATGTATCCTGCCTTGTGTGTGTGAGTGCGTTTGTGGTGGGTGAATGCGGTTATGCAGAGCCTTTGTTGGTCTATGCTTTATATATAAAGCGGGAAAGCCTTTTTCGACAAAAGCGGTAGAAAGGCTGTGTTTTGGACCTTGGTGAAGCGGGAATTATAACATTATGATATCAAATTATTGTTCATTATTTGTTTGATCAAGTTGTTGACACATGTTTGATGTATGATAATTTTGGGATGTGAAGTATGTATGCGAATCAAGTATCGTCCACTTATTATTTTATTTTATCGGTTTGCTAAATCTCATGTGTGATTTTTGTTGTTGTTGTGTCACTAACTTTACGCTTTGCGAGGCGAAGATGAGGATGACATGAGGAGAGCTGGCCACAATGAGCCGAGCCGTGTCTGGCGGGGCGAGTCGAGACTTAACCAATGAGGGTGCATGGGGGTATGGGTGGGGGAGGGGGACATCGGAGTTGTTCATTAAGGATGGCCGGGGTGGAAACTGACATGGTGGTCGGGGGAGGTTGAGGGGAGGGGAGGGAGGTGATAGCCGTCGGTTGCGGGGATGGATGCTGGTAATTAGGCTTGGGTAGGGCACGATGGAAGAAGAGTAACCGTCATGGGAAAGGAGGGAGAAGATGAATAGGTGGTAGCGTGTTCCTAACCGTTGGATATTGATTTGATGGCCGTAAATAGAAGTGACTGGCGTGAAGAATATTGTCAAGTACCTGATGTATGGTTCCCTCTTAATTTATTTTCAATCATTTGCCCGTAGCATACGGGCATCTATAATGTAATCTAGTCTTTGAAGCATAAGGATCTGGACAGAACTATATAACACTATTATAATGTATATATATACACACAGCAGTATATAACACTACTATAATTCACATATATTCTATAAATTTCTTTAAAAAAGCGAACAAAATGGGATGTAGGGACTGCAGTCCGCTTATGATGAAAGAACATATAGCAGCGACATCCGTTATTACATAAAATGCACGAGGTCGGTGGCTAGCCTTGCGTTGCTGCTGTCTACATGTACCAATTTTTCATTTGTTTGTGGTAAGCTGACAAATGGACCCTTGCGGCCGTGGCATAGTATATTTGTCACAAAAAAAATTCCAAGATTTTTTTGTTGCAAAATAGAAGGCCACACATCCACTTTGCCGTCCAGTCGCTCTTAGCGGGCCCCATGCCATGTTGGCGTGCCTAATCAACACTATGAATCCGAAAATTGTGATGAAGAAATTTATGAAGAGATTCACGATAGCTCCTTGAATAAAAAGCATGATTTCAGTGATTTTACTATAAGTTCTCTTGTTGTCAATTTTTCTAATAATATGCAAAACCCTAAGCTTGGGGATGCTAGTTTTTCTATGTCTACTACTTGTTGCAATGATCATGATTGGGGTGATTTTTCTTATGATCTTGAAAATTTATTTAAGCCCATGATGAATATGAGATTGATAATAGTGTTTGCAATAATATTGAAAGTGGGTTTGGAAGAGTGTCAACTTTAGATCCCACATATTTGGAGAATGTTCAATCTTATGGTATTTTTGATAGAAGTGGGTTTGGAGAGGTCATGACTTTAGTTAATGATAATCCCACTATTTTGGAAGAGTGTCAACTTCGTATGCATGTGGATCGTGTTGAGAATATGTTATGTGATAGCTATTTTGTTGAATTTTCTTGTGATCCCACATGTAATTATTATGAGAGAGGAAAATATGGTCGTAGAAATATTCATGTTGCTAAATTAGCTCTCGTTACGTTGAGATTGCTAGTGTCTCTTTTTCTTCCTTGCATATGCTAATTTTTGCTTGCTATGATAATTTGTTTGCTTATAATATGCCTATGCATAGGAAGTATGTTAGACTTAGATGTGTTTGTTACATGCTATATGATGCTCCTTTTGTGCTTCAATTCTTGTCTTTCATGTGAGCATCATTAAAATTATCAATGCCTAGCTAAAAGCTTTAAAGAAAAATGCTTGTTGGGAGGCAACCCGATTTTATTTTGTTTCTTGATTTTTGTTCCTGTTTAGTAATAAATAATTCAAATAGCCTCTGATTAGATGTTGTTTTATGTTTTAATAGTGTTTGTGCCAAGTAGAACCTTTGGGAAGACTTGGGTAAAGTCTATCTGATCTTGGTGTAAGCAGAAACTTTTAGCTCACGAGATTAGCTGCCATTTTTTACAGCAGTGATTTTAAGTTGATTATTTTGGAACCTGATTAATAGAAAAATTCATCCGTCCACCAATTTATTTCAGAGTTTTGGATTCTGAAGTATTAGAAATTCTGATTACTAGAGACTGTTACTTTTTTGTGATTCAGTTTTTCATGTGTTGTTTGCTTATTTTGATGAACCTATGAGTAGTATCGAAGTGCGAATCATAGAAAAGTTGGAATCTGAAAGTCTAACACCAATTGAACATATAAACCTGAAGAACTCCTAGGCTGTGAAGCCAACCACGTCGCCTTTAAATCATGAGCAGTACTCGTGCCACCTTTTGCAAATTTTGTGTCTGCCGAGGGCATTTAGTAATTTCACGTCCAAGCAAACACGGTGAAAACCCTAGCCTATCGACAGCCTCCTCTCATCCCCAATCCATGCCTCCTCTTCTCCCAATCCCGACTCTCTCCTCCTCCCCAATCCATGCGCCTCCTCTTCTCCTCCCCAATCTATGAGCCCTCACCACCAAGAAGCCACGTGCTCCTCTTCTCCTCCCAAATCGTGAGCCCTCACCACCAAGAGTCCATGGGGGACTGCGCTTGCTGGAAGAAAAAAGGAAGAGGAGGTGGCAGGGGAGACAGAAAAAAAGCAGCCAAGGATCTATGGCGGGGAGACCAAGGAGGCAGCAGGGGAGGAAGTCTGTCGATGTCAAAACCGGCGGATCTCGGGTAGGGGTCCCGAGCTGTGCGTCTAGGCGGATGGTAACAGGAGACAAGGGACACGATGTTTTTACCCAAGTTGGGCCCTCTCGATGGAGGTAATACCCTACTCTGCTTGATTAATATTGATGATATGGGTAGTACAAGAGTAGATCTACCACGAGATCAAGGAGGCTAAACCTAGAAGCTAGCCTATGGTATGATTGTTGTTAGATCCTCTGGACTAAAACCCTCCGGTTTATATAGACACGGATAGGGTTAGGGTTACCAGAGTCGGTTACAATGGTAGGAAATCTACATATCCGTATCGCCAAGCTTGCCTTCCACGCCAAGGAAAGTCCCATCCGGACACGGGGCGAAGTCTTCAATCTTGTATCTTCATAGTCCGGCGAGTCCGATAGCGGTGGTAGTTGGCTATCGGACACCCCTAATCCAGGACTCCTCGGTAGCCCCAGAGACAGGCTTCAATGGCGGCGATTCGGCGCATATTGTCTTGGCATTGCAAGGCGGTTCCTCCTCGAATACTTCATAGAAGATTTTGAACACCGGGATAGTGTCCGGCTCTGCAAAACAAGTTCCACATACTAGTAGAAAGAATAACTTTTGCACAGATCTGTGGCGTATTCAGCGGCATGACATCACACCACGGCAGGCCTTTCTCGAATCATTTTTCTTGTTCCACCTTAAGCGCGTTTAGCGGCGGTTTCCACGACACGTCTTATCAAAGCGGAGATCGTGCCCCCTTATTCCGGATTCTCATCAATATGGGCGTGGGTAACCCATTGGCGCCATTGATTACGGTGCTTGGGAGATAGCGATTTTTACGGTGGCGGGGAACACATAGCCGTTCGTCCATATAAGGATAAGGATCCACCTTTTCACCTACACCTTCTTCCTCCTTTAATCATCCATTTCCTTTTCGAGGTCCAGCGCCCAAGTCGCACATCCCCTCGACCTTCTCCAACTATGTCGGGGGCGGGAGGCGGTGGATGGCCTCCTCCGTCACGGAGGGCACATTACAAAGCTGTGGGAGGCGGATACTTGTCCGGCGACATCGGCGTGTCGACTCCCCAACAAGGGCAGCTCGTCCCACCCAGGCCCCATGAGAGGTGGTGTTCCTCACCCACTTCCTCCATGGACTAGGTTTTCCACTTCACCCATTTGTCAGGGGGCTCATGTTCTACTACGGCCTGGATTTCCATGATCTGGCCCCAAACTTCATCCTCAATATCTCGGCGTTTATAAATGTGTGCGAAACTTTCCTCTGCATCAACCCCACTTGGTTTATGGTTGAAGACCTTTAGCGTCAAGCCGAAGATAGTGGGCGGCCCGGCGGAGTCTTGAGGCGCCATGGCGGCAGGATGCCCAATGTTCTATGGCTCGAGGCTCCCGTGGAGACAATAAAGGGGTGGCAATCGGGGTGGTTCTACATCACCGAGCAGCGTGACTCAAATGGTGGCGGCCCCGAATTCAGATCTGGCTCCCACAGCTCACATCATGGAAAGAGGCGGGCTGGCGTGGGGTGATTCGGAAGAGCTGACGGACTCCAAACTTGTGTCCGAAACACTGGTGGACAAGCTCCGGCTTGTCAATGTAGTCGAGTTATGCTCATCCGCGGATTCTCCCATACCGACAATGGGCCTTCAATTTGTGGGAGTTTTATACGGCACGACCTTTGGACCTTGGCGGCTCTTGACACTACGTGCGAAGATGCGGAAGGTCTTGTTCAAGGCGCCAAGCCCCGCATCCGCTACCGAAGATCGCGGATTCAGCTCGCAGCGTCAAGCCAGCGAGGTAAGTTATTTACCCTTTATGGGAATCTTTTTCATAGTTTGACTCTATCACGGGATCTAAAACTCCTAACCTTTGGCGGAGTGGTGAAGCGTCCGGACGGATTATGTCGGCCCTTTGCCGAAGACCAGATGGATGTGGCGCGGATAATCTTGCTACTGATAATCCCACACTAATCTTGCCACATCACCTCGATTCTTGTTGCTAAACTTCCGTTAGTTCAAACCGCGTTAAAACAAACTTAAAATAAAGTCAAGCGGTAAAGATTTTCAAATATTAAAACCAAAATGTTGGGGTGTTGCCAAATGATGCATAGGTAATTATTGTGGGAAGCTTGACACTTTTATTAGATGTTTAAAGGCTCTAAAGTAATTAAAACAGCAGCTATGACAATTAATTAAATACCTTTTAAAAATAATTATAGCATAAACTATTTTAATTAGGTGTCAAACTTTTTGAGGCGATAGAATAAATTATAACATTGATTTAGGAGTAGCATTTATATTTTATAAAATAGAAATTAAAGAATAAAATAGAAAAGAAAATAGATAAATAAAGAAAACAGAAAACAAACTAACAAAAAAAAAAAAAAAAAAAGAAAAGAGAAAGGCCCCAGAGACCCGGCCAGCCAGCGGCCCGTTAAACCATCGGCCCAACCAGCCCACCCTCACTCCCATAACCTCCACCCCTGGTCAAACCCTAACTCAACCACCCGCCTCCCCCCATCGTTCCCACCCCCTCCCGATCCAGGTTGGATCGGGCCAAGCTCCACTCCCCTCGCTCCTCGCCCCCCTCTGCCCGTCTGGGCGGGCAGCGCCCACCCTGCC
This sequence comes from Aegilops longissima, assembly GCA_021605205.1. Taxonomy (NCBI): domain Eukaryota; kingdom Viridiplantae; phylum Streptophyta; class Magnoliopsida; order Poales; family Poaceae; genus Aegilops; species Aegilops longissima. The sequence continues at coordinate 251,851,306 of CM038677.1, read as the reverse complement.
GATGCCCGGCGCTCCTGCGCCCGCCGCCTCATCCCACCTCCACCTCGCCCTCGTCGCGGATCGCCCCTGATCCCTTGCCGTCGCCGGATCGCCTCGCGCCTTGCCGCCGAGACCTTGGGAGATGCCAGCCGGACCTCCCCCAGCCTGCCTCCCACTCCGCCAGCGCCGTCTTCGTCCTCTGCTCGCCCCCGTTGCCACTGGACCCTCGCGCCCCTCCCGTGAGCACCTCCCTCCTCCTCCCCGCTGCGCTGAGCAGCGCCCAGCCTAGCCGTCTCGGCCCCAACCGCGACCACCACGCCGCCGCGTCCGCCACACTCATAGCCGCTTCGCCCGCCTCCGACCTTCCCGTGTGCTGCGCCACCACCCCCTCGCGCCTGCCCTTCTTGGCGCCGCCTTGTAACAACCAACATGACCCTGCTACCATTGCCGCGGCGGCGCCCTCCCCACGGCGCCGGTTGGGTTCGGCCACGTCCTGGCGCCCCGCACCCGATCCATCGCCCGCGCCCGTTTGGCCCTATGGGCAACTGCCCAGTGGGGCCCCCCACCCACGCCCCTGTTTAAAAAGAAAGAAGAATAAAAAATACAATTAAAAGTAAGTAATTAACTAATTACTTAATTAGTTAACTTAATTAGATCTGTTAAATTAACCTAATCACTTATTAAACTAACTAATCCTGTTTAGTTAACCTAAGTCAATGATAACCAGGACCCATGCGTCAGTTTGACCTAGTCAACTGATTGTTATTCTTGACATCACCACGATGTCATCTTGACATCATAATAGCATTTCCAAATTAATTTAATTTTGTTAAATTTCAAAAGCGATTTAAAACTTTAAAAATCATATAAAATAAACCGTAACTTTCGGATGAAAATGTTTTCTACATGAAAGTTGCTCGAGAACAACGGCGAATCCGGATCGCCGCCCGTTCATCCGCCACGCACCTAACATATCAAACTGTAACTTTCCCCTCGGCTCCTCTTGAAAACACGGAACACAGAATACTTTCCGGATGTTTTCCCCTTCAAGCATTACCTCATCTTTGCGTTAGGACACACCTAGCACCACTCTTTGTCATGTCTTGCGTCGTCTTGCTTATGTTTGCCTTTGTATTTATTGTTTCTTCCCCTCTTCTCTCCGGTAGACTAGGAGACCAAGCCTTCTTCTTTGCCGAGAGTTCGACTACGGAGTTGGCGACCCTCTCTCTTGCCGAGCAACCAGGCAAGCCCCCCTTGATCACGGATATCGCCTATTCTACTCTATCTTGCTTGCATTAGAGTAGTGTAGCATATTCTTGCTTTGATTAATCCTATATTGCTGCATAGCTTTGTCCTTGCTACTCTTGTTGTTACCTTTACCTGCTATCCTCTTGCTTAGTATAGGATGCTAGTGTTCCATCGGTGGCCCTACACTCTTGTCAAATACGCCATGCTATGCTACTAGGCTGTGATCACTTGGGAGGTGATCACGGGCATATCTATATACTTTACACTATTACATTACATGATATTGTTTGGAGATGGAAATTTGAAAAGACGGTGGCTCCATCCAGTAGAGGTGGGCTGGGTTCCAGCGGACCCCATTTGTTACTTTGAGGCGGAGGCGATAGGGCGAGTTGAGACTACAGGAGAGAGGTGGGTCTGGCCTGGTCGGCGTTCGCGGATACTTAACACGTTTAACGAGATCTGGGTATTTGATCGAGTCGGCCATTTGGTCTATCGCACTAACCATCTCGTGGGAGTAGTTATGGGTATCCGGCGTCGTGGTATCGGCGAAGCGCCGTGGCCTTGGTGGCCGGCAGCGCGGATTGGGCGTAAGCCTTCTCTTGTATTAAGGGGCTAGTTCGCTTTAAACCGCCCTCGCAACATCGGTGTGCATTGGGCGATGGGCCCGGACCCTGTCGCGCTTAAGTTTAGACCGGCGTGCTGGCCTCTCTGTTGTGCCTAGGTGGGGCTGCAGCGTGTTGATCTTCAGCGGCGGGCATGACCCGAGAAAAGTGTGTCGGCCAAATGGGATCAAGCGTGTTGGGTTATGTGGTGCACCCTGCGGAAGTTTAATCTATTGAATAGCCGTGATCTTACGTAACAGGGCGACTTGGAGTTGTACCTTGACCTTATGACAACTAGAACTGGATACTTAATAAAACACACCCTTCCAAGTGCGGATACAACCGGTGGTCGCTCTCTCGGGGATACGAGGAGGATCGCGGGTAGGATTATGCTATCGCGATGCTACTTGGAGGATTTGATCTGCTCTCTTCTACATGTTGCAAGGCGGAGGCTGCGAGCGTAGTCTTGACGGGATTAGATATCCCCTCTTATTACGGCATTATGCAGTTCGGTCCTTGATATGGCCTTTACACATATATCCATTCATATGTAGTGTAGCTCCTTGCTTGCAGTACTTTGGATGAGTACTCACGGTTGCCTTGTCCCCTTTTCCCCTATCTCTACTCGATTGCTGCGACCAGGCGCGAGCCCGGGGCAGAGCGCATACCGTCGATGGCGACTTCTACACGGAGGTGCCCTACTACGTGCAGCCGGCGGCGGCGACACAGGTAGTTAGGAGGATCGAGGCGGGAGGCTGCGCCTCTTCCGATCTGTATCCCGGTTTGTGCTAGCCTTCTTAAGGCAAACATTGTTTAACTTATATGCGTACTCAGATATTATTGCTTCTGCTGACTCCTCTATGATCGAGCACTTGTATTGAGCCCTCGAGGCCCTGGCTTGTATTATGATGCTTGTATGACTTATTTATGTTTTAGAGTTGTGTTGTGATATCTTCCGTGAGTCCACGATCTTGATCGTACACATTTGCGTGCATGATTAGTGTGCGATTGAATCGATGGCGTCACAAGTTAGTATCGAGCCATTGCTGTAGGAATCCTTCCAACTCCTTGGCGAAGTCGAGTCTAGACTTTACTAAACTTTTACTATGGGTGTGTCTTACGGGCTGCGTCGCCATTAGGTGGTATTAGGATCTTTTACTCCTCGACCTTTACTCTGGGATTACAGGCGCTCTTCTATTGGGTTAAGCGATTTTTACTAAAATCTAACTTTAGGTTCTCGAAAATACTTTCTACGGAGGGCCCTTGATCCGGATGATCACCGGCGCACCATAAGATTCGGAGATACTCTTTGATATCGAGACTTTGTGCCCATCACTTTTGCTATTCCCGACCAGCGATAAATCCTTATGGATAACTACTTACACTTGCCATTCTTACGATCATCCCCATTGATCTTGTTATTACAAGATACCCGAGTTTTCTCTATTGTTGGAGAATACTTACGTGCCTCTACCTAGCAGTTCTTTGCCACATGATTACCCCTTCAAATAAATCCTCGCACTTGTCGGTATCCGCTCATCGATTGTTCATGAGTTTCACAAAAGTCTTAAAAATACTATTCGATCTTCGAAAATCCTCTGAAGCCTTTGGCTCTTGAAATTCTTGCTTGCTCGCATTATGGTTAATCCCATAAGTCTCGTAGTCTTATTGACATTCCTTGTCATTATCATTTTGGGTCTATTGACTCAATATGTTTGTGAATACTGCATAATCATCATTGATCCTTATAAATTACCTTTACGGCTGAGCTACCATTCTTTTAACTAGGAATTGGTTCTCGACCAATCAATTATCGTTGATTGTACCCTAAGGCTATTCAACTTATCCATCCCTAATCGAGCATTGCTTGATCCTTGATTTAAATCATAATTCCTTTGCATTTGACAATTGAGTTAGTCGAGTTGTTTCTATAATCTGATCTCCTTGCATTCTTCTTCCTCTAGTTGAGTACCGATGCTCACGCGGATCCTTGTGGACCACGGATCCTTTGTTGGATTTTTATCGACAGCGCCCTTCATATTCAATAACCTTGTGAGCCTTTCCTCGATACATAATGCCTTTGGTAAATTGTATCCTCTGCTTTCTCAACTATGCTCGCCTTGAGCTTGAGTTAATTACTTCTAAAGATTACGGTATATGATTCTAAGATGCCCGATGGGTTGAATCTATGCCTTCCTTAATATGTGTGAACTTCGAAAGTTTTCACGAGTCGTACTCTTACGGTATTTTGCGGATAAAATTTCAACACTACAACTTCATTGAGCGGGAGAAGTGAATGGGAGGTTGTGCATTGGAGAAGTGGGAGTCGACCACGAACCTGTGTTCATGCCCATACATGATGTATACACGATCATGGAAGCTTCTCTTAAAATAATTATCCTTGTTATAAGATCATCTTGTATACGTGGGCGTGGTTCCGACCATGTTTCTCCTTGATTCCATTTCTCGTGCAAGTTTGATCACTTGTCTTACGCAAAGCAATACCTAGTCCAAACCCTACTTTGATCGGCGTCGAGTGTTACCCCTGGTATCTCGAGATTATCTTGGGCGCATAACTTCTTATGAGTTCTTCATCAAGTGCTACATTCTCACGATTCCAATTTTCACGGGCTCACGAGTTATTAAACACTCAAGGACACGATAAGCTGAACCAAGTCCGCTTTCACGGTTCAACAACTCTTGATAGCTTCTATAAGTGCGAGTTTGTACCCGATCCGCCATTCCTAGCCTGTTTGGCTATATCATTGTCGTGATGATTCTAAGCTGTGCTACCTGGTCCTTATTCTCGGAGCACCAATTTGCGGCGATAGCTAAACTTACGTCGATTTTCCTCGTCATACCCTTTCACCTTAAACAACAAGCTTGAGTTCGAGTTTGTGTAAATGCTGGTATGGTTCCAATAACCCTTCACTTCATCATTTCTTTGACTTGATGTCGCCGTAATAGATTACATCTTCACGAAATCTACGGACAAGCGTGTCGTGGTCATCATCAACATTACGAGCTCTTCCAAGATATCTATCGAATTCTTCATGAAATACCACCCTTGACCTCGATGATCTGCGTTATCATCGACCAATTTATTGCCTTCCACCAACACAATCTTGTTAGTGTTTGGTGATATACTATGAGTTCCTGCTATCCAACAATTCTTCTCCTTTACCTTGGAACATTAACATCTCTTATGTCATCAATGTTGTGAGAATTTAGCCACCTCTTGAGAATTCTTGATATAAGTGATACTTCACCATCACCATTCTTTTCTTGGTCCCGTGTTGTTCCTAATAGGAATACAAGCGGATGGACTAGTAATTAAAAAAACTTCTAGCAACCTTATTGCTTTGAAGTTAATAGTCAACATTCATTCTTAGACTATTGGTTGTCGAATCGCCATTCTAACATTGTTTGTGCTACCTAAGTCCGTGATTAGGTGCACCGTCAACCAATGTTTAATCGTGTATGTCTTTCCTCGGGCATACAACATTATATCATTTGAATTGACAAGTGTCATCTTCTTGTTCACCTTATTGTGGAAAGCCATCCGTTTGGAATTCTCAATGAGTTTTCGCTGAGTTCATCAGTCCACCTCCTCATTCTCTCCTTGGTTTAATGATGAACTCATGATTCAGAACTTGCTTCCATAGTTTATTCCCGGGAAGCTTGCAACTCCATCACGTCAAATTGAGTTGCACCCTTCCTTCTCAGGCATCATGAGTCTGGGGTATCCTGACACCAATCAGATCTAAATCTCAGGTCAGATATGATGGTTTGAACATATTTTCAGGAGTTATAACATTGGTCTTTATATGGCCCGGTAAGGTGATGTCATGCCTAGCACACTTGGCTGGGGAACCCAATGTTATAATAGCCCCTCTTTTCAGCAAGGTTAGTCATTCTTCCATGAGGAAATTGTAAGACTTATTCTACAAGTTGTTCCTAATGGATCCTTCCTATATCCAAAGTCTAACCTTGGCTTTAAGACCATGTCAATGCTATCTCGAAGCATGTATGTGGTACCCCTATCTTCAACAAGAACATTTGAAGCCCAATGTTAAATGTTCCTTGCTCAATTATCCAAACATCGTTGTATGGGCAATGTCATGAAGATTCTCTCCCCTACCTAAGGAGTTTTCTACATCATATCCTGTCATGGATATCATGCTCCGCTTGTCCTTGGGAAGGATAAGGATATATCCCTGAAATATGTGTTTAAACACATTTTCCCTTCCATTGTTCTATTAATCTGATGATCACCTTTTCCTTTCCATTGATTTGTTTAACCTTCCTTCTGATCCATATGATCTAAGCAGTAATATTCTTCTACTTATGTAAACACCTTGGTGTACAACCGTGTCAGTAAGACCCTGTTGCATTTGTCGATAGCATTCCGGTAACCACCGATGGGCGAGAACTTTGCCTATTGGTCCGCCTCGTTCAGCGAGCAGGAAAATGGTTCTCTTAGTCCCTAGCCCTTGGTACCAACGTTATTGCCGACATAAGCGACATGGTAATCTCGACATGCCTTGCTATCATGACCGTGCAAGATGTCAGCGCCCTTCCTACTTTTAACCACATGGTGGGCCCATAACCCGAGGTCCCGGGATCGAAACCTGACTCTCCTATACCCCTGTTTCCAAAGTTATTCCTCACGCTTGGCCGTATTTAATTCACGGGCCATATTCCTAGTTCTCTATTCTGGTATCAGACGCAATACTTACTCTCGCTGCTCTGAACCCCTTTCTCACTCTGGTTCAGACTTCGAGCAACTGTCTATCTGCTTGGAACTCCTTATCGTACCTTCTTACCTTACTCTCGATTTGTTCAACTCGAGAGATACTCATCTATTCATTCACGGGATAAACCCCAGACGATTACCCCTTAAGCCTTCTGTCGTAGCCGAGCTACCCCTTTCCTATTCGTAAGCATGAAGGAACCCCCCGAAGAAAGGATGAAGACTTCATCATGATGACCTAAAGCAGAGAAATGAAGACATCAACAAGAGGGTTCAACCTCTTGAGAAGAACAACCAAGACCGAGAAGATCCGTTAGATTTTCCGTAACCCAATCCTTCCTTACTCCCTCCTAAATCTGGGACGAGATTTCTTGTAGTGGAGGAGATTTGTGACACCCGGATAATCTTGCTACAGTAATCCCACACTAATCTTGCCACATCACCTCGATTACTGTTGCTAAACTTCCGTCAGTTCAAACCGCGTTAAAAACAAACTTAAAATAAAGTCAAACGATAAAGATTTTCAAATATTAAAACCAAAATGTTGGGGTGTTGCCAAATGATGCATCGGTAATTATTGTGGAGAAAGCGACACTTTTATAAGATGTTTAAAGGCTCTAAAGTAATTAAAACAGCAGCTATGACAATTAATTAAATACCTTTTAAAAATAATTATAACATAAACTATTAGTTAGGTGTCAAACTTTTTGGGCGATAGAATAAATTATAACATTGATTTAGGAGTAGCATTTATATTTTATAAAATAGAAATTAAAAGAATAAAATAGAAAATAAAATAGATAAATAAAAAGCAGAAAACAAACTAACAAAAAAAAAAAAAAGGAAAAGAAAGCCCCCGGGCTTGGCCCAGTGAGCGGCCCGTTCGACCATCGGCAACAAGCCACACCCTCACTCCCATAACCTCCCACCTGGTCAAACCCTAACTCAACCACCCCTCCCCCACATCGTTCCTACCACCCTCCCGATCCAGTTGGATGGGAGGCCTTCCCTCCCCTCGCTCCTCGCCCCCCTGCCCGTCTGGGCGGGCACACGCCCCACCCCTGCCCGATGCCGCGGCGCTCCTCGCCGCCGCCTCATCCCACCTCCACCTCGCCCTCGTCGCGCGGACACGCCCTGATCCTTACCCGTCGCGGATCGCCTCGGCCGCCCGCCCGAGACCTCATGGGAGGCCACGGCCGGACCTCCCATGACCTGCCTCCCTCCGCCCGCGCCGTCTTCGTCCTCCTCCTGCCCCCCCGTTGCCTGGATCCTCTGGCGCCCCTCCCGTGGCGCCTCCCCTCCTCCTCCCCGCTGCTGCTTGAGCAGCGCCAGCCAGCGCCTAGCTCCGTCCAGCCCCAACGCGACCACCCGGCCGCGCGTCGCCACACTCATGGCGCTCGCTCGCCCCTCCGACCTTCCCGTGTGCACCATGGCGCCACCCCCCTCTCGCGCCTGCCCTTCTAGCGCCCATGCAGCAACCAACCGGCGCCCAGCCAACATGACCCCTGCTACCTTCATGCATGACAGCGCCCTCCTGACCGGCGCCGGTTGGGTTCGGCCACGTCCTGGCGCCCCGCACCCGATCCATCGCCCGCGCCCGTTTGGCCCTATGGGCAACTGCCCAGTGGGGCCCCCCACCCACGCCCCTGTTTAAAAAGAAAGAAGAATAAAAAAATATAATTAAAAGTAATTAATTACTTAATTAGTTAACTTAATTAGATCATTAAATTAACCTAATCACTTATTAAACTAACTAATCATGTTTAGTTAACCTAAGTCATGACAACCCGGGACCCATGCGTCGGTTTGACCTAGTCAGCTGACTATTATTCTTGACATCACCACGATGTCATCTTGACATCATAATGGCATTTCCAAATTAATTTAATTTTGTTAAATTTCAAAAATGATTTAAAACTTTAAAAATCATATAAAATAAACCGTAACTTTCGGATGGAAATGTTTTCTACATGAAAGTTGCTCGAGAACAACGGGCGAATCCGAGATCGCCGCCCGTTCATCCATAACACACCTAACATATCAAACTCGCAACTTTCCCCCTCGGCTCCTCTTGCTAGAAAACACGGAACAGGGAATACTTTCCCGATGTTTTCCCCTTCAAGCATCACCTCATACTGCGTTAGGACACACCTAGCACCGCTCTTTGTCATGTCTTCGTCGTCTTGCTTATGTTTGCCTTTGTATTTATTGTTTCTTCCCCTCTTCTCTCCGGTAGACTCTGAGACCGGCTGCTTCTTTGCCGAGTTCGACTACGGAGTTGGCGACCCCTCTCTCTTGCGAGCAACCAGGCAAGCCCCCCTTGATCACGGATATCGCCTATTCTACTCTATCTGCTTGCATTAGAGTAGTGTAGCATATTCTTGCTTTGATTAATCCTATCTTTGCTGCATGCTTTGTCCTTGCTACTCTTGTTGTTACCTTTACACCTATCCTCTTGCTTAGTATAGGATGCTAGTGTTCCATCGGTGGCCCTACACTCTTGTCCGTCGCCATGCTATACTCTTTGGGCTGTGATCACTTGGGAGGTGATCACGGGCATATCTATATACTTTACACTATTACATTACAGCAATCTTTGTTAGGAGATGAAATTTGAAAGGACGGTGGCTCCATCCCGGTAGAGGTGGGCACAGGTTCCAGCGGCCCCATTGTTACTGTGGTGGAGGCGACAGGGCAGGTTGAGACTACAGGGAGAGGTGGGCTGGCCTGGTCGGCGTTCGCGGATACTTAACACGTTTACGAGATCGGGTATTTGATGCGAGTGCGGCCATTTGGTCTATCGCACTAACCATCTACGTGGGAGTAGTTATGGGTATCCCGGCGTCGTGGTATCAGCGAAACGCCGTGATGCCGGCGGCGGCATGGCGCCGGATTGGGCGTAAGCTGCTCTTGTATTAAGGGGCTAGTTCGCTTTCGGCCGCCCTCATAGCGTGCATGTGTGCATTAGGCGATGTGCCCGGACCCCTGTCGCTTAGGTTTAGACGGCGTCCTGGCCTCTCTGTTGTGCCTAGGTGGGGCTGCGGCGTGTTGATCTTCATGGCGGGCATGACCGAGAAAAGTGTGTCCGGCCAAATGGGATCAAAGCGTGTTGGGTTATGTGGTGCACCCATGCGGAAGTTTAATCTATTGAATAGTCGTGATCTTGATGCAGGGCGACTTGGGTTGTACCTTGACCTTATGACAACTAGAACCGGATACTTAATAAAACACACCCTTCCAAGTGCGGATACAACCCGGTGGTCGCTCTCTCGGGGATACGAGGAGGATGGCGGGTAGGATTATGCTATCTTGATGCTACTCGGAGGATTTCAGTCTGCTGTCTTCTACATGTTGCAAGGCGGAGGCTGCGAAGCGTAGTCTTGACGGATTAGATACCCCCTCTTATTACGGCATTACTGCGATTCAGTCCTTGATATGGCCCTTTACACATATATCCATTCATATGTAGTGTAGCTCCTTGCTTGCGAGTACTTTGGATGAGTACTCACGGTTGCCTTGTTCCCCCTTTTCCCCTATCTCTACTCGATTCTGCGACCAGGCGATGGAGCCGAGGGCAGACGCATACCGTCGATGGCGACTTCTACACGGAGGTGCCCTACTACGTGCAGCCCGGCGGCGACACAGGAGTAGTTAGGAGGATCCCGAGGCGGAGGCCTGCGCCTCTTCGTCTGTATCGGTTTGTGCTAGCCTTCTTAAGGCAAACATTGTTTAACTTATATACGTACTCGAGATATTATTGCTTCTTGACTTCGTCTATGATCGAGCACTTGTATTGAGCCCTCGGGCCCACAGCTTGTATTATGATGCTTGTATGACTTATTTATGTTTTAGAGTTGTGTTGTGATATCTTCCCTTGAGTCCCTGATCTTGATTGTACATATTTGCATGCATGATTAGTGTACGATTGAATCGGGGGCGTCACAGTGGATGCCCGATTGACGGGATTACTGGCTCCGGCACCTCACGTGGTGACGGAGAAGAAGGCCAAGAAGGAGGCCACGGGAACTGAAGGAGATCCGGTATGCATGTCGGATTCTGAAACAGAATCCTCTCGAAACGAGGAGGAGGAAAAAGCCTCTCCCAGTGAAGAAGAAGAAAAGGAAGGCCGCCCGGTGGGGAGGTGGAGAATCAAGAAAGGAAGGACCCATCCACGGACTTCTCCTGCTTGCCGACAATGGCGAGGAGGAGTGGCCACAAGGCCAAGCCTGGCGAGATCGTAAGTGTCGGACTCGAGAATAACTCATGGATTTTCATTTGTCGCATAGTGTCTTCTAACGCTGGATATAACCATGCAGCCCGCCCAAAGGCGACTGCACCGCTTCGTCGGCGGCTCCTGAATCGTCGGATGTGAATAGCACTTCACTTCGACCGCCTCTCTCTCGTGGCTTGAGATGACACGCGGTGGAGTCCCAAAGGCCCAACCAGGAGGAGGTGGTCTGGGCGCGCAAAGCGACCTCGAGGCTCTAAGTCGGCCTGTGCGGACTCCGTCTGGAACAGCGAGTGGTTAGAAGGCAGCGGCGTCCCCCCCGTAAGAAGGGCAAGACTACAACACCGATGACCTCCGTCCAACGGAGGCACCGGATAACTTGTTGGGCGCTTAACGGCGCCTCCATCGGCGAAAGCACCGTACTATCATGAGTGCGGTGATCCGAAAGATTCGATCCGCCAGGCGGGCTGGTGAAAGCTTATACCGACCTTCTAACAGGCTTTGAGGTAAGTTTAGAATATGTAAAAATATTACCGCATAGATAGTAGCCACGATGCTTAGTTGGTGTTGGGAAGAAAAGCGGGACTAAGGATCTAAAAGATATCTGGATGAGTCTAACATAAGTATGTCAATATGGGAATCTGAGCTCTGCTGCTGACCTCTGCCGCTTATTGCGGAGTCGATGCATTGAAGCGAGCCTCGGCGGTCGAGCAGGCTCGGCCTTGCCAAGAAGCAGCTCGAGGACAAGGAAGGTAAGTAATGCCTTATTAAAGAAATACCTTATAGAAAGGATTCGGTTGCAAAAATGGCAGGAATAACGTGGAGTCTTGTAGGGGCCCTGAGCGAGGTGGCGACCACAGAAGGAGGCGGTGTCATGACGAGCTCAGCGACATGAGCGCCTAGCGAGAGAAGCGAGGGGCAGCGGGTGGCGGAGGTGCAGCAAAGCTCGAGGCTCGTGAAAAACATGAGAGTTTGGGCGTGACTCAAAGACTCGAGAGTCGAGCTCGCCTCGGCTCTTGAGAGTGCCAAAGCCGCTAAGGCGAAGCCCAAAAAGCCCTCAAGAAATTGAATCATTAAAGAAGATAGCGGCGGGTAAGGCATTCTTTATACCAAAGCAAGCATGTGAAAGTGAGTTACCTATTACTTACCGGATTCGGAGCTCTCCGGGAGCATTGCGAATCTGCCCGTGGTGTATCGATGCTATTGCATTCTACCGCGCCAGGAGGGGCTCGGCGGAGAAGGTGTTACGGTCTCGGTATCTTTGAGGCGAGCGTCCGTGCCCTGGCGACCAAGCTGAAGCAGCTGGTCGAGCTCCACAAGGTCGCCGAACAGGCCATGAAGGGCCTCATAGTTGGTGTGGCCATTGGAAGCCATGCACAGGAGCTACCGGGTTAGTCAGCGGCTGGTGGGCCTTTGTCCATGGATTGAAGTCATCAGCGCTCCGTGCATTGAAGGTGCCCGTCGGGCCCTTGCCGTGCTAAAAGTGCCTTTGGGGCAAGCTGGATCTGGAGAAGCTTGTGGCGGACCCGGGCCACCGAAGGGCAAGGAGCATCGCCGCGCCGAAATTGACTATGAGGCGTCGGAAGGTGCCGCCCGTATAGCGGATGAGTGCTCCAAAGATGTAATTTTTAATAGACTTCGCATTTGTTATCATGTGCGCTGAAAACTTGTTCATATCGCTAAGCAGCGCTTGTTAATTTAAAATATTACCTTATATGCGGCCGTTTATCAAATTTGAGAGATGGCAAGTCGTTGGCTTCAGCCCCCATGCCACAGTCTTTGGGGTGTTAGGGATAAATTTGGCGCTCTTGTTCCCATTCTTGGGTCCATTGAGGCGCTCAGCATAGCGAACAAAACAGCCAGGACTTATAGTGCTTGAACACTCTCCTTAGCCATAGAATTCTATAATTTTAAATTTAGTGAAGCCCTAGTATTCGAAGACCGAGTTGAGGCGCTATCACGCCATGGCGGACAATGCATTCCTCGCTCTAAGCGGCATAAGTATTTAGGGACCCGAAAAACCTCTCGAACAGCGACCAACTCTCGCCCTATCATGACGGTCAGTTTAGCTTTCTCCCAGGTGCTCAACCCAGCTCAGCAGGCACAATCGCGATGGTTCTCCAGTGGTACCTTAGCGATATAGCGGGCGTAAGGTACCAAAACATGGGAGGCAGGCAAACCAACTATTGACCCAAGACATGATTAGGACTGATGCATATAATGCTATAAGTTCGAGGTGCGCACTTGTGAAAGTGTTAGGACTTATCACACCATACTTTTGGGGTACTTAAGCCTGGTGTATTAGCCGTACCAAAGTGTCTGGTGCAACATGTCATAAAATGAACATATATAGATAAAAAGAAAGGAGTGCAATAATAGGCAAAAGCTATGTGTTGTTTATTCAAAAAGCGCAAATAAAAGCGAGCGATACAAATTGTGCGATATACAAGGGATGGGACTATTTAACATGTCCCCCTCGAGGGGTAAGCTGCGGGATGGTATGTAAAACAGGTATAATGCTGCGTAGTAGAGACCACTGGACACTCGGCGTAACTTTACTGTTTCCCTGGCTGTGGCATCGTGAGTTGGTAGCGAATCTGCGGACGGAGCTTCGGAAAACGAGTCTGAAAGTAAGAAAAAGAAGAAAGAAAAAGAATGACACAATTGGGGCCACAGTGCGGTTGAGCGCATTATGGGCGTCCGTGGTCGATGCCCTCCTTATGCCCATGGTATCTCGGGGCATAGTTATGTCTGTGTAATCTTGGCCGCTAATTCGCGAGGCTGGGGTTGGGGCGGATTACTCGCATGCTGGATCGTGCGAGGCGGTCTTATTATGAGTTACTCGGTGGCGCAGCGGTGTCGGGACGTTTAGTGGCAGACTTCGAGAATTGTTGTGAGGCTGCTTTGAACCTCCGTCGCGAGGCCGCCGTGTGCTCCTCCGTTCGGAGAGGCGTTCGGTGTTTCCATTGACCATGATTACTCCTCGAGAGCTGGCATCTTGAGCTTGAGGTATCGTGGTGCGGTACCGCATTGAACTTTACCGTCGGTTCGTCCAGAAGTCGCGTGATAGCCGCTGCGGAGCAGGACTATGTCGAAGATTAACCCGGAAGTTATCGGGGATCGAAGACCACTTGAGTGTAAGCGAGCCTGTACAATTGGCCTCTACACCTGGTATTACGCCTTTAAAGGTCGTCTTTGTGGGTTTAATCCTTGAGGATCTATGCCCATTTGCGCCTTGTATCTGATAAAGTAGGTTCAAGCTGCTACCGCCGTCCATCGAGGACTCTAGTGAGTGAAATCCGTCAATGATTGGGTCAGAACCAATGCGGTGAAACCGCCGTGGCGAATGCTAGTGGGGTGGTCCCTTGATCGAAGGTGATCAGGCGGGAAGACCATGGGTTGAACTTGAGGCGTGGCTCCATCGCATATCGTCCCTTAGCGTCGCTTCCGCTCCCTTTTGGGTATATGGGTTGCGTATATCATGTTCATCGTCCGCGCTTGTGAAACCCTTACATCCTCTATTGTTCGGTGATGGGGCTCTTCCTCGTCATCGTTATGCAGCCTTGTCATTGAGTTCGGCACTTAACTTGCCTGCTTGCTTGAACACCCAACAATCCTGTTGGTGTGGTTGGTTAACTTTTGAGGGTGCCATGTATCGCTTTAGCGATCAGTATTGGTCCAAGTTGGACAGGCCACAGGTATTTCTTTTGAATGACTTCTTCCGCTGGCCGGGTTTAGAGCCTCTGAATCCGGCATTGACTGCCGTATCATTATCGTTATCGCCGTTAATGCGGTGCTTGTTCTTATTCGTGACGCGACACGCCATTGCTGTCCTTGGTATCCGAACTACGGGGTTTTGGTCAATTGTTACTATGAGCTAGCCAGCTGTCTTCTCCGTGCAAAAGCGGGTCATGAGTGTTATGAGAGCTGCCATGGATTTGGCTTTTCCTGTCCTAGGTGCGGGCAAGCCACTGCGTCACGGATGTTATGTTTGAAGGCTGCAAGGGTCTCTGCGTGCAGACGATCGACTATTTGATTTTTCTTGGTTAGGAACCATGTCGAATTGTCGGCGATTCTTGGCTGCTGAATTATGTGGCTGAGGTCGCCGGCGTCGGTGGTACTTACATATGTGCCACAGAAGTTATCAAGGGATGCGGCTTCAGGTCCTCCCAACAACCAATTGATTCTGGCTGGCAAGCTATTGAGCCAATGCCGAGCTGGTCCTTTAAGCTTGAGTGGGGGATATTTGATGGCATGTAGATCATCACGCGGGCCATGTGGATATGGAGAGATAGTCCTCGATCCGGACCGCGAGGATCGTGGTACCATCGTATGATTCGATGTTTACGGGTTTGAAGCCCTCGGGGATCGATGATCCATTACTTCATCTGTGAAGCATAGTGGGTGTGTGGCGCCTCTGTATTGGGCTATATCACGGCGTAGCTCATATGATCTTTGTCTCTGTGTTAAGCCCGGCGGAGTTCTTTGTATCGGCGTGGCGGTTATCATCCGCGTGTCGTCGTGGGCGCCCGCGATCCGTGAATCGATCTTGTTTGCCTTGCCTTGTCCACCAATATGTCTCGCAGTGCAGCGCGTTTCCCGTGCCTTGGTACTTTTCGGCGGCGCGGAGTGCAGCTTGAATGGAGGTCTAGAGGCCTCTCTGTCGCGCGACCATGGGGTGGCGATCGGCGCATCATCTTGTTGGTGATGTAGGTTTGGGTGCTTGCTTCCTCTAATGGGGTAGCAGCCTGCGTTTAGGGTATCTCTTGGAGGGCGTTCGAGTTGATACTCTTGGCTGCAGGACTTGATCCATTTGTCGACTAGCAAGTCTTAGTCAGCTCTAAGCTGCTGCTGCTTTTCTTGAGGCTGCTTGTCGTGGCCATAAGCCTGCGATTGAAAGCAGCTCCTGTTAGTGAGGTCCTCGAGCCGCGACAAATTAAATCGTAAATCGAGGCTTGCCTCATCTTCGGAGGGCGCATAATTATCATCCTCTACCTCTCTTTACATCGCCTTTGTCGTGCGGTCTTGCTTCTCCTCCTCTCGCTGAGTCCTGCTTTGGAGGGTTGTCTTCGCCTTTGTCCGGGGGTGTGTGTCTCCGTGCAGAATCGCCGTTCTTCTTGTGGCGGGATTTAGAAGCGGCGCGGTGGCGTCGGCGCTTGGGTTGTTCTTGGAGGGTCATCCTCAGCGTTCCATCACCGTTCCCATCTTTTGGGATGTCCACCATGTATATGTCGTATGGTGGTGGCCTTCGGTGCCTGTAGGCATTTGGTCTTGGTCGTCTCGGCATCGTCGTCCATACCGTCGATGAAAGCGCCCCGATGCGGCTATATCTCCCGTGTCGAGAGCCGCGACTTAGAGCATAACCGCATTGAAAGCAATGTCATAAGTGAGGTAATCTTCACACAACCCATGTAATAATTAAGGAAAGATACATAGTTGGCTTACGATCGCCACTTCACACAGTACATGAATAAACATTCATCATTGAGTACACTCAAGGTCCGACTCTGGAACCAAAATAAAGAAGATACCCCAAATGCTAACACGGATCCCGAATCGTCCCAAGCTGGGCACCACTCACGATCATCTGGAAGCGACACATAATAGCGACCACGTTCCTCGTCGAACTCCCACTTGAGCTCGGTGGAATCACACTGCCTTGGCCTCATCGGAACACCAAGCTGTGTTTGGAAGTATCTGTGAGTCACGGGGACTCAGCAATCTCACACCGAGATCAAGACTATTTAAGCTTTAGGAGGACATAGTATTAAAGTGGAGCTGCGACAGCGACTAGCATATATGGTGGCTATTTACGCAAAACAAGGCGAGAAGAGAAAGCAAAAGCAGTCGTGAAACTAGTAGTGATCAAGAAGTGATCTGAACTACTTCGTCGGACATAACTCCAACACCGTGTTCACTTCCCGGACTCCGTAGAAGAGACCATCCACAGTTACACCTTGATTGATGTGTATTTTATTGAGGTCCACTTTGGGTTTTCTGGCGGACATTAACAAATTCCATCTGCCTCATAACGCGAGCACGGCTTTGAAGATATTACCTGCGGTGTCCCAACAGCCCATTATAAGCTCTCACGGTCAGCGAAGGATATTCCTTCTCTGGGAAGACCGATCAATCTCGGAATCCCGGACTACAAGACATCTCGGCAGCAATAAAACAAGTCCACAAAGCGCCCGGATGTGCCGACAAATCCTGATAGGAGCTGCACATATCTCGGTCTCGGGCACACCGGATCGTCAAGCTTCCGGTAGGCCAACCCGAGTTGCCCCTGGTAGCCCACGTGGTGACAGTATTTGGACCAACACTCGAAGAACCTTGGCCGGGGTTAAAATAAAGATGACCCTTGGTCTGCAGAACCCAAGGGAAAAAGGCTTAGGTGACAAATGGTAAAACCAATGTTGGGCCTTCTTTGAAAAAGTCTTATTCAAAAGCGAAGCGTCAAGGGGTCCATAAATCACAACCAAGTGTAAGGCATAAAATCAAGGAACATAACACGGTATGGCGGAAACTAGGGTGGCAAGAGTGGAACAAAACACGGGCATAAGGCGAGCCTTCCACCCTTTACCAAGTATATAGATGTATTAATTATAGCAGATAGGTATTGTGATATCCCCAACAAGTAAACATGTTCCAATAAGGAACAACATCTCCATGTTCAACAAGGAACAAAATTCTTCTTCACGCAACTAACAGCGCTATAAGAGGGTGAGCAAGCGGTAACATAGCCAATCAGCGGTTTGCTAGGAAAGGATGGTTAGAGGCTGACATGGCAATATGGGTGGCATGATATAGCAAGTGGTAGGCATCGCAGCATAGGCATAGCAAAAGAAGCGAGCAACTAGCATAGCAAAATAGAAGTGATTTCGAGGTATGGTCATCTTGCACGCAATGTTCTCGAGTTGTCGAAAGCTTGATCCTCGGCGTTCTCAACAGGCTCCTCGTTCACGTACTCGTCTCCCGACTCTACCCAAAGCAACAACACAAACAAAGGAACCACAATAAATCACGGTGCAATGCACAATCAACATGATGCAAAACATGACATGATATGCGAGATGCGATATGCAATGCGTATATGCGCTCGGAAGGTAAATGATGAACCAGGCATCAACTTGGCAAACCAAGCAGCCCCGATGCGGCTATATCTCCCCGTGTCGAGGCACGACTTAGAGCATAACCGCATTGAAAGCAATGTCGCAAGTGAGGTAATCTTCACACAACCCATGTAATAATTAAAGGAAAGATACATAGTTGGCTTACGATCGCCACTTCACACAGTACATAAATAAACATTCATCATTGAGTACACTCAAGGTCCGACTACGGAACCAAAATAAAGAAGATACCCCAAATGCTAACACAGATCCCGAATCGTCCCAAGCTGGGCACCACTCTGATCATCTGGAAGCGACACATAGTAACGACCACGTTCCTCGTCGAACTCCCACTTGAGCTCGGTGGAATCACCACCCTTGGCCTCATCGGAACCTGCAACTGTGTTTGGAAGTATCATGAGTCACGGGGACTCAGCAATCTCACACCAGCGAGATCAAGACTATTTAAGCTTTAGGAAGGACATAGTATTAAAGTGGAGCTGCGACAGCGACTAGCATATATGGTGGCTATTTACATAAAAAAAGAGCGAGAAGAGAAGCAAAGCACGGTCGTGAAACTAGTAGTGATCAAGAAGTGATCTGAACTACTTACGTCGGACATAACTCCAACACCGTGTTCACTTCCCGGACTCCGCCGAGAAGAGACCATCAGTTACACCTTGATTGATGTGTATTTTATTGAGGTCCACTTTAGGTTTTCTACAACGGACATTAACAAATTCCCATCTGCCTCATAACCGCATGCACGGCTTTGAAAGATATTACCTGCGGGGTGTCCCAACAGCCCATTATAAGCTCTCACGGTCAGCGAAGGATATTCCTTCTACCGGGAAGACCGATCAATCTCGGAATCCCGGACTACAAGACATCTCGGCAGCAATAAAACAAGTCCAGCAAAGCCGCCCGGATGTGCCGACAAATCCGATAGGAGCTGCACATATCTCGGTCTCGGGGCACACCGGATCGTCCAAGCTTCGGTAGGCCAACCCGAGTTGCCTGGTGGCCACGGTGGTGACATTTGGACCAACACTCGAAGAGCACCGGCCGGGGTTAAAATAAAGATGACCCTTGAGTCTGCAGAACCCAAGGGAAAAAGGCTTAGGTGGCAAATGGTAAAACCAATGTTGGGCCTTCTGGAAAAGTCTTATTCAAAGCGAACGTCAAGGGGTCCCATAAATCACCCAACCGTGTAAGAGCATAAAATCAAGGAACATAACACGGTATGGCGGAAACTAGGGTGGCAAGAGTGGAACAAAACACCGGGCATAAGGCCGAGCCTTCCACCCTTTACCAAGTATATAGATGTATTAATTATAGCAGATATATATTGTGATATCCCCAACAAGTAAACATGTTCCAACAAGGAACAACATCTCCATGTTCAACAAGGAACAAAATTCTTCTTCACGCAACTAACAGCGCTATAAGAGGGCTGAGCAAGCGGTAACATAGCCAATCAGCGGTTTGCTAGGAAAGGATGGTTAGAGGCTGACATGGCAATATGGGTGGCATGATATAGCAAGTGGTAGGCATCGCAGCATAGGCATAGCAAAAGCGAGCAACTAGCATAGCAAAGATAGAAGTGATTTCGAGGTATGGTCATCTTGCACGCAATGTTCTCGAGTTGTCGAAAGCTTGATCCTCGGCGTTCTCAACAGGCTCCTCGTTCACGTACTCGTCTCCGACTCTACCCAAAGCAACAACACAAACAAAGGAACCACAATAAATCACGGTGCAATGCACAATCAACATGATGCAAAACATGACATGATATGCGAGATCACGATATGCAATGCGTATATGCGCTCCGGAAGGTAAATGATGAACCAGGCATCAACTTGGCAAACCAAGCATGCCACTGGAAAGATGAGATGATTTGGTTGAAATCGATATAAAGATCACGGAAGCGGATGCACGGTTTGCAAATGGCAAGCAAAACAAGAATGGCGCAAATCTGCCATTAACAGCATGATGCCACTTTGCAAGCAACAAATAATTAAGCTACTGCACCCAAACGTAACAACAAAGCACATGGCAGTGATCTACACATGATGCTCGACAAAAGATGAGCACTGAGCTACGGCTAGTTCACATCATAACAGGTTCAAACAAGCATGGCAAAAATGCTCAAAGTAACAGGCTGGACATGGCAAAAACAGTAACAGGTTGCAATGTTCAGAGCATCAAAACTACATGCTACAGGAACTTAAAATAGCAAAACATGGCATGGCATGAATCTACTCAAAGCCTATTTCAAAAGTCCCTTACTGACCATAAGCCAAAAAGGACTAGAAAATATAGTAACACTCATGTCAATATTGAAAGTCTTGTTAACAGATTCAGCAACTTGACATGTCAAAAACTGATAACGAGATGGCATGTTAACAAGCTCAATGCACTCACTACAGAGCCTCAAATGATAAACTAAGCATACATACATCAAGAAGACATGACATAGAAGACATCCATGGCAAGAACACTAACATAGCATATATGGATCAACCACAACAAGCTAGGCAAAATTGAATAACACGTATACAATCTGCCAGAAATCATTTGGTAGCAAAAGTAGAGCTCGATTGACTCAAGCTATGGCATCCCATAATTGCAAACAAAGGCATGGATGGATAGAGCAAGTCATGCTTTACAAAACACCCTTACTGAAGTATCTCAAAATATGCATAGATCTCTCGGTATCATCAAGCAAACATGGCATCAAAATCAGCTAAAACAGGGCTGAAATCAGCAACATTAGGACACCTACTTTGCATGCTTGTGCTAGTCACCACATAGATCACAAAAATACATGGCATATACCACTGGAAAGATGACATGGCATTTTACAAAACTCATGTAGGACTCAAATCCATAGGGTGCACATATTAATCATAGCAAAAATAACAAAAGTGCAACTCTGATAAAAATCAGAAACTATCAGCACATTGCACTCTTCCAACAGCATTTCGGGCATCAAGATGAGCTCAAATGAAAATGATGCAATGGAATGAAATGATCTACTCTTGAGACGAACATTTTGACATATTATACGCGAAAAATGGATCTACGGATGCGAAGATATAGCATGATGAAAATTGCCCAAAATTACCAAGATTTAGGACTTAGGGGAAAGAGAGGAGAAGAGGTCAGCCTTGGCTTGAGGTCGAGGTTGGATCGGAACCTCGACCGACCGGATCGGGCGCCGGGTTCGTCGGGAAAGGAGGAGCTCAGGCGTGGCAGTGGTCGTCGGCCGGGCGGGCCTTGAGCAGGCAGCCTTGGGAGGCCGAGGCCAGGCCGAGGGCAGCAGCGGGAGTGCAGAGTGGCCGGGAGGCCAGGAGGCGGAGGCTTGGCCAGGCGGCGGAAGTAGCGGCGGAGGGCGGCCGGAGGTCGCCGGAGGCGGAGGACCGGGCTCAGCAGCAGGCCGCCCGGCGGCATGGCCGGCCGGCGCCCGGCCGGCCGGCAGGGCAAGCCCGGATGGGCCCGATGGGCATGGCGCCAGTGGAGGCGGAGGGCCCGTGGCGTCCGATTAGGCGAAGGGCGTGAGGCGGGCGTGTCCGGCGGGCGGCTGGACGCGTCGGCGGCGGAGAGGAAATTTTTAGGGTTCGGAGAATGATCCGGATTTGGGGGTTTACTTAAATAGGCATAGAGGAGCTAGGAGAGTCCAAATGAGGTGTAGTTTTCGCCCCACGATCGTGATCGAGCGACGGAGAGCATGGAGGTGACTTAGATGGGTTATTGGGCTGTTTTGAAGGGTGTTGGGCTGCAACTTAAAAGAGGCCTCTGCGAGAGTGCGGTTAACCGTTGGAGTACCAAGCGAGCTCAAATGACCGAAACTTGACGGTGGTCTCGGGTGTTATACCAAGGCCACTAGACAAACCTCGGTCCATTTCGAGATGGTTTAATACCCGCTACGGAAAAAGCGTAAAAGGACCGCCGGGGAGATAGGAGTGTCGGATTGCAAAAGCGGACAACGGGAAAAATGCTCGGAATCATGAGGCGAACACGTATGCAAATCGATGCACATGATGACATAATATAAAATGCATGACACGGACAAAATGCAAAAGGAGAAAAAACCCAACCACGGAGGAATATCATATATCAATGCGAAAATGGCAAGAGTTGGAGTTACAAATATGGAAAGTTACTTAGGGGTGTTACAACACTCCACCACTACAAGAGGATCTCGTCCGAGATCTAGGACTGAAAGAACTCCGGATACTCGAGCGGAGGTGATCCTCGCGCTCCCGGTAGCTTCTCGGTCGGAATGGTGTGACCACTTCACTTTCAGGAATTTGATTGACTTGTTGCGAGTCTTGCGCTCGGTTTCTTCAAGAATAACAGCAGGGGTGCTCATGATAAGAGATCTTCTTGAAGGTCAATCTCTTCGAAGTTGATAGTGCGTTCAGGAGTCTTGAAGCACTTGCGAAGCTGTGACACGTGAAACACATCGTGCACGTTTGCAAAGTTGGATGGAAGCTCAAGTTGATAGGCGAGATCGCCTCTTTTCCCAATGATCTTGAAAGGACCCACGTATCTAGGGGCAAGCTTCCCTTTGATACCGAAGCGACGAGTACCTTTCATTGGAGAGCGGAGGTAGACATGGTCTCCGATTTCAAAAGCCACATCACGGTGCTTATCATCATAATAGCTCTTACGGCGCGATTAGCGGCTTTGAATTCTCACGAATGACCTTGCACATTTCTTACATACGTGATCAAGTCATTGCCAAGAAGTTGGCGTTCACTGTCTCGAGACCAATTGAGAGAGTGCGGCACTTTACGCCATAGAGAATTTCGAATGGGGCCTTGCCGAACTTCGCTTGGAAGCTGTTGTTGTAAGAGAACTTCGGCATAAGGAAGACAATCTTCCCACTTCATACGAAGGAAATGACACAAGCCACGAGCATATCTTCAAGAATTTGATTAATTCGCTCGACTTGGCCACTTGTTTGAGGATGGAAAGCTGTCTTTGAAGCGAATGTTGGTGCCCATGGCCTTGAAAAGAATCCCAAAACTTGGAGGTAAAGATGCTGCCACGGTGCAGAAGAGATCACTTGTGGAATGCCGTGCAAAGAGACAATCTGGAGGTGTATAGCTCGCATGGCGAGCTGCGGTGATGGATTCTTTGATAGGAAGAAAATGAGCCACTTTAGTAAGCTTGTCAATGACAACGAAGATAGCATCATTTCCACGCTTGGACTTTGGAAAGCCGATCCACGAAGTCCATTTCAATATGATCAAACTTCCATTCAGGAATAGCAAGAGGTTGAAGGAGACCAGCTGGTCTTTGGTGTTACCTTTCACTCTTCTGCGGACATCACACTCATTCACGAATTGAGCAATTTCTCGCTTCATTCGAGTCCACCAATATGATTGCTTGAGGTCATGGTACATCTTCGTACTTCGGGATGAATGGATAGAAGCGAATTGTGAGCCTCGTTCATAATGACTTTTCGCAGATCACCCTTAGGAACCACAATCCGGTCCTCAAAAAGAGTGTCTTTGTCATCAGCGGAAGCACTTGTACTTGGAATGCCCTTGTCGATACCACGTTTCACTTTCTTCACCATGGTATCCGAAGTTGAGCCTCACGAATCTGATCTTCCAAAGTAGGAGATACTATGAGGTTGGCAAGAAAGCCTTGAGGAACAACTTGAAGATTCAGCTTGCGGAAAGATTCACAGAGATCCGGTGAAAGGGCTTGAGGATTAGGCTGTTGCGATAAGCTTTCTGCTCAAAGCATCTGCAATGACATTGGCTTTGCCGGAGTATACTCAATACTTGGGTTGTACTCTTGAATCATTTCGACCCATCGAGAGTGCACTGAGGTTGAGGTTGGGCTGAGTGAAGATGTACTTGAGACTCTTGTGATCGGTGAAAATGTCCACTTTCCTTCCCAACAAGAGATGTCTCCACGTAATCAATGCATGGACAAGCTGCCGCCAACTCAAGATCGTGAGTGGGGTAGTTCTTCTCGTTGGGCTTCAACTGGCGAGAGGTATAAGCCACAACTCTCTTCTCTTGCATTAACACAGCACCGAGACCTTGAAGAGAAGCATCACAGAACACTTCATATGGCTTGGATTCATCAGGAGGAGTCAGAACAGGAGCTGTGACGAGTTTCTCTTTGAGGGTTTTGAAAGCAACGTCACACTCGGGAGACCAGACATACTTCACTTGCTTCTGGAGAAGGTTGGAAAGAGGCTTTGCAATCTTGGAGAAGTTCTCAACGAATCTTCGGCAATAGCTTGCAAGACCAAGAAAGCTGCGGAGCTGCTTGACATTCTGAGGAGGTTCCCAATTCACAATTGCGGACACCTTCTCGGGATCAACAGCGATGCCCTTGGCGAGATGATATGACCAAGATAAAGCACTTCATCAAGCCAGAATTCACATTTGGAGAACTTAGCATAGAATTGATACTCTCGAGCTTGTCTAGCACCAATCGCAAATGTTTGGCATGATCCTTCTTATTCTTGGAAGACCAAAATATCATCAAGATAGACCAAGGCGAATTCATTGGTGTAGGGATTGAATATGAAGTTCATCATCGAGAGAAAGTTGGAGGAGCATTGGCGAGGCGAAAGACATGACGGTATATTCATAAGAACCAAAGCTTGTTACGAATCTGTCTTGGGAATATCTTGTTCACGAATCTGAATCGATGATACCCCATCGAAGGTCAAGCTTAGAGAACAACTTTGTAGCACCTTTGAGTTGCTCGAAAAGCTCATTGATGTTGGGAAGTGGATACTTGTTCTTGATTGTCTTCTTATTCAATGGGCGGTGTCGGCGCAAAGTCGGTCCGTGCCATCCTTCTTCGGACAAAAGAACACCACAACCCCAAGGAGATGAACTTCGGTGCGATCAAACCAGACGCTCTTGTTCATCGAGCTGCTTCTTCAATTCCTTCAGCTCATCAGGTCCAAGCTTGGGGCGGCTTGCAAGCGGGTTGATGCGGGCTCAAGATCGATAACGAACTCAAGCGGCGATGAGGAGGCATACCGGAAGCTCTTACGGAAAGACATCTTGGTACTCACAAGCATTTGGAATCGAGAGATGGCATTCAATTCGCCCTTCTCATTGAGAGAAAACAACCGAATGGTTTCATCACGAGAGGCATAGATGATCACATCATTAGAAGAATGAGTCAATTGAATTTCCACAGCAGCACAATCAAGCTGAGCTTTGTCTTGATAAAGCCGATCCATTCGAGAATAAGATCAATATCCGAGTCACCAAGGACAATTGGTTTAGCGAAATCTATAATCGCCCATCTTGATAGAGACATCCGGAACCATGTAGCTTGCATTCATGCATTTACCGGAGAGACAACTGCTAATGGTCTTGGCAAAATTTGGAAAGACAAATCATGCTTAGATGCAAATGGTTTAGAGATGAAACTAAGCGATGCACCGGTGTCAAAAGAACTTTTGCGGGAATATCATTAACAAGAAGATTACCCATGAGCACATCGAAGAATCCTCTGCTGAGCTGCATTCATCATATTGACCTTGGCATACTTTGGATTATGCTTGACCCTTTGCATTGCTGGAAGATTTCACGGGGAGGAGGCGGAAGGCGCCTCTGGTTGAAGCACTTGTTAGCATAGTGACCCTTCTGCGACACTTGTTGCAAGTGACCTCGAGCGGACGGTGGTAAGGAGCACTTGACCTTGGAGCTTGAGAATTAGACTTGTTACGATAGCTTGGGTTGGGTGGGTGGGAAGATCCACGGCCACTGAGTTCTTCTTTGGTAAGGGCGGCGGAGCGGAGGAGGGGCAGGTAAAACTTCTGCTGCTTGGCTGCCACTTGAGAGGACGAGGAGGACTGAACTGCATCCTGATTCTCTTCTTAGAAGCCTCGCATTTGAGCTGTGCAGCTTCTTGCTTGAGAGCCATGTTGTAGAAATCATCATACTTATCTGGCTCAAACAGCACAAGAGGTAATTGCAGATCTTCTCTCGGACCACCTCTGAGCGATAGATCATACTCCTTTCATCGGTACATCTTGCTTAGCAAAGCAGCGAGCTTACGGAACTGGATATTGTATTGATAGACAGACATGTTGCCCTGCTTGAGATTGCGGAACTCCTCACGCTTGCTCTCAACAACACTCTTGAATGTGATGAGCTCGGAAATCACGGCGGAACTCATCGAGTAATGACACGACCTCCTCTGGAATCTTTGTATTCTGGAACCACTCGGCAGCTTGATCCTTGAGTTGAAGCGATGCAAACTTGACAAAGTCCTCGGTCGACATTGCTACTGATCAAAGTGCTTGCAGATGTCCACTAACCAATCGTCGGCGTCTGTGGCCTCAACACGAAGCTGAAAGACTTGGCTGATTAGCGAGGCCGGCGAGAGTAGCAAAGTGTGGCTGATTGTTGCCTTGACCTTGATTGCCTTGATTGCCTTGATTGCCTTGATTGCCTTGATGTACGTTCTTGCAAGAGCTGCAAAATCATCGAGCATTGGCATTGGTGGCTGCCATGATAGCTTGCCGGGCTCGGAGGCGGAGGTGGAGGTGGAGGTGGAGGTTGGTGATCCCCATCATTGCGATCCGGATTGAGGCGCGTTGGCGGAGCCATCTGAAGAGGTGACATCCGTTAGTCCTTTGATAGACAAATGATAAGTAGAATCAGCGGATAGAAATTGCAACATATAGTCTTCACAATAAACATTGAACAAGAATGAGCGAATGAATTCAAAGTTAATCATCACGTCCATTAAGGTGAGAAGCCACTTAGATAAAGATATGGAAACAACATCATCTTAGAAACAATTGAATATCTGGCTGAAAACAAAAGGTTGGCTACTAGAATGAGCGGAACAAACACATGATAGAATTACGCTCAAAGTGTTAGTGGTGGGGCCCACACGGACCGACGTATAGCGGGCGTCACGAATGACTAACAAGGCGTCCCGAATCAGCATAGCCAAGGATTCTTTAAGGCGTCTCGCGACCCTTGTAAATCGACCGTGAATGGGCGGACCACTGAGCGTTGAACCCCAATCTCAAATCATACATCATCGGAAAGAATATCACGTAAGCTACTAGAATTCCCACCTATAAACTCCGAAACTTTACGGTTATGCAATCTGGTGTTGGGGATCTGAGGGGACACAAAATATATCACCCAAACTAACAATACCTAGATCCATTTGTATCCATCCGTCAACACATAACCAAGAAATCCTCGGAAATCGTGTACCTCGACCTTGAAAAACATCCGTTATGCAAGTCATGGCAATACTCCCTTTTCGCCACGATCTTTGGGCTATCGGGGTTATCTCACCAACAAGCTGCACAAAAGAGATTTCGATGTCGGCAAAACTCGGGTATTCGAGGCTGCAGCGATAAAATTGTGGCGACAACACCTCGGAGCTCAACTCCCGGGACACTGCCACAACCCTAAATGTCGGGAGGCACCAAGAACAATGTTCTCGTCACAAAACCATCGGAACGATTCCAAGATACCACGTGATCCTAAAAAAATTTTAGTGAAATTTGAGGAGAGAAGAGTCAAAACTCTCGTCGGGATACCTCACCGAGGCGACGAAGGACTGGGAAGTAAAAGAATCCTACTCTCCGATATATATAATCCTAAGACTCAAAACATTTTCCATTCTAGACTCAACAACGGCAGCAAACAATCAAGTAGGGGCTCCTAAGTCGGGAAGGCTCGATTACCAACAAGCGCCCCGATGCGGCTATATCTCCCGTGTCGAGGCACGACTTAGAAACATAACCGCATTGAAAGCAATGTCGCAAGTGAGGTAATCTTCACACAACCCATGTAATAATTAAGGGAAAGATACATAGTTGGCTTACGATCGCCACTTCACACAGTACATAAATAAACATTCATCATTGAGTACACTCAAGGTCCGACTACGGAACCAAAATAAAGAAGATACCCCAAATGCTAACACAGATCCCGAATCGTCCCAAGCTGGGCACCACTCTGATCATCTGGAAGCGACACATAATAACGACCACGTTCCTCGTCGAACTCCCACTTGAGCTCGGTGGAATCACCTGCACTGGCCTCATCGGAACCTGCAACTGTGTTTGGAAGTATCTGTGAGTCACGGGGACTCAGCAATCTCACACCCGCGAGATCAAGACTATTTAAGCTTTAGGGAGGACATAGTATTAAAGTGGAGCTGCGGCAAGCGACTAGCATATATGGTGGCTATTTCGCAAAACAAGAGCGAGAAGAGAAGCAAAGCACGGTCGTGAAACTAGTAGTGATCAAGAAGTGATCCTGAACTACTTACGTCAGACATAACTCCAACACCGTGTTCACTTCCGGACTCCGAGAAGAGACCATCACAGTTACACCTTGATTGATGTGTATTTTATTGAGGTCCACTTTGGGTTTTCTACAACGGACATTAACAAATTCCCATCTGCCTCATAACATGAGACACGGCTTTGAAAGATATTACCTGCGAGGGTGTCCCAACAGCCCATTATAAGCTCTCACGGTCAGCGAAGGATATTCCTTCTCTGGGAAGACCGATCAATCTCGGAATCCCGGACTACAAGACATCTCGGCAGCAATAAAACAAGACCAGCAAAGCCGCCCGGATGTGCCGACAAATCGATAGGAGCTGCACATATCTCGGTCTCGGGGCACACCGGATCGTCAAGCTTCGGTAGGCCAACCCCGAGTTGCCTGGTGGCCACCGGCGGTGACAGTTTGGACCAACACTCGAAGGAGCACTGGCCGGGGTTAAAATAAAGATGACCCTTGAGTCTGCAGAACCCAAGGGAAAAAGGCTTAGGTGGCAAATGGTAAAACCAATGTTGGGCCTTCTTTGGAAAAGTCTTATTCAAAGCGAAGCGTCAAGGGGTCCCATAAATCACCCAACCGTGTAAGGAGCATAAAATCAAGGAACATAACACGGTATGGCGGAAACTAGGGTGGCAAGAGTGGAACAAAACACCGGGCATAAGGCGAGCCTTCCACCCTTTACCAAGTATATAGATGTATTAATTATAGCAGATATATATTGTGATATCCCCAACAAGTAAACATGTTCCAATAAGGAACAACATCTCCATGTTCAACAAGGAACAAAATTCTTCTTCACTGCAACTAACAGCGCTATAAGAGGGCTGAGCAAGCGGTAACATAGCCAATCAGCGGTTTGCTAGGAAAGGATGGTTAGAGGCTGACATGGCAATATGGGTG
Organism: Aegilops longissima; assembly: GCA_021605205.1. NCBI lineage: Eukaryota > Viridiplantae > Streptophyta > Magnoliopsida > Poales > Poaceae > Aegilops > Aegilops longissima. Next base: position 251,822,162 of record CM038677.1, on the reverse strand, counting down.
GCATGATATAGCAAGTGGTAGGCATCGCAGCATAGGCATAGCAAAAGAAGCGAGCAACTAGCATAGCAAAGATAGAAGTGATTTCGAGGTATGGTCATCTTGCGCAATGTTCTCGAGTTGTCGAAAGCTTGATCCTCGGCGTTCTCAACAGGCTCCTCGTTCACGTACTCGTCTCCGACTCTACCCAAAGCAACAACACAAACAAAGGAACCACAATAAATCACGGTGCAATGCACAATCAACATGATGCAAAACATGACATGATATGCGAGATGCGATATGCAATGCGTATATGCGCTCGGAAGGTAAATGATGAACCAGGCATCAACTTGGCAAACCAAGCATGCCACTGGAAAGATGAGATGATTTGGTTGAAATCGATATAAAGATCACGGAAGCGGATGCACGGTTTGCAAATGGCAAGCAAAACAAGAATGGCGCAAATCTGCCATTAACAGCATGATGCCACTTTGCAAGCAACAAATAATTAAGCTACTGCACCCAAACGTAACAACAAAGCACATGGCAGTGATCTACACATGATGCTCGACAAAAGATGAGCACTGAGCTACGGCTAGTTCACATCATAACAGGTTCAAACAAGCATGGCAAAAATGCTCAAAGTAACAGGCTGGACATGGCAAAAACAGTAACAGGTTGCAATGTTCAGAGCATCAAAACTACATGCTACAGGAACTTAAAATAGCAAAACATGGCATGGCATGAATCTACTCAAAGCCTATTTCAAAAGTCTCTTACTGACCATAAGCCAAAAGGACTAGAAAATATAGTAACACTCATGTCAATATTGAAAGTCTTGTTAACAGATTCAGCAACTTGACATGTCAAAACTGATAACGAGATGGCATGTTAACAAGCTCAATGCACTCACTACAGAGCCTCAAATGATAAACTAAGCATACATACATCAAGAAGACATGACATAGAAGACATCCATGGCAAGAACACTAACATAGCATATATGGATCAACCACAACAAGCTAGGCAAAATTGAATAACACGTATACAATCTGCCAGAAATCATTTGGTAGCAAAAGTAGAGCTCGATTGACTCAAGCTATGGCATCCCATAATTGCAAACAAAGGCATGGATGGATAGAGCAAGTCATGCTTTACAAAACACCCTTACTGAAGTATCTCAAAATATGCATAGATCTCTCGGTATCATCAAGCAAACATGGCATCAAAATCAGCTAAAACAGGGCTGAAATCAGCAACATTAGGACACCTACTTTGCATGCTTGTGCTAGTCACCACATAGATCACAAAAATACATGGCATATACCACTGGAAAGATGACATGGCATTTTACAAAACTCATGTAGGACTCAAATCCATAGGGTGCACATATTAATCATAGCAAAAATAACAAAAGTGCAACTTCTGATAAAAATCAGAAACTATCAGCACATTGCACTCTTCCAACAGCATTTCGGGCATCAAGATGAGCTCAAATGAAAATGATGCAATGGAATGAAATGATCTACTCTTCGAGACGAACATTTTGACATATTATCGCGAAAAATGGATCTACGGATGCGAAGATATAGCATGATGAAAATTGCCCAAAATTACAAGATTTAGGACTTAGGGGAAAGAGAGGAGAGAAGAGGTCAGCGCTTGGGCCTGGGTCGAGGTTGGATCGGACCTCGACCGACGGATCGGGCGCCAGGTTCGTCGGGAAGAGGAGGGAGCTCCGCGAGGGCGGCGGTCGGATCAGCCGGCCTTGGAATGGTTGGCCGAGCAGCCAGGGAGGCCAGGCCGGTACGGAGGGCGGGCGGCGAGGCGGGGGGAGGGAGGGGAAGCGGTGGCGGCAGCTTCAGGGGCTTGGCGGAGGTCGCGCGGAGGTGGCGGAGGCGGCCTCGGCACGCAGGCAGCGGCCGTGAGGGCATGTGGCGGGCGGCAGGCCCGGGGCAGGCCCGGATGGGCCCAGCGGTGGCCAGTGGAAGCGGGAGGGCCTGTGGCGTCTGATTGGGCGAGGGGCGGACGTGTCCGTGTCGGCTGGGCGTCGGCGGCGGAGAGGAAATTTTTAGGGTTTGGGGGAATGATCCGGATTTGGGGGTTTACTTAAATAGGCATAGGGAGCTAGGAGAGTCCAAATGAGGTGTAGTTTTCGCCCACGATCGTGATCGAGCGACGGAGAGCATGGAGGTGACTTAGATGGGTTATTGGGCTGTTTTGAAGGGGTGTTGGGCTGCAACTTAAAAGAGGCCTCTGCGAGAGTGCGGTTAACCGTTGGAGTACCAAGCGAGCTCAAATGACCGAAACTTGACCGGTGGTCTCCGGTGTTATACCAAGGCCACTAGACAAACCTCGGTCCATTTCGAGATGGTTTAATACCGCTACGGAAAAAGCGTAAAAGGGACGCCGGGGAGATAGGAGTGTCGGATTGCAAAGCGGACAACGGGAAAAATGCTCGGAATCATGAGGCGAACACGTATGCAAATCGATGCACATGATGACATAATATAAAATGCATGACACGGACAAAATGCAAAAGGAGAAAAAAACCCAACCACGGAGGAATATCATATAACAATGCGAAAATGGCAAGAGTTGGAGTTACAAATATGGAAAGTTACTTAGGGGTGTTACGATCGATGTCTTGAGTCGAAGTCGAGCATGTCGGTTAAATCATCGGCAGTGGCTACAAAGTGGGTGGTGGGTGGGCGTTGAATTTCTTCGTCGTCCGCATCCCAACCTTCTGTCCGTAGTCGGCGGGGCTCTCCGGATAAGGAGAGAGACTTTAGTGAATTCAGGATGTCGCCAAAGGCGAGTCTTGAAAGATGTCATGGCGATGAACTCCATAACGGCGCCCAATCGGATTCGATTGGCGAGGCGCGGAGGATTGAGTCGGAGGAGAGAGTCCGGCACCCAGTCACGGTCTTCGCAAAGGACATGGATGGAGTTTGGCTCAATCGCCGTTGAGATCGTAGCCCAGCGGTGTCCAACCACTCGTCCTCGATCGGGGAGTCGGCTCGAGCTAAGGGTCGGAGCAGACTGGAGTGCGGCCTCGGGACCTTGTTTAGCGGCAGAGCTAGATCGTGCCCGTCGAGACAGTCTGGCCTTGCCAGGCGTGGCTCGAATCCGTCGAAGATCAAGTCTCCGCGGATGTCGGCCGTGTAGTTCAAACTCCCAAATCTGACACGATGGCGGGCGTAGCTTCGATCTGCTCGGATGGCTAAGCGAATTGGCCCCATGATGCAAAGCCGCCGAATCTGAAGATCTGTCCGGGAGAAAGGTCTCACCTGGACCCGCGTCGTTGTTGATGATAGAAGGAGCCATCGGGCCTATAGGTGGCGACACGGAGGAACTCTCAATGAAAGCACCAATGTCGGTGTCAAAACCGGCGGATATCGGGTATGGGGTCCCGAGCTGTGCATCTAGGCGGATGGTAACGGAGACAAGGGACACGATGTTTTTACCCAGTTTGGGCCCTCTCGATGGAGGTAATACCCTACTCCTGCTTGATTAATATTGATGATATGGGTAGTACAAGAGTAGATCTACCACGAGATCAAGGAGGCTAAACCCTAGAAGCTAGCCTATGGTATGATTGTTGTTCGTCCTATGAACTAAAACCGTCCGGTTTATATAGACACCGTATAGGGTTAGGGTTACACAGAGTCGGTTACAATGGTAGGAGATCTACATATCCGTATCGCCAAGCTTGCCTTCCACGCCAAGGAAAGTCCCATCCGGACACGGGACGAAGTCTTCAATCTTGTATCTTCATAGTCCAGGAGTCCGGCCAACGGTGGTAGTTCGGCTATCCGGACACCCCCTAATCCAGGACTCCCTCGGGGTCCAAGGCCAAGCCTTCGCCGCCGCCGGCGTTGGCAGAAGTGGAGGCGGATCAGATCCCCTAGGTCGTCGGGGATTGGTCAAGGGCAAGCTCGTCCGGGTCGTCATGGCTGGCGCCGGCAAAGCGGGAAGGCGGAGGTGTCGTGGACAAGGACCCCATGGCCACCTTCGCCGAGAGCGTCCGCATCTTCATCGACTACTTCTCCGCCACGGACGTGCCTCCTGCCTTGCATCTCCTTGTTCTTCTTCATCCCTATTTTTGCTATGTTTTTGGGAGTAATCCTTATTGATTTGATGCAGTTTTTTAGGTAATCTGGTTGGCGAATTTTATGCTTGAGTGAAATATTTGGGGTTTCTTAGGGGGAGAAAATAGCGGTAGTTAATTTATTCGCATTAGTTAGCCTGCTGGTTTAGGATCTGCATCATTGAGATCTTTAGCTAATTGCTCTGTTCTTTGGTCGAGGGGAAGACGTCCAAGATCATAATATTAGGCTTCTCCCCGTGATGTGATGTTTATGGGATGATGATAGTAACATGAGTGTGATCTTATTTGCAGGGAAGACATACGACATGTTTGCAAGGACGGAAAGATACATAAGATCAATGCTGAATACATCTTCAAGGTGCTCGATGGGATTGAGTTCCTAGGGTTTTTAGAGCCCCTGATCAAGCATTTGAAGGTCTGTGTGGTTGTCTACTTGTCTCTTCATTCTGTTACAGTCTGTTGTTATTGCTCAGTTGTGTCAGTCAAGCATATGTTCTTTGAGTTTAGATGTTGGATAGATAAATAATTCTATGTGAAAATGCAAATGAAAGGTGCAGTGGCTCAGTGCTTTAGGTTGTTGGTTACAATGTGGGACCATAAATATATAGAAGTTGTTAACCACAATGGAAGTTCATTGGCTCTTTATATCCTTTTGAACAAGGGATTGCATGAATATGGGATTCCTTTTCCTGTAGCGAATAGCTATTGTGCTTAGACGCAATCATGTTAACATATAAACCCTCAAAAACTGCTAGGAAGGAGAAAGCCCTCACCCACGCCGGCCGGTTCCGGCAAGCTCCGGCCGCCGCACGCCCCCGAGCTCCCCAAGATCCGCGCCTCCAACCCTCCGCGGCAGGGATTGGTGGACCGGCAGATGTGAGCGGGCTCATGGTGGAGGCACATCAGGGGTTGGTGGGCCGGCAAATGTGGGTGGGATCCCGTCACTGCTCGATGACGGCAGCCAGTTCAAGAGGGTAGGTGAAGGCGAGCGGGTAGCGAGACAGAGAGACCTAGCCCACCCCGTGACCCTACCCTCATTCCTCATGCGTCGTCGCCACCGCCCCCACCCACGATGGAGAAAGTGAGAGGAAAGAGGAGAGGGGTCCTATGATATAGTGATTGTTCAACTATATGTATTGGTATGCTATATTTACATCCGGTAACAATTTGTGCTTATTACCATGCTAAAAACATGCATAGATACTGCTCAGGATTTCAGAGTTGTCAGATCTTCTGTAAACTATTTACAAAAATATAGTGCAGCGTGGTGTTTCCTGTTGATAGTAAGTTGACTGCCAGTTTAAAAGCTCAAATTGTTTCCTGGGACAAATTGTTAAAATATGGTTTTCACTACAAGTAAAGATGACTGGAGTTATTCTTTTTAATTATCCAATTCCCTGCCATTGAAGGTATTAGACATATCTTGTATGTATCACCTACTTTATGAGAATATAGGGTATCGGTTGAGAAGTATCAAAATGTCTTTTGTTATTTGATCATGTACATATATGTTCTGTTATATGATCACAAATGTTGCTTCACTTGATGCTACTGAGGTTTATGTCTTTATTTATTTTTCACTAGGTATGGGAAGGGAATCAATGGTTTGTTGGATTTTATCATGTGGGTTATGAAGATCCATTGCTTATGGTTATGTGAAGGAAAACTGTTCATGGTTAAAGTTTGCTAATATTATTACAAGCTTGATCATTCCTTGCACCTGTTTTGCAAGCTAGATTGTACGAGAGAATATATAGAGATGAGAAGATTGTCCATTCACTTATTTCTTCTACGGAAAGGAGCATCAATGGTTTTTGCATGTGCTTCCCATTGCCTGGGCACTTGGTGAGAGGACTCTTTGATGTTATTCTTTCAAATAAGCTTTGATATGACTAAGGTGCAACCAATTGAAGTTGTTTTGAAGAACCTGCACCTGAGGATATTCAGTTTTTCATAGCTTGCAGCAGTGTGTAGAATAAAGTTTGTACATTTTGTGAATCGTTTCTTTCAGTTTCCAGCCCGCGATGTTGGGCAGGGACCGCAACGCTGGGAAAATAGAGATGGCGGCAAAGGCGGCGGTGGCACTGAGTAGAGAGAGATGATGTCGGCGGAAGCAGTAGCTCGTCTCTCGTCTTCGTATCATCGATGAGGACGTGGGCTACAGGAGCGTGAGGATTGTAAACCTCTTCCTCCATAATCTTGCCGAGCTATTCCTCCTACTTTGAAGCAACTCGGCGAGGAGAGCAACCTGAATGAGGTTTGCACATTCCCTTCCTTTTTCTGAATCTGTTTTTCTGTAATTCCCTCAGTTATGCATAGGATTACTTGCTAACCTGTACCATAGCCTTTTTGCAATGTTTTCATATAGAATTTTCTTCGGCGTGTGCTTTGATTACAGGCACCCAAAGTGTGGGAAGAATAAAAAGTAATTCAAGTTAGATGTATTGTTGTCCAGATGAGTTCGTCATGTGCTAGAAGGTGAGCTGAACCCAATCTAGGCCTCAAGTTTCTCATGTCCTTTACAGTGCATTGTTATTTCTGTGAGGTTCACATGTAATTTGTTCAATTATAGTACTCAGTGAATGAGACAAGGCATTACTGCATTTTATTTCGCGGTGTTCAGCTGCAAGAATTCAGTTTGTTTCTTTTTTTGAAGTCATAGATTGTTTTGTGCCAGAAACAGGACAAGTAATGCTCTATAACCTTGGCAGCAAAAATGGTCAAAATTTCATATAGAAGGCCGTGGAATACTTTGCATGTGTTCATTCAAATATATGGAGTTGACCTGTACGTGTTGCTTCTATGCACACTATGTTTCATATGAATTTGTAGGAGAGAATCTATATAATGGTAATTAAGTATTGTCGATATTTACTCTGTTGCTTTAGGATCGAACAGCTAGACCTGGAAGCCATGAGAGCTGCCCGAGGAAGAGGGCGGTGGCACGGGGGGGAGGCAGTGGAAGAGGGCGAAGGCGCGGGGGTGGAAGAGGGTATGCCTGTGGTCATCACCTTTCGAGACGACACGACACGGTGATTCAGATTTCTCTCATTCCTTGCCTCAACAACATGCTCTGCTTCTTGAGCTTGCAAGTTCTAGCCTTTCTCTTCTCCTCTTGTTGGCTTGCACTCCGATCAAGCCATGGTGCATATTGCCTCAGATTTTCTTATTTGAGTGTGCTTTTATACATAAATTTTGATTTGTTTGTTTTTCATATTTTTAGGGGTATGAGGAGAGAGCTCTATTGTTGGCAGTGACTGCATCATTTCCACAAGTGATATGATTGATCTTTGCTATGTGCACGATGGCAGGATCTGTACCTAAGTTTGGAGATTCTGAATTAGTAAGAAAAAGATGGCAACCATTTGATTGTTTTTTTATTTCTTTAGGAATATGAGGAGAGAGCTCTATTGTTGGCAGGGGCTGCATCATTATCTTTGCTATGTGGACCGATGGCATGATTTGTACCTAAGGTTGAAGATTCTGAATTAGGAAAGAAAAAGATGACAGCCACTTCGTTTCAGTACATCAGTTTACTGAATAATTCTACGCTTTGAACTGCACGATTACAGTGACAATATAACTAAATAATGGAAGAAACTTAAGGCTAGACACCACATAAATTTTCTTTTTATTTGAATTTATAATTAGACTGAATTTAGCTTGATACATATGATATGATACCTCAGAAGCCCATATTGTAAAATTTGACCAGTTCCCATAAGGCCATAACTGTATCTTATTGTAGAATTTACCTTCTCTTTTCGAATGCCCATATATTATTTTGCTCTCTGATTCAACTTATACGCATTTAGCAACTTATCTTTATCATGTTATCCCGTTCTTACCAATACCATGTGGTAGCTAAATGTGTTGATCTACCACTGAAGTGTTAGTATTGTTTTTCAGCTATTTTTAATTGGCCAGCTATATGATGTTAGTCAGCTACTTCCATTTTTGGACGATTAATTATTTGCATGGATGTTAAGTGAATGGCTTCTATTGCCTTACAGTGGTAAACTGAAAAGTGCCTTACATGAGGACTGATGGCGATATTATATACATGTATGTATATGTTTTCGTTAAGTAGAACACGTGAGAAATCACTGATGCGCACGGATGATAGCTTTCCCATGATGAAACAAAGTTGATCTTGAAATAATCATAGCTGAGGGATTAGGTTCGTAACTGAGGGTATGCGCAGAGCTGGAGGAAGAAGTTGCGAGGCTTGGAACTCTTCTTGTGAAGGGCTCAGGGACAGCAGTGGGGACAATGCCTCCTTAGTTGTAATTGTGATACTCCTGACGTGCAAATAAACACTCTTATGATACTCCTTATGTTGAATGTTGGTTGTTAGTACATTATTTGGTTCTCTGGTATTGATTTCATGATTTGTGGTTAATACATGATGTAATACAATCCACATTGCATTATATTCCCAACTACATCTCCTACTTACTCAATACTAACATTCTTTCTATTTTGCTTCTTGCGCCATTGGCGCAACCGGGTCATCTAGTATAAATAAAGAATGAGTTCAATACAGTATATTAAAGTGGTGGTTTGTTTTCTTATACTAACGGAGCTCATGAGATTTTCTGTTTGAGTTTTGTGTTGTGAAGTTTTCAAGTTTTGGGTAAAGATTTGATGGATTTTGGAATAAGGAGTGGCAAGAGCCTAAGCTTGGGTATGCTCAAGGCACCCCGAGGTAAAATTCAAGGACAACCAAAATCCTAAGCTTGGGGACGCCCCGGAAGGCATCCCCTCTTTCTTCTACGTCTATTGGTAACTTTACTTGAGGCTATATTTTTATTCACCACATGATATGTGTTTTTCTTGGAGCGTCTTGTATGATTTGAGTCTTTGCTTTTTAATTTACCACGATCATCCTTGCTGTACACACCTTTTGGAGAGACACACATGAATCAGAATTTATTAGAATACTCTATGTGCTTCACTTATATCTTTTGAGCTAGATAATTTGGCTCTAGTGCTTCGCTTATATCTTTTTAGAGCACGGTGGTGGTTTTATTTTATAGAAATTATGGATCTCTCATGATTCACTTATATTATTTTGAGAGACTAAAACAGCATCGTAATTTGCTTTGGCAATAAAAATAGTCCTAATATGATAGGCATCCAAGATGGGTATAATAAAAACTTCCATAAAAAGTGCATTGAATACTATGAGAAGTTTGACACTTGATGATTGTTTTGAGATATGAAGACAGTGATATTAGAGTCATGCTAGTTGAGTAATTATGAATTCGAGAGATACTTGTGTTAAAGTTTGTGATTCCTGTAGCATGCACGTATGGTGAAGCGTTATGTGATGAAGTCGGAGCATGATTTATTTATTGATTGTCTTCCTTATGATTGGCGGTCGGGGACGAGCGATGGTCTTTTCCTACTAATCTATCCCCCTAGGAGCATGCGCATAGTACTTCATTTCAATAACTAGTAAACTTTTGCAATAAGTATGTGAGTTATTTATGACTAATGTTGAGTCCATGGATTATACGCACTCTCACCCTTCCACCATTGCTACCCTCTCTAATACCACGCAACTTTCATCGGTATCATACACCCACCATATACCTTCCTCAAAACAGCCACCATACCCACCTATTATGGCATTTCCATAGCCATTCCGAGATATATTGCCATGCAACTTTCCACCGTTCCGTTTATTATGACACGCTCATTCATTGTCATATTGCTTTGCATGATCATGTAGTTGACATCGTATTTGTGGCAAAGCCACCATTCATAATTCTTTCATACATGTCACTCTTGATTCATTGCATATCCCGGTACACCTCCGGAGGCATTCACATAGAGTCATATTTTGTTCTAAGTAATGAGTGGTAATTTTTGAGTTGTAAGTAAATAAAAGTGTGATGATCATCATTATTAGAGCATTGTCCCAGTGAGGAAAGGATGATGGAGACTATGATTCCCCCACAAGTCGGGATGAGACTCCGGACTAAAAAAAAGAGGAAGCAAAGAGGCCATAAAAAAGAGATAAGGCCCAAATAAAAAAATTGAGAGAAAAAGAGAGAAGGAACAACGTTACTATCCTTTTTCCACACTTGTGCTTCAAAGTAGCACCATGATCTTCATGATAGAGAGTCTCCTATGTTGTCACTTTCATATACTAGTGGGGATTTTACATTATAGAAATTGGCTTGTATATTCCAATGATGGGCTTCCTCAAAATGCCCTAGGTCTTCGTGAGCAAGTGAGTTAGATGCACACCCACTTAGTTTTTTTTTGTTGAGCTTTCATACACTTATAGCTCTAGTGCATATGTTGCATGGAAATCCCTACTCACTCACATTGATATCTATTGATGGGCATATCCATAGCCTGTTGATACGCCTAGTTGATGTGAGACTATCTTCTCCTTTTTGTCTTCTCCACAACCACCCATCTATTCCACATATAGTGTTATGTCCATGGCTCACGCTCATGTATTGCGTGAAGATTGAAAAAGTTTGAGAACATCAAAAGTATGAAACAATTGCTTGGCTTGTCATGGGGTTGTGCATGATTTAAATATTTTGTGTGATGACGATAGAGCATAGCCAGACTATATGATTTTGTAGGGATAACTTTCCTTGGCCATGTTATTTTGAGAAGACATGATTGCTTAGTTAGTACGCTTGAAGTATTATTGTTTTTTATGTCAACATTAAACTTTTATCTTGTATCTTTCGGATCTGAACATTCATGCCACAATAAAGAAAATTACATTGAGAATTATGCTAGGTAGCATTCCACATCAAAAATTCGGTTTTTATCATTTACCTACTCGAGGACGAGCAGGAATTAAGCTTGGGCATGCTTGATACGTCTCCAACATATCTATAATTTTTTATTGTTTCATGCTATTATATTATCTGTTGTGGATGTTTAATGGGCTTTATTATGAACTTTTATATTATTTTTGGGACTAACATAATAACCAAAGGCCCGGTGCAAATTGCTGTTTTTGCCTATTTGATTGTTTAGCGAAAAGGAATATCAAGCGGAATCAAGCGGAATGAAACCTTCGGAGAGTTATTTTTGGAATAAGCATAATCAAGAGACTTGGGTGGTCGTCAAGGAAAGCAGGCGTCCACGAGATAGGAAACACGCCCCACCCTCGTGGGCCCCTCATGGCTCCACCATCCAACTTCTTTAGCCTATATATACTCATATACCTGAAAACATCCGAGAACACCACGAAACCCTATTTCCACCGCCGCAACCTTACATGCCGTGAGATCCCATCTTGGGGCCTTTTAAGCGCTTCTGCGGAGGAATCGACCATGGAGGGCTTCTACATCAACACCATAGCCTCTCCGGGTCCATAGTTATTAGCTAGATGGCTTCTTCTCTCTCTTTGGATTTCAATACAAAGTTCTCCTCGATTCTCTTGGAGATCTATTTGATGTAATTCTTTTTGCGGCATGTTTTTCGAGATCCGATGAATTGTGGGTTTATGATCAAGATTATCTATGAACACTATTTGGTTCTCCTCTGAATTCTTATATGTATGATTTGATATCTTTGCAAGTCTCTTCGAATTATTAGTTTGGTTTGGCCAACTAGATTGATCTTTCTTGCAATGGGAGAAGTGCTTAGCTTTGGGTTCAATCTTGCGGTGCTCGATCCCAGTGACAGCAGGGGAAACGACACGTATTGTATTGTTGCCATCGAGGATAAAAAGATGGGTTTATATCATATTGCTTGAGTTTATCTCTCTACGTCATGTCATCTTGCCTGATGCATTACTCTGTTCTTATGAACTTCATACTCTAGATGCATGCTGGATAGCGGTCGATATGTGGAGTAATAGTAGTAGATGCAGAATCGTTTCGGTCTACTTGTCGCGGACGTGATGCCTATATACTTGATCATGCCTAGATATTCTCATAACTATGCGCTTTTCTATCAATTGCTCGACAATTTGTTCAACCACCGTAGAATATGCTATCTTGAGAGAAGCCGCTAGTGAAACCTATGGCCCCGAGTCTATTTTCCATCATATAAGTTTTTGATCTATTTTATTTTGCAATCTTTACTTTCCAATCTATATCATAAAAATACCAAAAATATTTATCTTATTATCTCTATCAGATCTCACTTTTGCAAGTGCCGTGAAGGGATTGACAACCCCTTTATCGCATTGGTTGCAAGGTTCTTATTTGTTTGTTTAGGTATAAGGCGACTTTCGTGTAACCTCCTACTAGATTTATACCTTGGTTCTCAAAACTGAGGGAAATACTTACGCTACTTTGCTGCATCACCCTTTCCTCTTCAAGGGAAAACCAACGCATGCTCAAGAGGTAGCAATGGGTAGGAACATGATAGATTTGGGTCGACACGATATGTTCATGAAGTTGATTCATTCATTCGCCTATTTATCTGGTTTGTTGCCATCCGGGGGTGGTCCATGAAATCAGGTCTCTGTATTCTTTTTTTCAATCAAAGGGGAGCTCCCTCGACTCCATTTCATAGAAAGGAAACCAAAGGTCTTTGTATTCTCGAGAAAATAATCATGACATCTGTCAACTTTCTTTTTAGGAATGGCTTAATCATGTGAGTTTGCACCCTTATCTTTTTCACATCATTTATTTTACTACTTTGGTTCCAACAATTCAAACAACCGTTATGCCTTGTTTAGTTAAGGGATCCCTAATGCAAGGTAACAATGAATAGTTATAGTGTTAAGAGTATTATTTTAATTCTTGGATGTTTGTCTTCTAGCTTGGCTTTTTCTCGTACAATATTTGGACTGGACCTGGAAAGACATATATGATTGGTACCAATTATACTGATGAAGCTCACCGTGGAGCAATAATTCCACATGTCATGAAGACATACTCGAGAAAGCTGATGAGATAAAGCGTCATACATAGTTCTTAATTAGGGTATCCTTCATCAAGGTACACTAGCACATAGCAGTTATCTTTACTTAACTAATTGGAATATATATTTTGCTTATTACCTTTTGGTGTGTGTTGCTATTCACATTAGATATTCAAGGAGGAAGTATTGATTTACTTGATGATCATGGAGTGCATTGCAAAAGCAGCGGCTTTGCTAAGTGCTGTTGATTCAACAAAATTGCAAATGGAAGCATTACACTTGTTGCTTGTTGGCGATGATGGAGGCTGAGGTCAAGTCATAAGAAGAAATGGACATGCACTTGGCATGAGGATCTTCGTCACGTGCAACTGAAAGTACAAACACAAATAGCCAGGCAAGGTACCATTGTTACCATTCCTCTATGAGGAAGCCGCTGGACCGGGGATGGGGACTGAGGCGCCCGCGGAGAACGCCACGAGCCGGCTGCCGGTGCCTGCAGATCCTTCTACGAGGCGTGTAGGGGGTCGTTTCTGGGTTCTTGCAAGTTCGGAAGACGAGGAGGAGGACGACGGGGATCCCGCCGGCGGATCGCTGGCCAAATACTCACGACGCCTTCCGACGTGATCTGCGAGGCTTTCAGCCCTGGGTACTCGGAAGAAGAGGTGGCCACGTTGGTCGACGACATTGTGCCGGGCAATGATCCGGCGCGGATCGGGCTGCGTAAAGAGGATAGGGTGGAGGTTGTTCGCCGGATCATTCACCGGAGGACGGCGGCGACTGCGATTCGGCCTTGGAAAGGGCCTCTACCTAAGGTATGCATCCAACCCCTAACTTTGTCAGATTTTTTCCCGCAAGATGCTTGGACTCAGGTTGTCCGTAAGAAAAAGAAGAGGAAGGGAAGATCGGAGCCAGCGCCACCGGTAACGGAGATCAGAACGGCTGCTGGGATCCGGACGGCTAGGGCCGCTCGTTTGAATTTCATCTTGGGCTGAGAGGGGGCTGTCGATGAGCGGACCGGCTGTGAGCCCGGGCATGGGTATGAGGCCCAGCATCGGGGAGCTGAGGAGGGGCTTTGTGGACCGGTTTTCAATGGGTATGTGGCCCAGGAAAGCCTGGACGTGCCTCCTTTGCATATCGAGCCATGCAGGGACGAAGATCGTAGTGATCGATCTTCCCTGCCGCCGCCTAGGGTTGCCAAGCGCACGGTGGTGCCTGGTTTTCCTTGCTGCGGACCTGGACGTGCAACCCGTATTCCTCCTCTCGCCATGGCTGGGCGGGGGAGTGCTCCTTCTGCCGATCCGAAGAACCATGTGGGGGCCAGGGCGACACCGGCTGGACGTGGTGGCGGTCCACTAGGGCAGCGGCCGGTCCTGCTGGTAGAAGGCGTGGGCGCCCGGGGAAGTGCGACCTGCGGCCGCTGCGAGCGTGGCAACCCGCTGCCCGCGACCGGGCGTGGCGGCGGGCGCGATACCGGCTGCTGGTCACGGCGCTCTAGGACAACGGCCGACGCCGCCGGCTTCGGCGGTACCTACGGCTGTGGGGCGCGGCGCTGCTCCGCCGAGGCCACCGTCTTCTACGGCTGTGGGGCGTGGAGCTGCTCTGCCGAGGCCGCCAGTGCCTACATCGGCCAATGGCCCTCGGCCGGTTCTCCAAGCCAATGGCCCACGGCCGGTTGTCCAGACCACTTCTGCCGGCGTTCAGCCTCGTGCCACGCCGCCGCCTCACTACGTCGTGAGGCCGACGCAAAAGCGATTGGGCCCAACTCAGACGAGACAGAACGTGGTGGCTGGAGAGTCTAATGATCCGCCCCGGGGACAATGGGGGGGACGATGGCTATGATTCTTATGGGGATGTCAACACCGTCGATCGTCATCTATGGGAGGTGGTCATGGTTATGCTTGGCAGAGTGATGGTTCTGCTGAGAGGGCGTTTCTAGGCCCTCCGGGCGGTTTTGTCAAGGGAGCTTCAGGACCAGACTACCGGCAGAGAGGTGCCTACCGTGGTTTCCGTGGTGGTCGTGGTGGTGGTCGTGGTCGATACCGCAGACAGCCTCCGCCACCGGCCGTTGTGGACCATCAGGCTATTGATGTGGCAGCCGATCTCGTTCAGTCGACTGCATTGCCTAGCCAGGCGATGGAAGTAGTGACGAATTTGTAGCGGAGGTTCACAGGGACTGGTGTTTCAGGTGGCCGTGGCGGCAGGGACGAATCGAGAGGCGTCCAAGTGGGTGCGTAAGAAGGAGAAGATGCTATGCTATAGATGTGGTGAGAACGGTCACTTCATTGCTGAGTGCGTGGCGGAGTTGTGCGATACGTGTGGTAAGCCAGCACATGCCACAGGGGCTTGCCCGCTTCTGCGTGATCAGGCTCCGGCTCTTACAATGTATGGAGTATATTGTGCTGAGCTGATGTTCTTTGAGTCCCCAGCTGCGAGAGAGATTCGGTAGAGGCGAGCTTGACTTGGAATTGTAAGCTACCGAGGAGCAGTTTACGAGGCTCAGTTGTGCGAGACTTGAGGCGGCTCGAGGTGATTTCAGTGGGAGCTTGTCCATATTGAGGATAGTGTGTTCAGGGTTGACTTCCCAACGGTGCAGGATTTGCAGAGGTTGCTGAGCTTTGGGTTGTGCAAGGTCCCTGGTACTAAATGCATTCTAGAGTTTCACGAGTGGAAGAAAGTGGAGCCTAAGGGAAAGCCCCTCACTCAGGTGTGGCTGCGGTTTTCTGGGACTCCCTCTGAGCCTCTGACGGATGCTCGAGTTGTGGCTAGTATGGGTATTATGGTTGGCAAAACTGAGAAAGTGGACATGGCATTCACCCAGGCCCATGGGGTGGCCCGCCTTCTAGTGAGTGCTCTGGACATTGAGTTCGTCCCGGATGTGGTTAAATGGACTTACAGGGGAGAGGTGTTTCCTCTTGAGATTGAGTTTGAGGATACAGAGTTGTTTGCTGAGGCGGTTAATGGGGCTGATGTGGATATGCACGAGGGTGACGACAAAGCGGGTGCTAGTGAGGAACCGACTGATGAGGCTAGACGAGAGAGGTCCAACGGACCGGGAACTATTGCTCAGTTGCCTGGGGATGGGCCCGGGGTAGAGCCGGCCCCATCTCCATCGGTGCCGATGAGTACTTTGCGGTTTGGGTCCTTTGAGCCAGCGTCTACCCCTCCTAGACTTTGGAGCGACCGGGTGGATTCTGATGATGTTTTTGAGTGCTCGCTCCCGGTGCTGGATTTTGATGCTGCTGATAGTCCCGTGGTAGGAGACTTGGTGAGGACGTACTCAGCGACGACCTTGGAGGGGGGAGGGGAGGTGGAGCCTCAGGTGGTTTCGCTCTCCCCCGCTCCCCCAGTGGTCACGTGCCGGGAGATGTTGTCTACTTCGGAGGATGTGCCTAGGGGGGAGTCCGGGGCAGGTGGCCTCGACTTCTTCTCCTCCTATCTGGCCGGGCGGCGCTTGACGATGGCGACCTTGGAGGAGGCCGTCAGGTCAGTGGCCCGGTTCCATCTCCTTGGCGGCGGCTAGAGGCCACATCTCGGTGGTCTGGGTGGGAGTGCAGGGCAGGTGGCCTCGACCCTTCCTTCTCCTTCAGCTGTCGGGACGGCGACGCCCTCGAGCTGAGGGAGGGGGGAGTGTTCGGCGGTGGCGCCCATGCCTCCCTCCCCCGGTTTTCCGTCCGTGGGCCTTGGGAGCCCTCCGCCGCCTCCTCCTAGTTCTTTGGCTGATTTTTCAGCACGAGGCACTACTTGGGAGGAGGTCATTGCCTTTGGTGGGATCCCCGACCCGGTCTCTGCGGGGCGACGGATGAGTTCTCGTCTTAGGACCACCCGGAGGTTGATGACATGCAGCAGAGGTGCGCTATGAGGGCGGCCAAGCTTCGTGACATTGAGGTCACTACTGGTATGTCCGTCAACATGTCTAATTCTATATTTCATTTTTCTAAGGATGAGATTATAAGTAATGCCAACCAATTAGGAGTTTCGCAAGGGAGTACTAGTAGTGAAATTTCCAACTCGGTTAATGATCTCCTTGATTTGGAAGCGAAACACGCTTTAGAAACAATTCGAAACCTAGCAGTAGTAAGACCTATGAATGATGCAGAGATTGATGCATTGGGGGTAAGAGTGCTCGATAATTTTTTGTGTGGATCTTGCACCATCCACTATTGAATCTGAGGAGGAGGATGTTATTCTAGAGGATGCGTTGACTAGACCACGAGCCGGTTATGAAGACGGTGGAGGACCATAGTAAACCCGGCGTAAGTGGGCGGAAGGTTTATCCGCTTCATGGTTCGTAGGAGTGCTAGGATTGGACGGCCAAAAATTTCATGATGACATATGAAAGGAATCTTTTGGAATAGCGAGAGTCTGAAGGACTTGGCTAAAGAAGGTTTCTTCTTTGGCGACTCTTGAGCATCGATTAGATTTCATTGCTCTCTCGGAAACTGGTAGGGATAATTTTGCGCCACAGTTTCTCAACACTTTATCGGGGGGCGTCGATTCTGATTGGCATTGCCTTCCTCTGCGAGGAAGATCGAGTGGGATCTTGCTTGGAGTGAGATGCGATTCACAGGAAGTCTGTAGTGTAGTGATGGGTGACTTCGCGATTAAATTTCGGGTCAGGTCCAAAGCTGATGGGTTTAACTAGGCTCTGGTGGCGGTTTATGGTGCCGCACAACCCGAGCTTAAACCGGAGTTTTTGGCGGACTTGGTTCGAATTTGCGGATCCGAGCAGCTCCCAATTTTGGTTGGGGTTGTCGGCGTGCAGGAGCAGGGGTCCCAGGACTTGCACTGCGGCTGTGGCGTGGCTCAAGTGGGGGCCCAGCGTGGCCCATCTTCATCATCTCAAGCTCAAGACCCTCGCGAGGGGCCAAGCCTCGCGGGGCAGACGACAGGAAGCTTCCTTAGGAGCAACCTCATCAGGCAGGCTCGCGAGGAGGCGGAGAGATCAATGCAAGGGTACCTCGCGAGGAGAACCATGAAGCAAGCCATGACGAATCAAGACCAGGCGGGCGCCGGCCTGCACTGTGTCGTTGTTTCCCTTTCGGTGCAAAGGAGGAAAGCACAGGCCAAGGCATCGGGCAAAGGTTACCATTCCGGTGCAACGAGACCAAGACCAGCCGGACGGCAGGATGGAGGTCACCATGGAGCCCAAGACGGCGTCACCACTAGTGCTTTTGGCAGCCGAAGACCACCTTTGGTCAGGATAACTCGTACTAGATGTTCCCCTTCAAAATGGCCAATTGTTGGCGCCCTTCCCGCTCATTATTTGGGGGAGAGGCCCAGGGCCTCTATAAGTAGAGCTAGCCACCACAGAGTAGAGGCATCGAGAAATCACCCGCTCAGACCAAGAGCTAGAGAGAGAGAGGCGATCGAACTCACCCAAGTAGTTCATCGCACCAGCTCAAGAACACCTCTCGCGAGGCTGTTCTTCCCTTGTACTGTTCATCATCAGCCCCAGAGGCAATCCACCACACCACACACTGGTGTAGGGTATTACACCACAACGGTTGCCCGAACCAGTATAAACCTCGTGTCCCTTGTGTTGTTTATCGTTTCCAGCTTAGTTCGCAAGAGGAGATCGGTGTCAAAACCGGCGGATCTCGGGTAGGGGGTCCCGAACTGTGCGTCTAGGCGGATGGTAACAGGAGACAAGGGACACGATGTTTTCTGAGTTCGGGCCCTCTTGATGGAGGTAAAACCCTACGTCCTGCTTGATTAATATTGATGATGTGTGTTACAAGAGTGGATCTACCACGAGATCAAAGAGGCTAAACCTAGAAGCTAGCCTATGGTATGATTGTTGTTTTTGTATATATGTAATCGACTAGCTTTGGCCTGGTTTATATAATGCACGAGGCCTAGGATAACAAAGTCCTAGCCGAATCGCCGATGGGGAGGAGTCCTTGTCTTGATCGCCAAGTCTTGTGGAATCTTCCTTGTCTTGCTGCAAGCTGTCCGGACTGGCCCATGAGTATCTGACCATGGGGTCCTCGGCCCAATCTAATAGATCGGGAGATGGCGTGGTGAGTACCCCTAGTCCGGGACACCGTTAGTAGCCCCTGAACCGGACTTCAAGTTTAGGGGCGCTCCTCGATTCTTAGAACCGTTCTTCATTTTCGATCGTCGGTCTTGAAAACTGGTTCAACAAATCTTCTCATCTTGATCTTGAGGATCGCGAAATGCATTCGATGAGTTTACGTCGGGTATCCGAGAGCCTTTAAGTTTCCGGCCTTTATCAATGCCTTGTTACTTTTATGCCACACCTCGGGTTTGAAGTTGTTCCGGCGGCAGCATCCTCTTGCGTCCGAGCTCCAACGCGGACTGCATTCAAAGTATCTTTGCAGCGAGCACCAATGCGGACTGCTTCCAGCTCTAATGCGGACTATGTATCCGAGCTCCAACGCCGGACTGTATCCGAGCTCCTCGCGGACTATGTATCCGAGCTCAACGCCGGACTGTATCCGAGGTGTAAGTAAATCACCTTGGTTCAAAGAAGTTTGAAGGAGTTTAGCCGAGCTTAATGCGGAAATGCCCTCTATGGAGCCAGCCACTAGCGCCCGAGCTTTATGCGGACTGCTTCGGTGGTGCACCACCCCAAATGTGGGCGATTTTTGTCAATATTTTGATTGATGCAATTTATTCTCTGCCGAGATACATGGCGGTAGCCCTCAAGGTGTGTATCGGTCTAAAACCGAGATGCCCATGAAGGATGACATAAGACTGCTGATCCCGTAGCTGCTGAAACTCAGGTTGATTTGCAAAATCGGTCTGAGGATCAAGTCCTAGCTCGGCAGAATACTTCGGGACACAAAAAGCGGCGTGCTCAGTCCTCAAGACTCAGGTTGGGTGCGACCGACCAACCTGAGGATCAAAATCTCCTCGGAGGCGTATTACACTTAAAATTTTCTGCATTGGACAGGCAATGCAGTAGCCCCAGACACTGGTCGGGTGGCAATACCAGATCGGGGATCGATGTGCCTTTAATATTTGTAAATAATAAGCCCGAAGCCCAGTAGCCCCGGGCCTTAATGCGGCACGGGAGGCGAATTAAGGATCGATATCCATAGTAAAATCACAAATTATGTGTAATGACTCTATGTATCCAAGTACTTTCGTCATTAATGCTCGGATCCGCATTGTACAAAACTTTGTTGACCGACCATCGGCTTCAACCTCCTCGGCGATGGCGAGGTGTGTTTATCTATTTTATAAAGCCTTTATGAGGGCAAAGATTTCGACAAACAAGGCAATCTAGCCATACAGTTTTATAAACAAAGGTACACAGAGAGATGTGTTATATTCTGTTTAATGGAAGAAATGTCTTCCACGAGAAAATAGTCCGCTATCGGTTCCTTTCTTTGGTTGTCATGCTAAGCATGATCATGAAACCTCAGCTCAATGTAAGAGCAAAATATTGAGGATTTAGTTTGGGAGGCGATTAATAGCCCCTGTAGTGTTGGCGACGATCGAGGTCAAGCCGGAAACACTTGACCAATTTATAATGGCCCGTCATTTAATATAGTCATCGGATCGCTGACCAGTTTACACCTATTGTGACAGTCAGTTTTGGCTTTCTCCCGAGGTGCTTGACCATGCAGCTGGAAGCACAATCATGATGGTTCTCCTTTGCACACCTAGCCAAACAAAGCGGAGCGTAGGAGGCAAGAAGCGGGGCCAGGCAACCCAACTATTGACCGAAGACACAATTCAAACCGATGCATATATAGCAATATCCGAGAATGTTTTGCGAATCTCTAAATGTGTTCGGCGTTGCCTTCTGAGACTTGTGCTGAAAACACACAAATAGTTAAAAGTGCCAAAAGCTTGGAAAACCAAAAAAGTCAGTAAAAACATGGCGTCCGAACAATATCAAGTGTTGGTGCCAATCGAAAATTGGACTTTAGAAAAAAAAGTGCTTACATGGGTGCTTTAACTTTGCAGCGACTAAGAAGAAAAACACTTAGTATGAAACGGCTCAAATAAGCAGAAGAGCCCCCAAGTGACTTGGGTAAAGTTGACTATAAAATGTAAGGTGACATGTAGAATGCCTTCTAGCGGATTGTAGATCGTTTGTCGTAGCGGACCTTTTAAGCTTCAACCTCTGGACCAAATAGTCCGGGTGTGTCCGAATACCCTCGCGGTTATAAAAACGGGGCATGCGTGGAGACCAGGCGTAGGGGTCATTAGTGCTTTATCGGACAAGTGCCCAACTAGTTATGTTATATTACATGGTTAGTAAGAAACATCTTCGAGGAGAATAGTTCCGTTAGGGGTTCCTTTCCACAGGAGGCATGCCCTAAATTGCATGTCGGGACTGCGAAAAGAGCAGAAAAACATCTGGGGCAGGTAAATAAATAGGTAAGAAATCATCTTTTAGTTCACCGACCGAGTATTCCCTTAAGAACGCTAGCTTCGGCTTCACCCGGTCTGAGGTACACATCCGGCTGACCCGCGATAACAATCGCAGAGGTGCTCCTTTACCACCTAGCCGAACAATCGGGAGCGTGAGGGGTAAGCACAGGAGCCGAGCAACCCAGCTTGGCCAAAACTTAAGTCATATCGATGCATATAATGGTGAATAAAAGGTACATGCGGAAGTGTGACACATGTGTTGGGCATAAAGCCCAATTAATAAGCTTACATTAAAGAAGCCCCAGTATAATGGTAGCGGGTAGCGCGTCAAGTGTCTTGAACAAAGTTTCGACAAGGAAAAATTTTACAAACAACTTTTTCCAAAAAGTATAATGCTTGGTCGAACCGAACACAAGTTAGAAATTTAAAAATTTGAGCATGAAGGCAACTTAGCTGGTTAATGTGTTCGAGTATTGTGATGCGGTCCGAGCTTGATCGGGACAAGGTTCCATCCCCAAGCTGGTCCAGGGTGGCGGAGCAAAAGAGCTCGGCACTCGAAGTGGTGACATAGCACGTTCAATGCAGGACGGCAGAGTGATGCGAAGTCCCTGCATGGGGTAATGAAGTGTTGATGAAGCCCCGTCCGGCCGAGGTGGCGCCAAAGGATATAGTCAATTTGGATCATTTTCCTGTGCACAAAAATAGTGCAGACCGGGGATAATAGTAATAATAAGAATTAAAAAAAATGTTGCATAATAAATAATTTATGCAAAGTGAGTAATAAAATAAATATGGCCTGGCGCCGAAGTCAATGTCAATGCAGGGCGGCGGAGTGATGCGGTAAAGGCATGGCAAGGCCTGAATTCACAGGTCGGTTCGAGTTCCGGATGCGGCGTTCGCCGGACTATGTACCGAAACTGACCGAACCACCATGCATCCTCGTTAATGCAGCCACCATTTGATAGACCTGCGTACATATGATGGACAAACCAGAGTAATAATTCGCTGGGAAAAATGAACCCAAACAAGCAAAAAATACTAGGATTAATAGCACCTGGTTTATTTGTTGTAGCAATCCGGAGGAAGGTGATTCCCAAAATTGGGACTCGATCCGCGCACCCATTGCCTGGTCGGCTAGTGGCCTTGAAATGTCGAGGGTAGGTTGATGAAGAGATGGCGAAGCCCCGGTCCATCGAGATGTCGAAGCAGGTCGGCGTGATGGACACCAGTTTGAAGAAACAATAGTGCGGCCCTGCCGACGCAGGTCGTGACGTGGTCGATGCCGGCTTGATGAAGCGACCGTGCGGCGATGCCGGTATGCCCGCTCCGTGTAATCCATGGGGCGGCGATGTTGGTGATGATTTATCCTTCATGATGCCGGACTCTTGTTCGGCTTGCCGAGATGATGATCCGAAGAAGTTGAGCTCGGCTCAACAAAGTGACGATGTGTCTAGCGCAGGTCGGCAGCCGTGGAGCAATATTGCCGGACTGGTTTGACACCAGCATGATGTTGAAGATCATGTTCAAAAGATCTTAAAGTTAGTGGGATGTGTTCGGAAACAAAACACAATACCCCATACAAAACTTCCTTCAAAAAGGATGTCTGAAATCCTGTTTATAAGAAAGACGAACTCGGGTCGGATTCGTTTTCGCGCAGAAAACAGATCCGAAAAGTGATGCACTAATCGGAAGGTTCCCGGAGTTTGGACGGTCGGATCGAGCTGAAATTTTGAGGGGTGGTAAATATAGGAATTCCGAAGCCGATCAACGGTTGGATCTTCCAAAGGAAGTCCGAGCTAGAAGCTGGACACCACGCCCTAAACTCGTCTAGATTCTCGTCCAGATTCAATGCGGCTCCGGTATATCGGAGATTGCCAGAGATTCCTCCATCGGAACTCGATGAAATTTTCCAGGGTTGTTGTAGACTCAATTCCGCACAATTCCACCGAAGCAATCGTTAAAGCGACACTTGAGTAGGCGGCGGCGGCGAACACAAGTCCGCTGTCCAAAAAAATAGTACGGTCGCCCGAGGGCAATGTTGACGTTGAGCCCCCGGGCTCCCTGGATGATTCCTCCATGATCTTGATAGAGATCGGAGTTGATGTTGATGAAGGCCCTCATCCGAACATGACAATCGGAGGTAGGGCGCAGTCCTTGGTCGAACCAAGGTGACCAGTCGAGTTGGTGAAGAAGATGCCGAAGTCGCAGTTGATCTGCGGGCGAGCCATCGACCTTTTGTCGGACACACAGAGGGACTCTCAATGAAAGCACCAATGTCGGTGTCAAAACCGGCGGATCTCGGGTAGGGGGTCCCGAACTGTGCGTCTAGGCGGATAGTAACAGGAGACAAGGGACACGATGTTTTACCCAGGTTCGGGCCCTCTTGATGGAGGTAAAACCCTACGTCCTGCTTGATTAATATTGATGATGTGTGTTGCAAGAGTGGATCTACCACGAGATCAAAGAGGCTAAACCCTAGAAGCTAGCCTATGGTATGATTGTTGTTTTTTGTATATATGTGTCGACTAGCCTGGCCCTGGTTTATATAATGCACGAGGCCTAGGATAACAAGAGTCCTAATCGAATCGCCGATGGGGAGGAGTCCTTGTCTTGATCGCCAAGTCTTGTGGAATCTTCCTTGTGCTGCTGCAACTGTCCGGACTGGCCCATGAGTATCTGACCATGGGGTCCTCGGCCCAATCTAACAGATCTGGAGATGACGTGGTGAGTACCCCCTAGTCTAGGACACCGTCAAGGGTACTCAAGAGCCCTAATTCAGCTGGGAGGGTCGCTGAATGGAACATCGAACTGCAAGCATTTCAGCTGGAATTTAGTACGACTAGAGTCATCAAGGGAGCCGCACTTGTAGATTTCGTGGCAGAATGGACAGAAGCACCGGATCTCGAGGCAGGCGAAGACCGATCGCTTTCCCCAGGAAGCGAAGCACCAGACGACTGGGTCATGTACTTCGATGGGGCGTTCTCCCGACACGGCGCAGGAGCTGGCGCGGTGATCGTATCCCCCACTCGGGACAAACTTTACTACGCTGTGCAACTCTGCTTCCAGCACAGAGAGAAGGTCTCGAACAACATAGCAGAGTACGAAGGCCTGATAGCAGGCTTGAAAGCCGCAATCGCCTTAGGGGTGAAGCGCCTCACCATCAAGGGCGATTCACAGCTCCTCGTCGACTTCTCCAACAAGGTATACGAGCCAAAGGACGAGCACATGGAAGCTTACCTCACTGAGGTCCGCAGGATGGAGAAACAGTTCTGGGGGCTGGAGCTGTAGCATGTGCCTCGCGGCACCAATCAGGAGGCTGACGACATTGCCAAGAGGGCGTCTAGGCGGCTGCCACAAGAACCCGGCGTCTTCGAGGAGCGGATCTTCAAGCCCTCAGCGGTGCCGTCACTATCAGGCACGGCGCAACCAAGGGAGGAGCTGTTGGGGAACGTAGCAGAAATTCAAAATTTTCCTACGTGTCACCAAGATCTATCTATGGAGAAACTAGCAACGAGGGAAGGAGAGTGCATCTACATACCCTTGTAGATCGCTAAGCGGAAGCGTTCAAGAGAACGGGGTTGAAGGAGTCGTACTCGTCGTGATCCAAATCACCGGAGATCCTAGTGCGAGCAGACGGCACCTCCGCGTTAAACACACGTACAGCCCGGTGGCGTCTCCCACGCCTTGATCCAGCAAGGAGAGAGGGAGAGGTTGAGAAGACTCCATCCAGCAGCAGACTGTGGCGTGGTGGTGATGGTGGAGCGTGGCAATCCTGCAGGGCTTCGCCAAGCACCGCGGGAGAGGAGAAGGGAGAGAGGTAGGGCTGCGCCTGGAGAGGTGAAAACTCATGTGTTGGCAGCCCCAAAACCTCAAGTATATATAGGGGGGAAGGTGGCTGCGCCCCCTTTAGGGTTTCCCACCCCCAAGGGGTGCGGCCAGCCCTAGATCCCATCCAAGGGGGGGGGCGGCCAAGGGGGGAGAGAGGGGGGCGCCCACTAGGTGGGCCTCAAGGCCCATCTGGACCTAGGGTTTGCCCCTCCCCACTCTTCCCACGCCTTGGGACTTGGTGGGGGGGGCGCCCCAGCCCACATAGGGCTGATCCCCTCCCACACTTGGCCCACGCAGCCTTCTGGGGTTGGTGGCCCCACTTGGTGGACCCCCGGGACCCTCCCGGTGGTCCCGTGCGTCTGGGAAAAACCGAAACTTTTCGGTGACCAAAACAGGACTTCCATATATAAATCTTTACCTCCGGACCATTCCGGAACTCCTCGTGACGTCCAGGATCTCATCCGGGACTCTGGAAAACATTCGGTAACCACATACAAACTTCCTTTATAACCCTAGCGTCATCGAACCTTAAGTGTGTAGACCCTACGGGTTCGGGAGACATGTAGACATGACCGAGACGTTCTCCGGTCAATAACCAACAGCGGGATCTGGATACCCATGTTGGCTCCCACATGTTCCACGATGATCTCATCGGATGAACCATGATGTCAAGGACTCAATCAATCCCGTATACAATTCCCTTTGTCTAGCGGTATTGTACTTGCGAGATTCGATCGTCGGTATCCGATACCTTGTTCAATCTCGTTTCGGCAAGTCTCTCTACTCGTTCCGTAACACATCATCCGTGATCAACCCCTTGGTCACATTGTGCACATATGATGATGTCCTACCGAGTGGGCCCAGAGATACCTCTCCGTTTACGGAGTGAGAAATCGATCTCGATTCGTGCCAACCCAGCAGACACTTTCGGAGATACGTAGTGCACCTTTATAGTCACCCGATTCGTTGTGACATTTGGTACACCCAAAGCATTCCTACGGTATCCGGAGTTGCACAATCTCATGGTCTAAGGAAATGATACTCGACATTAGAAAAGCTTTAGCATACGAACTACGATCTTTGTGCTAGGCTTAGTATTGGGTCTTGTCCATCACATCATTCTACTAATGATGTGATCCGTTATCAATGACATCCAATGTCCATGGTGGGAAACCGTAACCATCTATTGATCAACGAGCTAGTCAACTAGAGGCTTACTAGGGACATGGTGTTGTCTATGTATCCACACAAGTATATGAGTTTCCTATCAATACAATTATAGCATGGATAATAAACGATTATCATGAACAAGGAAATATAATAATAACTAATTTATTATTGCCTGTAGGGCATATTTCCAACAGTCTCCCACTTGCACTAGAGTCAGTAATCTAGTTCACATCGCCATGTGATTAACACTCACAGGTCACATCACCATGTGACTAACACCCAAAGAGTTTACTAGTGTCATTAAACTAGTTCACATCATCATGTGATTAAGACTCAATGAGTTACGGGGTTTGATCATGTTTTGCTTGTGAGAGAGGTTTTAGTCTACGAATTGCGTAACATTCAGATCCGTATGTACTATGTCATCTTGTAAATGTTGCTTCCACGCTCCACTTGAAACTATTCCAAATGGTTGCTCCACTATCGTATCCGGTTTGCTATTGAGTCACTTTCGGATAAGTGTTAAAGCTTGCATCGATGTAACCCTTTCGCCGAACTCTTTATCACCTCCATAATCGAGAAACATGTCCTTATTTACTCGAGGACAATTTTGACCGCTGTCCAATGATCCATTCTGGATCATTCTTGTACCCATAGTGACTCATGGCAAGGCACACTTCGGTCGGTACACAGCATAGCATACTATAGAGCCTATATCGAAGCATAGGGGCGACCTTTGTCCTTTCTCTCTCTTACGTCGTGGTGAGCTTTAACTCTTAACTTCATACCTTACAATTCAGGCAAGAACTCCTTCTTTGGTGATCCATCTTGAACACTTTCAAGATTATGTCAAAGTATGTGCTCATTTGAAAGTATTATTAAACATTTTGATCTATCTTATAGATCTTGATGCTTATTGTTCAAGTAGCCTAATCCAGGTTTTCCATTGAAAAACACTTTTCAAACAACCCTATATGCTTTCTAGAAATTCTACATCATTTCTGATCATCAATATGTTAACAACATATACTCATCAGAAATTCTATAGTGCTCCCACTCACTTCTTTGGAAATACAAGTTTCTCACAAACTTTGTATAAACCCAAAATCTTTGATCATCTCATCAAAGCGCACATTCCAACTCCGAAATGCTTACTCAAGTCCTTAGAAAGGATCGTTGGAGCCAGCATACCTTTTAGCATCCTTAGGATCGACAAAACTTTCTGATTGTATCACATACAACCTTTCCTACGAAAAACTGGTAAGGAAACTCATTTTGACATCCATCGCAGATTTCATAAATGCAGCTTATGCTAACATGATTCCGACGGACTTAAGCATCGCTACGGATGAGAAAATCTCATCGTAGTCAACTCCTTGAACTTGTGAAAAAACTCTTCGCCACAAGTCGAGCTTCATAGACGGTGACATTATCGTCCACGTCCGTCTTCTTCTTAAAGATCCATTTATCTCAATGGCTTGCCTATCATCGGGCAAGTCCACCAAAGTCCATGCTTTATTCTGATACATGGATCCTATCTCGGATTTCATGGCTTCTAACCATTTGTCGGAATTTGGGCCCACCATTGCTTCTCCATAGCTCGTAGGTTCATTGTTTTCTAGCAACATGACCTTCAAGACAGGATTCTTGTACCACTCTGAGCGATCGCATCCTTGTCACCCCTCGAGTGCAGTAGTGACTTGATCCGAAGTTTCATGATCACTATCATAAGCTTCTACTTAATTGGTGTAGGTGCCACGGAACAACTTCACGTGCCTGCTACTACACTAGTTGTAGTGACGGTTCAATAACCATATCAGTCTCCACCATCCTCCCACTCAATTCTCGAGACAAACCTTTCCTCGAGAAAGGACCCGATTCAAGAAACAATCCCTATTGCTTTCGGATCTGAATTAGGAGGTATACCCAACTGTTTTGGGTGTCCTATGAAGATGCATTTTATCCGCTTTGGGTTCGAGCTTATCAACCTGAAACTTTTTCACATAAGCGTCGCAACCCCAAACCTTTAGGAAATGACAGCTTAGGTTTCTCTAAACCATAGTTCATACGGTGTCATCTCAGCGGAATTACGTGGTGCCCTATTTAAAGTGAATGTGGTTGTCTCTAATGCCTAACCCATGAGCGATAGTAGTAATCGATAAGAGACATCATAGTACGCACCATATCCAATAGGGTGCAACTATGGCGTTCGGACACACCATCACACTATGGTGTTCGAGCGGTATTAATTGTGAAACAATTTCCACAATGTCTTAATTGCGTGCCAAAGCTCGTAACTCAGATACTCATCTCTATGATCATATCATAGACATTTTATCCTCTTATCACAATGATCTTCAACTTCACTCTGAAACTACTTGAACCATTCAATAATTTAGAATTTGATTTCATCAAGTAAATATTCTCAGCATCTACTTAAATCATCTGTGAAGCAAGAACATAACGATATTCACTGCATGCCTCAGCACTCATTGGGTTGCACACATCAAAATGTGTTACTTCCAACAAGTTTCTATCTTGTTCCATCTCACTGAAAACGAGGCTTATTCAGTCATCTTGCCCATGTGGTATGATTTGCATATCTCAAGTGATTCAAAAATCAAGTGAGTCCAAACGGTCCATTTGCATGGAGTTTCTTCATGCATATACACCAATAGACATGGTTTGCATGTCTCAAACTTCTCAAAGCGAGTGAGTCAAAGATCCATCAACATGGACCTTCTTCATGCGTTTACACCAATATGACTTACATGGCGATTGCCATAAGTAAGTGGTACTATCATTACTATCTTATATTTTTGGCATGAAAATGTGTATCACTACGATCGAGATTCAATAAACCATTCCTTTAGGTGCAAGACCATTGAAGGTGTTATTCAGGATAAATAGAGTAACCATTAATCTCCTTAAATGAATAACCGTATTGCGATAGACATAATCCAATCATGTCTATGCTCAGCATAAACACCAAATGACAATTATTCAGGTTTAATACTAATCTTGATGGTAGAGGGAGGCGTGCGATGTTTGATCACATCAAACTTGGAAACACTTCAACACATATCGTCGACTCACCATTAGCTAGTCTCCGTTTATTTAGTAGCTTTTATTTGAGTTACTAACACTTAGCAACCGAACGGTATCTAATACCCTGGTGCTACTAGGAGTACTAGTAAAGTACACATTAACATAACGTATATCAATATACTTCTATCGACCTTGCCAGCCTTCTTATCTACCATGTATCTAGGGTAATTCTGCTCCAGTGGCTGTTCCCCTTATTACAGAAGCACTTAGTCTCGGGTTTGGGTTCATCCTTGGGTTTCTTCACTAGAGCAGCAGCTGATTTGCCGTTTCATGAAGTATCCCTTCTTGCCCTTGCCCTTCTTGAAACTAGTGGTTTCACCAACCATCAACAATTGATGCTCCTTCTTGATTTCTACTTTCGCGATGTCAAACATCGTGAATACCTCAGAGATCATCATATCTATCCACGATATGTTATAGTTCATCACGAAGCTCTAGCAGCTTGGTGGCAATGACTTTGGAGAAACCTCACTATCTCATCGGAAGATCAACTCCACTCGATTCAAGTGATTGTTGCACTCAAACAATCGAGCACAAGCTCAACGATTGAGCTTTTCTCCCTTAGTTTGCAGGCTAAGAAAATCGTCGGAGGTCTCATACCTCTTGGCGTGAGCACAAACTAGAAATCCCAATTTCAGCCCTCGAAACATCTCATATGTTCATGACGTTTTGAAAGCGTCTTTGGTGCCTCTACTCTAAACCATTTAAGCGAACTATCACGTAGTTATCAAAAGCGTGTATGTCGATGTTACGCAACATCCACAAGCGGCGTTTGGGGTTCACACACTGGCGGTGCATTAAGGACATAAGCTTTCTCTTGACCGCATAATCGCTCTGTCAACTTTCAACTATATTTTCTCTAGGAACATATCTAAGCAGTGGAACTAAAGCGCGAGTTTACGACATAATTTGCAAAGGTCTTTTGACTATGTTCAGGATAATTAAGTTCATCTTATGAACTCCCACTCAGATAGACATCCTCTAGTCATCTAAGTGATTACATGATCCGAGTCAACTAGGCGTGTCCGATCATCACGTGAGACGGACTAGTCATCATCGGTGAACATCTTCATGTTGATCGTATCTACCATCGACTCATGCTCGACCTTTCGGTCTCTGTGTTCGAGGCCATGTGCGTACATGCTAGGCTCGTCAAGTTAACCCTAAGTGTTTCGCATGTGTAAATCTGTCTTACACCGTTGTATGTGAGCGTAAGAATCCATCACACCCGATCATCACGTGGTGCTTAGAAGCGACGAACTTTAGCAGCGGTGCAGTTAGGGAGAACACTTCTTGAAATTGTAGTAAGGATCATCTTATTTACTACCATCATTCTAAGTAAACAAGATGCATAAACATAATAAACATCACATGCAATTATATAGTAGTGACATGATATGGCCAATATCATATAGCTCCATTGATCTCCATCTTGGGGCTCCATGATCATCATCGTCACCGGCATGACACCATGATCTCCATCATCATGATCTCCATCATCGTGTCTTCATGAAGTTGTCTCGCCAACTATTACTTCTACTACTATGGCTACGGTTAGCAATAAAGTAAAGTAATTACATGGCGTTGTTTAATGACACGCAGGTCATACAATAAATAAAGACAACTCCTATGGCTCCTGCGGTTGTCATACTCATCGACATGCAAGTCGTGAATCCTATTACAAGAACATGATCAATCTCATACATCACATATCATTCATCACATTCTTCTTGGCCATATCACATCACATAGCATACCCTGCAAAAACAAGTTAGGCGTCCTCTAATTGTTGTTTGCATGTTTCACGATGGCTGCTATGGGTTTCTAGCAAGAACTTTTCTTACCTCATAAAACCACAACGTGATATGCCAATTGCTATTTACCCTTCATAAGGACCCTTTTCATCGAATCCGTTCCGACTAAAGTGGGAGGCGGCACCCGCTAGCCACCTTATGCACCAAGTGCATGTCGATCAGTGGAACACTGTCTCACGTAAAATGCGTGTAAGGTCGGTCCGGACGCTTCATCCCACAATACCGTCGAAACAAGATTGGACTAGTAGCGGTAAGCATATTGAACATCATCAACACCCACAACTACTTTGTGTTCTACTCGTGCAAAGAATCTCATAATAGACCTAGCTCGATACCCTTTGTTGGGGAGCGTGGCGAGAAATTCAAAATTTTCCTCGTGTCACCAAGATCTATCTATGGAGAAACTAGCAATGAGGAAGGAGAGTGCATCTACATACCCTTGTAGATCGCTAAGCGGAGCGTTCAAGAGAACGGGGTTGAAGGAGTCGTACTCGTCGTGATCCAAATCACCGGAGATCCTAGTGCCGAGCAGACGGCACCTCCGCATTCAACACACGTACAGCCGGTGACATCTCCCACGCCTTGATCCAGCAAGGAGAGAGGAGAGGTTGAGAAGACTCCATCCAGCAGCAGCTGCAGGCGTGGTGGTGATGGTGGGCGTGGCAATCTGCGAGGCCGCCAAGCACCTTGGGAGAGGAGAAGGAGAGAGGTAGGGCTGCGCTGGAGGTGAAAACTCATGTGTTGGCAGCCCCAAAACCTCAAGTATATATAGGGGAAGGGGCTGCGCCCCTTTAAATTCCACCCCAAGGGGTGCGGCCAGCCCTAGATCCCATCCAAGGGGCGGCCAAGGGAGAGAGAGGCGCCCACTAGGTGGGCCTCAAGGCCATCTGGACCTAGGGTTTGCCCTCCCCACTCTTCCACGCCTTGGGCCTTGGTGGGGGGCGCCCAGCCCACCTAGGGCTGGTCCCCTCCACACTTGGCCCCGCAGCCTTCTGGGGTTGGTGGCCCCACTTGGTGGACCCGGGACCCTCCGGTGGTCCGTGCGTCTGGAAAAACCCGAAACTTTTCCGGTGACCAAAACAGGACTTCCATATATAAATCTTTACCTCCGGACCATTCCGGAACTCCTCGTGACGTCCGGGATCTCATCGGGACTCGAACAACATTCGGTAACCACATACAAACTTCCTTTATAACCCTAAGCGTCATCGAACCTTAAGTGTGTAGACCCTACGGGTTCGGGAGACATGTAGACATGACCGAGGCGTTCTCGGTCAATAACCAACAGCGGGATCTGGATACCCATGTTGGCTCCCACATGTTCCATGATGATCTCATCGGATGAACCACGATGTCAAGGACTCAATCAATCCGTATACAATTCCCTTTGTCTAGTGGTATTGTACTTGCGAGATTCGATCGTCGGTATCCGATACCTTGTTCAATCTCGTTTCCGGCAAGTCTCTTTACTCGTTCCGTAACACATCATCCGTGATCAACCCCTTGGTCACATTGTGCACATTATGATGATGTCCTACCGAGTGGGCCCAGAGATACCTCTCCGTTTACGGAGTGACAAATCCAGTCTCAATTCGTGCCAACCAGCAGACACTTTCGGAGATACTGTAGTGCACCTTTATAGTCACCCGATTACGTTGTGACGTTTGGTACACCTAAAGCATTCCTACGGTATCCGGAGTTGCACAATCTCATGGTCTAAGGAAATGATACTTGACATCGGAAAAGCTTTAGCATCTGAACTACGATCTTTGTGCTAGGCTTAGTATTGGGTCTTGTCCATCACATCATTCTACTAATGATGTGATCCGTTATCAATGACATCCAATGTCCATGGTCGAGGAAACCGTAACCATCTATTGATCAACGAGCTAGTCAACTAGAGGCTTACTAGGGACATGGTGTTGTCTATGTATCCACACAAGTATATGAGTTTCCTATCAATACAATTATAGCATGGATAATAAACGATTATCATGAACAAGGAAATATAATAATAGCTAATTTATTATTGCCTCTAGGGCATATTTCCAACAGGAGCCTCCTCAACCGCCTGCCTCGGGAGCTCCGGCCTGTGGCCCGGCCTCAGGGGCACGCCTGCACCTGGCGTTGGAGCCTCAGGAGGGATGTTGAATCCCAGAGCTCAAGGACTACTTGATGCAAGGGACTCTGCCGGAGAGCGAGGAGGAGGCGGAGCGTGTGGCACGGCAGGCCACAGCTTATTGCATCCAGGATGGCGAGCTCTACAGGAAGTGGCCAAATGACGTGTCCCTACATTGCATTTCCAGGGAGCAAGGAAAGGAACTGCTGGCGGACATACACAGCGGAGACTGCGGGCACCACTCGTCGTCACGAACCCTCGTCGGCAAGGCGTTCTGCAGCGGGTTCTACTGGCCCACAGCACTCAACGATGCCGTTGAGCTGGTGAAGGCTTGCGAGGCCTGCCAGTTTCACACTAAACAGATCCATCAGCCTGCGGGGAGTCTGCAGACCATACCCCTCTCGTGGCCGTTCGCAGTTTGGGGGCTGGACATTCTGGGCCCGTTCCCTCGGGCGCCAGGGGGCTATCGCTACCTCTACGTCGTTGTGGACAAGTTCACCAAGTGGGCTGAGGTGGAAGCTGTCCGCACAATCCCGGCATGCTCGGCAGTCAAGTTCATCAAGGGCCTCGTGAGCCGATTTGGGGTGCCTAACCACATCATCACTGACAACGGTTCGCAATTCACCAGTAATCTCTTCAAAACATACTGTGCTAACCTTGGAACGCAGATATCCTACGCTTCGGTAGCGCACCCCCAAAGCAATGGCCAGGCTGAATGGGCCAACGTGGAGGTCCTGAGGGGCCTCAAGGCCAGGACCTTCAAGAAGAAGCTGGAGGCCTGCGGCAGGGGCTGGTACGACGAGCTCTAGTCCGTGCTATGGTTAATCCGCACAACTACGACCAAGCTGAGTGGCGAGACCCCGTTCTTCCTCGTCTAAGGAGCAGAGGTTCTTCTCCCTCACGAGGTCAGGTGTTGCTCCGCACGGGTCCTGGCATTCGACGAGGCTCAGCAGGACGCCATGCGGGGGACGGATCTCGTGCTGGGGGAAGCCGCGCGGGGAACGTCGTCGGGAAGCCGCGCTACGAGCGGCAAGGTATCAACAGGCGCTGCGATGATACCACTGCCGCAACATCCGCCCCAGGACCCTTGAGGTAGGGGATCTCGTGCTCAGACGGGTTCTCTCCAGCGAGGGGCTGCACAAGCTCTCTCCCATGTGGGAGGGCCAGTTCAAGGTTGTTCATGTTTCCAGGCCTGGCTCCACGCGCTTGGAGACATCGGAGGGAGTACCCATCCAGAACGCATGGAACATTCAACATCTCCGGAGGTTCTACCCCTGAGCGAGGCCTAGCGCCTAGGAAAGGCCCGGTGCCTGTGAAGAAGGCCAATGCATGTGAAGCTATCGCGTTTTGGAAAAGGCCCGGTGCATGTGAAGAAGGCCAATGCATGTGAAGTTATCGCGTTTTGGAAAAGGCCCGGTGCCTGTGAAGAAGGCCAATGCCTGTGAAGCTATCGCATTTTGGAAAAGGCCTGGTGCCTGTGAAGAAGGCGAACGCCTGTGAAGCTCGCCGCCCGTGACACTCTCACGTAATAATGAGTGGGGATGTACACGCCCCGGAGTCTCCGGAGTGCCGCCCTCGGGCCTCGGGGGCTCCCGCCCATGCCCAGTGGCAGCACTTAGCTCCGCACTGGTGAGAAGACGTCGAAGACTAGAATAGGTGCCGGACGCGGCCTTTTCATTTTCTTTCTGCAGTTGGCTTGTTCGTTCTTGTTTGAAGTTTTATTGAAGTTGTTGCCATCCCGGGCTCGCGACTCTCTGCCTTTTTTCGCCCACTCGCCTCATTTTCTCTCGCACAAGTCTCGCGAGGGAGGTTCGCGGGCGCCCTCGCGAGCGTTTCCTGCCCCGATCGTCTGGAGCTTTCCTGTCCTAGTTCTCCGCGGGAGCACCCCTCCCAGTCCGTGCCTCACGGGCATCGCGACATGAACGCAGGACCTAAGCCAATCGCCCGCGCTACCGAGACCGAATGTTACCCCTCTTACTAAATCCTTGCAGGACATGAAGCGCACGGCGAGGCTTCAGCCTTGGGAGGCGAGGACCGCGTCGTGCTCCACCAAGCCAAAAATAATCCCCGCACATGGGCACGCGATGCGGAAACATAACGTAGAAGTAGCGGAAGCAACGCGACACATAACAGCAACAGTTCTAACACGCCCCCACGGGGCCCTGTACTACCTTCTTCTTGCACAGGAAAGGAAGGAAACAAAATGGACACGACTTGTTCAACGCCGACCTACAGCAAAAGCTCGAGCTGCTCCTGGGGCTCAGGCGGATGCCTCTTCTCGCTTCACCAGGGCACGGTGGCGGGTGGACCCGCTGCCTTCACCCAGGCGGGCGCGACGGGGCGGGGGCTGGCCACGACACCCGCTGGAGGAGCTGCTTCCTGAGGGGGAGTCGCCGAAGCTCGGCGAACCCCGAGCACCACCGCCTGTACGCCTGGCGCTGTCTTCATCCTGGTCGGTGTCGGGGCTGGGCAGGCGGCCGCGGTCATCATCTTCGGGGCAGCACCCAGCACGGCGACCATCTTCCCCAAACACCCTCACGTAGAGGGTGGCGTCACCATCGAACTTGAAGTGCAGGGTGCACCGCCGACTCGAGGCAGCTTGTGGCAAGCGTTGCCAGCCGTGAGTGAGGCCCCATTCCGGAAGGGAGACCTCAGTGAAGCCAGAAGGCCCTCTGCAGCAACCATGCACTGGGCGGAAGCCGCGCAGGCGCTGGCGGCAGCTCACCTCTGAAGAAGCGAGGAGCTGGGCAGGTGCTGGTCGGGTCCGCCGACCACACGACAAACTCCGGCAGCACCTCCAGCTGAGCAAAGCAGCGGCTGGCGGCAGCAGCAGTCGCCTCATGCCTCCCCGGCTGAGGCGCTCACCTCCAGCAGGCGCCCGCTCCCATGGCCGCGGGAAGCCACTACGGGGACCGCGGGATGCTTGCGGGGACGGCCTCGGCCATGTTTGGCCGGAGGGGAGTCGGGCCCTACCTGGCGAGCCTTTCCCTTCTCCGTGGCCGAGAATCTCTTCGGCGGAGCCATGGGGACGGTGAGAAGCTAAGAAGAAGAAAGGGAGTAGCAGGAAGGAATGGACTGACGGGGCTCGCGCAGTCCCGTACTTATAGCCAGAGAAGGCCAACCGCCGAGCACCACGATTGCAGGTAATCATGACCCATATCTCTGCATGCAGGGACTTGTCAAGTCGTCTGTCGCCCGGCGTCGTGGGGAAAGTCTGAGCGCCACGTCAATCAACCGCCACCTTGGCGCCCAAGGCCTTGAGGCTGTTAGAACTGCGGCGCTCGCTCTGGCCTTCGGCTTCTCTGCTAAGCCAAGCCAGCAGCATCTTGGGCCGGGGTTCTGTCGGTGTGCAGGAGCAGGGATCCCCAGACTTGCCTGCCTGCGGCCTGCGGCATGGCTCAAGTGGGGGCCCAGCATGGCCCATCTTCATCAGCTCAAGCTCAAGACCCTCACGAGGGGCCAAGCCTCGCGGGGCAGACGACAGGAAGCTTCCTCAGGAGCGACCTCATCAGGCAGGCTCGCGAGGAGGCGGAGAGATCAATGCAAGGGTACCTCGCGAGGAGACCCGTGACACAAGCCATGACGAATCAAGACCAGGCGGACACCGGCCTGCACTGTGTCCTTGTTTCCCTTTCGGTGCAAAGGGGGCAAGCATAGGCCAAGGCATCGGGCAAAGGTTACCATTCTGGTGCAACGAGACCAAGACCAGCCGGACGGCAGGATGGAGGTCACCATGGAGCCCAAGACGGCGTCACCACCAGTGCTTTTTGCAGCCGAAGACCACCTTTGGTCAGGATAACTTGTACTAGATGTTCCCCTTCAAAATGGCCAATTGTTGGCGCCCTTCCCGCTCATTATTTGGGGGAGAGGCCCAGGGCCTCTATAAGTAGAACTAGCCACCACAGAGTAGAGGCATCCAGAAATCACCTGCTCAGACCTAGAGCTAGAGAGAGAGAGGCGATCGAACTCACCCAAGTAGTTCATCGCACTAGCTCAAGAACACCTCTCGCGAGGCTGTTCTTCCCTTGTACTGTTCATCATCAGCATTGAGGCAATCCACCACACTTTGCTGGGTAGGGTATTACACCTGGCAGTGGCCCGAACCAGTATAACCTCGTGTCCCTTGTGTTGTTCATTGTTTCCAGCTTAGTTCGCACCAGGAGATCGGACGTAGATCGGTAGGGGAGAGATCTCCGCGCGCACCCCAGTGTTCGAACCTCAAGGGTCTGCCGGAACCCGAAATCCGACAGGGGTGATTTCAACATCATTAGGAGGAGAGAGGAAAAGAATAACGATAATTTTGACGGTAGATGGTCGTTTATGTTTAACACCATTATTGAAAGCTTGGATCTGAGAGAGATAGAGCTTTCTGGTAGAAAATTTTCCTGGGCCAACGCTTTGCCAAACCCGACATATGAGAAGTTGGATCGAGTCCTCACGAGCGTCGAGTGGGAACAAAAGTTCCCTCTAGTAATGGTTCAGGCTCTCTCGCGCGGAATCTCGGATCACACAACTTTATTCGGGGACTCAGGTGAGCCAAACCACGTGGAAAACAAAAACACCTTTTCTTTCAAACTTGCATGGTTTGAACGAGAAGGTTTCTTGGATCTGATCGACAGGGAATGGGCTAAAGATACATGAGACTTCTGTCGAGCCTTGGCAGAATAAGATTAGGCATTTGAGAAGTTTCCTACGGGGATGGGCTAAACACCTTAGTGGGGTTTATAAGATTGAAAAGGACAGGCTCCTTTCTCTGATTCAGTCCCTAGATATAAAAGCCGAATCCACGATATTGCAACCTGCAGAATTCCAGGTTAAGCTGGATGCGGAGACGAGGTTGAAAGAACTTCTCCGTGAAGAAGAGTTGAAGTGGGCGTTGCGGGCTAAGGTTCGTAGAGTGGTCCAGGGGGACGCAAACACTCAATTCTTTCACTTGATTGCTAATGGCAAG
This sequence comes from Aegilops longissima, assembly GCA_021605205.1. Lineage (NCBI taxonomy): Eukaryota > Viridiplantae > Streptophyta > Magnoliopsida > Poales > Poaceae > Aegilops > Aegilops longissima. Next base: position 251,783,877 of record CM038677.1, on the reverse strand, counting down.
CACAGAAAGAAGAGAATATTTTAGCTTGAGCAAGATGAAGGAACGATTGTAGGGCAGGACAACCTGAAACTTTACATCACCGAGTATTATAAGCAGTTATTTGGACCTCCGGAGGATAGTTGTGTATCCCTCGATGACTCCAGGATTGAGGATGTGCCTCAACTAACTACTAACGATAATGATATTCTGGTTGCCCCATTCTCGGAGAAGGAGGTGTTTGATGCTATTATGCAGTTGAAAAACAATAAGGCTCCTGGGCCTGATGGATTCCTGGCGGAGTTTTACAAAAGATGTTGGCACATTATTAAGGGGGATTTACTTCCAATGTTCCACGATCTTTTCTCTGGACAGCTTCAGTTATTTCACTTAAATTTTGGAACAATAACACGCTTCCTAAGAAAAGCGGATATTGTGAGAATCGGCGATTCGAGGCGATCTGCCTTCTCAATGTTAGTTTCAAATTTTTACCAAGGTTGGGACTAATCGGCTCACAGATTGCGCGATACGTGGTGCAACATTCCCAAACTGCTTTCATGCCGGATAGAAACATCCTAGAAGGGGTGGTGGTCCTGCATGAAACGCTCAATGAAATCCACTCGAAAAAATTGGATGGAGTTATTTTTAAGGTGGATTTCGAGAAAGCGTACGATAAAGTAAAATGGCCATTCCTACAACAGCGTTGCGTATGAAAGGTTTTGATGAAGTCTGGCGGCCTTGAGTTGAATCATATCATAAAAAAGTGTTGGAATTAAAGTGAATAGCGAGATCGGTCATTATTTCCAGACTCAAAAAGTGCGAGACAAGGGGATCTGATGTCCCCTATCTTGTTCAACATTGTAGTTGATATGTTGGCAATTTTGATAGGAAGGGCTAAGGAGGCTGGTCAAGTGGGTGGCCTGGTACCCCATCTCGTTGATGGAGGGGTGTCCATCCTCCAGTACGCCGATGATACAATCATCTTTATGGAGCATGACTTGGCAAAAGCGAGATATATGAAGCTGGTGTTATGCTTATTTGAACAATTGACTGGGTTAAATATTAATTTTCACAAAAGCAAGTTGTTCTACTTTGGTAGAGCCAATGATGAACAAGAGGCTTACATGCAACTGTTTGGGTGTGATTTGGGGGCTTTGCCTTTCACCTACTTAGGAATACCAATCCACCATCGTAAGCTGACAAATAGAGAATGGAAGTGCATCGAGGACCAATTTGAAAAAAGCGGAGTTCTTTGGAAGGGCAAGCTCATGTCATACGGAGGCCGATTAATTCTGATAAATTCGGTTCTCACGAGTATGCCTATGTTTCTTTTGTCATTCTTCGAAGTCCCAGTTGGTGTTAGGAAAAGACTGGACTTTTATCGATTGCGTTTCTTTTGGCAGGGTGATGAGCTAAAAATAAAATACCATTTAGCAAAATGGGATATCATCTGTAGGCCGAAAGACCAAGGGGGTCTTGGGATTGAGAATCTTGAAGTTAAGAACAGATGTCTTCTCAGCAAGTGGTTGTAGAAGTTATCAAGTGGAACTGACGCCACTTGGGCGCAAATCCTCTGTAGCAAGTATATTCAAACCAAAACTTTGTCTCAGGTGATAGTAAGACCGACTGATTCACCCTTTTCGAAAGGGCTTATGAAAGTAAAGCTTTCCTTGTTTAATAGGACAAAGTTTATTGTTGGTGGCCGGTGCCGGTCTGCGATTACGGGAGGATACTTGGCTCAGAGAGGCACCCTTAGCCATCCAATACCCGTCTTTGTATCGTATTGTTCAACGACAAAAGGTTTTTGTTGCAACGGTATTACAAAAACCCCCCTTAATATTCAGTTCAGAAGGGTGTTAGTGGGTAATCGTTGGGAAGAATGGCTACATCTAGTAAGTAGACTGATGGACGTTCAGCTTTCCCAACAACCCGATGAATTACGCTGGAAGCTTACTAGGTCCGGAGTATTTACAGTTAAATCAATGTATGTTGATGTTATCAATTCAAGCCCGATTCCTAGTTCCAAACATGTTTGGGCTGTCAAAGTCCCTTTGAAAATCAAAATGTTTATTTGGTTTCTCCATAAACAAGTTATTTTAACCAAGGACAACTTGACAAAGCATAATTGGACAGGACCTACTAGGTGTAGTTTCTGTGATCGGGATGAGACGATCAAACACCTTTTTCTTGATTGCCCGCTAGCTAAAGTTTTATGGAGGACGGTCCATATTGATTTCAATATTACTCCACCGAGTTCAGTCAATACGTTATTTGGAACGTGGCTTAACGGGGTAGAGCCCGAGTTAGCGCGACATATTCGTGTAGGAGTCTGCGCCTTGGTGTGGGCGCTCTGGAATTGCATAAATGATTTGGTTTTTAACAGGACAACACACATGCATTTTTTGCAGGTTATTTTCAGAGCCACGGCGTTGATCCGTTAAGTGGTCGCTACTCACTCCGACGGAGGCCGGGGGCGTTTGATTCTTTGGATCTATCCATTTGGGAGATGGTAGCTCGGGATATCTTCAACCGGTTTGGATGGCGGTCATGTAATAGGATAGGCAATTAGTTTACCTATCTCTATTTAGCCAGTCGGTTGTGGCGTCCTTTATTTGGCTAGTTTGTGTTTCTAGCCCTTTTTGGCTCTGTGTGAGCTTTTATATACTTTTTCCAGTTGGAGACTTCGAGACCTTGTTGGAATTTATTTATTTGGTTTAATAAGATGGTCGTATGCATCATTCTGATGCAGAGGCCGGGGAGACCCCCTTTTTGAAAAAAATAGCCAGGCAAGTTAAATTGCATATACTGCTGGAGCTGGGAGCCAACACAGAGGCCCCCGACTCCTCTGCATAGTTGCGCTAACCTGTATTTCACAGCTATGGAATCCTAAAATCCTAATGAATTCTGTTTGCAATTGCTATGTTCCTGTTGGGTTTTGGATTGGACCCTAATGATCTGATTTTTATTTTAGCCTGGTGCTTACAAATCGCACACATGCATTCGCAAGGTTAGGGTAGTTCTAGGGAGATCTTTCTTTTTTACATTGTTGTTCACGGAGATCTAATTTTGTCGTAATGACAGAGCCATTGATTTATATTTCAGGTAGGCGCTTACGGATCAACAGCTTGCATGTTTGGGTATTCCTAGGGATATCATTTTTTTCATTGCTTTTCAGGTAGATCTAATTATGTCGTACTAACAGAGCCATAGTAATCATATGTTTGCCCAGAAATTAGCATGCAAGGTGTTTTCTCTTTTCCTCTATATTTATCAAGTTTATGCCTAATATAGCAACACCTTAAATTTTCTATCTTCAGAAACGTTCATGTTCTCAGTCAGGAACCACCTTGCTATTATTGTGGGTAATCTGAATCGTCCATCTATCTATTATTGCTACACATTAATGTATGTTGTTTTACGGAGTCCTGGTACATCATGTTCTCCGTTGATTGAATATGCATTAGTGTGTTGCTCTTTCGGTTTATGTATGCAAGTAATGTGTGCCGATTGGAAGTTGAACGGCATACGTCAGATATGAAGAGAGGGAGGCAACACAATGCACATCAGTCAAGTTTCAGAAATAATTATTCATGTAATCAAATTTCAAGATTGCTTATCTTCATAGGTTAATTCGTGAACTCTATTTTAAAGGTTCGCTTCTTATATAGGGACAAAATAGGTGCCACAATCCTGAACCCCATGTTGAGTCTTCAAGGACCTGACTTAGCTTGACCTTGTGGTTTCGATCTGATGAATTCACAAACTAACAATAATCTATTGTGTGCCTACAACGGATCCTTTAGAAAATAGGCTTCCACCAACTGTTTATATGATCAACTCTGAAATAGTAAACAACAAACGACAACATACGGTAGTTTGGCATTTATGATCAACTCCTATGAAATAGGTACAAAGAAAATGACACGATACTTATCCGAAAATGATGAACTATTTTTCCCATTGACAACCATCAAGTATTGTAGAATTTGATGTACGTATATTGGATGATGAATTTCCGACGATGAGGCCTTGAGCTACTAATCCATTTGTGATGATTTTTTGTGCCTTTTTTTGGGTTTCTTATTATCTATTATTTGAAACTTTTAGGTCCCAGAGATTGCACATGCGCTGGAGAAACCGGTTCTTTTTCTTCTTTAGATTGTGTTGGAAAGAAATTTGCTGAGAAGTGAAGTAGATGATTCAAAATGAGAAGAACTCCAATGTGTTTATTGATGATAGTGAACTTGAATTATTTTGGTAAAAAAATTGTGAGCTGGCATTACACCATCCATTGTAGCTCTTATGTTGGTAAACTATTTCGAGAGTTGGCATTACATCATCCGTTGGAGCTCTTATTTCCTTGTGCCTTCTTGAAAGAGCACATGTTGAAGAAAACAAGGTGAAAGATTAAAGTTTGTAGAGTGAGACAATGGATTCCATCAACTCCCAAGTCTCAAGTTCTTCATGTTTTTTGACCTCAATATTAACGTGAGATGTTTAGTGCACCATCATCCATGGATAGAAATTATATGAACCATGGCAAATAAGAGCGATGACTGTTTGACAACAAAGTCTAAGATGAGGTCGAAGGGCTGCTAGAAAATATGAGGCAAGCAGGGAGAATGAAGATAATGGCATGTCTTGTTGCTGTGGTGACTGAGGAGTAACTGCAAATGAATAAAGAGAAATGAAAAATAGTCTCATGTCTTCCCACAATTTTGGTATGTACCTCTACAAGTACATTAGCTATGTATGGGGAGAAGATAGAAGTTGAGGGGTCCATTAATGCATGTAGAGAAGTTGACCACAATTTATGCTCTTGTGTTCATCTACGTTTTAATAGAAGGATAAAGAAGATGACTAAACTTATGTTTGCCAGTGAGCAATACAGGCTAATGGTGTATGGCTAAACAACTTCAGTTATGTTTCGCAGCTTCATTTGTTTCTTTTTGCTTAAAGATAGATGTTGCTGGCCAGTTATAATATGGGTATTACATGTTGGTGAATATTTTGGTGTCAATTTTTCTCATCATATGAGGACAACTGGGTGAGATCTAATATTTCCTATACATTCAACATAGATTGAACACAAGTTTAGAACTCTTCTCAGGATGGGAGCGCTCGCCGTTATTTGGTCGCTTTGGCTAAGTAGAAATGATAAGGTTTTTAACGAGAAAAGTAGATTTCTTATGCAGGTTATCTACAGATGTACTGGGACCCTTCGTTTATGGTCGTCTCTACAGTGTATGGAGAATCGCGGCCTATTTATGGAGGCCTGTACACGATTGGAGGCTACGGCGAGGGATACTTTTACCCAACATGGGTGGCAGCATGATCTCAGGATTGGCCCTCCTACGTCTTAGGCGTTACACAAACACTAGATGTTTCTTAGTATTTCCCCTTTTTTTGTTTTTTTTTTGTTCTGTGTGTGGACTTCTTTTGCCTGTGTGCATCTTGGTATGCAGAGGCCGGGTGTAATGCTTAAACCTTTTAAGTAATAAATCGCCCTTTATCGAAAAAATTCAACGTAGATGACAAATCATTCCTTCCATAGTAATGTAAATCTATACTATTATATAGTTCCTTTGTTTTTTTTACACCGCAAATAATTAATCAAGCTATTAATTAGGTCTATAGTTAATTAATTAGTCACGCAGGTAATGGTATCAAATTAATTTGAAAATGCTCATGGGCGAGGATGACTAGGTGAACGTTAGAGACTACAAGTAGGCTCTCAGTGGCATGGTCGACCAGCTCGCCAACATGGACAATGGCCATCACGCCCTCGTGACATAGGCGACGAAGCATTTGTCAACATGGACGATGATTGTGCTCTGCAGGACATGCACACACTGATGATTGCCGAAATGTTAGTGGGCGAAGAAAACAGGTGCCATAGGACAAGGTCGACAGTCGCGCACTCTCGACTTGCATAGGTACTATTTGCAGTTGCAACCTCCAGTCATATGTGTGAGTTGAATCTTCTTCTTTTTTCAAATATAGGGTAAAAATAATATTTATTTTCCTATTCAACCCACCAGATTTTTTTGGAATCAAGTGCCAGACATGTCTTTTGCTGATTGCGCCAGCAGAGATGCGGTGGTGGACATGCGGCACGAGAAGGTGAAAGAAGGGAGGACCAGGAAGGATGGAGGGAGGTGACAAAGCTGAGATAAAGGAGAGAGACATCGAGGAAGGTGGCATGGCAAGAAAGCGAAGTTGTGCCCCAAGGTTAGAGCGTGAAAGTGTACATCTGTTACCTTTTCATCAATCTTAGGTTCATTGTCATTTTTAAAGTCCAACACTTGGAGCTCTACACAATTGTTGTCGAGGAAGATGGTAAACTTAATGAGGTTGGGGTTATTGTGAAGCTCGGTGTTTGGTGGAGTTGTCTCGCGGTAAAGAGGACAAGGCATGCAAACACGAGTAACTGATAAACTTGAAAAACCACTTCCATTTTTTCTAGGAACATTGAATATAATTTATTTGGTAAAGAAAGCGGTCTCGCGCCCGGCAGCAGGACCGCGCTTGTCTTGCGCCCGGTGGCAGGACTGCGCTCGTCTCGCGCCCGGTGTAGCAGGACGGCTCGATGGAGGCTTGTTGTGGCCGGCCTATTGCGTCTCGGCGCTGGGACCGGCCAGGGGTGCGAAAGGTGGATCCTTTCTTCCCATCTCTGCGGTTGGGGTAGCGGTGAGGCTCGGGGGACTTGTGTCAAGGTCTTGGATTCCGGGGGGCCTCCCTGATGGTGGTGGCGCGGTACTCATGGGCAGAGCTCGTGCCTCGGTGCTGCCCGGCTGCCACAGCCGTGTGGGCGGCGTGGTAGCCGGGGTGTGGCGTTCGGTGGCGGTTAGTGTTGGCCGGGGTGAAAACCTACTCTATCTTCGAACGGACTGGCGACGGCGAAGATCGCTCCCTTCTTGAAGGCGTCGTCACGGCTATCATTGCCCGTCGTGTTGCTCCAGGGAAAACTCTGATCCTCGGATCGGGCGGTGGCAGTGCTCCAGTGCCATATCCTTCTTGAAGGCGTCGTGCGCCTTGGATCCCACGGTTCGTCATATGCGGCTTCACTTCTTCGCGTTGTTCACGGATGAAGCCCCCGGCGACTCTTGTAGTGCTAGGGGTGTGTGTTGCTGCGCTCAGCGCCTATGTATCCTGCCTTGGGTGTGTGAGTGCGTTTGTGGTGGGTGAATGCGGTTATGCGAGGCCTTTGTTGGACTATGCTTTATATATAAAGCGGGGAAAAGCCTTTTTGACAAAAAAATCGGTAGAAAGGCGTGTTTTGGACCTTGGTGAAGCGGGAATTATAACATTGTGATATCAAATTATTGTTCATTGATTGTTTGATCAGGTTGTTGACACATGTTTGATGTATGATAATTTTGGGATGTGAAGTATGTGTCTGAATCAAGTATCGTCCACTTATTCTTTGATTTTATTGGTTTTGTTAAATCTCATGTGTGATTTTTGTTGTTGTTGTGTCACTAATTTTCTGCTTTGCACGAGGCCGAAGATGAGGATTACATGTGGAGAGCTGGCCACAGCGAGGCCGAGCCGTGTATGAGTGGGAGCGAGTCCGAGACTTAACCAATGAGGGTGCATGGGGGTGTGGGTGGGGGAGGGGGACATCGGAGTTGCTCATTGAGGATGGTCAGGGCGGAAACTGACATGGTGGTCGGGGGAGGTTGAGGGGAGGGGAGGGAGGTGATAGCCGCCGGTTGCGGGGATGGAGGTAGGCAATTAGGCTTCGGTAGGGCACAATGGAAGAAGAGTAACCGTCATGGGTAAGGAGGGAGAAGATGAATAGGTGGTAGCGTGTTTCTAACCGTTGGATATTGATTTGATGGCCGTAAATAGAAGTGACTGACGTGAAGAGTATTGTCAAGTACCTGATGTTTGGGTTCCCTCTTAATTTATTTTCAATCATTTGCCCGTAGCAACGCACGGGCATTCTACTAATGTAATCTAGTGCTGGAAACGCAAGGAGTCTGGACAGAACTATATAACACTGCTACATAACACTACTATAATTTACATATATTCTATATAACACTACTAATATATTCTGATCACGAGATCAGAATAATATTCTGATCACAACATGAACTTCCTGAGTAACGCGCCTGAACTTCCCTCTGTACGAACTCGACCTTCGGGCTATCTTCGCAACCGTGCCTTCTACCGTGAGTTTTTCTGATCATTCGCGTTCTATGTGATGTAAGTGTAATCTAGAAACGATTTTCAGTAAGTAAATACTCGTTTTAAATAGGAATCTCGCTCATAGGCGGATTTTGCACTCGGGTCGTGATGAACTCGAGTTTTTTTCAATTTACTGCCTCAGTTGTTCGACCTGAACTTCCCTCTGTGCTAGGTTGAACTTCCGCCAACATTGCCCAAATGGGGCTTGCGATATACCATTGGAAAGCTATGGACACCAGTATCATCACCTAAGTTAAATTTTTGGCAAAATGTAAGCGGTTTAAGAGCAGTTCTGAAAATCATTTTTTCTTCAGACAAAAAACATGAATCGTAATATCGATCGCATTTCTAAACCATTTATCGGGATGAGGCAAATAATATAGCATTGGAAATCTGCTGCAAAATCGCTCCTTCCACATGTTGAAAGTTTTCTCTAATTCCCTACGGTTAAAGAGTAATTTGGAAAATCGTAAAATTTTGCAAACGAAACAGCCGAGTTCGTATTTTTAACGTCATTTATAAACGGCTAATCCAATTGAGGCAAACTATATGGCGTTGGAAAGCTTATGAAAATGCGCCACTTTTTCATGTTGAAAGTTTTTTCTAATTTTGAACGGTTTAAAAGTAATTTAGAAAACGGTACAAGTTCTATCGAGTTTTTATTTTCAAGCTAATTTTTTAACCGTAAGTCCGAATGTAGCAAATGATACGGCGTTGGAAAGCTTGAAGAAATGCGGAAATTTTTGGTATATATTGTTTCTTCCAATTCCTTACGGTTTTAAGTCAATTTCGAAAATGGCAGAAAACGTATTTTCGCCGTAATTTCTACAAACTTTATCGGAATAGGGTAAATAATATTCCATTGAAAAGCTACAGAAAATGCGAAACTACTTCATGTTGACAGTTTTCCCTGATTCCCATCCATTTTCAAGTAATTTCGAAAACGGCGAGATCATTCGTTCTGCCTTTATCCCGAAACAGATTCGTCAAAAATGCATCGCGTGAAGTACCTGAACTTTTCGGTATGAAACCTTGAACTTCACTTTGTTTTTCACGTGCATTTTTTGCACGTAGATCTTCATCCACGCACCGGAACACTCACCGGAATTGAGCAAGTGATATACCGATGGAAAGTTGCTGTAGACACGCAACTTTCCGTGTTGATCATTTTTTTCATACCCGCGACGGTTTTAAATGTTTTTCATGTGAAATTCATTCAGTGTAGTAGTTGAACTTCCTGCTGTTTTTACGTTGAACTTCTGTGACGTATTTTCGTTTGTAGTTTTTCTCATCCATTCGTTAGTGTTACACAAATGATTTTCCTTTTGTACAAACCCTTCTCACAATAATTTTTTTAACTTTCTCCGACCGAGGACTTGAACCTACACAAATGATATTCCTGTCGTTTTGAAGTAAATTAGAAAATGACAAGATCATGATTTCTGCCTTCATCGCGAATGGAATTGCACTGCGTGAAAGTAGTTGAACTTCTCGGACAAGTCTGTTTGAACTTCACTCTGTTTTTCACGTGCTGTTTTTTTGACGTGCTGCTTTTTGCACTGCGTGAAGTAGTTGAACTTCTAGGTCATGTCTGTTTGAAGTTCAATCTGTTTCACTTTATTTGTATTTTACTTATATGAAACACACACCGGTTGTTATCACTTTGAACTTCTCTTTGGTTTGAGAGAAATATTTTAAAACACAAAAAACAACATATTTTTTATGTATTTTGGACATCTAAATACACGGTGAACCTCTCTCACATTTTTTTGAACTTTTCCTCGCCGAGCACTTGAACTTCTAGCAACCACTTTTTTTCGTTTATGAGTGTGAAAGTGCAAAAATGGCGCTGTGTTTTTTATTTTTTTTGAACAGGTAAATCCTAGGTTTTAATAAACTTCGAACTTCTCTGTTATTTAAATTTGAACTTTACCTTTTTATATTTTGAGTAAAGAATTGTATTCGATTTTTTATATGGAAAAAATCAAACATGGAAATACAAGGTAAACTTCTCTCGCAAGAATTTTTGAACTTCCCCGGACAGAGCACTTGAACTTATTTCAACAAACCTTTTAAACTTTTATTTTTCTATAGTTTTATTCTCTGATATGCATTCCTTGGAGTACTTGAACTTCTCGTTGTTTTCACTATAAACTTCTGGCACATTTTTGCGTATACGTCGAATTACATACAATTGAAGGTCGGACGCCATTTTATCATTTTAAAGCATGTAATTGGAGGTTGGACGTCCCGCAATATAAATTCTGAACCATGCACGGAGGTGGACGTGAACTTCTTACAACAAATCTGAGTTTTTTATATACTTCAAACTTCTCTGTTATTTTAATTTCAGCTTCTTAGTCATAATCTTAGAAAGGAAATATGTTTCTAAATAAGCATCAAACATTTTTTGTAAATTGCACTTCATAGTTTTCTTTTTTCTTAGAGACGGTAATAATTTGAGTTTCCCGTATACATTGAACTACTCCTCTATTTTAAATTGAACTTTGTCATTTTTATTCTTTACTAACAAGGAAAATCTAAGTTTCTTTATAAATATCGGACTTCTCTATTTTGTAATTTGAACTTCTTGGTTTATTTCTTTTAGTATCAAAATATCCTTGTTATGTCTGGACCCCCTCCACATTTTTTAAAATTTTGATTTATTTGTAAAAACATAGACACAAACGGGAGAGAGAATTATGTGTGCATAAAGTGGGTAGCAATTTCCAACTTTCCCTCGTCAAGCACTTGAACTTCTAGAAAGAAATGTTTTTCATTTTTATGAGTTGGTTTTAAAAATGCCAAAATGGCATTGGTTTTTGTTTTTGTTTTTTGAACATGTAAATCTTATGTTTTTAATAAACTTCAAATTTCCATGTTATTTTAATTCAAACCTCACGTTGTTTATTTTCTATTAGCGGTTAAAATCCGGGTTTTCAATAAACATTGAACCACTCCATTCGTTTAATTTGAACTTCTAGGTTTCTTTTAGAAACGGGGAAATCTTTTTACTAATTAAATTTTCTAAACTCTTTTTTGTTATTTTAATTTGAGCTTCGGTTGTGGAAACTTGTTGAACAAGAGGAACTTTTTGAATTTTCCAGCGCTTGAACTTCTAGCAACAAAAATTTTGGACTTCGCCTTTTTACTCCTATTTTCTCATACGAAACACACACACATGCAGTACGTGAACTTCCGTCTGTTGTCAATTTGAACTTCTCTCTATTTCACTTTAGTAACGTAAAACATCTGATTTTGTATAGACATTGAACCGCTCTAACTTTTTTATTTGAACTTCTTTGTGTGTTTATTAGAAATGTGAAAATTTGAAGTTCTTGATTTTATTTCTTTTTGTACCAAGAAAATGTGAGTTTTTTTTATAAATAGCGAACTTCTCTATTTTTGAAATTTGGCCTTCTTGGTTTATTTCTTTTAGTAACGGGAATATCCTAGTTTTGTAATAAGTATTGAACCGGTTCGTTATTTAAATATGAACTTCTTGAGTTTTTTAATTTAGAAATGGTGAAAATCCTTTTTAATAATTTTTAACTCCTCTATTTTTAGAATTTGAACTTCTTGTTTTCTATTTAGAAACGGTGAAATATCCACTTCAAAGTGCCATGTTATCTTCTGAACTTCTGAGGTTTTTTTATTTGACCTTCTTGATGTTCCCATCACCAGATTTGGATCTTCTAACTTTTATACATTGAATTATTGTGTGATTTAATTTTGAACTTCTTGTTTCCATTCTTTAATAACGACCAAAGTTTGAGCTTTCTATAATCATCGAAATGCTCCATCTTTTTAATTTGGACTTCTTGGTTTTATTTCTTTTAGTAGCAAAAAAATTATTTTTCTATTAAACATCGAACCACTCCACTATTTTTAGTTGAACTTCTAGATTTTTTTGAGAGACGGGGGAAATCTATTTCATTATTTTTATGAAGTGCTCAATAGTTTTAATTTGACCTTGCTTGTGTTTTTTAAACGTGAAAATATGTTATTTGTTACATATTTTAAGCTTCTTCATTGTTTTTAATTTGAATTTCTTTGTTATCGTTTTTCATTAACGGGAAAATCCGTGGGAGAAAAATTTTGTACACCCATAACACTTTCTCTGAACTCTCTAGTTTACTAAATTTGAACTTCAACAATTTACACTGCTCTACGTGATGCTTGTTTTCTTCTTTGGTGATTCTGCTTTGTCCGTAAAAGTTCCACTTTCTTTATGCGAACGTTGACGGAGTGTAAGTGTGGACTTTATTTGTGCTTCTAATTCGAACTTAACTAGTGTATTTTTACTTTCTATGTTAATTGTTGATAAAAGTTTTTAGTTGATGTTTTTAGTGTGTTTGACCTTCCATGCTTTTCACACATGAACTTCAACTAATTTTCATTTTTTTAGTAGTGTTCTAATTTTTCAAATTTCCTAATTCTAGTCTCCAAGCGAACAATTCTAAATTAAATGTCATCTTAAACCTATTTTTCCTAAATGCGTGGACTGCTCAAAAATGGTTGGGTCGTTGAGCATGGAAAGTTTTCTTTTTTTTCAAAACTTTGTGTGTGCGTGCGTGTGACTAGATGGGTTTTGCAATGATTCCGTAAAAGCAGCACAAATCACTCAACAACAACAAGAAGTTTATGTTGCGCGCAGTTCTTATAGAATCCAAGTAGCACTAGCACTACGAAGTGAACACTTGAACCGTGATCTCAGATTCTCAACGGTCAGCACGCAATAACAAAAGGACATGCAAGAACGGGCAAACCATAGAGTACAATATATGCACTTTCCAAACAAATAGTAGTAATTTTTTATACACAAGTTGTGCATGTTTTTACACCACTCCTTTTGGTCTTTATCTCTCTGTCTTATCTCCTAGAAGTAACCACCACTACTGGATTTATTCCTTGTCTTTTCTTCTCCGTGTAGATGGTCTCTACTAATGCATATGAAGCTAGCAAGTGGACGGAGCAGCCTCAGCTGGAGAAGTTCAGGTTCAGGTTCAGTTTTGGGTTCAAGTTGGATTAACTCTCAAGTTGTAGTAGTCAGAAGAAGCGGACAAAAGTTTTAGCGCAAAAATATACTCCCTCTGTACCGAAATACATGTCGCTGGAGTAGCTATTCAGCTACTCCAGCGACATGTATTTCGATACAGAGGGAGTATAAGCGAGCTACCAAAAATAATACACATGTTTGTAGCAGTAGTATTCGGCCAAGTACATTACGAGCCACCCCAAAGTATTAGCAGCTCGGCGCCCATGCCTGCAGGCTCCAGCTAACCTGTGTCATGCATTATTCTGCTCGTCGCATTGCAGGCTCCAACTAACCTGTCTCTTCTTTCTATTGCTGCTAGCCATACCCACTCGCTAGCTCCCTGCCTCCATCTTGTCCGCCGCCCACCACACACCGAGTCTGATAGGAGCAGGAAACAAGTGTTGGTGAAGCTTTGCAGGATCGAGAGATGGCAACCCACACAGTGAGCACACACACTGGCGAGGACGAACTTCACAAGCAGACACACACCCAGCAGGCCAGTACATTGCACACCCCCACACACCCATGTCTGACACTGCAACCTGCATCTACAGGAGGCCGCGAACTACCGCGACATTCACCAGCAGGGTATGGGATCGGGGTCAATCGGCCATGGGCGGCAGCGCCATGGAACCCGAACAGCACCTCTTTGTACTGAGTGCGTGTTTAGCCAAAACACGAAAAAGAAGAAGAAAATCTTCTGAACCTTCGTCCCCATTCTCTCTGAACTGTAGGATCTGGAGGCGTGCGTCGCGCCGGAGCAGAGGGCAGGCCGCGTCGGAGGGAAAGGAAGGTCGCGCCGGAGCGGACGGAAGGTCACGCCGAAGGGGAGGTTGGGGGCGTGTCGAAGGGATGTGGTCGGGGCGTAGGGCAGCGATCGAGGGGCTGCGGAGGAAGTGGTCTGGGAGCACGGCCGTGGCGAAGGACGGCGGCGTGGGCGTCCGGTGGAGACACGGTCCAGGTGGCGCGAGGCCGGCGTGGAGAGGTGGTGAGAGGCCGGCGAGGAGGGGCTGCGCTTGGTCGGCGGGGAGGGGCGGAGCGGTCCTGCGGGGAGGGGCGGAGCGGTCCGGCAAGCAGGGGAGGGGCAACAGTGCGCCGTGATGGTTGCGCCTGCGGGAGAAGCTGGCCGGTGGCCGCTGCGGTGGGATAAGGTGGCGTGTGGCTGGAGCGGCGGGAGAAGGTGGCCGGCCACGGCGGAGGCGGTCGCGCAGGGCGATGGGATCGGCGTTGGGTGGTTTTCTTTTTCTGTTCGGTGGCATTTTCGGATCTCAGAAACCTCCAGCGGGCCGGAGTTGTGATCCAAATACTTATTTTAATTCCGGGATTAAAATAGTGCCACAAAAATGGGATGTAGGAACTGCAGCCCACTTAACAGTGAAAGAACGTATAGCAGCAGCATCCCGTTATTACATAAAATGCCTGAGGGTCCGGTGGCTAGCCTTGCGCTGCTGCTGTCTACATGTACCAATTTTTCATTTATTTGTGGTAAGCTGACAAATGGACCCTTGCGGCCGTGGCATAGTATATTTCGTGACAAAAAAAATCCAAGATTTTTTTGTTGCAAAATAGAAGGCCACACATCCACTTTGTCGTCCAGTCGGTGGCAGCGGGCCCCATGCCATGTTGGCGTGCCTAATCAACACTCTGTTTCGTATAGAAACGTGATTTGCATTGTATATGCACGTCAAAGCCAAGTTGTGGCACCAGTTCAATGTAATTGACTATTTTTAATACATTAAGAGCAACTCCAACGCGAGTATCCATTCCGTCCGCCGCCACGCTGCCGCATGACTAGCACTTGGATTCGGAGAGGATCCCCTTCCCGGCGGCGCCGTGGGCTCACGCAGAGGAGGTGCGGCGCCGGAGGCAGCTGCTAACGTCGGAGCAGTGCCGCGACCCGGCGTACGCGTTTGACTCGCCCGTGTGGGAGCGGTGGTCCGCCTTCGAGCATGAGGAGGCCATGAGGCACTTCGTCCGTGACGTCCGCCATGGCGCCCCGCCGTCGGCCCTCGTCGTGCGCGACGAGGACGGGGAGGAGGAGGCCGCCTACTAGGCGGTGCTAGCCGCAGTCCTCCGTGAAAGCGTGGAGGAGCAGCGCAAGGACGAGGAAGAGGAGGAGGCCATGGCGTTCTCCGCGGCCGGCGACTGCGTCGTGCTGCCCCTCGCGCCGCAGTCCGCCATCAAGGTCGAGCGGTGCCCGAGCCGACCCCTTCGAGCGCTAATCCTAGACCGTCCAGGTGCGCGAGTTGGTCAGCGCGCCACCGGTCTGCTACTGGGCGACGCCGGCGTAGGAGCAGGCCTACCAAGAGCGCCACGAAGGAGACTACCTCGAGATGCTCGAGCGCGACGCGGAGTAGGAGCAGCGCGAGGTGAAGGAGGAGGCGCGCCTTGCCGGCGTTGGGCCAGCCCACGCGGTGGCCGCGCCGGTACAGCCCGCGGCGGATGTCGTCGCTTGAGCCAGGTTGACGGCGTTGTTGGGGAACGTTGCAGAAAATTAAAATTTTCCTACGGTTTCACCAAGATCTATCTATGAGTTCATCTAAGCAACGAGTTACGAGAGAGAGTTTGCATCTACATACCACTTGTAGATCGAGTGGAAGCGTTCGAGGAGTGGTGATGATGAAGGCGTTCTAACGTGATTCCGATCACCGATGACCAAGTCTGAGCGGACAGCACCTCCGCGTTCAACACACGTGCGGATTTACGGCGTCTCCTTCGTCTTGATCCAGCAAGGAGGAAGGAGAGGTTGAGAAGACAACTCCAATGGCAGCCGACGGCGTGATGCGGATGGAGTGTTGTTCTCCGGCAGGCCGCCAAGCTTACGCGGAGGAGGAGAGGTGTTGGGGAGGGGAGGGGCTGCGCCTTCAATGGTGTGTGCAGCCCTCCCCCCACCCCTCTATTTATAGGAGGAGAGGGCAAGGGGGGCCGGCCATCTAGGGGAAACCCTAGATGGGGGCGGCCAAAGGGAGGAGGGAGGGTGGCTTGCCCCCAAGCTAGGGGGCGCCCTTTAGGTTTCCCTTCCCATGCCCTAGCCGCATGGGCCTGTGTGGGGCGCGCCCAGCCCACCAGGCTGGCTCCCTCTCCACTTAGCCCATGTGGCCCCCGGGAGGGGTGGCCCCTCCAGTGGACCTCAGGAACTCTCCGTGGCCCGGTACATTACCAGTATACCCCAAACTTTCCTGAGTCCGTTTAACCACTTTCCATATATAAATCTTTACCTCCGGACCATTCGGAACTCCTCGTGGCGTCCGGGATCTCATCAAGGACTCGAATAACATTCGGTAATCACATACTTGTCTTCCTAATAACCCTAGCGCCACCGAACCTTAAGTGTGTAGACCCTACGGGTTCGGAGACATCTGCGACATGACCGGGGCGCTCTCGGTCAATAACCAACAGCGGGATCTGGATACCCATGTTGGCTCCCACATGCTCCTCGATGATTTCATCGGATGAACCACGATGTCTAGGGTTCAAGCAACCCGTATTCTATTCCCTTTGTCACACGGTATGTTACTTGCCCGAGACTCGATCGTCGGTATCCCAATACCTCGTTTAGTCTCGTTATCGCAAGTCACTTTACTCGTGCCGTAATGCATGATCCGTGACGGACACTTGATCACTTTGAGCTCATTATGATGATGCATTACCGAGTGGGCCCAGTGATACCTCTCCGTCATACGGGTGACAAATCCTCGTCTCGATCCGTGTCAACCAGCAGACACTTTCGGAGATACCGTAATGCACCTTTATAGTCACCCGATTACGTTGTGATGTTTGGTACACCCAAAGCATTCCTACGGTATCCGGGAGTTACACGATCTCACGGTCTAAGGAAGAGATACTTGACATTGGAAAAGCTCTAGCAAAGCGAAACTACGATCTTTGTGCTATGCTTAGGATTGGGTCTTGTCCATCACGTCATTCTCCTAATGGCGTGATCCGTTATCAATGACATCGATGTCCATAGTCGAAACCATGACTATCTGTTGACCAACGAGCTAGCCAACTAGAGGCTTACTAGGGACGTATTGTAGTCTATGTATTCACACGTGTATTACGATTTCCGGATAATACAGTTATAGCATGAATAAAAGACAATTATCATGAACAAGGAAATATAATAATAATGCTTTTATTATTGCCTCTAGGGCATATTTCCAACAGGCGTTCCCTTGGGCTGGCCCGGCGCCGACGCTCATCGACCGCACTGGCGCCGACGATGACGACGAGGACGCCTAGGGCAGCGCGCATCCTCGTAGTTTTAACTTTTACTTAATGTTTTAGATTTTTAGGGGTATTTGATGTTTTAGTTAATGTAAATTGACTCGTGGACTCTTGCCAACCTTTATGGTCGGCATTAATGTTTAATTAATGTTTATATTTTACTCAAAATGCTTGCGTTATGTTTCTTTTCGTGCGACCTGAAAAATGGGTCGGGTCAGCGTTAGGCGCAAGCGCCAACCCAAACACGAAAGCCGACATGAATGTCCGCCGGGCCGACCCAAATGGACAAAAGGCGGATAAAAACGTCGTCCGTTTGGGTCGGTGCATTGGAGTTGCTCTAGGGTTAACGTAAATTCTAACACAAAATAAGAAAGGCAAATAGTACTGCATAATTGACAAAAAAAATGGAAATGCAAAATTTTCATAGTAAGAGATCGAACCATGAAATTAAAGACACAAGGCTAGGAAAGTTACAACAGAGCAAAACATGCTAGCCCCATAGGCATCTGCCAATTTAATTTCATGATTTTGTTCCCACATCTCTACTTCGGCATCAAGGTATTACACAATGCTATAGGGCCACAGGAAAAGAACAGAGAATAATATTTCAGTCAATGTGGTATTTTGGCCAACCACAAATCCCCTTGGAACTAACATTGGGTTGTGAACTTCTATGTTATTTTCTTTTGTGTACCCAAGGACAGTGACTCTATGAGTTTCTTTGACTCTATTGTTAGGATGGGTATATATGTGTGTGCGTGCGCGCGTAACTGTGTATATATAGAATATAAACAACCCTTCACTCCCTCCATCCATCCCTCAAAACCAAATATCATGTATGCCTCTTCTCGGCAACATCCACGACACTTCTATCTTCATGGCTTAACGGGTGATATTACAGACTAGTGCAATAGTTGCTACACTTCACATTCTCTGCACATCACACTATGTCCATTGGATGTTGCAGCGTTTCTACCTCGCCCTCCTAATCTTGCCCTTTGCCACTAATTGTGATGTAGTCTGCATTGGCCATGGCCCATGGCAATCTTGTTGACGCTCAAAAATTGCATGGTCGCAAAGAGTGACTTGAGGCTATAGCAATATGAGGTCAAATTTATGATTTCATGTCATCATTGGATGGCTCTCTTCAAGCCAATCGAAACTAGTTGATTCAAGTCATGAGTTAATCAAAAAGCACAGTATTGTAGAATTTTATTACGTTCAAGTGAGCCAACATATAAAATTTACTATGGGAACGTGTTAATATGAATATACCGTTGGTATGATCATTTTGAATTGAGTAGAAGAAGAAAGCGTCAGGGAAACTGAAACAACTGTTAAGAAAATCAAGAACTGCTAGCCTATCTAAAGAAACAACAAGAGAAAATGGAGAAGATCAAAAACCTAAACCACATGTGAATTAAATTATTGACTAATTGGAAGGAAAGATAAGTGTTCATCTGCAGTTCTGCACTCATGAACTAGCCCAATGGCTGGGTCGCAGTGGCCGGCCGTTGTTTGAATCCCGGGTGGCCTCTATCTTAATATACAGGCCATGGCCTCGTCCCCATTGGTTCTTGTTTTATTTCGTCTGCAGTCAAAAGTCAATTGAAGCTTTGTGTATCACATAATTTACATTTTAGATGGATTCTTCATGATAAGAAGGGTGGCTACAGAGGGCATCATGGCTATGCGACGTCAAGATCATGGCTATGGGACGTATTGTGGTCTATGTATTCACACATGTATTACGATTTCCGGATAATACAATTATAGCATGGATAAAAGACAATTATCATGAACAAGGAAATATAATAATAATGCTTTTATTATTGCCTCTAGGGCATATTTCCAACAGTCTCCCACTTGCACTAGAGTCAATAATCTAGTTTACATTGTGATGAATCGAACACCCATAGAGTTACGGTGTTGATCATGTTTTGCCGCGGAAGAGGTTTAGTCAGCGGATCTGCGACATTCAGATCCGTATGCACTTTAAAATTTCTATGTCTCCATCACGAACATTTTCACGGATGGAGTTGAAGCGACGCTGATGTGCTCGGTCTTCTTGTGAAACCTGGGCTCCTTGGCAAGGGCAATAGCTCCGGTGTTGTCACGGAAGAGTTTGATCGGCCCGACGCATTGGGTATGACTCTAGGTCGGTGATGAACTCCTTCACCCAAATTGCTTCATGCGCTGCCTCCGAGGCTGCCATGTACTCCGCTTCACATGTAGATCCCGCCACGACGCTTCGCTTGCAGTTTGCACCAGCATCTTGCTCCACCATTCAACATATACACGTATCCGGTTTGTGACTTTGAGTCATCGGATCTGTGTCGAAGCTAGCGTCGGCGTAACCCGTTCTGACGAGCTCTTCGTCACCTCCATAAATGAGAAACATGTCCTTTGTCCTTTTCGGTACTTCAGGATATTCTTGACCGCTGTCCGGTGTTCCTTGCGGGATTACTTTGGTACCTTCCTACCAAACTTACGCAAGGTTTACATCAGGTCAGTACACAGCATGGCATATATAATAGATCCTATGGCTGAGGCATAGGGATGACACTCATCTCTTCTTTATCTTTTACCGTGGTCGGGCATTGAGCTGAGCTCAATCTCACACCTTGCAATCTGAGCAAGAACCCTTCTTGGACTGATCCATTTTGAACTTCTTCAAAATCTTATCAAGGTATGTGCTTTGTGAAAGACCTATGAGGCGTCTCGATCTATCTCTATAGATCTTGATGCCTAATATATAAGCAGCTTCTCCAAGGTCCTTCATTGAAAAACACTTATTCAAGTAGGCCTTAATGCTGTCCAAGAATTCTATATCATTTCCCATCAAAAGTATGTCATCTACATATAGTATGAGAAATGCTACAGAGCTCCCACTCACTTTCTTGTAAACGCAGGCTTCTCCATAAGTCCGCATAAACCCAAACGCTTTGATCATTTCATCAAAGCGAATGTTCCAACTCGAGATGCTTGCACCAGCCCATAAATGGATCATTGGAGCTTGCATACTTTGTCAACATTCTTAGGATCGACAAAACCCTCCGGCTGCATCATATACAGCTCTTCCTTAAGATATCCATTAAGGAACGCTGTTTTGACGTCCATATGCCATATCTCATAATCATAGTATGCGGCAATTGCTAACATGATTCGGACGGACTTAAGCTTTGCTACGGGAGAGAAAGTCTCATCCTAGTCAATCCCTTGAACTTGCCGATAACCCTTAGCGACAAGTCGAGCTTTATAGATGGTGACATTACCATCCGCGTTCGTCTTCTTCTTAAAGATCCATTTGTTTTCTATCGTCACGATCATCGGCAAGTCGGTCAAAGTCCACACTTTGTTTTCATACATGGATTCTATCTCGGATTTCATGGCTTCTAGCCATTTGTTGGAATCAATGCAATCGCTTCTTCATAGTTGAAGGTTCATTGTTGTCTAACAACATGATTTCCGTGACAGGGTTGCCGTACCACTGCAGTGCGGAGCGTGTCCTTGTGGACCCACGAGGTTCAAGAGCAACTTGATCCGAAGTACCTTGATCATCATCATTAATTTCCTCTTGGTTGGTGTAGGCATCACAGAACACTTTCCCGAGCTGCACTACTATCCTGTTCAAGAGGTAGTACTTCATCGAGTTCTACTTTCCTCCCACTTACTTCTTTCGAGAGAAACTCTTTTTCCAGAAAGGATCCGTTCTTGGCAACAAAGATCTTGCCCTCGGATCTTAAGTAGAAGGTATACCCTACGGTTTCCTTAGGGTATCCTATGAAGACGCATTTTTCCGACTTGGGTTCGAGCTTTTCAGGTTGAAGTTTCTTGACATAAGCATCGCATCCCCAAACTTTTAGAAACGACGACTTAGGTTTCTTCCCAAACCATAATTCATACGGTGTCGTCTCAACGGACTTAGACGGTGCCCTATTTAAAGTGAATGTAGCTGTCTCTAGGCGTATCCCCAAAATGATAGCGGCAAATCGGTAAGAGACATCATAGACCGCACCATATCCAATAGAGTGCGATTACGACGTTCGGACACACCGTTCTGTTGAGGTGTTCAGCGGCGTTAGTTGTGAAACGATTCCACATTTTCTTAAGTGTGTACCAAATTTGTGACTTAAATATTCTCCTCCATGATCTGATCGTAAGAATTTTATCTTTCGGTCACGTTGATTCTCTACTTCATTCTGAAATTCCTTGAACTTTTCAAAGGTCTCAGACTTGTGTTTCATCAAGTAGACATAACCATATCTACTCAAGTCATCCGTGAGAGTGAGAACATAACGATATCCTCCGCGAGCCTCAACGCTCATTGGACCGCACACATCGGTATGTATGATTTCCAACAAGTTGGTTGCTCGCTCCATTGTTCCGGAGAACGGAGTCTTGGTCATCTTGCCCATGAGGCATGGTTCGCATGTGTCAAAATATTCATAATCTAAAGACTCCAAAAGTCCATCGGCATGGAGCTTCTTCATGCGCTTGACACCAATGTGACCAAGGCGGCAGTGCCACAAGTATGTGGGACTATCGTTATCAACTTTACATCTTTTGGTATTCACGCTATAAACATGTGTAATACTACGCTCGAGATTCATTAAGAATAAACCATTGACCATCGGAGCATGACCATAAAACATATCTCTCATATAAATAGAACAACCATTATTCTCGGATTTAAATGAGTAGCCATCTCGTATCAAACGAGATCCAGATACAATATTCATGCTCAAACTTGGCACCAAATAACAGTTATTAAGGTTCATAACTAATCCGGTAGGTAAATGAAGAGGTAGCGTGCCGACGGCGATCACATCGACTGGAACCATTCCCGACGCGCGATCGTCACCTCGTCCTTTTCCGATCTCCGCTTATTCCGCAGCTCTGCTGTGAGTTACAAATATGAGCAACGGCACGGTATCAAATACCAGGAGTTACTACGAGTCATGGTAAAGTACACATCAATTACATGTATATCAAATATACCTTTGGTGTTGCCGGCCTTCTTGTCCGCTAAGTACTTGGGGCAGTTCCGCTTCAAAGTGACCCTCCCTTGCAATAAAAGCACTCGGTCTCGGGCTTGGGTCCATTCTTTGACTTCTTCCGGCAACTTGCTTACGGGCGCGGCAACCTCCTTGCCGTCCTTCTTGAAGTTCTTTTTCCCTTGCCTTTCTTGAACTTAGTGGTCTTATTGACCATCAACACTTGATGTTCTTTCTTGATTTCAACCTCGGCTGACTTGAGCATAGAGAACACTTCAGAATGGTCTTTACCATCCCCGCATGTTGTAGTTCATCACAAAGCTCTTGTAGCTTGGTGGGAGCGACTGGAGGATTCATCAATGACCGCCTCATCGGGGAGGTTAATATTCACTGGGTCATACGGTTGCAACCCGGACATCTTGAGAATGTGCTCCTTGACAGAACTGTTTTCCTCCATCTTACAGCTATAGAACTTGTCGGAGATGTCATATCTCTCGACCGAGGCGTGAGCTTGGAAAACAAGTTTCAGCTCCTCGAACATCTCATATGCTCCGTGATGCTCAAAACGCTTTTGGAGCCCGGTTCTAAGTCAGTAAAGCATGCCGCACTGAACGAGGAGTAATCATCGCGAGGAGACTGCCAAGCATTCATAATGTCTTGGTTCTCTCGACGGGGCGTCACCTAGCGGTCCTTCTAGGACATATTGTTTCTGGCAGCTATGAGGATGATCCTCAAGTTCGGACCAGTCCGTATAGTTCTTTGCCGTCATCTTTCAGCTTGGTTTTCTCCAGAAGCGTTGAAGTTCAAGTTGACATGGCGTTGGCCATTTGATCTACAAGACATATCATTCAAAAGTTTTAGACTAAGTTCATGATAATTAAGTTCATCTAATCAAATTATTTAAATGAACTCCCACTCAGATTAGACATCCCTCTAGTCATCTAATTGTTACACGATCCGAGTCGACTAGGCCGTGTCCGATCATCACGTGGGACGGACTAGTCTCGTCGGTGAACATTCTCATGTTGATCGTATCTTCGATACGACTCGTGTTCGACCTTTCGGTCTCCGTGTTCCGAGGCCATGTCTGTACATGCTAGGCTCGTCAAGTAAACCCTAAGTGTTTTCGGTGTGTAAATCTGTCTTACACCGTTGTATGTGAACGCAAGAATCCATCACACCCGATCATCACGTGGTGCTTAGAGGCGACGAACTTTAGCAGCGGTGCACGATTAGGGGAAACACTTCTTGAAATTGTTGTAAGGATCATCTTATTTACTACCGTCGTTCTAAGTAAACAAGATGTATTAACATAATAAACATCACATGCAATTATATAGTAGTGACATGATATGGCCAATATCATAAAGCTCCATTGATCTCCATCTTCGAGGCTCCATGATCATCTTGTCACCGGCATGACACCATGATCTCCATCATCATGATCTCCATCATTGTGCCTCCATGAAGTTGTCACGCCAACGACTACTTCTACTTCTATGGCTAACGCGTTTAGCAATAAAGTAAAGTAAGTTACATGGTGTTCTTCAATGACACGCAGGTCATACAAAATAAAGACAACTCCTATGGCTCCTGCCGGTTGTCATACTCATCGACATGCAAGTCGTGATTCCTATTACAAGAACATGATCTCATACATCACAATATGTCATTCATCATTCATCACAACTTGGCCATATCACATCACATGACAATTGCTGCAAAAACAAGTTAGACGTCCTCTAATTGTTGTTGCATCTTTTACGTGACTGCAATTGGGTTCTAGCAAGAACGTTTTCTTACCTACGAATAACCACAACGTGATCTTGTCAACTTCTATTTACCCTTCATAAGGACCCTTTTCATCGAATCCGCTCCAACTAAAGTAGGAGAGACAGACACCGCCAGCCACCTTATGCAACTAGTGCATGTTAGTCGGTGGAACCGGTCTCACGTAAGCGTACGTGTAAGGTTGGTCCGGGCCGCTTCATCCCACAATACCGCGGAAGCAAGATAAGATTAGTAGCGGCAAGTAAGTTGACAAGATCCACGCCCACAACTAAATTGTGTTCTACTCGTGCAAAGAGAACTACGCATAGACCTAGCTCATGATGCCACTTTGTTGGGGAGCGTTGCAGAAAATTAAAATTTTCCTACGGTTTCACCAAGATCTATCTATGAGTTCACCTAAGCAATGAGTTACGAGAGAGTTTGCATCTACATACCACTTGTAGATCGAGTGCGGAAGCGCCCGAGGAGTGGTGATGATGAAGGCGTTCCCAACGTGATTCCGATCACCGATGACCAAGTGCTGAGCGGACAACACCTCCGCGTTCAACACACGTGACGGGACGAGGCGTCTCTTCGTCTTGATCCAGCAAGGAGGAAGGAGAGGTTGAGGAAGACAACTCAATGGCAGCACGACGGCGTGATGCGGATGGAGTGTTGTTCTCCGGCGAGGCTTCGCCAAGCTTATGCGGAGGAGGAGAGGTGTTGGGGAGGGAGGGTTGCCTTCAATGGTGTGTGCAGCCTCCCCCACCCCTCTATTTATAGGAGGAGAGGGCAGGGGCCGGCCATCTAGGGAAACCCTAGATGGGGGCGTGACAAAGGGAGGAGGGAGGGTGGCTTGCCCCCAAGCAGGGCGCCCCTTTGGGTTTCCCTTCCCCATGCCCTAGCCGCATGGGCCCAGGTGGGGGCGCGCCCAGCCCACCGGGGCTGGCTCCTCTCCCACTTAGCCCATGTGGCCCCGAGGGGTGGCCCCTCCGGTGGACCTCGGAACTCTCCCGGTGGCCCTGGTACATTACCGGTATACCCCCGAAACTTTCCGGAGTCCGTTTAACCACTTTCCATATATAAATCTTTACCTCCGGACCATTACGGAACTCCTCGTGACGTCCGGGATCTCATCCGGGACTCTGAATAACATTCGGTAATCACATACTTGTCTTCCTAATAACCCTAGCGTCACCGAACCTTAAGTGTGTAGACCCTACGGGTTCGGGAGACATGCAGACATGACCGGGACGCTCTCAGGTCAATAACCAACAGCGGGATCTGGATACCCATGTTGGCTCCCACATGCTCCTCGATGATGTCATCGGATGAACCACGATGTCTAGGGTTCAAGCAACCCCGTATTCTATTCCCTTTGTCACACGGTATGTTACTTGCCCGAGACTCGATCGTCGGTATCCCAATACCTCGTTTAGTCTCATTACCGGCAAGTCACTTTACTCGTACCGTAATGCATGATCCCGTGACCAGACACTTGATCACTTTGAGCTCATTATGATGATGCATTACCGAGTGGGCCCAGTGATACCTCTCCGTCATACGGAGTGACAAATCCCTGTCTCGATCCGTGTCAACCCAACAGACACTTTCGGAGATACCTGTAATGCACCTTTATAGTCACCCGATTCGTTGTGACGTTTGGTACACCCAAAGCATTCCTACGGTATCCGGGAGTTACACGATCTCATGGTCTAAGGAAGAGATACTTGACATTGGAAAAGCTCTAGCAAAACGAACTACGATCTTTGTGCTATGCTTAGGATTGGGTCTTGTCCATCACGTCATTCTCCTAATGACGTGATCCCGTTGTCAATGACATCTGATGTCCATAGTCAGGAAACCATGACTATCTGTTGACCAACGAGCTAGCCAACTAGAGGCTTACTAGGGACGTATTGTAGTCTATGTATTCACACGTGTATTACGATTTCCGGATAATACAGTTATAGCATGAATAAAAGACAATTATCATGAACAAGGAAATATAATAATAATGCTTTTATTATTGCCTCTAGGGCATATTTCCAACAGGCGTTCCCTTGGGCTGGCCCGGCGCCGACGCTCATCGACCGCACTGGTGCCGACGATGACGACGAGGACGCCTAGGGCAGCGCGCATCCTCGTAGTTTTAACTTTTATTTAATGTTTTAGATTTTTAGGGGTATTTGATGTTTTAGTTAATGTAAATTGACTCGTGGACTCTTGCCAACCTTTATGGTTGGCATTAATGTTTAATTAATGTTTATATTTTACTCAAAATGCTTGTGTTATGTTTCTTTTCGTGCGACCTGAAAAATGGGTCGGGTCAGCGTTAGGCGCAAGCGCCAACCCAAACACGAAAACCGACATGAATGTCATGGGCCGACCCAAATGGACAAAAGGCGGATAAAAACGTCGTCCGTTTGGGTCGGTGCATTGGAGTTGCTCTAGGGTTAACGTAAATTCTAACACAAAATAAGAAAGGCAAATAGTACTGCATAATTGACAAAAAAATGGAAATGCAAAATTTGCATAGTAAGAGATCGAACCATGAAATTAAAGACACAAGGCTAGGAAAGTTACAACAGAGCAAAACATGCTAGCCCCATAGGCATCTGCCAATTTAATTTCATGATTTTGTTCCCACATCTCTACTTCGGCATCAAGGTATTACACAATGCTATAGGGCCACAGGAAAAGAGCAGAGAATAATATTTCAGTCAATGTGGTATTTTGGCCAACCACAAATCCCCTTGGAACTAACATTGGGTTGTGAACTTCTATGTTATTTTCTTTTGTGTACCCAAGGACAGTGACTCTATGAGTTTCTTTGACTCTATTGTTAGGATGGGTATATATGTGTGTGCGTGCGCGCGTAACTGTGTATATATAGAATATAAACAACCCTTCACTCCCTCCATCCATCCCTCAAAACCAAATATCATGTATGCCTCTTCTCGGGCAACATCCACGACACTTCTATCTTCATGGCTTAACGGGTGATATTACAGACTAGTGCAATAGTTGCTACACTTCACATTCTCTGCACATCACACTATGTCCATTGGATGTTGCAGCGTTTCTACCTCGCCCTCCTAATCTTGCCCTTTGCCACTAATTGTGATGTAGTCTGCATTGGCCATGGCCCATGGCAATCTTGTTGACGCTCAAAAATTGCATGGTCGCAAAGAGTGACTTGAGGCTATAGCAATATGAGGTCAAATTTATGATTTCATGTCATCATTGGATGGCTCTCTTCAAGCCAATCGAAACTAGTTGATTCAAGTCATGAGTTAATCAAAAGCACGAGATTGTAGAATTTTATTACGCTCAAATGAGCCAACATATAAAATTTACTATGGGAACGTGTTAATATGAATATACCGTTGGTATGATCATTTTGAATTGAGTAGAAGAAGAAAGCGTCACGGAAACTGAAACAACTGTTAAGAAAATCAAGAACTGCTAGCCTATCTAAAGAAACAACAAGAGAAAATGGAGAAGATCAAAAACCTAAACCACATGTGAATTAAATTATTGACTAATTGGAAGGAAAGATAAGTGTTCATCTGCATTTCTGCACTCATGAACTAGCCCAATGGCTGGGTCGCAGTGGCCGGCCGTTGTTTGAATCCCGGGTGGCCTCTATCTTAATATACAGGCCATGGCCTCGTCCCCATTGGTTCTTGTTTTATTTCGTTTGCACTCAAAAGTCAATTGAAGCTTTGTGTATCACATAATTTACATTTTAGATGGATTCTTCATGATAAGAAGGGTGGCTACAGAGGGCATCATGGCTATGCGACGTCATGATCTGCTTCCTCTCATTGTCAAGTTCTCGGATAAATTGAAGGGGTGGAAGCCAAGGATGTTGGCTGTTGCGGGCCGCCTGACTCTAACCCGCTCGGTACTCATGGCATTGCCTATACACCTGATGGTTGTGCTTCCCATGCCGGCATGGGTGCTACCTCTTGAGCACTGCGTTGGATTTCCCCGAAGAGGAGAGGATGATGCAGCAGAGTAGCGTAAGTATTTCCCTCAGTTTTTTAGAACCAAGGTATCAATCCAGTAGGAGATACGCTCAAGTCCCTCGTACCTACACAATAACAAACTCCTCGCAACCAACGCGATAAAGGGGTTGTCAATCCCTTCACGGCCACTCGCAAAGATTAAAACTGATAGAGATGATAGATAATATTTTTGGTATTTTTGGTATAAGGAAGCAAAGTAAAATAAAAGGCAAAGTAAAAGCAAAGCAAAAGTAAAGTGATGGAAGATTGATAATATGAGAATAGACCCGGGGGCCATAGGTTTCACTAGTGGCTTCTCTCGATAGCATAAGTATTCTACGGTGGGTGAACAAATTACTGTTGAGCAATTGACAGAATTGAGCATAGTTATGAGAGTATCTAGGCATGATCATGTATATAGGCATCACGTCCGAAACAAGTAGACCGAAACGATTACGCATCTAATACTATTACTCCACTCATCGATCGCTATCCAAAGATGCATCTAGAGTATTAAGTTAAAAACAGAGTAACGCCTTAAGCAAGATGACATGATGTAGATGGATAAATTCATGCAATATGATAAAAAACCCATCTTGTTATCCTCGATGGCAACGATACAATACGTGCCTTGCTGCCCCTGCTGTCACTAGGAAAGGACACCGCAAGATCGAACCCAAAGCTAAGCACTTCTCCCATTGCAAGAAGAGCCAATCTAGTTGGCCAAACCAAACTGATAAATCAAAGAGACTTGCAAAGATAACCAATCATACATAAAAGATTTCAGAGAAGAATCAAATATTGTTCATAGATAATCTTGATCATAAACCCACAATTCATCGGTCTCAACAAACACACCGCAAAAAGAAGATTACATCGAATAGATCTCCACAAGAGAGTGGGAGAACTTTGTATTGAGATCCAAAAAGAGAGAAGAAGCCATCTAGCTAATAACTATGGACCCGAAGGTCTGAGGTAAACTACTCACACTTCATCGGAACGGCTAGGATGATGTAGAAGCCCTCCGTGATCAATTTCCCCCTCCGGCGGAGCTCCGGAAAAGGCCCTAAGATGGGATCTCGTGGATACAGAAAGTTGCGGCGGTGGAATTAGGGTTTTGGCTCCTGCTCTGATCGTTTGAGGGTACGTGGATATATATAGGAGGAAGGAGGGCGTCGGAGGAGCAAAGGGGGGCCCACGAGGCAGGGGGCGCGCCCTCCACCCTCGTGGCCGCCTCCTTTGTTGCTTGACGTAGGGTCCATGTCTCCTGGATTGCATCTGGTGAGAAAATCACGTTCCCGAAGGTTTTATTCCGTTTTGGACTCCGTTTGATATTCCGTTTCTTTGAAACACTGAAATAGGCAAAAAAAACAGTAATTCTGGGTTGGGCCTCCGGTTAATAGGTTAGTCCCAAAAGTAATATAAAAGTGAATAATAAAGCCCAATATGGTCCAAAACAGTAGATAAATATAGCATGGAGCAATCAAAAATTATAGATACGTTGGAGACGTATCAATGGGCCATTAAGATCATTAACACGCGATGTCAAGGGTTTACATGGAAAGGGGAGGAGGAGATAATTGGTGGCCATTGTCTTATGCCTTGGTCTAGAGTTTGTTTACCTCTAGAGGTGGGAGGGCTCGGTATTATTAATCTGAAGTGGTTCGCCGCTCTAAGATGTAAGTGGCCTTGGTTACTGGGACGCTGAAGAGAGACCGTGGCAGCTGATCCCGAGGCAACAGAGAAGGAGGTGCAGGCCATGTTCTCCATGACTGTCGATAAGCTTGGGCGACGGCGAGTCCACGAGGTTCGGACGGATAATTGGCTCCGGATGGCCGTTCACTTGCTGAGTTGGCTCGGCTTTGCTCTCCTTTGTCAAGTACAAAACAAATTGGTAAGAGAGGCCTTGCAAGATAGGGCTGGATCGGTGACATATCTGGAGGTTTGTCGCTCATAGCCATGGGCCAATACCTGAGGGTCTGGGATCTTGTTCAAGACTCTTCGTAAAACTTGGGTATGAGGGATCGACCAGTTTGGAAATGGACTCATGACCTGCTGTTTTCGGTGAAGAGTGCATACCAGATGTTCTTATTAGGGAACACTCGGTTTGCCTGTTATAAGCCAATCTGGAAATCCAAAGCGCCACCGCGCTGCAAGTTTTTTATGTGGCTTGCTGTTCATAGAAGATGTCTAACGGCTGATAATTTAGAAAGAAGGAACTGGCCTTCCAACGAAGTTTGCCCCTGTGTTCTTCTGAACCTGAAACCTGCTCGCACTTATTTGTGCACTGCAGTTTCAGTTTTCAGGTTTGGGAGAGGTTCAGAGCATGGGCAAGAGCTGATTTTCAGATTCCAAATATCAACCTCAGCACCACGGAAGACCTGGTGGTTGAATGCTAGGCGGGATCCCCAAGCAAATGAGGCGTAATTTTGATACAATTGCCATCCTTCTACATTGGAGAATCTGGAAGGAAAGAAATGCAAGGATATTCGACAACGTGGCGAGCACTCGACAAGGTTCGGATCTGATCTTGGAGGATATACACATGTGGAGAGCGGCTGGTCTGTGTCAACGACTTGGCGACATCGCCTGTCCGGAGCGTGTTACGATTTTGGTTGGGGCTCAATTCATCACGCCGGATGACCGGTTTAGCTGCATCAAGGAGAGCTGGCTGCGAGGTAAGGGCGGTGTGCCCAAGACGATGAGTCACAACTTTGACTACATTGCGATTTTGACACTTTGGAGGCTGTGGAAGGAGTGGAGCTCCAAGTTTTTTGACTGAAGGCTAGCAAGATGCTAGAGGCTTTGGATCTGGGCGTGAAGACATTCAGCAGGATGCATTTCCGACCTGGGCGACTAGTTTTGACCAAGCTTGTTTGTTCAAGCTCACGTGTGACTAGTTTTGACCATGCTTGTTTGTTCGGGCTCACGTATGTCCATCGCTGTTCTAGGAGAACAGCCTCTGGTTTTCAGTTCTAGTGCGCCTAGACTGTTAACCAGCTTGTATTTCTTTCCCATCTAATAAAGTTCGGCCAAGGGCCCTTCGAATATGGTATTTCAAGTTATTGGGATTGCGTGGGTTTTCTTCCTGCTTCGGCAGGACTACCGTGATAGGGAAAGACGCTCTATGATATAATGCAGGAGTTCTAGCTCTTCTTCATCTGAAGACAAATTCGTGTAGGAGCATGTTCGTTGTTATGGGCAATTTGGAAATGCAGAAATGATTTGGCTTTTAACAGAACAACAACTATTCATTTTTTGCAGGTGTTATTCCGGGCTACTGCGCTAATCCGTATGTGGTCCTTACTCACTCCGACGGAGGCCAGGCAGCGTTTGGTTACTGGGTCTGCCCGATGGGAGATGGTAGCGCGGGATATCTTCAATCGGTTTGGCTGGCGGTCATGTAATAGGATAGGCGATTAGTTTTCCTATCCTCTCTTTTGCCAGCCCGTTGTGGCCTTTGGGTTATGTCGCTTTTGGCTTTGTGGCTCTTTGTGAGCTAGCTTTTTATCTGTTTGCAGACGGCAAGACTTTGTTAAACTACTTTATTTATTTATAAATATGGTCGTATGCATCTTTCTGATGCAGAGGCCGGGGAGTCCCCCTTTTCGAAAAAGAATTTAAAAAGAAACATGCCCTCTTGTACTGATCCACACATGTCTATCATGTTACTTGATGCTCCTTTTAGTCACCTAGTTATATACTCGCATCATAGGATCAGTGTACTAACAATTGCTAACCTTCGCGTACCAAACCGGAGCTAAATAATATAATACCTGCACTTACCTCACCTCATATCAGTGCAAATGCTGATTTTTATCATGTTTTCTGATTATAAATTTACTTACTTTGGTGACTAAAGAAAAATATTACATTTAGGTCCAATTTTTTTATAGAACCATGCCCCAGGCATGTTCCTCACCAGTCATATTAACATGACATAAGTCATGTGCGCATTTTCCTCGTTGGTCTACTAAAATAAAATGTTCTTTCTACTAGGCACAATGCTCTGAGTAGTAGCAAAAAAGCAAAAAATAGTCATTCAATACTATTTAGTACACTATAAATTCTGCAACAGAACATATTAAGTAGGGACTATGCTTATTCCTAAACTTATCATGTCTGCTAAATGAAGGTAGGAAGAAGTTCATTTTTGCACTCATAATGTGACAGTTTAACTAAGTTTCTCTTTGGTTGTTTGAAGATCCAAGTTAATGGTCAAAATTCAGTGGATGATGCAAGTCTTTTCTTAATGGACCAGGGAAAGGTATTTTTTCTCCTGATAGGATTATTGCACTCACCAGTTGAGTACTCAGGTATTTGTTCTCATCTTTATGATGTAATGAACGTTCAGGGCATGCAGTTGATACGTCTCCAACGTATCTATAATTTTTGATTTCTCCATGCTATATTATCTACTGTTTTGGATCATATTGGGCTTTATTATTCACTTTTATATTATTTTTGGGACTAACCTATTAACCGGAGGCCCAGCCCAGAATTGTTGTTTTTTGCCTATTTCAGTGTTTCGAAGAAACGAAATATCAAACGGAGTCCAAACGGAATAAAACCTTCGGGGATGTGATTTTCTCACCAGATGCAATCCAGGAGACTTGGACCCTACGTAAGAGAAGCTTCCAGGAAGCCATGAGGTAGGGGGGCGCGCCCTACCCCCCTGGGCGCGCCCCCACCCTCGTGGGCCCCATGGAGCTCCACCAACGTACTTCTTCCTCCTATATATATCCACGTACCCTCAAACGATCAGAACAGGAGCAAAAACCCTAATTCCACCGCCGCTACTATTTGTATCCACGAGATCCCATCTTGGGGCCTGTTCTGGAGCTCCGCCGGAGAGGGCCGTCATCACGGGGGGCTTCTACATCATCCTAGCCCTTCCGATGAAGTGTGAGTAGTTTACCTCAAACCTTCGGGTCCATAGTTATTAGCTAGATGGCTTCTTCTCTCTTTTGGGATCTCAATACAAAGTTCTCCCCCTCTCTTGTGGAGATCTATTCGATGTAATCTTCTCTTTGCGGTGTGTTTGTTGAGACCGATGAATTGTGGGTTTATGATCAAGATTATCTATGAACAATATTTGAATCTTCTGAATTCTTTTACGTATGATTGGTTATCTTTGCCAGTCTCTTCGATTTATCAGTTTGGTTTGGCCAACTAGATTGGTTCTTCTTGCAATGGGAGAAGTGCTTAGCTTTGGGTTCGATCTTGTGGTGTCCTTTCCTAGTGACAGCAGGGGCAGCAAGGCACGTATTGTATCGTTGCCATCGAGGATAACAAGATGGGGGTTTTATCATATTGCATGAATTTATCCCTCTACATCATGTCATCTTGCTTAAGGCGTTACTCTGTTTTTAACTTAATACTCTAGATGCATGCTGGATAGCGGTCGATGAGTGGAGTAATAGTAGTAGATGCAGAATCGTTTCGGTCTACTTGTTTCGGACGTGATGCCTATATACATGATCATGCCTAGATACTCTCATAACTATGCTCAATTCTGTCAATTGCTCAACAGTAATTTGTTCACCCACCGTAGAATACTTATGCTCTCGAGAGAAGCCACTAGTGAAACCTATGGCCCCCGGGTCTATTCTCATCATATCAATCTTCTATCACTTTACTTTTGCTTTGCTTTTACTTTGCCTTTTATTTTACTTTGCTTCCTTATACCAAAAATACCAAAAATATTATCTATCATCTCTATCAGTTTTAATCTTTGCAAGTGGCCGTGAAGGAATTGACAACCCCTTTATCGCGTTGGTTGTGAGGAGTTTGTTATTTTTGTAGGTGCGAGGGACTTGAGCATAGTCTCCTACTGGATTGATACCTTGGTTCTCAAAAACTGAGGGAAATACTTACGCTACTCTGCTGCATAATCCTCTCCTCTTCAGGGAAATCCAACGCAGTGCTCAAGAGGTAGCAAGAAGAATTTCTGGCGCCGTTGCCAGGGAGATCTACGCAAAAAAGTCAACATACCAAGTACCCATCACTATCTCATCTTCCGCATTACATTATTTGCCATTTAGCTCTCGTTTTCCTCTCCCCCACTTCATCCTTGCCGTTTTATTCGCCCTCTCTTTTTCCTCCTCCTCTCTTTCCGTTTGCCCTCTCCTCGTCTTCCCGTTGCCATGGTCGAATCAAAAAGAATAAAGGGTCCTTTCCAGGGTTTCAGCACCTTGGATGACCCCTCTATCCTCTTAAGCTCAAAAATAATTATGCTATGGAAAGACCCACCGGGGTTACCAATGAAAGTTTAAATAATCTTGATGAAGATGACTCTGGAATTTTTCATTATTTACTTGATGAGTCTTTAAAAGATGCTTGGGATAGGTTATTGAGGATTAGGGCTAGCTACATACCACAATATCAAATTGAGGTTTACTTAAAAGGTTTCTATGTTGGATTACCTGCTTCTTTCAAACAAGTGCTAGATTCTATTTTTGAAGAGGGTTTTCTTGAAGGGGATGCTATAGACACCTATGAGAGGATGAAAACTATATTTGGTCACCCCATGAATGATAAGGTTGAATCTACCACCCTCTTATGCGTTTATCAAAACGAAATTATCAAAGAGATGAAATCTAGTTTGGATGCAAATTTCCGTAACGTGCTTAATCTTACTTCATCCATTAATGGCCATGTGCTTTTCCAAAACAGAATAATAAATGCCATATAAAGTAAATTTGCTCTTTTCTTTCCTACTATCAAAGATGGCAATACCTAGATCTATCCGTATCTTGATGCCTAGCTAGGGGCGTTAAACGATAGCGCTTGTTGGGAGGCAACCCAATTTTATTTTTGTTTTTGTTTTTTTGTCTCTATTAGGGAGAAATAAATTTTGTTTAGTCTCTGGTTAGATGTGTTTTTGTGCATAAATTAGTGTCTGTGCCAAGTTAAACCTATAGGATCTTCTTGGAATAAGAGTTATTTGATCTTGCTGTAATTTCCAGAAACTTTACGCTCAGTGCCCGAATTGTTAAAAATCACCAGAAGGTGATAAAATACTGATTCCAATTGCTTATGATCAATAAACAAATTTCCTAGGTCGTCCTATTTTGTTATAATTTTTTGGGTTCCAGAAGTTTGCGTTAGTTACAGTTTACTACAGACTATTCTGTTTTTCACAGATTCTGTTTTTCGTGTGTTGTTTGCTTATTTTGATGAATCTATGGCTAGTAAAATAGCTTATAATCCATAGAGAAGTTAGAATACAGTAGGTTTAGCACCAATATAAATAAAGAATGAGTTCATTACAGTAACTTAAAGTGGTCTTTCGTTTTCTTTCTCTAACAGAGCTCACGAGATTTCTGTTGAGTTTTGTGTTGTGAAGTTTTCAAGTTTTGAGTGAAACCTTTTGATGGATTATGGAACAAGGAGTGGCAAGAGCTTAAGCTTGGGGATGCCCATGGAACCCACAAGATAATCCAAGGACACCAAAAAGTCAAGGCTTGTGGATGCCCCGGAAGGCAACCCCTCTTTCGTCTACTTCCATCGGTAATTTACTTGGAGCTATATTTTTATTCACCAACATGATAAGTGTTTTGCTTGGAGCGTCTTGTGTGATTTGAGTCTTTGCTTTTTAGTTTACCACAATCATCCTTGTTGTACACACCTTTTGATAGAGCCATACAATAATTGGAATTTGATAGAATACTCTATGTGCTTCACATATATCTTTTGAGCTATATAAATTTGTCCTATGAGCTTCACTTATATCTTTTGACCTATATGATTTGCTCTAGTGCTTCACTTATATCTTTTAGAGTATGGTGGTGGATTTGTTTTAAAGAAACTATTGATCTCTCATGCTTCATTTAGATTATTTTGAGAGTCTTAAATAGCATGGTAATTTGCTTAATAATAATATGCTTGGTATTCAAGATTTGTGAATCTTTCTTTTGAGTGCGTTGAATACTAAGAAAAGTTTGATGCTTGATGATTGTTTTGAGATATGGAGGTGATAATATCAAAGTCATGCTAGTTGAGTAGTTGTGGATTTGAGAAATGCTTGTGTTGAAGTTTGCAAGTCCCGTAGCATGCACGTATGGTAAACGTTATGTATCAAATTTGAAACATGAGGTGTTATTTGATTGTCCTCCTTATGAGTGGCGGTCGGGGACGAGCGATGGTCTTTTCCTACCAATCTATCCCCCTAGGAGCATGCGCGTAGTACTTTTGTTTTTGATGGCTTGTAGATTTTTGCAATAAGTATGTGAGTTCTTTATGACTAATGTTGACTCCATGGATTATACGCACTCTCACCCTTCCATCATTGCTAGCCTCTACGGTACCGTGCATTGCCCTTTCTCACATTGAGAGTTGGTACAAATTTCGCCGGTGCATCCAAACCCCGTGATATGATACGCTCTTTCACACATAAACCTCCTTATATCTTCCTCAAAACAGCCACCATACCTACCTGTTATGGCATTTCCATAGCCATTCCGAGATATATTGCCATGCAACTTCCATCATCATCATATACATGACACATTCTTCATTGTCATATTGCTTAGCATGATCATGTAGTTGATATAGTATTTGTGGCAAAGCCACCGTTCATAATTCTTTCATACATGTCACTCTTGATTCATTGCATATCCCGGTACACCGCCGGAGGCATTCATATAGAGTCATACCTTGTTCTATTATCGAGTTGTAATCATTGAGTTGTAAATAAATAGAAGTGTGATGATCATCATTCAATAGAGCATTGTCCCAGAAAAAAGAAAGGCCAAAGAAAAAAAAGAAGGCCCAAAAAAATAAAAATAAGAAGGGGCAATGCTACTATCCCTTTTCCCACACTAGTGCTTCAAAGTAGCACCATAATCTTCATGATAGAGAGTCTCTTGTTTTGTCATTTTCATATACTAGTGGGAATCTTTCATTATAGAACTTGGCTTGTATATTCCAACAATGGGCTTCCTCAAATGCCCTAGGTCTTCATGAGCAAGCAAGTTGGATGCACACCCATTTAGTTTCCTTTGTTGAGCTTTCATACATTTATAGCTCTAGTGCATCCGTTGCATGACAATCCCTACTCCTTACATTAACATCAATTGGTGGGCATCTCCATAGCCCATTGATTAGCCTCGTTAATGTAAGATTTTCTCCTTTGTCTTCTCCACATAACCCCCATCATTATATCCTATTTCCACCAATAGTGCTATATCCATGGCTCACGCTCATGTATTGCGTGAAGGTTTATGAGTTTGAGATTATTGAAGTATGAAACAATTGCTTGGCTTGTCATCGGGGTTGTGCATGATGAGAGCATTCTTGTGTGACGAAAATGGAGCATGACTAAACTATATGATTTTGTAGGGATAAGCTTTCTTTGGCCATGTTATTTTGAGATGACATAATTGCTTAGTTAGTATGCTTGAAGTATTATTATTTTTATGTCAATATGAACTTTTTGTCTTTAATCTTACGGATCTGAATATTCATACCACAATTAAGAAGATTTACATTGAAATTATGCCAAGTAGCACTCTGCATCAAAAAATCTTTTTTATCATTTACCTACTCGAGGACAAGCAGGAATTAAGCTTGGGGATGCCTGATACGTCTCCAACGTATCTATAATTTTTGATTGCTCCATGCTATATTATCTACTGTTTTGGACCATATTGGGCTTTATTATTCACTTTTATATTAATTTTGTGACTAACCTATTAACCGGAGGCCTAGCCCAGAATTGATGTTTTTTTGCCTATTTCAGTGTTTCGAAGAAACAGAATATCAAACGGAGTCCAAACGTAATAAAACCTTCGGGAACGTGATTTTCTCACCAGATGCAATCCAGGAGACTTGGACCCTACGTAAGAGAAGCTTTCAGGAAGCCACGAGGTGGGGGCGCCCTACCCTGGGCGCGCCTCCACCTCATGGGCCCCATAAGCTCCACTGACGTACTTCTTCCTATATATATATATATATATATATATATATATATATATATATATATATATATATATATATATATATATATATATATATATATAGGACAAAATTTTCCTACTACGGGTGTAGTTACTCCACTTATGTTTCATACGTTTTAGGTAGTATCTATCATATCGGAGAGTATATAGCGTAGTATGTAGTATATAAGAATGTTTAGATAGTATATATATACTACTTTTTGGTAGTATGTATCATATTTTATGCATATTCTATTTCACGTATAAATATATACGTATTTCACAAATACAATAAAATTATGAGCTCACTTGCAATTTTTCATACAAATCACTTTGGAGTATCTTAGATATAGTATATGAACATACTAAAATAATAAAGTAGAGTATATACTCTACTTTATTACTTTTAGCTACACCTGCTTCTCATATACTATCATGTGGTAGTATATACTCTACTTTATTACTTTTAGTATGCTCATATACTATATCTAAGATACTCCAAAGCAAATTATGTGAAAAATTGCATTTGAGCCCATGTTTTATAATATTTGTGAAATACGTATATATTTGTACGTAAAAAGGAGTATGCTCAAAATATACTACATACTACATAAAAATAATATATATACTACCTAAACATTCTTACATACTACATACTACGCTACATATATCTCCGATATGATAGATACTACCTAGAACGTATGAAACAAAAGGGAGTAACTACACCCGTAGTAGGAAAATTTGTCATATATATATATATATATATATATATATATATATATATATATATATATATATATATATATATATATATATATATATATATATATATATCCACGCACCTCAAACGATCGTAACAGGAGCAAAACCCTAATTCCACCGCCGCAACTTTCTGTATCCACGAGATCCCATCTTGGGGCCTGTTCCAGAGCTCCGCCGGAGAGGCCGTCATCATGGGGGGCTTCTACATCATCCTAGCCCTTCCGATGAAGTGTGAGTAGTTTACCTCAGACCTTCGGGTCCATAGTTATTAGCTAGATGGCTTCTTCTCTCTTTTTGGATCTCAATACAAAGTTTCTCCCCCTCTCTTGTGGAGATCTATTCGATGTAATCTTCTTTTTGCGGTGTGTTTGTTGAGACCGATGAATTATGGGTTTATGATCAAGATTATCTATGAACAATATTTGAATCTTCTGAATTCTTTTATGTATGATTGGTTATCTTTGCAAGTCTCTTCGATTTATCAGTTTGGTTTGGCCAACTAGATTGGTTCTTCTTGCAATGGGAGAAGTGCTTAGCTTTGGGTTCGATCTTGCGGTGTCCTTTCCTAGTGACAGCAGGGGCAGCAAGGCACGTATTGTATCGTTGCCATCGAGGATAACAAGATGGGGTTTTTATCATATTGCATGAATTTTATCCCTCTACAT
Organism: Aegilops longissima; assembly: GCA_021605205.1. NCBI lineage: Eukaryota > Viridiplantae > Streptophyta > Magnoliopsida > Poales > Poaceae > Aegilops > Aegilops longissima. The sequence continues at coordinate 251,744,295 of CM038677.1, read as the reverse complement.
CATGTCATCTTGCTTAAGGCGTTACTCTGTTTTTAACTTAATACTCTAGATGCATGCTGGATAGCGGTCGATGAGTGGAGTAATAGTAGTAGATGCAGAATCGTTTCAGTCTACTTGTTTCAGACGTGATGCCTATATACATGATCATGCCTAGATACTCTCATGACTATGCTCAATTCTGTCAATTGCTCAACAGTAATTTGTTCACCCACCGTAGAATACTTATGCTCTCGAGAGAAGCCACTAGTGAAACCTATGGCTCCCGGGTCTATTCTCATCATATCAATCTTCTATCACTTTACTTTTGCTTTGCTTTTACTTTGCCTTTATTTTACTTTTATTCCTTATACCAAAAATACCAAAAATATTATCTATCATCTCTATCAGTTTTAATCTTTGCAAGTGGTCGTGAAGGGATTGACAACCCCTTTATCGCGTTGGTTGCGAGGAGTTTGTTATTTGTGTAGGTGCGAGGGACTTGAGCGTAGTCTCCTACTGGATTGATACATTGGTTCTCAAAAACTGAGGGAAATACTTACGCTACTCTGCTGCATCATCCTCTCCTCTTCGGAGAAATCCAACACAGTGCTCAAGAGGTAGCAGTAGTATTTTCCAGTCTTTTTGACTTCTTGCCGTATGTTGGCCGACTCTCATTCGGTTCAGATATTTCTCTTCCTTGCTTTGGCTCGAAGTTCTTACCTGCAAAAGTGAAACACTATCAGTTGAAATCTGATGGCCGGAATCACGATTACTCTTTGTGCACTTTAATTAGGTTTAGCTAAAAAAACGTTTTTTTACATTCAAGACAGTAGGAATTAGGGAAGACTCCTACTGACATGTATATTTCATACTAACAAGTTACATGTAGCATTTTTTTGTTACAATACATGTAGTGGTACATATATATTTCATACTAACAATCCGTTTCTTGCTGCTAGATAATAGTTGTTATATTATAATCCCCAATGAAAATGGGCAATAGAGGGTAAATAGTTGAAGAGTGTGGAGAAATCTTGCTGCTAGATAATACATGAATTTTGCCTTGAGGCAGTTAATCAGGTTTCTGAATTGGTTCAGATTCTCTACAGGTTTAGGCACTTCATTGTTGGTGACGCAAATTTTTGTACTGCTACTAATTGTACTATATGTTATTCTTTAGTAGGGATATTGGCATGGGGATAACATATAATAAAAACAAGAATAATCATCACTGTTACAGCTACATTACTATGTCTTTTTGTTTCACTGAGACCTATTTTGTTTACTTGTCTCATTTCGAGACAAACTTCTCTGAATTTTGTTGATTCACATTGAACAACACATTTGAACGGAAGGTGTTGAGTGGACAACTTCAGCGATTGGTGAGTTAGAGCTCAATCCTGTCTCCCTGCACCCATTAAATCTGATTCTCATTTTTTTATCTCGCCTGATATTAATTCTCGGTATTCTTCCTGCCTAATTATTTTCTTTCTTGTTCCTAGAGTTCTTACTTACTACTCCTTCCGTTCATAAATGACGGTGGGACTATTATATGCTCTTGCTGATGTAATAGATTGGTTGGTTTGATCAAAATCAAATGGGATTCTTCTTGGTTTGCTAGAAAATGATGCAAGACAACGAGGAAGGCCCTGATCAGCCGACGGGCGTGTCAGCTGCTGCAGCTAGTGGTTCTTTGGGCGAGCTAGGGTAGCGCCGTCCTTCTACTTCTCAAGACACTGCGTCAACCTTGGTGGCACGTGCAACCACTGGCTGCACTACGACGAGCACGAATTCTCGGTCGTCGAGACGCCAACATTCAGCAATGAGGAAGATGGCTTGGTGGGGTCGGCGGAGGGTGTTGTCCAGTTGTGGTGGACATAAAGGCAGACGGATTCATTGTGTAGATGAACTACAACTACAAGTCCAGTGGCTGCAATACAATGACATGATGAAGAGGAGCAGTCATATGTAATGCATAAGTTGTACATGCATGTTATTAATCAGAGCTCCAATGCAAAGGGCGGCATCCTACTTCGCACCGCAAAACTTTCTCTCAGGAGGCGCCACGGGTGGCGCCCCAACCACTAGTTCCTGTAACTTGCGGAAGCATTCTGTGTGGCAAACGGTATATAGTTGGTTCAAGAGTTCGGCAAGAATCACATCGACGTAATTGACCCCCTCGACCCGCGTGTCGTCAGGGGTACTTGAACCCCCTTGTCCCCTGTGGTCTGCGGCGCCCACCCCTAACGACAAGGCCCTCTGGCAGATGCTGCCACTAGGCCCTTCTCCATCCTCTCCTTTCCTACCGGAGGGCCATCTCCAAAGCCTAGGCGGGCGTCAGGGAAGGTTCCAGCGGGAGTTTCTCGCGGTCGTGGATCGTGAGGAGGCTCGCCTAGTGATGCGGGGTGACGGTGGTCTGCAGCGCTCGGCGGAGTGACGTGAGCGGGCGTCGGGCCTAGAGGTGTGGTAGCGTGATGTTTGCACCATGATGCTGGCGGGCACAACGGGCGCGCTCGTGCTGGCGGCAACAAAACGGGAAATTGCGCAGTCACGGCACCTAGCGGCAGATCGCTAGCCGCTGGTCCTGTATAAAGTGCAACACTGTCCAATATAAAAATTAATCATTTTGCTTTAAAAATACACAACTATCAAACCTGTCAATATGGTATGCGAGATCCCATCGGTGTCAGCTTTTAGTCAGATGGTACAGGGTTTGCATGCATGTGCTGCTATTCTCTCTCTTCTTTGTTCCAAACTAATTCATCCGTTTATTTCACCTTTACTAATTTAAATCATTCATATATTATAAACCAAAATTTCAATTCTAAGACTTTTGATATATTTGAACTCATGTCGCAAAGACCTTTAAAACAAAACCGATTTTGGATACATTTTAAATCGGTTTAAAATCCGTGGAACATATTTCACATAAATTGTATCTATTTTAACATCACATTTTTGAGAAAAATAGTTCACTCTTCTCAAATAAATTTTTACACATTTAAAAAATAATCAGTTCTGTAAGATGACATTTCGGTTTCATATTGTTTTCATTTTCAGAACTCACATTTCACTTTTCATATGCTTGTTTCACAAAATGATATCATTTCAATTGCACATTTTAGAATAACATATTTCTCTCTTTTGAAATAAACTATTACACTTTTTTTAATAATCCTTATCATAAGTTAACATTTCAGTTACATATTATTTTCATTTTCAGAACCCACATTTCACTTTTCACAGCATTGTTTCACAAAAATCGCATCTATTTCAATTTCATATTTTTAAAATAGCACGTTTCGCTCATTTGAAATAAACAGTTACACATTTCCAAATAATCAGTTTTACAAGTTGACATTTTAGTTTCATATTATTGTCATTTTCAAAAGCCGCATTTCACAAAATTGCATATATTTCAGTTCCACAATTTTCAAATAACATATTTCACTTTTTAAAAAAACGTTACCCATTTCCAAATAATCAGTTTCACAAGTTGAATTTCAGTTTCATATTGTTTTTCATTTCAGAACCCACATTTCACTTTTCACAGCCTTGTTCACAAAAATCGCATCTATTTCAATTTCATATTTTTAAAATAGCATGTTTCACTCATTTGAAAAAACAATTACACATTTCCAAATAATCAGTTTTACAAGTTGACATTTTAGTTTCATATTAGTGTCATTTTCGAAAGCCGCACTTCACAAAAATCACATATATTTCAGCTCCACAATTTTCAAACAACATATTTCACTCGTTAAAAGAAGTTACACATTTCCAAATAATCAGTTTCACATGTCGACATTTTAGTTTCATATTATTTTTCACTTTCACAACCCACATTTACTTTTCACTGGTTTGTTTCCAGAAAATCACATCTATTTCAATTTCACATTATTGAAAAAGCATATTTCACTCTTCTAAAATAAACCGTTACGCATTTCAACTTTCAATTTCACAAGTTGACATTCCGTTCACATTTTTTTGTCACTTTCAGAAACCTACATTATCTTGCACTAGCTTGTTTCACAAAAATTACATCTATTTCAATTTCACAATATTGAAAAAGCATATTTCGCTGTTTTGAAGTAAATCGTTACACATTTCATAATTTTCAATTTCACAAGTTGAGATTCCAGTTTCATGTTTTTTTTTCACTCTCAGTAGGTGCATTTTACTTTTCACTAGCATTTTTCACAAAAATCGCATCTATTTCAATTGCACATTTATAGAATAACTTGTTTTACTCTTTTGAAATAAAAATGTTACACACTTCCAAATAATTAGTTTCACAAGTTGACATGTGAGTTTCATATTTGGGATTAATACGTTCATGTGAAAAATGTTATTGTCACATATTTCTAGTGAAATAGGTTAGTTTCAGATCTAGTGAAATGGGTTTATTTCACATATAAATGTGTAATGTTCTAAACTAAATGTGTTTGAAATATATCCAAAATTGGTCTAGTTTTGAAGTTCTTGACGCTAGGAGTCCAAATATATAGAAAGTTTCAAAAATGAGTCTATAGTTTAAAAGATATGGTTGATTTAAATTATCAAAGAGGAAATAAAGTCTATGGTTTTGTTCCACATGTAGAGTGAGAGAATAGTCTTGCATGCGTACCATTCATAAAAAAAGGTGTATTTTGAGGTCCATTATGTTGCCACTGATTTGACTAAAAATAAAGATACAATAAATATACTAGTGATATACATCTAGATGGGCCATACAGTTCCACGAACCTCAGAAAAAGTGAATGGTCTCAGATCTACCGGTACATGACCTAATCGCGCAAAATGACTTTCCCGTTGGGTGAGTGCTTGGCCCAGATTTGGTGGCACTACAAAGGCGGGCGACGCAGTAGCCGCCTCTCGCCGACATGGTTCTCAGGTCGTTGTAGCTGCATTGAGGCTACACGTATACCAGGTATGATCCAGGGTTTTGTGGCGCTACTCCGAACATACTATCTAGAGGTAAATATACTGGTAGTTGAAAGTGCGTTATATCGACTAGAGGGGGGGTGAATAGGCGATTTTTACAAATTCGTCACTTAGGAATTTCAAGGTGAGGAAATTCCTAAGCAACGAACTACTTAGCAGCGGAATAAGTACTCAGATGCAAACATAACATGGCATAAGCATAGACATCATGATGAAATGAAATAGGCACAAAGTACAGGTAGCGTGAAAACACAGGATAAGCAGGCTGAAGACTAAGTGACTGAAGAATTGGGATTGAGGAAATTGAGAAAGCCTTCAGTTAAAGTCTTCAAACAGTAATAATCAAGATCATCAGCACATGAATGAGGAAATGAAAGGGTTGAGGAAATAGAACCAGTAGCTTGGTGAAGACGATGATTTGGTAGACCAGTTCCAAATGTTGTGACAGTTGTATGTCTGATTGGAGCGGCTAGGTATTTAAACCCGAGGACACACAGTCCTCACCGTATTCTCCTTGGGCTAAGATCACACAGACCCCGCCCAATCACTCAAAGTCTTCAGGTGACTTCCAAACCTTCATAGACGCGGTCACTTGGCGATCCAAAATTTCCTCTTGGATGCTCTAGACCATGACGCCTAACAGTCTGGAGGATACACAATCCTCAAAGGTAACAAGCATTGGTTTCACATAGGAACAATCTCTTCAGTTATGCTCAATCACTTTGGGTTTGTAGGTGTTTGGGTTTGCGTTTTCCTCACTTGATGATTTTCGCTCAAAGTCGTCAGACGATGGGATGCTCTAAATGACAAGTGTCAATCTATCTCTCGGAGCAACCAACCAACTAGTGGTTGTAGGGGGTGATGCGGCTAGAAGCTACGTCCGTATTTCCCGAAAGAGGAAGGGATGATGCAGCCAGCGGTGGTAGGTATTTCCCTCAGTGATGAGACCAAGGTTATCGAACCAGTAGGAGAACCAAGCAACACAACGTAAATAGCACCTGCACACAAATAACAAATACTCGCAACCCGACATGTAAAAGGGGTTGTCAATCCCTTTCGGGTAGCGGCGCCTAGAGATAGGCAAACAGACATGAGGGAGTTGTAAATATTGATAGACTGAACTCCAAATAAAATAAATTGCAGCAAGGTATTTTTGTATTTTTGGTTTAATAGATCTGAATAAAAAGAGCAAATAAAATAGGGAAACGTTTGCGCGCGGTGCGCCGGCGGAACGCTCGGGCCAGTCGCTTCGCCATGCTGGCGCAAGCCATCAGGAAGCCAACACGTGTACCTTATCCTCTTCCAAACGCTTGCATCTACTCCTTCCCCGCGACCTGCATCTACTCCTTCTTCCCCGCGACTCTCCAGGCAGCAAACTCCACGGATCCAGGCGGGCCTGCATCTCCTGCCTCCGGTGCTGTTCGTGCGCCCCGAGGGGCGATGCTGCCATTCCATGGCCGCGCTCGTCACCATGGTTGAGCTCGTCGCCATGGCCGCGCCGTCGTCCCATAACTGCGCACAAGAGAAGCTGCATCCGGCAGCGCATAATGCTACAACCGGTGGCCAAGATAGCTTCAACCGGCAACATAAAAAGTTTCGAAAGACAGATGAAGATGTTGGTCGCCGGCCCACTCCCGCAACATAAGCTGCAACCGGTGGCCTGGAAAGCTACAACCGGCATCAGGAAAGCTTCAACCGAAAATACGGAGAAGCTGGTCGCCGGGGCACCGAAGCACAAAAAAGTTTGCATCCACTGAATTGGGAAGCTCCAACTGCTGAATTGAAAAGCTTCATCCCACATTATGCAAAGCTTCAGCCTGCTTCATAGAAAACTTCAACCCGCAAGTACACAAACAAAAAGCTACAACCGTTGACATGAAAAGCTTCAACCCTAATTTTGAAAAGCTTCAACCATTTTTTATGCATCCGACTATGTGATGGCTTCATTTGTGGAGCTGCAGCGGTGAGAAACTCCAGGGACCGACTACTGGATGGTTTTCGCTGGAGATGCTTTCGAATCGTATGTGCGAAAAAAGTTTCAATCGTTTACAGAAAAGCTTCTACAGTAGAGGAAAAAAGCTTCAACCTTTGAGAGAGAAAGCTACAACCAAACTCTGCAGAATCAGAGAAGTTGCAACCATCGGGGCGCTTTGTCCGGCGAACCGTCGCCACCGGAGCGCGGCCTCGTGCACTGGAATTGCGAGCGGTGGCACCGGAGCTACAAGGTTGCAAGCACGGGCGCATGCTGCTGCATCCACGTAGGTGAGAAATGCACGAAGGCAACATAGATGAGGGCGGCGACCAGCGACCGGCGGCGACCGGCGGTGAGGAGGCGAGGCGGTTGGCGCCTGCAAGGGGCGTCGGCGCGTGCGAGGCGAGGCCTCTCCTTTTTTCGTGCGGAAGGTTGAAGATGGGAGGTTTGGGGAGGAACAGATCTAACGGCTCAAGGGCCAGATCTGACGGCTCGGGCTTGACCGGTCCAACGGTTGGGCCGGTGTGCCGGCGCAGATCGCTGCCCAATAAAATAGCGCGCCTGCCTGCATCGCGGATCCACCTCTTCCTCCTCTGTTGCCGCCCCTCCGCCCCACCTACCGGCATCGAGCTCATCTAGCGCGCCTGCCTGGTTGAGGCACCCGATTCATGGGCCGCCGCCACCGCCGGGGCAGGGCGTGTCTGCGGTCGCGGCACAGGCCGCAAGGAATTCCTTCTGCGAGCGATGAGATGGTAAGAAAAGTTGATGAATCTGGAGCGGTGGAAATTGATGTTTCCTTTGGTCTTGAGTTGTTTCCCGCTTGTGTTTTTGTGCTTTTACAGGTCCCTTTAGTAAGGACGCGGATGGAAGTACTTCCTCCATGGTTCGACGTCTTTCAGGGCAGCGGAAGAGCCGTCGGCGTCATCTTTGAGGGCAGACGTGCCGATCTGTCAGAAACCGGAAGGTGTACATGGAAGAGGGGAGAGCTCTGCTCGGTTTTCTGAGCTATCGACGGGCAAGATGGATGCACCCAGGTGGGAAAAATCAGAATCTACCATTTTGCTTGTGTCTGCTACGTTGATAATGCTGGGATCAAAGTAACCTAGGATCAGTAGATATGTGACAATTCCCTTGGGCATGATAGCAATGGAAACTGGTTGAATTTTGAATGTACGTATGTCATGCTATTATTCTTTGTCACTACAAAAACTTAGCAAATGTACATACTACTGGAGGGATGTTGTGATTACGATTGATCTGAGGTAGTGCACACATTGATGACTCTTTCGGCATTAAGCATATGGATTCATTAATTTTCTAAAGTATTCTCCCTGGATATATTTAATGTAGTCGTTTGTTGCTTCCTTCTCCTCTCTGAATTCAAGATTTGGTTCAGCGGTGACAATAACCTTCGAGGTTTGCAGTATTTTTGGTGTATGTTGTCACATAGGACCAGGGATTTCAGAAGGGTGTATGTATAGTGTACACTAGAATTATTTGTGGAGCTATACCTTGTATTGCACACAGTTGTTCTTGACCTATATATAATCCGGCAATTGATACTTGCGTCCTATACGTTTATGTTACAACTGAAACTTAGAATTACTAGTTGCTGAATGGCATGCATGAAAAGTTGATTCATGTTTTTTACTTCTTCCTTTTTGAAGTATTTGATGGAGAACAATGATTTCATGGTGATTGGGATACGGTTCACCTGGTCTGGTAGGTCAACCACCGCGAACGAGCATTATGGATATGACAGAAGCTCCCCCTTAACTGCATTCATATACTCATATGGTTCCATTGTACTTAAATTATTGTTCCCTTTTTACTTATACTATGGTTCCTTCTACCTTTTGTCTTGCAAGTAACCAGTAATTGATCAATATTTTCTGCTGCTTTGGCGTTTTCTGATATTTTGCTGGTCTTATCAGAAGGGAATAATGATTTTGCCATGTGGGAGCCCATGCTTAGAGTAAGTTGTCTGGCTATAATTTCTATGTACACACTTCTTAAGGGAATTATGGGGCTGTTTGGTTCACGCCCACCCCAGCCCTGCCAATATCGGGCTCGCTAAATTATTGGCGAAGGTTTCCGCCGCTGCCGTCTCGCCAATGCGCAGGTGCTGAATCTGAACGAACGACCAAATAATTGGCGTGGACAACAAAACCTGGCTATGATCCAAACGGCCGCCAACACTAGCGGTCAACGCCAAAAATTTGGTAGGGCAGCGGCGGGTTGCATTCCAAACATACCCTATAGTCATTTTTTTCTGGTAGTGTATCTCATTGGACTTGATGCATTATGTTCTAAAATTTTGAGAATGCAATTGTTCCATTATATTCTACTAATGAAAATGTTTGGCATTAATCTGTGTTCATCTAACAAAAATATGGTGACTGCACCCTATAGCTAAAAGTGATATTTGCCAATATTGTGGAAAGCTGAAATGAGTGGGGTACTGTATTTTTACAGGTTACTTTGATGAACTGACATACCAGAACCATCATTTTAATCTTTATTATCTTCTCCGAACAAGGAAAATAAAATTGATAACCTCATCAGGCAGTGAAGATTGCATGGCCAGTCTCTGTTTTGTGCATGCTAGGTGAGCATTGTTGGCGCCGCCTCCTCGCAGCGCCGCTTCTTCTTCTCCCTTGGTGCTGCCTCTCACAGCTCCCTCCCTCTTTCTCTGGTTGTTTCTCTCTATCTTCTTCTCACAAGAACACAAGAACACACACACACACATGAAACTCTACACACATGCGCAACCAAGAAGAAGACCAGCTGGTGCTTTGCCGAGAGGCTCTCCTCCTTGATGGAACAAGAGACTACATTGTGTATTTCCAGCCCTCACGACCTCCTTCTCATTACTGAATATGACATATATATACACAAGTGACTCACGCAGGCACTAAACACAGCCAGGCCACTAAGTCACGTACTCACACATGACCCCCTCTCTCTCACCAAGAATCGCTCGAGGATCTGCACGATGGGTGGCTTCACAGCTTGTGCGCTAACTAACTTATCCATGCAAAGTAATCAATAGCTAACTACATGCACACCCCTTGACCAGCTAACAACCTCCATGCGGCCACTACTTACCCACAAAGCTGGCTAACCACTTGCATGCATCTAACTAATCCATCCAACCAGCCGGTTCGCTTTGCCGTCCATGCTCTTGTCACATCACACGACTTTGCTGCCTCACGCAACACTGCAGCTTCACACAGCCGTCGACATCTCGCCGTGCTCGCCGCATCGCACGGCAGTTCGGCATCTCGCCTTCTTCGTACGCATTCGTCGAAGCAACACCGGACTAGCTACTCTAGACCATCTACACTATATGCAAAACTTAAAACAAATATGCAGATACAAAACATCAAGATTAGTTCTAGCATTCACCCTTCTAATCCTGATGTCACGATCTTCGACATGGACCACCTGCAACTTTTTCTTGACGCCATCGCAGCGCTGCAGACCACCTCGCTCCATCCTGTCGTGGACAACACCGTCGCGGTGTCGGTCACCACAACATCTTGCCGCATGCAGCAGCCACCTCTTGACATGGATGACACCTTCGCGGCGCCGGTCACCACGTCGTCGCAATGACCCATCTTGCTGATGGCATCACACCACCCTAGACACCATCGTCGACGAGCTTGGCACTGATCCTCATGACAGCTTCACGCCGCCGTACCTCCCAACGGCGTCACACAGTTGTCTTCTTGTGGTAGCTTCGCGTCGCCATCTCCATCTAGCGGCATCGCACCGCAACCGGCCATCAGCGGCATCGCGCATCGCGCCGCCAACGACCTCCACTCACGCCAATGTCCTCCACCTCACATGGAGTCCGCCGCGTCGCCATCGCCGCCACGGATCGACAAGGCTCTGATGCCAATTGTTGGTGCTGCCTCCTCGCAGCGCCGCTTCTTCTTTTCCCTTGGTGCTGCCTCTCACAGCTCCCTCTCTCTTTCTCTGGTTGTTTCTCTCTATCTTCTTCTCACAAGAACACAAGAACACACACACACACATGAAACTCTACACACATGCGCAACCAAGGAGAAGACCATCTGGTGCTTTGCTGAGAGGCTCTCCTCCTTGGTGGAACAAGAGACTACATTGTGTATTTCCAGCCCTCACGGCCTCCTTCTCATTACTGAATATGACATATATATACACAAGTGACTCACGCAGGCACTAAACACAGCCAGGCCACTAAGTCACGTACTCACACATGACCCCCTCTCTCTCACCTAGAATCGCTCGAGGATCTGCACGATCGGTGGCTTCACAGCTTGTGCGCTAACTAACTTATCCATGCAAAGTAATCAACAGCTAACTACATGCACACCCCTTGACCAGCTAACAACCTCCATGCGGCCACTACTTACCCACGAAGCTGGCTAACCACTTGCATGCATCTAACTAATCCATCCAACCAGCCGGTTCGCTTTGCCATCCATGCTCTTGTCGCATCACACGACTTTGCTGCCTCACGCAACACCGCAGCTTCACACAGCCGTCGGCATCTCGCCGTGCTCGCCGCATCGCACGGCAGTTCGGCATCTCGCCTTCTTCGTACGCCTTCGTCGAAGCAACACCGAACTAGCTACTCTAGACCATCTACACTATATGCAAAACCTAAAACAAATATGCAGATACAAAACATCAAGATTTGTTCTAACAAGCATCATGAACTGTTATACTTGCCTTACGAGTATTTTTCCTTTAATCAGATGCTCACTTGTATTTCTGCGAATAAATAAATCTTTTCATTTTCTTGTTGGGAAAGAAGTCCCCGTAATCCTTCCCGCCACAGCCTAATGTGGGCTGCATGCCTTAGCATGTGACTGATCCTTAGAGAGTTTGAGGGAAGCTACTAGACTTCATGATTTGGCATATATATATTTAAGGGTGAATAAGGACATTTGATCATTTCATATATCATGAATAACATAAAAACCAGATTGAGCATGTGGAGATATGTAAGCATACATAGTTGATAAATTTTCCTTTTTTTGATCATTTGCTTGATGCTTCTTCTGCGGATTGGAGTTTGTTCTCAAAGAAAGATACATTGAACGCTGGCGAAACATATGACCAAGAGTCCCTAGGACCTACATCATCGACTAATAACCAACCTCAAACACCTGCCTAGGTCAGCTATCTTTCTAAAACCAGTATTTTTTGGTTCGATCATTCGCTACATCATGTGACTTTGATTTTATTGATAGATTGTGTATTCCTTTGATCAGTATAAACAGGTTATAAGTTTTGAATCTAAGGTATACACCTAATGCTACTGTACACGCTGTTGAAAACTGTAGGCTGCTCCAGCAGTAGTGAGGATGCCTTGCAGTATGATACTTGATACCATGCTAACATAACTATGATTACCGGAGGTTGAATATTGCTGGAAAATATATGGCGGTAGCAAGGTCTGCGTCACTGTCTTTTTAGCACTCCTATGCTACTCCATGATAGTGAATCTACCCGTGCATCCATATCTGGAGTCCTCTTCATATGATGATGCAGAAGAGCACATTCCTGCTATTGAAGCCAAAGGTGCTTGGACGGCTAACACAGAGATGAGAGACTACAACTAAAACCATAGGAAGCGCCTCCAGAACCAGAATGAGCAGCTCATGCACCTACTCAACATAGTGAATGTGAGTTGCTCATTCTGGTTCTAGAGGCCCTTCCTATGATTAATCTTGGTCGGGACGACACACTCTATAAATTAATTAGCCTTGTCGTCCCACCTTTCACTGGTTTATTTTTCATTCACAAGGAGAAAAAATGTATGCCACCGGTCCCCTCTCGATTCAACTGCTCCCTCGATCTAGGGAGTCTAGGTCATGGTTGTGGGATAACTCCGCCACAGCCGCCATCCCCGAACCAGGGTTCCCGGTCTTCGCCGCCCAACATTGTGCTGCTTCGCTGACCACCGAGACCGCCGCCGCTGCCACCGTGAAACCCCAGGCGAGGGTTGGACTCGAGGCAGGGAGCGGTTGTTGGCCGCTGCCACCGCCATCGCGGAACCCCATGGTTAGGGTGTGGTCGCGCTGAGGGCTGACGCTATTGCAGATTGTTGCGGCCGTGTCACGACCGTGCGCGCTGCTCGATTTGGGCACCGGTGCCGAGGCCCCCGACGGGAAGGACACCGCTGGAGTTATGGTGAGACGAATTCAGAACTTAGCCCCTGACGGATGTCCGGAATTCTTAGATTTCTGGCTTGGAATGTCCAGATATGTTTTTTTTCTTGGGGTATACTTTGGGTCTTGGACCTTTTCTTGATCGGTTCTGGGAATTCTTGTTTAGGGATCCGATGGGGAGCTCGGATATGGCGTCGCAGCAGCATAGCGACATTGTCACGTCGAAGCTCCTCCTCGGCTGCACGGACTATGTCACTATCACACCGGGCGAGCCGCAGGTATGATTTTCTTGGTTGCCTCTGGTGGTCTGGAACATGATATGCGGTTGAATTTGTTGCCTATGGTGGTCTGTAATCCTGCGTCACTGTCATGGAGTGGAATTTGTAATCCTGGGAGTCATCCCACAACCGCGCCCTAGGATTACAAATTCAACTGCCGGATGGGTGATATGTCTCCATCGTATCTATAATTTTTGATTGTTCCATGCTATTATATTATCTGTTTTGGATGTTTAATGAGCTTTATTATGCACTTTTATATTATTTTTGGGACTAACCTACTAACCAAAGGCCCAGTGCAAATTGCTGTTTTTTCCCTATTTCAGTGTTTCGCAGAAAAGGAATATCAAACGGAATCCAAACGGAATGAAACCTTCGAGAGAGTTATTTTTAGAACAAATGAAATCCAGGAAACTTGGAGTGGACGTCAAGGAATCAACGAGGCGTCCACGAGATAGGGAGGCACGCCCAGGGGGGTAGGCGCCCCCACCCTCGTGGGCCCCTCGTGGCTCCGCCGACCAACTTCTTTCGCCTATATATACTCATATACCCTGAAAACATCTGAGAGCACCATGAAACCCTATTTCTACCGCCTCAACCTTCTGTACCTGTGAGATCCCATCTTGGGGCCTTTTCCGGCGCTCCTCCGGAGGGGGAATCGATCACGAAGGGCTTCTACATCAACACCATAGCCTCTCCGATGATGTGTGAGTAGTTTACCTCAGACCTTCGGGTCCATAGTTATTAGCTAGATGGCTTCTTCTTTCTCTTTGGATCTCAATACAAAGTTCTCCTCGATTCTCTTGGAGATCTATTTGATGTAATTCTTTTTGCGGTGTGTTTGACGAGATCCGAGGAATTGTGGGTTTATGATCAAGATTATCTATGAACAATATTTGGTTCTCCTCTGAATTATTATATGTATAATTTGATATCTTTGCAAGTCTCTTCGAATTATCAGTTTGGTTTCTCCTACTAGATTGATCTTTCTTGCAATGGGAGAAGTGCTTAGCTTTGGGTTCAATCTTGCGGTGCTTGATCCCAGTGACAACAGGGGAAACGACACGTATTGTATTGTTGCCATCGAGGATAAAAAGATGGGGTTTATATCATGTTGCTTGAGTTTATCCCTCTACATCATGTCATCTTGCCTAATGTGTTACTCCATTCTTATGAACTTAATACTCTAGATGCATTCTGGATAGTGGTCGATGTGTGGAGTAATAGTAGTAGGTGCAGAATCGTTTCGGTCTACTTGTCGTGGACGTGATGCCTATATACATGATCATGCTTAGATATTCTCATAACTATGCGCTTTTCTATCAGTTGCTCGACCGTAATTTGTTCACCCACCGTAGAATATGCTATCTTGAGAGAAGCCACTAGTGAAACCTATGGCTCCCGGGTCTATTTTCCATCATATAAGTTTTTGATCTATTTTATTTTGCAATCTTTACTTTCCAATCTATATCATAAAAATACCAAAAATATTTACCCTATTATCTCTATTAGATCTCATCTTTGCAAGTGGCCGTGAAGGGATTGACGACCCCTTTATCGCGTTGGTTGCAAGGTTCTTATTTGTTTGTGTAGGTACAAGGTGACTTGCGTGTAACCTCTTACTGGATTGATACCTTGGTTCTCAAAACGGAGGGAAATACTTACACTACTTTGCTGCATCACCCTTTCCTCTTCAAGGGAAAACCAACGCATGCTGAAGAGGTAGAAAGAAGGATTTCTAGCGCCGTTGCCGGGGAGGCTTACGCCAAGTCAAGTCAAGATTTGATCTCCCAGCAACTAGCCATTTCTGGCGCCGTTGCCGGGGAGATCTACACACAAGTCAAGACATACCAAGTACCCATCACAAACTCTTATCCCTCGCATTACATTATTTGCCATTTGCCTCTCGTTTTCCTCTCCCCCACTTCACCTTTGCCTTTTCTTCGCCCTCATTCCGTTCGATCTTGTGTTACCATGTGCCTTCTTTTTGATTGCATCTCCGCTTGCCAAAAGTTTATGGATCCTCATCCCTTTGCTAATATTTTTAAGAGATCCAATTACGATGAACCAATTTCTAGTGATTTGAGTGCACTAGATTATCTTTATGAGGTTTTGCTTGAAATTCGTGAATCCGAAAATTGTGATGAAGAAATTTATGAAGAGATTCACGATAGCTCCTTGAATAAAAAGAATGATTTCAATGATTTTACTATAAATTCTCTTGATGTCAATTTTGCTAATAATATGCAAAATCCTAAGCTTGGGGATACTAGTTTTGCTATGTCTACTACTTGGTGCAATGATCATGATTGGGGTGATTTTTCTTATGATCTTGAAAATTTATTTAAGCCCCATGATGAATATGAGATTGATAATAGTGTTTGAAGTAATATTGAAAGTGGGTTTGGAAGAGTGTCAACTTTAGATCCCACATATTTGGAGAATGTTCAATCTTATGGTATTTTTGATAAAAGTGGGTTTGGAGAGGTCATGACTTTAGTTAATGATAATCTCACTCTTTTGGAAGAGTGTCAACTTCGCATGCATGTGGATCGTGTTGAGAATATGTTATGTGATAGCTATTTTGTTGAATTTTATTGTGACCCCACATTTAATTATTATGAGAGAAGAAAATATGGTCGTAGAAATATTCATGTTGCTAAATTAGCTCTCGTTATGTTGAGATTGCTAGTGTCTCTTTCTTCTTCCTTGCATATGCTAATTTTTGCTTGCTATGATAATTTGTTTGCTTATAAAATGCCTATGCATAGGAAGTATGTTAGACTTAGATGTGTTTGTCACATGCTATATGATGCTCCTTTTGTGCTTCAATTCTTGTCTTTCATGTGAGCATCATTAAAATTATCAATGCTAGCTAAAAGGCTTTAAACAAAAATGCTTGTTGGGAGGCAACCCAATTTTATTTCTGTTTCTTGATTTTTGTTCCTGTTTAGTAATAAATAATTCAAATAGCCTCTAATTATATGTGGTTTTATGTTTTAATTAGTGTTTGTGCCAAGTAGAACCTTTGGGAAGACTTGGGTAAAGTCTATACGATCTTGGTGTAAAAAACAGAAACTTTTGCGCTCACGAGATTAGCTGCCATTTTTTTTACCAGAGAGTGATTTTAAGTTGATTATTTTTGCACCTGATTAATAGAAAAAATCCTCACGTCCACCAATTTATTTCATAATTTTTGGATTTACAGAAGTATTTGAAAGTTACAGATTACAACAGACTGTTCTGTTTTTGACAGATTCTGTTTTTCGTGTCTTGTTTGCTTATTTTGATGAACCTATGAGTAGTATCGGGGGGTACGAATCATAGAAAAGTTGGAATACAGAAATTTTAACACCAATATAAATAAATAATGAGTTCAATACAGTATCTTAAAGTGGTGGTTTGTTTTCTTTTACTAACAGAGCTCATGAGATTTTCTGTTTGAGTTTTGTGTTGTGAAGTTTTCAAGTTTTGGGTAAAGATTTGATGGATTTTGGAATAATGAGTAGCAAGAGCCTAAGCTTGGGGATTCCCAAGGCACCCCAAGGTAAAGGACAACCAAAAACCTAAGCTTTGGGATGCCCCGGAAGGCATCCCCTACGTCTATCGGTAACTTTACTTGAGGCTATATTTTTATTCACCACATGATATGTGTTTTGCTTGGAGCGTCTTGTATGATTTGAGTCTTTGATTTTTAATTTACCACAATCATCCTTGCTGTACACACCTTTTGGAGAGACACACATGAATCAAAATTTACTAGAATACTCTATGTGCTTCACTTATATCTTTTGAGCTAGATAATTTTGCTCTAGTGCTTCGCTTATATCTTTTTAGAGCACGGTGGTGGTTTTATTTTATAGAAATTATTGATCGCTCATGCTTCACTTATATTATTTTGAGAGTCTAAAACAACATGGTAATTTGCTTTGGCTATAAACATAGTCCTAATATGATAGGCATCCAAGATGGGTATAATAAAAACTTCCATAAAAAGTGCATTGAATACTATGAGAAGTTTGATACTTGATGATTGTTTTGAGATATGAAGATGGTGATATTAGAGTCATGCTAGTTGAGTAATTATGAATTTGAGAGATACTTGTGTTAAAGTTTTTGATTCCTGTAGCATGCATGTATGGTGAAGCGTTATGTGATGAAGTCGGAGCATGATTTATTTATTGATTGTCTTCCTTATGATTGGCGGTCGGGGACGAGCGATGGTCTTTTCCTACCAATCTATCCCCCTAGGAGCATGCGTGTAATACTTTGTTTCAATAACTAATAAAATTTTGCAATAAGTATGTGAGTTATTTATGACTAATGTTGAGTCCATGGATTATACGCACTCTCACCCTTCCACCATTGCTAGCCTCTCTAATACCACGCACCTTTCGCGGGTATCATACACCCACCATATACCTTCCTCAAGACAGCCACCATACCTACCTATTATGGCATTTCCATAGCCATTCCGAGATATATTGCCATGCAACTTTCCACCGTTCTGTTTATTATGACACGCTCATTCATTGTCATATTGCTTTGCATGATCATGTAGTTGACATTGTATTTGCGGCGAAGCCACCATTCATAATTCTTTCATACATGTCACTCTTGATTCATTGCATATCCCGGTACACCGCCGGAGGCATTCACATAGAGTCATATTTTGTTCTAAGTAATGAGTTGTAATTTTTAAGTTGTAAGTAAATAAAAGTGTGATGATCATCATTATTATAGCATTGTCCCAGTGAGGAAAGGATGATGGAGACTATGATTCCCCCACAAGTCGGGATGAGACTCCAGACTAAAAATAAAAAAAAGGAAGAAAAGAGGCCATAAAAAAGTGATAAGGCCCAAATAAAAAAAATTGAGAGAAAAAGAGAGAAGGGACAATGTTACTATCCTTTTTCCACACTTGCGCTTCAAAGTAGCACCAGGATCTTCATGATAGAGAGTCTTCTATGTTGTCACTTTCATATACTAGTGGGAATTTTACATTATAGAACTTGGCTTGTATATTCCAATGATGGGCTTCCTCAAAATGCCCTAGGTCTTCGTGAGCAAGTGAGTTGGATGCACACCCACTTAGTTTTTTTGTTGAGCTTTCATACACTTATAGCTCTAGTGCATCTGTTGCATGGAAATCCCTACTCACTCACATTGATATCTATTGATGGGCATCTACGTAGCCTGTTGATACACCTAGTTGATGTGAGACTATCTTCTCCTTTTTGTCTTCTCCACAACCACCCTTCTATTCCACATATAGTGCTATGTCCATGGCTCACGCTCATGTATTGCGTGAAGAGTGAAAAAGTTTGAGAACATCAAAAGTATGAAACAATTGCTTGGCTTGTCATCGGGGTTGTGCATGATTTAAATATTTTGTGTGATGAAGATAGAGCATAGCCAGACTATATGATTTTGTAGGGATAATTTTCCTTGGCCATGTTATTTTGAGAAGACATGATTGCTTAGTTAGTACGCTTGAAGTATTATTGTTTTTCATGTCAACATTAAACTTTTATCTTGTATCTTTCGGATCTGAACATTCATGCCACAATAAAGAAAATTACATTGAGAATTATGTTAGGTAGCATTCCACATCAAAAATTCTGATTTTATCATTTACCTACTCGAGGACGAGCATGAATTAAGCTTGGGGATGCTTGATACGTCTCCAACATATCTATAATTTTTGATTATTTCATGTTATTATATTATCTGTTTTCGATGTTTAATGGGCTTTATTATGCACTTTTATATTATTTTTGGGACTAACCTACTAACAAAAGGCCCAGTGCAAATTGCTATTTTTTTTGCCTATTGCAGTGTTTCGCAGAAAAGGAATATCAAATGGAATCCAAACGGAATGAAACCTTCGGGGGAGTTATTTTTGGAACAAACGCAATCCAGGAGACTTGGAGTGGACATCAAGGAAGCAACGAGGTGTCCACGAGATAGGGAGGCGCGCCCCCACCCTCATGGGCCCCTCGTGGCTCCACCATCCAACTTCTTTCGCCTATATATACTCATATACCCTGAAAACATCCGAGGGCACCACGTGTTGGGGAACGTTGCAGAAAATTAAAATTTTTCCTACGGTTTCACCAAGATCCATCTATGAGTTCATCTAAGCTACGAGTCAAGGGAGTGAGTTTGCATCTACATACCACTTTTAGATCGCGTGCGGAAGCTTTCGAGAGGATGGTGATGATGGAGTCGTACTCGGATCACCGATGACCAAAGCGCTGAGCGGACAGCACCTCCGCGTTCAACACACGTGCAGATGCAGCAGCGTCTCCTCCGTCTTGATCCAGCAAGGAGGAAGGAGAGGTTGAGGAAGATGGCTCCAACAGCAGACGACGGCGTGATGATGATGGAGTGACGATTCTCCGTCGAGGGCTTCGCCAAGCGCACGCGGAGGAGGAGAGGTGTTGGGGAGGGAGGGCTGCGCCTTCAAGTTGTGTAGGCAGCCTCCCTCACCCCTCTATTTATAGGGAAAGGGAGGAGGGCGTCCCCTCTAGATGCATCTAGAGGGGGCGGCCAAGGGAGGGCTTGCCCCCAAGCAAGGGGCCCCTTAGGGTTCCCCTCAACCCTAGGCGCATGGGCCCAAGGGAGGGTGCGCCCAGCCCACCAGGGCTGGCTGCCTCCCATGCAGCCCAAGTGGCCCCGGGAGGTGGCCCCTCCCGTGGTCCTCCGGAACCTTCCGGTGGCCCTCGACAATACCGATATGACCGAAACTTTTCCGGTGTCCGTTTGACAACTTCCATATATAAATCTTTACCTCCGGACCATTCCGGAACTCCTCGTGACGTCCGGGATCTCATCCGGGACTCCGAACAACATTCGGTAATCACATACAAGTCTTCCTAATAACCCTAGCGTCACCGAACCTTAAGTGTGTAGACCCTACGG
The DNA here is from genome assembly GCA_021605205.1 of Aegilops longissima. NCBI lineage: Eukaryota > Viridiplantae > Streptophyta > Magnoliopsida > Poales > Poaceae > Aegilops > Aegilops longissima. The sequence continues at coordinate 251,724,037 of CM038677.1, read as the reverse complement.
GTTCGGGAGACATGCGAACATGACCGAGGCGCTCTCGGTCAATAACCAACAGCGGGATCTGGATACCCATGTTGGCTCCCACATGCTCCTCGATGATGTCATCGGATGAACCACGATGTCGAGGATTCAAGCAACCCCGTATACTATTCCCTTTGTCGACGGTATGTTACTTGCCGAGACTTCGATCGTTGGTATCCCAATACCTCGTTCAGTCTCGTTACGGCAAGTCACTTTACTCGCACCGTAATGCATGATCCGTGACCGGACACTTGATCACTTTGAGCTCATTATGATGATGCACTACCGAGTGGGCCCGGTGATACCTCTCCGTCATACGGAGTGACAAATCCTGTCTCGATCCGTGTCAACCCAATGCAGACACTTTCGGAGATACCGTAATGCACCTTTATAGTCACCCGATTCGTTGTGACGTTTGGTACACCCAAAGCACTCCTACGGTATCCGGAGTTACACGATCTCATGGTCTAAGGAAGAGATACTTGACATTGGAAAAGCTCTAGCAAAAGCGAACTACACGATCTTTGTGCTATGCTTAGGATTGGGTCTTGTCCATCACGTCATTCTCCTAATGGCGTGATCCCGTTATCAATGACATCGATGTCCATAGTCGAAACCATGACTATCTGTTGACCAACGAGCTAGTCAACTAGAGGCTTACTAGGGACGTATTGTAGTCTATGTATTCACATGTGTATTACGATTTCCGGATAATACGATTATAGCATGAATAAAGACAATTATCATGAACAAGGAAATATAATAATAATGCTTTTATTATTGCCTCTAGGGCATATTTCCAACAGTCTCCCACTTGCACTAGAGTCAATAATCTAGTTACATTGTGATGAATCGAACACCCATAGAGTTACGGTGTTGATCATGTTTTGCCCATGAAGAGGTTTAGTCAGCGGATCTGTGACATTCAGATCCGTATGCACTTTACAAATTTCTATGTCTCCATCTTGAACATTTTCACGGATGGAGTTGAGCGGCGCTTGATGTGCTCGGTCTTCTTGTGAAACACTGGGCTCCTTGGCAAATGCAATAGCTCCGGTGTTGTCACAGAAGAGTTTGATCGGCCCCGACGCATTGGGTATGACTCCTAGGTCGGTGATGAACTCCTTCACCCAAATTGCTTCATGCGCTGCCTCCGAGGCTGCCATGTACTCCGCTTCACATGTAGATCCCGCCACGACGCTCGCTTGCATTTGCACCACTTCTTGCTCCACCATTCAACATATACACGTATCCGGTTTGTGACTTAGAGTCATCGGATCTGTGTTGAAGCTAGCGTCGGCGTAACCCTTTACGATGAGCTCTTCGTCACCTCCATAAGCGAAACATGTCCTTTGTCCTTTTCGGTACTTCAGGATATTCTTGACCGCTGTCCGGTGTTCCTTGCGGGATTACTTTGGTACCTTCCTACCAAACTTACGGCAAGGTTTACATCAGTGCGGTACACAGCATGGCATACATAATAGATCCTATGGCTGAAGCATAGGGATGACACTCATCTCTTCTTTATCTTTTGCCGTGGTCGGGCATTGAGCTGAGCTCAATCTCACACCTTGCAATCTGAGCAAGAACCCCTTCTTGGACTGATCCATTTTGAACTTCTTCAAAATCTTATCAAGGTATGTGCTTTGTGAAAGACCTATGAGGCGTCTCGATCTATCTCTATAGATCTTGATGCCTAATATATAAGCAGCTTATCCAAGGTCCTTCATTGAAAACATTTATTCAAGTAGGCCTTAATGCTGTCCAAGAATTCTATATCATTTCCCATCAAAAGTATGTCATCTACATATAATATGAGAAATGCTCTGAGCTCCCACTCACTTTCTTGTAAACGCAGGCTTCTCCATAAGTCGCATAAACTAAACGCTTTGATCATCTCATCAAAGCGAATGTTCTAACTCGAGATGCTTGCACCAGCCCATAAATGGATCATTGGAGCTTGCATACTTTGTCGACATTCTTAGGATCGACAAAACCTTCCGGCTGCATCATATACAACTCTTCCTTAAGATAACCGTTAAGGAACGCTGTTTTGGCGTCCATCTGCCATATCTCATAATCATAGTATGTGGCAATTGCTAACATGATTGGACGGACTTAAGCTTCGCCACGGAGAGCAAGTCTCATCGTAGTCAATCCCTTGAACTTGCCGATAACCCTTAGCGACAAGTCGAGCTTTATAGATGGTGACATTACCATCCGCGTCCGTCTTCTTCTTAAAGATCCATTTGTTTTCTATCGCTCGCCGATCATCGGGCAAGTCGGTCAAAGTCCATACTTTGTTTTCATACATGGATTCTATCTCGGTTTCATGGCTTCTAGCCATTTGTTGGAATCTGGGCCCGCCATCGCTTCTTCATAGTTCGAAGGTTCACCGTTGTCTAACAACATGATTTCCGGGACGGGGTTGCCGTACCACTGCAGTGCGGGCGTGTCCTTGTGGACCACGAGTTCAGTAGCAACTTGATCCGAAGTACCTTGATCATCATCATTATTTTCCTCTTGGTTGGTGTAGGCATCACGGAACATTTTCACGAGCTGCACTACTATCCCGTTCAAGAGGTAGTACTTCATCGAGTTCTACTTTCCTCCCACTTACTTCTTTCGAGAGAAACTCTTTTCCGAAAGGATCCGTTCTTGGCAACAAAGATCTTGCCCTCGGATCTTAAGTAGAAGGTATACCCTATGGTTTCCTTAGGGTATCCTATGAAGACGCATTTTTCCGACTTGGGTTCGAGCTTTTCGGGTTGAAGTTTCTTGACATAAGCATCGCATCCCCAAACTTTTAGAAGCGGCGACTTAGGTTTCTTCCCAAACCATAATTCATACGGTGTTGTCTCAGCGGTTTAGGCGGTGCCCTATTTAAAGTGAATGTAGCTGTCTCTAGGCGTATCCCCAAAATGATAGCGGTAAATCGGTAAGAGACATCATAGACCGCACCATATCCAATAGAGTGCGATTCGACGTTCGGACACACCGTTCTGTTGAGGTGTTCGGCGGCGTGAGTTGTGAAACGATTCCACATTTTCTTAAGTGTGTACCAAATTCGTGACTTAAATATTCTCCTCCACGATCCGATCGTAAGAATTTTATCTTTCGGTCACGTTGATTCTCTACTTCATTCTGAAATTCCTTGAACTTTTCAAAGGTCTCAGACTTGTGTTTCATCAAGTAGACATACCCATATCTACTCAAGTCATCTGTGAGAGTGAGAACATAACGATATCCTCCGCGAGCCTCAACACTCATTGGACCGCATACATCGGTATGTATGATTTCCAACAAGTCGGTTGCTCGCTCCATTGTTCCGGAGAACGGAGTCTTGGTCATCTTGCCCATGAGGCATGGTTCGCATGTGTCAAATGATTCATAATCAAGAGACTCCAAAAGTCCATCAGCATGGAGCTTCTTCATGCGCTTTACACCAATGTGACCAAGGCGGCAGTGCCACAAGTATGTGGGACTATCGTTATCAACTTTACATCTTTTGGTATTCACGCTATGAATATGTGTGACACTACGCTCGAGATTCATTAAGAATAAACCATTGACCATCGGAGCATGACCATAATACATATCTCTCATATAAATAGAACAACCATTATTCTCGGATTTAAATGAGTAGCCATCTCGCATTAAAGGAGATCCAGATACAATGTTCATGCTCAAACTTGGCACCAAATAACAATTATTAAGGTTCAAAACTAATCCCGTAGGTAAATGTAGAGGTAGCGTGCGACGGCGATCACATCGACTGGAACCATTACCGACGCGCATCATCACCTCGTCCTTCGCCGGTCTCCGTTTATTCCGCAGCTCTGGTTTGAGTTACAAATATGAGCAGCGGCACGGTATCAAATACCGGGAGTTACTACGAGTCTTGGTAAGGTACACATCAATTACATGTATATCAAATATACCTTTGGTGTTGCCGGCCTTCTTATCCGCTAAGTATTTGGGGCAGTTCCGCTTCCAGTGACCCTTCCCCTTGCAATAAAAGCACTCAGTCTCAGGCTTGGGTCCATTCTTTGACTTCTTCCCGGCAACTTGCTTGCGGGCGCGGCAACCTCCTTGCCGTCCTTCTTGAAGTTCTTCTTGCCCTTGCCCTTCTTGAACTTAGTGGTCTTATTGACCATCAACACTTGATGTTCTTTCTTGATTTCAACCTCTGCTGACTTCAGCATAGAGAATACTTCAGGAATGGTCTTTACCATCCCTTGCATATTGTAGTTCATCACAAAGCTCTTGTAGCTTGGTGGGAGCGACTGAAGGATTCTGTCAATGACCGCCTCATCGGGAGGTTAATATTCATTTGGGTCATACGGTTGTGCAACCCGGACATCTTGAGTATGTGCTCACCGACGAACTATTTTCCTCCATCTTACAACTATAGAACTTGTCGGAGATGTCATATCTCTCGACCCGGGCGTGAGCTTGGAAAACCAGTTTCAGCTCCTCGAACATCTCATATGCTCCGTGATGCTCAAAACGCTTTTGGAGCCCGGTTCTAAGCTGTAAAGCATGCCGCCTTGAGCGAGGGAGTAATCATCGACCGAGAGACGCCAAGCATTCATAATGTCCTGGTTCTCAGGGAAGGGCGTCACCTAGCGGTCCTTCTAGGATATATTGTTTCTGGCAGCTATGAGGATGATCCTCAAGTTCGGACCCATCCGTATAGTTCTGCCGTCATCTTTCAGCTTGGTTTTCTAGGAAGCGTTGAAGTTCAAGTTGACATGAGCATTGGCCATTTGATCTACAAGACATATTATGCAGAAGTTTTAGACTAAGTTCATGATAATTAAGTTCATATAATCAAATTATTTAAATGAACTCCCACTCAGATTAGACATCCCTCTAGTCATCTAAGTGTTACACGATCCGAGTCGACTAGGCCGTGTCCGATCATCACGTGAGACGGACTAGTCATCGTCGGTGAACATTCTCATGTTGATCGTATCTTCCATACGACTCGTGTTCGACCTTTCGGTCTCCGTGTTCCGAGGCCATGTCTGTACATGCTAGGCTCGTCAAGTTAACCCTAAGTGTTTTGCATGTGTAAAACTGTCTTACACCCGTTGTATGTGAACGTGAGGATCGATCACACCCGATCATCACGTGGTGCTTCGAAACGACGAACTTTAGCAATTGTGCACAGTTAGGGGAGAACACCTCTTGATATTGTTGCAAGGGGTCATCTTATTTACTACCGTCGTTCTAAGTAAACAAGATGCATAAAACATAATAAACATCACATGCAATTATATAGCAGTGACATGATATGGCCAATATCATAAAGCTCCATTGATCTTCATCTTCGGGGCTCCATGATCATCTTGTCACCGGCATGACACCATGATCTCCATCATCATGATCTCCTTCATTGTGCCTCCATGAAGTTGTCACGCCAACGACTACTTCTACTTCTATGGCTAACGCGTTTAGCAATAAAGTAAAGTAATTTACATGGCGTTCTTTAATGACACGCAGGTCATACAAAAATAAAGACAACTCCTATGGCTCCTGCCGGTTGTCATACTCATCGACATGCAAGTCGTGATTCCTATTACAAGAACATGATCTCATACATCACAATATGTCATTCATCATTCATCACAACTTGGCCATATCACATCACATGACAATTGCTGCAAAAACAAGTTAGGCGTGCTCTAATTGTTGTTGCATCTTTACGTGGCTGCAATTAGGTTCTAGCAAGAGCGTTTTCTTACCTCGAATAACCACAACGTGATCTTGTCAACTTCTATTTACCCTTCATAAGGACCCTTTTCATCGAATCCGCTCCAACTAAAGTGGGAGAGCAGACACCCGCCAGCCACCTTATGCAACTAGTGCATGTTAGTCGGTGGAACCGGTCTCACGTAAGCGCACGTGTAAGGTTGGTCGGGCCGCTTCATCCCACAATACCCGGAAGCAAGATAAGACTAGTAGCGGCAAGCAAGTTGACAAGATCTCGCCCACAACAAAATTGTGTTCTACTCGTGCAATAGAGAACTACGCATAGACCTAGCTCATGATGCCTTTGTTGGGGAGCGTTGCGAGAAAATTAAAATTTTTCCTACGGTTTCACCAAGATCCATCTATGAGTTCATCTAAGCTACGAGTCAAGGGAGTGAGTTTGCATCTACATACCACTTGTAGATCGCGTGCGGAAGCTTTCGAGAGGATGGTGATGATGGAGTCGTACTCGGATCACCGATGACCAAAGCGCTGAGCGGACAGCACCTCCGCGTTCAACACACGCGTGCAGTACAGGCAGCGTCTCCTCCGTCTTGATCCAGCAAGGAGGAAGGAGAGGTTGAGGAAGATGGCTCCAACAGCAGCACGACGGCGTGATGATGATGGAGTGACAGATTCTCCGGCGAGGCCGCCAAGCGCACGCGGAGGAGGAGAGGTGTTGGGAGGGAGGGCTGCGCCTTCAAGTTGTGTAGGCAGCCCTCCCTCACCCTCTATTTATAGGGGAAGGGAGGAGGGGCGGCCCCTCTAGATGCATCTAGAGGGGGCGGCCAAGGGAGGGCTTGCCCCCAAGCAAGGGGCGCGCCTTAGGGTTCCCTCAACCCTAGGCGCATGGGCCCAAGGGGAGGGGGTGCGCCCAGCCCACCAGGGGCTGGCTGCCTCCCACGCAGCCCAAGTGGCCCCCCGGGAGGGGTGGCCCCTCCCGGTGGTCCTCCGGAACCTTTCCGGTGGCCCCTCGACAATACCGATATGACCCGAAACTTTTCCGGTGTCCGTTTGACAACTTCCCATATATAAATCTTTACCTCCGGACCATTCGGAACTCCTCGTGACGTCGGGATCTCATCCGGACTCGAACAACATTCGGTAATCACATACAAGTCTTCCTAATAACCCTAGCGCCACCGAACCTTAAGTGTGTAGACCCTACGGGTTCGGAGACATCTGAACATGACCGAGGCGCTCTCGGTCAATAACCAACAGCGGGATCTGGATACCCATGTTGGCTCCCACATGCTCCTCGATGATGTCATCGGATGAACCACGATGTCGAGGATTCAAGCAACCCGTATACTATTCCCTTTGTCGGGACGGTATGTTACTTGCCCGAGACTTCGATCGTTGGTATCCCAATACCTCGTTCAGTCTCGTTACCGGAAGTCACTTTACTCGTCCGTAATGCATGATCCGTGACCGGACACTTGATCACTTTGAGCTCATTATGATGATGCACTACCGAGTGGGCCCGGTGATACCTCTCCGTCATACGGAGTGACAAATCCTGTCTCGATCCGTGTCAACCCAGAGACACTTTCGGAGATACTGTAATGCACCTTTATAGTCACCCGATTCGTTGTGACGTTTGGTACACCCAAAGCACTCCTACGGTATCCGGAGTTACGATCTCACGGTCTAAGGAAGAGATACTTGACATTGGAAAAGCTCTAGCAAAGCGAACTACACGATCTTTGTGCTATGCTTAGGATTGGGTCTTGTCCATCACGTCATTCTCCTAATGGCGTGATCCCGTTGTCAATGACATCGATGTCCATAGTCGAAACCATGACTATCTGTTGGCCAACGAGCTAGTCAACTAGAGGCTTACTAGGGACGTATTGTAGTCTATGTATTCACATGTGTATTACGATTTCCGGATAATACAGTTATAGCATGAATAAAAGACAATTATCATGAACAAGGAAATATAATAATAATGCTTTTATTATTGCCTCTAGGGCATATTTCCAACACCACGAAACCCTATTTCCACCACCGCAACCTTCTGTACCCGTGAGATCCCATCTTGGGGCCTTTTCCGGCGCTCCGCCGGAGGGGGAATCGATCACGGAGGGCTTCTACATCAACATCATAGCCTCTCCGATGATGTGTGAGTAGTTTACCTTAGACCTTCGGGTCCATAGTTATTAGCTAGATGGCTTCTTCTCTCTCTTTGGATTTCAATACAAAGTTCTCCTCTATTCTCTTGGAGATCTATTTGATGTAATTCTTTTTGCGGTGTGTTTTTCGAGATCCGATGAATTGCGGGTTTATGATCAAGATTATCTATGAACAATATTTGGTTCTCCTCTGAATTCTTATATGTATGATTTGATATCTTTGCAAGTCTCTTCGAATTATCAGTTTGGTTTGGCCTACTAGATTGATCTTTCTTGCATTGGGAGAAGTGCTTAGCTTTGGGTTCAATCTTGCGATGCTCGGTCCCAGTGACAGCAGGGGAAACGACACGTATTGTATTGTTGCCATCGAGGATAAAAAGATGGGGTTTATATCATATTGCTTGAGTTTATCCCTCATATTGCTTAATGTGTTACTCAGTTCTTATGAACTTAATACTCTAGATGCATGCTGGATAGCGGTCGATGTGTGGAGTAATAGTAGTAGATGCAGAATCGTTTCGGTCTACTTGTGGCGGACGTGATGCCTATATACATGATCATGCCTAGATATTCTCATAACTATGCGCTTTTCTATCAATTGCTCGACAATTTGTTCACCCACCGTAGAATATGCTATCTTGAGAGAAGCCACTAGTGAAACTATGGCCCCCGAGTCTATTTTCCATCATATAAGTTTCCGATCTATTTTATTTTGCAATCTTTACTTTCCAATCTATATCATAAAAATACCAAAAATATTTATCTTATTATCTCTATCAGATCTCACTTTCGAAAATGGCCGTGAAGGGATTGACAACCCCTTTATCGCGTTGGTTGCAAGGTTCTTATTTGTTTGTGTATGTACAAGGCGACTTACGTGTAACCTCCTACTAGATTGATACCTTGGTTCTCAAAACAGAGGGAAATACTTACGCTACTTTGTTGCATCACCCTTTCCTCTTCAAGGGAAAACCAACGCATGCTCAAGAGGTAGCAATGGGTAGGAACATGATAGATTTGGGTCGACACGATATGTTCAGGAAGTTGATTCATTCATTCTCCTATTTATTTGGTTTGTTGCCATCCGGGGGTGGTCCATGAAATCAGGTCTCTGTATTCTTTTTTTCGATCAAAGGGGAGCTCCCTCGACTCCATTTCATAGAAAGGAAACCAAAGGTCTTTGTATTCTCGAGAAAATAATCATGACATCTGTCAACTTTCTTTTTAGGAATGGCTTAATCATGTGAGTTTGCACCCTTAACTTTTTCACATCATTTCTTTTACTACTTTGGTTCCAACAATTCAAACAACCTTTATGCCTTGTTTAGTTAAGGGATCCCTAATGCAAGGTAACAATGAATAGTTATAGTGTTAAGAGTATTATTTTAATTCCTGGATGTTTATCTTCTAGCTTGGCTTTTTCTCGTACAATATTTGGACTGGACCTGGAAAGACATATATGACGGGTACCAATTATACTGATGAAGCTTACCGTGGAGCAATAATTCCACATGTCATGAAGACATACTCGAGAAAGCTGATGAGATGAAGCGTCATACATAGTTCTTAATTATGGTATCCTTCATCGAGGTACACTAGCACGTAGCAATTATCTTTACTTAACTCATTGGAATATATATTTTGCTTATTACCTTTTGGTGTGTGTTGCTATTCACATTAGATATTCAAGGAGGAAGTATTCGATTTACTTGATGATCATGGGTCTGTTGCAAAAGCAGCATCGCCTGCTAGAGTGCCTGTTCAGATTCGACAAAACTGCAAATGGAAGCATTACACTTGTTGCTTGTTGGAGTGATGGAGGCTGAGGTCAAGTCATAAGAAGAAATGGCCATGCACTTGGCATGAGGATCTTCGTCACGTGCAACTGAAAGTACAAACACAAATAGCCAGGCAAGTTAAATCGCATATACTGCTGGAGCTGGGAGCCGGCGCAGAGGCCCCCGACTCCTCTGCATAGTTGCGCTAACCTGTATTTCACAGCTATGGAATCCTAAAGTCCTAATGACTTCTGTTTGCAATTGCTATGTTCCCTGTTGGGTTTTGGATTGGACCCTAATGATCTGATTTTTATTTTAGCCTGGTGCTTACAGATAACACACATGCATTCGCAAGGTTAGGGTAGTTCTAGGGAGATATTTCTTTTTTACATTGTTGTTCGCGGAGATCTAATTTTGTCGTAATGACATAGCCATTGATTTATATTTCAGGTAGGCGCTTACAGATCAATAGCTTGCATGTTTGGGTAGTCCTAGGGATATCATTTTTTACATTGCTTTTCAGGTAGATCTAATTATGTCGTACTAACAGAGCCATAGTAATCTTATGTTTGCCCAGAAATTAGCATGCAAGGTGTTTTATCTTTTCCTCTATATTTATCAAGTTTATGCATAATATAGAAACACCTTAAATTCTCTATCTTAAGAAACGTTCATGTTCTCAGTCAGGAACCACCTTGCTATTATTGTGGGTAATATGAATCGTCCATCTATCTATTATTGCTACACATTAATGTATGTTGTTTTACAGAATCCTGGTACATCATGTTCTCCGTTGATTGAATATGCATTAGCCTGTTGCTCTTTCGGTTTATGTATGCAAGTAATGTTAGCCGATTGGAAGTTGATCGGCATACATCACATATGAAGAGAGGGAGGCAACACAACGCACATCAATCAAGTTTCAGAAATAATTATTCATGTAATCAAATTTCAGGATTGTTTATCTTCATAGGTTAATTCGTGAACTCTATTTTAAAGGTTGGCTTCTTATATAGGGACAAAATAGGTGCCACAATCCTGAACCCCCTGTTGAGTCTTCAAGGACCTGACTTAGCTTGACCTTGTGGTTTTGATCTGATGAATTCACAAACTAACAATAATCTGTTGTGTGCCTACAACGGATCCTTTAAAAAATAGGCTTCCAACAACTGTTTATATGATCAACTCTGAAATAGTAAACAACAACATACGGTAGTTTGGCATTTATGATCAACTCCTATGAAATAGGTACAAATAAAATGACACGATACTTATCCGAAAATGATGAACTGCTTTTCCCATTGACAACCATCAAGTATTGTAGAATTTGATGTACGTATATTGGATGATGAATTTCCGACGATGAGGCCTTGAGCTACTAATCCATTTGTTATGATTTTTTGTGCCTTTTCTTTGGGCTTCTTCTTATCTATTGTTTGAAACTTTTAGGTCCCAGAGATTGCACATGTGTTGGAGAAACCGGTTCTTTTTCTTCTTTAGATTGTGTTGGAAATAAAGTTGTTGATGAAGTGAAGTAGATGATTCAAAATAAGAAGAAATTCAATGTGTTTATTGATGATAGTGAACTTGAATTATTTTGGTAAAAAAAATCGTGAGCTGGCATTACACCATCCATTGTAGCTCTTATGTTGGTAAACTATTTCGAGAGTTGGCATTACATCATCCGTTGGAGCTCTTATTTCCTTGTGCCTTCTTGAAAGAGCACGTGTAGAAGAAAACAAGGTGAAAGATTAAAGTTTCTAGGGTGAGACAATGGATTCCATCAACTCCCAAGTCTCAAGTTTTTCATGTTTTTTGACCTCAATATTAACGTGAGATGTTTAGTGCACCATCATCCATGGATAGAAATTATATGAACCATGGCAAATAAGAGCGATGACTGTTTGACAACAAGGTCTAAGATGAGGTCGAAGGGCTGCTAGAAAATATGAGGCAAGCAGGGAGAATGAAGATAATGGCATGTTTTTTTGCTGTGGTGACTGAGGAGTAAATGCAAATGAATAAAGAGAAATGAAAAATAGTCTCATGTCTTCCCACAATTTTGGTATGTACCTCTACAAGTACATTAGCTATGTATGGGAAGAAGATAGAAGATGAGGGGTCCATTAATGCATGTAGAAAAGTTGACCACAATTTATGCTCTTGTGTTCATCTACATTTTAATAGAAGGATAAAGAAGATGACTACACTTATGTTTGCCAGTGAGCAATACAGGCTAATGGTGTATGGCTAAACAACTTCAGTTATGTTTCACAGGTTCATTTGTTTCTTTTTGCTTAAAGATAGATATTGCTGGCCAATTATAATATGGGCATTACATGTTGGTGAATATTTTGTTCTCAATTTTTCTCATCATATGAGGAGAACTGGGTGAGATCTAATATTTTCTATACATTAAACGTAGATCGAACACAAGTTTAGAACTCTTCTCAGGGTGGGAGCGCTCGCCCTTATTTGGTCGCTTTGGCTATGTAGAAATGATAAGGTTTTTAACGAGAAAAGTAGATTTCTTATGCAGGTTATCTACCGATGTACTGGGACGCTTCGTTTATGGTCGTCTCTACAGTGTATGGAGAATCGCGGCCTATTTATGGAGGTCTATACACGATTGGAGGCTACGGCGAGGGATACTTTTACCCAACATGGGTGGCAGGATGATCTTAGGATTGGCCCTCCTACGTCTTGGGCGTTACACAAACACTAGATGTTTCTTAGTATTGCCCCTCTTTTTGTTTTTTTGTTCTGTGTATGGACTTCTTTTGGCTGTGTGCATTTTGGTATGCAGAGGACGGGTGTAATTCTTAAACCTTTTAAGTAATAAAGCGCCCTTTATCGAAAAAAAATCAACGTAGATGACAAATCATTCCTTCCATAGTAACATAGATGGCGCTCTCCGCGGCCGGCGACTGCGTCGTGCCGCCCGTCGCGCCGCCGTCCCCCATCAAGGCTGAGCCGGTTCCTGGATCGACCCCCTTCGAGCGCTACTCCTAGACCGGCCAGGTGCGCGAGTGGGTCAGCGCGCCACCGGTTTGGTACCGGGCGACGCCAGCGTAGGAGCAGGCCTACCGGGAGCAGTGGTGCAGCAACGGCTGGCTGAGGAGCGCCCCGAGGGCGACTACCTCGAGATGCTCGAGCGCGACGCGGAGGAGGAGCAGCGCGAGGCGAAGGAGGAGGCGCGCCTTGCCGGCGTTGGGCCAGCCCAGGCAGCGGCCGCGGCGGTACAGCCCGTGGCCTAGGGCAGCGCGCGTCCTCGTAGTTTTAACTTTTATTTAATGGTTTAGATTTTTAGGGGTATTTCATGTTTTAGTTAATGTAAATTGACTCGTGGACTCTTGCGGGGCTTTGTGGCCGGCATTAATGTTTAATTAATATTTATATTTTACTCAAAATGCTTGCGTTATGTTTCTTTTCGTGCGATCTGAAAAATGGGTCGGGTCAGCATTAGGCGCAAGCGCCGACCCAAACACGAAAGCCAACATGGATGTCCGTCGGGCCGACCCAAACGGACAAAAGGCGGATAAAAGCGTCATCCGTTTGGGTCGGTGCATTGGAGTTGCTCTAGGGTTAATGTAACATCCCAAATTTTGGAATGTTAATATAATTAATTGAATTGTTTGTTTGTTTGCTTGAGTGAATTAAACTTGAGTGAAATTTGAACCTTTTCAAAAACTTTTGAAAGAGAGGGAATAAAATGACTTTCCCTTCTCCGTAAATTCAAATTCATCCTATTAAAATCAATGAGAGAAGATGACATGACTTCTTCAACTATGAAGAATTTGAACGGAGTTTTGCAATTTAATTCTTTCAAATATTTGCACTTGTTTCTCTATTTTTCTTCCCAGAAATACCCGAAAATAAATTCTTGCAAGCAAGAAAGAGCGGAGGAAAATGACCCTCCAAAATCAGGGCATTTTGAAAATATTTGAGCCAAGAAAAACCAAAGTTTTTATTTAAAAATTATTTGCAAAAAGAAATAAAGCCTTTAGGGATTTTCTGAAAAACATTTTTTTAAGTTTTTATTTTGGCCGTGGAATAATGCTCATCATCTACATTTTATTTTTCTGATAATTTTAGTATATAAAAACTCTTTATTCCGAATTGATTTGATTTCCTTTTTATTGTTTTAGTTTCCTAATTTTAAAAATAGGAATGGAATCGTTTTTATTAGGAAAAACCTGCTGGCCCATTAAGCACTTTCCTATTCTAGCCCAACAAGAGATCATCTCCTTCCTCTGTTTCCTCTCACGTTACAGAAGCTTTCCATATCCATGGAGGCAGGAAACTCCACCTTCCCGATCTCCCTCGTCTTTCCATCCCAGCGCCTCCCGAGACCGCCTATAAAACCCCTCCTCTCCTCGCTCCATTTTTCCCATCACCACGCCTCCCTGCCCGTAGCCTTCTCACCACCGTCCTCCTTTTCCTGCCTAGAACGCCACCAGAGCTCTCCTGGAACCTCCCATCGCCCAGCGCCACCTCCCAAGCGCCGACCCCTCCTCCGCCACCCCACCTCGCCGGCGACCTCGCCCCCTTGAGCAGCCTCCACATCGCCGCCTCCTTCCTGCCATCTCTGCCTCACGTACAGGTAACTCCGTTTTCGTTTTCAGATTTATTTCCGTAACAGATTTAGTTCCGTTCTTGTTTAGCTTATAACTTTTGATATAGAAGTCCAATGATGCTGATTCTTTTTGCGTTAGATCACAATTTTCTTGTAGTTTCCAAAAATATATAATTTGTCTATGTTTGGATTTATAAAAATTGAGTTAGATCAGATTTGAATTAAAGCTTGTTTTGCTTATTCGGGAGTTTAAAATAGATTTTTATTTGATTCTTTTTCTACTGATCACTAGTGATCATATTTACCAGTGGTAAAAACTTCAAAATTGTTTGAGTATTTTAGCTTATTGTTTCATGTAAAACAAATTCTGTTTTAGTTCTATTCAATTATAGCTACTTCTTTTCCTATAGTTGTTTTTAAATTATTTTATTTTATATTTCAGAAAGTTTATGTTTGGTTTCTATTAGTTAAACAGTAGGTGTTCAACAAGTTTTTATATTTATTTTTATTTTGTTATCGTGAAATCAATTCAAGTTCGCTAATAACTTGCAATGGATTTTCTACTGTTTTAACTCCCAATTGAAAATACTTTCAAAATAGCTTTATGAAAAAAATACTTTATTTTTTCTTTCTTTGTCTTAACTAAATTTATATTTTATTCTCTGTTATTTTAGTGTTTTATTTTCCGTTAGACAAAACTATTTTTGTGAATGTTGTAGAAGAAGACTCCTAGTTTTATTTGAAGTTCCTTGGATTCTTATTCGCTCTCTCTTTTGTTTTGATTGTTAGTGTGAGTGCTTATGTGAATGATATGTTTGTTATATAGATTTCATCGAGAGTGACGAGTAGTCTATCAAGTTATTTCTTGAGAACGATAATTCTTCTTCGTCAACATCACCGAGCAAGTTCACTTTGACCATGTTTTCATACCTATGTTTTATTGCATTTAGTGGCACCATTGCAACCACCCCTCAAGAGTGTTATTGAATCCTTGTAGTTGAGTAGTATGCATGAGGTAGGAACCCATTCCCCATGTTACCAATGCCCGGACGATATTTTATTTTAGTGCTACGCTATAGTAGACGGGTTTGGTATGAGTACTGGAGTGGTGTGAGAATGGAGGATCTACGTCATTGACGACAACACCATGATGAAAGCTGCAAGGACTGCATCTTCAAGGCCTCAAGACTTCAAGACTCGAGACAAGAATTCAATACACTCACTGGGTGAAGGGCGGTTGTGGGCACCTGGAGAAACCAGTGGTTGGCGGGATGCATGGAGAAGCGCCATGACATCTTGCGGAAAGCTTCACCCAGACTCAAAGAGACAAAAGAATACTTCATGCCCGGAAGCTTACGTGCAACCGCAAGTCATTATGGGCTCGCTTGGTTGACCTTAGTTGTGACTGGCTGGGACGGTACTAGCAGATGTAGAACTACGGTAGGATGGGTTGAGTACCGGACGGTGGTCGAGGAACTCTTTGGAAGACCATGTTTGGTCATCTTGTTCTCAAACACCACGAAGTGCGAGAACGTAAAGAGAGGATCGAATCTTGCGGGTAAAGTGTACAAACCTCTGCAGAGGGTTTAAACCTAATCGATTAGCCGTGTCCCGATTCACGGACAATTTGAGCCTCTGGACTTGGATCTATCTGGAACTCTCAACACCGGATTGATAACTTAATTGTGGGCAACTTATGATGATTTTGGGCTATGAGACATCGGTTGGCGGAACCATGTCATGATAGAAAATTCCATAGTGCAGACTTCATTTATGCCTTTGATGTAGGGAAAATAAAACCAGCTTTTATGCAAAACAAAACTCAGACCTGAGCCACAAAGCCATATTGCATATAGTATAGTTTTATCATCATTCTTTTTATTGTGATCTTGCGGTACATTCAATGTCTTGACCTACACGGCTGCAACGTATCATGTTGCGAGATACTTTCTCGACGAGTAAGAGTTACGATCTTTGGGTTACGGTCTACACTCAACCTGCCGATGGCGTTGATGGGACTCCACACCCGCTTGATTGTTTCCGCTGAGTATTATGAGGTATATATCATTTACGTTATTTATACATGTGATTGCACTTTGATATATACATTAATGTCTTGTGTGTGCAAAGATCTTGATCCGAGGATGGCATAAGAATACGTAGGCTTGACCGTCTCGAGGTCGGGTCGCTCTGAAATGGTATCGAGCACATGTTGATTGTAGGACGTGACCCTAGAAACCGGAAAGCCCCTAGGACCGAAAATCTCTAAAACTTTATTTTCAAAAAGACTCTTACTTCTCATCTCTTTCTGATTTTATCGAATAGACACTCTCACCTCAAATTGTTAGAATATACCCTTTTCCCTTTTGATCACATGAAGAATCAACTGAAGCCGCTCCAAGAAGGACAAGATATCGGATAACTGATGGCCTCTTCAGAGTAAAAAGGATTTGACCATGCATTAGAAGAGTTGAAGCTGCAACAATTGAAGACTCCGAAGACTAGAAGAATTTGAAGTTCCTGGAGAATTATTTGACCTTTAGAGACCAAACCCTGTTATACACCTACGTTAGATGCGACGATTTGTGAGCTGTCATTTGTCTGATGTTTTCCGACAGCCACAAAGTAAAACTTGTTTCTTCAAAAAACTATTGTATGTATTGTGTGTATATCCCTCCCCACCTCTCTCATATCTCATCCCAAAACTTTTGGACCCCATAGATGATGAACGAAGTTGGCACGATATTCTCTGGATCAAGACTCAGGAGGCGAGCTATGGATTCGAACATGGAGAATCACTTGGGAGCAATTTGGTTTCAAGGAAGAATGAAGTATCTTACGCTCTCCAAGACTTTGAAGGAAGTGCTGCAACATGGTGGCAGATGCATCAAGCTATACAAGGATGGAATGGATCAAAGACTTGGAAAGAATTCAAGAAGACTCTGACAAGATCTCGTCTTATCCAGAAGCACCATGATACACCAAGAAATAAACCTTGTGCCTGCAAGATTTTGGAGAAATAGGACACACCAGGAGGAACACAAGGATGGATGCCCTCATTGTGAGGAGAAACACCCGGTGAGGAATGCCCAACTAGTCGTGTGACTTGTTTCTTGTGTGAAGGAACCACCCACTACCCGACTCGGTGTCACATTTACCCCATGGTGCAACAAACTATTCAGGAGCAGGAAGAAGGAATGAAAGAAGCCCTCCGAGAAGTTATGAAAGAACTGTGATGAAGGAATGTGTTGAAGACCACGATGGAGAAGGCCTCAACAGATTTTACTCCAATGCCTGCTATTCATGTGGAGAAGAAGGACATTTTTCACAAGATTGCACCAAGGAAAGAAAAGAGTGTCAGGATACTTCGGCGGAAGCAATAGAGTTTGATCCACAGGGAATAGAAGGTTTGATCGAACGAAGAAACCCGGAAGAGAAAACAAACACACCCTCGTAACAACCCAATTTCGCAAAGAGGGACAAGAGTCGTATTACCTGTTTTGAATGTAAGGACGTCGGGCATTATGCCAATCATTGTCTTGAAAGGAAGCAGGGAACTCAAGGAGCAGGCACCATCTCCAAGAAGCCCAAAGACTTATCGAAAGTTATGTGTTTTCATTGCAAGGAAGCAGGACATTATGCTACTAAATGTTCCTACAAGAAGGAAGTGGAGTTGAGTAGTTGGAATTTTGATATGGATAATAAGAGTGGTAGAAACCAAATTTTTTTCATGAGTACAATAAGTTGAGTTATGTAATGGGTGCTCGAGTTTGTAATGGATTCATGAAATCAATAAAGTTAAGGTGACATGTTTTCATATGTTTAATTGTATGAGTTGTTACTCTATGAACACGGATTTTGACCATTTTCGAGGATATGAGAAATATGGTCTATGGATGGATTTGTGAATTTCATTTTAAGGGTGATAGTACCCTATGAAGAACACTAGACCAATGGAAATGGAAATGTGTCCCACAGGTTGGAGTTTGGAAAAAATGAGTTGAAGTTTTATCTTTGATATGATGGTATTAAGAAATGAAATGTTATTGGATTTAAAGTGGTGTAATGTTGGAAATGGAGCAATTGTAACTCCAAGGATGAGTGAAATTGGTACAAGTGTTGAAGTGGGCTCATAACCCACAGGCCGAGAAATTAATAAGGGTCAAGTACCCTTTGGAAGAAGAAATTTTGGGAAGACTGCGATTTGATCAGCAGACGTTTCGAGGAAGTTACGCAAAACCCGAGAGTTGTGAAGAAGCGATAGATGTTTTGTTCAGCTTGCAGAATCAATGGAATTATCCGAACTAAGTTCGTTGAGAAGAGAAATTCTGCAATGCTTGTGAGTATGCCCAAGTGTTAGAATACGTGATTCACTTTGTTTACGTATGTGGTAATGATTCAAAGCACGGATGGATTGGCCCCATACCGGAGACTTCTATCATGAACTATCATATGTTGATGGAAAATCGAGAGACTTGAAAACTTTAGAAGAGCGTCGATACAACAAGCCAAAACCTTAGAATGGTAGGACGATTGATCCATGTACCGCAACCGTTGCCAAACGAGGTCATACGGTGAGACCCAACCCAACCCATTATTCCTGCAGGAGAAACCTGTAATGGTCGACCACCATGAGATCTCGATAGTTGTTTATTGGCGACAGACACATGTCACTAAGGAGACACATCTCGGAAGAACCTCACCAGGATGAAAGGACACGTATTTGAGGAAAAGGTTTGACCCTACGGAAGAGCCCGGTGTAGGAGTTACTTCAAGTTGTGAGAAGATCGATGGTGTTCACTCTAGGGATGGAGTACCTGAGTTCCGTTGGAACCATAACCTGCTTTTAAGTGTGGTAGCACACTAGACCATTCGATCGACGGATTCTTTGGAAGACCCCAAACCCTAACCTTTTCTTGTTGCCTCTTGAATCTCGAGGACTAGATTCATTTTAAGTGTGGTAGGTTTGTAACATCCCAAATTTTGGAATGTTAATATAATTAATTGAATTGTTTGTTTGTTTGCTTGAGTGAATTAAACTTGAGTGAAATTTGAACCTTTTCAAAAACTTTTGAAAGAGAGGG
The DNA here is from genome assembly GCA_021605205.1 of Aegilops longissima. Classification (NCBI taxonomy): domain Eukaryota; kingdom Viridiplantae; phylum Streptophyta; class Magnoliopsida; order Poales; family Poaceae; genus Aegilops; species Aegilops longissima. The sequence goes on along the minus strand of CM038677.1, from coordinate 251,704,689 downwards.
AATAAAATGACTTTCCCTTCTCCGTAAATTCAAATTCATCCTATTAAAATCAATGAGAGAAGATGACATGACTTCTTCAACTATGAAGAATTTGAGCGGAGTTTTGCAATTTAATTCTTTCAAATATTTGCACTTGTTTCTCTATTTTTCTTCCCGAGAAATACCCGAAAAATAAATTCTTGCAAGCAAGAAAGAGCGGAGGAAAATGACCCTCCAAAATCATGGGCATTTTGAAAATATTTGAGCCAAGAAAAACCAAAGTTTTTATTTAAAATTATTTGCAAAAAGAAATAAAGCCTTTAGGGATTTTCTGAAAACATTTTTTAAGTTTTATTTTGGCCGTGGAATAATGCTCATCATCTACATTTTATTTTTCTGATAATTTTAGTATATAAAACTCTTTATTCGAATTGATTTGATTTCCTTTTTATTGTTTTAGTTTCCTAATTTTAAAAATAGGAATGGAATCGTTTTATTAGGAAAACCTGCTGGCCCATTAAGCACTTTCCTATTCTAGCCCAACAAGAGATCATCTCCTTCCTCTGTTTCCTCTCACGTTCTGAAGCTTTCCATATCCATGGAGGCAGAAACTCCACCTTCCCGATCTCCTCGTCTTTCCATCCCAGCGCCTCCCGAGACCGCCTATAAAACCCCTCCTCTCCTCGTTCCATTTTTCCCATCACCACGCCTCCCTGCCTGTAGCCTTCTCACCACCGTCCTCCTTTTCCTGCCTAGAACGCTCACCAGAGCTCTCCTGGAACCTCCCATCGCCCAGCGCCACCTCCCAAGCGCCGACCCCTCCTCCGCCACCCCACCCTCGCCGCGACCTCGCCCCCTCGCCGAGCAGCCCTCCACATCGCCGTCTCCTTCCTGCCATCTCTGCCTCACGTACAGGTAACTCCGTTTTCGTTTTCAGATTTATTTCCGTAACAGATTTAGTTCCGTTCTTGTTTAGCTTATAACTTTTGATATAGAAGTCCAATGATGCTGATTCGTTTTCGTTAGATCACAATTTTCTTGTAGTTTCCAAAAATATATAATTTGTCTATGTTTGGATTTATAAAATTGAGTTAGATCAGATTTGAATTAAAGCTTATTTTGCTTATTCGGGAGTTTAAAAATAGATTTTATTTGATTCTTTTTCTACTGATCACTAGTGATCATATTTACCAGTGGTAAAAACTTCAAAATTGTTTGAGTATTTTAGCTTATTGTTTCATGTAAAACAAATTCTGTTTTAGTTCTATTCAATTATAGCTACTTCTTTTCCTATAGTTGTTTTTAAATTATTTTATTTTATATTTCAGAAAGTTTATGTTTGGTTTCTATTAGTTAAACAGTAGGTGTTCAACAAGTTTTTATATTTATTTTATTTTGTTATCGTGAAATCAATTCAAGTTCGCTAATAACTTGCAATGGATTTCTACTGCTTTTAACTCCCAATTGAAAATACTTTCAAAATAGCTTTATGAAAAAATACTTTATTTTTTCTTTCTTGTCTTAACTAAATTTATATTTTATTCTCTGTTATTTTAGTGTTTTATTTTCCGTTAGACAAAACTATTTTTGTGAATGTTGTAGAAGAAGACTCCTAGTTTTATTTGAAGTTCCTTGGATTCTTATTCGCTCTCTCTTTTGTTTTGATTGTTAGTGTGAGTGCTTATGTGAATGATATGTTTGTTATATAGATTTCATCGAGAGTGACGAGTAGTCTATCAAGTTATTTCTTGAGAACGATAATTCTTCTTCGTCAACATCACCGAGCAAGTTCACTTTGACCATGTTTTCATACCTATGTTTTATTGCATTTAGTGGCACCATTGCAACCACCCCTCAAGAGTGTTATTGAATCCTTGTAGTTGAGTAGTATGCATGAGGTAGGAACCCATTCCCCATGTTACCAATGCCCGGACGATATTTTATTTTAGTGCTACGCTATAGTAGACGGGTTTGGTATGAGTACTCGGGAGTGGTGTGAGAATGGAGGATCTCGTCATTGACGACAACACCATGATGAAAGCTGCAAGGACTGCATCTTCAAGGCCTCAAGACTTCAAGACTCGAGACAAGAATTCAATACACATTCTTTGGGTGAAGGCGGTTGTTGGGCACCTGGAGAAACCAGTGGTTGGCGGGATGCATGGAGAAGCGCCATGACATCTTGCGGAAAGCTTCACCCAGACTCAAAGAGACGGAAGAATACTTCATGCCGGAAGCTTACCATGCAACCGCAAGTCATTATGGGCTCTGGCTTGGTTGACCTTAGTTGTGACTCTGGCTGGGACGGTACTAGCAGATGTAGAACTACGGTAGGATGGGTTGAGTACCGGACGGTGGTCGAGGAACTCTTTGGAAGACCATGTTTGGTCATCTTGTTCTCAAACACCACGAAGTGCGAGAACGTAAAGAGAGGATCGAATCTTGCGGGTAAAGTGTACAAACCTCTGCAGAGGGTTTAAACCTAATCGATTAGCCGTGTCCCGATTCACGGACAATTTGAGCCTCTGGACTTGGATCTATCTCGGAACTCTCAACACCGGATTGATAACTTAATTGTGGGCAACTTATGATGATTTTTGGGCTATGAGACATCGGTTGGCGGAACCATGTCATGATAGAAAATTCCATAGTGCAGACTTCATTTATGCCTTTGATGTAGGGAAAATAAAACCAGCTTTTATGCAAAACAAAACTCGGATACGAGCCACAAAGCCATATTGCATATAGTATAGTTTTATCATCTGTTCTTTTTATTGTGATCTTGCCGGTACATTCAATGTACTGACCTACACGGCTGCAACGTATCATGTTGCAGATACTTTCCTCGACGAGTAAGAGTTACGATACTGGGTTACGGTCTACACTCAACCTGCCGATGGCGTTGATGGGACTCCACACCCGTTTGATTGTTTCTGCTGAGTATTATGAGGTATATATTATTTTACGTTATTTATACATGTGATTGCACTTTGATATATACATTAATGTACTGTGTGTGCCAGCATACTGATCCAGGGATGGCACAGTAACACAGAGGCTTGACCGTCTGAGGTCGGGTCGCTACAGTTAACGCAAATTCTAACACAAAATAAGAAAGACAAATAGTACTGCATAATTGACAAAAAAAATGGAAATGCAAAATTTGCATAGTAAGAGATCGTACCATGAAATTAAAGACACAAGGCTAGGAAAGTTACAACCGAGCAAATCATGCTAGCCCCATAGGCATCTGCCAATTTAATTTCATGATTTTGTTCCCACATCTCTACTTCGGCATCAAGGTGTTAGACAATGCTATAGGGCCACAGGAAAAGAACAGAGAATAATATTTCAGTCAATGTGGTATTTTGGCCAACCACAAATCCCCTTGGAACTAACATTGGGTTGTGAACTTCTATGTTATTTTCTTTTGTGTACCCAAGGACAGTGACTCTGTGAGTTTCTTTGATTCTATTGTTAGGATGGGTATATATGTGTGTGTGTGTGTGTGTGCGCGTGCGCGTGTAACTGTGTATATATAGAATATAAACAACCCTTCACTCCCTCCATCCATCCCTCAAAACCAAATATCATGTATGCCTCTTCTCGGGCAGCATCCATGACACTTTTATCTTCATGGCTTAACGGGTGATATTACAGTCCTAGTGCAATAGTTGCTACACTTCACATTCTCTGCACATCACACTATGTCCATGTGGATGTTGCAGCGTTTCTACCTCGCCCTCCTAATCTTGCCCTTTGCCACTAATTGTGACGTAGTCTGCATTGGCCATGGCCCATGGCAATCTTGTTGACGCTCAAAAATTGCATGGTCGCAAAGAGTGACTTGAGGCTATAGCAATATGAGGTCAAATTTATGATTTTATGTCATCATTGGATGGCTCTCTTCAAGCCAATCGAAACTAGTTGATTCAAGTCATGAGTTAATCAAAAAGCACAGTATTGTAGAATTTTATTACGTTCAAGTGACCCAACATATAAAATTTACTGTGGGAACGTGTTAATATGAATATATCGTTGGTATGATCATTTTGAATTGAGTAGAAGAAGAAAGCGTCAGGGAAACTGAAACAACTGTTAAGAAAATCAAGAACTGCTAGCCTATCTAAAGAAACAACAAGAGAAAATGGAGAAGATCAAAAACCTAAACCACATGTGAATTAAATTATTGAATAATTGGAAGGAAAGATAAGTGTTCATCTGCAGTTCTCAGTAGTAGAAAAAGGGGCTTTCGTTCGGGCCTGGCCAGCCCATTAGTCCTGGTTCTTATATGAACCGGGACCAATGGGTGCGTTCGTCCCGGTTTGTGAGCCCAGGTGGCCGCCCGGGGCCTCGTGGGCTTTGGTCCCGGTTCGTCTGGACCCATTTGTCCCGGTTCTAGGAACGAACAGGGACCAATGGGCCTCGCTTATGGCCCACAACCATTGGTCCCGGTTCGTGGCACGAACCGGGACAAATGAGTTGCCTATATATAGCCCATCGCCGGCGAGCAGAGCACTCCACACTGCTCTGTTTTTTGCTGGCCGACGAGGGGAGGGCATTTGGGTGCTCTAGCTCACCTCCTATGCACATGAGGTGTTCGATGAAATGTCCGAGCCGCACTAGTTAATATTTCTTCTCTCGAAACTCGACCTCCGAGCTATACGGCGAGGGATACTTTTACCCAACATGGGTGGCAGCATGATCTCAGGATTGGCCCTCCTACGTCTTAGGCGTTACACAAACACTAGATGTTTCTTAGTATTTCCCCTTTTTTGTTTTTTTTGTTCTGTGTGTGGACTTCTTTTTGGCTATGTGCATCTTGGTATGCAGAGGCCAGGTTTAATGCTTAAATATTTTAAGTAATAAAGCGCCCTTTATTGAAAAAAAATCAACGTAGATGACAAATCATTCCTTCCATAGTAATGTAAATCTATACTATTATATAGTTCCTTTGTTTTTCTTTACACCGCAAATAATTAATCAAGTTGTTAATTAGGTCTATAGTTAATTAATTAGTCAGGCAGTTAATGGTATCAAATTAATTTGAAAATGCCCATGGGCGAGTAGGCTCTCAGCGGCATGGTCGACTAGCTCGCCAACATGGACAATGGCCACCACGCCCTCGTGACATAGGCGACGAAGCATTTGTCAAGATGGACGATGAATGTGCTCTGCAGGACATGCACACGCTGATGATTGCCGAAACGTTAGTGGGCGAGGAAAACATGTGCCATAGGACAAGGTCGACAGCGGCGCACTCTGGACTTGCATAGTACTGTTTGAAGTTGCAACCTCCAGTCATATGTGTGAGTTGAATCTTCTTTCTTTTCAAATATAGAGTAAAAATAATGTTTATTTTTCTATTCAACCCACCAGATATTTTTGGAATCAAGTGTCAGACATGTCTTTTGCTGATTGCGCCAGCAGAGATGCGGTGGTGGACATGCGACACGGGAAGGTGAAAGAAGAGAGGACCAGGAAGGATGCAGGGAGGTGACAAAGCTGAGAGAAAGGAGAGAGACATCAAGGAAGGTGGCATGGCAAGAAAGCGAAGTTGTGCCCCAAGGTTAGAGCGTGAAAGTGTACATCTGTTACCTTCTCATCAATGCTTAGGTTCATTGTCATTTTTAAAGTCCAACACTTGGAGCTCTACACAACTGTTGTCAGGGAAGATGGTAAACTTAATGAGGTTGGGGTTATTGTGAAGCTCGGTGTTTGGTGGAGTTGTCTCGCGGTAAAGAGGACAAGGCATGCAAACACGAGTAACTGAAAAATTTGAAAAACCACTTTCATTTTTTTCTAGGAACATTGAATATAATTTATTTGGTAAAGAAAGCAGTCTCGCGCTCGGCAGCAGGACCGCGCTCGTCTCGCGCCCGGTGGCAGGACTGCACTCGTCTCTTGCCCGGTGTAGCAGGACGGCTCGATGGAGGCTTGTTGTGGCCGGCCTATTGCGTCTCGGCGCTGGGACCGGCCAGGGGTGCGAAAGGTGGGTGACGGTGAGTGTTGGCCGGGGTGAAAACCTACTCTATCTTCGGACGGACTGGCGACGGCAAAGATCGCTCCCTTCTTGAAGGCGTCGCCACGGCTATCATTGCCCGTCGTGTTGCTCCAGGGGAAACTCTGATCCTCGGATCGGGTGGTGGCGGTGCTCCGGTGCCATATCCTTCCTGAAGGCGCCGCACGCCTTGGAGCCCACGGTTCGTCATATGCGGCTTCACCTCTTCGCGGTGTTCACGGATGAAGCCCCCGGCGACTCTTGTAGTGCTAGGGGTGTGTGTTGCTGGAGCACGCCTATGTATCCTGCCTTGGGTGTGTGAGTGCGTTTGTGGTGGGTGAATGCGGTTGTACGGGGCTCTGTTGGTCTATGCTTTATATATAAAGCGGGGCGAAAGCCTTTTTCGACCAATAAAGCGGTAGAGAAGACTGTGTTTTTGGACCTTCAGGTAAAGCGGGAATTATAACATTGTGATATCAAATTATTGTTCATTGATTGTTTGATCAAGTTGTTGACACATGTTTGATGTATGATAATTTTGGGATGTGAAGTATGTGTCTGAATCAAGTATCATCCACTTATTCTTTGATTTTATCGGTTTTGCTAAATCTCATGTGTGATTTTTGTTGTTGTTGTGTCACTAACTTTCTGCTTTGCACGAGGCCGAAGATGAGGATGACATGAGGAGAGCTGGCCACAGCGAGGCCAAGCCGTGTACGAGTGGGAGCGAGTCCGAGACTTAACCAATGAGGGTGTATGAGGGTGTGGGTGAGGGAGGGGGACATCAGAGTTGTTCATTGAGGATGGTCGGGGCGGAAACTGACATGGTGGTCGGGGGAGGTTGAGGGGAGGGGAGGGAGGTGATAGCCGTCGATTGCGGGGATGGAGGCAGGTAATTAGGCTTGGGTAGGGCACGATGGAAGAAGAGTAACCGTCATGGGAAAGGAGGGAGAAGATGAATAGGTGGTAGCGTGTTTCTAACCATTGAATATTGATTTGATGGCCGTAAATAGAAGTGACTGACGTGAAGAATATTGTCAAGTACCTGATGTATGGGTTCCCTCTTAATTTATTTTCAATCATTTGCCCGTAGCAACGCACGGGCATCTACTAATGTAATCTAGTGCTGGAAACGGAAGGAGCCTGGACAGAACTATATAACACTACTATATAAGATTATTTATATATATATATATATATAACGCGAGTATATAACACTACTATAATTTACATATATTCTATAAATTTCTTAAACAAAAGCAGAACAAAATGGGATGTAGGGACTGCAGCCCGCTTAACAGTGAAAGAACATATAGCAGCAGCATCCCGTTATTACATAAAATGCCTGAGGGTCCGGTGGCTAGCCTTGCGCTGCTGCTGTCTACATGTACCAATTTTTCATTTGTTTGTCGTAAGCTGACAAATGGACCCTTGCGGCCGTGGCATAGTATATTTTGTGACAAAAAAATTCTAAGATTTTTTTGTTGCAAAATAGAAGGCCACACATCCATTTTGCCGTCCAGTCGCTGGCAGCAGGCCTCATGCCATGTTGGCGTGCCTAATCAACACTATGTTTCGTATAAAAACATGATTTGCTTCGCACATGCATGTCAAAGCCAAGTTGTGGCACCAGTTCAATGTATGCCGCAAGTTTAGCACTAAACGGACTTTTCGCGCTAAGTTTTGACATCAGTGTTGTAATTGACTCTTTTTAATACATTAAGAGCAACTCCAACGCGAGTATCCATTTCATCCGCCGCCACGCTGCCGCACAACTAGCACTTGGATCCGAAGAGGATCCCCATGCCGGCGGCGCCGCGGGCTCACGGTGAGGAGGTGCGGCGCCGGAGGCAGCTGCTGACGTCGGAGTAGTGCCGCGACTCGGCGTACGCGTTTGACTCGCCCGTGTGGGAGCGGTGGTCCGCCTTCAAGCACGAGGAGGCCAAGAGGCACGTCGTCCGCGACGTCCGCCGTGTCTCCCCGCCTTCAGCCCTCGTCGTGCGCGATGAGGACGGGGAGGAGGAGGCCGCCTACTAGGCGGCCCTAGCTGTAGTCCTTCGTGAAAGCGAGGAGGAGCGGCGCAAGGACAAGGAAGAGGAGGAGGCGTACCAGATGCGCATGGCGGAGGCCATGGCGCTCTCCGCGGCCGGCGACTGCGTCGTGCCGCCCCTCGCGCCGCCGTCCCCCATCAAGGCCGAGCCGGTGCCCGAGCCGACCCCCTTCGAGCGCTACTCCTAGACCGGCCAGGTGCGCGAGTGGGTTAGCACGCCACCGGTCTAGTACCGGGTGACGCCGGCGCAGGAGCGGGTCTACCGAGAGCGATGGCAAAGAATACACAAGACGGTGGTGAGGAGTGCCACTAGGGCGACTACCTCGAGATGCTCGAGCGCGACGCGGAGGAGGAAGCAGCCATGAGGCGAAGGAGAGAGGCTCGCCTTGCGGCGTTGGGCAGCCCAGGCGGCGGCAGAATGATACAGCCCATGCCTAAGGCAGCGAGCGTCCTCGTAGTTTTAACTTTTATTTAATGGTTTAGATTTTTAGGGGTATTTAATGTTTTAGTTAATGTAAATTGACTCGTGGACTCTTGCCAGCCTTTGTGGCCGGCATTAATGTTTAATTAATATTTATATTTTACTCAAAATGCTTGCGTTATGTTTCTTTTTGTGCGACCTAAAAAATGGGTCGGGTTATTGTTAGACGCAAGCGCCGACACAAATACGAAAGCCGACATGGATGTCCGTCGGGCCGACCCAAACGGACAAAAAGCGGATAAAAGCGTCGTTCGTTTGGGTCGGTGCATTGAAATTGCTCTAGGGTTTAATGTAAATTCTAACACAAAATAAGAAAGACAAATAGTACTGCATAATTGACAAAAAAATGGAAATGCAAAATTTGCATAGTAAGAGATCGAACCATTGAACATCCAAAATAATAAGGTGTGCATCAAAGGGAGTTTCTCACGCGTGCCACGTGGGATCGCTAGAGACAAAAAAAGATCACTGGAAGAAAAGAAAACGCGTCGTGAGCGGGGACAAAAGAGAGGGACAGAGAGCACTCTTTTATTTCCTCCTCTCGCATCTCCTTGTTTCCACCCCGACTGGCGGCTAGGGTTCCCGCCGGCGCCGCCACAGCCGCCGCTACCTTCTTTTCTCCACCATCTTTAGCCACCAGAGAAGGCGCCCTCCTGAGACCCGCTCTCATTTAAACCTTCTCGTCTTGGCGTCAAGGCGTGCTATTCTGCCTGGCCGCCTTGGTGGTTGCAGATGAGGGGGTGGAAGGGATGGCATCGAGGTGTCGATGGAGGCCCTAGGTCGAGGCGGCGAGATGCAGAGATGCGGGGTGGTGCGGATGGAGAGGCAACTCCAGATCCGCGCGCAGCCGCCCGCACTCTCCTTCCTCCGCTGCCTTCCCTGTGCTCAGTTCAGTGCCGCCACCACTGCTCCACGCCTCTTTCCTATCCAATTCGCCTCATATTCTTCATGTGCGGTGGCTGGCGCAGCTCCGTCTTCTCCCCGCCCTCCATCCCCATGTGTTCAGCAGCGACCCTAGGAGGAGCTCGAGCCACATCAGTGAATGTTCTCTGCTTGGTTTGGTGCTACTACTCCGTCTTCGATCCCAGCCATCTCGCACGTTCCCGAGATCGTCGTCTTCCTGGCCGGGACCCCTGGTGAGAGCCTCTCTCCATGCCCCAACTTCCTAAGCACATACGTATCTCCTAATGGTGAATCTTTGACTGAATTTGTTACACACGACGTTTACTGAAACTATTGTCGTCTGAAGAACAGCTTCCTGAAATTGTTCTAGTATAAACCACGCTGCACTACCCGCCGTTCTAGGGGCACTGCGTTCGCGAGACGTTTTTGACCGCTAGGTGAATTAACTACAGTGCTTTTTTGGCTGCTGGCAGCTGGTCAACCGTCAGCTTTTTTCACATTCGGAGCAGCTTTACGTGAGGATGACAAGTGGGGTTGTGAGTATGTGGGGCCAGCAAGCAGAGAGTGGGTTTATTTGGAGGCTATGTGAGCGATTGGCTGGCGATGGGCAGTTTGTGATTGGGTAAGGACGCACATGAGGAGGTGGATTCCCGCTTGTCTGCTCGGTCGATCTCTACCCTATTGTGTCGGTGGTCCCGGTTTGTCTTTTAAGCCGGGTAGATGAGCTGGACCAAAGGAGCGGTCTGGAGAGCTGGGACCAATCCTCACACGAAAACACAGCGCACCAGACCAATCCTTTCCGTCCTCGAGACCCATGCCACTCTTCCCTCTCCGCGCCGTCCGGCATCCCCTGCTCCTCGGCCCTCCGCCGCCTCACGGCCTCTCGCACCGCCGCCTTCTCTCCCGGGCCTCTTCCCAGCGCTCGAGGTGCAGCAGCGTGGGCGCCGCCACGTTCTTGAACCAGTCAAATCTGGCGCAGGTCGCCGTCATCCGGCGCCACACGCGGTGATTCCAGATCAGGCAAGGTCGCCGCCAGGAGAGCAGGAGCGGCTGCTGCAGCGAGTGCAGCGGCGGAGCCCATCCTGGTCAAGCCCCACCCCAGCGGCTGCGTGTAGAGGAGGAGAGGTCGAGGATGGCCGCCAGTCAGTGGAGGAGACGCCCGGCAAAGGTGAGTTCGTTCTTTCTGACCTGGGCTCATCCACTAATTCATGGCTTCCTTTTTTTTGTTTTTATATGCTGCGGATAGGGTTAGCTAGGAGGAGGTTGTCCCCGCGAAGAGGCAGCCTGAGGCTGCACCGGCGCCTCCCCATCTATGCATGTACAGAGAATGGATGATGTCAAGTGGGTAAGGACGCCGTCAGTACGGGATAAGATTAGGTGCTGGACTGCTGGGTACCACATCCACCCCATGCCCAAATCACACAGGTCAGCTTATACTCCATATATGATTTTTTCATCTCAGTTGTACCAGAATAAAAGAACCATGCCCAGAACGTGTCTGCCTTCACCAAGATTAGTATTTTCTACAGGTCTTGCATCGGCTCCTACTGACCACACATGCCCCATAATCCGGTGCATTCATTCCTTCCTTGGTTTCTCCATAGACTGTACCATTTAGTACCTTTATTAGCTAGGCTAGGAGGCGGGGTTGTCGCTTTGGTTGTAGACATTCATATGCATACACGCAAGGACGGATATTCCAGATGTGCTCACCTTGCCAAAATATCATTGTTGGTAGCATAGCCGTATCACTGTACTTGGCATCACCTTATTGTATTAGGATGGCGGGTGTTTCATGAGGTTTTATTTTGTGAGTTCTGGTATTATTTGTTATTCATGCGTGAAACTATTTCTGAACCTATATGACATACATTTAGTGTTACCAGTCTGCAAGTTATGATAGCAATGGTTTTAACATTTTTCATGTTTTATCTTTTTGTAATCATATCACTTGCGGGGATTATGTTCAGATGTCTCATGTTTGGAAAGGTCAGTATACTGAGGAGCTTGAGAGTAAAGACTAACCAGTAAATGATCTATTTTTGCAAGGGCCATTACACATATCATGGAAACAAGATGGTTATTGATTTCTGTGGCACAAGGCCCTATCTATATTCAGAATATATTCATTTCTGAATAATGCAATTAGAAGCAATAGAAGTGTTTGCTGAAATGGATTTTCTTACTCGGAAAAATTATATTGTGAGACTTGAAGCAAAGGACGAAGAGTATATCTCAACAAAAAGTAATTAAACATGGTAAGTAATTCATCATGCCCTTTGATTTTTTTGTTTCTCGTCTGAGAGTTCTGCTCTTCCTTAAAATAGCATTTCGGAAATTGCATTGACTTTATGTGATATTTAGTCAAGGGAAAACCTTCAGTAAATTTTGCTGGCACTACATTTTCTTTTTGTTGTCAACAGAATTGGGGACATTGTGCATTCATTGACGTTAACAAGGATCTGAGCATGCATTCCTGAAGTAAGTCTGATGGCTAGCTTAGCATTGTGTACAAGCATAGGAATTTTTTGCTATATATTTTGCTGGATGATTTCAAACACTGAAAGAAAATTTAGTTGATATAATGTACCATAAAACCCTTACGCATCTTCTCTTTGTATATGTTTTCATTGCTTTCATGATTACCAGTTCCCACTAGAAATGTACACTTCAGGTTGTGGTGTTGATCCTTCAGCGTTACACTCTGAATATTTAACCATTAGATGACTGACCCTATAAACCTCTTAAAAATGCATTGATACTTTTTATATTGAACTAACCTTATTCAGTTTATGAACATCTGTACATACTGCTACACAGCATAAAAAGGGGGAAATACAAATTCGTTTGCTGACTGTTCTTGCATCAATAGTTTTGTGGTACAAAATAGGAGCCAACAGGCTCACTTGTAGTATTAGACTGTTCTTCTATGTTACAGCTAGCAGGTTCCATTTTGTTTCTACATATTGTTCACTAAAGAAGGTTGAAGAGATATCGCTATGGGGAAGAAAAATGTGGTGAGACAGGGATTACAGTTTATTGCAAACTCAGAAGGGATTATAGTTTTTGTTTTTTTGTTGGTCATGTTTTCTTAAGATAATTCATTGATAGCTGATTTTGTTGTCTACAGATTTTCTTAGAATAGTACCAACATTGTTCATACTACTGCTTGTGGGGTTGTCCTCCTGATTTTGTTAGGAAGCTTTGCTTATGGTTACCTGCAAATTGCTCTTGGATGCGTGTGATCATTTAGTTTTGGATCCATGCTTGTGTGGTTTGCTCGTGCAGGCCATCCCTTTCGGTGGTCTGTGTGCAGTCCATACTACCTGCTTCTTCGTATTTGCTTGGTCATTATTTATATATGGTCAACTCAGATGTGGTTGCTTTCTAAATTTAGCACAACTATTGATGTTGCTTTAGTATGTTTTCTTTAGTATGCTTTCTCATCCAGCAGACCACCTCCTACTTTAGTATGTGTGCTTCTGAATTTAGCATGATAGCTATTGATGTTGCTTTAGTACGTTTTCTTTAGGATCCAATGGGCGACCACTTCCTCTTTCCACATGAAAAAATGCTTCTTCTTTCTCACTAATGCATGCTATTATCAGCCTTTCATTTTCCTCACTAATGCATGCAAGTTAATTAACTATCTAATAGAACGAAACTCTGCTTCTAGGTTCCAGTAGGTGTTCTGTTTGCTGTTTCCTAATGGTCTGATCTATTTATTGTTGCATGTGCAAATAGTGAACCTTGTTGCTCACCGATACAAGCAGGTTTATTAACCTTTTCCTTTTCTTCCTATAAATTTTCTTTGATTCAGTTATTTGACTAAATAGTATTATATGCCCAGGGTTAATTAGTACCTAAAATGCTACCTTTAGTTTCTGCAATTGTTATTATGTTTCATTGATTCAGTCCTGTAGTTCAGTAGTTCCAGTGGATTTTGCTAAATGGTTTTGTATCTATAATTAGTAAAAAAAAGGCCTCGGTTGGTTTCTGCAATAATTTCCCTCAAGCTTTCTACAGTCGGATATTTATTACTTACTACACATATAGAGCTTTTTAATTTCTTTGTTTATAATATGACATTCCCTCATTAGTTTTCTGTTATGTGGAGGATATTTTTCTTTTGCTGTGACATGTGTTTTGTTATGTGCAGGTTGCAGTCACAAGGATGATCTGGCCGACCATGTCAGCAAGGCCAACGCAACAGAGTTGAAGGAAATATTACGGTAAGAGGGCAAAATAAATGCTACAATCCCTCTTTCTGTTTTATCGTTCGGTTGTACCGTAATTCCATGTTTTCTGCAATACCGCTTCTCGGTCATTCCTATCTCACTTGCTGGTCTTGTTAAAATGTTTGACATTCCTCATTGTTCTTTGGTCTTCTTGAATGTTGCAGACATGAACATGGTGTGATGACCCGTGTGCAACCTCAACAAGTGTGAAGGTGCTGCTAAGTTAGAGGATTGATTAGAAAGTAATTTGTTTTCACTGTGTGCAATGGCAAATGTTTACTCATTAAAACAGTTAAGAAATTAATTTATTTTGGGTAGATTGATTAGTTATAAAATGTTGATGGTCCTTTGCTTGGATCTTTAGGTTGAGTCGTTGCTTTTCTACTTCAAACCGACGAATTTATCTTCAGCCAAAAAAAGCATGCTTGGTTAGCTTCAAGAAGAAAATATTTCAAAACCGTGTACCTATTGAAATGGCATGGAAGACAGAGATGGCAGCAGCCTGCATCCTCGAGTAATGCTTGCTAAAGGGTTGTGATATTTCATTTCCTCCAACTCAGGGCGTGTTCGGCAACGCTCCGGCAGCCAGCTTCTCCAACTCCACGATTGGAGCTGAGCCGAACGCTCTGACTCCGCGGAGTTCGGAATCGAGAAGCCAGCTGCCCGCGTAGTGTAAAGACAGAGGAAACTGAGAAGCTAGCCTTTCCCAGCTCTGAAAATTGAAGAAGCGGGAGTTGAGACATATTACAACCATATGCCACCGCTAAGTGAGTCCCTAGCGTACCGGTTCGCTCATTCTGTTTCTCTCCCCGATATTTTTCTCTCGTGCACGACCAGATGCACTGGGAGACGGATGCTGGGAGCGGACGTGCTGAACGATTTCCCAGATAGACTGGGCCACATGCGCTTAAATGGGCCGAAGGCCTGGTACAGCGACCAAATCTAGAAGTTGCCGTGCCGAACGATTTCCCAGTCGCCACATGAAGTGAGAAGCCACACGAGAAGCCAGATTTGAGAAGTTTTAGAGAAGCTGGGAGGTTTCAGAACACGCCCTCAGATCCCCTCATCTTATTTCCCATGTTATTTTCAGATTGGAGTTGCCTCTTGGGGAGTAGCAGGTTGCTGAAATGACGACCAGGGTGGATGCCCAAAGTTACAGGTTTTGATTCTTTATGTTTCTTTTTTGAATTTATTTTTCTGTTGCAACAGTGTGATCATAACCAGATTATGTAATGACCACTTATAGTTCTAAAAAAATCCCATGAATCTACTTCAATCCAAAGAGGGGCCTTAATTTCGTTGTAGGATTATAAGCCGACAATAGTTACGGATCAAATAAAAGTGTTGCTTGAAAGAGAATTGCATGAGATGTTCCTGTTCTTGGCTCTAATCCAGTGGTATGGCTGTGATCAATAGTAATCTTTTTGATTATTAAACTGGCAATATGCATGATATATATATAGTTTAGTTAACTTCTTATCTGCCACACTGCAGAAATATCTACCTGGGAGGAGGCGCCGAAATTTAGAGGCACACGGGAGATGCTAGAGGATGATAAGAAAGATGAGGAGAAAGCTCAGGTTTAGTTCTTCCATAATTTTTGTTCTTTTTCTAGAGTTCCCGAGAATTATTTGCAGACAGTGTTGTGATGCTCCAATAGTGTAATGGTATTGTTCTTATAGTGCAATATCCTACGATGACAACTATAAATGTCCTACTCTATTTGTTAGGATATTCTATTCATGCTATATTCATTGTTAGTTTTGTCTTCATCCTACTATTTATGGATATTTCCTTTATTGCCTCCACTGGACATGAGTAACCCATGGCATTTTCCATGCTTTTCTTCTATATAGTGGAGGTTTCATCAGAGCAAACTGGTTCCACAGAGGTTTCATTAGAGCTAACTTTGTGTTTTATCATCTTGGAACCATTACTATTTGCTTAGAGGAAAGACGAAGCAACATCTACTTTTATTTGGAATAATTATGCTAGAAGACATATTCAATTTACTATATCACATAATCATTTTTTCTTTGTTAAGTATAAACCACAACTTGTGCAGAAAACACAAACTTTAACGAAGGGTACCGAGCAATTAAGGGTGCCCCATTAGGCATTTTTTCACTTAAGATGGAACAGAATAACTGTCATGGTGTTCTGTTTATATTTGAACTTTACTAAAGATATGTTACAATTCATGCCTGCAGTCCAATATCTACTACCTGAAATCCGCTTTCTGCCGATGGTTATCGAGTACACATATAAAGTGTGCTTTAATGCTCTATTAAATTCATGCCTGTAGTCCAATATCTATTGCCTGAATTCTTCTTTCTATCCATGGTTATTAAGTACATACACATGCTTTATTGTTAATTAGATTCTAGACAGTAGGTCTGCTACTTAATGATGCACCCCATGCTGATAAGAAAATTTATTCGGTCTGGTAAGATAATATATTGAACAGATGAATGGCAGGATCAGTAAGCTTTCTTCTTGATTATGGTTTCTTCTGCATTCTCAATGTTGCATATATCTGCCTGGGAATTTTGTTTTGTTAGTTTTGATAGTATCATTCGTAGAGAGGATGTCTTGCCGAATATAGTTTTAAATTCTGGATATTTTTTCATACAAGAATTCCAAATACAGTAATGGCCCTTGCTGGGAACAAGACTGTCATATTCCAGTAATTAACTATTTACTATAGAAGATTTTATTATTGACTAGGATGCCCGGTTGAATATAACCAAATATAGAATGAGCTTGTGTACAAGCCGCTGGTGGCATAGAGGCTTGAGAAATACGATGGATTGCATTTAGTTTGTCTTTACTGTAATTTTTTTGTGTTGCCTTCGAGAAGCTTAAGAGATGAGCTTTGTATTTTGTTGCAGATATGTCACTTGTGTGTACCATGGCTTCATTGCATATTGACTTTAACAAATATTAAAGAGAGTTGTTTCTAACCTGCTACGCAACAAGGATTGCAACGCTTTGCAGTCTCTTAGGCTGTTGAAGAGAATGGAGGAAACTGAAGGCGCTAACAATTCCTGTTTGAAGGTCATCACGGACTATATCCTGGAAACTGAAAATTTGTTGGAAAGGATCTATTATGATGCTATAGAAGTTGCAGATAAGGATCTTCTCCCCTTCTGCGCCGGGTCTGAAAGCAGGGCATGTACTATAAAATGTATGAAATATATTATTTTCTCTTCTACGTTTGTTGAATGAATTGCTACGAAGTTTATGTTGACAGATTTGTTTGTTTTTTCCTTTTTAATAATCAGTTATTTTTGTAAGCACCACTAAGCCTACCTTGCAGACCATCTTGGTGTTTTAGCAACAACAGTGAACATGTTTGTTCTCTTTTTCAACTTCTTTTCAACAATCAATAGCACAAATAGATATGCTTTTACCTATATAATCTCTGCTGTTGTTCCTCATTGATCTATTGATATGCATAATGCCACCCTTATCTATAATTATCTGTTTTTACTACTTTCTCCGTTTCAAACATCGAGTACTCACCAGCATCAACAAATATGCTAAGCAAGGAAGAGGCATGCCCTACCTTGCAGCGTCCACCTTCCACCCAAGGGATATAGCACTATCATTTAACACAGAATATTCCAGGAGAAATAGTAATCATGAACAGAGACAGTAACCAGCAGAAAGTACTCATTAACTCATTATTTTGATTGTGACTGAGTTTTCCTATCACCATTCTTACAATACTTGGCTTGTTGCCGGCCTTTGCGCCATTGGCGCAACGGGTCATCTAGTGAAATTAAAGACACAAGGCTAGGAAAGTTACAACCGAGCAAATCATGCTAGCCCCATAGGCATCTGCCAATTTAATTTCATGATTTTGTTCCCACATCTCTACTTCGGCATCAAGGTATTACACAATGCTATAGGGCCACAGGAAAAGAACAGAGAATAATATTTCAGTCAATGTGGTATTTTGGCCAAACCACAAATCCCCTTGGAACTAACATTGGGTTGTGAACTTCTATGTTATTTTCTTTTGTGTACCCAAGGACAGTGACTCTGTAAGTTTCTTTGATTCTATTGTTAGGATGGGTATATATGTGTGTGTGTGCGCGCGTGTAACTGTGTATATATAGAATATAAACAACCCTTCACTCCCTCCATCCATCCCTCAAAACCAAATATCATGTATGCCTCTTCTCGGGCAGCATCCATGACACTTCTATCTTCATGGCTTAACGGGTGATATTACAGACCTAGTGCAATAGTTGCTACACTTCACATTCTCTGCACATCACACTATGTCCATGTGGATGTTGCAACGTTTCTACCTCGCCCTCCTAATCTTGCCCTTTGCCACTAATTGTGACGTAGTCTGCATTGGCCATGGCCCATGGCAATCTTGTTGACGCTCAAAAATTGCATGGTCGCAAAGAGTGACTTGAGGCTATAGCAATATGAGGTCAAATTTATGATTTCATGTCATCATTGGATGGCTCTCTTCAAGCCAATCGAAACTAGTTGATTCAAGTCATGAGTTAATCAAAAAGCACATATTGTAGAATTTTATTACGTTCAAGTGACCCAACATATAAAATTTCTGTGGGAGCGTGTTAATATGAATATATCGTTGGTATGATCATTTTGAATTGAGTAGAAGAAGAAAGCGTCAGGGAAACTGAAACAACTGTTAAGAAAATCAAGAACTGCTAGCCTATCTAAAGAAACAACAAGAGAAAATGGAGAAGATCAAAAACCTAAACCACATGTGAATTAAATTATTGACTAATTGGAAGGAAAGATAAGTGTTCATCTGCAGTTCTCAGTAGTAGAAAAAGGGGCTTTCGTTCGGGCCTGGCCAGCCCATTAGTCCCGGTTCTTATATGAACCGGGACCAATGGGTGCGTTCGACCCAGTTCGTGAGCCTAGGTGGCCGCCCGGGGCCTCGTGGGCTTTGGTCCCGGTTCGTCTGGACCCATTTGTCCTGGTTCTAGGCACGAACCGGACCAATGGGCCTCGCTCCTGGCCCACAACCATTGGTCCCGGTTTGTGGCACGAACCGGGAAAAATGAGTTGCCTATATATAGCCCATCGCGGGCGAGCAGAGCACTCCACACTGCTCTGTTTTTTGCTGGCCGGCGAGGGGAGGGCATTTGGGTGCTCTAGCTCACCTCCTATGCACATGAGGTGTTCGATGAAATGTCCGAGCCACACTAGTTAATATTTCTTCTCTCGAAACTCGACCTCCGAGCTCCGTTTTCCCCGAGATTTTTCTAGGTTTAGCGGTCCGTCACGTCCCGTCCCCGTCTTCACCGCCGTCGATCGCTCGCGCCGATCTCATCGCCGGCACCACCGTGGTGAGCCTCTTGTTCTTATCTTCTTTCGGAAAGAAAAAGAAATCTTACTTCAGATAGATACTTGTCTAATTTCCTTACTTTTATTATTCCTTGTTGTTATATAGTGCGATGGTTCTGGTATCCGCCCCCGTCGGCCCTTGTCCTGTCTATGATTCGGATGTGGTATATATTATATTTTTATAACTATTTGGTTCATCTATTGTTTATGACAATTATGCCGACCAACGTGACATAGATTTTATTTATGTAGGAGGTGGTTGAACCGGAAATTCCAGCCGACCCTATTGTCGAGAGGTTAAATTTAGTTGAAGAAGAAAACAATTACTTGAAGGAGAAATAAAAGAAATTGAGGAGGAGAAGATGATATTGGAGTTGCATGTTGCGGATGTCGTCGATGATCACAAGATCAAGATGGATGCAATGCGGTTGAATATTAGAAGGATTAGAAAATATGCCATTCATACCGAGGCTTTGTATCATTATGCCGTTGGATCAATTGTTACCTTAGTTGTGATAATGATCACATTTGTTGTTGCATTGAAAGGTTTTACATAGTTTCAATGTATGGATTAACTAGATTCTCTGGAGAGCTATATGTTCTTCAATTTGAACTATGTATGTACTTTGGTTTTAATATGGTGATGAACTACTATTAATTTGGTCACTTATCTATCCATGTTCATTTGTAGTGCTTTTCAATTTCAGGGTCTTATAGCTCAAAAAATCAGTAAATGCATGAAAAATAACAAATGAAGTCAGAAAGGATTGAAAATTGATGATGTGGCTTTGAATAGTGCATTTTGAACACAGAAAAACTATGGAGTTCAAATAAGTTCAGGAAAATGAAATCCCTTTGTAACAGACGAGTTTCCGTATGAAACCCTAATACTTCGAAAGAGATTGTCCATTTTGTATACGAAGTGCATCCAGTTTTTGCCGTAAGCCTATCTACTTTCTTGCACATGCTATGTGGGTGAAATGATGATACCATGCCAACTTTCAACCTTTTGAGAGTTCATTTGAAATGCTTTTCAATTTCAGGGTCTTATAGCTAAAAAAACAGTAAATGCATGAAAAATAACAAATGAAGTCAGAAAAGGGTTGAAAATTGATGATGTGGCTTTGAATGGTGCATTTTGAACACAGAAAAACTATGGAGATCAAATAAGTTCAAGAAAATGAAATCCCTTTGTAACAGACGAGTTTCCGTATGAAACCCTGATACTTCGAAAGATATTGTCCGTTCTGTACACGAAGTGCATCCAGTTTTTGCCGTAAGTCTCTCTACTTTCTTGCACATGCTATGTGGGTGAAATGATGATACCATGCCAACTTTCGACCTTTTAAGAGTTCATTTGAAATGCTTTTCAATTTCAGGGTCTTATAGCTCAAAAAATCAGCAAATGCATGAAAAATAACAAATGAAGTCAGGAAGGGTTGAAAATTGATGATGTGGCTTTGAATGGTGCATTTTGAACACAGAAAAACTTTGGAGTTCAAATAAGTTCAAGAAAATGAAATCCCTTTGTAACAGACGAGTTTCCGTATGAAACCCTGATACTTCGAAAGAGATTGTCCGTTTTGTACACGAAGTGCATCCAGTTTTTGCCGTAAGCCTCTCTACTTTCTTGCACATGCTATGTGGGTGAAATGACGATACCATGCCAACTTTCAACCTTTTCAGAGTTCATTTGAAATGTTTTTCAATTTCAGGGTCTTATTGCTAAAAAAATCAGTAAATGCATGAAAAATAACAAATGAAGTCAGAAAGGGTTGAAAATTGATGACGTGGCTTTGAATGGTGCATTTTGAACACATAAAAACTATGGAGTTCAAATAAGTTCAAGAAAATGAAATCCCTTTGTAACAGACGAGTTTCCTTATGAAACCCTGATACTTCGAAAGAGATTGTCCGTTTTGTACACGAAGTGCATCAGGTTTTTGCCGTAAGCCTCTCTACTTTCTTGCACATTCTATTTGGGTGAAATTATGATACCATGCAACCTTTCAACCTTTTCAGAGTTTATTTGAAATGCTTTTCAATTTCAGGGTCTTATAGCTTTTTCATAAAGAACTTTTTTGTTACAACCTTTTATAGCAAAAAAAAATTTATCATAAAATAAAATAAATAAGCAATTAGAAAAAAATTAATATAAACTTTAATAAAATATATAATTAGAAACAAAATAAAATAAACTTCAATAACATAAATAAAATTTATGAAACTAAAATTATAAAAGTATTTTACATTCAAAACATTGTAAGCAACCTATAGTATTATTGAAACTAAATTT
The DNA here is from genome assembly GCA_021605205.1 of Aegilops longissima. Lineage (NCBI taxonomy): Eukaryota > Viridiplantae > Streptophyta > Magnoliopsida > Poales > Poaceae > Aegilops > Aegilops longissima. The sequence continues at coordinate 251,683,398 of CM038677.1, read as the reverse complement.
ATATAAAATTGATGCAACTAAAATTATCAAAGTATTTTCTGTTCAAAATCATTAAAAGAAAAAGAATTTCCATAAAGTTTTTTTCATTAGAAACTTTAATAGCAAAAAGAATTATCATAAAATAAAATAAATAAGTAATTAGAAACAAAATAAAATAAAATAAATTAGTATTTTGTTGTAAGTAGAAACAAAACAAAATAAATAAAGCAAAAAAAAAAACTGGGAAAAATATAAAAATGCCACCTCTTTGGGCCACCACGGCTGAATCGACTAGAAACCCATCCATGGGCGAGATTGAGCCCACAGGCCTTGAGAGGCCCACATGCACATGGTGACAAATTAGGCCGAAGCTGCAGGTTGAGAGGAGCTCGAGAGGTTGGCGCAGCAAAGCTTATAAACCACTCTCGAGCTCTCTCAACTAGCGAGTGGGACTAAACTTTTAGCATGACCTTGGCAGCACAAAACCTTTGGTCGGTTGGTGCCACCAACCGGGACTAAAAAGTGCATTAATACAGGTTCGTGGCACCAATGGGACCAATGCCCCCTTTAGTCCCGGTTGGTGCCACCAACTGTCAATCGGTACCAATGCACCCCTTTAGTCCCGGTTGGTGGCACCAACCGGGACCAAAGGCCGCCGCTTCCCGCCCTTTGGGCTGCTGAAAAGAGACCTTTGGTCCCCTTTGGTGGCACCAACCGGGACTAAAGGGTGGCACTGGTACCAGTTGGTGCCACCAACCGGGACTAATGCTCTTTGTATATAAGAAAACACTTAGCAATTTCGACGAAATCCATCACTTCTTCTCCCCCGATGCCGCCCCTGCTCCTCCTCGTCGCCGTCGCCGCCCCTGCTCCACCTTGCCGTCGCCGCCGCCACCGACGCCGTCAGGCTGCTCAACGTCGCCGTCGCCGCCGCCACCGACGCCGTCAGGCTGCTCAACATCGCCGTCGCTTGCCGCGCCCTCTGCCCCAGCGCCCTGCGCCTCCTCGTCGCCGTCGCCGCCCTCTGCCGTCGCCGTCGCCCTGCTCCACCGTGCCTCGCCACCCCACAGTGAGCAAACCAGCTGCTCCGCGCCCCCCCTGTCCCGTTGTTGGGTTCTCGGAGGGTCGTCGACCGCAAATTAAAAATCCTCGCGCAGAACATCCAGGAACATGCTACGGAGATGGATCACGATTCGTTACCACTATCGTGCGATGCCGTGCAGTGAAAAAGAGTTGGGGCAGCGGCGTCGCGTGGATCGTCTCCTCCTCGTTCGATCTCCCTCGAGCGGCCTGTCGTCCGATCCCACGTACGAGTTCGCCGGAGCGGCGCAAGTGCACCGCCTCTAACGGTATCCGCGCGTGCGGGAGGAACACCGAGCGGCGGACTGCTAGGTCCGATCACACAGTCGGCGGCAAGTGGAGGTGGCTCCTCAGGCCGAAGTGATCAACCTCCTAAGGCCGAAGCGATCTGCCTCCTGAGGCCAAAGCGTTCTCTCTCGTCTGAGTGTGCCGCACCTCCACTTTATATAGGCGTCCGTCGCGAGCTCAACACTTGGGCCTCGCACGGACCCTAAAGCCCAAAGTCTACTCGGTCACGTTCCTAGTCGATTCGGATCACATCGACCGGTGTCCTCTGAACCGACCTCATAGGTTCCTTCCCTTAAGCGCGACCCCTTAGGTTCAAGTCGGCTTGGTCACGATTCGGATCACCTCCGACACATGACGGTTGGTGCGGACCTCTAGCAAGGCGTGCCGACCACCAAGCGAGCGATGAAGCTGGTTAAGCGAACACTGTACATCATACTTCCATTCCTTTTGCCACACGATATATGTTGTCGGGCTCAAAGCGAGACTGTCATCCTTGTGCTAGCCCGACCTCTTTTCGTTCGAGTGATACCGACCACTATCCGGATTATCTCATAATCCTTGTCGCATGGCCATGCTGTTCTGGTCGGATCACACGGGGCCCAGTATATCTCTCTCGATCGGAGGGCAAATCCCATCTTGCTCGACCATGTCTCGCAGCATGGGATTGGACAAACCGAAACCTACCTTTGTAACTATCCGATCCACGGAGTAGCGTTTGGTCGGCCCAAAGCAAGTCTATCACCATCTCGAGTACATCGTCACTCAGGTCTTAGGACATAGAACGTATGTTGTACTAGAGACTCACAGATGACATATCGCTGCGTCTCATAGTTGGGTCTGTCCGACTCGGACCTTATCTCGACTCGGATCCGACTATGTCGAATCCGACCAGACCTTTCCAAGTTCATATTATCCGGTTAGCATCCAATGCTCCATGGCTAGTGAGACCGAGCCATCGACCGTGTCATATGCTAGTCTAGTCGGCTGCGCGTCCACACAATCCTTTCGACTAGGGACCTTTTAGGACAGTCATCATACAATGCATAGTCCCACAAACAAGTCACGTACTTGCTGATATACATCATTGATAATGTCCAAGGACTATCTTTATTCATAAACACATAGGAAATATCATCATACATGATTGCCTCTAGGGCATATCTCTAACACCCGCGCCCCTGCGCCCCGCGCCGCCGGCGCCGGCCCCTCCGCCGTGCCCCTATTGATGTTTTTAGATGGTTTTTTAGATGTTTTTAGATGCTATTCTTAGATGTTTTTACATGTTTATAGATTATTTTAGTTTATGTTTAGTTTATTTTTAAGATTAGGAAAATTTCAGATGTGTAGTTATATTTATTTAGATGTATTTAATTTAGATGTTGTAATTTGTTCATAAAAATTGTGCACTTTTGTATAGAAACTTTATTTTTTTTTCATATGTACAAAAATGTAGAGTGAAAACGAAAACAAACATATAAGAAATAACAAAGGAGAAGAAGAAGGAATAGAGGAGTGGATATCCACTCCTCTATTCCTTCTTCTTCTCCTCTTTTTTTCTTCTTCTTTTTTATCGGGAATGAGGGTGTCGAGGATCGCCGAGCGGTCGAGGGTCGGGAACTTGGGCAGAGGGTCGAGGGACCGAGGGTTCGAGGGGCGAGGGTCGTCGAGGGGTCGAGGGTCGAGGAACGCCGAGGGGTTTTGTTAAATCCTTTGACACTAGCTAGACAAACGTGAAGCGTTGCCGAGGCCACCCCAAACCCGGGAGAAGCTAGGTCTACGTTTTCCACTAATATACCCCCTCTCCCCGATTACTTCGACATGAGGGGCGGTCGATATATATACCCCCTCTCGACCGCGATAACTTATACCACGGGAGTACCCCCCGGCCCTCTCGCTCGACCAAAACTCTTGAAGCGTTGTCGAGGCCACCCCAAACCCTAGAGAAGCGTCGAGGCCAGGCCACTAATATGATTCCTTATTGTGCTTAGCTAGCTACGTTTGCCACTAATATATCCATCTGTCTCATGTTTGAATAATAATTGTCATGTTGTAAATATTTGTAGAAACTATGGATCCGCACCCTCGAGACGAAGCAACAGAAGCGGTGTTGGGGCAGATAATCGCACACGGAAGTGATGTCGTCTTCTCGTTTCTCAACGACAAATGCATCGATGGTCTGGAAAGACTGGATGAAGAAGCAGGCTACGACGATGATCAAATAATGGAGGAGGCCGGACACCGTGATGACGGCTCCGGTGACTGAATGGAGGAGGAAGGACACCGTGATGATGGCTCCCGTGACCGAATGGAGGAGGAAGGACACCGTGATGACGGCTCCGGTGACCGAACGGAGTCCGGCCAGGTATATATATTAATTAAGCATGTGCTGACTATAGCTAATTGATGCATTAATTGTTTTTGGTATGTACACATATTAAATCTCTTCTTTGTTCTTTTCTAGCCCTCCGGATCGACCACTTCGGTAACGAGACGAGGCCCGAAGAAAAAGTTGCGCATGGATGAAAGGTACACGATCATCGAAATTGATCGCGCTGGCCAACCGATTGAACCCGTCCGGACCAAGCAAAAATTTAATGCTCAGTGTGGGGTTCTAATTAGGGACATGATCCTGATAAGCATCGAGCAATGGTTGAAGCCTAAGGACAAAGACTCTCAGGTGTCTTATGTCAGCGATAGGCAGAAAGCTGATCTTTGGACCACGCTGCAGGCAAATTTCACCTTTCCGCCAGAGGATGATCCGGAGAACCCAATTAAAAAGCCAATGATCAAGGCTTATGCTCTTAAGAAGATGGCTGAGCTATTCAGGAGGTGGAAGAATGAGCTGAAAAAATAGTATGTCGACCAAGAAAAGACTCTAGAATTCATCGGCCGATTTGAGAAGATTGGAGATCAGTGGGACGCATTTGTCACCAAAAAGAATTCTGAGAGAGCAGCGAAGATGTCAGCGACAAACAAGAAAAATGCTGCAAAGAAGAAGCATCACCATCGCACGGGCAGGTGGCTACCTGAAAGCCCGACCTAAGTGGGACAAGGCTGAGAATGACTTCCTTGATAAAGGGATCGAACCAGAGACGCGACGCTGGCCAGACCGTTGCAGGACTTGGTTCTTCGGGGTTGGCGGAATATTGGACCCTGTAACAGGGAAGTGCGTTTGGACGAACGAGCAGCTGAATACACCCATCGCGAAGCTTCAAGACTTGATCAAACAAGCGCAGCAAGGGACGTTCGTTCTTGGACAGAGAGAACAACGAGCTCCCAGAGGCCCTCGGGAATCCTGAGCACCCCGGGTGGACACGAGGCACGCCAGGCTCCCTTCCGTGGAAGGCTGGGTTTCCAGACACGGGCGGTTACAAAAGCCAGGAGAGGAGGAAGAAAGTGGAGCATGCCCAACTGCAGGCGCTACATGCAAGGATACAAGCAATAGAGGAATGAGAAGCAAATCGCAGCAAACAATCTGCCGAGGCTTCCCCCGAAGCTACCCCGCCATCTTCACGGCTCCTGCTAGCTACCCGTTGGATGCTATCGCGGAGTCTCAACATTGCCACCTTATGACGCAATGGATGAAATTGAAAGTCAAGGCGGCTGTTGGCTCTGTTTTACCTACTGAACTTGGCGCAACCTACCACTGCCGGCCGATTCCAGAAGGATATGCTAGGGTGATGATGGATGAAATAACGGACGAATTTGAGGACCTCCAGCTTGACCACCCTACGGGTGAAGGGGAGACTCGACTGGGTTCTTCTCTGAAGAATCCATGCCTATGGCGGAAGGAGCTCATCAACCTTCCGAACTGGATGCCTCCGCCTCCTCCTGCTCCGGCGAGTCAGGGCACTCCGCCTACTCCTCGTCCGGCGAGTGATTAGGGCAATCAGCCTCCTTCTCCGGCGCGTGGCGGCACTCCGCCTCCTTCTCTGCCTGCGCCGGCGCGCCCGAGTAGCCAGCTGCCTCCTCCTTCTCCGCCTCTGCAGCAACGGAAGAGACCCGCCGCCGCTCCGACTGCTCCAACGCGTCGTAGTCCTTCTCCTCCGCCTCATAAGAAAGTACAAAAGAAGACAGCCGCAACCGCTCCGTCTGCTCTGGCGTCTAGCAGTACAGCCAGAGGCGGGAGGCAATACAGATTCGGTCCTTCTCTGAAGACTCCAGAGAAGTTACCATACGAGAGGACCGATGAGGAAAACAGGAAGATCATGCGAGCCGAGGTGACGAACTTCTTTGAAGGGGTGAAAGCAAATAAGCATCCACCTCCGAAGGAGAAGATAGATCCGGTGAAAGCGAAGCGCACTATGGCTGCCCTGAAGAAACCACCAAAGTCTCCGCCGAAAGCCAACTATGACCGCGTTATTGAAAAGTCATTTGCCGAAGCGGATCGGTTGGGAAGGACTATCAGTGATCAAAGGTTAGCAGAACGACGAGCTAGGAAATCAATTCCCCAGCTCGGCGAACAAGCGAACCAATCGTTCTCCCCCGCTCCAGGTGCCTAGCGATAGCGTCGCTAATGATCTGAGGATGGTGCCCGGTTATAACAATCTTGGAGATTACCTGCCCGACGATGTACATTATGATTTCTTGCATGTGGACAAACATAGATACCACTACGGGAAGCCTCTCGTCAAAGATGGAAGTCCTCCTCTGACAACGATGATGCGAAGATTCCATGATTGGTACATGAAAACCTGCAGAGAGTCTGGGGGGATGAATACTTTGACGCTGAGAGTTAAAGAGGAGCATGACCTCGTTGGAATTGATGTGTTGAATGTTCCATTCGAGGAGTTCTTCGAGTTTTTGAATCTAAAGGCCCTCGATAAATCAACGGTCACTTGCTACTGTCTGTAAGTACTACTTCTGTCATTAAGTCTCTATATATAGGTCAGCTCTTTCATTGCATGTATATATAATTATCCTCACTATATTATGCAGGTTGAAGATCGCCCAATTGAAGAAAAAACAAATCGGTGATATTGGGTTCATTAACACAAATCTCATAGATGCTTATGAGGTTGAAAAAAGTGTCGCCCTCGCCAAGGCCAACTTGCTACGATCGTTGGTATTAAATCAAAACAAAGATATAATACTCTTTCCTTACAACTTCAAGTGAGTGTTACTGTCTTTTGCATATTCGGTTTCCCTTATTACTCGAGGTTATAGTAATGTAATTGATGAGTTATGCATGCGTGCACAAGTTCCACTATATTCTCCTGCAGATTAAGCTTGAGCAAGGACTAGTAACCGTCTTCGACTCGAGACGAAAAGATCCCCGGGAGTATGCGAACATGACTGAAATGCTCGACAAGTAAGTTAAATCGATCATTATCGCACCATATTGGCAACTTTGTTCATTTCCTGATATCAAGTAATTGTTTTCTTTGTCTGGCAGGGTATGGAGTAAATTCACCTCAAAAGTTCCGGGACTACCGAAGAAGCTGCAATATAAACACCCGAAAGTAAGTACTACTAGCTAGTTCCGTGCATCTCCTAGTGTTTCAAGCGCTAGTTTCATCAATACCATTTAGTATGCTTGCTTATCAGTTTGATTGACCTCTATTTCTTGTAAAGTGGTTGTGGCAGGAAGCCGGGACTAATTGCTGTGGATACTACGTTTGCGAGTGCATCCGCCACACGACCTGTGAGCGGGGCTACTCTGACAAACAATATGAAGTGCGTAAGCAATAATATTCACAATTTTATTTTATTAACATCATTTGTGTTGAGTTTCATTCATTCATATATATGTATTGACCCCCTTCTTCAAATTTAGGTGGTTCGGATGCGGGAACAACTCCTACCACCAGATCGCATGCGAGCAATTCAAGAGGAATGGGCGGCATTCTTTCTTGAAGAGGTGATCGATAAAGATGGAGAATACTATGTGGACCCTAAGTTCGTATATAATTAGGGGATTATATTGTAAGAGATATGAAATATTGTTGTTCAACCAATCTCTCGGAGAAGGAGAGGTCGATATCACTTCTCTCAGTATTGATACGTACGTTGATCATGACGATCTTCTGTTTCCTTCATTTGCTTAGTAGCTAGTGTGTCGAGTCCTCTCTATACGTATAGTACGTAGCGTCGACCAAGCAAAGGAGATAAGATAGGACACATATACTTCTCTCTATTAATTAGCTAGCTAACATAATATATGAAACACCTAAATTAACCCTCCCCAAAACCCCCTAACCCCCCCCCCCCCTTAAAAAAAACAAAAACCCCAGCCTCTGAAATGATGACGCGTGGACGCTTATTGGTCCCGGTTGGTGCTACCAACCGGGACAAAAGGCCCCCGTGCCAGGGCAAGCCGCAGTGGCCACGTGGAGCGCGATCTGTCCCGGTTGGTATAAAAACTGGGACTAAAGGTGTAGGGCTTTAGTACCGACCCTTTAGTCCCGGTTCCCCAACCGGGACAAATGGGCCTTATGAACCGGGACAAATGGCCCTTTTTCTACTAGTGTCTTCACTCATGAACTAGCCCAATGGCTGAGTCGCAGTGGCCGACCGCGGTTTGAATCCTGGGTGGCCTCTATCTTAATATACAGGCCATGGCCTCGTCCCCATTGGTTCTTGTTTTTTTTCATCTGTAGTCAAAAGTCAATTGATGCTTTGTGTATCACATACTTTACATTTCAGATGGATTCTTCGTGATAAGAAGGGTGGCTACAGAGGGCATCATGGCTATGGTATTTCAAGTTATCGGGTTTGCGTAGCTTTTCTTCCTGCTTCGGCAGGACTACCGTGATAGGGAAAGACGCTCTATGATATAATGCAGGCATTCTAGCTCTCCTCCATATGAAGACAAATGATTGATCCGCTTGGCCACAATTTTCAGTTGCAGCGCCTTCTCTGAAGAAAATGAGTAATACTAATACTAATAAGATATAAGTGAAGTGCAGACTCTTTATGAGATAAACTAAGTGAAAGCTCATGAGTCAAGACTGTGTTTTAAACTCATGAGCTTTCACTTAGTTTGTCTTCAAAAGCACATAAACAGTTTGTAGTTATCCACTTCACTTGTTATGTTGCTGACTACTACTGATAGTTAGCTGTTTGTACCACCGAATATGCATATGATGTAACTTGCTTCTCCAAATAGTGCATTCATAGCAACTCTAACAGACCCCGCATCTCGCCCCGACCCACAAAATAACCGCCAAAATGCGGGTCGGTGCGGGAAAACCTGCCCGATCAGACCTCGCATCCCGTCCCACCCCACAATTTTTTTTCCGGGGCGCGGCAAAATCCCGGCCCCAACCCGCGAATACGCGGGTTTCCCCCTCGCCGCTGTGGTGCCCTGTATATAAGCGGTAGCGGTTGGTGGGGGGAAATTTCAGCCCACGCTTTCCCCACCAACCACTTCCCCTCTTCCCCTCGCCCCGCCGCCGGGCCACCGCCCAAGATTCCGGCGGAAGCATCCGGCGGGAGCACGGCGAAAGGCCGCCACACGCATGAGGCCTCCCCTCTCCCACCCCCCAACGTCGGCCGGCCGCCGGATTTGCGGATCTGCGGCCCTTCATCGCGGGCCGCCGGATTTGGCTTTTTCCGGCCGCCGGTGGCTGCGCCAAGCGATGGAATGGTCGGGGAGCATCTCCCGCAGCCCCAGCAAGGGTGCATTACCGCATGCCGGTACGGGTTCCTCCTCCCGCCGCCACTGATGGTTTGCGGGCATGGATTCGTCAGGCCGTCCACCAGTAGAAAACATGGCTTTGGTTCAGCCAGAAAAGAGCATTAATCCCGGTTGCATTACGAACCGGGACTAATGTGAGCATTAGTCCCGGTTCGAGGGGCTAGGGCACTGTACAGGCATTAGTCCCGGTTTAAATGGGACCTTTAGTCCCGGTTGGTGCCATGAACCGAGACTAAAGGGTACGATGCCCATTAATCCCAGTTCGTGGCTCCAACCGGGACTAAAGGTTAGAGCCACCAACCGGGACTAATGGGGTTGAGGCATTAGTACCGGTTCGTGCCACGAACCGGTACTAATGGTGCAATTTTCAAATTCTACCCCCGCGTGTATCGCCATTTCAGTTTTGAAAAAAACAAAAGAAAATGATAAAAACTTCAAAAATTAAAATTCTTCGAGATGTTGTTATCTTACTACATCTACTAGATAGGAAAAATTAAAAAAACATAAATTTGGACATGTTTTGCAAAAAAGTGTTATGAAAAAGTAAAACGGCTATAACTTTTGCATACGATATCGAAAAAAGTATAATATATCAAAATGTTCAGCATGAAAATCCGCATCCGATGTGGACCGCCGTAGGCCTGTTTGCAAAATTTTAGAATCCTCAAATTCTAAAAGGAAAAAAGTTATGCTCAAATTTCAGTTCTTTTTGAATTTTGGTTAAATCTGGTCAAACTATGGTCAAACTACTTATTCAAGAAGTATTAGTGTTACTAAATAATTATTCAAGAATATTAGTGTTACTAAATAATTATTTCATTTTTTTTGAATTTTGGTCAAATCTGGTCAAACTATTGTAAAACCGTGGTCAAACTATGGTCAAACTACTTATTCAATAAAAATTAGCGTTACTAAATAATTATTGTTTTTTAGAATAATAGTTTCAAACTCAAACGTGAAACGTGTGACTTAATGCTCAAGCTAAACTCCTGAGGGTTAATAGGATTGACATCTTACTATTGTCAGGAAAACAACAAGTGCAGACTTGGAAACGAGAGAGAATAGAACCCGGAAGTTAAGAGTGCTCAGGCTGGGTAGTGAGAGGATGGGTGACCGGCCGGGAAGTTAGATGATTTGGAATGATGAGGGGTGATTAGAGATTAGAAGTTAAATTGAGAAGTGATAAGGGGTGATTAGAGATTAAATTGTAAAATAATTCAAAAATTTAAAAATCGGAAAAAATTCAAAAAAATCAAAAATAAAATCAAAAATAAAATTCAAAAAATGTCTTTACTCCCGGTTGGTGTTACCAACCGGCACTAAAGGTGGAGCTCCAGACAGTGGCCACGTGGAGTGCCTTTAGTCCCGGTTCGTATAAGAACCGGGAATAAAGGGGGGGCCTTTAGTACCGACCATTTAGTCCCGGTTCGAGAACCGGGACTAAAGGCACTTATGAACCAGGACAAATGGCCCTTTCTTCTACTCTGGTCCACGGGCTCGGGCTTTCGCTGGCCTCTCATGTTTCGCCGATGCCGCTCATAAAGGCGACAGCGCATTGCTTGGTGTCTTTGCGGCTAACCAGACACGCAGAAGTACCCTGGATGGGTGTTCTTCAAATGCGAAAACGACGGGGTACGTGCACTTGCGGTAGCTCATTTTGATAGCTCATTCTTTGGTTCAATTCCGGTAACTCATTTTGAACAGGCTCATTCATGTGTGTAGGAAGATGGATGGTCATTTTGGTTTTGTAAAGGCGAATACATTGATTTATTGATAGAAAGAAACTTAATAGACGTCCGTGCACTCCTTAGTAGAATTGAAGGCAATGATGCGGCTGCATTTGCAACTAGAGGGGAAACAACGTCCACTTTGGAACCAAAGATGAAGAATGAAGAATGCAAGATCAAGAATCCGCAGATCAACAATGAGTGCATGGAGAATATATTGCTTCAACTAGTGGGAGCAATTATGGAAGTTGGAAATCTTCTAAAATGCATACTTATGGTTCTTGTTTTCTTTGGTCTTACTATTCTTGTGAAGATTTGGTGATGTCTTATGTATCCAATGTTGTTGAAAAAGCAAAGAAATGCATTATGTTGGATCAAACTAATGTGCAAATTTAGGTTTTCCGGGCCGGGAGGAGTTGCGCCAGATCAGACCCCGCAAAGCCGACCCATAAAAAAGTATATTCCGCGAGTATTATTTTTTACGGTTCGTTATGCGGGGTCTGCAACTACGGCCGTCCGCGCCGGCCCGCAAAGGCGTTTTTCCGTGAAATGCAAACATGTTTTGCAGGCCGGCCGGATGCGGGGTCTACTAGAGTTGCTCTCAGTTCTAAACCATCGAACCCAGCCACTCAGGTAGGGTGCACACTATTCGCATGCAAAGGTTCTATCTCCAAATGACATTGAGTAACTATTTTCTATTTCAAACGCGGGGATTAAACCCATTACGGGTCACTCAAGGTGCGGTCTCTGGTGGTGTCCACATCAGATTAGCTATGAGCCAAAAACGATTTTCCTTCGCCGCCCCACCGGGCCAGCACATCGTTCATTTCGTCCAGTAAAAAGAGAGAAATAAACAAAGAAAGGGATTGCCCAGCCACCATTCCCCATCCCTCAATTCCTCCCCCTCTCCCTCTCCCTTGCCTTCCGCCGCCACCACCACCGGCGACCTCCTCACAGCCGCTACCACCACCACGCCCTCCCCCTCGCCCCAAATCGAGCAGCAGGCCCGGACTGACGCAGGCTCAGATCCGCCATGCCCACTACCCTGGTTCTGCTTCAGGACGCCATGGACAACCATGGATAAGGTGCCCTCCCCTTCTCTTTTGTGTGTGTGCGCGCATGTGTGTGTGTTGGATTCGGTTTGGAGTTAGTGCTTGGTTTTTGAAGCTCCTTCTCTTCCTTCTTGCAGGAGAACATCTCTCTATCCCTCTTTGCTGAATCAAGTTGGTGCTGCTGCAACCTCACCCCCTCCCCCCAATAAGCAGCCCCAACCCTAGCCCTTCCTTCCATGACGACTAGGAGGTGTAGCACAGGTACGAATCCTTCCTCTGCTCCCCTTTTTGTGGTTTTCCTCATCCCTCTCTCTATATCTTCTCGACTAGAAGTAGTCGTTGTTTTGGCAAGATGAGGGGACTAATGGAAGTCCAAATAGCGATGCAAATCAGAGAAGTAATGAAACCGCAAATAGCAACTCAATTGAAATGGTCTCTGGTTTATATCTTGCAGAAGGCGCCTGTTTCTTTGAGGAAAGCATGTGACAAGAATGATCAAAGTTTAAAGCACAAAAATGATGTCATTGGAATATGCAACCATTTCTTATTTTATGCAGTTTGTGTGGATATGATGCGTGCACTATTGTCGTGGAATTGTCACGGCAGATGTCCTTAGTGTCAGGACTTGTCGCGAGGCCAACGCATCTATGCGGTAGCTTGAAGGGGTTGATCGAAATTGAGAGACACAACACGCAAGACGAAGATTTAGACAGCTTCGGGCCCCGGGAAACATCATCCGGTAATAACCCTACATGCTGTTTGTGGCTAGATCTCATTATGCTCATGAGAGAGTCGCCGGTAAGCCAGCTCTTTGTGTCTAGCCCTAGAGATTGTTCTTGTTGCCTCTTCCTCTTTGGGGAGCCCCGCCCCTCCTTATATAAGTTAGAGGGGCGGGTTACATGTGGAGTCCAAATAGGATTAGGACTAGCCTATCTTCTATTACAAGCCGGATACAAGTCGGGTCTTGATTCCTTGTAAGGAGATATTCCTCACGCGTTTCCTCTTAAGCGGCCTATCATAACGTAAGCCGTATACGGGCCTTGAGCCTCCACAGGCCCCGGGTCTTGTCGCTCCTCGATCCGCTTGCCGGGTCACCCATAAGTCGCCGAGGATCGGGCGGGTCACTTAGTGTGTCGTCTAGTCGAGGGCAGGTCATTAGTGAGTCGCCAAGTCCGGCGGGTTATACTTCGGCCGGGTTACACGAGGTATATCACGACATTAGCCCCCAAGTTTAGCTTGGATTTATCCATAGTAAACTTATCTTTAAAATAAACACAAGAACAAATTTGACAGGTTGTGCTCCGGGTTAAGAATTCTTTTAAACCGGCACCTGAACATCCTTAAGTCCTTGTCATTTCCTTCTTCTAGAAAATCCGAGTCAATAGACCAGTTTCACAATCAATTTGCTTGTAGAAGAAATATTGTAAACAAATAATCCATTTGAGTCGGCTTCCAAAGCACCGGCTGAAAAAAATATAGGTCTTGATATACTCATCTGATTTTCAACCGGCTTAAAGATGTAGATCTTGCGGAGTTATAATTTCCAAAATCTCCGGGTTATAAAAGACTGATGATGTCGAGTCATAATTGTTGTTGACACCGGGTCATGTAATTGATCTTCCTAATTTACTCAAAGCTGAGAATTTTGAAGATGTTCCCTCTTTATATGCATAATACCTATAGCCCCCAAGTCTTAAGAGGAGAACATAGTGATAACTTAAGACTTGCTTCAATATAAGTGTTGCAACCTTGAAGAAATCCGGGTTATTCATCTCAATCATTAGTCATAAAATTGAATATTCCACATATGTAGCCCCCAAGTGCCGGGTTGTCATGGTTGCAGCAACCTGGGACTTGTAATTGCCTTATGCTCGTAAAATTTCGACCAGTGGAGCCCCCAAGGGCCGGGTCATTATGCAATAATGAACAAGGACTTCATAAATATGATCATGTAGACTTGAAAAGCAACACGTAGTCCCCAAGGGCTGGCTTAGTAAGATAATACTGAGCTGGGACTTTATATATACTTCATTGAAAATAATATCATATGATGTAACCCTCACCATGGGGCTCGAACCCACGTCCATAAGGTTAAGAGCTTTGTACTCTACCAACTGAGTAGTGAACCTTTCAATATAATGGATTAAGACTTGTGTACCTTGAATTGTTGACAGGAGCAATTGGTAGCCCCCAAGGGCCGGCTCATTACAATGGGATGAGTCGGGTCTTCAATAAGGCCAATAAAAATGACTTTGCATTAGCCCCCAAGTGCCATGGTGCATGCTGGCAGTGACATGGGACTTGTATATTTGATGTAATCTCGATTTGAACAATGTAGTCCCCGAGTGCCGGGTCATAAGCCTGCAGCGACTCGGGACTATCTCCTCCATTGTAAAATAAATCATGCCCATTGACAAAAATAATAGTCGTTGCGCTTAAAGCGACTTTGAAAACCTCAATCATAACACTGGTTATTGATAATCACAATAGAAATCCAGCCTTGTTGGCTATTCAAGATTTGAATAATATAATCCGGTATGAAAACCTCAATCATCCAATATCATCATGAAAATCCAGCTAGTTTTGGCTATTAAAGATTTGAATACCTTATCGGTTGACAAGTAAATCCGAAGTTTAAATACTCGGCGGCTCTTGGCTGATGGCGACTTAATGCGCATTCATTGTAATACGGAATTTTTTATAACCCGGCGGCTTATAACCTTTTGAGAAAAATCCAGAACGGATAATCATTTTGAAGCATCAACTTTGGTAATGAGCTTGAACTTAATCATTTATATGTCATATTTCTGCAAATCCTGCAGAGAGTTTAAACAACATATTCCCTGGCGACTTAACGTCAAAAACCAGGGCGGGTAACCACCCAAATGTAGTCTTATCCTGCACACAGGTAAATCACAAGATCCCTATGATCCTTTGAATGATACCGCCGACTTATGTGACCCGGACAGTGAAGTTGATAACTCAACTCTGTAAGAGCCGGCACATATGATATTTGTGACAACTCAAATACTTGCGATTGTATAAAAACAGATAAAAATTTTGAGGCTTCCGATTCGAATACGATCAGTAAACCGTTCCAAAGTGGTTAAGCTAAGATTCGAATACGATCATATAGCCCCCAGTGGCATTGGCGTTGCCGATCAAAGTGGGTATCGACAGCTATGTTCTCTTTGGCTCGAATACGACCTATGTTTGAACAGGAAATCCCCAAATGACCACTATGATATTGAATTTGTACTGCCGGTTTAAATGACCTGTGTAATAAGGGTGATAACCCAATCCTTAGAAGCCAATGCTTCCATTGAATGATGGTTGTCATAAGCTGGCGACTTATAGTCAAAAGTCAAGCCGGGTTAATCATAAAACACTTATATATATTTGAGATATAATCCCCAAAAGGTCTCAAGTTAAGTAACTGTGGCTGCAATAAACTTTACCCGAGATAGAATAAAACCTTTTGAGGCTTCTGATTCGGATACGATCAATAAACCGTTCCAAAGGGGTTAAGCTAAGATTCGAATACGATCATATAGCCCCCAGTGGCGTTGGCGATGCCGATCAAGTGGGTATCGACAACTATGTTCTCTTTGTTGGAAATATGCCCTAGAGGCAATAAGAAAAGCATTATTATTATATTTCCTTGTTCATGATAATTGTCTTTTATTCATGCTATAATTGTATTATCCGGAAATCGTAATACATGTGTGAATACATAGACCTGTCGTCCTAGTAAGCCTCTAGTTGACTAACTCGTTGGTCAACAGATAGTCATGGTTTCGACTATGGACATCGATGTCATTGACAACGGGATCACGTCAATAGGAGAATGGCGTGATGGACAAGACAATCCTAAGCATAGCACAAGATCGTGTAGTTCGTTTTGCTAGAGCTTTCTCAATGTCAAGTATCTATTCCTTAGACCATGAGATCGTGTAACTCCCGGATACCGTAGGAGTGCTTTGGGTGTACCAAGCGTCACTGGCGTGGCGGGTGACTATAAAGGTGCATTACAGGTATCTCCGAAAGTGTCATTGGGTTGACACGGATCGAGGCGAGGATTTGTCACTCCGTATTACGGAGAGGTATCACTGGGCCCACTCGGTAGTGCATCATCATAATGAGCTCAAAGTGACCAAGTGTCCGGTCACGGGATCATGCATTCTGATGCGAGTAAAGTGACTTGCCGGCAACGAGACTGAACGAGGTATTGGGATACCGACGATCGAGTCTCGGGCAAGTAACATACCGTCTAACAAAGGGAATATATACGGGGTTGCTTGAATCCTCGACATCGTGGTTCATCCGATGACATCATCGAGGAGCATGTGGGAGCCAACATGGGTATCCAGATCCGCTGTTGGTTATTGACACGAGGCGTCTCGGTCATGTCGCATGTCTCCGAACCCGTAGGGTCTACACATAAGGTTCGGTGGCGCTAGGGTTATTAGGAAGACTTGTATGTGATTATCGAATGTTGTTGAGTCCGGATGAGATCCCGGACGTCACGAGGAGTTCGGAAGGGTCGGAGGTAAAGATTTATATATGGGAAGTTGTCAAGCGGACGCCGAAAAGTTTGAGGCGTACGGTATTATCTGGGGCCACGGGAAGGTTCCAGAGGTCCACGGGGGGCCACCCCTCCCGGGGCCACTGGGCTGCGTGGGGAGGGAGCCAGCCTGGTGGGCTGGGCGCACCCCTCCCTTGGGCCCTTGCGCTAGGGTTGAGGGGAACCCTAGAGGCGCCCCTTGCTTGGGGGGCAAGCCACCCCTCCCCTTGGCCGCCGCCCCCCCTCTAGATGCATCTAGAGGGGCCGGCCCCCTTCTCCCTTCCCCCTATAAATAGTGGGGTGAGGGGAGGGCAGCCGCACCCAAGCCAAGGCGCAGCCCTCCCCTTCCCAACACCTCTCCTCCTCTGTTGTGTGCTCGTGAAGCCCAGCCGAGATCTTGCTTCTCCACCATCATCACGCCGTCGTGCTGCGGTGGAGATGTCTTCCTCAACCTCTCCTTCCTCCTTGCTGGATCAAGGCGGAGGAGACGTCACCCGCACCGTCACGTGTGTTGAGCAGCGGAGGTGCTGTCCGTTCAGCACTTGGTCATCGGTGATCCGAGTACGACTCCATCATCACCGCTCCCTCGAACGCTTCCGTACGCGATCTACAAGTGGTATGTAGATGCAAACTCACTCCCTTGACTCGTTGCTTAGATGAACTCATAGATGGATCTTGGTGAAACCGTAGGAAAAATTTTAATTTTCTGCAACGTTCCCCAACAGTGGCATCATGAGCTAGGTCTATGCGTAGTTCTCTATTGCACGAGTAGAACACAATTTGGTTGTGGGCGTAGATCTTGTCAACTTGCTTGCCGCTACTAGTCTTATCTTGCTTCCGCGGTATTGTGGGATGAAGCGGCCGGACCAACCTTACACGTACACTTACGTGAGACCGGTTCCACCGACTAACATGCACTAGTTGCATAAGGTGGCTGGCGGGTGTCATCTCTCCCACTTTAGTTGGGCGGATTCGATGAAAAGGGTCCTTATGAAGGGTAAATAGAAGTTGACAAAATCACGTTGTGGTTATTCGTAGGTAAGAAAGCGTTCTTGCTAGAACCCAATTGCAGCCACGTAAAAGATGCAACAACAATTAGAAGGCGTCTAACTTGTTTTTGCAGCAATTGTCATGTGATGTGATATGGCCAAGTTGTGATGAATGATGAATGACATATTGTGATGTATGAGATCATGTTCTTGTAATAGGAATCACGACTTGCATGTCGATGAGTATGACAACGGCAGGAGCCATAGGAGTTGTCTTTATTTTTGTATGACCTGCGTGTCATTGAAGAGCGCCATGTAAATTACTTTACTTTATTGCTAAACGCGTTAGCCATAGAAGTAGAAGTAGTCGTTGGCGTGACAACTTCATGAAGACACGATGATGGAGATCATGATGATGGAGATCATGGTGTCATGCCGATGACAAGATGATCATGGAGCCCCGAAGATGGAGATCAATGGAGTTTTATGATATTGGCCATATCATGTCACTATTATATAATTGCATGTGATGTTTATTATGTTTATGCATCTTGTTTACTTAGAACGACGGTAGTAAATAAGATGATCCTTACAACAATTTCAAGAAGTGTTCTCCCTAACGTGCACCGTTGCTAAAGTTAAATGCGTTTCAAGCACCATGTGATGATCGGGTGTGATAGATCCTTACGTTCACATACAGCGGGTGTAAGACAGTTTTACACATGCAAAACACTTAGGGTTAACTTGCGAGCCTAGCATGTACAGACATGGCCTCGGAACACGGAGACCGAAAGGTCGAACACGAGTCGTATAGAAGATACGATCAACATGAGAATGTTCATCGACAATGACTAGTCCGTCTCACGTGATGATCGGACACGGCCTAGTCGACTCGGATCGTGTAACACTTAGATGACTAGAGGATGTCAAATCTGAGTGGGAGTTCATTCAATAATTTGATTAAGATGAACTTAATTATCATGAACTTAGTCTAAAACTTTTGCAAAATATGTCTTGTAGATCAAATGGCCAACGCTCATGTCAACATGAACTTCAGCGCGTTCCTAGAAAACCAAGCTGAAAGATGATGGCAGAAACTATCGGACTGGGTCCGGAACACGAGATCATCCTCATAGCTGCCAAGAAGGCATATGTCCTAGAAGCACCGTTAGGTGACCCACCTGCTCTCCCAAAGACTTTGCAAGACGATTTGAGCGTTTGGCGGAACGCGTCTTGATGATTACTCCCTCGTTCGAGTGCGGCATGCTTTACACTTAGAACCGGGGCTCCAAAAGCGTTTTGAGCAACACGGAGCATATGAGATGTTGAAGAGCTGAAACTAGTTTTCCAAGCTCACGCCGGGTCGAGAGATATGAAGTCTCCGACAAGTTCTATAGTTGTAAGATGGAGGAAAACAGTTACGTCGGTGAGCACATACTCAAAATATACAGGTTGCACAACCTTTGTCGGTGGAGATTAACCTCCGGACGAGGCGGTCATTGACAGAATCCTTGATCGCTCCCACCAAGCTACAAGAGCTTCGTGATGAACTACAATATGCGGAGGATGGTGAAGACCATTCTGAAGTATTTTCAATCTGAAGTCAGCAGAGGTTGAAATCAAGAAAGAACATCAAGTGTTGATGGTCAATAAGACCACTAAGTTCAAGAAGGGCAAGGGTAAGAAGAACTTCAAGAAGGACAGCAAAGATGTTGCCGCGCCGTAAGCCAGATTGCGGGAAGAAGTCAAAGAATGGACCCAAGCACGAGGCTGAGTGCTTTTATTGCAAGGGAAGGGTCCTTTGAAGCGGAACTGCCCCAAATACTTAGCGGATAAGAAGGCGGCAACACCAAAGGTATATTTGATATACATGTAATTGATGTGTACCTTACCATTACTCGTAGTAACTCCTGGGTATTTGATACGGTGTCGTTGCTCATATTTGTAACTCACAGCAGGAGCTGCGGAATAAGCGGAGGCTGGCGAAGGATGAGGTGACGATGCGCGTCGGGAATGGTTCAGTCGATGTGATCGCCGTCGACACGCTACCTCTACATTTACCTACGGGATTAGTTTTGAACCTTAATCATTGTTATTTGGTGCCAAGTTTGAGCATGAACATTGTATCCGGATCTCGTTTAATGCGAGATGGCTACTCATTTAAATCCGAGAATAATGGTTGTTCTATTTATATGAGAGATATGTTTTATGGTCATGCTCCAATGGTCAATGGTTTATTCTTAATGAATCTCGGCGTAATGTTACACATATTCATAGCTTGAATACCAAAAGATGTAAAGTTGATAACGATAGTCCCACATACTTGTGGCTTTGCCGCCTTGGTCACATTGGTGTCAAGCGCATGAAGAAGCTCCATGCTGATGGACTTTTGGAGTCTCTAGATTATGAATCATTTGACACATGCGAACCATGCCTCATGGGCAAGATGACCAAGACTCCGTTCTCGGAACAATGGGCGAGCAACCAACTTGTTGGAAATCATACATACCGATGTGTGCGGTCCAATGGCGTTGAGGCTCATGGAGGATATCGTTATGTTCTCACTCTCACAGATGACTTGAGTAGATATGGGTATGTCTACTTGATGAAACACAAGTCCGAGACCTTTGAAAAGTTCAAGGAATTTCAGAATGAAGTAGAGAATCAACGTGACCGAAAGATAAAATTCTTACGATCGGATCGTGGAGGAGAATATTTAAGTCACGAATTTGGTACACACTTAAGAAAATGTGGAATCGTTTCACAACTCACGCCGCTGGAACACCTCGGTAATAACGGTGTGTCGAGCGTCGTGTCGCACTCTATTGGATATGGTGCGATCCATGATGTCTCTTACCGATTTACCGCTATCATTTTGGGGATCGCTCTAGAGACAGCTACATTCACTTTAAATAGGGCACCGTCTAAATCCGTTGAGAGGACACCGTATGAATTATGGTTTGGGAAGAAACCTAAGTATCGTTTCTAAAAGTTTGGGGATGCGATGCTTATGTCAAGAAACTTCAACCTGAAAACCTCGAACCCAAGTCGGAAAAATGCGTCTTCATAGGATACCCTAAGGAAACCATTGGGTATACCTTCTACTTAAGATCCGAGGGCAAGATCTTTGTTGCCAAGAACGGATCCTTTCTGGAAAAAGAGTTTCTCTCGAAAGAAGTAAGTGGGAGGAAAGTAGAACTCGATGAAGTACTACCTCTTGAACAGGATAGTAGTGCAGCTCAAGAAAAAGTTCCTGTGATGCCTACACCAACTGAAGAGGGAATTCATGATGATGATCAAGGTACTTCGGATCAAGTTGCTACTGAATTTCGTAGGTCCACAAGGACACGTTCCGCACCAGAGTGGTACGGCAACCCTGTCACGGAAATCATGTTGTTAGACAACGGTGAACCTTGAACTATGAAGAAGCGATGGCGGGCCCAGATTCCAACAAATGGCTAGAAGCCATGAAATCCGAGATAGAATCCATGTTTGAAAACAAAGTATGGACTTTGGTGACTTGCCGATGATCGCGAGCGATAGAAAACAAATGGATCTTTAAGAAGAAGGCGGACGCGGATGGTAATATTACCATCTATAAAGCTCGACTTGTCGCTAAGGGTTATCGGCAAGTTCAAGGGATTGACTACGATGAGACTTTCTCTCCGTGGCGAAGCTTAAGTCCGTCTGAATCATGTTAGCAATTGCCGCATACTATGATTATGAGATATGGCAGATGGACATCAAAACAGCGTTCCTTAACGGTTATCTTAAGGAAGAGTTGTATATGATGCAGCGGAAGGTTTTGTCGATCCTAAGAATGTTGACAAAGTATGCAAGCTCCAATGATCCATTTATGGGCTGGTGCAAGCATCTCGGAGTTGGAACATTAGCTTTGATGAAATGATCAAAGCGTTTGGGTTTATCTTGAGACTTATGGAGAAGCCTCGTTTACAAGAAAGTGAGTGGGAGCTCTGTAGCATTTCTCATATTATATGTAGATGACATACTTTTGATGGGAAATGATATAGAATTCTTGGACAACATTAAGGCCTACTTGAATAAGTGTTTTCAATGAAGGACCTTGGAGAAGCTGCTTATATATTAGGCATCAAGATCTATAGAGATAGATCGAGGCGCCTCATAGGTCTTTCACAAAGCACATACCTTGATAAGATTTTGAAGAAGTTCAAAATGGATCAGTCCAAGAAAGGGTTCTTGCAAGGTGTGAGATTGAGCTCGGCTCAATGCCCGACCACGACAAAAGATAAAGAAGAGATGAGTGTCATCCCTATGCTTCAGCCATAGGATCTATTATGTATGCCATCTTTGTGTACGGACCTGATGTAAACCTTGCCGTAAGTTTGGTAGGAAGGTACCAAAGTAATCCCGCAAGGAACACCTGGACAGCGGTCAAGAATATCCTAAAGTACCTGAAAAGGACAAAGGACATGTTTCTCGTTTATGGAGGTGACGAAGAGCTCGTCGTAAAGGGTTACGTCGATGCTAGCTTCGACACAGATCTGGATGACTCTAAGTCACAAACCGGATACGTGTATATGTTGAATGGTGGAGCAGTAAGCTGGTGTAGCTGCAAGCAGAGCGTCGTGGCGGGATCTACATGTGAAGCGGAGTACATGGCAGCCTCGGAGGCAGCGCATGAAGCAATTTGGGTGAAGGAGTTCATCACCGACCTAGGAGTCATACCCAATGCGTCGGGGCCAATCAAACTCTTCTGTGACAACCTTTGGAGCTATTGCACTTGCCAAGGAGCCCAGGTTTCACAAGAAGACCAGCACATCAAGCGTCGCTTCAACTCCATCCGTGAAAATGTTCAGGATGGAGACATAGAAATTTGTAAAGTGCATACGGATCTGAATGTCGCAGATCCATTGACTAAACCTCTTCCGCGGGCAAAACATGATCAACACCAGAACTCTATGGGTGTTCGATTCATCACAATGTAAACTAGATTATTGACTCTAGTGCAAGTGGGAGACTGTTGGAAATATGCCCTAGAGGCAATAATAAAAGCATTATTATTATATTTCCTTGTTCATGATAATTGTGTTTTATTCATGCTATAATTGTATTATCCGGAAATCGTAATACATGCGTGAATACATAGACCACTGTCGTCCTAGTAAGCCTCTAGTTGACTAGCTCGTTGGTCAACAGATAGTCATGGTTTCGACTATGGACATCGATGTCATTGATAAGCGGGATCACGTCATTAGGAGAATGGCGTGATGGACAAGACAATCCTAAGCATAGCACAAGATCGTGTAGTTCGTTTTGCTAGAGCTTTCTCAATGTCAATTATCTATTCCTTAGACCATGAGATCGTGTAACTCCCGGATACCGTAGGAGTGCTTTGGGTGTACCAAGCGTCACTGGCGTAACTGGTTGACTATAAAGGTGCATTACGGTATCTCCGAAAGTGTCATTGGGTTGACACGGATCGAGACAGGATTTGTCACTCCAGACACGGAGAGGTATCACTAGGCCCACTCGGTAGTGCATCATCATAATGAGCTCAAAGTGACCAAGTGTCCGGTCACGGGATCATGCATTACTGCACGAGTAAAGTGACTTGCGTAACGAGACTGAGCGAGGTATTGGGATACCGACGATCGAGTCTCGGGCAAGTAACATACCGTCGACAAAGGGAATAGTATACGGGTTGCTTGAATCCTCGACATCGTGGTTCATCCGATGACATCATCGAGGAGCATGTAGGAGCCAACATGGGTATCCAGATCCGCTGTTGGTTATTGACCGAGAGCATCTCGGTCATGTTCGCATGTCTCCGAACCCGTAGGGTCTACACATAAGGTTCGGTGGCGCTAGGGTTATTAGGAAGACTTGTATGTGATTACGAATGTTGTTGAGTCCGGATGAGATCCGGACGTCACGAGGAGTTCGGAAGGGTCCGGAGGTAAAGATTTATATATGGGAAGTTGTCAAGCGGACCGGAAAGTTTGGGCGTACGGTATTGTACTGGGGCCACGGGAAGGTTCGGAGGTCCACGGGAGGGGCCACCCCTCCGGGGGCCACTTGGGCTGCGTGGGGAGGAGCCAGCCCTGGTGGGCTGGGCGCACCCTCCCTTGGGCCCTTGCACTAGGGTTGAGGGGGAACCCTAGAGGCGCGCCTGCTTGGGGGCAAGCCACCCCTCCCTTGGCCGCCCCCTCTAGATGCATCTAGAGGGCCAGCCCCTCTCCCTTCCCCTATAAATAGTGGGGTGAGGGAGGCAGCAGCACCAAGCCAAGGCGCAGCCCTCCCTCCCAACACCTCTCCTCCTCCGTTGTGTGCTCGTGAAGCCCTGCCGAGATCTTGCTTCTCCACCATCATCACGTCGTCGTGCTGCCGGTGGAGCTGTCTTCCTCAACCTCTCCTTCCTCCTTGCTGGATCAAGGCGGAGGAGACGTCACCCGCACTGCACGTGTGTTGAGCGCGGAGGTGCTGTCCGTTCAGCACTTGGTCATCGGTGATCCGAGTGCGACTCCATCATCACCGCTCCTCGAGCGCTTCCGTACGCGATCTACAAGTGGTATGTAGATGCAAACTCACTCCCTTGACTCGTTGCTTAGATGAACTCATAGATGGATCTTGGTGAAACCGTAGGAAAATTTTTAATTTTCTGCAACTTTCCCCAACACTCTTTGGTTCGAATACGACCTATGTTTGAACAGGAAGCCCCCAAGTGACCATAAGAGTTGTTTAATGACGCTGGTTCGAATATGACCCACGTCAGACCCAAAGGGGTTAAGCTATGATTCAGATATGATCAAGAAGCCCCCTAGTGGGTTTGGCAGTATGCCGATCAAGAGGGTATCGACAGCTATGTTCTCTCTGGTTCGAATACGACCTATGTTTGAACAGGAAGCCCCCTAGTGACCATAATAAGATAAGCCGTAAGGCAGGATATTCATGTTTGAACCGCGCATCATGGCAGCAAGTTCTTTTTGGCAACCTTTAATTTTTCTTAGAACTCGAACTTGCGAGAGATTAATTCTTGAACCGGAAATTCTTAAACGGATATTGAGAGTTTCAAAGCTTTGTAAGAGACAAATTTACCTTGAACCGGATTTTAATCCGGAATTCTTATTTTTAAGCCGGACGGTCTTTGAAATATCATCGATAGAGCAATAACCTCCGGGGCCGGGTTATTTTTCCCTTCAATGACCCGGTGTTTTTGAATGCATTGAAACCGGCCAATTCTGCTAAGTCATACCATTGTAGCCCCCGAGTCTCAAGATGACTCGAGGTGTTGGCTTGAGATTCTCCATATTTGACCATAGCAGAAGGTGTATATCATTGGCGTTGATAGCGCGATGTGAATCCATAGAAGGTTGAGGTGACTGCGGCAGGTTTATAAATGATCATGTATGAGTCGTGTCAGCAACTCGGCCAATGGTTCCTTCCAACTGGCTGTTTGAAGTTTAACCCAACTGTAGTGGCGGCGACTTGTGCGCCTGCCCATTGAGCCATCCAGTGCAGACGGCGGCTGATAATGATAACCCGCCTCCAATTTTTTGGAAGAAAAATCGGGCTTCCCAAGCAGTGACTCGCTCATATTGAATAAACAACCCATGCAGACACGTGCGGGCCGGTGTGTTGATATAGACCAATCCGCGAGAGACGGATGGTAAAGACGACCGTTGCATCAGAGGCGGCACAGACAAATGAGCCGGCCGTGGCGTTGTAAGCCGGTGCGGACGGGCGAGTCGATCGCAGGCGCGGTAAAACCGCGCGGATGGGTGGCTCGGCCTCGTCATGTTGATGTAAACTGAGCCGCAGAGGCCGCGGCTTTGCAGTGAACAATTGTCCTGCATCAAAAACATCAAAAGCCAGAGTAATTGTTCTTTGATAAAAATAATATGTGCTTAATAAGATAAATTTAAATGGACATCACCTAATTTATTCGGATGACGGATAATCCGTTCAACATGACAGAGAAGATTTAAACAGACCGACGACTCAATATAGCCCCGGCGGCTCAACAAAACTGACTGGTCGGTTTAAAACGGCAGCGGCGACTTATGGCCGCGCACGAAGTAGAGCACGGCGGCTCGGAACCCAACAGTAACAGGGCCATGACGACAGTGAAGACAACAGAGAGAAGCACGGCTGCGAACAGAAGGGCAGGCGTCCGTGACTCAGGCGCGCCAGCTCAGAGGCAGTACCGTGGCTCAAGAGTTGCAGCAGCAGCGCGTTGAGACGGCGGTGGCTCACCCCTATTGCTGCTGACGCGGCGCTCGGGTGTGATTTATCCGACGGTGGCCTGCTAGACCTGTGGTGGCGTGCTAATTAGACTTTCCATTGACCAGAAAATACACTGTCGTGCACATGAGCTGGAGCCAGAATGAACGTAGTATATGTGCATGAAACAAGGCTCACTTTTGAGAGCTCACGTGATCACCAAGTAGTACTTGTGGTTGATGAAATTATCTTCGGCCTTTATCCGAGGTATCGTAGCACTAGCAGCTTATGAGTTGACGCCTCGGGGTTTTTAAATCAGCAAAACAGTGCATCGCTCGTCGCATATACGACATTCATCTTTCTTTTTCCCTATGAACAGGGTATTTGCTTGTCTCCCTTGACGTCCATAGTGTGTGCCTCTGTAGTTAATTCTCCACAAACTGTAATATCTTCTCTATCTCTCAAAAAAGGCAGAGGCATTACGCGGCGCAATGGTGCAGCCAGCAAAGGCGGCTTAACTGTGAAAACCAGGTTCGCCGGCGGCTCGAGTCCACTCGCAGACGGCCCACGGCTGAAGCGACTCAAGTAAAGATGAGCAGCAGTGGGGTGGAAGCAGCAGAGGCGGGGCGCAGTCATGGCCATAGCGCCGGCAGAGGGCGGCGGCTTGGCGGAGGTCGGTAGAAGCGGCGACTCGGGGCCAGTAGTTCCAAGGCGGACGAAGGCGGCGGCTCTCGTCATGGCAGGAACAGACGCGCCATGAAGGCGACCGGCGGCTCGCGCGAGGGCCGCAGCTCAGACAACGGCAACTACGGCAGGCAACAGCAGGCCTCGACGGCGGCTCAGCACGGAGGTGGCGCGACCACGGCTCGGACGCGGCCAAGGATGAATGAGTCCGAAACGACCGCGGTCGGGGCGGCTTGTAGTCTGGCTTGGAGTGCGTACGGCCGGGCGAATCCGAGGCGAAAAAAGCACATTGAGACGGAGACAGCGGCTGCAGCAATATCGAGGTCCGTGTCGTTGCCTCGAGGCACGGACGGCGGAGGAGTCCAGATCGCTACCTTATCCGTTTCCAGGTGGTGGCCTCCGGCTCCTTTTTTTAGTACATCCAAAGTATAGACTGGCCTTTCCCTCGTACACAGATATCCAGGTTTGAATCTCCTCTGCCCCAGACTAGACCGGCCAGCTGCCTTTGTTCCTTACGTGAGGATATATACCACTTAATCAATCCATCTTCTATAGGGACTCGTGCCAAAACTAGCACCTTTCACTTAAACAAACTTGAGGCTTCGTATGGGATCTAGCACCAGTAGTACTAATATTTAGATTTGGTGCAAACAACCATGTAACCTGCTAATATCTCCTCGAGTTTTGAAACAAGGAGTAACATCTACTCTGCAACTGTCTTGGTTGAAAAAAAACACGGCTGCAGCTTTATGATCTGCACACGTACGGATGAACTCCTGCCCATCTCAATGTACCGCGTCGGTATTATGTAGCAGAAAATTTTGATGTGTCTTCGGATTGAGAGATCGTCAGACACGCCTGCGGCAGCGCACAACCGCAACCGTAATTTCCTCTGAATTTGAATTTTGTACTCGTTGTCCCCACTACTTGTCGATGGTATAGATCTTCGGTGCCGGCTCTTCCTCATCCAACAAAATCGCGAGCTTCTCGAACCCTAGGAAAGATATCCCTCCAAGAACTCAACACCATCATGCGCCGGCCCCACGGTGGGCGCCAACTGTCGTGGAATTGTCACGGCAGATGTCCTTAATGTCAAGACTTGTCGCGGGGCCAACGCATCTATGCGATAGCTTGAAGGGGTTGATCGGAATCGAGAGACACAACACGCAAGACGAAGATTTAGACAGCTTCGGGCCCCGGGAAACATCATCCGGTAATAACCCTACATGCTGTTTGTGGCTAGATCTCATTATGCTCATGAGAGAGTCGCCGGTAAGCCGGCTCTTTGTGTCTAGCCCTAGAGATTGTTCTTGTTGCCTCTTCCTCTTTGGGGAGCCCCGCCCCTCCTTATATAAGTTAGAGGGGCGGGTTACATGTGGAGTCCAAATAGGATTAGGACTAGCCTATCTTCTATTACAAGCCGGATACAAGTCCGGCTCTTGATTCCTTGTAAGGGAGATATTCCTCACGCCTTTCCTCTTAAGCCGGCCTATCCTAACGTAAGCCGGCCTTCTGGGCCTTGAGCCTCCTGGGCCCCCGGGTCTTGTCGCTCCTCTGATCCGCTTGCCAGGTCACCCATAAGTCGCCAGGATCGGGCGGGTCACTTAGTGTGTCGTCTAGTCAGGGCAGGTCATTAGTGAGTCGCCAAGTCCGGCCGGGTTATACTTCCGGCCGGGTTACATCGCGGGGTATATCCCCGACAACTATAATTTTTTTAATTTCTCCTTTTGTCCTGCAAATGTTAGCAAAGAAAGTTGATACCTTAATACCCGATAAAAAGATGATGATGCTAGAGATTGCTGCCATGGAGAAAGAAGTTGCAGATATGCATGTCGATAAGGATCAAGAAACGAAAGCCATGCAGCTTGGTAATTCAAAACGGTCTGGGAGTTCTCACTTCTCAACTGCTTCCTGAAGGTCCATCTTCACACGGGATGAAATCTTGTTCTGTCCGACATGAGCACATGAGAGAAAGTACTGACTTTCTTTTCTTGATTGTTTTGATAGTCAGTGTTTGTAAGTTATCTGTCCAATATGAAATCATAGTGATTATTACTGTAGTCCAAGCTTGAGTATGTATTGCTACAACTGTAGCGACCCGACCTCAGATGGTCAAGTCTACGTGCTACATGTCATCCTGGATCGGTAATCTTGACACACACGATTACTCGAAGGATTTATAACAGAGTAGCAATCACACACTTATTACATCGAATGTCTCAAAAGAGAACTTATTACAATAATATGGCTTAAGGCCATCTAATGCGATAACAGCGGAAGGCTTGGAAGATAAAGTGAGTCCATCAACTCCAACGGCATAACTGAGCTGCACGGCAACGACCTACAATCCTTACTCCTCGTTTGAAAAGTCTGCAACATAATACGTTGCAGCCCGAGAACGGGTCAGCACATGGAATATGCTGGCAATGTAACACATAGAGAGTAATGAAAGAATCAGCTATACTACATGCATATATGGCTGGTGGAAAGCTCTATGTTTACAGTTTTGCGAAAAGCCAATTTTTCCCTACATCAAAGGAATAAATTTTACTTTAACTATCATGGTGGTTGAAACATCATTGAGAAGGTATAACCCCAACTCAATCCCAATTAAAGTGATTAACAACCCAGCAATATTAATTTAGAGTGATGAGATACATGTGAATACTCAAGTACTAGATACTCGAATTGTCCATAACCGGGACACGGCTAACCATGATTAGATTGTACACTCTGCAGAGGTTTGCGACTTTCCCCACAAGACTCGATCGCCTCCGTTGATTTCTCGACTGCATGGTGTTTGAGAAGCGGATGACCGAGACACGATCTTTCGAAACATTAACTCTCTACTCCGGATAGATCATACCAAACCTATAAAACCCACTACCTGTGACCTACCTCTTGAGAGCTTCACGTAACTTACTCAACTATGCTAGAGCCCATAATAGCTTGTGGCTGCACACGGAAGTTTCTAGCATGAATAATCTCAGTTCCCTTTGAGCACTGGTGGCGGTCCATAGGAAGATCACACGGGTACCCCGGATTTCAAAAATAAAACAGACAAACTTTGGGTTCCCCGGTGCCTCAATCCACCCAGGATGTGTATTTAAGTTGCCACCTTAAAGTAAACCATTAATTAATAATCTCACATTTTTCGTGAATATCTCTCAAACCCAAACCACGTCTACGAGCATAGCATGGCCATATAAGCATAACGTAGAAGTAACTCCCAAGGGTTTGAAAGTAACATGGCAATAGGTTCCTACCTCATCATCTACTTCCCAACCCACAAATTAATGCCATCCTAATCATGCAATGTTGGAGGGTTGAGCTAATGCATAAAAACTGGGTATGAAAAGATATGATCAAGTGTTACTTGCCTTGCTGACGATCCGTGAATCCTAGAGACTCGTAGTAACACGCTTCGCACTCCGGGAATTCTATCGCAAGGAAACAATACATACATAAGCAACAAACAAAGATGCACAAACGAAACTTCAACTGAAAGAGGTTGACCGGAGAGTTCAACTTAAGAACTCCGGTTTGCAAAAAGAATCAAACCAAACGGAACAACGAAACTAAAACGGCGAGAAAAACATGGTCCATTTACTAATCTGAACTAGAGTCAAATTTTACAAAGATAAAACTGGTTTAAGTTGATTATTCGAAAAGAGGGTTTCGAGATGAAACTCCAGGCGCTTGAATCGCCTGATTCCGATAAACGAGCGAAAAGTTATACTAGTTTGAACATTGGTTCAGAAATCAAATTCGGAATAACCGCGGAATAATTACGATAAAAGAAATCAATGAACGTCTAAACGAACGAACGTTCGTTAGTAAAGACTAAACGACGAACATGTTCGTAAAAACGAACGAATGGGTGGACGTTTTTAAAATAAATAAACCGAAAAAAATATACCGATCTAATAAAAAAACGGGCTAGGTTTTTATAAAAAAACCGAAGGGTTTCTAAAAAAACCGGCGGCGGGGTCGGGTACCTCCGGCGAGGCGCGTCCGGGCGGGCGGGCTCAAGCGGGTTCCGGGTGGGGCGGGTCGGCGAGGCGGCGGCGGCTCGGCGACTCGGCGAGGGGCGGGCGGCGCGAGAGGCGGCGGCGATGGCGCGGATCGGGCTCGGGCGGCTCGGGCTCCTGCTCGGCGGCTTGACAGGTGGTGGCGGGTGGTGGTGGTGGTGGCGGGCGGCATATATAGGAGGCGGGCGGGCGGCTTGGGAAGGGGGGGCGGCTTGGGACGGGCGCCGGGTGGACTCGGCTCGGACTCCTCGGCGTCCGTGCCAAGCACGGTGGCCAAGACGGGAAGGTGGCGGCGCTGGCGGGCGGGCTGGCTGGCTGGGCCTTTTAGCCTGATCGGTAGGGTCCATTTTTAAAACATTCCATGAAATTTATAAAAATCCTAGAAAAATAAATAAAATTTTAAAAATTCCAAAACAAGTTTTTTTGCCTAAATAAAATATTTAGAACAAGATGAACTTCTCTGGCCCCTAAAATGCAACTTTTTAAAGCGTGCAAATTTTTCTAGGGCAATTAAAATTCCAAATAAAATCAAATAAAAACCAAATAATGATTTTAACATTTTCCTCCGATATTTCAATTATTTTGGAGAAGTCATATTATCTCCCTCATTTATTTATTTAAAATGAAATATTTTCCGGAGAGAAAAATAATTAAAACCAAAAATCCTCGTCTTCACTACTTGATAAAAAAATCAAATATGAAAGTTGAGAAATCCCCAACTCTCTCCGAGGGTCCTTGAGTTGCTTAGGATCTCGAGGATTTGAAAACAGAATGCAATAAAATATGGTATGCATGGATGACCTATGTATAACATGCCAAATTGAAAATTTGGGATGTTACAAACCTACCCCCCTTAAGATGAATCTTGCCCTCGAGATTCGGGTTGGCTAGAAAATAGGTGCGGATGGTCCTTGCGGATATCCTCTTCTCGCTCCCAGGTGGCTTCCTCCTCGGTGTGGTGGCTCCACTGAACTTTACAAAACTTGATAACCTTGCTGCGAGTGACTCGGCTGTCGAAATCCAAAATCTTTACTAGTTTCTCCTCATAAGTCAAATTATTATCCAATTGTATCGCCTCTAGGGGCACTGTATCCTTTAACGGTATGTCGGCCATCTCAGGGTGGCACTTGTTCAGTTGTGATACATGAAACACATCGTGAACTCCTGACAATCCTTCAGGTAACTCCAGTTTGTAGGCAACTTCTCCCATTCGTTCCAAAACACGATACGGTCCTACAAATCTTGGGGCTAACTTTCCTTTTACTCCAAAACGTTTCACTCCCCTCGGGGTGATACTGCATGATATGCTCGTCTCCGATTTCATAGGTTACTTCCTTGCGTTTTGAATCTGCGTAACTCTTACATCTAGACTGAGCAATTTTAGCCTGCCTCTCGATCAGTTTAACCTTCTCCTCTCGAGTCTTTGATCAAATCTGGTCCAAACAAGCGACGGTCTCCGACCTCGTCCCACATCAAGGGTGTTCTACATCTGCGTCCATCTGAGCTTTGAGCGGTGCCATCTTCAAACCGGCTCGGTAGCTGTTGTTGTATGAGAATTCTGCGACGGCAAATTGTCATCCCAACTAGATCCATAATCCAAAGGCACGTGCTCTTAACATATCCTCCGAATCTGATTAACTCTCTCTGTCTCATCCATCCGTGCATGGGTGGAACGCGTACTAAACTCAATCTGGTACCCAAAGTCCGTGTAGTTGATGCCAAAACTTTGAAGTAAACTGTGTTCCTCTATCGTCGATACTCCTCGGAACTCCATGCAAACATACGATCCTGGTCATATATATCTTGGCCAACTTGGCACTTGTATAAGTTGTTTTCTTTGGGATGAAGTGAGCTACTTTGGTCAACCGATCCACTACTACCCATATTGAATCATATCCTGCTTTGGTTACGGGTAATCGGTGATAAAATCCATGCCAAGTTTGTCCCACTTCCATTCGGTATTGGCATAGGCTGCAACATCCTGCTGGCTTTTGATGCTCTGCCTTCACTCTCGGCATACATCGCAAACGGCTACATACTCGGCAATATCCTTCTTCATACCAGTCCACGTAAACGTTCCTTCAAATCCAAATACATCTTGGTGTTTCCGGGGTGAATCGAGTATGGTGAGTCATGGGCCTCTTCAAGTATTAACTTCCTGATCTCCGAATTGTTGGGCACATAAATCCGATCCTCAAACCACAAGGTATCGTGCTCATCCTCGCGAAAACCTTTGGCTTTTCCTTTGCCCATCTTTTCCTTTATCTCAGTAATCTCTTTATCCTCCTTTTGAGCGTCTCGAATCTTGTCTAACAAGGTCGACTGAACCTCCATTGTTGCAAGGAAACCTCTTGGAACAATCTCCAATCAAAGTTCCATGATCTCTGCAGCTAACTCCGTTGGCAATCCTCTACCTTTAAGGATATTGGCATAACTCTTCCGACTCAAAGCGTCTGCTACGACGTTGGCTTTTCCTGGATGATAGTGTAGCTTCATGTCGTAATCCTTTATAAGTTCCAGCCATCTCCTTTGTCTGAGGTTTAACTCCTTATGTGTGAAAATGTACTTTAAACTCTTATGATCCGTGTACACATCACAACGGTTTCCCATGAGATAATGTCTCCAGGTCTTCAACGCATGTACTACAGCTGCTAGCTCCAAATCATGCGTGGCATAGTTCAACTTATGAGGCTTCAGGTTGTCGTGAGGCATCTGAAACAACTTTTCCTTCCTGCATAAGAACACATCCAAGTCCCAAGCGAGAGGCATCACAATACACTTGAAACTCCTTATGTATATCCGCAATGTCAAGACTGGGCTGTAGTCAACCGTTTCTTCAACTCTTGGAAGCTTGTCTCACAATCCTCTGTCCATTTGAACTTGGTATCCTTCTTTAGCAATTCTATCATTGGTTTAGCAATCTTGGAAAAATTCTCAATGAATCTCCGATAATATCCTGCCAGTCCAAGGAAACTGCGAATCTCGCTGACTGAAGTGGGTGCCAACCACTCGATGGATCGACTGAATTTTTGGGATCTCTGCTATACCTTCTCGATATAACATGCCCAAGAAATCCAACTTCCTTTAACCAAAACTCGCACTTGCTGAATTTGGCATATAAGCGATGTTCCTGAGTTTCTCAAGAACCAAACATAGGTGTTCTGCGTGCTCCTCTTCGTTCTTGAGTAAACCATAATATCATCGATAAACACCACAACAAACTTGTCCAAATACTCCATGAACACTTTGTTCATCATACTCATGAAATAGGCAGGGGCGTTAGTCAGTCCAAACGACATGACCGTATACTCATATAATCCATATCGTGTGGTGAATGCTGTCTTTGGTATATCCTTCTCTCGGATCTTCAACTGATGGTATCCTGATCGTAGATCAATCTTAGAAAACACCTTAGCTCCTTGCAACTGATCAAACAGATCATTAATCATCGGTAAGGGATACTTGTTCTTTATCGTTACTTCATTCAGAGCTCGGTAATCAACAACCATCCTTAGGGATTTATCCTTCTTC
Source organism: Aegilops longissima (assembly GCA_021605205.1). Lineage (NCBI taxonomy): Eukaryota > Viridiplantae > Streptophyta > Magnoliopsida > Poales > Poaceae > Aegilops > Aegilops longissima. Next base: position 251,649,632 of record CM038677.1, on the reverse strand, counting down.
TCCACCAAAAGTACTGGAGCTCCCCAAGGTGATGAACTTCTACGAATGTAACCTTTCTCCAATAGCTCCTTGATCTGCTTCTTAATTTCCTCCAGATCATTTGCGGGCATCCGATAGGGTCTCTTTGATATTGGCCCTGTACCTGGTATTAGTTCTATCAGAAACTCGATGTCTCGATCCGGTGGCATGCCTGGTAACTCTTCCGGAAAAACATCTGGATAATCCTTCACTACAGGTACTTCCTCTTGTACAACTCCCGTGAGGGTATTCACTTGGCTCCTCCTAGGCACATGCCTAGATACATACTTAATCTTTTTTCCCTCTGGGGTGGTAAGGTAAATTGACTTGCTAGCACAGTCGATACTTCCTCCAAACTTCGACATCCAATCCATACCTAATATCACATCCAATCCTTGCGACTCCAAAATAATTAGGTCAGACGAAAAAACATGTGTGCCAATGATTAGGGGTATCTGGGTGCACCATCTGCTAGCCATGTACTCTGCTCCAGGCGAGCTCACTAAAAGAGGGGTCCTAAGGGTTTGGGTTGGTAACTTAAACTTATCCACAAATCCCCTTGATATAAATGAATGCGATGCACCAGTATCGAAAATAACAATAGCGGTAAATGACTGAACCAAAAACTTACCTATTACCGCATCCGGCTGCTCTTCAACTTCCTCCACGTTAACGTGGTTCACTTGTCCTTTGTTGAATGGATTGGGCTTCTTCCCAGCGCTCCCATTTCCGTTTCCATTCTTTCCTTGAGGCGTCGTTGGCATAGTGCCTGTCTTCCCGCACTTAAAGCAAATAACTTGGCTCAAGTCTCTCTTAGCGGGTGTAGCTGGGTTAGAGCGATTCTGATTATTGTTGGCTACATTTCCATTCCCATTATTCGCACCATTATGCGATCCTCCTCCAGTATGGTTATGTCCTCCATGGTTATGAACTAGTCCTCCCGAGTTCGGGGTTAAGCGAGGCTTCTGGTGAGCTCCTGAGTTATACTTCCCTTGTCCATACTTCCTCTTACGACTCTCAATTTGCTGCTGCTTTCCTTCAATCATTAGGCCCTTATCTACCAACTCCTGGTAGTTGTTGAAAGTTGCCACCATCAACTGCATACTCATCTCATCATTCAGCCCTTCCATAAACTTCTCTTGCTTCGCGGCATCCGTGGCCACATCATCAGGGGCATAGCGTGATAACTTGCTAAACTCATCCACGTACTGGGCCATAGTACGGTTCCCCTGGCGTAAGTTGCGGAACTCACGCTTCTTCATCTGCATGGCTCCAGTAGAGGCATGGGCCATGCGAAAAGCATGTTGGAACTGGTCCCAAGTGATATTGGCTATAGGAAAAGTAGCCGTGTAATTCTCCCACCATGCGGCTGCTGGTCCATCCAATTGATGTGCGGCAAAGCGCACTCTTTCAACATCCGTGCATCCTGCGGTGGTTAACTCCTTCCAATACTGGCGTAACCGGTCATCGCAACTATTGGCTCGGTGCTCTTTGGAAAGCACCGCGGTTGTAACCTCAGAAAACGGGCTAAATTGTCCACCGGCGGCGGGTTGTTGTTGTTGTTGTTGTTGTTGTTGTTGTTGTTGGCATTGCCCTGGTTCTGAACTAGCAATTGCATCAAGGCATTCTGCTGTTGGATCAACTGAGTGAGCTCCGGTGGGAAAGCAAAACCGGGGTCACGTCTCGGAGGCATCTGAGGGTTTAGATGGGAGAGATTAGAAATAGAAAGAGGTCTAGTGAGAAAACACTACCCATATGCACATGAGGCAAACACACATTCATTCAATCAAGCAAGCAAGGGCATACAAAGCGATCTAGGACTATCGCATACGTGCTCAACTACTACTAGTTACATGGGGAAAATACTACTATTATATGGTGGTCATCTAGAAATTTTGATCGGTGGAAGACTCCATGATGTACGCTCCACTTCGTCTTCATAGTCATCATCACTTGGATCTGAGTCGGTGTAAATCGATGATGATGTAGTTGTCCGGACAAGCGGGGTCTTCTTCCTCTTCTTGCTCCTCTTCCTTGGGTGCTGGTCCTCCCATGAAGACTCCAATCTTCTTGACTAGGTCGTCGTTCTTCTCGATGAGTATCTTGATTTCTTCCTCATATCCATCGCGTGTAGACTTGAGTTCTTCCTCCAATTCGATGATCTTAGTTTTCGCCTTCTTCAAATCCAGCATGTCTGCGCACATCCGGTTCTCATGACGTCGAATGTGCTGGTTTAGCTCTGGATGTAAGCTGCAATGGATCTATCCTTCTTGGTGCTAATTACTTCCCATTGCTCGTCTCGGCGCCCACATATTTGGTATATGGTGTCTTTAAGCTCCTTGTTGTAGACTTCTCCAATGCGTCCCATGGTAATGTGAGCTGCCATACTCTTTCCCAAACTCCATGTTGGTGCATTGAAAACACATACTATGGGCTCCGTGCTTGGTGCAAACGTCCTTCCGGAACTAGAGCTTGAATCTTCCAGCATTCTTCTTACGGTAAGGTGGCGTTATGCGTCCGGTGAAGCTTGGTATTCCAATATTCAGGTACCTAGTGACTTCCTTCAAGTGGCGTCCAAAGGTGTGTCTTCATCCGTTGAGAAAACTTGTACTTCATCTCCGTCATCCTAAAGAGTGGAAAAATGGAGAGGTCAGAAATGAGTAGAGAGGAGTGACCTATGGTTTTATCTTAGTGGTCGTGTCCTACACTCAGCGTGTGCTCGAGACCATCTTGTAGCGACCCGACCTCGGATGGTCAAGTCTCGTGCTACATGTCATCCTGGATCGGTAATCTTGACACACACAGTACTCGAAGGATTTATAACAGAGTAGCAATCACACACTTATTACATCGAATGTCTCAAAAGAGAACTTATTACAATAATATGGCTTAAGCCATCTAATGCGATAACAGCGGAAGGCTTGGAAGATAAAGTGAGTCCATCAACTCCAGCGGCATAAGCGAGCTGCACGGCAACGACCTACAATCCTTACTCCTCGTTTGAAAAGTCTGCAACATAATACGTTGCAGCCCGAGAACGGGTCAGCACATGGAATATGCTGGCAATGTAACACATAGAGAGTAATGAAAGAATCAGCTATACTACATGCATATATGGCTGGTGGAAAGCTCTATGTTTACAGTTTTGCGAAAAGCCAATTTTTCCCTACATCAAAGGAATAAACTTTACTTTAACTATCATGGTGGTTGAAACATCATTGATAAGGTATAACCCCAACTCAATCCCAATTAAAGTGATTAACAACCCAGCAATATTAATTTAGAGTGATGAGATACATGTGAATACTCAAGTACTAGATACTCAGAATTGTCCATAACCGGGGACACGGTTAACCATGATTAGATTGTACACTCTGCAGAGGTTTGCGCACTTTTCCCCACAAGACTCGATCGCCTCCGTTGATTTCTCGACTTTGCATGGTGTTTGAGAAACGGATGACCGAGACACAGTTTTTCGAAACATTAACTCTCTACTCCGGATAGATCATACCAAACCTATAAAACCCACTACCTGCTGACCTACCTCTTGAGAGCTTCACGTAACTTACTCAACTATGCTAGAGCCCATAATAGCTTGTGGCTGCACACGGAAGTTTCTAGCATGAATAATCTCAGTTCCCTTTGAGCCTGGTGGCGGTCCATAGGAAGATCACACGGTACCCCGGATTTCAAAAATAAAAGCAGACAACACTGGGTTCCCGGTGCCTCAATCCACCCAGATGTGTATTTAAGTTGCCACCTTAAAGTAAACCATTAATTAATAATCTCACATCTGTCGTGAATATCTCTCAAACCCAAACCACGTCTCACGAGCATAGCATGGCAATATAAGCATAACGTAGAAGTAACTCCCAAGGGTTTGAAAGTAACAGGCAATAGGTTCCTACCTCATCATCTACTTCCCAACCCACAAATTAATGCCATCCTAATCATGCAATGTTGGAGGTTGAGCTAATGCATAAAAACTGGGTATGAAAAGATATGATCAAGTGTTACTTGCCTTGTCGACGATCCTGAATCCTAGAGACTCGTAGTAACACGCCGCACTCGGAAATTCTATCGCAAGCAAACAATACATACATAAGCAACAAACAAAGATGCACAAACGAAACTTCAACTGAAAGAGGTTGACCGGAGAGTTCAACTTAAGAACTCCGGTTTGCAAAAGAATCAAACCAAACGGAACAACGAAACTCAAACGGCGAGAAAAACATGGTCCGTTTACTAATCTGAACTAGAGTCAAATTTTACAAAGATAAAACTGGTTTAAGTTGATTATTCGGAAAGAGGGTTTCGAGATGAAACTCCAGCGCTTGAGTCGCCTGATTCCGATAAACGAGCTTAAAAGTTATACTAGTTTGAACATTGGTTCGAAATCAAATTCGAATAACCGCGGAATAATTACGATAAAAGAAATCAACGAACGTCTAAACGAACGAACGTTCGTTAGTAAAGACTAAACGACGAACATGTTCGTAAAAACGAACGAACGGGTGGACGTTTTAAAAATAAATAAACCGAAAAAATAAACCGATCTAATAAAAAAACGGGCTAGGGTCTTACAAAAAAAAACCGATGGGTTTCTAAAAAAACCGGCGGGTCGGGTACCTCCGAGGCGCGTCCGTGGGTGGGCAGCTCGGAGGGTTCCGGGGCGGGGTCGGCGAGAGGCGGCGGCGGCTCGGCGACTCGGCGAGGGGCGGGCGGCGCGAGACGGCGGCGGATCGGGCTCGGGCGGCTCGGGCTCCGGCTCCGGCTTGGGTGGTGGCGGGGGTGGTGGTGTGGCGGCGGGCGGCATATATAGGAAGGCGGGCGGGCGGCTTGGGAAGGGCGCCCGGGTGGAGTCCGCTCGGACTCCCTCGGCGTCCGTGCAAGCACGGCCACAAGACGGGAAGGCGGCGGGCAAGGGCGGGGCTGGCTGGCTCGGCTGGGCCTTTGGCCCAGTCGGGCACGGGTCCATTTTTTTTAAACATTCCGCCAAAATTTATAAAAATCCTAGAAAAATAAATAAAATTTTAAAAATTCCAAAACAAGTTTTCTTTGCCTAAATAAAATATTTAGAACAGGATGAACTTCTCTTGGCCCCTAAAATGCAACTTTTTAAAGCGTGCTAATTTTTCTAGGGCAATTAAAATTCCAAATAAAATCAAATAAAAACCAAATAATGATTTTAACATTTTTCCTCCGATATTTCAATTATTTTGGAGAAGTCATATTACCTCCCCTCATTTATTTATTTAAAATGAAATATTTTCCGGAGAGAAAAATAGTTAAAACCAAAAATCCTCGTCTTCACTACTTGATAAAAAAAATCAAATATGAAAGTTGAGAAATCCCCAACTCTCTCCGAGGGTCCTTGAGTTGCTTAGGATCTCGAGGATTTGAAAACAGAATGCAATAAAATATGGTATGCATGGATGACCTATGTATAACATGCCAAATTGAAAATTTGGGATGTTACAACAACACTGCTTGCTTCAGGGAAAAAAGAGCTCCACTGTAAACTGAGATGCCAAATATCTTGATAGAGAAAATATGGTGGATAATCATATACTATGTATTATTTAGTCTGACTTGGACAAAGTTTGCCACTGGCATAACTTTGAGAGATGAGAAGTTATTACTTATGAATCAATTTTCGCATAAAAAATATCTCAAAAAAGAACAAATACATCAATAGTTGCAGGTTATACCACGTTCTGTAGTTATTATTATATATGTAACTGAGAAATCCCCACTAACATTAGCATCCTCAGCGAGTCAGTGTTACTATGGTCCTTGCAACGAACATATAAATCTTCATGCATGGAACTGGTAAGGCCAATCATCTTCGGTGCAGAAGCTTGAGATTTATGAACCAACATCTCATCGAACTATCAGGGTTCCTTTGTTTTTGTATGTATGTTCAGAGGATGAACCTGTCATACTCGTGGCGTACGTTGCTGGTGTACACGCCGTTGCCGGCCAAGAAGGTGACATGCTTCTTTCTTCATTTTGGCACTTTTTTTCTTGGTCATGGGAATTTTTTGCATTAACTGTAGTGATTGATATTTCAGTTTCCCTATACGATTTTCTAAATTGTGACCCGTGAGTGGTTCAGTAGATATGTTTTGCACGAAATTTCAGATTAGGGACTATCATTGCCATAGTATGGTTTGCAGAGGTATATATTGCAAGTTTATCGGGTTTAGTTAAGTTTCTTTAGCCTTGTTGAGATGACATGGCACTGGTAAATCCGTTTTGTTAGCTGAGAGCAAAAAACTGTTCATGATCTTTTGTAATTGTGAACCTGGGATGGATGGTTGTTTCTTATAGGGTGGTGATTTGATAAGCACAAAGGCAGAATATGTATTCTGGTAGCTCTTAACTGATTGATGTTTTTTTATTGTACAAATCACTTAATTAAATTTATTCATAGTAAAAAAATACTAGCCTACATCGATTTCAGACGAGGAGAGTTTGTTTTGCCACCCACCGTGGATGAATGGGGAAATGGAGGGAGAGACACATGTCTTTCAGGAGAGCTTGAAGCAAATGTGTTTTGCCGCCCACGTTTGGTGCCCACCATGTCTGAATGGGCTCAGAGGCCGTCGTGTCACGTTTGATTGAAGTTACTAGTCTACCCCTATCGACAACAGTGTAAATCCGGTCGATAAGGATGTCAAGTGTCAGGGGTAGAAAGTAATTTCCATCTCGCAAACACTTGCTTCGGGCAGCCCACAAATGATAGTGGGTGTTTAGCTGCTTCGTTCAAAACTTGGGAGAATTAGCATTCACGTTTTCCCTGGTCCCTGGCAACTAAATCCAAATCCAATTTTTATTCGATTATGAATATCCACAGATAATTCTATGTTTTGTTATTTATTTCTTAAAAACCACAACAAAGATTTATTTCACCTTTATATATGATTATGATTTAGAAATGCCGTGATCTTCGAATTCAGTAGGTTGGATACACTTTGAGTCAAAAAGTTATTTCATCCAATACAATATGCTCACACGAAAAACCGTTCACCTTTTGTCAATCATACAAGTACTGAGGATTACCTCGCCTAAAAAATTCGGATCATTACAACACATGGACAACACAGGGGGTCTTATAACATAATCCATTCAGAGACATGACACAACATGCAAGTACAATAATCTAATGACAATTTCAACTGCTATCTAAATAAGAACTGGGATTGCCCTGGGCTTCAAATAGCAGAAGCAGGACCTCCTCCATCTTCAAATGCAACATTCTTACTTCCTCCAATTCTAGGGTTGCTTGCATAATGCGTGCAACTAATTGCATAATTTCCAGCTTCAAGATCGAGATTACCTCATTCATGGCAACCACACCATCTCTTTCTGCCTCTAGTAGAGCCTCAAGAACTATAATATCTGTGCTCAGGCTGCTCTCCGACGGTGTTGCCTCTGAACTACTACCATCTGGTAACATGGATGGCGCACTACTTCCACAAATAGATTCTGGGGTTGTACATTGTGTCCTTGTGTGAACGGCATCCTGAAAGGTTTCCGCTGGACATAAGTAAGAGATAGTTATCGCATGATCCAGGAAGTAAGCTTACATGGTAAACGACATACGAATTATTGCCGAGCATGGCAAGCTATATTTAAATGGTTCGAAGCAGCATCAGCCGAAAAGAAATTAAAATGGTAAGATGAAACTAGGGATGTAAGTGGAAAATAAATGGCATCCGTCAGTCCCATCTAGTTAGTTTTTGCTAGCTCCCTGGTTCATTTTCCTCGAAAACAAAAACTCTTTTGAACTATCATACCACTAGTGGACTTTAATCGGGATTAAACGGGACCTAGTTGACATCCCTAGTTGAAAGGGAGTGTACCACCGCTATATTTAAGTTGCCAAGGCATCTAAGCAGTTGAAATAATCTGAGAAAGCACTTAACAGTGTGGCCTCATATAAACTACGAAGACAGTCTTGTGATGAAGTTCAGAGGAAAAGTTAAGGACTCAAATGAACTAGGCATGCATTTATTTACGATAGTACAGCAGTACTCACGACATATTGGCCAACTCAGGTATAGCGTAACAAGTAACAAACAAGCATTCGAATCAAGCAATACAGCAAAGTAGACAACTGAACTATTTGTTATTCTATAGGATTACAGGTTGAGGGCACAAGCCAAGAAAGCAGCCCACACGCATTACATTCACATGTACTAAAACACACTGGCTTACCATATGTTGCTGTGAAGCCTCGCTGTTGTTGCAATGTTCTTTGAAGATATCGTCAGCATCTTGTGGTTGCAAATCTACTTGTTGTAGTTTATTCTGCACCTTCTATTTAGGCAAAATTAATTTTAATCGCATGCACTGGTTCGAATTGATCATCAATGGTTCATCAAAACTAATGAAAGAAGGGTGTGTGCATACACGACAATATATCTACTTCCCTCTATTTTTATGCTTGTTCGAGGTGCGAGCCCCAAAAGAACATATATTTTGCTTGATGGGGTTGGTAGCTCCATAATTAATAGAAGCATCAAATTAGTCATGCAACTTGGGAAGATCAAGAACACACAAAAAGTAATGAACAGAGGCTCGTAGCAGTGATGTAATAGCTATCATCAGAAAATGTAGGGTAAAACAAACAAAAACCAGCGGAACCACATGCTAGTTTCCTGATCTATAATTAAGCATAGAGAACATGAAGCAGTCTGATGGAACCAACAGTTGGTATCAGAACAACACCATTATCATAAATATAGCATGCAAGAAGTAAAATAGTAGGCAGTGATATCTAGGAAGTACAGTAATACTTAGGACAAAACTAAAGCATATCAACTATATGTGCACTGGTATGTAATTTAGCACATGTAACATTTTCACTGCCAGAAGTATGGCCCTACAGGTGCAAGCAGAATAATGCGTCTCATGAAAAACTGAATGATGCCCTGAAGAAATTCAATGGTGCGGTGCTTATGCTAAGAAAGTGAATGTAGGCGCCGGCCGTTGGATAATAGTACCAGATTCTCGGCGGCGTATGGATATCGTTGGCATACTTGATAGCTGATACGTCTCCAACGTATATATAATTTTTGATTGTTCCATGCTATTATATATTCTGTTTTAGATGTTTAATGGGCTTTATTATACAATTTTATATCATTTTTGGGACTAACCTATTAACCGGAGGCCTAGCCTATATTGCTGTCATTTTTGCCTATTTCAGAGTTCCGCCGAAAAGGAATATCAAACGGAGTCCAAACAGAATGAAACCTTCGGGAACGTGATTTTCGGAACAAACGTGACCCACAGGACTTGGAGTTCATGTCAAGAAATCAACCAGGAGAGCACGAGGCAGGGGGCGCGCCTACCCCCCTGGGCGCGCCCTCCACCCTCATGGGGCCCACGTTGCTCCACCGACGTACTTCTTCCTCCTATATATACCTACGTATCCCCAAACCAACAGAAGCATCCATGAAAACCTAATTCCACCGACGCAACCTTCTGTACCCGTGAGATCCCATCTTGGGGCCTTTTCAGGCATCCTGCCGGAGGGGGCATTGATCACGGAGGGCTTCTACATCAACACCATAGCCTCTCCAATGATGTGTGAGTAGTTTACCTCAGACCTTCGGGTCCATAGTTATCAGCTAGATGGCTTCTTCTCTCTTTTTGGATATCAATACAAAGTTCTCCACCTCTCTTGTGGAGATCTATTCGATGTAATCTTCTTTTGCGGTGTGTTTGTCGAGACCGATGAATTGTGGGTTTATGATCAAGTTTATCTATGAACAATATTTGAATCTTCTCTGAATTCTTTTATGTATGATTGGTTATCTTTGCAAGTCTCTTTGAATTATCAGTTTGGTTTGTCCTACTAGATTGATCTTTCTTGCAATGGGAGAAGTGCTTAGCTTTGGGTTCAATCTTGCGGTGTCCTTTCCCACTGACAGTAGGGGCAGCAAGGCACGTATTGTATTGTTGCCATCGAGGATAACAAGATGGGGTTTATTTCATATTGCATGAGTTTATCCCTCTACATCATGTCATCTTACTTAAAGCATTACTCTGTTCCTTTGAACTTAATACTCTAGATGCATGCTGGATAGCGGTCGATGTGTGGAGTAATATTAGTAGATGCAGCCAGGAGTCGGTCTACTTGTCTCGGACGTGATGTCTATATACATGATCATACCTAGATATTCTCACAACTATGCTCAATTCTATCAATTGCTCAACAGTAATTTGTTCACCCACCGTAATACTTATGCTCTTGAGAGAAGACACTAGTGAAACCTATGGCCCCCGGGTCTATTTTCCATCATATTAATCTCCCGACAACAAGCTATTTTTGGCGCCGTTTATTTTTGCTTTCTTTACTTTCAATCTGTATCATAAAAACACCAGAAATATTATCTTATCATATCTATCAGATCTCACTTTCGTAAGTGACCGTGAAGGGATTGACAACCCCTTTATTGCATTGGTTGCGAGGTTTTTATTTGTTTGTGTAGGTGCGAGGGACTTGAGCGTGGCCTCCTACTGGATTGATACCTTGGTTCTCAAAAACTAAGGGAAATACTTACGCTACTTTACTACATCACCCTTTCCTCTTCAAGGAAAAGCCAACGTAGTGCTCAAGAGGTAGCAAGAAGGATTTCTGGCGCCGTTGCCAGGGACATACCAAGCACCCATCACAAACTCATCTCCCTCGCATTACATTATTTGCCATTTGCCTCTCGTTTTTCTCTCCCCCACTTCACCCTTGCCATTTTATTCGCCCTCTCTTCTCCGTTCGTCGCTTTCTTGCTTGCCTTGTCGTTATGGCTTGTCCCTTATCTTCTCCGTTGTCTCCCAAAAATGAAGTTCTCAATTTTAAACAGAGGGAGGGAGAAAATCTAAAAGACGCTTGGTATAGAATTTGCAATGCTGAAAATAGATCTACTAGGAAGCAATCTACTTCCGTTCTTCTTCGCAATTTTATGTAGGCACTGCTCCTTGGTATAGATATATTCTTGATACCATTACCAGAGGGAATTTCTTGGGTAGCCACACTTTTGATTCTTATAATGCCATGATAGATTTATTTGGCTCGCCACCTCTTTTGGTTAATGGAACTATGTTAACTTTGGAACATGTGATGCAAAGGCTTGAAATTATTGAAAATAAAGTTGCTACTTTCGAATTGATTGAGAATTTGGATAAAAATATCCATAACCAAATTACCCAATATGGATCTAAGGTGGGAGTCATTCTAAATTTTTTTAAGGAAAAAGAACCCATAGTTAATGAAAGAATAGATCAAGATTAAAATTGAGGGAATTATTACCAACTTGGGGACCGCTTTTTCTTCCGTTAAAAATACTCCAAATCCTCCTACCAAAACTGCCAAGCTTGTTTATGTTCCTAAAAATAAGGGTGAATCCTCTAGTAAGGAAACTGCAGATCTAAAATCAATAAGTGTTCATCCTAATCTTTTTGCTATCATTAAGGAACCGTTTGCTACGAATGATTTTCTTGATTTTGTGCCTAGAAGTTTGATATTTAATAAAAACAAAGAAACTACTAGGAGTCATAGGTGCCTTATTGAAGAATTACCTACCAAAGATGGCAATACGTAGGTCTATCTGTATCTTTATGCCTTGCTAGGGGCGTTAAACGCTAGCGCTTGTTGGGAGGCAACCCAATTTTATTTTAGCGTTTTTTGCTTTTTGCTTATATTTAGTAATAAATATTTGATCTAGCCTCTGTTTAGATTTGTTTTTATGTTTTAATTAGTGTTTGTGCCAAGTTAAACCGATAGGATCTTCTTGGATGAGAGTTATTTGATCTTGCTGAAAATTCGAGAAACTTCCTGTTCACGGAAACAATTGTTAAAAATCGCCAGAATGTGATAAAATAGTGATTCCAATTTCTGCTTATCAATAAACAAATTTTCCAGGTCTTCCTATTTCGGTATAATTATTTGAGTTCCAGAAGTTTGCGTTAGTTAAATATTACTACAGACTGTTCTGTTTTTTGACAGATTCTGTTTTTCGTGTGTTGTTTGCTTATTTTGATGAATCTATGGCTATTAAAATAGATTATAAACCATAGAGAAGTTGGAATACAGTAGGTTTAACACCAATATAAATAAAGAATTAGTTCAATACAGTACCTTGAAGTGGTATTTTGCTTTCTTTCGCTAACGGAGCTCACGAGTTTTTCTGCTAAGTTTTGTGTTGTGAAGTTTTCAAGTTTTGGGTAAAAGATTTGATGGATTATGGAACAAGGACTGGAAAGAGCCTAAGCTTGGGGATGCCCATGGCACTCCAAGATAATCTAAGGACACCAAAAAGCCAGAGCTTGGGGATGCCTTCCGGGGCATCCCCTCTTTCGTCCACTTCCATCGGTAACTTTACTTGGAGCTATATTTTTATTTACCACATGATATGTGTTTTGCTTGGAGCGTCTTGTATTATTTGAGTCTTTGATTTTTAGTTTACCACAATCATACTTGCTATACACACCTTTTGAGAGAGACACACATTAAACGGAATTTATTAGAATACTCTATGTGCTTCACTTATATCTTTTGAGCTATATAGTTTTGCTCTAGTGCTTCACTTATATCTTTTAGAGCACGGTGGTGGATTTATTTTATAGAAACTATTGTTCTCTCATGCTTCACTTATATTATTTTGAGAGTACTACAAAACAGCATGGCAATTTTCTTTAATTATAATATCATGAGAAATTTGATGCTTGATAATTGTTTTGAGATATAAAGGTGGTAATATCATAGTTGTGCTAGTTGAGTAATTGTGAAATTGAGAAATACTTGTGTTGAAGTTTGTGAATCCTGTAGCATGCACGTATGGTGAACCGTTATGTAACTAAGTCAGAGCATGAGATATTTGTTGATGTCATCCTTTGTGTAGCGGTCGAGATCGCGCGATGGTTAACTCCTACCAACCCTTCCCCTAGGAGCATGCGTAGTAGTACTTTGCTTCGAGGGCAAGTAAATTTTTGCAATAAGTATATGAGTTCTTTATGACTAATGTGAGTCCATGGATTATACACAAACTTACCTTTCCGCAATTTTCTAGCCTCTACGGTACCGTGCATTGCCCTTTCTCACCTTGAGAGTTGGTGCAAACTTTGCCGGTGCATCCAAACCCCTTGATATGATACGCTCTATCACACATAAACCTCCTTATATCTTCCTCAAAACAGCCACCATACCTACCTATTATGGCATTTCCATAGCCATTCCGAGATATATTGCCATGCAACTTTCCACCGTTTCGTTTATCATGATACGTTCCATCATTGTCATATTGCTTTGTATGATCATGTAGTTGACATCGTACTTGTGGCAAAGCCACCGTTCATAATTCTTTCATACATGTCACTCTTGATTCATTGCATTTCCCGGTACACCGCTGGAGGCATTCACATAGAGTCATATCTTGTTCTAAGTATTGAGTTGTAATTCATGAGTTGTAAGAAAATAAAGGTGTGATGATCATCATTATTAGAGCATTGTCCCAAGTGAGGAAAGTAGGATGGAGACTATGATTCCCCCACAAGTCGGGATGAGATTCCGGACTAAATAAAAAAAAGAGGCCATAAAAAAAGAGAAAAAAAAGAAAGGCCCCAAAAAAATGTGAGAAAAAGAGAGAAGGGACAATGTTACTATCTTTTTACCACACTTGTGCTTCAAAGTATCACCGTGATCCTCATGATAGAGAGTCTCTCATTTTGTCACTTTTATATACTAGTGGGAAATTTCATTATAGAACTTGGCTTGTATATTACAATGATGGGCTTCCTCAAATGCCCGAGGTCTTCATGAGCAAGCAAGTTGGATGCACACCCACTTAGTTTCTTTTGTTGAGCTTTCATATACTTATAGCTCTAGTGCATCTGTTGCATGTCAATCCCTACTCCTTGCAGTGACATCAATTGATGGGCATGTCCATAGCCCGTTGATTAGCCTCATCGATGTGAGACTTTCTCCTTTTTTGTCTTCCCACATAACCCCTATCATTATACCTTATTCCACCATAGTGCTATATCCATGGCTTGCGCTCATGTATTGCGTAAAGATTGAAAATGCTGAAGCGCGTTAAAAAGTATGAACCAATTGCTTGGCTAAAACCGGGGTTGTACATGAGATGAATATTTCGTGTGGGGAAGATAGAGCATAGCCAGACTATATGATTTTGTACGGATAACTTGCTTTGGCTATGTTATTTTGATAAGACATAATTGCTTGGCTAGCATGCTTGAAGTATTATAATTTTTATGTCAACATTAAACTTTTATCTTGAATCATATCGAATCTGAACATTCATGCCACAATTAGAAGAACTACATTGAAAATTATGCTAAGTAGCATTCCACATCAAAAATTCTGTTTTTATCATTTACCTACTCGAGGACGAGCATGAATTAAGCTTGGGGATGCTTGATACGTCTCCAACATATCTATAATTTTTTATTGTTCCATGCTATTATATATTCTGTTTTATAAGTTTAATGGGCTTTATTATACACTTTTATATCATTTTTGGGACTAACCTATTAACCGGAGGCCCATCCCATATTGCTGTTTTTTTGCCTATTTCAGAGTTTCGCAGAAAAGGAATATCAAACGGAGTCCAAACGGAATGAAACCTTCGGGAACGTGATTTTCGGAACAAACATGATCCAGAGGACTTGGAGTTCACGTCAAGAAATCAACCAGGAGAGCACGAGGCAGGGGGGCATGCCTACCCCCTGGGCGCGCCCTCCACCCTTGTGTGGCCCACGTTGCTCCACCGACGTACTTCTTCCTCCTATATATACCTACGTATCCCCAAACCAACAGAAGCATTCACGAAAACCTAATTCCACCGCCGCAACCTTCTGTACCCGTGAGATCCCATCTTGGGGCCTTTTCCGGCGTCCTGCCGTAGGGGGCGTTGATCACGGAGGTCTTCTACATCAACACCATAGCCTCTCCGATGATGTGTGAGTAGTTTACCTCAGACCTTCGGGTCCATAGTTATTAGCTAGATGGCTTCTTCTCTCTTTTTGGATCTCAATACAAAGTTTCCCCCCTCTCTTGTGGAGATCTATTCAATGTAATCTTCTTTTGCGGTGTGTTTGTTGAGATCGATGAATTGTGGGTTTATGATCAAGTTTATCTATGAACAATATTTGAATCTTCTCTGAATTCTTTTATGTATGATTGGTTATCTTTGCAAGTCTCTTCGAATTATCAGTTTGGTTTGGCCTACTAGATTGATCTTTCTTGCAATGGGAGGAGTGCTTAGCTTTGGGTTCAATCTTGCGGTGTCCTTTCCCAAAGGATGATGGGGAAGCAAGGCACGATTGTATTGTTGCCATCGAGGATAACAAGATGGGGTTTATTTCATATTGCATAAGTTTATCCCTCTACATCATGTCATCTTACTTAAAGCATTACTCTGTTCCTTTGAACTTAATACTCTAGATGCATGCTGGATAGCGGTCGATGTGTGGATAAATAGTAGTAGATGCAGGTAGGAGTCGGTCTAGTTGTCTCGGACGTGATGCCTATATACATGATCATACCTAGATATTCTCATAACTATGCTCAATTCTATCAATTGCTCAACAGTAATTTGTTCACCCACCGTAATACTTATGCTCTTGAGAGAAGCAACTAGTGAAACCTATGGCCCCCGGGTCTATTTTCCATCATATTAATCTCCCGACAACAACCTATTTCTGGCGCCGTTTATTTTTGCATTCTTTACTTTCAATCTATATCATAAAAATACCAAAAATATTATCTTATCATATCTATCAGATCTCACTTTCGTAAGTGACCGTGGAGGGATTGACAACCCCTTTATTGCATTGGTTGCGAGGTTTTTATTTGTTTGTGTAGGTGCGAGGGACTTGAGCATGGCCTCCTACTGGATTGGTACCTTGGTTCTCAAAAACTGAGGGAAATACTTACGCTACTTTACTGTAATACCCTTTCCTCTTCAAGGGAAAACCAACCCGTGCTCAAGAGGTAGCAATAGCTAAGGATCGTCGATGGTGCTCGTGTTGCGGTTGAGTTTGGGCCGGCTGTCACCGTCGCTAAAGCGGCTCCGGTGCTACGGTTGCGGTGCCTGTCGACATACAAGAAAGATCATCTGTGGTAAGTGAACAGTTGCACGATAAAGAGAAACACCGAAGGAGTACAAATTGAAATAACCTGATGAGGCTGCGGCGTCGGTAAAGCAGGGCCGGTGGAGTTGAATATGGCGTCCGTGGAGCGGGTTCGGTGCAGTGTACGAAGGCTTCGGCGGGCGCTTTGTGCAGTGCTTTCGGTGAGGCGGATCTATTGCGGCAGATGAGGGCTTGTATGAAGGGCCAGCGAAGTGATGGACGAGGGAATCAGTGAAGGGCTACACTGTGGTGGACGAGGGCGCCGGTTAAGCAGATCTGGTGCGATGGACCATGATGGCGGTCAAGGAGATCTAGAGCGGTGTACAAGCCAGTCGGTGAAGCGGCTCCGGTGAAGTGGTGAGTTGGCAGTTGGGGGTTCTAAGGTGCGGAAGGTAGATCCGTCGGGGTGTGAGGTCCACCGCTGCATCGGAGGACTAGATTCGGCGACCTGCCATGGTTGGGGGGAGGGGAGGGGCTCTGGGGAAGAATGTTGGGGGCAAAGAGGGGAAAACAATGGAGTTACCAAAGCAGCCCTTTTCCGTTCATGTGGCAGGGGTAAAACAGGAATATCGCAGGCCTAAACTTTTGGGCGCGAGATATTTCGATGTGAGCGGGAAGTTTGAAAGCTTTTGGCACCTGAAATTATATTCTGCTCTTGTACGACCGACTATGATATCATGGCCGAGAATTTGTTTGTTTTGCACGCAAAAAAGTGCAAGTTTTGAAAATCAACGTCTCCAACTCGAAACTTAGATTGTCCATTCAATTCAAATATGGATCATTGAGCTACTACAAGCAAATACCATCATATGGTCCAACTCAAAAGAAATTCCGAATGTGTTTATCCTAAATATGATGACAAAAGCAAAAATGTGTATGTGTATGAATAAAGTGAATGATTATAAAGTTTGAACATGCCCTTATGTGTATATCTCTAGGTTTGATATATGAATTTGAAATCATGAAATCCCGGCTTAAAAATGTAACTCCGTTTAAATGAATTACAAAAGCTAATAATGGATTCGAATTCCAAAATTCCAATCTTAGGTTTGTAATTCTGGTACATCAAAGTATATCACGCATGTTCAAAAGTATCGTTATCTCATAGTCCAAACTGTGAAACAAACTGATCAACCTTGAGTGCACACACTATTGACCATGTATATCCCAATTACACTAAAGTCCCTCAAATATAGACACATCACTCTTTATCTGAAGCCACCCCCCCTCGTCGCCCCACACACGCACACACACAGAGAGAAGTCGTTCTCTCCCCCAAACACCAACACATGAGCACATTAACACCCCTCTCTCTTCTAAAGTCTGGACCCCAATATATGTCTCTATCACTTTGTCTCTTGGGCATGCACACATCTCTTCCCCGACTCTCTAGCTAGGTCTCCCGGCATCTCTCTTTCCCAAGCACACGCACTATGTAGAGTGCATCTTTCCCATACACACAAAACGTCTCCCCCAAACGTCTATCTCCCTAGTTATGTGGTTCTCGCACACTCACCTCACACACCACCCCCACTGCAAAACAAGTACACTTTGTCTCCTTGTGCACCACTCTCCTCTTTCTATCTCTCCCACATGCGGACCCGCCCCAGCTCCTCCCTGTATGCATATATGTCGTGACTCTTTCCATAGCTCCCTAATGTATCATCGTTCTCTATCTCTCATGAAGTCCCTATCACACACACGATGACTCGTTTCCCTTCCGTCTCCGTACATAGGCCAATTTCAAACAACATCAACATTGTCTCCCTATCTATACACCATTTATGGACACAAACGCCCCCTCTCTCGCCCCCTCTCTTCTCTCTCTCTCTCTCTCTCTCTCTCTCTCTCTCTCTCTCTCTCTCCGCCACTAGCTCTCTCTCTCTCTCGCTCGCTCGCTCGCTCTCACACCCCTCTCCCACACACAATCGATGTCTCTTCCAAATAGTCTGCTCCACCTGCCCGCACCCATGCTATCCCGCTACTACACATGTCACACCATTCCCCTTCCCTTATACTAGGTTTACATCATTAGTGGTCTCTCTACTCCACATACACACACTCCCTCTCACACACAAACGCGCGCACAAACACACATAGACACGCACAAACACCCATTAATATGGATCCTCGTCTCTCCCCATGTCCGCATGTGTATCTCGAACACTCACTCTCTAATTATGTATATGTGTCTCCACGTTACACAACACAAAGCCCCATGTACATGTATCTCTCTATCCTCCACACACATAGACACAAAGAATCTGTTATCATTGCCTCAGTCCCTAGACATATCACACACACACACTGTCTCTCTCTCGCAAACACGCTCAACAAGGGTTTCCCCGTGAATAACTTACCGTCTATTCATCAACAGTCGTGGCCGTACAGCGAACACGAGACGTGAAAAAGAATAAATCTACACGTGCTTAGACCACCTAGTATGACTACTAGGACTAGATCAAGCCAAAAAGCGCGCCGTCGTCACCCCCTCCTTATCGGCGACGGGAAAACCTTTGTTTTACACAGTCGAGAAGTCATTGTGCTAAGGCCTCACATGCTGAGGCGTTGAATAGAATGTAGATGCTAGTTTACGGAAACAAGTATCGATAATACGTTTGTATCTCCATACTTATATTTCTTCTCTTATAAAAAACCGAGTTGGTGATGATGGTACGCGTGCCATCTTGCAATATAGATCGTCCGATCTATATCTGACTGATGGAAATTAAACTAAAAGATACCCGCACCCCTCTCCACATTTGCAGACAAGGCCTTCTCTCGTTCATCATTATCTCCAACAACCTCATTGTTGAGCAATTAAGAAAGGAAGCCTCTAGAACAAACTGGCCTGGTGGCCGCTGCCGGCGTCGTCAATCCCCATGCCTCCGCTCAGTCCGACCACCAATCGCCACCACGCCCCACTCCTCTTCACCTTATCTCCTATTTCTCGAGATATCATTAGTTTTTACACATGGGATTACTCCCGCATGGGTCAATCACAATGAGTGTTTTATTAAAAAAATGCATCTTTATGTTTCGTGCAATGCACGGATCTTGCTAGTACTCCTACAGAAGACTAAGTTGGTGATGATGGTGTGTCTGCCATCCGTCATTTGTGACCATTAGATCTACATCTAACGACCGTGAGGTAAGTTGTTGCCTTTTCTCACAAACATCCCACTTGTCTACCAATTTGCAGAAAAACCCATAATTAGTATCTTAAAACCAACCACATCCCTCCCTGACCTCACCAGAACAGCCCAAGGAATATATTCTAATTGAAACATAATATATCTCTAGTGCTATATGTATATCAAAATTAGAGTGTTTTGTATCAAGTTTATGGATAAGTATTATTCTAATTATGATTCGTTGCAACGCACATGAACATTGCTAGTATTTCCAACCATGCAGTTTTTTCCCTAGTATTCCATAGTTTCAAGTTTTCCATCAAGATATTAGTGACTCATGGTTGATATTTACTTTCAATAATGTACACATATGCACTATGTAACTAGCCTTGCTTATTGGATTCCAAAGCATAACTTTCACTCCTACTTACAATATGTAGAGTATTTAACAAAAAACTACCAGTTTCAACCAGCCCTAGGAAGAATCTGTTGTACAAAAAATAGCAAAAACATACCCAAAATTTCTTAATCCAAGCCAAAAACTACTACCTCCCGATTAGGTTAGTTTAAACCCATTTATGAAAGGGTTGGCCCACACGTCCGTGCTGACGAGGCAGCTTAAACCAACACATTTTGTTTGACCGTTGACACGAGGGACCCACATCTGACCTTCTATCCTGTTATTCCCCCTCAAATCATTATTTTTTCTAGAACATTACTTCAAATAGTACTGATGCGTGTTCGTCGGTGGCGCCGGTGGTGGCGAGTTGGCGCCGCTCCACGGACGGGCGGATGTGCGCTGGCCTCCGCACGGGTTGGCAGGCTTGCCCGAGCGTGACTCACGAGCGAGCAAGCCGCCGCCCTGGCCTTCGCTCAAGCCAGATGGTTGGCCTTTGCGCGGCGCGGCGAGCAAGCCGCCGCACCGCCGTGCCAATCTAGCTAGCAAACCTTGCAGACAAGCAGCTGGACGGAGCTATCTTGGCTAGCTAGCGGCCGCGAGCGCCGGATGGAGCTGGCATCCGGGCTGCCGCAAGATGGGCTCCGCATCACCGGCGGTTTTGACCTCGCCTTCTGCCGGCGGCGGTAGCTGCGTCCCATGGCTGAGGATGACTAGGTGGACGGGCCGGAGGTAGGAGGTCACTCGGGGATTTTTTGTGCAGACTGACATGTAGGTCCCACAAGTCATAACGCCCGGTCGAATAGAAGGCGTTGACTTAATGGGCGATATTGGCCCTGTTTGGATACTCTAAGTCAGAGGTTAGATTTTAACCCTGAACTAACTCTAAACAAAGTGGTGTTTGGATGGCAGGGTTAGATTGACAACAAATGTATCCAAACAGGGCCATGGGTTGAAACGTGCCTATAACGGCACTTTGTAGAGTAGTCGTTTCTTGGCAGGGCTGGTTGGTAAGAGCATGTACAATGGTTGATAAGGTAGTCTTATCTTAAGTCTGCCACTTATACAAGTGGTAGTAGTTTCTTGGTATTATTACCGGTTTCTTGCATTATTAGTGGTTTCTTGTAAGGAACAATGTACTACTAGCGACAAAAGGCGATTCTAGGTTGCGTTGTACTCCAACGAGTACTACTAGTGGTCGCGGCAGTGTATACCTCGTTTTGTGGGTTCAATCCCGGCCGAACGCACGACAGCCTTTTTTTTAAATAGTAACTTCGCTGCGAGCCAATATTTTACACGGGTAGTTTGAGTTTTGAAGTCAAACGGACGTGCGGCCCCACAATCTGGGTGCACTGTATTTCCTAGCCACGTGAACGGGTTTTCCTTCCCAGCATCTCGTGGCTCACGTGCTCTCCCAAGCCACACCTCGCTTGCAGCTTCCTCATCAGCCAGTAGCATATTTAAACTAGCGCCTCCCAATTAAGCCCGAGGAGCCGGAAAAGCCTGGCGGGGCATTGGGAACTGTGCAATATGGCCCTATACGTAAAGTGCTATATTACTACTATGTAGCTTGTGGCGTTGCACACATGGACTTCACTCCATTATCGGCTCTACTATAAAAGAAATTCCTCTTGACGTGTTTTTTTTGAAACGGAGGCAAAGCTTTGCTTCATCTCATTCATAAAGAAGGAACTACTAACAAAGTTCGAAGAGATCCATTACACCTCCACAAATGGAAGAGAAAAGCCTAGTCTCGCTGTATCAAATAACTCAAATGTTCCGCTTCATGATGAATGTCGCTGATAAACAGGCTGCTAGTGTGTGCGTGAGAGGAGCGGCTGAATAGAGCACCGAGAGTACCCACTAGTGAAAGTGCAACTATCCCTAGGTGGTTTTGGTAATTCATAACAACATATAGCTCATTGAGCTAATACTATTCCAAGATGAATATTTCAGGAAAGCTCAATGAATGGCATGGCATGGATGATGAAAGTGGATCCCTCAAAATATTAAGGACAAAGGATTGGCTCAAGCTCAAAAGCTCAAGACTCTACATTTTACATTTTAGTGATCCAAGATCACATTGAGTCTATAGGAAAAGCCAATACTATCAAGAAGGGATGAGGTGTTTCTTAATGAGCCTCTTGCTCCATGTGCTTAGTGATATACTTCAAAACCCTCCACTACTTTCTCACATCCACTTATGACCTAAATCCAAAGTCAAGCTCGGCCCTACCGATTCTTTCTATCCGGCGCCACCGAGTTCAAATGTCACAGCCACTGCCACAAACCCTAGGCAAATCGGTTTCACCGATAGGGACCTCGGTCTCACTGAGATGGGATTGTAATCTCTCTCTTTCCCTTCGTAACGTTTCGGTCTAACCGAAGTGAGCGATCGGTCCCACCGAGATTACAATGTAAACTCTCTGTTTCCCTTTTGTAACTTTTCGGTCTCACCGAAAGAGCAAATCGGTCCCACCGAGTTTACCTGACCAACTCTCTTGTTAGCTAATTACCAAATTCGGTCTCACCGAGTTTGTGTAATTGGTCTGACCGAGATTACGTTGTGCCCTAACCCTAACCATATCGGTCCTACCGAGATGCATGTCAGTCCCACCGAAAATCCTAACGGTCACTAGGTTTACTAAATCGGTCCGACCGAGTTTGATTATTCGGTCCCACCGAGTTTGGTAAATTGTGTGTAACGGTTAGATTTTGTGTGGATTCTATATATACCCCTCCACCTCCTCTTCATTCGTGGAGAGAGCCATCAGAACAAACCTACACTTCCAACTTACCAGTTCTGAGAGAGAACCACCTATTCATGTGTTGAGACCAAGATATTCCATTCCAACCACATGAATCTTGATCTCTAGCCTTCCCCAAGTTGCTTTCCACTCAAATCTTCTTTCCAACAAATCCGAATCCTGTGAGAGAGAGTTGAGTGTTGGGAAGACTATCATTTGAAGCACAAGAGCAAGGAGTTCATCATCAACACACCATTTGTTACTTCTTGGAGAGTCGTGTCTCCTAGATTGGCTAGGTGTCACTTGGGAGCCTCCGACAAGATTGTGGAGTTGAACCAAGGAGTTTGTAAGGGCAAGGAGATCGCCTACTTCGTGAAGATCTACCGCTAGTGAGGCAAGTCCTTCGTGGGTGACGGCCATGGTGGGATAGACAAGGTTGCTTCTTCGTGGACCCTTCGTGGGTGGAGCCCTCCGTGGACCCCTGCAACCATTACCCTACGTGGGTTGAAGGCTCCATCAACATGGATGTACGATAGCACCACCTATCGGAACCACGACAAAAACATCCGTGTCTCCAATTGCGTTTGAATCCTCCAAACCCTTCCCTTTACATTCTTGCAAGTCGCATGCTTTATTTTTCGTTGCCAATATATTCCTTGCATGCTTGCTTGAATTGTGTGAAGATTGCTTGACTTGTTCAAAAATAGCTAAAATCTGCCAAAGTCTAAAATTGGGAAAAGGTTAGGTTTTTATTGGTCAAGTAGTCTAATCACCCCCCTCTAGACATACTTCAAGGTCGTACAAGTGGTATCAGAGCTTTGGTCTCCATTTGCCTTGATTTCCATAGCTTTTGGTGGTCATAGCCTTGGTTTCACAACCTAGGAGAGTATGGCGTCTAGCGAGGAAATTATCATCGAGAGGTCCTTACTTTGATGGCACTAATTTTGCTAGTTGGAAGCATAAGATGAAAATGCATATTCTCGGACATAACCCCGCCGTTTGGGCTATTGTGTGTATTGGCTTGCAAGGTGAATTCTTTGATGGGGGAGAACCGAACCGTGAAGCTAGTGCGGAAGAGTTGAAGATGTTGCAATACAACGCTCAAGCTTGTGATATCCTATTCAATGGATTGTGCCCCGAAGAATTCAACAAAATCAGCCGTCTTGAGAATGCAAAGGAAATTTGGGATACTTTGATTGATATGCACGAAGGTATCGACTCTGTCAAGGAATCCAAGTTGGATGTGCTCCAAAGTCAGCTTGACAAGTTCAAAATGAAGGATGGTGAAGGTGTCGCCGATATGTACTCTAGGCTTGCTCTTATGACAAATGAGATTGCCGGCTTAGGAAGTGAAGAGATGACCGATAGATTCATCATCAAGAAGATCCTAAGAGCATTGGATGGAAAATATGATACCGTGTGCACATTGATCCAAATGATGCCCAATTACAAAGATCTCAAGCCTACGGAAGTCACTGGAAGAATTGTTGCTCATGAGATGTCAGTCAAGGATAAGGAGGAACTTCACAACAAGTCGAGTGGTGCTTACAAAGGCTCATGTGAAGCCCCCACATCATCAAGTGAGAAACAAATCTTCAATGAAGAATTGAGCTTAATGGTGAAGAACTTCAACAAATTATACAAGAGTAGAAGCAAAGACAGAAGCTCTAAGTCAAGGTCCTACAATGAAAAAAGATCTTCTAGTCGAGAGCGCAATTGCTACAATTGTGGGAGACCCGAACACTATTCCAATGAGTGTACGGACCCTACAAAAGAAGAGAAGATTCTCCCAAGAGAAGAAGTAGAAGAGAAGAATCACCACCAAGAGAGAGAAGGAGTAGAGATGATCGTTATGAACGAAGACCCTCACGGAGAAGCAAGGATTCGGAAAGGAAGGACACGTCATCAAAGAGCTACACAAAACGAAGACATCAAGCTCATGTTGGTGAATGGGTATCCGGCTCCGACTCCGACCATCACTCCGACTCCGAATACACTCAAGATGAAGGTGTTTCTGGTCTAGCACTTGAGTCAACCAACTCCTACGACATATTTGAATCACCAAATGAAGGAATTGGTAGATGCTTCATGGCCAAAGGTCCTAAGGTAACACACCCCGAGTATGTTGATTTTGATGTTGATGAAGATGATTTGCTAGGTGATGATGATTTACTTGTTGACAACTCTAGTGATGAATACTATGATGAAACGTCAATTAATCATGCTAATCAAGATGAAACTAATGACAATGATAAGGAGAAAATTGAGCGTCTAACTAAAGAACTAAACACTCTTAAGTTAGCTCATGAAACTATCTTCGAAGATCATCGAGAACTTTTAAGGGCTCATGAGAAGTTACGCTTTGAAAAGCTCAATCTTGAGCAAGAGCATGAGTTCTTAAAGGCAATCAATGATGATCTCCGTAAGAAAAGTTCTTCTTACATCGCCAAGCGTTTACTCCTATCTACTTACATGCCTCAAGTCAAGTCTACTAACAAGAACAATAAAGGTTCTTCCTCTAGTAGTAACAATAATAATGCTAAATCCAATATTGTTGCTTCTAGTAGTTCTCTTGGTTCCACTAATGATCCTCTTAGCCAAGTTACACTTGAGCAAGAAAACAGCTCATTGAAGGGAATTATAGAGAAAGGTGTATACAAGAGTCTTGCCGGGAGTAAGCAATTTGAGGAAATTGTACGCAAGCAAGGAAGGCAGCGGAAGAATCAAGGTGTTGGTTTTGAACGAAAGTTCAATGCCAATGGAGTTGAGTGGGAAGAAGATCAATACCCCAAGACGAAGTTTGTTCCTCAACAAGAGAAGTATGATCCTACTTCCTTCAAGGGAACACAAGCACAAGATGATCTTCCACCACAAGACCACAAGAACAAAGGCAAGGACAAGCTTCAAGAGGAGATTGATGCATTTGAAGAAGCACCTAAGGCCTTGGTCAAGTGGGTTCCCAAGACTACGTCAAGTTCTACTTCATCAAGTGCAACTACTACACCAAGGATTCCCATCAAGTTGATGTGGATCCCGAAGAAGAAGAACTAGAGAGTTCTTGAGGGTGACTCCGCCAACATTCTTCACTCATATCATTATGGCAAGGACAAGTGCAATCAACTTCCATATCCTGCACTAGTTCAAGGAGTCACAAAACCTCATGTTGGAAAGGCAAGGGACAAGGTAACCTAAAGTTTTCATGGACATCATTTTGTGTGTGCATCACTCTATGTCTATGGATATCCTTGTTTGTTCCTTGTGGGACTAACCCATGTAGGTATTGAAAGTGCAACTCACTCCAAAGGATTGCTCCAAACGATCTACATCAACATTGAGCATCCACATCTTCAACACCTACATGAAGTCATCATCGAAAAAACCCAAGGTTAGTTTATCCCTCTAAGGGGGGATCTCACATCTAGGGGGAGCTTAACTCTAAGAATTGAGTCAAAGCAACTCTAATGATGTGAACACATAAATGCTTTGTGTAAAAGTGGTAACCCCACTTGAGCTTAAACGATGAGTATGACCTATGATCAAATGTTCTCATTTGACTCCTAAGTCAATATACTCATATATAGATGACCTAGTCATCGCCAATTGTTTGATAGATGCTAGAATTGGTTGTGCATGCTTTGTCACATATTTCATTTGTCATCTTATTGTGTGAGCATGTTGGTTGCATATTTACTCATTCGAGGACATCCACTTGTTGTTTTGATTGTTTGGCTTTTCTTTCTTTGGCCAAGTGGATGGACAAGAATGCCTAAGAACCTTCTCTAGCTATCTATGCTTTTCTCGTCTCAAACTCTACTCATGCTACATCACAAAATTTGATCAAGTCAGATTCGAACCACTTTGTGTGAGGAGCACTCGGAGTCCCCAATTCGTCATAGACTTAAACTTCCAAAACTTCTTTGTGATTTTTGGTCTGACCAATTCCTTCATTTCGGTCATACCGAGATTACTAAGTCGATCTAGGTTTTCATCTCAGTGCAACCGATTTGTACTTTTTGGTCACACCGAGTTGCTATAACTGTTCACAGTTTTGCATCTCGGTGCCACCGAGTTGTACCACTTGGTCACACCGACAGGGTCGGGCTATATATACGCACGGGCAAAATTTGGAAAACTTTCTCTGAATCTTCTCGCCTGCGCATAGCTCGCTCTGCCAACTTGGTCTACGGATCATCGACTTCGTCGCCAGTCGCCTCCTGTCGCTGGTCTCGGCCGCCGTCAACGGAATTCTCCTCCGCCGTTGCCGCCGTAGCGAGTTCCCGCCGAACTAGGGTATGAACTCGATCACAGTGCTTTCCTCGTCCGATTCTCAGCACATTGTGTTCATTTGCATCTTGCCACGATTGAAACACTCCTATCCAGTCAAATCAATCCTTAGAATAGTTGCGATTCGAAAATTTAGGGTTAGGTTTCCGCCGAAACCATCTCGGACCCACCGAGTTGAAAAACTCGGTCCCACCGATTTGGCTAATGCCATTGCACTAGTAAGTCTCGGTCTGACCGAGAATTGCTAATCGGTGTGACCGATTTCCGAACCTTGTGAAACCCTAGCAGTCTCGGTGCCACCGAACTGTGACTCGGTCTGACCGAGTTCACTAGTTTAGGTTCCAAAACTGCTTCGGTATCACCGAGTTTGAAAATCGGTAGATCCGAAATGTTTTCAGTGGGAAACTAAAACTAAGTTTTTTAAATCATTCTTTTGCAAAAATCTCTGCATTTTGTGATGCTCATCCACTATACCTCATCTATAACTATTCACAGGGTCAGCAGTCAGTTGAACAGCATGTCAGACCAAAGTGATAGCCAGAACTAATATGAAGAGCAGATCCAATTGAGCGAGGGCACTAGTCCCTCAAGCAGCTCAGATGAGGGGAGCAGAAGCACTCCGAGCAATTTGCCCAAGGCTGCCACAAGGACAAGAAAGAAGAAGACCTCAGAGTCTGAGGATGAGGATTATGTGGCAGTAGAGGATGAGGCAAGCTCCAAGAAGAAAGTGCTCAAGAGGAGTTCAGCTCATCTCCAAAGTGAAGCCTGGTTTGAAAATCAAAAGGCCAGCAGTGACAACCAATGTCCAAAGCCGAGTGTCTACTCAAGCTCCTTTGGAATCTCAACCCAAAGAGCCTGTTGCTGCAGATGGAAAGAAAAGGAAAGAAAGGTTCAAGAAGACCATGGCAAGAGTGATTGGGAAGCCTTCCATGATGGAAGAGGAAGAAGAAGAAGAGGTTGCAGAACCAGCACCCAAGGCACAAAAGCTGATGGGTGATGCTATCAAATCTGGGGCTGCAACTTCCAAGCTCAAAGCTGCCCCCAAGCCCAAGAATGCACCCAAGAGGAATACCAGGAGCATACCAGCAGCTGAAAAGAACAAGGCTCCAATGCCTGAGGTTGAAGCTGAAGAAGATGAAGAAGGGCAGGTCCTAAGGAAGCTCAAACCCAAGATCCCAGACCACAACGATGCTCATCCTGTGGCTGAAAACATGAAGATCAGGAGAGATCATGGGTTGAGGCTATGGAGAGAGTCAGATCCATATGCCACGAGGAGAAGGACAGCTGTGGACTACAGGTTCCGCACCAAGGAGCAGCAGGACTTTTATGAGACTATCTTGCTGGATAAGAAGCCCATAGTTTGCGATATGAGATGGGTCAACTGGACCTACATGAAGGAGAACACAGAACACTACCCTGGAGTGTATGACAGCTTCAGTGCGTGTGGAGTTGCTGATTTTGTTGGGCAGAAGTTCACCAACTGGAACGATGAACTTATCATGCAATTCTACTCCACAACACATTTCTATCCAGATGGCAGGATAGTGTGGATGTCAGAAGGAACCAGATATCAGTCTACCATAGAGGAATGGGCAAGTTTGATCAATGCCCCAAAGGAAAGTTAGGATGACCTGGACATTTATGGTAAGAAGAAAATGGATCATAACTCTATGTCACACATGTACAAGGAGATCCCAGATGATGCACTTGAGACCTTCAAGTTTGGATCAGTCCATTTTCATTGTTGGGGCTGCCTACGATCAACTGGATCTTAAGGCATACTCTATTGCCCAAATCAGGTGACCATAACATGATTTGAGGGCATGCAATCAATTTGCTTCATGTTTTTGATGTGCCTCAGAAATTCAAGGGCATGAGCCTCATAGTCGAGACAATTAAGAGGACAACAGCAGATCAGAAGAGAAGCTGTGGTTATGCCCCACAGATTCAGGAGTCGATAAACTCGAAGATGGGCATAGGAAAGTATCTATTGGATAAGGAACACATGGTTCTCTATCTTGAATTTGAGGAAAATCGAGTTGTCATGATTGAGAATGAACCATCATCAGTGCAAGCTCAGGAGAGAAAGGAGAAGGCAAGGCAAGAGAAAGCTGCAAAGATGCCAACTCAAGCAGAGGCATCTGATTACTTTCTGAAGAACAAGCAGGAGCAGCTTGGTTACTTGATAGCATCATCTCTACGGATTGAGAAGGGGTTGGCCACCCTAACTCAAAACCAGGAGAGCCTGGAGAGAATCATGGAACAAAAATTATATGATCTTGATGTCAAAGTGACTGAGATTCAGTCAGCTGTGGAGCAGTTACAAGATGATATGCAGGAGAGGAAGGGCAAGACGACAACTGATGCATTTGCCAGAGTGCCTAGAGCTTAGAGGTCAGCTGCAGTGCCAACTCCAGACACCAGAGCCACTTCTTCAGCTCTAGCTACAGCTCCAGCTCAACCAGCTCCAGCTCCAACTTCTTCAGCTCCTACCACATCTATTGATGCGTTCATCCTTGGAGTCCTGTCTACACCACCACCAGAAGACCAAGCCTAAGAGATGACATAGTGCTATGCATTTTCTAGGAACTTTTTGGTAACTTGTTGCCAAAGGGGGAGAAAAATGTATAGATCATAGGCTTCAAGAGAGAGAGATTTGCTTTTGTTCTCTCTTGTCTTTTCGGTTGAACTTTATTTGCGTTTGATTGCTTGAGATACTATGCATTACCTGTGAGACATTGATGATCATGTGTTTGATCATAAGCTACACTTATGTTTTTATGATATTATCTCATTTATCCTTATATGATCATTCACTGTGCTTGGTGATGAGTGCATGTATTCAATCGTTATTATTTTGAGCGCTCCACCAAGATGTATGTGACATGGAAGAGTAACCCATGAGCCTAATTTCTTGTGCATTTGCAGTCCAAAGCAAATCTTAAGATATGCACAAATTTAGGGGGAGCTCTTGCTTATCACATACTTCTCAAAGCGACGATGTTTTTCAATTTTATTATCATTTGTCGAAGCTTTGATCTATATGTTGTCATCAATTACCAAAAAGGGGGAGATTGAAAGTGCAACTATCCCTAGGTGGTTTTGGTAATTCATAACAACATATAGCTCATTGAGCTAATACTATTCCAAGATGAATATTTCAGGAAAGCTCAATGAATGGCATGGCATGGATGATGAAAGTGGATCCCTCAAAATATTAAGGACAAAGGATTGGCTCAAGCTCAAAAGCTCAAGACTCTACATTTTATATTTTAGTGATCCAAGATCACATTGAGTCTATAGGAAAAGCCAATACTATCAATAAGGGATGAGGTGTTGCTTAATGAGCCTCTTGCTCCATGTGCTTAGTGATATGCTCCAAAACCCTCCACTACTTTCTCACATCCACTTATGACCTAAACCCAAAGTCAAACTCGGCCCTATCGATTCTTTCTATCCGGCACCACCGAGTTCAAATGTCATAGCCACTGCCACAAACCCTAGGCAAATCGGTTTCACCGATAGGGATCTCGGTCTCACCGAGATGGGATTGTAATCTCTCTGTTTCCCTTCGTAACGTTTCGGTCTAACCGAAGTGAGCGATCGGTCCCACCGAGATTACAATGTAAACTCTCTGTTTCCCTTTTGTAACTTTTCGGTCTCACCGAAAGAGCAAATCGGTCCCACCGAGTTTACCTGGCCAACTCTCTGGTTAGCTAATTACCAAATTCGGTCTCACCGAGTTTGTGTAGTCGGTCTCACCGAGATTACGTTGTGCCCTAACCTAACCATATCGGTCCTACCGAGATGCATGTCAGTCCCACCAAAAATCCTAACGGTCACTAGGTTTACTAAATCGGTCCGACCGAGTTTGATTATTCGGTCCCACCGAGTTTGGTAAATTGTGTGTAACGGTTAGATTTTGTGTGGAGGCTATATATACCCCTCCACCTTCTCTTCATTCGCGGAGAGAGCCATCAGAACAAACATACACTTCCAACTTACCAGTTCTGAGAGAGAACCACCTACTCATGTGTTGAGACCAAGATATTCCATTCCAACCACATGAATCTTGATCTCTAGCCTTCCCCAAGTTGCTTTCCACTCAAATCTTCTTTCCACCAAATCCGAATCCTGTGAGAGAGAGTTGAGTGTTGGGGAGACTATCATTTGAAGCACAAGAGCAAGGAGTTCATCATCAACACACCATTTGTTACTTCTTGGAGAGTGGTGTCTCCTAGATTGTCTAGGTGTCACTTGGGAGCCTCCGACAAGATTGTGGAGTTGAACCAAGGAGTTTGTAAGGGCAAGGAGACCGCCTACTTCATGAAGATCTGCCGCTAGTGAGGCAAGTCCTTCGTGGGCGACAGCCATGGTGGGATAGACAAGGTTGCTTCTTCGTGGACCCTTCGTGGGTGGAGCCCTCCGTGGACTCAGCAAGAACTGCTACCCTACGTGGGTTGAAGTCTCCATCAACGTGGATGTACGATAGCACCACCTATCGGAACCACGACAAAAACATCCGTGTCTCCAATTACGTCTGAATCCTCCAAACCCTTCCCTTTACATTCTTCCAAGTTGCATGCTTTATTTTCCGCTACCAATATACTCCTTGCATGCTTGCTTGAATTGTGTGAAGATTGCTTGACTTGTTCAAAAATAGCTAAAATCTGCCAAAGTCTAAAATTGGGAAAAGGTTAGGTTTTTATTGGTCAAGTAGTCTAATCACCCCCCCTCTAGACATACTTCAAGGTCCTACAACTAGGCCACTACGCAGGTGTACTTTCCCTACATTGATAGTACAACGATGGTTCTAGAGAATAGTAGTACCCTCCACTTCCAACTGTAGCTCCTTGGCCCTCAGATTCAAGAGTTCAAAACAGGTGCACTATACTAGAAGTATAGTACATAGCACTAGTAGTACCCTCGCACTACTAGTTGAGAAAGTAGTACTAGTATGCTGCTACTGAAGACGAAAAGTACTCCTCTCCGTCACATAATGTAAGACATTTTTTGACACTAGTTGGCGTGTACAAAAAATAGCAAAACATACCCAAAATTTCTTAATCCACGCAAAAAACTACTAGCTAGTGCCAAAAATTTCTTACTAGTGCAATTATTTATAGTATAATGCAATCCCATAACGTCCCATAATGCTAGTACTAGTAGTAAATAATAGCCTCATCCCTTCGCTACAATTGGAAGGAACGATCTACAGTTGGAACGGGCGAGGCCCTGTGGTTACTATGCTCTTATCTCCTCCTCGCCAGTTCCCCTCCCCTCGAAGAGAAGGCAGTTCATCGCTGCTCCCATGGATTCACCAGGCGGTTCTCCTCCTCGTCGGTGCTGGGAGACCTTGGACGACGATCCTCTGGGAGAAATCGCATGCCGCTCCGACATCCTCACCGCCGCAAGACTCAGTGCTTCCTCCACCAACTTTTTCAAGACGGTAAGATGGCTTGGGAAAAGGCCATGCTTGTTGGTCTTCCATGCGTCCTCGAGGAGAAGGTTCTTCTATGGGACAATCCTTCGAACAGTCCACCGCTCCCTGGCCATGGTTGCACGTTGACTCCGCTAGAGTTGTCGATGTTGAAAGGTAGTCGGATTTTGTCCGATGAGCAGGTCTGTAATGGAGTTTGATCATGTAGTACTTAGTTATTCCATTTCCATCCCGTAATTTCTCCGCTGCCCACCGTCTTATATATAGGTCTGGGTCGGTGCCAACGAAGATTGGCTTGCATACCTCTAGCCGGATACCACCATCATTTTGCACAACATCCACAGTAGTGCGGCCGTTCCGGTAGACCCCTTCTCCACCATTGGGATCGGCCTTCCGGACTGGCTGGGCTTGAATACGTATGATGATGCCTACATGAGATTGAAGAAGATAGCAATTGCGGGCCCACCAACAAAGCGATGCGGCTACGATGATTACTGTCTCATCGCGGTGTTCGACATAAGGATTGCCATCAATGCAAGAGGCAGTAACTGCAGAGGCTGGCGCATGTTGGCGGCGGCAGATTTGTACCCCTACACATTCGAAGACGCTTTGCGCCATCTAGGCCGCATCTTCGCGGTGACAAGCTAGGGTACTTGTTTCATCTGGTTGCCATCCTACGGTACGAGAGATTACAAACGGAATGCACAAACCATCATTTGCATCCCTAAGGGTACTCCATTATTTTGCAGGGACCGGTCATCCCGCCATCAAAATAAGATCGCTGATCCTGGATGTGCATTTGCATCCGCAATTCGGTCTAACCTGGAACCTTGTAGCTGACTTTGGCATATTGGGATCAACTATCTTAGTAGTTGTTACCCATGGTACCACTGATGTGTAACATGGTCACACAATCTACCATGATCCGACCGTCACCATCTACCCAGGTATTCCATTTTTTAACCCTCTTTCCTTCTCTTTCATTGTTGTACTAGTACTCTACTTACGTACTAGTGGGAGTACTTTTTACCTTGGAGGACGTGTATAGCTAGCTAGGCCCTTGAAAACTTGAACCCACTAGCTGCCACCATTTTTGTTTTTCCATGTCTTACTATCTCATCCATGTAGCCAAGAGTGGCTACATATAATAAGCAGGTTATTTTACTTCCTCTATACCGGAGTAGTACTATTTGTTGCATAGTATTAGTGACCGCCATATTTGAGCACAACATTATTATGCATGGACCTTGACTATGTATGTCACCATGTGTCCAGATCAGAGATGCCGCATGTGCCAGATGAACGGCGCCGAGTTCGACCCCCGTGATGCCACGTGGGTGTCGAGGAACACTCTTGGAGAGTACTCGCTTTTCATTGGGGACAACTACCCCATTGTGAAGCAGATGCCACCTTCCGTGCACGACACGGAAGGCCTGCCATTCATGAAGCATGGTTATGTCTTCAATGTGCACCACCGGATGAAAGATATGCTGGGACACGCTATCCTTGATCTATGCCGCTTCAGCTTGGATGAGTCTCCATCGTGTGGAACTGACTAGAAAGCTGCGACAATGATTCCCGTTGCTCACCGCTATAGATCAGAGTAATAGTTGGTTTTCTGTCGATTTTTTGTCCAGATATTTCAAAAGCCTCTCCCTAGCCTCTCCCACCTCCTAGCCGCCGGTGGCCACTCCGGCCCCGACGTCCACTGATCCTCCGAGCTCAACCCGCCGAAGTGCTCCGTCATCCACCGCTCACGGGCTCCGTCATCCACCGCTCACGGGCTCCGTCATCCACCGCTCAATCCTTGATCATTCATCATGGCGCTAGCCGATCTCAACTTTGACATTGGTCAAGACTTTGCTGTTGAAGTTTGGAGGAAATGGGGAGTACCCATCAACTATGAAGAAGGCAAGGATATGGAAGAGTTCCTTCTGGTGGCTGAGTTCACTCGATCTCAAATTCGGCTTACGGAAAATTTGGTAAGCAATATTCTCTTATCTTGCTTTGGAGGGAGAGACTCATTTTTCAAAGTCAAGCTTCTTCAAAATTGGTCGTTTAAGTTCTCGGTTTCTTCCAAAGAAGTTGGGTTTTCTATCATCAAGGGAGGCAACATTTCATTACCTCTTCTGAATATCAACTTCCTTGTTTGGGGCAATGGTGGACCTAATTCCAGCTGGGAATTGGAACAGTACCTCAAAGAAAAGGAGGATGAATGGACCCATATCTTCCGTCGTCACCCGAGAAAATCTTATGCTTAAGCTCTTCAAGCTCCTCAGATCTACTCAGACCCATCTCCCATGGACCGCAGATCACCGGGCTCAGATCCAATATTTCGTGATCAAGCGCGATCGCCGGGGCGCAATCCTAGCATGGGAGTTAATGGCATTACTCAAGCAATTACTTCCAATGGGGCGGGATCATTGCCAATTCAAAATTCTGGCCATCTGTTTTGTGTGCGCTGCCTTCTCTCCGGCCCTATTCGGCCCAATTGCACTAATAAGATTAAATGCAGGGCCTACAAACGCTGGGGCCACATTGCTCGGGACTGCTATCAGTTCAGGCCCAACCCCTCTCCGGCGCACAGCCCACTGCCCAGGCCCAACCCCCCTACAGTGCACACCACTCAGCCCAGCCTGACGCTTGCGTTTCCGAGGCAACCCGCCACTGTTGCCGCGATTGTGACTAATCAGGCAGTCATTCAACCCACCAACCAGGATACATCACTTAATTCTCTCCAGCAGACGTCCCGGGGTGATTGCCACAATCTCGGTTCCTTCCCCAACCCGACCTTGCTTCGTCTCCAATCTGCAACAATCCAACCCAACTCTGGCTCATCTCCTCGGCCCTCGGCGGCGATAGACTCTGCGTCTTCTCCAACCATGGCGGCATTCCCATTTGACCCTACCCCTTTCTTGCCTCCAAACCACCAAAGTATTCAGGTGGCGGGTAGACCAGCGAGGATTAGAGTCATCACTGGTGCTGCGCCAGCTACGCATGAGGAGTGGGCGATTGCCACAATAGTCCCAATGCCAAATCTTCCGGTGGCGTTCAACACTGTCAGAGAGGTACTCACAGATTTCCTTACCGACCACCAGCTAGGTTTCTCTGAGATCGAACCATGTCCGTTTGGTCAGGCGTATGTCAAGTTCAATAGTGTTTTTGATAGAGATGACATGGTTAACCGCAGTCCTCATCTCTATACGGATGTCCATGTTATTTTCCAGAAGCATGATAGAGGTTTGAACTGGAGAAGTTTGGTCCTAAATAGAGATGCCTGGATCTTGCTCTATGGATATCCATTTGACAGAAGGAATATTCAAGAAGTGAGTAATGCTGTTAGCAAATTTGGAAAGTTTCTAATGTGGGACAGAGTTCGTAATTCAAGAGCCAATCTTATGGTCAAGGTCAGAGTGTAGGAGCTCAGAGATATTCCCAGCAGCATTGTTATGGGTGAGGGTTATGATTTCCAGACTGGTTCACTCACTGTCCCTGAAGTGATTCTACAACACCAGATTTTGGGTGCTGAAGCTGCTGATGAGGACCCTGTGGCCCCTAATGGCAACCCACATCCTGCCCCACATCAAGACAACTTCCATCCCAATCAACATAATCACTTCCTTGGTCCCCTGCAACAACATGAAGTTGATGATCAATGGAATCCAGCCCCTAATCTACAGCTTAATCTTCACTTGGCTCCTAATGCTGCTGGACAGGAATTGGAAGGCCATGATGATATGGCAATGGAAGAGGATCAGGACCCAATGCATGGATGGGGACATTGGGCCATGCCAGAAGAAGTTGACTAAGAATTACACGCAGGAGAATTTTTAGCTCTTAATGACATCATGGAGCCATTCGAAGGTATGAACAATCAAGGGATTGAGGCTAACAGCAGCATCACATTGTCTGAAATGCCAACTGATAACAGTTTAATTCCGCTTCTTCTGCTAATGGACCTCTCTTACCTGGTGAGGGAGTCCTGGATTAGGGGGTATCCGGATAGCCGGACTATATCCTTTGGCCGGACTGTTGGACTATGAAGATACAAGATTGAAGACTTCGTCTCGTGTCCGGATGGGACTCTCCTTGGCGTGGAAGGCAAGCTTGGAAATACGGATATGTAGATTTCCTTCCTTGTAACCGACTCTGTGTAACCCTAGCCCCCTCTGGTGTCTACATAAACCGGAGGGTTTAGTCCGTAGGACCAAGAACAACAATCATACCATAGGCTAGCTTCTAGGGTTTAGCTAGCCTCTATGATCTCGTGGTAGATCAACTCTTGTAATACTCATATCATCAAGATCAATCAAGCAGGAGTAGGGTATTACCTGCATCGAGAGGGCCCGAACCTGGGTAAAAACATCGTGTCCCAGACGCACAGTTCGGGACCCCCTACCCGAGATCCGCCGGTTTTGACACCGACATTGGTGCTTTCATTGAAAGTTCCTCTATGTCGTCACCATTAGACTTGATGGCTCCTTCAATCATCGATAACAATGCGGTCCAGGGTGAGACTTTTCTCCCTGGACAGATCTTTGTGTTCGGTGGCTTCGCACTGCGGGCCAACTCGCTTGGCCATCTGGAGCAGATCGAGAGCTACGCCCCTGGCCATCAGGTCAGGTTTGGAAGTTTGAATTTCACCGCCGACATCCGTGGGGACTTGATCTTCGACGGATTAGAACCCACGCCAGGTGTGCCGCACGGTCACAACGAGCATGATATAGCTCTACGTCGGACAGTGCTCGGGAAATCACACCACATCAACTACTCCGGCTTCCAATCCGGAGCAGATTGCGCCACCCGAGGACGAGCAGATAGACCCGCCTTGGAGGCCGCACCCTCAGCGGCGATCGAGCCGAATACTGACCTTACCCCTCACGAGAGCCGTGACGCCGAACTGCTGGATTCCTCTCCGGCCACGGACTCCGAACCGCCCGCGCCCATGCCCATCGAATCCGATTGGGCGCCGATCATGGAGTTCACCTCCGCGGATATCTTTTAGCACTCGCCCTTCGGCGACGTGCTAAACTCATTAAGGTCTCTCTCCTTGTCAGGAGAATCCTGGCCGGACTATGTCCAGTCAGATTGGGATGCGGATGATGAAGAAATTCGCCGCCCACCCGCCACCCACTTAGTAGCCGCTGTCGATGATTTAACCGACATGCCCGACTTCGACTCCGAAGACATCGATGGTATGGACAATGATGCAGGAGATGACCAGGAACCACTGCCCATAGGGCACTGGACAGCCACCTCATCATATGATATATATATATATGGTGGATACACCCAAAGAAGGCAATGGCGACAAGACAGCGGAGGATGACCCCTCCAAGAAGCAACCCAAGCACCGACGTCAGCGGCGCCACTCCAAGTCTCGCCAAGGCAAAAGCGGGATACCGGCACATGAGATAATAGTACTCCGGCCAGTGCCGAAGACGACAACAATCCCCTCCAGCAAGATTTAGAGCAGGAGAACGAACAAGCCAGCCCTCCTGAGAGAGCGGCAGATGGAGAGGCGGAGGATGACAATTACATGCCTCTCTCCGAAGACGAGGCAAGCCTCGACGACGAAGAATTTGTCGTGCCTGAGGATCCCGTCGAGCAAGAGCGCTTCAAGCGCCGGCTTATAGCCACGACAAATAGCCTGAAGAAAAAGCAACAGCAGCTTCGAGCTAATCAAGATTTGCTAGCAGATAGATGGACTGAAGTCCTTGCGGCCGAGGAATATGAACTCGAACGCCCATCCAAGAGTTACCCAAAACGCAGGTTGCTACCCCGATTGGAGGAGGAAG
Organism: Aegilops longissima; assembly: GCA_021605205.1. Taxonomy (NCBI): domain Eukaryota; kingdom Viridiplantae; phylum Streptophyta; class Magnoliopsida; order Poales; family Poaceae; genus Aegilops; species Aegilops longissima. The sequence goes on along the minus strand of CM038677.1, from coordinate 251,611,653 downwards.
CATTGAAACCTACATCTCCAGCGTATGATGCGGCTGATCGGCCACCTCGTGGCCGAGACAGAGAGACATTTCAGCCAAAAGCTCAGCCCGCACCCCGCCGCCACTCAAATAAAAATGCCAAGGCACGGGGAAATACGCTAGACCTGCGAGACGTATTGGAAGACAAGGCAAAACACGCAAGATCGATCTATGGATCACGAGGGTGCGCCACTACGCGAGACGATGAACGTCACGCCGGATACAGTAAAAGTAAATCCGGCCGGGCCGAACACAGCAGACAAGACTCATATGAGCTGCGTCGTGATATAGCCCAGTACAGAGGCGCCGCACACCCCCTATGCTTCACGAACGAAGTAATGGATCATGAATTCCCAGAGGGTTTTAAACCCGTAAATATCGAATCGTATGATGGCACAACAGATCCTGCGGTATGGATCGAGGACTTCCTCCTCCACATCCACATGGCTCGCGGTGACGATCAACACGCCATCAAATACCTCCCACTAAAACTCAAAGGACCAACTCGGCATTGGCTGAATAGCTTGCCAGCAGAATCCATTGGTTGTTGGGAAGATCTGGAAGCCGCATTCCTTGACAACTTCCAGGGCACTTATGTGCGACCACCAGATGCCGATGACTTGAGCCACATAATTCAGCAGCCAGGGGAATCGGCCAGGCAATTCTGGACACGGTTCCTAACCAAGAAAAATCAAATTGTTGATTGTCCAGATGCAGAGGCCCTAGCAGCCTTTAAGCACAACATCCGCGACGAGTGGCTCGCCCCGCACCTCGGCCAGGAGAAGCCGGAATCTATGGCAGCTCTCACGACACTCATGACCCGCTTTTGCGCGGGAGAAGATAGCTGGCTGGCTGGCTCGTAGCAATAACATATCAAAGAACCTTGGCACTTCGGATACCAAGGATAGTAACGGCAGGCCACGTCGCAGCAAACACAAGCGCCACATCAACAACGAAAACGCCGAGGATACAACAGTCAATGCCGGATTCAGAGGCTCTAAACCCGGTCAGCGGAAAAAACCATTCAAAAGAAGCACTCCGGGCCCGTCCAGTTTGGACCGCATACTCGATCGCTCGTGTCAAATACACGGCACCCCCGATAAGCCAGCCAATCACACCAACAGGGAATGTTGGGTGTTCAACCAGGCCGGCAAGTTAATCGCCGGAAACAAGGATAAGGGGCTACATAGTGATGATGATGAGGAGCCCCGGCCGCCGAACACTGGAGGACAGAAGAGGTTCCCCCCACAAGTATGGACGGTTAACATGATATACGCAACCCACATCCCCAAGAGGGAGCGGAAGCGTGCACTAAGGGACGTATATGCGTTGGAGCCGGTCGCCCCAAAGTTCAACCCATGGTCCTCTCGTCCGATCACCTTCGATCGCAGGGACCACCCCAATAGTATCCGTCATGGAGGATTTGCCGCACTGGTCTTGGATCCAATCATTGAAGGATTTCACCTCACTCGAGTCCTTATGGACGGCGGGAGCAGCCTGAACCTGCTCTATCAGGATACAGTGTGCAAAATGGGTATAGACCCCTCGAGGATCAAACCCACAAAAACGACCATCAAAGGCGTCATACCAGGTGTAGAGGCCCATTGCACAGGCTCAGTCACACTAGAAGTGGTCTTCGGATCTCCGGACAACTTTCGAAGCGAGGAATTAATCTTCGATATAGTCCCGTTCCGCGGCGGCTATTGATACATCTCCAACGTATCTATAATTTTGATTGCTCCATGCTATATTATCTGCTGTTTTGGACCATATTGGGCTTTATTATCTACTTTTATATTACTTTTGGGACTAACCTATTAACCGGAGACCTAGCCTAGAATTGCTGTTTTTGCCTATTTCAGTGTTTCGAAGAAACGGAATATCAAATGGAGTCCAAACGGAATGAAACCTTCGAGAACGTGCTTTTCTCAACGAAAGCAATCCAGGAGACTTGAACCCTACGTCAAGAAAGCCACGAGGTGGGCACGAGGTAGGAGGGCGCGCCCTACCCCCCAGGCGCGCCCTCCACCCTCGTGGGCCCCATGGAGCTCCACCGACGTACTTCTTCCTCCTATATATACCTACGTACCCCCAAACGATCAGATACAGAGCCAAAACCCTAATTCCACCGCCGCAACTTTCTGTATCCACGAGATCCCATCTTGGGGCCTTTTCCGGAGCTCCGCCGGAGGGGGCAATTGATCACGGAGGGCTTCTACATCATCATAGCCTCTCCGATGAAGTGTGAGTAGTTTACTTTCAGACCTTCGGGTCTATAGTTATTAGCTAGATGGCTTCTTCTCTCTTTTTGGATCTCAATACAATGTTCTCCCCCTCTCTCGTGGAGATCTATTCGATGTAATCTTCTTTTTGCGGTGTGTTTGTTGAGACCGATGAATTGTGGGTTTATGATCAAGATTATCTATGAACTATATTTGATTCTTCTCTGAAATCTTTTATGTATGATTGGTTATCTTTGCAAGTCTCTTCGATTTATCAGTTTGATTTGGCCAACTAGTTTGGTTCTTCTTGCAATGGGAGAAGTGCTTAGCTTTGGGTTCAATCTTGTGGTGTCCTTTCCCAGTGACAGTAGGGGCAGCAAGGCACATATTGTATTTTTGCCATCGAGGATAACAAGATGGGGTTTTTATCATATTGCATGAATTTATTCCTCTACATCATGTCATCTTGCTTAAGGCGTTACTCTGTTTTCATAACTTAATACTCTAGATGCATGCTGGATAGCGGTCAATGAGTGGAGTAATAGTAGTAGATGCAGGCAGGAGTCGGTCTACTTGTCTCCCAGACGTGATGCCTATATACATGATCATACCTAGATACTCTCATAACTATGCTCACTTCTGTCAATTGCTCAACAGTAATTTGTTCACCCATCGTAGAATACTTATGCTCTTGAGAGAAGCCACTAGTGAAACCTATGGCCCCCGGGTCTATTCTCACCATATTAATCTATCATCACTTTATTATTGCTTTGCTTTTTTACTTTGCCTTTTATTTTACCTTGCATCCTTATACCAAAAATGCCAAAAATATTATCTATCATCCCTATCAGTTTTAATCTTTGCAAGTGGCCGTGAAGGGATTGACAACCCCTTTATCGCGTTGGTTGCGAGAAGTTTGTTATTTGTGTAGGTACGAGGGACTTGAGTGTAGTCTCCTACTGGATTGATACCTTGGTTCTCAAAAACTGAGGGAAATACTTATGCTACTTTGCTGCATCATTCTCTCCTCTTCGGGGAAATCCAACGCAGTGCTCAAGAGGTAGCAAGAAGAATTTCTGCCGCTGTTGCCGGGGAGATCTACGCAAAAAGTCAACACACCAAGTACCCATCACAATCTCATCTCCCGCATTACATTATTTGCAATTTGCCTCTCGTTTTCCTCTCCCCCACTTCACCCTTATCGTTTTATTCGCCCTCTTTTTCCACCTCCTCTCTATTCTGTTTGCCTTTTTCTCGCTTGCTTCTTGTTTGCTCGTGTGTTGGATTGCTTGCTTGTCACGATGGCTCAAGATAATACCAAATTGTGTGGATTTACCAATACCAACAATAATGATTTCCTTAGCACTCCGATTGCTCCTCTTACCAATACTGAATCTTGTGAAATCAATGCTGCTTTGTTGAATCTTTTCATGAAAGATCAATTCTCCGGCCTTCCTAGTGAAGATGCCGCTACTCATCTAAATAGCTTCGTTAATTTGTGTGATATGCAAAAGAAGAAAGACGTTGATAATGATATTTTTAAATTGAAGCTATTTCCTTTTTCGTTTAGAGATCGTGCTAAAGCTTGGTTTTCGTCTTTGCCTAAAAATAGTATTGATTGTTGGAACAAGTGCAAAGATGCTTTTATCTCTAAGTATTTCCCTCCTGCTAAGATCATCTCTCTTAGAAACGATATTATGAATTTTAAGCAACTTGATCGTGAACATGTTTCACAAGCTTGGGAGAGAATGAAACTAATGATACGTAATTGTCCTACTCATGGTTTGAACTTGTGGATGATTATACAAATTTTTTATGCCGGATTGAATTTTGCTTCTAGAAATCTTTTAGATTCGTCCGCAGGAGGCACTTTTATGGAAATCACTTTAGGAGATGCTACTAAACTCCTAGATAATATTATGGTTAATTATTCTCAATGGCACACTGAAAGATCTACTAATAAAAAAGTGCATGCGATAGAAGAAATCAATGTTTTGAGTGGAAAGATGGATGAACTTATGAAATTATTTGCTACTAAGAGTGTTTCTTCTGATCCTAATGATATTCCTTTGTCTACTTTGATTGAGAATAATAATGAATCTATGGATGTGAATTTTGTTGGTAGGAATAATTTTGGTAACAACACGTATAGAGGGAATTTTAATCCTAGTAATCCTTCTAATAATTATGGTAATTCCTACAACAATTCTTATGGAAATTTTGATAAGATGCCCTCTGAATTTGAGACTAGTGTTAAAGAATTTATGATTTCGCAAAAGAATTTTAATGCTTTGCTTGAAGAGAAATTGCTTAAAGGTGATGAATTGGCTAGGAACATTGATAGAATTTCTCTTGATGTTGATTCTTTAAAGCTTAGATCTATTCCTCCTAAGCATGATATCAATGAGTCTCTCAAAGCCATGAGAATTTCCATTTATGAGTGCAAGGAAAGAACCGCTAGGATGCGTGCTTCAAAAGATGCCTTTATTAAAGCGTGTTCTTCCGATCCCTATGAAAATAAAGATGAAGATCTAAAAGTTATTGATGTGTCTCCTATTAAATCTTTGTTTTGCAATATGAATCTTGATAATGATGGGGCTGAATATGATCCACCTTTACCTAGAAGGTGTTCCAAAAATTCGGAGTTTTTAGAGCTAGATGATGAAATTAATAAAAGTGCGATTGAAGGAAGTAAAACCCTAGATATCGCTAAACCCACTATTTTGGATCTCAAGGAATTTAATTATGAAAGTTGTTCTTTAATTGAGTGTATTTCCTTGTTGCAATCCGTGTTAAATTCTCCTCATGCTTATAGTCAAAATAAAGCCTTTACTAAACATATCGTTGATGCTTTGATGCAATCTTATGAAGAAAAACTTGAATTAGAAGTTTCTACCCCTAGAAAACTTTATGATGAGTGGGAACCTACTATTAAAATTAAAATTAAAGATCATGAGTTCTATGCTTTGTGTGATTTGGGTGCTAGTGTTTCCACGATTCCAAAAACTTTATGTGATATTCTAGGTTTCTATGAATTTGAAGATTGTTCTCTAAATTTGCACCTTGCGGATTCCACTATTAAAAAATCTATTGGAAGGATTAATGATGTTCTTATTGTTGCAAATAGGAATTATGTTCCCGTGGATTTTATCGTTCTTGATATTGATTGCAATCCTTCTTGTCCTATTATTATTGGTAGACCGTTTCTTAGAAAGATTGGTGCGATTATTGATATGAAAGAAGGGAATATTAGATTCCAATTTCTGTTAAGGAAAGTCATGGAATACTTCCCTAGAAAGAATATAAAATTACCTTATGAATCTATCATGAGAGCTACTTATGTATTGCCTACCAAAGATGGCAATACCTAGATCTATCCGTATATTTATGCCTAGCTAAGGGCGTTTAACGATAGCGCTTGTTGGGAGGCAACCCGATTTTATTTTTGTTTTTGTTTTTTTTGTTTCTGTTTAGTAGGAATAAATTTTGTTTAGTCTCTGGTTATATGTGTTTTTGTGCTTAAATTAGTGTTTGTGCCAAGTTAAACCTATAGGATCTTCTTGGAATAAGAGTTATTTGATCTTGCTGTAATTTCCAGAAACATTACGCTCAGTGCCCGAATTGTTAAAAATCACCAGAACTTTATAAAATACTGATTCCAATTGATTCTGATCAATAAACAAATTATCTAGGTGTTCCAATTTTGGCTGAAGTTTTTGGGTTCCAGAAGTTTGCGTTAGTTACAGATTACTACAGACTGTTCTGTTTTTGACAGATTCTGTTTTTCGTGTGTTGTTTGCTTATTTTGATGAATCTATGGCTAGTAAAATAGTTTATAAACCATAGATAAGTTGGAATACAGTAGGTTTAACACCCATATAAATAAAGAATGAGTTCATTACAGTACCTTGAAGTGGTTTTTTGTTTTTTCTTTCACTAACGGAGCTCATGAGATTTCTGTTGAGTTTTGTGTTGTGAAGTTTTCAAGTTTTGAGTGAAATCTTTTGATGGATTATGGAACAAGGACTGGAAAGAGCCTAAGCTTGGGGATGCACATGGCACCCCCAAGATAATCCAAGGATACCAAAAAGTCAAAGCTTGGGGATGCCCCGGAAGGCATCCCCTCTTTCGTCTACTTCCATCGGTAACTTTACTTGGAGCTATATTTTTATTCACCACATGATAAGTGTTTTGCTTGGAGCGTCTTGTGTGATTTGAGTCTTTGCTTTTTAGTTTGCCACAATCATCCTCTCTGTACACACCTTTTGAGAGAGCCATACATGAATTGGAATTTGATAGAATGCTCTATGTGCTTCACTTATATCTTTTGAGCTAAATAATTTTGTCCTATGTGCTTCACTTATATCTTTTTGAGTTATATAATTTTGATCTAGTGCTTCACTTATATATTTTAGAGCACGGTGGTGGGTTTGTTTTAAAGGAACTATTGATCTCTCATGCTTCACTTAGATTATTTTGAGAGTCTTAAATAGCATGGTAAATTGCCTAAATAATCCTAATATGCTTGGTATTCAAGATTTGTGAATCTTTCTTTTGAGTGCGTTGAATACTAAGAAAAATTTGATGCTTGATAATTGTTTTGAGATATGAAGATGGTGATATTAGAGTTATGCTAGTTGAGTAGTTGTGAATTTGAGAAATACTTGTATTAAAGTTTGTGATTCCCGTAGCATGCACGTATGGTGAACCGTTATGTGATGAAGTCGGAGCATGATTTATTTATTGATTGTCTTCCTTATGAGTGGCGGTCGGGGACGAGCGATGGTCTTTTCCTACCAATCTATCCCCCTAGGAGCATGCGCGTAATACTTTGGTATTTGATGACTTCTAAATTTTGGCAATAAGTATATGAGTTCTTTATGACTAATGTTGAGTCCATGGATTATACGCACTTTCTCATCCTTCCACCATTGCTAGCCTCTCTAATACCGCACACTTTTCGCTGGTATCATACACCGACCATATACCTTCCTCAAAACAGCCACCATACCTACCTATCATGGCATTTCCATAGCCATTCCGAGATATATTGCCATGCAACTTTCCACCGTTCCGTTTATTATGACACGCTCCATCATTGTCATATTGCTTAGCATGATCATGTAGTTGACATCGTATTTGTGGCAAAGCCACCGTTCATAATTCTTTCATACATGTCACTCTTGATTCATTGCATATCCCGGTACACCGTCGGAGGCATTCATATAAAGTCATATTTTGTTCTAAGTATCGAGTTGTAATTGTTGAGTTGTAAGAAAAATAAAAGTGTGATGATCATCATTTTTAGAGCATTGTCCCAGGTGAGGAAAGGATGATGGAGACTATGATTCCCCCACAAGTCGGGATGAGACTCCGGACGAAAAATAAAAAGAAAAAAAGAAAAACAAGAGGCCATAAAAAAAAGAGAAAAGGCCCAAATAAAAAAAAGAGAAAAAAATGAAAATGAGAGGAAAAGAGAGAAGGGACAATGTTACTATCCTTTTACCAGACTTGTGCTTCAAAGTAGCACCATGATCTTCATAATAGAGAGTCTCCCGTTTTGTCACTTTCATATACTAGTGGGAATTTTTCATTATAGAACTTGGCTTGTATATTCCAATGATGGGCTTCCTCAAATTTCCCTAGGTCTTCGTGAGCAAGCGAGTTGGATGCACACCCACTTAGTTTCATTTGTTGAGCTTTCATATACTTATAGCTCTAAGTGCATCCGTTGCATGGAAATCCCTACTCGCTCACATGGATATCTATTGATGGGCATCTCCATAGCACGTTGATACGCCTAGTTGATGTGAGACTATCTTCTCCCTTTTTGTCTTCTCCACAACCACCATTCTATTCCACATATAGTGCTATATCCATGGCTCATGCTCATGTATTGCGTGAAGATTGAAAAAGTTTGAAAAATTCTAAAAGTATGAAACAATTGCTTGGCTTGTCATCGGGGTTGTGCATGATTTAAATACTTTGTGTGGTGAAGATAGAGCATAGCCAGACTATATGATTTTGTAGGGATAACTCTCTTTGGCCATGTTATTTTGAGAAGACATGATTGCTTTATTAGTATGCTTGAAGTATTGTTATTTTTATGTCAATATGAACTTTTGTCTTGAATCTTACGGATCTGAATATTCATACCACAATTAAGGAGAATAACATTGAAATTTTGCCAAGTAGCACTCCGCATCAAAAATTCTTTTTATCATTTACCTACTCGAGGACGAGCAGGAATTAAGCTTGGGGATGCCTGATACGTCTCCAACGTATCTATAATTTTTGATTGCTCCATGCTATATTATCTACTGTTTTGGACCATATTGGGCTTTATTATCTACTTTTATATTACTTTTGGGACTAACCTATTAACCGGAGGCCCAGCCTAGAATTGCTGTTTTTTGCCTATTTCAGTGTTTCGAAGAAACAGAATATCAAACGAAGTCCAAATGAAATGAAACCTTCGAGAACGTGATTTTCTCAACGAAAGCAATCCAGGAGACTTGAACCCTACGTCAAGAAAGCCACAAGGTGGGCACGAGGTAGGAGGGCGCGCCCTACCCCCCAGGCGCGCCCTCCACCCTCGTGGGCCCCACAGAGCTCCACCGATGTACTTCTTCCTCCTATATATACCTACGTACCCCCAAACGATCACATATGGAGCCAAAACCCTAATTCCACTGCCGCAACTTTCTGTATCCACGAGATCCCATCTTGGGGCCTTTTCCGGAGCTCCGCCGGAGGGGGCAATTGATCACGGAGGGCTTCTACATCATCATAGCCTCTCCGATGAAGTGTGAGTAGTTTACTTTCAGACCTTCGGGTCCATAGTTATTAGCTAGATGGCTTCTTCTCTCTTTTTGGATCTCAATACAATGTTCTCCCCCTCTCTCGTGGAGATCTATTCGATGTAATCTTCTTTTTGCGGTGTGTTTGTTGAGACCGATGAATTGTGGGTTTATGATCAAGATTATCTATGAACAATATTTGATTCTTCTCTAAAATCTTTTATGTATGATTGGTTATCTTTGCAAGTCTCTTCAATTTATCAGTTTGGTTTGGCCAACTAGATTGGTTCTTCTTGCAATGGGAGAAGTGCTTAGCTTTGGGGTTCAATCTTATGTGTCCTTTCCCAAAGGATGAGGGGCAGCAAGGCACGATTGTATTGTTGCCATCGAGGATAACAAGATGGGGTTTTATCATATTGCATGAATTTGTTCCTCTACATCATGTCATCTTGCTTAAGGCGTTACTCTGTTTTCATAACTTAATACTCTAGATGCATGCTGGATAGCGGTCGATGAGTGGAGTAATAGTAGTAGATGCAGGCAGGAGTCGATCTACTTGTCTCGGACGTGATGCCTATATACATGATCATACCTAGATACTCTCATAACTATGCTCAATTCTGTCAATTGCTCAACAGTAATTTGTTCACCCACCGTAGAATACTTATGCTTTTGAGAGAAGCCACTAGTGAAACCTATGGCCCTCAGGTCTATTCTCATCATATTAATCTATCATCACTTTATTATTGCTTTGCTTTTTTACTTTCCCTTTTATTTTACCTTGCATCCTTATACCAAAAATACCAAAAATATTATCTATCATCCCTATCAGTTTTAATCTTTGCAAGTGGCCGTGAAGGGATTGACAACCCCTTTATCGTGTTGGTTGCAAGGAGTTTGTTATTTGTGTAGGCACGAGGGACTTGCGCGTAGTCTCCTACTGGATTGATACCTTGGTTCTCAAAAACTGAGGGAAATACTTATGCTACTTTGCTACATCATCCTCTCCTCTTCGGGAAAATCCAACGTAGTGCTCAAGAGGTAGCAGCTATCATGCACTGCTCGGGTGAACCGCATTTGCAAGATTCAATGCGGTACCGCATTACGCATACCTCAAGCTCAAGATGCCAGGACCTAGGGGAGTCATCACCGTTGATGGAAACACATAGCGCTCTCTCCGCAAGGAGGAGCACACTACGGCCTTCGCAGCAGAAGCGCAAAGCAGCCTCTTAATTCAATCCACCAGTTCGGCGATAAAGCACCCGGACACCGTCAAGCGCGCCCGGATTAACCTGCAACAAGACCGCCTGGCACGTTCCGAGCTCGCCTAGCAATTCGGCCCCCACCCTACTCGCAGTCAAACGACGAAATCCGTGCCACGCGTACATAATTACGCATTGAAAATACCATGGGCATAGGCGGGGGGCACGATCACGGCACGCCCCAAAACGCGGCTCAACCGCACTAGGGGCTTACCGCTTTATCATTTTTTCTCTTTCAGGACTTTACTCTCTGGAAGCCCTGTCCGGCAGTATGATTGCCGGACACACGATACAACAGCCAAGGAGGCAGAAAGCTACGTCGTACCATGGAACCCCCAGGTGGTCTCTGATAACGAGTGAAATACCTGCTTTAAATACCATTCCGCAGCTTGCCCTTGTATGGGACATGTCAAATAGTCCTATTTTTTGCTTATTGCACTACTTGTATCATTATGCTTCGACGCACTTTTTGAATAAACAATGCATAGCACTAGTGTATTATCGCATATATATATATATATATATATATATATATACGTTCATTCATGACAATCAGCACCCGTACATTCTGGTACGGCCAGTACGCCAGGGGCTTCAGCATACCCCATAATACGGCGTGAGAAGTCCGAACACTTTCGACAGTGCGGCACCCCGAAGCTATAGCATTATATGCATCAGCTCCGAATCATGTCTTGGGTCAATAGTTGGGTTTGCCCAGCTCCCACGTTTTGGTACCTTACGTTCCGCTATATCGGCTAAGGTAGCACTGGGAGAACTACTGCGATTGTGCCCCGGTTCTTCCGGGCATGCACCTCAGTAGAGAAAGCCAAAACTGACTGTCATGATAAGGTGAGAGTTGGTCGCTGTTCGAGAGGTCTCGAGTCCCTAAAGACTTTTTCCGCTTCGGGCGAGGAGTCGGTGTTGTCCGGCTTAGGCGTGTATAGCGCCCCAAATTCGGCCTTCAGAATACTAGGGGCTTCGCCAAAATTTAAAATTGTAGACTTCTATGGCTAAGTGAGAGTGATAGCACCTCCCTCGAAGGACCCAACAATGGGAAAAAGAGTGCTCATATTTATCCCGAACACCCCAACACTAGCTGCATGGGGGCAGAAGCCGACGACTGGCCAACTCTCAGATTTGATAAACAGCCGCACAGAAGGTAATATTTTAAATTCAATAAGCGTTGCATAGCGCATATGAACAAGTTTTCATACAGGACCACATGAAAAAGTTCACTCAAAAATTACATCTTTGGAACACTCATCCGCCACAAGGCAGGCACCCTTCAGGACACCGTCATAATACATTTCGGGGCGGCGATGCTCCTTGCCTTGCGGCGGCCCCTCCTTCACCAGCTTCTCGGCGTCCATCTTGGCCCAGTGCACTTTAACACGGGCAAGCGCCCTGCGTGCGCCCTCGATGCAGACGGACCGCTTGATGACTTCAAGCCTGGGGCAGGCATCCACAAGCCGCCTCACCAGACTAAAGTAGCTACCAGGCATGGCCTCTCCAGGCCATAGCCGGACTGTAAGACTCTTCATGGCCTGTTCGGCAGCCTTGTGGAGCTCGACCAATTGCTTCAGCTGGTCGCTCAAGGGCACCAGGTGTTCGGCCTCAGTATATTGAGACCAGAACACCTTCTCCGTCGAGCTCCTTTCCTCGGCCCGGTAGTACTTCACGGCATCTGAGACGCTGCGGGGCAAATCTGCGAACGCTCCTGGAGAGCTCCGGACTCGGGTAAGTAACAAGTAATTTTATTTCACATGCTTGCTTTGCATAATGAATGCCTTACCCGCCGCTATCTTCTTCGCCGCCTCAATTTCCCGGAGGGCCTTGTGGGGTTCGGCCTTGGCATGCTTTGTGCTTTCGAGGGCCGTGGCAAGCTCGGACTCTCGTGTCTTCGAGTCCAGGTCCAAAGTCTCGTGCTTCTTCACGAGAGCCTGGAGCTCTGCTGCACCTCGCCTACTCGAGCTTCTTGCTTCTCTCGCTTGGTGCGCTCCTTGGCCGCTTTGTTTTCGGCCTCGGACAACGCTTGCTTCAGGGTCGCCACTTCTGTCGTGGCCCCTGGCACATTCATGATGATCCTATTATTTTGCAACCATACATATATATATATATATATATATATATATATATATATATATATATATATATATATATATATAGACAAGGTTTTACTTACCTTTGTTCTCCTCGAGCTGCCTCTTGGCAAGGCCGAGCTTTTTCTCGGACCGCTCGAGGTCCTGCTTCAGTACGGCGACCTCCGCAGTAAGTGCGGCAGAGGTCAGCAGCGAAGCCTGCATGCGCATATAGACATATTAGAATTAGACTCCTGCAATTATTTTTCGATCCTCTATTCGGCTTTTCTTCGTGAACGCCAAATAGAGCATCAGGGGCTACTGTCTATGCGGTAATATTTTCCTATATTTTGAATACTTACCTCAAAGCCTGTTAGGAGGCTGGCACAGGCTTCAGTCAGCCCGCTCTTGGCGGATTGAACCTTCTTGATCACCACACTCATAATAGTGTTGTGCTCTTCGTTGATGGAAGCGCTGCGAAGCGCTCCCAGCAAATTGTCCGGTGCCTCTGGATGGACAGAGGTCACCGGCACTGGCGGCTTACCCCTCTTAACAGGGGCCCGCCTGCCGGAGTCCGGAACCACTGGAGGTTCCGGCGCGGTGTTCGGCTGTGGGCCGGACTTGGAGTCTGTAGGAGTCTTGCTCCCCTTGCGCCTAAGGTCCGGAAGGTCGCCTTGAGGCGCCTCCAGGACTACCTCCCTTCGGCTCGGAGCCCCTTGAGACAACACCTCGACATTGTCCTTGGGGCGACGAGAGGAGGCGGTCGGAAGTGAATCACTATTCATATCCGACAAGTCCAAAGAACCGCCTGACGAAGATACGTCGATACGGGCTCGGGACGGACTGCATAATCATATTCGACGTTAGGAGAAGCAGTGCAATAAAAGTGTGCCATGAGTTACTCTGGTATCCGAATATTTACGACTTCGCCAGGGGCTTGGCCCTGGGCAACCACTCGTCCTCGCTGTCAGCGGCGGTAGTGGAGCAGTCCGGAAGGAGAGTCCTTCCCTTCTTGGATCCCTCAGCCTCACCGGTTGGGCGGCCTTCCTTTTATTTTCTCCCCCGGCTGGAGGGGGAGAATCTTCCTCCTCCTCCTCCTCATCTTCGTGGGAGGAGTGCGCTTCGGAGTGTTCGGACGTTGAGTCCGATATAAACCGGCGCCGGAGACCCTTTCTGGTCCACGCGGCTTTCTTCTTGGCCTTCTTCTCCGGCACCACGTAAGGTGCCGGAACCAGCATCTCCGCTAGACGAGCGTCAGCTGGGTCTTTGGGCAGGGGGGCCGGGCAATCGATCTGTTCGGCCATCTCCACCCAGTCCTGTCAAAGGCATGGGAGCTTAGATCCCGCACATACATTATACCAGGGAAAGTAAATACCGTGTAAGTAATAACAAAGCCTACCGAGCTGGCCTCGCGCTGCGTGCTGAGTCCGCGATCCTCGGTAAGGGAAGGGGGGGACCTCGGCGCTCTTGAACAACACCCTCCAGACGTCCTTGTGCGTCGTGTTGAAGAGCTCGCTCAGAGTCTGGTGCTGGGCCGGGTCGAACTCCCATAAATTGAACGCCCGTTGTTGGCACGGGAGGATCCGGCGGATGAGCATGACTGGGACTATGTTGACAAGCTTAAGCTTCCTGTTTATCATGTTTTGGATGCAGGTCTGGAGTCCGGTCAGCTCTACCGGGTTACCCCAGGGCAGGCCCTTATCTTTCCAGGAGGTGAGCCGCATGGGGATTCCGGATCGGAATTTGGGGGCCGCCGCCCAGTTGGTGTCGCGCGGCTCGGTGATATAGAACCACCCCGATTGCCACCCCTTTATGGTCTCCACATAGGAGCCCTCGAGCCATATGACGTTGGGCATTGTGCCCACCATGGCGCCTCCGCACTCCGCTTGTTGGCCGCCCACCACCTTCGTTTTGACATTGAAGGTCTTCAGCCACAGGCCGAAGTGGGGCTTGCTACGGAGGAAGGCCTCACACACGACAATAAACGACGAGATGTTGAGGATAAAGTTAGGGGCCATATCGTGAAAATCCAGGCCGTAGTAGAACATGAGCCCGCGGACGAATGGGTGGAGGGGAAATCCCAGTCCGCGGGGGAAGCGGGGAAGGAATACTACCCTCTCATGGGGCTCTGGAGTAGGGATGATCTGCCCCTCACCTGGGAGCCAGTGTGCGATATCGTCGAACAGGTATCTGGCTCCCCTCAGCTTTTTGATGTCTCCCTCTGTGACGGAGGAGACCATCCACTTGCCTCCCGCTCCGGACATGCTTGGAGAGGTTTGAGGAGAAGGATGCAGACTTGGGCGCTGGAGCTCAAGTGCGCAAGAATGGATGAGCAACGAGGAAGAAGGCGTGGGTAGAAAGGGGTGAACCCTTATCCCTTTATAAGGGCGGACGAAACTATGCACCCTCACCAGCCTGGTAAAACTCGATTATCCCCCAAGCGTCGTAATTGATGGCGCGGTTGGGTTACCCATGTCCGTACTGATGGGAATCCCGTGATAAGGGGACAGGATCTCTGCTTCGACAAGACGTGCCAAGGAAACCGCCTCGCGATACACGCTGAGACTGGTTGTGAAAAATGGTTCGAGTAAAGACCGAGCCGTGGTGTGATGTCACACTACGAAATACGTCAGTAGATTAGATTTGTGGAAATATAATTCTCTCTACTGTGGTATGTGGAAATTGTTTTGCAGAGCCGGACACTATACTCGTGCTCAAATTCTTCTATGAAGTATTCAGAGGAGGAACCCGCCTTGCAATGTCGAAGACAATCTGCGCGCCGGACTCATCGTCATTGAAGCCTGGTTCAGGGGCTACTGAGGGAGTCCTAGATTAGGGGGTATTCGGACAGCCGGACTATATCCTTTGGCCGGACTGTTGGACTATGAAGATACAAGATTGAAGACTTCGTCTCGTGTCCGGATGGGACTCTCCTTGGCGTGGAAGGCAAGCTGGCAATACGGATATGTAGATTTCCTTCCTTGTAACCGGCTCTATGTAACCCTAGCCCCCTCCCGTGTCTATATAAACCGGAGGGTTTAGTCCATAGGACCAAGAACAACAATCATACCATAGGCTAGCTTCTAGGGTTTAGCCTCTACGATCTCGTGGTAGATCAACTCTTGTAATACTCATATCATCAAGATCAATCAAGCAGGAGTAGGGTATTACCTCCATCGAGAGGGCCCGAACCTGGGTAAAAACATCGTGTCCCCTTTCTCCTGTTACCATCCGCCCTAGACGCACAGTTCGGGACCCCCTACCCGAGATCCGCTGGTTTTGACACCGACACCTGGTATTCAGCACTTGGCATTACCAGGTTTGAATATTGTGGCTAAACCTGTTGGGCTGGCCCAAGATCAAGCCCAACAACTACCTGTGGAGCTGCCTGACCAACTGGCCCATCTTGATCCAGAGCCCTGTATGAGTACTGTAGCTCTATCTTCTACCCTGCAGCAGAGAGATGCTATGGAATATCCTATGCTCTTTGAACTTATGGCCCTTCTTCCACCAGGCGCTAAATCAATTGTCCCAACAGAGAATATTGAGACTACAGTGGATGTGAACAATTTAATTCAGACTGAGAAGCACCTCCCATCTTTGAATCTGCCAGTTGACAAAGTTTTGGGTGACAATGAAGCAGGGCAATTTACTGATGACACTGCCATAGAGGCTGAACCTGGAAAAGATTTGGGGCCCTTTCCTATTGCTGGTGAGACTGAAACTTCAGATATGACAGCTCCACCTGGTTTCCCTGAACCTCTTTTTCCTAAAGATCCTTTGCTTATTAACTTTGATATTACTTCAGGATTGGTTGCTTTACCTGTTCTGGAGGAAATCACAGGGGGTAGTTTGAACATTGAGGAACAACATATGGGGGCAGAAGGAGTTCAAGTATGGAATAAGCATTTTGCTCCTACAATTGACAACAACAATTCTATTCAGGTAACTGTGGATTGGGCAAATTTCTTATCTGTTGCCCTTCTTAATCCTAGCAAATTTGATTGGGCAATAAAATTCATTAACTCAACTGTTGGGAGTATCATTTGTCAAGGAGCTGCCCAATACACAATCCCTTTTGTGGTACCTAAAACCTGCCCAGTGGATAACTCATTGGTATGCTCATCCCTTAAGGACTCTAGGGAGCAGAACAACTCCCCACTTGCTGATACCAACCTCACTGAAGCTTTGTCTGCCTCATCTACTTCGGCTCTGCGTAGGAACAAGAAGAGAAAAGAGAATGTACCACTTGTGGATACTCAGGTAAGGAGAAGCTGTAGACTTAAACAGCTTAATAAAGGATATAAGAAATCGATTTGTAAAGATAAAGATTGTTTGACCTGCCACTCTGTTCCACCTCTGATCCCACCCAAAGTTGTTAAAAGTTTAAATACCTCTTTCTGCAAGGTCTTGGATAAAGACACAACTAAAGAACTGCTCACTAAGAAGCAAAAGAAATCCAAGAGTGGAGGCACCAGCATGGAGGGAGCCAGGATTGGGAGGGAGATAAAGAAGAAGGGGGTCTAACTCCTCCCCTTTGGTCTGAACTCATCTGTCAGTTATGTGTCTGTCTTTTGTGATGAGAGTTATGTTATCTGTAAGAAGTGGCATCATGATGTATGCAAACTTTAAGATTAATCTGGCACTCTATCTGCTTCTTATCAGTCAGATGTATTTGGTCAAATGGACTTGGTATCTATGCTTTAAGTTGGTTGAAAAGGTTACTGTTCTGTTTCATAGTGATTCTGCTGATTGCCAGTGTTTTATATTTCCATGAATAGAGATTGGAACATCTTGAACTGGAATATTAGAGGTATCAATGGTCCGCAGAAATGGACTGCTTTAGCTAATAAAATAGAGGAATCTCAATGCTCTATTATCTGTCTTCAAGAAACTAAGAGAGAATCCTTTGACAACTCCTACTTGAAAAATTTCTGTCCCAAGAGGATTGGTAAATTTTCTTTTCTTCCTTCCATTGGTGCCTCAGGGGGGCTTCTTGTGGCCTGGAATGAACATGTTTTCTTGGGTCAAGTCCATCACATCAATGATTTCTCCCTCTCAATTCTCTTCACCTCTAAGCATAATGTTGAACAGTGGCTGTTAACCAATGTGTATGGACCTTGCCAATCTGATGATAGGAGTTTATTCTTGAATTGGCTGCAAAATTTCATCACTCCTGATGATACTCCCTGGCTACTCATGGGAGACTTTAACTTCATCAGATACCCACACAATCGTAGCAGGGAAGGAGGTTGCTTAAATGATATGTTCTCATTCAATGCAGCTATCAACAGTCAGGCTCTTATTGAGATTTCACTTAAAGGAAGGAAATTCACATGGAGTAACATGCAAGAAGCACCACCTCTAGAGAAACTTGATTGGTGTTTCACCTCTGATGATTGGACCAATAAATATCCAGCTACTTTTGCCATCCCTCTAGCCAAAACAACCTCTGATCATGTGCCCGTTAAAATTCAGATTGGATCCTCAATTCCTGGAGCCAACTTCTTCAGATTTGAGAACTACTGGCTAGAGCACCATCAATTCAAAGATCTTGTGAGTACCATCTGGGCACAAGAGGTTGATGCTCAGGATAGTGCAAAGATCATTGCAACCAAGTTCAAGAGATTGAGGAAAGGTATTAAAAACTGGGCCAAAGGACTGTCAGATCTGAAGAAAATTATTGTTGATACCAATTTCATGATTCTCTGTTATGATGTCATTGAGGAATTCAGACTTTTATCATTGGCAGAACACAATGCTAGGAACATTCTCAAAATGCATCTGGAAATTATTCTGGACTATCAGAGGCAATATTGGAAGCAAAGAGCTACTATCCGGAATATAAAAGTGGGTGAAGCAAACACCAAATATTTCCAGGCTAAAGCAATAATTAAATTCAGAAACAATTCCATATCCATGATTAAGGATGAACATGGGCATGAACATCATGATCACAAAGCTAAAGTGGCTGTTTTATTCAGAGCTTTCAAAGAAAGAATGGGCACTGCTATTCCCACATCCAACCCACTGAATCTTAATCAATTGTTGCATCCATTGTCATACCTCTCTGAGTTAGAAGTACCATTCACCAAGGATGAGATTGATAATGTGATTAAAAATATGCCTGCAGATAAATCCCCAGGGCCAGATGGCTTCAATGCAACATTTCTCAAAAGCTGTTGGGACATTATTGCTGCTGATTTTTATAAACTCATAGAGGACTTCCATGCAGGGCAAGTGAACATTCAGAGCATTAATTACTCTTATATCACCCTCGTTCCTAAGAATGATTCTGCAGCTTCACCATCTGAATTCAGGCCCATCTCCTTGTTGAACTGTATTCTCAAGATCATTACAAAGTTGCTTGCTAACAGATTGCAGAAATATATCCTGAAGATGGTACATAGAAACCAATATGGCTTCCTCAATAATAGATGTATTCAGGATTGTATGGCATGGTCTTATGAGTATATTCATCAGTGTCAGCAAAGCAAAAGAGAGATGATTATTTTGAAATTGGATTTTGGAAAGGCTTTTGATATGCTGAATCATGACACACTCATTGAGATTCTTCAAGCTAAAGGATTTGGCCCTAGATGGATACAACGGATTAGAATGATCTATGGCACTAGATATTCATCCATTCTTCTTAATGGGGTACCAGGAAAACAATTTCTATGCAAGAAAGGAGTCAAGCAAGGGGATCCACTATCACCTTTAATCTTTGTGATTGCAGCTGATCTTCTCCAATCTATTCTTAGTGAAGCTTACCAAAATGCTTTGGTTGAATCACCACTTATTCATGCTTCATGTCCTGATTTTCCTATTATTCAATATGCTGATGACACTATCCTGGTGGCCAAGAAAGATGCTACTCAACTGATGCACATTAAGAATCTTCTATTGCACTATGCTGAATACACTGGATTAGAAGTCAATTACTCCAAATCCATCATGATCTCCCTCAACACTCCAGCTCAGAAAATGGAAGGTCTATCTAATCTCCTTGGGTGCAAGATTGGCACTCTACCTCATACTTATCTGGGTCTGCCTCTTTGTCTGAGCAAGCCCAAAATTGAGGATTTTGTCCCAATGCTGAAGAGAATTGAGAGTAGGCTTTTATGCTGCTCCACTATGCTGTCTACTGGAGACAAACTGACTATGTTCAAGTCAGTCTTCACCAGCTTGCCCACTTTCTTTATGTGTACCTTGGAGATTCCAAAGACGGTGATCAAGCAAATCAACACATACCTGATGGACTGTTTCTGGAGAAAATTTGGTACTCTAGAAAGAGGAATGGTGCCTATCTCTTGGGATATAGTTTGCAGAGCAAAGAACCAAGGAGGATTGAGAGTTCTGGACCTAACTGTACACAATCAAGCTCTGCTCATGAAATTCCTCCACAAGTTCTTCAATAAAGCTGATATTCCTTGGGTCAACATCATTTGGGAAACTCATTACCATGATAAGTTGCCAGGGGACAATAAGCCTGGTTCATTTTGGTGGAGGGAAGTACTGAAACACCTGGATACTTTCAAACTTCAGGCAGTATGCAAACCAGGCCTAGGCAACACAGTGCTTTTTTTGGTCTGATAAGTGGCTAGATCTCCCTCTCCAGCTGAAATTTCCAGAACTGAATTCTTATGCTATCATATGGAACATTTCATTACAGGTTGTCATGGAGACCCCTGATAATACCCATCTTTTCCATAGACCCATGTCCCAGGAAGCATTTGCCCAATTCAATAACCTGCAAGTGATGCTCAATAACAGAGAAGTAACTACTCGCAAGGATTCCTGGGCCTACTCATGGACAGCTCCAGCATACTCCTCAATGAAGATATAATGCTATTCAAGGAAGACACCAAGCTCACAATACTTTCAAACTGATGTGGAAAACATCTTGTCGTCTCAGGCATAAAATCTTCTTCTGGTTGCTTTTACATGACAAGGTCAGCACCAGAAATATGTTACCAAGGAGAAGCATGTACCTTGAAGACTATTGTTGTGCTCTATGCCATGAGCAAATAGCAGAAACCAGTTTTCATCTATTCCGGAACTGCCCATTTGCACTCATGTGCTGGGATTCCCTTTTTCCTAACAAGCAAAGAGGGATGTCGACGTATGATGAGATTCACCTTGGTTTGGCTGTTCTGCCACCAGAATTTGCCATGGAGTTGATTGTAATGGGATGTTGGAGCATTTGGATGAGCAGAAATGACAAGATCTTCAGAAGAGCTACGCCATCAACTGATACCTGGAAATTCCATCTGAGGGAAGGAATGATAGCAGTAGAACTCAGAGCCAAAGCAGTCAAAGCAGCTATGATTCACACCTGGATTCAGAATAACCTTTAAGTTTTCACGTGATGTTACCTAAAACTGGCATTGGTTAATCTTTTGGCCTTTTTAGGCTTTTGTATTTGTATATATTGAGTAATGAAAATTTACCGTAGAACAATTGTTCTACGGTTTTGGCTTCAAAAAAACCGCTATGGATCGTGCCATCCATGAAGAACACCTGGGACTGGAACTTGGAGGAGGACATGTAGCCCATCTATAACTTGTAAGTGGAGTACGATAAATTGTGAACGGTAGCGCTGTGAATATATGTAGACTAGTCGTGCACAAATTTATCACATGAATTGGAGATGAACTTGTGTGGCATACTAGCATTTGTCCTTTAGAATTTATTACTAGTAAATGTGTTATGTGTACGTGCAACTTGTGTGGTTGTTGCACGGGCTCCAACATGCTCTTTGAGAAAAAAAAGTGGCACAACTTTGGATATACGTGACGTGGCGGCATCATCCAGTAGCATCGTTCGCTATAGTTGTAGTACGCTCCTACTAGGACGACTACTCCTATAAAACCTTGCACTTGGCTCTTTGCCTCTTCGGGAGGTTCAACAGTTCGTACTCGTGTGAACCTTGCACTTGGCTCTTAGCCTTTTCAGATGGTCCAACAATGATGATACTACAGTACACATTATGCTTCTGGCAATCTGACACCGATTGAACTGCTGCACGTCCACCGCGAGGGCGAGGGCGAGGGAGAGGGCGTTGTAGTCAAAACCCTCTCCTCGTCCTGGGAACCACCGCGTGCGTGGGCGAGGGAGAGGCATAGTAAGCAAGCTTCTCCTCTTTCGGCGAGTTGACGGGACACATCAAAGCAGTACTAGTACTAGTCCATACTGCATCCTTTCCGATTAATATGGCTTAATTGAAACGAGAAAAATACACTGGCGGTCAACGTATGTAACAATACGCTCTTCATGATCACTATATATAGTTTTGCGGTGATTATACGATCACTAGCTCATCGTAGAGCACCGTATTGCACCCTACCGACTAGCCACATAGTCGACGTGGCACTTTGTTGACTGGTTAAATTGTCACCTGGTTTTTGGGTCCCACCTGTCAGTTGGTCGAGCAAAGAAATCAGCTAAAAAAACAAAGAGTGTACACTTCCAATGCATTTAGCCTTTAATATAAATCGATATTGATTGACTAATGCACCAACTTGTGCTCTAGGTATAGGCTACATGTCTATCCTTAATTACAGCATGCAACGACCTTCATTTAATCTTCTTCTCTCAATGGTCGCATGCACACATAAGTATGCTATTTTTGGGCGTTAATTATGCCCTGGTCAATGTGTAAATCTCTAAATGTACAGTCTTTCACGGACGTAGGGAGTAGGTTGAGTACTTGAGCGTGAGCATGTGTATTGCCTCGTGTGCTGTGTGCCGCATGGGTGCGTGAGTGTTGCATGCGTCCATGTGTACGTGTGAGTGTTGAATGTTGCATGCAGGCATGCATGCATGGGGCTTACTCCCTCCCATTGACATGTTCATATTTCAAGCTTCCTCTGTTCCCTCCATATGGTGATACTCCCTCTGTTCCCAAATACGGAGTAAAATCCTCCCTCTGTTCCCAAATACGGAGTATTTGTCTTTCTAGAGATTTCAACAAGTGACTATGTACGGAGCAAAATGAGTGAAGTGAGCGTAGAGGCATAGGGATAATGTAGAAAGGAAGTCTTCATGATCCATTATTCCCCATCTCGGTCAGAGAGAACTATTCAACTAGTCTTAGCAGTGAAGTGACAATACACGCTGCAGCAGATGGGACACTTAATTAATAAGCTGAACCAACATGTTGGTGTTACTAAATCAGCCTTACCCAGTACTGCCATCATGTTTGCCAGTACAGCACTCTTCTGTCCTCCATTAACTGACATATGGGCCCTCTTGTGGTAGACACATATGTCATCGGTGTAACTATTTACACTCCGAAGGACAGTATATCATGGTAGTAGTAGTAGAATTGAGATTTAATGCACTTTCTTCCCCGTCTTCCACTCTTCTTCCTCCTCTCTTCGTCTTCCTCCTCTCTTCCCCATCGTCGGCCGCACACCATTTCCCCCCGCTCTCTGCTCGCCCACCCGTGCTATCTTCCTTGGTAGCTCGCGATACCATATCCCCCGCCTTTGCGCCGCCACACGAGGAGAAGCTTCTTCGCTTCCCACCAATCCACTTCCCCATGGCTCGCAGCATCGAAAACCCCAATGGCGTAAACGACTGACATGCAGAGCCGCGATTGGAATTCCCTCCCCGATGTTCTCTTGGAGCAGATTTGTAATCGTATGGACCTACTCAGCACCGTCTGTCTGGCCGCATGCTTGGTGTCTTTGTACCATCTACTCGTCTGCAACCGGCCGGCTCTTTTCAAGACACCCTTCTTGCTGATGCCCGATCCTCGCAGGTGGCCCAAACACCGACTTGATGATTCTACGGAGGTTGCCGTGGTGCCCCTCGACATGCTACCATTACCCGTCCACCCGTCCTTCATGCGTGGCCACTACTGGGCGGGCATGAAGGCCAACTGGATCGTCCTCATCAACCAATCCGGTAGTCCATGTCGTCTCGTGGATATCTACACCCAGCGAGAGATCACCCTTCCATCTTTGGATACCGCCGCCATCGAGCCTCGCGGCCCGCCGGACACTCCTGCCTACTACGCACGAGATGGGTCGAGCTTTTGGCTCGACCTCTGTTTGCTGAAGGTTGTAATCTGTGAAGTGCCCACACCATAAGAAGACTACATGGATTACAAGCTCATTGCCGTGTTCAACATGGGATTAGTCTATCTGGAATCCGGTCGCCATACATGGTTATGTCTCATCGTCGATCCTCTTTATCCAACACTTCTGTCTGATGCTATAGTGCACAATGGCATCGTTTATGCGGTCGACGCACAGATTGGCTGCCTATACTGGTGGAATCTATCGTCGTGTAATTGTTTTATATCATCTCATCTTTACCTTAAGAATATGACTGCCTGTTCATTGTTACAAATTTAGAATATATAGTATGTCTATAACCACATCATTGTCATATGTTCCTCTCATTTCCTAGATTTTTATGACCACACATGTTATTGTTAGAGTTGATATGAGAACAATTGGTATCTAATGATTGTTAGAATAGATATTATGATTATAACCTCATGATTGTTGTATGCTACTCTCATTTCCAGGTGTCGGTGTCAAAACCGGCGGATCTCGGGTAGGGGGTCCCGAACTGTGCGTCTAGGCGGATGGTAACAGGAGACAAGGGACACAATGTTTTACCCAGGTTCGGGCCCTCTTGATGGAGGTAAAACCCTACGTCCTGCTTTATTAATATTGATGATGTGTGTTACAAGAGTGGATCTACCACGAGATCAAAGAGGCTAAACCCTAGAAGCTAGCCTATGGTATGATTGTTGTTTTTTGTATATATGTCGACTAGCCTGGCCCTGGTTTATCTAATGCACCAGAGGCCTAGGATAACAAGAGTCCTAGCCGAATACGCCGGTGGGGGAGGAGTCCTTGTCTTGATCGCCAAGTCTTGTGGAATCTTCCTTGTATGCGGCAACTGTCCGGACTGGCCCATGAGTATACGGCCATGGGGATCCTCGGCCCAATCCAACTGATCGGGAGACGACGTGGTGAGTACCCCCTAGTCCAGGACACCGTCAGTAGCCCCCTGAACCGGTCTTCAAGTTTAGGGATGCTCCTCGATTCTTCCGAACCGTTCTTCATCTTCAGTCGTCGGTCTTGAAAACTGGTTCAACAAATCTTCTCATCTTCAATCTTGAGGATCGCTGAAATGCATTCGACGAGTTTACACGTCGGGTATCCGAGGAGCCCCTTTAATTTTCTGGCCTTTATCAATGCCTTGTTATTTTTATGCCACACCTCGGGTTTGAAGTTGTTCCCGGGCGGCAACGTCCTCTTGCGTCCGAGCTCCAACGCCGGACTGCATTCGAGGTATCTTTTGCAGCCGAGCACCAATGCCGGAGTGCTTCCCAGCTCTAACGCCGGACTATGTATCCGAGCTCCAACGCCGGACTGTATCCGAGCTCCAACGCCGGACTATGTATCCGAGCTCCAACGCCGGACTGTATCCGAGGTGTCGTAAATCACCTTGGTTCAAAGAAGTTTGAAGGAGTTTAGCCGAGCTTAATGCCGGAAATGCCCTCTATGGAGCCAGCCACTAGCGCCCGAGCTTTATGCCGGACTGCTTCCGAGGTGGTGCACCACCCCAAATGTGGGCCGATTTTTGTCAATATTTTTGATTGATGCAATTTATTCTCTGCCGAGATACATGGCCAGTAGCCCTCAAGGTGTGTATCGGTCTAAAACCCGAGATGCCCATGAAGGATGACATAAGACCGCTGATCCCCGTAGCTGCTGAGACTCAGGTTGATTTGCAAAATCGGTCTGAGGATCAAGTCCTAGCTCGCGTAATACTTCAGACACCAAAAGCGGCGTGCTCAGTCCTCAAGACTCAAGGTTGGGTGCGGCCGACCAACCCGAGGATCAAAATCTCCTCGAGGCTGTATTACACTTAAAATTTTCTGCATTGGACATGCAATGCAGTAGCCCCAGACACCGGTCGGGTGGAAATACCAGATCGGGGATCGATGTGCCCTTTAATATTTGTAAATAATAAGCCCGAAGCCCAAGAGGCCCCGAGCCTTAATGCGGCACGGGAGGCCAATTAAGGATCGATATCCATAGTAAAATCACAAATTATGTGTAATGACTCTATGTATCCAAGTACTTTACGTCATTAATGCTCGGATCCGCATTGTACAAAACTTTGTTGACCGACCATCGGCTTAACCTCCTCGCCAAGAGTCGAGGAGTGTTTGTCCTATTTTATAAAGCCTTTATGAGGGCAAAGATTTACGACAAACAAGGCAATCTGGCCATACGGTTTTATAAACAAAGGTACGCAGAGAGATGTGTTATATTACTGTTTAACAAAAGAAATGTCTTCCACAGAAAATAGTCCCGCTATCGGTTCCTTTCTTTGGTTGTCATGCTAAGCATGATCATGAAACCTCAGCTCCAATGTAAAAGCAAAATATCGAGGATTTAGTTTGGGAGGCCAGTTAATAGCCCCCTGTAGTGTTCGGCGACAGTCGAGGTCAAGTCGGAAACACTTCGGCCAATTTTATAATGGCCCGTCATTTAATATAGTCATCGGATCGCTGACCAGTTTACACCTATTGTGACAGTCAGTTTTTGGCTTTCTCCACTGAGGTGCTTGACCATGCGAGCTGGAAGCACAATTGCAGTGGTTCTCCCTTTGCACACCTAGCCGAACAAAGCGGAACGTAGGAGGCAAGCGCGGGAGCCGGGCAACCCAACTATTGACCGAAGACACAATTCGAAACTGATGCATATATAGCAATATCCGAGAATGTTTTTGCCGAATCTCTAAATGTGTTCGGCATTGCACTACGAGACTTGTGCTGAAAACACACAAATAGTTAAAAGTGCCAAAAGCTTGGAAAACCAAAAAAAAGTCAGTAAAAACATGACGTCCGAACAAGATCAAGTGTTCGGTGCCAATCCGAAAATTGGACTTTAGAAAAAAAAAGTGCTTCTGCCGTGCTTTAACTTTGCAACGACTAAGAAGAAAAACACTTAGTATGAAACGGCTCAAATAAACATAAGAGCCCCCAAGTGACTTGGGTAAAAGTTGACTATAAAATGTAAGGTGACATGTAGAATGCCTTCTAGCCGGATTGTAGATCGTTTGTCGTAGCGGACCTTTTCACTTCAACCTCTGGACCCAATAGTCCGGAGTGTGTCCGAATACCTCGCGGTTATAAAAACCGGGCATGCGTGGAGACCAGGCGTAGGGGTCATTAGTGCTTTATCGACAAGTTCCCAACTAGTTATGTTATATTGCATGGTTAGTAAGAAACATCTTCCGGGAGAATAGTTCCGTTAGGGGTTCCTTTCACGGGAGGCATGCCCTAAAGTGCATGTCCGGACTGCGAAAAGAGCAGAAAAACATCCGGGGCAGGTAAATAAATAGGTAAGAAATCATCTTTTAGTTCACCGACCGAGTATTCCATTAAGAACGCTAGCTTTCGGCTTCACCCAGTCTCGAGGTACACATCCGCTGACCGGCAGTAATAATCGCAGAGGTGCTCCTTTACCACCTAGCCGAACAATCGGGAACGAGGGGTAAGCACAGGAGCCAGGCAACACAGCTTGGCCAAAACTTAAGTCATATCGATGCATATAATGGTGAATAAAAGGTACATGCGGAAGTGTGACACATGTGTTGGGCATAAAGCCCGAATTAATAAGCTTCTGTTAAAGAAGTCCCCAGGTATAATGAGCGCGGGTAGCGCGTCAAGTGTGTGCGAACAAAGTTTCAACATGGAAAATTTTTACAAGCAACTTTTTTTCAAAAAAGTATAATGCTTGGTCGAACCGAACACAAGTTAAAAATTTAAAACTTTGAGCATGAAGGCAACTTAGCTGGTTAATGTGTTCGGTATTGACGACGTGGTCCGAGCTTGATGCGGGACAAGGTTCCATCCCCCAAGCCGATCCCGAGGTGGCGGAGCAAAAGAGCTCGGCACTGTGAAGTGGTGACATAGCACGGTCAATGCAGGGCGGCAGAGTGATGCCGAAGTCCCTGGCATGGGGTAATGAAGTGTTGACGAAGCCCCCCGTCCAGCCGAGGTGACGTCAAAGGATATAGTCCGGCTGGATCATTTTCCTGTGCACAAAAAATAGTGCAAACCAAAGATAATAGTAAAAAAAATCGTTGCATAATAAATAATTTATGCAAAGTGAGTAATAAAATAAATATGGCCTGGCGCCGAAGTCGATGTCGATGCAGGTCGTCGGCGTAATGCAATAAAGGCGTGGCAAAGCCTGGATTCACAGGTCGGTCCGAGTTCCGGATGCGGCGTTCACCGGACTATGTACGGAAACTGACCGAACCATCATGCGACCGTCGATAATGCGGCCACCATTTGATAGACCTGTGTACATGTGATGGACAAACCAGAGTAATAATTCCTTGGGAAAAATTAACCCAAACAAGCAAAAAGAAATACTAGGATTAATAGCACCTGGTTTATTTGTTGTAGCAATCCGAAGGAAGGTGATTCCCAAAATTGGGACTCGATCCACGCACCCATTGCCTGGTCGGCTAGTGACGCCGAAGTGTCCGGAGTAGGTTGATGAAGAGATGGCGAAGCCCCCGGTCCAGCCGAGATGTCGAAGTAAGTCGGCATGATGGACACCAGCTTGAAGAAGCAATAGTGCGGCCCTGCCGATGCAGGTCGTGACGTGGTCGATGCCGGCTTGATGAAGCGACCGTGCGGCGATGCCGGTTTGCCCGCTCCGTGTAATCCGTGGGGTGGCGATGTTGGTGATGATTTATCCTTCGCGATGCCGGACTCTTGTTCGGCTTGCCGAGATGATGATCCGAAGAAGTTGAGCTCGGCTCAACAAAGTGACGACGTTGTCAGCGCAGGTCGGCAGCCGTGGAGCAATATTGCTGGACTGGTTTGACACCAGCATGATGTTGAAGATCATGTTCAAAAGATCTTAAAGTTAGTGGGATGTGTTCGGAAACAAAACACAATACCCCATACAAAACTTCCTTTAAAAAGGATGTCCGAAACCCCGTTCATAAAAAAGACGAACTCGGATCGGATTCGTTTTCGCGCAGAAAATAGATCCGAAAAGTGATGCACTAATCGGAAGGTTCCCGGAGTTTGGACGGTCGGATCGAGCTGAAATTTTGAGGAGTGGTAGATATAGGAATTTCGCATCCGATCAACGGTTGGATCTTCCAAAGGAAGTCCGAGCTAGAAGCTGGACACCACGCCCTAAACTCGTCCGGATTCTCGTCCAGATTCAATGCGGCTCCGCTATATCGGAGATTGCCAGAGATTCCTCCATCGGAACTCGACGAAATTTTCCAGGGTTGTTGTAAACTTAATTCCGCACAATTCCACCGAAGCAATCGTTAAAACAACACTTGAGGAGGCGGTGGCGGCGGACACAAGTCCGCTGTCCAGAAATACAGTACGGTCGCCCGAGGGCAATGTTGACGTTGAGCCCCCGGGCTCCCTGGATGACTCCTCCATGATCTTGATAGAGATCGCAGCTGATGTTGATGAAGGCCCTCATCCGAACATGACGATCGGAGGTAGGGCGCAGTCCTTGGTCGAACCAAGGTGACCAGTCGAGCTGGTGACGAAGATGTCGAAGTCGCAGTTGATCCGCAGGCGAGCCATCGACCTTTTGCCGAACACACAGAGGAGCTCTCAATGAAAGCACCAATGTCGGTGTCAAACTGTGCGTCTAGGCGGATGGTAACAGGAGACAAGGGACACGATGTTTTACCCAGGTTCGGGCCCTCTTGATGGAGGTAAAACCCTACGTCCTTCTTGATTAATATTGATGATGTGTGTTACAAGAGTGGATCTACCACGAGATCAAAGAGGCTAAACCCTAGAAGCTAGCCTATGGTATGATTGTTGTTTTTTGTATATATGTCGACTAGCCTGGCCCTGGTTTATATAATGCACCAGAGTCCTAGGATAACAAGAGTCCTAGCCGAATACGCCGGTGGGGGAGGAGTCCTTGTCTTGATCGCCAAGTCTTGTGGAATCTTCCTTGTATGCGGCAACTGTCCGGACTGGCCCATGAGTATACGGCCATGGGGATCCTCGGCCCAATCCAACTGATAGTACCCCCTAGTCCAGGACACCGTCACCAGGATTTTTATAACAACGCATGTTATTGCTTAGAGTTGATATGATAACTGTAGTAAGTTCTTCTTCTTCTTCTTCTTCTTCTTCTTCTTCTTCTTCTTCTTCTTCTTCTTCTTCTTCTTCTTCTTCTTCTTCTTCTTCTTCTTCTTCTTCTTCTTCTTCTTCTTCTTCTTCTTCTTCTTCTTCTTCTTCTTCTTCTTCTTCTTCTTCTTCTTCTTCTTCTTCTTCTTCTCCTTCTTCTTCTCCTTCTTCTTCTTCTCCTTCTTCTTCTTCTCCTTCTTCTTCTTCTCTTCTTCTTCTTTCTTCTTCTTCTTCTCCTTCTTCTTCTCCTTCTTCTTCTCCTTCTTCTTCTCCTTCTTCTTCTCCTTCTTCTTCTCCTCCTTCTTCTTCTTCTTCTCCTCCTTCTTCTCCTCCTCCTCCTTCTTCTTCTTCTTCTTCTTTGACTCTTTGTCGTCTGCTGGCAGACGACAAAGAGCGCCGTTAACCCCCTAACGGCTCTCACGCCACCGCACTGCCGTCCGTTGTCTTTGTCGTCTGCTGGCCTCGGATGGCGGACGGCAAAATCCTTTGCGGCCTGCTTCCTGGAAGCGGATGGCAAAGAAGGCCTTTGCTGGCACGTGTTCAGATGGACAGTTTGCCGTCCGCCATGGCGGACGACAAAGAAGCTGATTCCAGTAGTGCTAGCACCCATGAATTCACATCTTCAACATTGCCTGTGATGTGCAGCATGGCATAGAACTGAAGAATGAGTTCTTCATTCCAATCGCAGATGTCTGTGCAGAAGTTGAGTAGACCAGCGTCATGAAGAAAACTGAGGACTGGGGTGATGCATGGAAGAGACTCGATATCCACATGAGGAATTTTCTCATGGTCTAAAATCTTGTCCTTATCGAAAAGTAGTGATGAATAGAAATTCATTTGACTCGCCGTCCAGAAGCGCTTGCGAAGAAGTCGAGCAGAGTCATAAGGATTGTAGTTAGAGAAGAAACGATGCTCAGTAAAGAAGTCATCAGCCTTGAAATTCTGCTTCTTGGTATGAGGATTCTATGGCTTGGGCTGAAGATTGACAGTTGAAGTCTTCACAGCCTCTTGATTCACAACCTCTGGAGCCACAGGCTTTTAGTACCAGTGTTATCAGCAGCAGCGTTGGCCTCCATTTCTTCAGCACTAGCGGCTGGAAATTCTTCAGGAATAGAGTGAAGTGAAGGTTGAGGTCCTTCAGAGCCCGTATGAAGTTCTTCGGTCTGTACAGGGGACTGAGGAACTTGATGCAGTGGTGTTGTCAGTGGAGAATTGGGGTGATGACTTTCCAATAGTCATCATTCAGAATAAGAGTTGTAGACCCAATATCCACATCCTCATCTTCTTCATCATTTTCTTCAACGCCCGCCTCTTCAGCTGTGAACTGAGGCATGGGCTACCAGCGGAGTTGAAGGGATATTATCCACTTCAATTTCTTCATCCAATTGCTCTGAAGAAGCAGCAGAAGGATTATCCTCATCACTGTCATCTAGGTTGACATATTCCTCACCAAAGGGTACAATCTCCTTTGATGGCATGCTTGATATTGGGACAACGTCAATTGGGTTTTCGAATGAGCTCGTCAAAGTCTTCACTTTATTAGGAGCTGAAGACTCTGAAGTAGCAGATGCTTTCCTTTTCTTTACCACAGCCTTCTCTACGGCTTTAGTCTTCTTCACTTCTGATGTAGAAGGAAGGTGGATATCTTTCATCTGTGATGACTTTGCAGGAGGAGCAGATGAAATAGGTTGAGTTTCTTCAGGCACAACTGATGTAGTTGTCCTTGCTTGTTCAGTTTCTTCAGGCACAGTAGAAGATGCTTTAACTGGCCTGGGTTGTTCTTCACGCGCAACATTGGAGGTTGCCCTAGCATTTTCTCCAGGAACTGGAATTTCTTCACCAACCCTGGTACTTGCAGTTTCTTCAACAGTCTGAGTTTCATCAGTTGTGCTTGCATGTTCTTCAGTAGGCTGAGCAGATGTCTTAGCCTGAGGAATTTCTTATTGTGATGAAACTGCAACATTTGGAGTGATCCCTTTGCCAACTGGACAAGTCTAACTTTGGCACCTAGCCAATCTGCATGATATGCGTCAAATTCATCACTGGGTGCTTTGATCTCAGCCTGCATTGTCACAAGTTCTTCACGAGACATTTTCACAACATTTTTCTTCAGAAAATGCTCCTTCTTGTACTAAGCTTTCTTCACCTGCCTGACCTTCTCAAACTTCCATTTTTCTTCAGCTATGAAGGCTGACAACATGTGACTTTGGCCAGGTGTGAGGTTTAGTTCAGGCAGAGGTGTGTTAGGGTCCTTGTGCCATTGATCAATGAAATCAAGGATCTTCTTCGGATCTAGTAGAAGAGGCACAGCACTGCCTTTGGCACTATCAACCCTTTGTTGTCGATCTCTAATGATCTCAGCTAATTCTTCATCATCAGCTTCGTCTTTGCTTGACGGAACCTGAAAGGCGGCCTGCTTCTTGTGAGGAGTTGGCCTTGTGCCTCGTCCATCAGTGGCCTTTTTTGTTTAGCAAGGTCAGAGCTGTTGAAGACTGAGGTGGAGCTGAGGAACTTGCAGAGGCTCCAGAAGCAATCGAGATTCCAGTAGTCCTTTGGCACATGGCAAGATGCACAAGCACTGAGGACTTTGTAGGGGCAGCTGAGGATTTTGCAACTGAGGGAGTTGGAGCTGCTTTTGAAGTGGTTGCTTGAGGGATAGGCCATGAGGGCTGTGAAGAGCTTGGTCGTGAGGGTATAACAGCTGAGGAACTTGGCTTGGCAGCTGGTTTCTTTGGCATAGCCTTCTTAGGCTTGCTAGCAGAGGCCTCAGCAGCGGCAGCAACAGTTTCTTTGTTGAATTTCTTCACTGCTTCTTTTGCCACTTTGGCCAACTTGGCCTGGCGCTTGGCCCATTCCTTGGGAAATTCCTCATCCCTTCTGATGCTAGAGGGATCAGCAACTTGGCCTGGTGCCAATGGAGGTCTTGGGCATGGAGGGTGTACGGAGAATTTCTTCATGTACCTCAGAGTCAAATATCTGTACTCCCGCCATTCTCTGGCCCATCTCCTCTCAATCCGCTGAATGCGCACCTTGCGCTGATTTTTGTTCTCCTTGCCATGAGTGGCTTCATCAGGAGTGCAATATTCATCATATATGTCATCAGGGATTTCAAAAGTAGTATTCGCTTCTGGTCTCTTACCTCCCTTCTGAGGTCTTTTGCCATCAGCCATATTCTTCACTTGAGGATTTTGAGACAAGGTATGCAATTTGTCTTCAAGGAACGCTGTAAATGAGTTAAGTTAATGAGAACCTAGAGATTCAGCAGCCGACATGTGTACCTGTGAACAGAGTATATGTGCAAAGAATTTGGAGAGGTCATATGCGTTCTCAGAAGTTTATCAAAAGAATCAAGTTTGAGGAATTTGATCATTGGTTGTCTTGAGGAATTTCACTAAGCGTTCTTGACTTAGGTTCCAGAGTTGTATAGATTTGAAAATCCACACAATTGAGGAATCTTGAGGAAAAATGTTGCTTAGAGAAACAGATCAAGAACAGAAGCAAGTTGGTGTTTAAGGACATGAAAGTTGAAGAATAAACACCTTTTGAAGATTTTGTGCAAATCATCATAATCAACAAGGGCAGTGAAAATAGATTTTATTTAACCCTGAGGAAGAACATGATGAACTCAGAGTAGTAGTGGAGAAGCTCGTCCGTTTAGATCATCCACACCCTAACTAGGCGATGGAAAACAGCTACGATGGCGGCGGAGTGAAGATTTCCGCGGTCGGCTTGAGTACGACGGCGACGAGGTCGAGGCAGTGAAGCTCTTCCACACCGACAATGATGGAGAGTAGCGGTGGCGCTAGGTCAGAGAGCTCGAGCGAGGGGAGTGAGACGAATCGGGGTAAATGAGGTCTGAGGAGGGCGAGGGGTATTTATAGCCGAGGTGAAAAACCGCTCGTCCAAGGAAAATGGACGAAAGAGCCCCTGGCCCTTTCCATCCAAGCGACATGTGTCACCCACGTACCGTGAAGTGGAGATCATGTTACATCGTGGGTGAATAGAATAATCTCATCGTGAGATGCGGAACAGTTTGAGCGGCAAAAGCCGAAAATTCATATAAGAATATTTTAATTTTCTCTATGCAAATTCTTCAGCTGAAAAGGACACAGTGAAGATTTTGAACGGGTTTCAACTAGAACGCACATGATGAGTTTGTGAACAGACTGGGTTGAGTTTAGCATAGAGGGGGACGGGTCCGATCACATTTACTTAGAAGAAAAACCAACTAGAAGAATTAGCAATAAGTGAATGCTGTAGAGGACTGAAAAACTCAAGTATATATATATATATATATATATATATATATATATATATATATATATATATATATATATATATATATATATATATATATATATAGCCAATGAAGAACATAGTCGAAAAGAGTGAGGACTTTTCAAAGTTGAAGAATTTGAATAGCTGAGGAATTTTCAAAACTGAAGAAAAACTCAATTTGAAGATTTTCAACTTTTGTTGGTGGCGTGACCCACCGTATAAGAATGATGATTTTAGACGCCGCGTACAATTGTCGTAGGGCTCTGAGAATCAAATTCTTCATTAATTTATTCACACTTAGAGGGTTAGTCTTCATTGATTGAAGAAAAACATTACTTCGTGTGTTGCACATCTAAGTCATCAATTTTGCCTAAGTGTTAGGATGTGTGTCCTTTTCAAAGAACATTCGAAGATTCTAAGATATTTAGGTCACACCGCAACTTGCTAAATCTCTTCTCATCCATGGGCTTTGTGAAGATATCCGCTAGCTATTGCTCAGTCTTCACGTGCTCGCTAGAGATGTCGCCCTTCAACGCATGATCACAAAGAAAATGATGACGAATCTGGATGTGCTTTGTCTTCGAGTGCTGAACTGGGTTATGAACAATCTTGATGTCACTCTCATTGTCACAGAAGAGTGGCACATTCTTCACATTGATTCCGTAGTCCTTGAGGGTTTGCTTCATCCATAGCAATTGAGCACATCACAAACCAGCATCAATGTAGTCAGCTTCAGCAGTAGAGAGTGATACGTAGTTCTGCTTCTTCGAGGACCAACATACCAAAGATCATCCGAGAAAATGACATGTGCCTGATGTTGACTTGCGATCCACATGATCACCAGCATAGTCAGAGTCGGAATATCCAGTAAGATCAAAAGCCGAGCCCTTGGGATACCATAATCCTAGTGTTGGAGTGTGAGCTAGATATCGAAGAATATGCTTCACAGCCTTATGGTGTGATTCCTTTGGTGTAGCTTGAAAACGGGCACACATGCAAACACTAAGCATAATATCTGGCATAGATGCACATAGATACAAAAAAGAGCCAATCATGGAGCGGTATACATTTTGATCGAAGTCTATACCATTTTCATCAGTGCATAGATGGCCATTTGTGGGCATAGGGATTTTGACGCCTTTGCAATCTTGCATGTCGAATTTCCTAAACACATCCTTGAGGTATTTCTCTTGAGATATGAAGATGTCGTTGCATTGTTGACGAATTTTAAGACCTAAGAATAATTTTAGTTCTCCCATCATAGACATTTGATATTCCTCACTCATCATATAGGAAACTTCGTCACTGTAACGTTGGTAAGTACAACCAAGGATAATATCATCAACATATATTTGGCACATGAATAATTCATCATCATAGGTTCTGGTGAAAAGAGTTGGGTCAAGTGAACCGGGTTTGAAGCCTTTCTTCATGAGGAATTCCTTCAAAGTATCATACGATGCCCGAGGGGCCTGCTTGAGGCCATAGTGGGCCTTATTGAGTCTGAAGACTCTGTCAGGATGCTTATGATCTTCAAAACCTGGGGGTTGAGCAACATATGCTTCTTCCTCAAGCTTACCATTGAGGAATGCACTTTTCACATCCATTTGATATAAGATGATATTATGATGGTTAGCATAAGCAAGCAATATGCGAATAGCCTCAAGTCTAGCCACAGGTGCAAAAGTTTCATCGATATGAATTCCTTCAACCTCTGTGTAGCCTTGATCTACAAGACGAGCCTTATTCCTCACCACAAGGCCATTTTCATCTTGCTGGTTGCGGTAGATCCATTTGGTGTCGATGATATTGTGCTTGCGTGGGTCTGGTCGCTTGATAAGTTCCCAGACATTGTTGAGCTCGAATTGATGTAATTCCTCTTGCATCGCCTGAATCCACTCAGGCTCCAGAAATGCCTCATCAACTTTGGTGGGATCTGTGATAGAGACAAAAACAAAGTGCCCACAAAAGTTAGACAAATGTGAAGCCCTTGATCGTGTGAGAGGACCTGGTTCGTTGATGTCGTTGATGATTTTCTCGATCTGCACTTCATTTGGAACGCGAAGATGAGCAGGTTGACGATGTTGATTGGGGTCAACATTTTCTTCGGAGCCATTTTCCACAGGTGCACCAGCATGATTTTCTTCACGATCTGGAATGACTTCTTTAGCAGCTTCTTCAATGCGTATGACATCCTCAGTAGCCTTGAACTTGATGGATTCCTCAGGTGACATTTCATCTAGCACAGGAGGTGGGTGCTCTCTTTGCAAGCCGTTAGTTTCATCGAACCGCGCATCTACAATTTCAACAACCTTGTGGTGAAAGATGTTGAAGACTCTGTAGGTGTGCGAGTTCTTTCTGTAACCAAGCATAAAACCCTCATGTGCTTTCGGTGCAAATTTAGAGTCGTGATGAGGATCTCTAATCCAGCATTTAGCACTGAAGACTTTGAAATAACTCACATTGGGTTTCTTGTCAATGAGGAGTTCATATGAGGTCTTTTTTGAAGAATTTGTGAAGATATACCCTGTTGATGATGTGGCACGCAGTATCAATTGCCTCAGGCCAGAAGCAAGGAGGTGCCTTGTATTCATCAAGCATAGTACGAGCAATCTCAACAAGAGTCCTGTTCTTGCGCTCCACGACGCCATTCTGCTGAGGTGTATAAGGGGCAGATAACTCGTGAGTAATACCAAGTTCATCAAGATAGTCATCAAGACCAGTATTCTTGAACTCGGTCCCATTGTCACTCCTAATGTGCTTGATCTTCACACCGAAATTCGTCGAGGCCCTTGAGGAAAATCGTTTGAAGACTTCCTGCATTTCAGTTTATTAAGTGATGATATGCACCCATGTGTAAGGAGAATACTCATCAACAATAACAAAGCCATATAGAAATGATGCATTCGTTAGTGAGGCATAATGAGTAGGGCCAAAGAGATCCATGTGAGGCAATTCAAATGGACGAGTGGTAGTCATGATAGTCTTCGAGGGATGCTTGGACTTGGTCATCTTTCCAGCTTCACAAGCCCCACAGAGGTGGTCTTTGAGGAATTTGACACCCTCGATGCCAATGACGTGCTTCTTCTTCGCGAGTGTATGCAAGTTCCACATGCAAGTATGACCTAGTCGTCGATGCCATAACTAGCCTTCTGAAGCTTTTGCAAGTACACATGTGGCAGGTTGTGGTCTTGCAGAGAAATCAACAATATACAAGTCTCCTCTCCTAAAGCCTTTGAAGAAATTTGGAATTGTCAGATTCCATGAGCACAATGCAGTGACATTTGCCAAAGACAACAACCATATCAAGATCACAAAGCATTGAGACGGACATGAGGTTGAATCCTAAGGACGCGACAAGCATGACTTTGTCCATGTGTTGATCCTTTGAGATCGCAACCCTACCTAGACCCAATACCTTGCTTTTGCCTTTGTCAGCGTAGATGGTATGCTTCAGATGCGATGGAGATAAAGCAGTGTCCATAAATAAGTTCCTGTCACCAGTCATGTGATTTGTACACCCACTATCGAGGACCCACTCAGTAGCTTTGGGTTGTTCATCCTGCAGATGAATTAGTGCAACTTACGTATTCAAATACTTCATCAGTGAAGAATATGACATCAACTTCATCAGATTGAATTTCATCAAGCAATACAACAGATATAGCAGTATGAGGACGTGAGAAATGAATATTCATTTATACATGATTAGCTTGCGTCCTATCAAGCATATTCAGGTCACCAACAAATTCAGACGTTCAAGTTCGTCTGGAGACCTGACCCTGCATAAGAGATTAGTTCTTTTTCTTCACCCCCACATCTGGAGGGGTGGCAAAGAGTTCATCATTCTGCGAGCTCCATAAGAGAAAGGTGGCATAGAAGCCAGTCCACATTGTTTCACAGAAGAGGGTTAGAGTAAGCATATGAATAAGCACAGAAATTCTTCGAGGACTTATGAACATAATGAATTTAAGAATAATGCACATATTCATAACCCTTAGATTTTCCCTGCGAAACATAAGTGTTAGCACTATGATGATCATATCAGGATTTGGATCCATATGAGGAATTTGATCCTCGTGAGGAATTTGATCCTCGTGAGGAATTTGGTCCATATGAGAACTTGGATCCATATGAAGAATTTTGTCCATATGAAGAATTTGATCTAGGGTGACTATTCTTCACAGGTGGTGTCATGATGACATTCACCTGAAGACTTTCAAGGCACCTTTTGGGAACCCAGATTTTCTTCATAGGGGGACCATTCCTGCAGTTAGTTCCTGATACGTCTCCAACGTATCTATAATTTTTGATTGTTCTCTGCTATTATATATTCTGTTTTGGATGTTTAATGGGCTTTATTATACACTTTTATATTATTTTTGGGACTAACCTATTAATCGGAGGCCCATCCCGGATTGCTGTTTTTTGCATATTTCAGTATTTTGCAGAAAAGGAATATCAAACGGAGTCCAAACAGAATGAAACCTTCGGGAACGAGATTTTCGGAACAAACGTGATCTAGAGGACTTGGAGTCCACGTCAAGAAGGAAACTAGGAGGCCACGAGGCAAGGGGCGCACCTACCCCTGTGGGTGCGCCATCCACCCTCGTGGGCCCCTCGTGGCTCCCCTGACCCACCTCTTTCGCCTATATATGTCCATATACCCTGGAAACATCAGAGAAAGAGCAAAAACCCTATTTCCAACGCCGCAACCTTCTGTACCCGTGAGATCCCATCTTGGGGCCTTTTCCGGCGCTCCACCGGAGGGGGCATTGATCACGAAGGGCTTCTACATCAACACCATAGCCTCTCTGATGATGTGTGAGTAGTTTACCTCAGACCTTCGGGTCCATAGTTATTAGCTAGATGGCTTCTTCTCTCTCTTTGGATCTCAATACAAAGTTCTCCTCGATCTTCTTGGAGATCTATTCGATGTAATCTTCGTTTGCGGTGTGTTTGTCGAGATCCGATGAATTGTGGGTCTATGATCAAGTTTATCTATGAACAATATTTGAATCTCCTCTGAATTCTTTTATGTATGATTGGTTATCTTTGCAAGTCTCTTCGAATTATCAGTTTGGTTTGGCCTACTAGATTGATCTTTCTTGCAATGGGAGAAGTGCTTAGCTTTGGGTTCAATCTTATGGTGCTCGATCCCAGGACAGAAAGGGAAACGACACGTATTGTATTGTTGCCGTCGACGATAAAAATATGGGGTTTATATCATATTGCTTGAGTTTATCCCTCTACATCATGTCATCTTACTTAAGGCGTTACTTTGTTCTTATGAACTTAATACTCTAGATGCATGCTGGACAGCGGTCGATGTGTGGAGTAATGGTAGTAGATGCAGAATCGTTTCGGTCTACTTGTCAAGGATGTGATGCCTATATACATGATCATACCTAGATACTCTCATAACTATGCTCAATTCTATCAATTGCTCGACAATAATTTGTTTACCCACCGTAATACTTATGCTCTTGAGAGAAGCCACTAGTGAAACCTATGGACCCCGGGTCTATTTTCCATCATATTAATCTTTCATCAACAAATTATTTCTATTCGCCATTTATTTTACTTTGCATCTTTATTTTCCATTTACTATAAAAATACCAAAAATATTATCTTATCATATCTATCAGATCTCACTCTCGTAAGCGACCATGAAGGGATTGACAACCCATTTATCTCGTTGGTTGCGAGGTTCTTATTTGTTTGTGTAGGTGCGTGGTACTTGTGCGTGATCTCCTACTGGATTGATACCTTGGTTCTAAAAAACTGAGGGAAATCCTTACGCTACTTTACTGCATCACCCTTTCCTCTTCAAGGGAAAACCAACGCAGTGCTCAAGTGGTAGCAGTTCCAACATATCTAGCAAATACTTCACCATTCTGATTTTTGAACAATTTATAGTTGGAGTCAAATGACTCATTATATGAATATGAAGATTCACAAGTAAAGCTAGAAAGAGTGGATGGATCTACGGGAGGTCCTTTCGCAGCAACCTATGTGGTTTTGGGGTACTGCTCAGGTTTCCAGTATGTCCCATCAGCATTGAGTTTCCTCTCAAAGGCAATACCCTCTTTCCTAGGGTTCCTGTTGAGGATCTTCTTTTTAAGCACATCACAAAGAGCCTGATGCCCTTTGAGGCTTTTGTACATGCCTGTCACATACAATTCCTTCAACCCTGCATTGTCAGTGATACTTGTGGTATCCTCGGATGAGGAATTTGTGACCACAGAGACAGTTGAAGAATTTGCTGCAATAGAAGCAATTGAACTTTCAGGTGAAGAATTAGCAGATTCACATTCAATGCATTTCAAACAAGGTGGGATGAATTCTTCCTGAGCGGAACTGATCTGTTGAGCAAGCAATGAATATTTTCTTCTGAATATCTTCATGACTCATCCTTAGCTTTTTAAGATCTTGCTTTCTTTGAAGAAATTCATAAGAAAGCTTCTCATGGTCAGCTAAGAGAGTGTTATGATGACTCTGAAGGTTATGAAACTTAGTCTGAAGTCGCTGAAGATTTTTAGTCAAAGTTTGTGTTTGATCCATTTCCTCACCCAACAGGTCATCGCTGTTGTCTAGCAAATTTCGAACCTTTTCAAAAGCATTTTGTTGTTTGATAGCAATGTTAGCAAGTTTGGAATATCTTGGCTTGAGGTTTTCATCAGATTCATCCTCACTGGATTTATAGGAGGGATATTTGAGTACCTTGGCACCTTTTGCCATGAAGCAATAGGTGGGAGCGTAGTCATCGTCGTCGTTGTCAGCAGTGTTGGGGAAGTCATTTTCCTCATGGTTGAAGATGGACTTGCTGACGAACCCAATAGCGAGGGCTAGGCTAGCCACACCAGAGTCTGACTCCTAAGATTCCTCCTCTTCCTCATTTTCCTCGGATTCAGCTTCAGAGTCCATTTCCTTGCCAATAAATGCCCGAGCCTTCTTGGAACTGCTCTTCTTGTGAGATGAAGACTTTGAAGATTTTGATGATGAGGACTTTGAAGATTTCTTCTTCTTCTTAGAGTCATCAGAACTATCATCCTTGTACTTATTCTTCTTATTATTCTTTGATTCCTTCGCCCACTGAGGACAATCAGTAATGTAGTGGCCAGGTTTCTTGCATTGGTGGCAAGTCCTCTTCTTGTAGTCATGGGATGAGGAATCTGATCTCATGTCATCACCTCTTGAAGATTTTCCAAAGCGACCACGTGATACGTCTCCAACGTATCTACATTTCCTAACGCTTTTCCTCTTCTTTTGGACTCTAATTTGAATGATTTGAATGAAACTAACCCCGGACTGACGCTGTTTTGTGCAGATATAAAAGTTCTCGGAATGGAATGAAACTTTCCGAGGAATTTTTATGCAAATAAAGAGAATTTCTGGAGCCAAGACCTGCCAGAGAGGGGCACCTGGGTGGGCACAACCCACCAGGGCGCGCCCCCTCTCTTGGCACGCCGAGGTGGGTTGTCCCCACCTGGTGGCCCCGCAGACCCTGAAACCGACACTATGAAATCCTATTTTTCCATAAAAAACCAAGGAGAAAGAATTATCGTGTTCCACGAGACAGAACTGCCGTCACCTCCTGTTCTTCATCGGGAGGCTAGATCTGGAGTCCGTTTGGGGCTCCGGAGAGGGGGATCTTCGTTCTTCGTCATCACCAACCCATCTCCATCGCCAATTCCATGATGCTCCCCACCGGGAGTGAGTAATTCCTTCGTAGGCTCGCTGATCGGTGAGGAGTTGGATGAGATTCATCATGTAATCGAGTTAGTTTTGTTAGGGCTTGATCCCTAGTATCCACTATGTTCTTAGATTGATGTCGCTATGACTTTGCTATGCTTAATGCTTGTCACTTTGGGCCCGGGTGCCATGAACTCAGATCTGAACCATTTATGAATTCATCATTATATCTAAGTTTTAGATCCGATCTTGCAAGTTATAGTCACCTACTACGTGTTATGATCCGGCAACCCCGGAGTGACAACATTCGGGCCCACTCCCGGTGATGACCGTAGTTTGAGGAGCTCATGTATTCACTATGTGTTAATGCTTTGTTCCAGTTCTCTATTAAAAGGAGGCCTTAATATCCCTTAGTTTCCAATATGGACCCCGTTGCCACGGGAGGATAGGACAAAAGATGTCATGCAAGTTCTTTTAAAAAAGCACGTATGACTATTTACGGAATACATGCCTACATTATATTGACGAACTGGAGCTAGTGTCGTATTGCCCTAGGTTATAACTGTCTCATGATGAATATCATCCAACAAGTCACCGATCTAATTCCTACGAATTTATTTTATATTGTTTCTGCTAATTTACTACTGCTATCATCACTGTTACAACAGCTACAAAAATACCGCTATCACTGTTATCGTTACCGTTGCTACTGTCACTACTATCAAAACTATCATATTACTTTGCTACTGATTACTTGCTGCAGATAATTAATCTCCAAGTGTGGTTGAATTGACAACTCAGCTGCTAATACCTTCAAATATTCTTTGGCTCCCCTTGTGTCGAATCTATAAATTTGGGTTCAATACTCTACCCTCGAAAACTGTTGCAATCCCCTATACTTGTGGGTTATCAAGACTTTTTTATGGCACCGTTGCTGGGGAGCATAACTATATTTGTTGATTCAGTTGAGATTATTATCAATTTATCACTATGAAGAATATGAAGGATGCTAAGACTAAGATTTATCCCTCTAAGACGAGGCGAGGTAAGGAACTGCCATCCAGTTCTGCTTTAGATTCACCTTCTGTTATAAGTAAACTTGCAACTCTACATGCTATTAATTCTGATATGTCCTAAGTTATTGATGATGCTACTTCTACTATGAATGATGTTCATGATGATGCTAGTACCTTTCTTGATAATGATGTGCCACTTGGTGAATTTCTTGATGAACAAATTGATAGAGTTATACAACATGTTGTTGTTGAGTCGGATGATGGGCTTGAAATTGAAACTCCTGAAACACCTACTAGAACTAGCCTTCTTAGATATGAATTGCCTAAGGTACCAGAAGGTTATGTTATGAATGAGCAGACAACTAGAGATATTCTTGCTTGTAGGGATAGAGTGATCTAGAGAAATTATTTTGCAAGTATAAAGAAAAATCTCTGAATGCTAGAATGTAATGTGATCCTAAGTTTGCTACTTCACCTATCTTTATTGATGATAAGGATTATGAATTCTCTGTTGACCGAGAGTTAATTACTTTGGTTGAATCTGATCCTTTTTATGGTTATGAAACTAAAACTGTTGTGGCACATCTTACTAAGTTGAATGACATAGCCACCCTTTTTACTCATGATGAGAAGACTCGTTATTACTTTATTCTCAAATTATTTTCTTTCTCATTAAAGGGTGATGCTAAAGCTTTGTACAATACTCTTACTCTTGGTTGTGTGCGTAGTCCCCAGGATATGATTTATTACTTTTTAGAAAAATATTTTCCTGCTCATAAGAAACAAGCTGCCTTACAGGAAATATTTAACTTTGTGCAAACTAAAGAAGAGAGTCTCCCACAAGCTTGGGGAGGCTTTGCGATTTAATGCTTTGCCTGATCATCCTCTTAAGAAAAATGAAATCCTTGATATCTTCTATAATGGACTAACCGATGCTTCTAAGGACTTCCTAGATAGTTGTGCTGGTTGTGTTTTCAGGGAACGAACTATTCGACAAGCTGAGCAATTATTGAATAACATATTGAAAAATTATGATGATTGGACTATTCCCGAACCACCGCCTAAGCCCACTCCAAAGAAGAGGGGTATATTATATCTCAGTCCTGAAGATATGCAAGAGGCAAAGAAATCTATGAAGGAAAAAGGTATTAAAGCCGAGGATGTTAAAAATTTACCTCCTATTGAAGAAATACATGGGCTTAATACACCACCACCACCCAAGGTGGTAGAGGTAAATTCTCTTATGAAATTCAATGATAATGACAATCCTCACAATATGCACCCTAGCCAATGCCTTTATGTGTTTGAGAATTATATTAGAAAACAAGATCACTTCAATGCAAATGTTATGAAAAAATTGAAATATAATTCTGATATGATTACTCGCTTGAGTGACTTGTTATTTAGAATCTCAAATGATGTTAGAGGTGTTGGAAAACATGCTTCTATGGTTCAAACCTAGTTAGAACAAGTTGCTAAATCACAAAGAGAACTGCTAGATGAAATGAATAATAATATGCACGACTTTGCTATTAGAGTTGCAACTAGAGGAGGTAAAATGACTCAGGAACCACTTTATCCTGAGGGACACCCAAAAAGAATTGACCAAAATTCACAAAGAAACAACACCACTGCACTTAGTCCTTCTAAAAAGTAGAAGAAAAAGAAAAATGATAGGACTTTGCATACTTCTAGTGAACCTAAAATTTAAAAACATCCTGATAATGAAAATGAAATTTCTATCTCGGATGCTGAAACTCAGTCTCGTAATGAACATTCACCTAGTGATACTGAAAAAGATAATGCTGATGTTCATGAAGACACTCAACCAAATAATGAAAAAGAACCAGACAATGATGTTGAGATAGAACCACCTGTTGATCTTGATAACCCACAACCTAAGAATAAAAGATATGATAAAAGAGACTTTGTGGCTAGAAAACACGGTAAAGAAAGAGAACCGTGGGTTCAAAAACCTATGCCTTTTCCAACCAAGTCAACTAAAAAGAATGATGATGAAGAATTTGAACGCTTTGCTAAAATGCTGAGGACAGTCTATTTGTGTATTCGCTTGACTGATATCCTTAAAATGCCTCCTTATGCAAAGTATATGAAAGACATCATCACCAATAAGAGAAAAATACCGGAAGCTGAAATCTCCACTATGCTTGCTAATTATACTTTCAAAGATGGAGTACCTAAAAAACTTGGAGATCCAGGAATACGAACTATACCTTGCTCCATCAAAAAGAATTATGTGAAAACTGCTTTGTGTGATTTAGGAGCTGGTGTTAGTGTTATGCCTTTCTCTTTATATAAAAGATTTGATTTGAATAAGCTCACACCTACTATATCTTTACAAATGGCTGACAAATCAACTGCCATACCTATCAGTATCTGTGAGAATGTGCCCGTTGTTGTTGTTAATGTTACTATTTTGACT
Source organism: Aegilops longissima (assembly GCA_021605205.1). Classification (NCBI taxonomy): domain Eukaryota; kingdom Viridiplantae; phylum Streptophyta; class Magnoliopsida; order Poales; family Poaceae; genus Aegilops; species Aegilops longissima. The sequence goes on along the minus strand of CM038677.1, from coordinate 251,566,668 downwards.
GACTTTGTTATACTTGAGATGCCCGAGGACGACAGGAGCTGTTAATGATTGCAGGGGCTGTTAATGATTGCAATATAAGCAATACCTATCGATTATCCTCAGTAGACCCTTCTTGAATACTACAGGGGCTGTTAATGATTGCAATATAAGCAAGATCACTTTTCATATCAATGGTAATGAGCATACCGTGGACTTTCCGAAGAAAGAATTCCAAGTGAATGGTATTAATGTTATTGAAAAATCTCCGACAATCACTATTGGAAGCTTTCAAATACCTCTACCTACTGTCAAAAAGAAATATATGAAATGCTTATTGTTGGGGACATTCATATCCCCGCTGAGGTAACTTAGTGATTTACGAAAGTTCTTCGGTTTCATGCTAATCGAAAGTGGTTGTTAATAAGACTTGATCAACCTTATTAATGGATCATTTTCAAGCGGTATGAAGTTGATGAATTTAGTAAGCACTACCTTCTGTCCTCACCTTTTGTTTTCTGTTTTTATTAGTTAAATAAAATAAAATGCCATGTTTTTTCTGTTTTCTGATTTTCCAGTGCAATAAAAATGACCCAAAAATAAAATTTCTCAAAATGCTCTGAAAATTTAATATGATTTTTTTCTGAATATTTTTGAATTTCTGGTGCAAATAATATCAGAGGGAGGTGCACCAAGTGGGCACAACCCACCTGTTTCGGGGGATTGTTGCTTGATATGTGAGTTCACCTTTTGTCTAATTAGTTTTTGTTTTGGTGGTTTATATTTTGAATAATTAGCTACTCCTGGTGCTGCTGTAGATGAGCTTGCATGTTAAATTCTTAGAGTTCTAAGTAGTTTGAATGCTTGCTATGGCTTCAATGTATCCCTATGAGTAGTTGCTATCAATTTAACAAAGTTTTGTTGACAAGTTTTTGTCACCCAAAAAATTTCAGAAAATTGTACGCGAACATGAATATCTTTAGGAAGTTTGCTTCTAAGAAGAACTCCAAGGGTGTTATTGGGGAGTCTTCTTATAGTGATCTCCATCCTCGGAGGTTGGCGGAGGTGCAGCCGTGCAAATGGCCGCATACCCAGTTCATGGAAGAGGCTGGAATTCTTCAGGAGTTCACACAATATGTTGCTAATGCCGGCCTCACCGAATTCATCGCAGATGAGTGTGAATAGCATCAAATTCTCACAAACATCTTTATTCAAAGTTTCACTTTCCTGCCTAGGAATAATCCTCCTCAAGTGAGCTTTGATTTATATGTTGAAAACCATCAGATACCACTTACTGAATTCTATAACATTTGCCTGATCCCCTCTGATGGGAGCTTAACTGAGCCTAGACCGGCTGGGTTTGAGGCCTTTTATCGCACTTTGACAGTGGGAGATGAGAGAGGGGTGTCAGCTACTACTGCCGCTAGCATACACTTTCCTACCAAACATTATTTTGCTTTATTCATTACAAAGTGTTTGCTTGCTAGAGAGAAAGTGGGTGCACTCAGCGCACCAGACTTTGCTGTTTTACATCATGCATTAGAGGGCGACAACACTCATAGCTTGGGAGCTACTGTGGCTCGTCGCCTCCATCTTAATAAATCCTCGGGTAAAATACATGGTGGGATTTTTGCTACTCGTTTGGCGGCTCACTTTAATGCTGAGATACGCCATCGTGATTACCCTCTAACCAAGGTTTACCTAGACCGCATAGCCATGGTTCGCCACCATTTCACTGATATCGAATCTCCTAACATCCCTATTCCATATAACCTGGTTTTTAGCGTTAAAACTCGTGATGTTATCCCTTTGCCTGCACCTGCTTTGTTTGATCATGCTGCCAGGGGTGGATATAGAATTATGCCTACGGACATCATCGCCTACCAGAACGCTCAGGCTGCTGCAGAGGTAGAGGAGGAGCCTCAGCAGTGGGGTGAGTGGTTGTCTACTTGTCAGCATCCCTATTACCATCCAGGCTACTGATCGACTACCAAGCTAGGCCAAAAGCCTAAGCTTGGGGGAGTACGTGTTTCTCACCGACTATTCATGTTCACGCATATCACTCTATTTGTCGGTGTTCACACTTTTTTATTGTATCATCCATGCTTAAGTTTATTTTCTTGCTTTCTTCATGTGTGTTTGAAAAACTTTAGAAAAACCAAAAATATTAGTTGTAGTAGTTTACTTTCTATGCATGCTTAGTAGTAGCACTAAAAAGAAAATCCAAAAAGATTTCCTTTTTTTTCTTTTGTTTGTTGGGAGCTTTCCCGTGTAAATAGTTTTTCTTGTTTTTGCTTTTCCCTTTTATTTGCTTGTTCAATAAAACCAAAAACTCCAAAAATACTTTAGTGTGTTTCTCCGAACTTCCTTTTCTTTTTATTTGAGTCTTGCCAGGAAGAAGACCAAGATGAAAATGTTGAGTGGCTCTCATATGAATAAATGTCAATATAATAAAGAGCCATTTTACCTTGTCTTCTCCCGTTGAATAAAATGTCCTGCATATTCCAGCTTAGTCCACGACACTCTTGCACTATTATTATTTTCACCTCGTTCGGTCGTGCAAGTGAAAGGAAATAATGACGATATTCGATGAATTGGACGTGGCAGAGAGAAACTGGTATGAACTCGACTTGTTCTGTCTGTGTAAATATGTTTAACTTAGTATGCATGATTCAGCCCATTATGATTAAACATGTTTGCAATGACAATTAGAGATTATAGTTTCTCATGCCATGCATAAGTAGCTAGGAGTGGATAATGATTTATCTTGGATATTAACATTGCGTTAAAATGATTGTGATGTAGTATGATGATATGGTATCCTCCTCTGAATGTTCGAGTGGCTTGACTTGGCACATGTTCATGCATGTAGTTGAATCAAAACCAACATAGCCTCTATGATATTTATGTTCATGGTGTTTATATCCTACTCATGCTAATGCCCAATGTTACTTATGCATAATGCATGGTTATGATCGTCGTTGCTCTCTAGCTGGCCGCTTCTCAATACCACTTATGCAGAATTCGCCTATACTAAGTGGGAATTCTGCTTGTACATCAAAAACCTTGAACCCAAAGTTATTCCAGATGAGTCCACCATACCTACATATATGTGGTATTACCCTGCCGTCCTAAGTAAATTTGCATGTGCCACCTCTAAAAAAAACTTCTGAAAAATATCCTTTTTGTGTGCCTGGATCATTCATGGAACGACATGAGGTGGTCGGTATCTTTGATGACCCACAAGTATAGGGGATCTATCTTAGTCCTTTCGGTAAGTAAGAGTGTCGAACCCAACGAGGAGCAGAAGGAAATGACAAGCGGTTTTTAGTAAGGTATTTTCTGCAAGCACTGAAATTGTAGGTAACAGATAGTTTTGTGGTAAGATAATTGGTAACGAGTAACAAGTAACAAGTGTAAATAAAGTGCAGCAAGGTGGCCAATCCTTTTTGTAGCAAAGGACAAGCCTGGACAAATTCTTATATAGGGGAAAACGCTCCCGTGGACACATGGGAATTATCGTCAAGCTAGTTTTCATCACGTTCAAATGATTCGCGTTCGTTACTTTGATAATCTGGTATGTGGGTGGACCGGTGCTTGGGTGCTGCCCTTACTTGGACAAGCATCCCACTTATGATTAACTACTCTTGCAAGCATCCACAACTACAAAAGAAGTATTAAGGTAAACCTAACCATAGCATGAAACATATGGATCCAAATCAGCCCCTTACGAAGCAACGCATAAACTAGGGTTTAAGCTTCTGTCACTCTAGCAACCCATCATGTACTTATTACTTCCCAATGCCTTCCTCTAGGCCCAAACAATGGTGAAGTGTCATGTAGTCAACGTTCACATAACACCACTAGAGGAAAGACAACATACATCTCATCAAAATCTCGAACGAATACCAAATTCACATGACTACTAATAGCAAGACTTCTCCCATGTCCTCAGGAACAAACGTAACTACTCACAAAGCATATTCATGTTCATAATCAGAGGGGTATTAATATGGATATAGGATCTGAACATATGATCTTCCACCAAATAAACCAACTAGCATCAACTACAAGGAGTAATCAACACTACTAGCAACCCACATGTACCAATCTGAGGCTATGAGACAAAGATTGGATACAAGAGATGAACTAGGGTTTGAGAGGAAATGGTGCTGGTGAAGATGTTGATGGAGATTGACCCCCTCCCGATGAGAGGATCATTGGTGATGACGATGGCGATGATTTCCCCCTCCCGGAGGGAAGTTTCCTCGGCAGAACAGCTCCGCCGGAGCCCTAGATTGGTTCCGCCAAGGTTCCACCTCGTGGCAGCGGAATTTCATCCCGTAAGCTTGCTTATGATTTTTTCCTAGGTAAAAGACATCATATAGCAGAAGATGGACACCGGAGGCCTGCTAGGGGGCCCACGAGGCAGGGGGCACGCCTCCCACCCTCGTGGATAGGGTGTGGCCCCCCTCTGGTAGTTTCTTCACTCAGTATTTTTTATTATTTCCAAAAATGACTTCTGTGGAGTTTCAGGACTTTTGGAGTTGTGCAGAATAGGTCTCCAATATTTGCTCCTTTTCCAGCCCAGAATTCCAGCTGCCGGCATTCTCCCTCTTCATGTAAACCTTGTAAAATAAGAGAGAATAGGCATAAGTATTGTGACATAATGTGTAATAACAGCCCATAATGCAATAAATATCAATATAAAAGCATGATGCAAAATGGGTGTATCAACTCCCCCAAGCTTAGACCTCGCTTGTCCTCAAGGGGAAGCCGATAACGATAAATATGTCCACATGTTTAGAGATAGATGTGTCGATAAAATAAAATACGGACATGAGGGCATCTTGCTCATTCTTAGAACAGCAACATAAATGAATTTTATCATATGATTTCTCATGCTAAAGTAACAATCCATTCACAATGTAGAGTATGAATTAGAAACTTCATTGAGAATTAACAAACTAAAATCTCAGTCATAGAAGCAATTGCAATTTACCATAACATTGGAAAGAGTCTATGTAAGAGCTTTTCAGCAAGTCCACATATTTCAACTATCATTTAACCTTTCATGATTGCCAGCACTCATGCAATACTAATGGGTATGAAGTTTTAATCGGACACAGAGAAAGATAGGGACACAGAGAAGTTTTATCAGGATCTTTCCAACACCTTGTGCTTGCCAAAGGATAAAATAAAAAGGAAAGGTGAAGATCACCTTGACTCTTGCATAAAGTAAAGTAAAAGATAGGCCCTTCACAGAGGGAAGCAGAGGTTGCCATGCGCTTTCATGGTTGGATGCATGAAATCTTAATGCGAAAGAACGTCACTTTATATTGCCCCTTGTGATGGACCTTTATTATGCAGTCTGTTTCTTTTATTACTTCCAATCACAAGATCGTACAAAGCTTATTTTCTCCACACTAATAAGTCATACATATTTAGAGAGCAATTTTTTATTGCTTGCACCGATGACAACTTACTTGAAGGATCTTACTCAATCCATAGGTAGATATGGTGGACTCGCATGGCAAAACTGGGTTTAAGGGTATTTGGAAGCACAAGTAGTATCTCTACTTAGTGCAAGGAATGGGCTAGCATGAGGGGGAAAGGCAAGCTCAACATGTTGGAAGACCCATCACAATATACTTTATCTCGGATATAAGAAAACATAACTCATTACGTTGTCTTCCTTGTCCAACATCAACTCTTTAACATGTCATATTTTAATGAGTGCTCCCAGTCATAGAAGATGTCCAAAATAGTATATCTATATGAGAACCTCTCTTCCTTTATTACTTCCTATTAATTGCAACGATGACCAAAACTATGTTTGTCAACCCTCAACAACTTTTATTCATCATACTCTTTATAGGATCAATATTATTTCTTTGTTTCTTTTTATTCTTTCGTTTATTATTATTACCTCAAGACCATAGCAAAATAATCAAGCCCTTGAATCAACACTAATCTTTATTATATATAGCCCACGGACTCGATTACATCGAGGATCATAAAGCAAAACTCCTGACTGGATCATACTAAAACTTTTATTCTGATAAATCAAGATAATACCAAAAGGATCAAACTAATAAAAACGGTAAATATAGGAGTGTGATGGTGATATGATACCCGGGAACCTCCCCCAAGCTTGGCAGTTGCCAAGGGGAGTGCCCATACCAGATGATTATGCCTCCTTTGCTGGTGAAGAATACGGTAGTGTTGTTGATGATGCAGGCACGCCGTCCCTCTTCCAAGGCATAGGTTCACCATCATAGAAAGATGGTTGAGTCTCCGGAATCCTCAGATCTGCAGCCAAACTCATCCTCTTTAATATATATTCATACTCATAGTTTTGGTTTTGCAACCCTAGTCCCCTCCGATGTCTATATAAATCGGAGGGCTTTGTCCGTAGAGGCAATGATAATCATAATCATACAGGCTAGACATCTAGGGTTTTAGCCATTACGATATCATGGTAGATCAACTCTTGTAATACTCATATTCATCAAGATCAATCAAGCAGGAAGTAAGGTATTACCTCCATAGAGAGGGCCCAAACCTGGGTAAACATCGTGTCCCCCGTCTCATGTTACCATCAACCTTAGACGCACAGTTCGGGACCCCCTACTAGAGATCCACCAATTTTGACACCGACAGTGGGTGACGTAGCCCATGGAGCGCCTCTTCCACCTCGCTGTCAGGAGGTCGCCCTCGGTCTGAGGCGCACGGCCCCGCGGAGCGACCCACCGCGCAGGGATCCCGCGCGTGAAGAATGAAGCTGCGAGGAGGTTCAGTGGCCGCAAGAAGATCCTCCTGCACTCCCAGTGCCACCACGGCAAGACCGCGCGCCGCCTGCGGCGGTGACGCGCGAGCACCAAGATCAGGCTCCACCTCCATGACGTTCTCCCATGACTATTGCAGGCTGCTCTAACTTCACTCCGGAGCTTCGCAGCGTCATCTGGCCGGGGAAGTTCAAGCCTGACCTGCCTCCACGCTACGACGGCACCCCCGACCCTGCTTAGTTCTTGCAGCTCTACGAGCTGAGCATCGAGGCGGCCAACGGTGATGAGAAGGTTATGGTGAACTAGTTTCCCATGGCTCTCAAGGATGGTGCACGCTCGTGACTCCTGAACCTGCCACCGGGGTCGATCTCCTCCTGGGGCGAGATGCGGGAGCGTTTCGTCGCCAACTTCTAGGGCACTCGTGACCGGCCGCCTGCCGCGGGTGACCTGCGGCGCATCAAGCAGCCAAGGAAGACCTTGCAGAAGTACATCCAACGCTTCAACAATGTTCGCCTCAAGATCCCCAAGGTTTCAGACGAGGCCATCGTCTCGGCCTTCTCTGATGGCATCCGCGACATCAAGATGAAGGAGGACCTCCCCATACGCGAGGACCCCCCCCTTTTTTAAAAGGCAAAAAATTTTTTTTAAAAAATTTTTCCCTTTAAAAAGCTAAAAGGGCCCCCCAAAATACCAGTTTTTTTGGGCCCCCCCCAAATTTGTTTTCCCCCAAAAACCCCTTAAAATTGGTTTAACCCTGAGGGGCCAAAAAGTCCCCTTTCCAAAATAAACCCCCAAAAAAGCCCAAAAAATAAAAGGGAAATTAAATAAAACCCCTTTAAAAATTCCAAATTTTAAAAAAAAAAAAGGTAAAAGAAACTTTTTTTTGTAAAAAGGAAACTTTAAATTAAAACCTTTTAAAAAAAATCAAATTTCATTTAAAAAATAAAAATTAAAAATTTTCCCAAAAACAAAAAAAAGGGAAAATGAAAAAAAAAAAAAAGAAATTCAAATTCCTAAAAAGAATACGTAAAAAAGGTAAAAACTTAAAAAATTAAAATTTTAAAAAAAAAAATTCCCAAAAATAAAAAAAAAAAGAAAATTTTTTAAAATTTTTAGAAAAAATTTTTTTGGGAAAAAAAAAAAAATTTTTTTTTTGTTTTAAAAAAAAAAAATAAAAAGAAATTTAAAATTAAAAAATAAAAAAATAAAAGAAAAAAAAAACTAATTTTAAAAAATGAAAAAATTTTCCTTTCCCCTAAAAGGGGAAAAAAGGGGCCCCCAAAAAAGTTTTTTTCCCCTTTCCCAAATTTTTGAATTTAAAAAAAATTTTAATAAAAAAAATTAAAATTAAAATTTTTAAAATTTAAAAAAAATTTTAAAAATTTATAATTAAAAATTAAATAAAAAAAAAGAAAACAAAGGGAAAAAAAAAAATTAAATTTGGGGTTAAAAAAAATCCCGAAAAAAAAAGAAACAAAGGGGGGAAATTTTAAAATTTAAAAGGGGAGGGGGGTTTTGCAAAGGGAAAAAAAAATTTTTTTAAAAAAAAAGGGGGATTTAAAAATTTTTTTAAAAAAAACTAGTAGGTTTTTTCAATTTTTTTTGGAAAAAATAAATTTTCCCTATTTAAATTAATTTTTTTTAATTTTTTTTAAAATTAATTAATTTATTAATTAAAATTTTAAAAATTTAAAAAAAAAAAAAAGAAAAAAAATTTAAAAATTAAAATAAAAAAATTTAAAAATTTTAAAAATTTTTAACATTTTTCATTAAATAAAAAAAATTTGAAAGAATTTTCCAAAAATTTTTTTTTAAAAAATTGAAAAAATTTTAATTTTTAATTTTCTAAGGGAAAATTTATTTTAAAATTAAAAAAATTTTTTTATTTAACTTTTTTAAAAAAAAAAATTTAAATTTTAAAAATTTAAAACATTTAAAAAAAGAAATTTTTTTTTAAAAAATTCAAAATTTAAAAATTTTTAAAAAAAAACAAAGTCTTTTAAAAAAGGTTTTATTTTTTAAAAGAATAGGGAATTTAAAAAAGGGGGAAAGTTTTTAAAATTTTTTAAAAACAAAATTTGAAAAAAAATTTTTAAAATTTCCCGGAAAAACCTATGATTGAGGCATAGGGATGACTTTCATTCTCTTTTCTATTTTACTGCCGTGGTCGGGATTTGAGTCTTACTCAATTTCACACCTTTGCAACACAGGCAAGAACTTTTCTTTATTGTTCCATTTTGAACTACTTCAAAATGTTGACAAGGTGTGTACTTATAGAAAAAACTTATCAAGCGTCTTGATCTATCTCAATAGATCTTGATGCTCAATATGTAAGTAGCTTTCTTGAGGTCCTTCTTTGAAAATCTCCTTTCAAATACTCCTTTATGCTTTGAGAATAATTCTACATTATTTCCGATCAACAATATGTCATTCACATATACTTATCGAAATCTTGTAGTGCTCCCACTCACTTTCTTGTAAATACAGGCTTCTCCAAAGTCTATATAAAACCATATGCTTTGATCACACTATCAAAGCGTTTATTGAACTCGAGATGCTTGCACCAGTCCATAGATGGATCATTTGAAGCTTGCACATTTTGTTAGCTCCTTTAGGATTGACAAAACCTTCTGGTTGCATCATATACAACTCTTCTTTAATAAATCCATTAAAGAATGTAGTTTTGACATCCATTTGCCAGATTTCATAAAATGTGGCAATTGCTAACATGATTCGGACAGACTTAAGCATCGCTACAGTTGAGAAAATCTCATTGTAGTCAACACCTTGAACTTGTCGAAAACCTTTTTGTGACAAGTCGAGCTTTGTAGATAGTAACACTACCATCAGTGTCCGTCTTCCTCTTGAAGATCCATTTATTTAACATGGCTTGCTGATCATCGAGCAAGTCAATCAAAGTCCATACTTTGTTCTCATACATGGATCATATCTCAGATTTCATGGCCTCAAGCCATTTCGCGGAATCTGGGCTCATCATCGCTTCCTCATAGTTCGTAGGTTCATCATGGTCTAGTAACTTGACTTCCAGAACATGATTACCGTACCACTCTGGTGCGGATCTTACTCTGGAAGACCTACGAGGTTTGGTAGCAACTTGATCTGAAGTTTCATGATCATCATCATTAACTTCCTCACTAATTGGTGTAGGAATCACTGGAACTGATTTCTGTGATGAACTACTTTCCAATAAGTGAGAAGGTACAATTACCTCATCAAGTTCTACTTTCCTCCCACTCACTTCTTTCGAGAGAAACTTCTTCTCTATAAAGGATCCATCTTAGCAACGAAAAACTTGCCTTCGGATCTGTAATAGAAGGTGTACCCAATAGTTACCTTTGGGTATTCTATGAAAACGCACTTCTCCGATTTGGGTTCGAGCTTATCAGGTGAAAACTTTTTCACATAAGCATCACAACTCCAAACTTTTAAGAAACGACAGCTTAGGTTTCTTTGTTAAACCATAGTTCATTCGGTGTCGTCTCAACGGATTTAGATGGTGCCCTATTAAACGTGAATGCAGCTGTCTCTAATGCATAACCCCAAAACGATATTGGTAAATCGGTAAGAGACATCATTGATCGCACCATATCAAAATAAAGTACGGTTATGACGTTCGGACACACCATAACATTGTGGTGTTCCAGGTGGCGTGAGCTTGTGAAACTATTCCACTTTGTTTTAATTGAAGACCAAACTCGTAACTCAAATATTCATCTCCACGATCAGATCGCGGAAAATTTATTTTCTTGTTACGATGATTTTCTACTTCACTCTAAAATTCTTTGAACTTTTCAACTATTTCAGACTTATGTTTCATCAAGAAGATATCGCATATCTACTCAAATCATCTGTGAAGGTCAGAAAATAATGATACTTGCATGAGCATCAACACTCATTGGATCGCATACATCGGTATGTATTATTTCCAACAAGTCGAGAGCTCGTTCCATTGTTCCGAGAGCGGAGTTTTAGTCATCTTGCCCAAAAGGCACGGTTCGCAAGCATCAAATGATTCATAATCAAGTGATTTCAAAAGCCCATCAGTATGGAGTTTCTTCATGCGCTTTACACCAATATGACCTAAACTGCAGTGCCACAAATAAGTTGCACTATCATTATTAACTTTACATCTTTTGGTTTCAATATTTATGAATATGTGTATCACACGATCGAGATCCAACAAACCATTTTCATTGGGTGTATGACCATAGAAGGTTTTATTCATGTAAACAGAACAATAATTATTCTTTAACTTACATGAATAACCGTATAGCAATAAACATGATCAAATCATATTCATGTTCAGCATAAGCGCCAAATAACATTTATTTAGGTTCAACACTAATCCCGAGAGTATAGGGAGTGTGCGATGATGATCATATCAATCTTGGAACTACTTCCAACACTCATCGTCACTTTCCCTTCAACTAGTCTCTGTTTATTCTGTAACTCCTGTTTCGAGTTACTAATCTTAGCAACCGAACAAGTATCAAATACTCAGGGGCTACTATAAACACTAGTATGGCACACATCAATAACCTGTATATCAAATATACCCTTGTTCACTTTGCCATCCTTCTTATCCACCAAATATTTAGGGCATTTCCGCCAAAGTGACCATTTCCTTTGTAGTGTAAGCACTCGGTTTGTGCTTTGGTCCAGCTTTGGGCTTCTTCGCGGGAGTGACAACTTACTTGTCTTTCTACTTGAAGTTCCTTTCTTTTCCTTTGCCCTTCTCTTGAAACTAGTGGTCTTGTCAATCATCAACACTTGATGCTCTTTCTTGATTTCTACCTTCGTCGATTTCAACATCACGAAGAGCTAAAGAATCGTTTTCGTCATCCCTTGCATCTGTAGTTCATCACGAAGTTCTAGTAACTTAGTGATGGTGACTAGAAATTCTGTCAATCACTATCTTATCTGGAAGATTAACTCCCACTTGATTCAAGCGATTAAAGTACCCAGACAATCTGAGCACATGCTCACTAGTTGAGCGATTCTCCTCCATCTTTTAGCTATAGAACTTGTTGGAGACTTCATATCTCTCAACTCGGGTATTTGCTTGAAATATTAACTTCAACTCCTGGAACATCTCATATGGTCCATGACGTTCAAAACGTCTTTGAAGTCCCGATTCTAAGCCGTTAAGCATGGTGCACTAAACTATCAAGTAGTCATCATATTGAGCTAGCCAAACGTTCATAACGTCTACATCTGCTCCTGCAATAGGTCTGTCACTTAGCGGTGCATCAAGGACATAATTCTTCTGTGCAGCAATGAGGATAAACCTCAGATCACGGATCCAATCCGCATCATTGCTACTAACATTTTTCAACATAATTTTTCTCTAGGAACATATCAAAACAAACATATAAAAGCATAGGGAAGCAACAACGCGAGCTATTGATCTACAACATAATTTGCAAAATACTACCAGGACTAAGTTCATGATAAATTTAAGTCCAATTAATCATATTACTTTAGAACTCCCACTTAGATAGACATCCCTCTAATCTTCTAAGTGATTACGTGATCCATATTAACTACACCATGTCCGATCGTCACGTGAGATGGAGTAGTTTCAACGGTGAACATCAATATGTTGATCATATCTACTATATGATTCACGCTCGACCTTTCGGTCTCCGTGTTCCGAGGCCATATCTGTTATATGCTAGGCTCGTCAAGTTTAACCTGAGTATTCCGCGTGCGCAACTGTTTTGCACCCGTTGTATTTGAACGTAGAGCCTATCACACCCGATCATCACGTGGTGTCTCAAAGACGAAGAACTTTCGCAATGGTGCATACTCGGGAGAACACTTCTTGATAATTTTAGTGAGAGATCATCTTATAATGCTACCGTCAATCAAAGCAAGATAAGATGCATAAAGGATAAACATCACATGCAATCAATATAAGTGATATGATATGGCCATCATCATCTTGTGCTTGTGATCTCCATCTCGAAGCACCGTCATGATCACCATCGTCACCGGTAGCGACACCTTGATCTCCATCGTAGCATCGTTGTCGTCTCGCCCACTATTGCTTCTCGACTATCGCCATGCTTAGTGATAAAGTAAAGCAATTACATGGCGTTGCATTTCATACAATAAGCGACAACCATATGGCTCTGCCATTGCCGATAACTTCGGTTACAAAACATGATCATCTCATACAATAAATATAGCATCACGTCTTGACCATATCACATCACAACATGCCCTGCAAAAACAAGTTATCGTCCTCTACTTTGTTGTTGCAAGTTTTACGTGGCTGCTACGGGCTGAGCAAGAACCGTTCTTACCTACGCATCAAAACCACAGCGATAGTTTGTCAAGTTGGTGCTATTTTAACCTTCGCAAGGACCGGGCGTAGCCACACTCGGTTCAACTAAAGTGAGAGAAAGCAGACACCCGCCGGTCACCTTTAAGCAACGAGTGCTCAAGCGGTGAAACAAGTCTCGCGTAAGCGTCTGGCGTAATGTCGGTCCGGCCGCTGCATCTCACAATACCGCCCGAACCAAAGTATGACATGCTGGTAAGCAGTATAACTTATATCGCCCACAACTCACTTGTGTTCTACTCGTGCATATGACATCAACGCATAAAACCTGGCTCGATACCATTTGTTGGAGAAGCGAGTAATTTCAAAAAATTCCCACGCACACGCAAGATCATGGTGATGGCATAGCAACGAGAGGGAGAGTGTATGTCCACGCCCTCGTGAGACCGTGAAGCGGAAGCGTTATGACAACACGGTTGATGTAGTCGTGCGTCTTCACGATCCGACCGATCCAAGTACCGAGCGCACGGCACCTCCGAGTTCAGCACACGTTCAGCTCGATGGCGATCCCGGGCTCCGATCCAGCAAAGCGTCGGGGATGAGTTCCGTCGACGACGGCGTGGTGATGATGATGATGCTCCACCGACGCAGGGCTTCGCTTAAGCTCCGCGATGATATGACTCTACGGCGCAAGGGCTTCGCCTAAGCTCATGACGATATGACCGAAGTGGAATATGGTGGAGGGGCACCGACACGGCTAAGGAGCGATCCGTAGATCAACTTGTGTGTCCATGGGGTGCCCCTGCCCCGTATATAAAGGAGGAGGGAGGAGGAGGCCGACCCTAGGAGGGGCGCCATGGGGAGTCCTACTCCCACCGGAGTAGGATTCCCCTTTCTAGTCCAACTAGGAGTCCTTCCATGTATTAGGAGTAGGAGACAAGGAAGGGAAGAGAAGGGAAGGAAGGAGGGGTGCGGCCTCCCTAGTCAATTCGGACTAGGCCATGGGGGCGCGCCTGCCCTAGGCAGCCCTCTCTCTTTCCGCAGGGCCCAATAAGGCCCAATACTTCTCCCGGCGAATTCCCGTAACTCTCCGGTACTCGAAAAATACCCGAATCACTCGGAACCTTTCCGAACTCCGAATATAGTCGTCCAATATATCGATCTTTACGTCTCGACCATTTCGAGACTCCTCGTCATGTCCCCGATCTCATCCGGGACTCCTAACTCCTTCGGTACATCAAAACTCATAAACTCATAATATAAGCATCGCCATCGAAACCTTAAGCGTGCGGACCCTACGGGTTCGAGAACTATGTAGACATGACCTAGAACTATTCTTGGTCAATAACCAATAGTGGAACCTGGATGCTCATATTGGCTCCTACATATTGTACGAAGATCTTTATCGGTCAAACCGCATAACAACATCGTTGTTCCTTTTGTCATCGGTATGTTACTTGCCGAGATTCGATCGTCGGTATCCAATACCTAGTTCAATCTCGTTACGGCAAGTCTCTTTACTAGTTACGTAATGCATCATTCCGTAACTAACTCATTATCTACATTGCTTGCAAGGCTTATAGTGATGTGCATTACCGAGAGGGCCCAGAGATACCTCTCCCACAATCGGAGTGACAAAACCTAATCTCGAAATCGCCAACCCAACATGTACCTTTGGAGACACCTGTAGTACTCCTTTATAATCACCCGATTACGTTGTGACGTTTGGTAGTACCCAAAGTGTTCCTCCGTAAGCGGAGTTGCATAATCTCATAGTTACAGGAACATGTATAAGTCATGAAGAAAGCAATAGCAACATACTAAACGATCAAGTGCTAAGCAAACGGAATGGGTCAAGTCAATCACATCATTCTCCTAATGATGTGATCCCATTAATCAAATAACAACACATGTCTATGGTTAGGAAACATAACCATCTTTGATTAATGAGCTAGTCAAGTAGAGGCGTACTAGTGACATTAAGTTTGTCTATGTATTCACACATGTATCATGTTTCCGGTTAATACAATTCTAGCATGAATAATAAACATTTATCATGAAATAAGGAAATAAATAATAACTTTATTATTGCCTCTAGGGCATATTTCCTTCACGTAGTTCTACATCTGCTAGCACCGTCCTAGCCAGAGTCACAACTAGGGTCAACCAAGCCAGAGCCCATAGTGACTTGCGGTTGCACAGGTAAGCTTTCGGGCATGAAGTATTCTTCCGTCTCTTTGAGTCTGGGTGAAGCTTTCCGCAAGATGTCATGGCGCTTCTCCATGCATCCCGGCCAACCACTGGTTTCTCCAGCGTGCCCGTCAACCGTCCTTCACCCAGTAGTGTGTATTGAATTCTTGTCTCGAGTCTTGAAGTCTTGAGGCCTTGAAAATGCAGTCCTTGCAGATGCCATCATGGAGTTGTCGTCATTGACGTAGAGTCCTCCTTCTTCACACCACTCTCGAGCACTCATACCAACCCCGTCTACTATAGCGTAGCATTAAAATAAATTGGCGTCCCGGGCTTGGTAACAGGGTGATGGGTTCCTACCTCATGCATACTACTCAACTACAAGAATTCAGTATCACTACTGGAGAGTTGTTACAAAGATGCCACTAAATGCAATAAAAACATAGGTATGAAAGCATGGTCAAAGTGAACTTGCCTGGTAATACTTGATGAAGATAACAACGCTGTCAGAAAATGACTTGGTAGAACTAATCGTCACACCGTTGAAAATCTATATAGTCAAACATAGCATTCACATAAGCAAACATCCTAGCAAACAATTTTAGCACTCGAAATAACAATCAAAACAGCAAGGAAAATCGATAATAAAACTCAAACAAAATCAAAAGAAACTTCAAATAAAACTACAAAGAAAAACTACTAACGAAGATCTATGACTTTGCTACAAACATCTAATATAGTTTTGCCGTAAGTAAAAACTTAACAACAATTAAAATACTAAACTAATAAATTAACAGAAAATAAAATGTAAAATAACTAATTTAACAGAAAGTATTTTTTCCATAAAATTTTATCTGCAAAAAGAAACAAATAAAAACTTTTATAAAACTCTAACTATGACCTATAGAAGGTTTCATACAAAACTAAGGAAAACAAATTTTTAAAAATAAAAATAAATTTTCTCCTGTTGTCTAACAGAAACACAACTAATTTTGTCAAAAGTGACAAAAGAAATAATTTCAAACTAATAAAAACAATAAAGAAAAAGCTAAAACAGAACTAATAATAAAGCAGTACTGTTTTGCTAAAAACCTAATTTAAATTAACCTAGAAATAAAATACTAAATACTACTGGATAAACAAAGGTCCTAGAGACCAGGAGCAAAAAGAATCGGTCAAAAATAATATTCCTAACTCAAAATAGCTCAAATCTAGTGATTTGAGCAAATTCATACAAACACAAATTTAAACTTCTCAAATGTGAAATAAAATTGAACTAACAGAAACTTCATAAAATTTGTGATACATAGCAATTGGAATCACTCAAAAATACTAAAAACTCTAAAAGATATGAATTTTCTAAGATTGCTATTTTCTAAAAAAATGAATTACGGGATTTCGTGGATCTCATCGGAGTAGTCGTCGGAGTTGGGGAAGAAGATCGGATCCGATGTTGCGGTTGCTCCTAGAGGAAAGAAGATCACGGGACGGTGGAGAGGAGATCATATAAACCTCAGGAGAGGTCGAGGAGGGCGGCACTTGGGCGGCGGTGGTCTTTGCTGCTTCTTCTTCTTGCATGGAGAGGAGAGGAGAGGTGTTGGTTTGATGTGTTGGGGGGGTTGCTTGGGTATTTATAGTGGGGAGGGAGGGTTTTGCTTGGGGTAGGGAGCAAGAAATAGACTAGTATTAGGAATCCTAGGAATAAAAAGCGGAATAACGAACGGGATCAAATCCTTCTAGGATTTGTAAAAGAATAAAACCTTGGCTCCTGGCTCCCTAGAGTGCGTGTGTGCGATGGTCTTGGCCTTGGCGGCCGGCTGGTTGGCGGCTTGGGCCTATGGCCCAAGCGCTACGATATATATATATATATATATATATATATATATATATATATATATATATATATATATATATATATATATATATATATATAAAATGATAAAAAATGAAAATATTATATAGGCATATAATATATCAAAATTTTCAGAAAAAGATTTCCTACATGATGAACATTATTCTAGCGTTAAATAAAATACACACAAATTTAAATAAAGCAAAGAGTGCTTCTAGTCCAATAAAGTCCAACAAAATTATTTTAAAATACCAAAATGACTTCAAATTAATTTCTCTCCAATTTTACGATGTAGGGAATCATGTTACCCTATTTTCCATATATTTTGTTTTTGGAGAAAAATATTTTGAATAAAACTCAAATAACTCCAAATTGGAAATAAATTCAAAAGAACTTTGGATTTAATTCTTTTAAAACTCCCAACTCATATTTCATTTAATTTGAAGAAGTCATTTTATCTTCTCTCGTGAAAATCATTGAGTTGCATAAAGTTTCAGAATTGGAAATATTTTCCAAATGAAATTCAAATATTTTCAACACCCTTGTCATTTAAATAAATGGAAGAAGTCATGTCATCTTCTCTCCGGGTTTTGTGATGAAAAGAATTTGAATTCATGGAGATCATAAATGCAAGGTGGAAGTTTGGGAAAGTCATTTCATTCCCTCTCATTCAACTTTCAGAAAGTTTCAAATTTCACTCAATTTCACATAAGCAATCAAACAAACAATCAAACAACAAGCATAGTTATTTATTTAATATAACATTCCAAAATTTAGAATTTTGGGATGTTACAAATCTACACTTAAAATGAATCTCGTCCTCGAGATTCGAAGAGGCAGCAAGAAAAGTTTAGGGTTTGGGGGTCTTCCAGCAAATCCATCGATCGGAATGGTCTAGTGTGCTACCACACTTAAAAGCAGGGTTATGGTTCCAACGGAACTCAGGTACTCCATCCCTAGGGTGAACACTATCGGTCTTCTCACAACTTCCAAGTAACTCCTACACTGGGGCTCTTAGGTAGGGTAAAAACCTTTTCCTCAAATCGTGTCCTTTCATCCTGGTGAGGTTCTTCCGAGACTGTGTCTCCTTAGTTGACAGGTCTGTCGCCAATAAACAACTATCGAGATCTCATGGTGGTCAACCATTACAGGTTTCTCCTGCAGGAATAATGGGTTGGGTTGGCTCTCACCGTATGACCTACGTTTGGCAACGGTTGCCGGTACATGGGTCAATCGTCCTACCATTCTAAGGTTTTTGGCTTGTCGTATCGACGCTCTTCTAAAGTTTTCAAGTCTCTCTGATTTTCCATCAACATATGATAGTTCATGATAGAAGTCTCGATATGGGGCCAATCCATCCCGCACTTGAATCATTACCACATAACGTAAACAGTGAATCACGTATTCTAACACTTGGGCATACTCACAAGCATTGCAGAATTTCTCTTGTTCTCGAACTGGGTTCGAGTAAACCTTTGGTTCAGCAAGCCAAACAAAACATCTATCGTTACTTCACCACTCTCAGGTTTTTGCGTAACCTCCTACGAAACGTATGCTGATTGAATCACCGATTCTTCCAAATTTCTTCCTTCATCAAGGTTACATCTGTTCCTTTTCAAAATCCTCAGCCTGTGGGTTATGGCCCACTTCAACACTAGTGCAGCTTTAACTCATCCTTGGAGTTACAATTGCTCCATTTTCCAACATTACACCACTTTAAATCCAATAACATTTCATTTCTTCATACCATCATATCAAAGATAAAACTCCAACTCATTTTTTTCCAAACTCCAACCTGTGGGACACATTTCCATTTCCATTGGTCTAGTGTTCTTCATAGGGTACTATCACCCTTAAAATGAAATTCACAAATCCATCCATAGACCATATTTCTCATATCCTCGAAAATGGTCAAAATCCGTGTTCATAGAGTAACAACTCATACAATTAAACATATGAAAACATGTCACCTTAACTTTATTGATTTCATGAATTCATTACAATATCCGAGACTTTCATTACATAAATTCAACTCCATATCCTTATGGAAACAATTGCTTCCTACTACACTTATTACCAATATCAAAATTCCAACTACTCAGCTCCAGCTTTCATCTTGTCGGAACATTTAGTAGCATAATGTCTTGCTTCCTTGCAGCGAAAACAAATGACTTTCAATAAGTCTTTGGGTTTCTTGGAGATGGTGCCTGCTCCTTGAGTTCCTTGCTTCCTTTCGAGACAATGATTGGCATAATGCCCGACGTCCTTACATTCAAAACAGGTAATATGACTCTTGTCCCTATTTGCAGAAATTGGGTTGTTACGAGGGTGTCTTTGTTTTCTCTTCACCGGTTTCTTTGTTCGATCAAACCTTCTATTCCTGTGGATCAAACTCTATTGCTTCCGTGGGAAGTATCCCGGATACTCTTTTCTTTCCTTGGTGCAATCTTGTGAAAAATGTCCTTCTTCTCCACATGAATAGCAGGCATTGGAGTAAAATCTGTTGAGGCCTTCTCCATCAAGGTCTTCAACACATTCCTTCATCTTGGTTCTTTTATAACTTATCGGAGGACTTATTTCATTCCTTCTTCCTGCTCCTGAATAGTTTGTTGCACCATGGGGTAAATGTAACACTGAGTCGGGTAGTGGGTGGTTCCTTCACACAAGAAACAAGTCACCTTACTAGTTGGGCATTCCTCATTGGGTGTTTCTCCTCACAATGAGGGCATCCATCCTTGTGTTCCCCCAGGTGTGTCCTATTTCTCCACAAATCTTGCAGGCACAAGGTTTATTTCTTGGTGTATCATGTTGCTTCCGGATAAGGCGAGATCTTGTCGAGTCTTCTTGAATTCTTTCCAAGTCTTTGCTCCATTCCATCCTCAGATAGCTTGATGCATCTGCCACCATGTTGCAGCACTTCCTTCAAAGTCTTCGAGGCGTAAGATACTTCATTCTTCCTTGAAACCAAATTGCTCCCAAAGTGATTCTCCATGTTCGAATCCATAGCTCGCCTCCATTTGAGTCTTGATCCAGAGAATATCAGTCCAACTTCATTCATCAACTATGGGGTCCAAAAGTTTTGGGATGAGATATGAGAGAGGTGGGGAGGATATACACACAATACAAACAATAGTTTTGAAGAAACAAGTTTTACTTTGTGGATGTCGGAAAACATCAAACAAATGACAGCTCACAAATCGTCGCATCTAACGTAAGTGTGTAACAGGGTTTGGTCTTCTAAAGGTCAAATAATTCTTCAGATTCTTCAAATTCTTCTAGTCTTGAGTCTTCAATTGTTGCAGCTTCAACTCTTCTAATGCATGGTCAAATCCTCTTTACTCTGAAGAGGCCATCGGTTATCCGATATCTTGTCCTTCTTGGAGCGGCTTCATTGATTCTTCATGTGATCAAAAGGAAAAGGGTATATTCTAACTATTTGAGGTGAGAGTGTCTATTTGATAAAATCAGAAGAGATGAGAAGTAAGAGTCTTTTGGAAATAAAGTTTTAGAGATTTTCGGTCCTAGGGGCTTTCCGGTTTCTAGGGTCACGTCCTCTGATCAACATGTGCTCGATACCATATCATGGCGACCCGACCTCGACGGTCAAGCCTCGTGTTCTTGTGCCATCCTCGATCAGTATCTTTGGCACACAGTACATCAATGTATATATCAAAGTGCAATCACATGTATAATTAACGTAAAACTGATATATACCTCATAAGTCACAATGAAACAAATAGTCGGTGTGGAGTCCCATCAACGCCATCGGCGAGGTTGAGTGTAGACCGTAACCTGTATCATAACTCTTACTGTCGAGGAAATATCTGCAACATGATACGTTGCAGCCGTGTAGGTCAATTACATTGAATGTACCGCAAGATCACAATAAGAGAAAACAGATGATAAACTATACTATATGCAGTATGGCTTTGTGGCTCAGATTCGAGTTTTGTTTGCGTAAAAGCTGGTTTTGTTTTCCCTACATCAAAGGAATAAATGAAGTCTGTACTATAGAGTTTTCTATCATGACATGGTTCCGCCAACCGATGTCTCATAGCCCAAATTCATCATAAGTTGCCCACAATTAAGTTATCATCCGGTGTTGAGAGTTCCGAGATAGATCCAGTCCAGAGGCTCAAATTGTCCGTAATCGGGACACGGCTAATCGATTAGGTTTTAACCCTCTGAGAGGTCTGTACACTTTACCCGCAAGATTCGATCCCTCTTTTACGTTCTCGCACTTCAGGTGTTTGAGAACAAGATGACCAAACATGGTCTTCGAAGAGTTCCCCGACCACCGTCCGGTGCTCATTCAATCCTACCGTAGTTCTACATCTGCTTGCACCGCCCTAGCGAGTCACAACTAGGGTCAACCAAGCCGAGCCCATAGTGACTTGCGGTTGCACTGGTAAGCTTCCGGGCATGAAGTATTCTTCCGTCTCTTTGAGTCTGGGTGAAGCTTTACGCAAGATGTCATGGCGCTTCTCCATGCATCCCGCCAACCACTGGTTTCTCGGGGTGCCGTCAACCGTCCTTCACCCAAGAGTGTGTATTGAATTCTTGTCTCCAGTCTTGAAGTCTTGAGGCCTTGAAAATGCAGTCCTTGCAGATGCCATCATGGAGTTGTCGTCATTGACGTAGAGTCCTCCTTCTTCACACCACTCTCGAGCACTCATACCAACCCCGTCTACTATAGCGTAGCATTAGAATAAATTGACGTCCCGGGCTTGGTAACAGGGTGATGGGTTCCTACCTCATGCATACTACTCAACTACAAGAATTCAGTATCACTACTGGAGAGTTGTTACAAAGATGCCACTAAATGCAATAAAAACATAGGTATGAAAGCATGGTCAAAGTGAACTTGCCTGGTAATACTTGATGAAGATAACAACGCTGTCAGAAAATGACTTGGTAGAACTAATCGTCACTCCGTTGAAAATCTATATAGTCAAACATAGCATTCACATAAGCAAACATCCTAGCAAACAATTTTAGCACTCTAAATAACAATCAAAACAGCAAGGAAAATCGATAATAAAACTCAAACAAAATCAAAAGAAACTTCAAATAAAACTACAAAGAAAAACTACTAACGAAGATCTATGACTTTGCTACAAACATCCCGTAAGTAAAAACTTAACAACAATTAAAATACTAAACTAATAAATTAACATAAAATAAAATGTAAAATAACTAATTTAACAGAAAGTATTTTTTCCATAAAATTTTATTTGCAAAAGAAACAAATAAAAACTTTTATAAAACTCTAACTATGACCTATAGAAGGTTTCATACAAAACTAAGGAAAATAAATTTTTAAAAATAAAAATAAATTTTCTCCTGTTGTCTAACAGAAACACAACTAATTTTGTCAAAAGTGACAAAAAGAAATAATTTAAAACTAATAAAAACAATAAAGAAAAAGCTAAAACAGAACTAATAATAAAACAGTACTGTTTTGCTAAAAACCTAATTGAAATTAACCTAGAAATAAAATACTAAATACTACTGGATAAACAAAGGTCCTAGAGACCAGGAGCAAAAAGAATCGGTCAAAAATAATATTCCTAACTCAAAATAGCTCAAATCTAGTGATTTGAGCAAATTCATACAAACACAAATTTAAACTTCTCAAATGTGAAATAAAATTGAACTAACAGAAACTTTAAAAAATTTGTGATACATAGCAATTGGAATCACTCAAAAATACTAAAAACTCTAAAAGATATGAATTTTCTAAGATTGCTATTTTCTGAAAAAATGAATTACGGGATTTCGTGGATCTCACCGGAGTAGTCGTCGGAGTTGGGGAAGAAGATCGGATCCGATGTTGCGGTTGCTCCTAGAGGAAAGAAGATCACGGGACGGTGGAGAGGAGATCATATAAACCTCAGGAGAGGTCGAGGGCGCGGCGGCGGCGGTGGTGCTGCACTGCTGCTGCTGCGGAGAGGAGAGGAGAGGAGAGGAGAGGTGTTGGTTTCATGTGTTGGAGGAGGGGGGGGTGCTTGGGTATTTATAGTGGGGAGGGGAGGGTTTTGCTTGGGGTAGGGGGCAAGAAATAGACTAGTATTAGGAATCCTAGGAATAAAAATGGAATAACGAAACGGGATCAAATCCTTCTAGGATTTGTAAAAGAATAGGAAACCTTGGCTCCCTGGCTCCCTAGGTGCGTGCGTGCGATGGTCTTGGCCTTGGCCGGCCGGCTGGTTGGCGGCTTGGGCCTTTGGCCCAAGGTGCTGAATATATATATATATATATATATATATATATATATATATATATATATATATATATATATATATATATATATATATATATATATAAAACAAACAGAGAGGAAAACAAAATGATAAAAATAAAATGAAAATATTATATAGGCATATAATATATCAAAATTTTCAGAAAAAGATTTCCTACATGATGAACATTATTCTAGCATTAAATAAAATACACACAAATTTAAATAAAGCAAAGAGTGCTTCTAGTCCAATAAAGTCCAACAAAAATTATTTTAAAATACCAAAATGACTTCAAATTAATTTCTCTCCAATTTTCTGATGTAGGGAATCATGTTACCCTATTTTTCATATATTTTGTTTTTGGAGAAAATATTTTGAATAAAACTCAAATAACTCCAAATTGGAAATAAATTCAAAAGAACTTTGGATTTAATTCTTTTAAAACTCCCAACTCATATTTCATTTAATTTGAAGAAGTCATTTTATCTTCTCTCGTGAAAATCATTGAGTTGCATAAAGTTTCAAAATTGGAAATATTTTCCAAATGAAATTCAAATATTTTCAACACCCCTTGTCATTTAAATAAATGGAAGAAGTCATGTCATCTTCTCTCCAGGGTTTTGTGATGAAAAGAATTTGAATTGAATTCATGGAGATCATAAATGCAAGGTGGAAGTTTGGGAAAGTCATTTCATTCCCTCTCATTCAACTTTCAGAAAGTTTCAAATTTCACTCAATTTCACACAAGCAATCAGACAAACAATCAAACAACAAGCATAGTTATTTATTTAAAATAACATTCCAAAATTTAGAATTTTGGGAAGTTACACTTCAGTCAAAGTCTTCAAACACAGATATGAACAAACACTCAACACAGTAATGAGGAAATGAGAGGGTTGAGGAAATAGAACCAGTAAGGTTGGTGAAGATAATGATTTGGTAGACCAGTTCCAACTGCTGTCTCGGTTATGCGTCTGGTTGGAGCGGCTGAGTATTTAAACTCGAGGACACACAGTCCGGACACCCGATCGCTGAGCACGCAGCTCAGGACACCAAGTCCTCACCGTATTCTCCTTGAACTAAGGTCACACAGACCTCGTCCAATCACTCGTGGTAAGTCTTCAGGCGACTTCCAAACCTTCACATACTTGGTCACTCGGCGATCCACAATTCCTATTGGATGCTCTAGACCATGACGCCTAACCGTCTGGAAGAAGCACAGTCTTCAAAGGTAACAAGCGTCGGTTCCACGCAGGATCAATCTCTTCAGTGATGCTCAATCACTTTGGGTTTGTAGGGGTTTGGTTTTTGGGTTTTTCCTCACTCGATGATTTTTGCTCAAAGTCCTCAGAGGATGGGTTGCTCTCAAATGACAAGTGTCAAGTTCTCTCGGAGCAGCCAACCAGCTAGTGGTTGTAGGGGGCGGCTATTTATAGCCTAGGGAGCAGCGTGACATGATAAGACATAAATGCCCTTCAATGATATGACCGTTAGGTGGATAAGATATTTTGGGACAGTGGCGCCAAGAACCAAAGAATGGTCGGAAATTTGAATCACAAATTCCTCGGGGCTATCATGTTCCTCATGTGTAGGCAATCCGCACTGGCGAATTCCTAACTCCTCAGTCAGAACAAATTCCTCAGCGACCAGAAGAACTTCGTCTCTGTCACTGAAGAAATTGAGTGAACTGTATGAGATTTCCAAAGGCTTCACTCGAAGGGATTGGTAGGTGTAGGATTTTGAGTTGAGCATCACATGGAAATTTTTCCTTAGTATTTCCTCGACCCCCTTTAACAGTACGGTGTTTCCTATGACTCGAGAAAGAGAAAACGAAACTACGAAAACAAAAGTCTTCACGCTTCATGTTCCTCAAATGAATACCAAGTCTTCAAGGTCACACCAATTTCTTCACTTTCAAAGTCTTGTAAAGTCTTCGAATATCAAAGTCTTCAGTCGAAGAACTTCATTTTTAGGGGTCGACTTTCTCTGTAAATATCAAACTCCTCATAGACTTATAGACATGTGTACACTCACAAACACATTAGTTCCTTAACCTATAAGTATTCAATACACCAAAATCACTAAGGGGCACTAGATGCACTTACAATCTCCCCCTTTTTGGTGATTGATGACAATATAGGTTAAGTTTTCAACGGGGATAAACATATGAAGTGTAAATACTGAATTGAGGAATTTGATTGCAAGATATAGAAGAACTCCCCCTGAAGATGTGCATAGTGAGGAATTTGCTTTTGAGGCAATGCACATTTGAAGAGTTGAATCATGGAGATCTCCCCCTATATCTTGTAATTCATACACGCATTTGACATATAATATGAAGAATTTGAAATGCATGATGAAATATGGTGCTTGATGAAATTCAGCATGCGTGCAATAACATTAATGAGGAACAGGCATGCAAAATAACGCATCAAGAGTATCAGAGCTCAAGAGAATCAGAGCTCAGTGCATCAAAAGTATCAGAGCACCATCGGGTTTAAGATTACAACTCGATCCAATAAAAGTTTCAGAAGAACGAGAGTTGTAACTTAACAAAAATTGCGTTGTATATGGGCAATAAAATAGACCCGCTTGAAGACTAACTCAAATTTCTCCCCCTTTGTCATCGAATGACCAAAAGGATCAAAACTGAGGACTAACGCCCCTGAAGAATTTCAAGTTGATGAAGGAGCGCCAGCGTTGTTGGGGTCGGTTGTTGTAGTGGGGCCTGCCGCAGTGTCGTCCAGGTCTTCATTTTCATCAGTGTCTCGTGATGACGAATAGGAGCTGGCCACCAAGGAAGGAACTTTGACCTTCTTGTATTTCTTCGGAGGAGGTGCAGACCAGTCAAATTCTTCCTTGAGACCCATTGTCGTCAGTTCTTCCGCGTTGTAGACATTTGAAAGAACAGCCCAGGTGCGTTTGAAGGTTTCATGGAGGTAGTAGTGGTTTTTCTTCACTGCATTGTGTGTAGAGGTCATGTTGTGAAGAATTGAACCAAACTGACGCTTGACCCATTTATGATTGCGATCAACCTTTTGATGAATACTGAGGTGTAACTCACGATCAGTCATCACCCTGGGTGCTGTGGCTTGAGGACTTTGCTTGGCTGAGGTATTTGCAGCAGAATCATGTGTGGCAGAGTCATCATTGGTGGAGTAGGATGCAGCTTTGCGAAATTTTCCATCCAATGGACGAATGCCTTCATCGATCACAGCAGTAGCCTTGCCCTTGTCATCAGTCGAGGTAAATGTCCGTTTGAGGACTTCAATCGGGGGCAAGTAGCTGCAGTGGTTCAGAGTATCAGCCTTGTATTGAGTGAAGACCTTGTCCTGATAAATCTCATTATCCAAGGCGCATAAGGCTTCAGCTCAAATGGTGACATAGCAATGTTTGCCAGAGTCCTCATGAAGAAATCATGGAAGTTGACGGGAACGCCATGAATGATATTGAAAAGCATATTCTTCATGATGCCAACGAATTCTTCATCATTTGAGTTGTGGCCTTTGATAGGACTCATTGTCTTCGTCAGAATCCGATAGACAGTCCGAGGCACGTACAATAATTCCTTGACGAGGAATTTGGTTCTTGGGGCCTGCCCTGGCTTCAAAGGCTTCATCAGCACTTGCATATAGTGAATTGAAAGCTCAGATTTGTTGTAGATACAACGAGCACAATCAAGGGGAGGACTGAGTGGTAGAGCACGAAGCAATTCAGTTGCTGGTGCCTTGTAGTGAGTATTTTCAGACATCTAGTCTAACACCCATGAGTTCACGTCTTCAGCGTCTCCGGTGATGTGCAGCGTTGCATAGAATTGAAGAATGAGTTCTTCATTCCAATCACAGATGTCAGTGCAAAAATTCAGAAGTCCTGCGTCGTGAAGAACACTGAGGACTGGCTCAAAGCCTCGCAAAGACTCCATGTCCACATGAGGAATATGTGCATGATCGAAGACTTTGTCTTTGTTGAAGAGCACTGAGGAATAGAAATTTGCTTGACTGGCAGTCCAGAAATGCCTCTTCCTTATGCGAGCAAAATCATATGGATTGTAATCAGTGAAGAATACATGCTCGCTGAAGAAGTCTTCAGCCTTAAATTTTTGCTTTGTTGAGAAGGGATTCTTGGGCTTTGGCAGTGGAGTGTCTGTGAGTTGCATCACGACCTCTGGAATCGCAATCTCGGTTCTTCAGGTGAGGAATTTCTTGTTCCTCTACAAAAGTGCGATCGAGGATCAGAAGAAGGAGTTCATCGGCGCTAGTGGCTGGAATTTCTTCATGGACAGATGAAGTGGGATGAGTTTCTTCAGAGCCCATTTGAACTGTTGGAGCAGGGGACTGAGGAATCTGTTGGATTGGGGTGAAGAGTGGAGAATTTGGATGCTGACTTTCCCAAAAGTCATCGTTCATCACTGGTGTTGTGCTTCCAATATCCATATCTTCTTCAAGTTCCTCAACACCGGCCTCTTCAGCTGTGAACTGAGGCATAGGTGAGGAAATGATTGGGGTTGAAGGGATTGCTTCCACTTCAATTTCTCCATCAATCTGCTCTGACGAAGCAGCAGAATGATTTTCTTCATCAGATCCGCTTGGGATCACATAATCTTCATCAAAAGGAACAAGGTCCTTTGATGGAATTGAGGAAATTGGAACAGCATCAATAGGATTTTCAAGGGAGCTGGTCATTGGCTTCATTTTCTTCACAGCCGAAGAATTTTACGCAGCTGATGCTTTCTGTTTCTTCACTGCAGCTCGTTCTGCAGCCTTGATCTTCTTCACATCTAAGGCAGATGGAAGAATTGGAGTTGGTGTTGGCGCAGGAGGAGCTGAGGAATCTGGTTGATTTTCCTCAAAGAATCGATGCTGATTGCCTCGACTTGTTCGATTTCTTCAGCGCACCACTAGTGGATGCCCCGCAATTTCTTGCCGCTGGAATGGGATCATCAGCCCTGGAACTAGCATTTTCTTCAACAGCCGAACTTCATCATTTGTCTTGGCATGTTCTTGATCTGCTGGTGAGGCTCCGGCCGAGGAATTTCATGTTGCGTTGGGGCAGCAACATTGGTGAACTTCTTCGTCAAAGTTGATTTAATCGACCTTGGCTCCTTGCCAATCAGCATAATAAGCATCAAGTTTTTGCTGAGGTCTTGATTTCGATCTGGACCTTGAGAAGTTCCTCGGTGTCATTTCGACAACGCTTTTCTTCGAGAACTTCTCCTTTCGTATTGAGCTTTCTTGATCTCTCTTGCCTTTTCAAACTTCCATTTCTCTTGGTGATGAAATGGGTGACATGTGACTTTGTCCAGAGTCGATGAAAGTCGGGCATGGGGTGTTTGGATCCTTGTGCCGAGATCAATGTAATCGAGGATTTTCCTCGGATCCAACAGCAGTGGCACAGATGTGCCTTTGGCTCTAGCGGCCCTTTCTTGGCGATCTCTGATGATTTCTGCAAGTTCATCATCATCAGCGTCATCATCTTCAGGTGGCACTTGGAAGGCAACCTGTTTCTTCTTGGGACTTGGCCGAGGACCTCGTCCAGCTGTGGCCTTGGTCTTCAGCAGAGTCGGGCCAGATGAAGACTTTGGTGCAGCTGAGGAACTTGCTGAGACACCAGAGGCAATGGAGAAGCCAGCAGTCCTTTGGCACGTGGCCAGATGCACAGGTGTTGAGGACTTGGTCGGAACTGCTGAGGATTTTGTAGGATCAGCTGAGGACTTGGGAGGAGCAGGAGCAGTATGAGGAATTTGCCGTGAGGGCACTGCTGAGGAACTTGGCCGTGAGGGCACTGTTGGTGAAGCACTTGGCTTGTGTGCGGGCTTCTTTGCCATAGATTTTCTTGGCTTGACAGAGGCCTCAGTGGCAGCAGCAGTAGCAGAGTCCTCATTGAATTTCCTCACTGCCTAGTTGGCTTGTCTTGCCAATTTGGCTTGGCGCTTGGCCCATTCTTCAAGAAAGTCCTCACCACGCTTGATGCTCGTGGGGTCAGCTTCTTGACCAGGTGCCAATGGAGCTCTTGGGCATGCAGGATTGAGTGCGAATTTCTTCATGTACTTTGGAGTTACATATATACTCCTCCATTCCTTGCCCATCTCCGCTCAATCCTTTGAATGCGCACCTTGCGCTGATTTTTGTTTTCTTTGCCGAACTCGGCTTCATCAGGTGTGCAATAATCAGCATATATTTCCTCAGGGATTTCAAAGGCAGTCATGACCTCGGGCCTCTTTCCTCCTTTACGTGGCTTCTTTCCTTCGCCATATTCTTCTTGGTGAGGAATTTGAACAAACGAATTCTCTCAAGAAGTATGCAACTTTTCTTCGAGGAACGCTGCAAATGAGTTAAGTTGATGAGAACCTAGTGATTCAGCAGCGGACATGAGTACTTGTGAACAGAGTATAGTTGCGAGGAATTTGGAGAGGTCATATGCGTTCTCAGAAGGTTTTTCAAAAAGAACTAGTTTGAGGAATTTGACCAGATGAGCCTTGAAGAATTTCACTAAGCGATCTTTGTCTTAGGTTCCAGAGTTGTATAGATCGAGGATCCACACTTTGAGGAATGTCGAAGAAAATCATTGCTTAGAGAAACGAATCAAGAGCATATTTTGTTTGAGGTGTTCATATGTGTGAAGATTTGAAGAATAAACACCTTTGAAGATTTTCAGGTAGGTTTGAGAATCAAAGCGAGTAATAAAAGTAACTTTTAATTACCCGAAGTGAAGAACACGAACTAAGAAGAACAGTTGGGAAGTTCATCGATTCAGATCTTCCACGCCCTAACTTGGCGGAGGAAAACAGCTACTGGCGGAGTGAGGATTTCATGATCGTCGGCGCGAGTATCGTCGGTGACGAGGTCGAGGCAGTGAAGCTCTTCCTCACCGGCGACGATGGAGTAGTGGCGGCACTAGGGTTTGAGAAGCTCGAGCGGGAGAGAGAGATCGAGCGGAGTAAAAGAAGTGAGGATGGGGAGAGGGGTATTTATAGAGGCAGTGAAAAACTGTTCGCCCAAAGATTTAGGACGAACGTGCCCCTGACCATTCTCCTTCGCTTGACATGTGTCACCCACGTACTGAAAAGTGGAGATCGTGTTAGATCGTGGGTGAATTGATAAATCCATCGTGGGATGCGGAACGGTTTGAGCGGCAAAACCGAAAGTTTGGATAAGATCAGTTTTAAAATTCCGTTCGCAATTTCTTCAGCTGTCAAGGACACAGTGAAGATTTTGAACGAGTTTCAAATAGAACGCACATGAAGAATTTGTGAATAGATTGGGTTGAGTATAGCATAGAGGGGGAAGGGTCCGATCACATGCACTTAGCAGAAAAAGCGACTTGAAGAAATAGTCATAAGTGAATGCTGTAGAGGACATAAACCCATATATATATATATAGCCAATGAAGAAAAACGACGGAAACAGTGAAGATTTTGCAAAGTTGAAGAATTTGAAAAACTGAAGAATTTCAAAAAGTGAGGAGAAACTCAAATTGAAGATTTTCAGCTTTGGTGGTGGCGTGACCCACCGTATAAGAATGATGATTTCAGACACCGCGTACAATTGTCGTAGGGTTCTGAGAATCAAATTCTTCATTAATTTCTTCACACTTAGAGTGTTATTCTTCATGGATTGAAGAAAAACGTTTCTTCATGTGTTGCACATCTAAGTCATCAATTTTGCATAAGTATCAGGATGTGTGTCCTTTTCAAAGAACATTCGAAGATTCTAAGATATTTAGCTCACACCGCAACTTGCTAAATCTCTTCTCATCCAAGGGCTTAGTGAAGATATCGGCTAGCTGTTCTTCAGTCTTCACATGCTCGATGGAGATGTCGCCCCTCAACACATGATCACGAAGAAAATGATGACGAATTTGAATGTGCTTTGTCTTTGAGTGCTGAACTGGGTTGTGAGCAATCTTGATGGCACTCTCATTGTCACAGTAGAGAGGCACATTCTTCACGTTGATGCCGTAGTCCTTGAGAGTTTGCTTCATCCATAGCAATTGAGCACAACAAGAGCCAGCAGCAATGTATTCAGCTTCCGCAGTAGACAGTGATACGCAATTCTGTTTCTTCGAGGACCAACAGACCAAAGATCGTCCGAGGAAATGACAAGTACCAGATGTTGACTTGCGGTCCACACGATCACCAGCATAGTCAGGGTCAGAATATCTAATGTGATCAAAAGTAGAGCCCTTGGGGTACCATAATCCTAGTGTTGGTGTGTGAGCTAGATATCGAAGAATATGCTTCACAGCCTTATGGTGTGATTCCTTCGGTGTAGCTTGAAATCGGGCACACATGCAAACACTAAGCATTATATCTGGCCTAGATGCACATAAGTACAATAGAGAACCAATCATGGAGCGGTATACCTTGTGATCGAAGTCAATACCATTTTCATCAGTGCATAGATGGCCATTTGTGGGCATAGGAGTTTTGACGCCTTTGCAATCTTGCATGCCAAATTTCTTCAGGACATCTTTGAGGTATTTCTCCTGAGATATGAATATGCCATTGTGTTGTTGACGAATTTGAAGACCTAAGAAGAAATTTTAACTCTCCCATCATAGACATTTGATATTCTTCACTCATCATATAGGCAAATTCATCACTATAACGTTGGTCAGTACAGCCAAAGATAATATCATCAACATATATTTGGCACACAAACAGTTCACCATCATATGATTTAGTAAAGAGAGTAGGGTCAAGTGAACCGGGTGTGAAGCCATTCTTCACGAAGAATTCCTTCAATGTATCATACCACGCCCGTGGGGCTTGTTTGAGACCATAGAGGGCCTTGTTGAGTATGAAGACTTTGTCGGGATTCTTTGGATCTTCAAATCCTGGGGGTTGAGCAACATATACTTCTTCCTCAAGCTTACCATTGAGGAATCCACTTTTCACATCCATTTGATATAAAGTGATATTGTGATGGTTAGCATAGGCAAGTAATATGCGAATAGACTCAAGTCTAGCAACAGGTGCAAAAGTTTCATCGAAATCAATTCCTTCAACCTGTGTGTAGCCTTGAGCTACAAGTCGTGCCTTATTCCTCACCACAAGGCCATTTTCATCTTGCTTGTTGCAGTAGATCCACTTTGTGCCAATGATATTATGCTTGCGAGGATGGACGTTTGACCAGTTCCCAGACATTGTTGAGCTCGAACTGATGTAATTCTTCTTGCATGGCCTGAATCCACTCAGGCTCCAGAAATGCTTCATCTACCTTAGTGGGCTCTGTGATAGAGACAAAAGCATAGTGCCCACAAAAGTTAGATAAATGTGAAGCTTTTGAGCGTGTGAGAGGACTGGCGCTTCAATGTCATCGATGATCTTGTCAACTTGCACTTCTTTTGCAACGCGAGGATGAGCTGGTTGTCGCCGAGGAATTTGATCATTTTCCTCAGCACCATTGTCTTGAGATTATCTTCAGTGCATCACTCGACGTTCTTCACAGATCTTGGAATGAATTCTTCAGCAGATTCTTCAAGAGGAATGACATTCTCGGTTGCCTTGAACTTGATAGATTCCTCGGTGCGGTTCATCTAACACGAAGGTAGGTGCTCTCTTTGCGAGCCATTCGTTTCATCGAACCGCACATCTACAAAGTGTCAACAATCTTGTGAAGAGCGATGTTGAAGACTCAGAGGTGTGCGAGTCCTTTCCGTAACCAAGCATAAAACCTTCATGTGCTTTCCGTGCAAATTTAGAACTGTGATGAGGATCTCTAATCCAGCATTTAGCATCAAGACTTTGAAATAACTCACATTGGGTTTCTTGTCGTTGAGGAGTTCATAGGCAGTCTTCTTGAAGAATTTGTGAAGATATACTGTTGATGATGTGGCACGCAGATCAATTGCATCAATCCAAAAACGACTAGGCATTTTGTATTCATCAAGCATAGTGCGAGCCATCTCAACAAGAGTTCTGTTCTTGCGCTCCACGACGCCATTTTGCTGAAGAGTATAAGGAGCAGATAACTCATGAGTAATACCAAGTTCATCAAGATAGGTATCAAGACCGGAATTCTTGAACTCAGTTCCATTGTCACTCCTCATGTGTTTGATCTTCACACCAAAGTTAGTTGAAGCCCTCGAGGAAAATCGTTTGAAGACTTCCTGCACTTCATTTTTGTAAGTAACAATGTGTACCCATGTGTAACGAGAGTAATCATCAACAATAACGAAGCCATATAGAGATGCATCATTAGTGACTGCTGAGTAATGATTAGGACCAAAGAGGTCCATGTGAAGCAATTCGAAGGGATGAGTAGTGGTCATGATAGTCTTCGCTGGATGCTTGGCCTTGGTCATTTTTCCAGCTTCACAAGCTCCACACAAGTGATCCTTGAGGAATTTGACATTCTCAATGCCAATGACATGCTTCTTCTTTGCAAGCGTGTTCAAATTCCTCATGCCTGCGTGACCAAGTCGCCGATGCCATAGCCAGCCTTCTGAAGCTTTCGCAAGTAGACACACGGCTGGTTGTGGTCCTGTAGAGAAATCAACAATATACAAGTCTCCTCTCCTAAAGCCTTCGAAGACTTTGGAATTGTCAGCTTCCATAATCACAACACAACGATACTTGCCAAAGATAACAACCATATCAAGATCACAAAGCATTGAGACTGACATGAGGTTGTATCCTAAGGACTCAACAAGCATGACTTTGTCCATGTGTATGTCCTTAGAGATCGCAACCTTACCAAGACCCAATACCTGACTTTTGCCTTTGTCAGCAAAGATGATATGCTTCAGATTTGACGGTGATAAGGGAGCATCCACCAACAGATTCTTGTCACCAGTCATGTGATTTGTACATCCACTATCGAGAACCCACTCAGTGGCTTTGGGTTGATCATCCTGCAGATGAATTTGTGCAACTTACGGTCTCATATACTTCATCAGTGAAGAATATGATATCAAGTTCATCAGATGAATTTCATCAGGCAGTTAAACAGATAAGCAGTATGAGGACGTGTGAAATGAAAGTTCATTTCATCATGATTAGTCTGCGTCCTTTCAGGCATTTTTGTGAGGCCCCCAGCAAATTCTTCAGACGTTTAATGCACGTCCGGAGACCTGACCCTGCAAAAGAGGTTAGTTCTTTTTCTTCACCACCCACATCTGAAGGGGTGGCAAAGAGTTCATCACTCTGCGAGCACCATATGAGAATGGTGGCATAGAGGCCAATCCATTTCGTTTCACATAAGAGGGGTTAGGGTAAGCGTATGAATAAGCAGAGAAATTCTTCGAGGACTTATGAACATATTGGTTTGAAGAATAATGCACATATTCATAGCCCTTAGCTCTACCCTGCGAAACAGAGTTGTTAGCACGATGATAATCATATGAGGACTTTGATCCTTCTGAGGAATTTGATCCACGTGAGGAATTTTGTCCATATGAGGACTTGGATCCATACGAAGAATTTGGTCCATATGAAGAGTTTGTTCTGGGGTTCCTATTCTTCACAGGTGGTGTCATGAGGACATTCACCTGAAGACTTTCAAGACACTTCTTGGGAACCCAGATTTTCTTCATAGGGAACCGTTCTGCAGCTTAGTGCCAACATATCTAGCAAATACTTCACCATTCTGATTTTTGAACAGTTTATAGTTGGAGTCAAATGACTCATCAGAAGAATGAGGAGATTCACATGTAAAGCCAGATAAGTTAGATGGATCAACTGGATGTCCCTTTGCAGCAACCCATGAGGTTTTGGGATACTGCTCAGGCTCCCAATATGTTCCATCAGCATTGAGTTTCCTCTCAAAGGCAATACCCTCTTTCCTAGGGTTCCTGTTGAGGATCTTCTTTTTAAGCACATCACAAAGAGTCTGATGCCCTTTGAGGCTTTTGTACATGCCTGTCATGTACAATTCCTTCAGCCCTGCATCGTCAGTGATACTAGCAATGTCCTCAGATGAGGAATTAGTGATAGCAGAGGCAGGTGAAGAATTTGTAACGGTTGAAGCATTTGAACATTCTGGTGAAGAATTAGCAGATTCACGTTCAATGCACTTTAAGCATGGAGGAACAAATTCTTCCTGAGAAGCGCTGATTTGTTGACCAAGTAATGAATCGCGCTCCTTCTGAAGATCTTCATAACTCACTCTTGGCTTCTCAAGATCTTGCTTTCTTTGAAGAAATTCATAAGAAAGTTTCTCATGATCAGACAAGACAGTGTTATGATGACCTTGAAGGTTGTCAAACCTAGACTGAAGTCTCTGAAGATTTTCAGTCAGGTCTTTAGTGCGATCCATTTCTTCACCTAACATATCATCACTCTTATCTAGCATGTTTTGAACCTTTTCAAAAGCCCTTTGTTGTTTTACAGCATTCTTAGCAAGTTTTGAGTAACTGGGCTTTAGATCTTCATCAGATTCATTTTCACAAGATTCAGAGGAGGTATATTTGAGTACCTTGGCACCCTTTGCCATGAAGCAATAGGTGGGAGCGTAGTCATCACTATCTTCATCAACATTGTTGGTGAGGTCATTTTCTCAGAGTTGAAGATGGACTTGTCGACGAAAGCAAGAGCGTAGAGCTAGACTCGCCACACCGCACTCAGATTCTTCCGATGCCTCCTCTTCCTCATGTTCCTCGATTCAGCTTCGAGTCCATTTCCTTGCCAATGAATGCCCGAGCCTTCTTGGAGCTGCTTTTCTTGTGAGAAGAGGGCTTTGAGGATTTTGATGATGAAGATTTGACGATTTCTTCTTCTTCTTAGCGCCATCGTAACTGTAATCCTTGTATTTCTTCTTCTTTAATTCCTTTTCCCATCGAGGACAATCTCGGATGTAGTGACCAGGTTTCTTGCATTTATGGCGTAGTCTTCTCTTATAGTCACTGGATGAGGAATCACTGCTC
Source organism: Aegilops longissima (assembly GCA_021605205.1). NCBI lineage: Eukaryota > Viridiplantae > Streptophyta > Magnoliopsida > Poales > Poaceae > Aegilops > Aegilops longissima. The sequence goes on along the minus strand of CM038677.1, from coordinate 251,530,449 downwards.
CTTGAGGATTTTCCAAAGCGACCACGTCTTGAGAACTTCTGGAATTTCTTCACGAGCAGTGCTAGCTCCTGGCCTAATTCTTCAGGATCTCCAAGGCTACTACCAGAGTCCTCACACTCAGATTCAGACACAGCCTTGGCCTTCAGGGCACGTGTTTTTCCATAGCTAGAACCATAGAGATCTCTCTTTCACAAGCTGGAACTCATGAGTATTTAGCTTCTCGAGGATATCACTGGATCAAGTGACTTGTAGTCAAGACGCCTTGTATCATCGGTGCGAGTATCAAATGAGGAATCAGCGATCTCAATAATTTCTTCACCACCTCATGGTCGGTGATGTCATTGGCACCTAGCGCTTGAAGCTCATTTGAGATGTCAGTGAGGCGATCGAAGGTTTGTTGAACATTTTCGTTGTCGAGTCTTTTGAAGCGATTGAAGAGATTGCGAAGAACATCAACTCGAGAGTCACGCTGAGTTGAGACTCCTTCATTTACTTTGGACAGCCTGTCCCAGATGAGCTTGGCAGTTTCCAAAGCACTCACTCTTCCATATTGTCCTTTGCTCAGATGGCCACATATGATATTCTTCGCTTGAGAATCGAGTTGCTTGAATCTCTTCACATCGGCAGCATTCAGAGAAGGTGTGACTGAGGGAACACCATTTTCCACAACATACCAGAGATCGTTGTCAATTGCCTCAAGATGCATTCGCATCTTGTTCTTCCAGTAGGGGTAGTCCGTCCCATCAAAGGTAGGACACCCTGCTGAGACCTTGATCATACCTGCGGTCGACATAACAAAAACTCCAGGTGGTTAAACCAAAATCACATAGAACAAGGGAGTACCTTGATCTGAAACCAATTGAAAGTGCGTTATATCGACTAGAGGGGGGGGTGGATAGGCGATTTTTATGATTTCTTCACTGAGGAATTTGCCGGTGAGGAAATTCCTTAGCGAAGAACTACTTGCAGCGGAATAAGTACTTAGAAGTAAGCATAAGAGAATGCGGGCATGGTCATCATGATGAAATGAAGACAAAAAAAGAGTACAGAAAGCGTAAACACATGATAGCACAAGAAGAAGACAAACAGATCAAGAAATTGAACTGAGGAAATTGAGAAAGTCTTCACCAAAGTCTTCAAACACAGATATGAACAAACACTCAACACAAGAATGAGGAAATGAGAGGGTTGAGGAAATAGAACCAGATAAGGTTGGTGAAGACAATGATTTGGTAGACCAGTTCCAGCTGCTGTCTCGGTTGTACGTCTGGTTGGAGCGGCTGAGTATTTAAACTCGAGGACACACAGTCCCGGACACCCGATCCGCTGAGCACGCAGCTCAGACACCAAGTCCTCACCGTATTCTCCTTGAACTAAGGTCACATGACCTCGTCCAATCACTCGTGGTAAGTCTTCAGGCGACTTCCAAACCTTCACAGACTTGGTCACTCGGTGATCCACAATTCCTCTTGGATGCTCTAGACCATGACGCCTAACCGTCTGGAAGAAGCACAATCTTCAAAGGTAACAAGCGTCGGATCCATGCAGGATCAATCTCTTCAGTGATGCTCAATCACTTTGGGTTTGTAGGGTTTGGTTTTGGGTTTTCCTCACTCGATGATTTTCGCCAAAGTCCTCAGAGGATGGGTTGCTCTCAAATGACAAGTGTCAAGTTCTCTCGGAGCAGCCAACCAGCTAGTGGTTGTAGGGGGCGGCTATTTATAGCCTAGGGAGCAGCCCGACATGATAAGACATAAATGCCCTTCAATGATATGACCGTTAGGTGGATAAGATATTTTGGGACAGGTGGCCAAGAAGACAAGAGAGCGGTCGGAAATTTGAATCACAAATTCCTCGGGCTATCATGTTCCTCACTGTAGGCAATCCGACTGGCGAATTCCTAACTCCTCGGTCGAACAAATTCTCGTGACTGAAGTACTTCTGTCTCTCACATCAAGAAATTGACTGAACTGTATGAGATTTCAAAGGCTTCACTCAAGGGATTGGTAGGTGTAGGATTTTGAGTTGAGCATCACATGGAAATTTTTCCTTAGTATTTCCTCGACCCCCTTTAACAGTACGGTGTTTCCTATGACTCAAGAAAGAGAAAACGAAACTACGAAAACAAAAGTCTTCACACTTCATGTTCCTCAAATGAATACCAAGTCTTCAAGGTCACACCAATTTCTTCACTTTCAAAGTCTTCAGAAAGTCTTCAGAATATCAAAGTCTTCAGTCGAAGAACTTCATTTTTAGGGGTCGACTTTCTCTATAAATATCAAACTCCTCATAGACTTATAGACCTGTGTACACTCACAAACACATGAGTTCCTTAACCTATAAGTCTTCAATACACCAAAATCACTAAGGGGCACTAGATGCACTTACACAAAATAACATGGCCAAGGAAAGTTCATCCCTACAAAATCATATAGTTTGGTTATGCTCCATTTTTGTCACACAAAATGCTATCCTCATGCACAACCCCGATGACAAGCCAAGCAATTGTTTCATACTTTACTAATCTCAAAAATTTTCAACATTCACGCAATACATGAGCGTGAGCCATGGATATAGCACTATGGTGGCATAGAATATAATGATGGGGGTTATGTGGAGAAGACAAAAAAGGAGAAAGTCTCACATCAACGCAGCTAATCAACGGGCTATGGAGATGACCATCAATTGATGTTAATGTGAGGAGTAGGGATTGCCATGCAATAGATGCACTAGAGCTATAAATGTATGAAAGCTCAACAAAAGAAACTAAGTGGGTGTGCGTCCAACTTGCTTGCTCATGAAGACCTAGGGCATTTCAGGAAGCCCATCGTTGGAATATACAAGCCAAGTTCTATAATGAAAAATTCCCACTAGTATATGAAAGTGACAAAACAAGAGACTCTCTATCATAAAGATCATGGTGCTACTTTGAAGCACAAGTGTGGTAAAGGATAGTAGCATTGTCCCTTTTTATTTTCTCTTATATATATGTATATTTTGGGCCTTTCCTTTTTTTTTATTTGGCCTTCCTTTTTTTCTTTTTTTTGGCCTTTCTTTTTTTATTTGGCCTTTCTTTTTTTGGGACAATGCTCTATTAATGATGATCATCACACTTCTATTTATTTATAACTCAAAGATTACAACTCGATACTAGAACAAAATATGACTCTATATGAATGCCTCCGGCGGTGTATCGGGATGTGCAATGAATAAAGAGTGACATGTATGAAAGAATTATGAATGGTGGCTTTGCCACAAATACGATGTCAACTACATGATCATGCATAACAATATGACAATAATGAAACGTGTCATAATAAACGAAACAGTGGTATGTTGCATGGCAATATATCTCGGAATGGCTATGGGAATGCCATGATAGGTAGGTATGGTGGCTGTTTTGAGGAGGACATAAGGATGTTTATGTGTGATAGAGCATATCGTATCACGGGGTTTGGATGCACCGGCGAAGTTTAGTAGTCATATCCTCAAATATAATCATTAAACAAGCAAACATATGCAAACAATGCAAACATAATAGCAATCTGCCTAAACAGGATAGTCTGTAAAGAATGCAGCAAGATCCATACTTCCCTCGCTCCAAAAATTATGAAAGAAAATTCCCACTGTAGAAAATTTATTAGAGCTTATTATGCTAAAGGTTTAAACATTTTATCACATTCTGACTTTTCTATGGAATTTTGGCAACAATGGTAAACTTTCTGTTTTCAAACAGCAACATGTATACTTGCAAATTAAGCATGGTAAAGGCTATCCTTGACATTTTTATTGAAATAAATGATGAAAAACATTAATATAAATAACAGAAAGCAAATACTAATAAAATAAATTGATGCTCCAAGCAAAACACATATCATGTGGTCAATAAAAATATAGCTCCAAGTAAAGTTACCGATGAACGAGGACGGAAGAGGGGATGCCTTCCGGGGCATCCCCAAGCTTAGGCTCTTGGTTGTCCTTCAATATTACCTCGGGGTGCCCTGGGCATCCCCAATCTTAGGCTTTTGCCGCTCCTTGTTCCATATTCCATTGAATCTTTACCCAAAACTTGAAAACTTCACAACACAAAACTTAACAGAAAATCTCATGAGCTCCGTTAGTATAAGAAAGCAAACCACCACTTTAAGGTACTGTAATGAACTAATTCTTTATTTATATTGGTGTTATATCTACTGTATTCCAACTTCTCTATGGTTCATACCCTCCGATACTACTCATAGATTCATCAAACTAAGCAAACAACACATATGAAACAGAATCTGTCAAAAACAGAACAATCTGTAGTAATATGTATCAAAAGTATAATTCTGGAACTCCAAAAATTCTGAAATAAAGTTGTGGACGTGAAGAATTTGTCTATTAATCAGGTGCAAAAATAATCAACTCAAAAGAACTCTATGGTAAAAATGGAGCTAATCTCGTGAGCGCTAAAGTTACTGTTTTTTACAGCAAGATCATAAAGACTTCACCCAAGTGTTCCCAAAGGTTCTACTTGGCACAAACACCAATTAAAACAGAAAACCACATCTATACTAAGGCTAGATGAATTATTTATTACTAAACAGAATCAAAAAGCAAAGAACAAAAATAAAATCGGATTGCCTCCCAACAAGCACTAACGTTTAACGCCCCTAGCTAGGCATGGCGATTTCAATGATGCTCACATAAAAGATAAGGATTGAAACATAAAGAGAGCATCATGAAGAATATGACCAACACATTTAAGTCTAACCCACTTCCTATGCATAGGTATTTTGTTAGCAAACAACTTATGGTAACAATAATCAACTAGCATAGGAAGGCAAAACAAGCATAACTTCAAGATTTTAGGCACATAGAGAGGAAACTTGATATTATTGCAATATGTAGAAGCATATGATCCACTCTCATAATAATTTTCAGTAGCATAATGAATGAATTCAACCATATAACCAGCACATAAAGCATTCTTTTCATGATCTACAAGCATAGAAATTTTATTACTCTCCACATAAGCAAAATTCTTTTCATTCGGAATAGTGGGAGTATCATAAGAGACTCGAATACTATAAATTGTTTCCACACTAAAAGAGTAATGTACGGAAAAGGGGTAATCATAATCATGACAAGTTTTATAAATATAATCATCACTACTCTTTATATCATAAGTGTCATCACAATAATCATCATAAGTAGGAGGCATGCTATCATCATAATAAATTTGCTCATCAAAACTTGGGAGACTAAAAATATCATCTTCATTAAACATAGCATCCCCAAGCTTGGGAAAAACATTAATTGCAGAAAATATATTCTCAAACATGTCATTCTCATCAAACATAGCATCCCCAAGCTTGGGCCTTTTCATATCTTAAGCATAATCACTCTCATCATTAATAGTATGGATAGCACCAATAGTATAGCAATTATCATCATCACAATGAGTAATAGGAGCAACATCATTTGGGAGGGATACCATTTCACCTTTGCTTCTCCGTCTTTTCTTTTTCTTCTTCACATTATGTGTGGGTTTAAATCCTCTTTTTGGAGCTCCTTATTAATGAGATCGGTTGAATAGAAGGATCCTACTCGTTACCTGATTCATCATAAGAAATAATAGGAGGATATTGGGAAGTCTCTTCCCTTTCATTAGTATTCTCTTCATCTTCTATTTGTTTTCTTGTCTTTATGTAATTGGCAATATAAGAATTTTCACTGCAATTCACCGCACAATACATATAAATTTCCTCTAGATCAAAATCAAGAATTCTATCAAGGGCAAATTCTGGAAGATCCTTAGTTATACGTTTCATTTCTTCGTAACCCATAAGCAAACTAAGTTCATTATGATGTGCAAGGGAAATCAAGTCATCACAATTTTTGGACACAATTATATCATGAAACAATTTGCATTGGATATTTAAATGACCACGTTCATTGCAAAGTTCACAAGTACGGCTAAGAAAATTTAAATTTTCAGCACAAACATCTAGCCTTTCTTGCAACCATTTAGTTTCTAAGTACTTATGCCTCTTGCAAAATCTATCTTCCCTATTTGGTGTGTACTTGCAAACTCTATGTATTCCACAAAAGTTGACATGCTTATAAGAGACATTTTCATCATGACGAGTGCAATCATCATTAGCATCATGGATATTCAAGGAATTCATACTAACAACATTGCAATCATGCTCATCATTCAAAGATTTAGTGCCAAACATTTTAATGCATTCTTGCTCTAGCAATTGAGCACAATTATCGAAATCCTTATTTTCATGAAAGATATTAAAAAGATGAAGCATATGAGGTACCCTTAATTCCATTTTTTTAATTTTCTTTTATAAACTAAACTAGTGATAAAACAAGAAACTAAAAGATTTGATTGCAAGATCTAAATATATACCATCAAGCACTCACCTCCCCGGCAATGGCGCCAGAAAAGAGCTTCGTTTACAGGGTGTTAGTGCCGCTTTCCTCGCCTCCCCGGCAACGGCGCCAGAAAAGAGCTTGATGTCTACTACGCAACCTTGTTCTTGTGGACGTTTGAAAGTGCAACTATCCCTAGGTGGTTTTGGTAATTCATAACAACATATAGCTCATTGAGCTAATGCTATTCCAAGATGAACATTTCAGGAAAGCTCAATGAATGGCATGGCATGGATGATGAAAGTGGATCCCTCAAAATACTAATGACAAAGGTGTTTAATCGTTCTCACCGAGATTACGTTATGCCCTAACCCTAACCATATCTGTCCTACCGAGATGCAAGTCAGTCCCACCGAAAACCCTAACGGTCACTAGGTTTACTAAAATCGGTCCGACCGAGTTTGTTGATTCGGTCCCACCGAGATTGGTAAATTGTGTAACGGTTAGATTTTGTGTGGAGGCTATATATACCCTCCACCTCCTCTTCATTCGTGGAGAGAGCAATCGACCGAACCTACACTTCCAAGATCCTATTTCGAAAGAGAACTACCTACTCATGTGTTGAGGCCAAGATATTCCATTCCTACCATATGAATCTTGATCTCTAGCCTTCCCCAAGTTGCTTTCCACTCAAACCCTCTTTCCACCAGATCCAAATCCTATGAGAGAGAGTTGAGTGTTGGGGAGACTATCATTTGAAGCACAAGAGCAAGGAGTTCATCATCAACGCACCATTTGTTACTTCTTGGAGAGTGGTGTCTCCTAGATTGGCTAGGTGTCACTTGGGAGCCTCCGACGAGATTGTGGAGTTGAACCAAGGAGTTTGTAAGGGCAAGGAGATCGCCTACTTCGTGAAGATCTACCGCTAGTGAGGCAAGTCCTTCGCGGGCGACGGCCATGATGGGATAGACAAGGTTGCTACTTCGTGGACCCTTCGTGGGTGGAGCCCTCCGTGGACTCGCGCAACCGTTACCCTTCGTGGGTTGAAGTCTCCATCAACGTGGAGGGACGATAGCACCACCTATCGGAGCCACGCCAAAAACATCCGTGTCTCCAATTGCGTTTGAATCCTCCAAACCCTTCCCTTTACTTTCTTGCAAGTTGCATGCTTTAATTTCCGCTGCTCATACACTCTTTGCATGCTTGCTTGAATTGTGTGATGATTGGTTGACTTGTCCTAAGATAGCTAAAATCTGCCAAACTCTAAAACTGGGAAAAGGCTAAGTTTTTAATTGGTCAAGTAGTCTAATCACCCCCCTCTAGACATACTTCAAGGTCCTACAAGTGGTATTGGAGCTTGGTCTCCATTTGCTTTGATTTCCATAGCTTTTGGTGGTCATAGCCTTGGTTTCACAACCTAGGAGAGTATGGCGTCTAGCGAGGGAAATTATCACCGTAGAGGTCCTTACTTTGATGGTACTAATTTTGCTAGTTGGAAGCATAAGATGAAAATGCATATTCTCGGACATAACCCCGCCGTTTGGGAAATTATTTGTATTGGCTTGCAAGGTGAATTATTTGATGGGAGAGAGCCGAACCGTGAAGCTAATGCGGAAGAATTGAAGATGCTGCAATACAACGCTCAAGCTTGTGATATCATCTTCAACGGATTGTGCCCCGAAGAATTCAACAAAATCAGCCGTCTTGAGAATGCAAAGGAAATTTGGGATACTTTGATTGATATGCATGAAGGTACCGAATCCGTCAAGGAATCCAAGTTGGATGTGCTCCAAAGTCAGCTTGACAAGTTCAAAATGAAGGATGGTGAAGGTGTCGCTGAAATGTACTCTAGGCTTGCACTTATCACAAATGAGATTGCCGGCTTAGGGAGTGAAGAGATGGTGACAGATTCATCATCAAGAAGATCCTAAGAGCATTGGATGGAAAGTATGATACCGTGTGCACATTGATTCAAATGATGCCAAACTACAAAGATCTCAAGCCAACGAAAGTCATTGGAAGAAGTGTTGCTCATGAGATGTCACTTAAGGATAAGGAGGAACTTCACAACAAGTCAAGTGGTGCTTACAAAGCCTCAAGTGAAGCCCCCACATCATCAAGTGAGAAACACACCTTCAATGAAGAATTGAGCTTAATGGTGAAGAATTTCAACAAATTCTACAAGAGTAGAAGCAAAGAAAGAAGCTCCAAGTCAAGGTCTTACAATGACAAAAGATCTTCTAGTCGAGAGCGAAATTGCTACAATTGTGGGAGACCCGGACACTATTCCAATGAGTGTACGACACCCTACAAAAGAAGAGAAGACTCTCCAAAAATAAGAAGTAGAAGAGAAGAATCGCCACCAAGAGAGAGGAGGAGTAGAGATGATCGTTATGAACGAAGACCCTCACGGAGAAGCAAGGATGCAGAAAGGAAGGACAAGTCATCAAAGAGCTACATAAAACGAAGTCATCACGCTCATGTTGGTGAATGGGTATCCGGCTCCGACTCCGACAATCACCCCGAGAGAAGCTATCACTCCGACTCCGAATATACTCAAGATGAAGGTGTTGCCGGTCTAGCACTTTTGTCAACCAACTCCTACGACATATTTGAATCACCAAATGAAGGAATTGGAAGATGCTTCATGGCCAAAGGTCCAAAGGTAACACATCCTGAGTATGTTGATTTCAATAGTGATGAAGATGACTTGCTTGTGGATGATGATTTACTTGTTGACAACTCTAGTGATGAATACTATGATGAAACGTTAATTAATCATTCTAATCAATATAAAACGAATGACAATGATAAGGAGAAGATTGAGCGTCTAACTAAAGAACTAAACTCTCTTAAGTTAGCTCATGAAACTATCTTCGAAGATCATCGAGAACTTTTAAGGGCTCATGAGAAGTTACGCTTTGAAAAGCTCAATCTTGAGCAAGAGCATGAGTTCTTAAAAGCAATCAATGATGATCTCCGTAATAAAAGTTCTTCTTACATTGCCAAGCGTTTACTCTTATCTACTTACATGCCTCAAGTCAAGTCTAGTAACAAGATCAAGAAAGATTCTTCCTCTAGTAGTAACAATAATAATGTCAAATCCAATATTGTTGCTTCTAGTAGTTCTCTTGATTCCACTAATGATTCTCTTAGCCAAGTTACACTTGAGCAAGAAAATAGCTTATTGAAGGGAATTATAGAGAAAGGTGTATACAAGAGCCTTGCCGGGTGTAAGAAATTCGAGGAAATTGTACGCAAGCAAGGAAGGCACCGGAAGAATCAAGGTGTTGGTTTTGAACGAAAGTTCAATGCCAATGGAGTTGAGTGGGAAGAAGATCAATACCCCAAGATGAAGTTTGTTCCTCAACAAGAAAAGTATGATCCTACTTCCTTCAAGGGAACACAAGCACAAGATGATCTTCCACCACAAGACCACAAGAACAAAGGCAAGGACAAGCTTCAAGAAGAGATTGATGCATTTGAAGAGGAACCTAAGGTCTCGGTCAAGTGGATTCCCAAGACTACGTCAAGTTCTACCTCATCAAGCACAACTACAACTCCAAGGATTCCCATCAAGATGATGTGGATCCCGAAGAAGAAGAACTAGAGAGTTCTTGAGGGTGACTCCGCCAACATATTTCACTCATATCATTATGGCAAGGACTAGTGCAATCAACTTCCATATCTTGCACTAGTTCAAGGAGTCACAAACCCTCATGTTGGTAAGGCAAGGGACAAGGTAACCTAATGATTTCATGGACATCATTTTGTGTGTGCATCACTCTATGTCTATGGATATACTTGTTTGTTCCTTGTGGGACTAACCCATGTAGGTATTGAAAGTGCAACTCACTCCAAAGGATTGCTCCAAAAAGATCTACATCAACATTGAGCATCCACATCTTCAACACCTACATGAAGTCATTATCGACAAAACCCAAGGTCAGTTCATCCCTCTTAGGGGGGATCTCACATCTAGGGGGAGCTTAACTCTAAGAATTGAGTCAAAGCAACTCTAATGATGTGAACACATAAATGTTTTATGTAAAAGTGGTAACCCCACTTGAGCTTAAACGATGAGTATGACCTATGATCAAATGTCTATCATTTGACTCCTAAGTCAATATACTCATATATAGATGACCTAGTCATCGCCAATTGTTTGATAGATGCTAGAATTGGTTGTGCATGCTTTGCCACATATTTCATTTGCCATCTTATTGTGTGAGCATGTTGGTTGCATACTTTACTCATTCGAGGATGTCCACTTGTTGTTTTGATTGATTGGCTTCTTTTTCTTTGGCCAAGTGGATGGACAAGAATGCCTAAGAACCTTCTCTAGCTATCTATGCTTTTCTCGTCTCAAACTCTATTCATGCTACATCACAAAATTTGATCAAGTCAGATTGGAACCACTCTGTGTGAGGAGCACTCGGAGTCCCCGATTCGTCATAGACTTAAACTTCCAAAACTTCTTTGTGATTCTCGATCTGACCGATTCCTCCATTTCGGTCTTACTGAGATCACTAAGTCGATCTAGGTTTTCAATCTCGGTGCAACTGATTTCAACTCTTCGGTCACACCGAGTTTCAATAACTGTACACAGTTTTGCATCTCGGTGCCACCGAGTTGTTCCACTCGGTCACACCGACAGGGTCGGGCTATATATAGTCACGGGCAAAAATTTGGAAATTTCTCCGAACCTCTTCGCCCGCGCAATAGCTCGCTCTGCCTCCGTGGTCTCCGGATCGTCTCCTCGTCGCCAGCCGCCTCCTGTCGCTGGTCTCCGCCGCCATCAACGGAATTCAACCCCGCCGTTGCTGCCGTAGCGAGTCTCCGCCGAACTAGGGTATGGACTCGATCACAGTGCTTTCCTCGTCCGATTCGCAGCACATTGTGTTCTTATTGATTCTTGCCACGATCGAAACACTCCTATCCAGTCAATGCAATCCTTAGAACAGTTTTGATTCGAAAAATTTAGGGTTAGGTTTCCGCCGAAACCATCTCGGATTCACCGAGTTGAAAAACTCGATCCCACCGATTTGGCTTGTGCCATTGCACTAGTGAGACTCAGTCTGACCGAGAATTGCTAATCGATGAGACCGATTTTAGGACTTTGTGAAACCCTAGCAGTCTCGGTGCCACCGAACTGTGACTCGGTGTGACCGAGTTCATCAATTTAGGTTCCAAAACTGCTTCGGTATCACCGAGTTTGAAAAATCGGTTGATCCGAAAGCTTTCTGTGGAAAACTAAAACTGAATTTTTGAGTCATTCTTTTGCAAAAATCTCTGCATTTTGTGATGCTCATCCACTCTACCTCATCTATAACTCTTCACAGGTCAGCGATCGGTGTTTGCAGCATGTCAGACCAGAGTGACAGTCAGAATAGGTCAGAGGAGCAGGTGAACATGAGTGAGGGCACTAGTCCCTCCAGCTCTTGAGATGAAGGCAGCAGGAGCACCCCAAGCAATTTGCCTAAAGCTGCCACCAGGCAAAGGAAGAAGAAAACCTCAGATTCAGAAGATGAGGATTATAGGGCAGAAGAGGATGAGGCAACCTCCAAGAAGGCAGTGCTAAAAGAGGAGTATGGCTCAGCACATAGCACAAATCCTGGACTCAATAGGAAGGTTCCTGCCAAGAGGACACCTATGCCAAAGGTCAGAGCATCAACTCAAATTCCTGAAAAGCCTGATCCCAAAGAGCCAACTGCTGCTGAAGGAAAGAAAAGGAAAGAAAGGGTCAAGAAGACCACAGTCAGAGTTATTGGGAAGCCTTCCATGATGGAAGAGGAAGAAGAGATTGCTGCACCAGCACCCAAGGCACCAAAGATTATGGGTGATGCTATAAGATCAGGGGCTGCCCCATCTAAGCCCAAGGAAGCACCCAAAGCTGCCCCCAAGGCCAAGTCTGCACCAAAGAGGAATACCAAGAGTATTCCAGCTGCTGAGAAGAACAAGGCCCCAATGCCTGAGGTCGCTGATGAAGAAGATGAAGAAGGACAAGTTCTGAGGAAGCTCAAGCCCAAGATACCAGACCACAATGATGCCCATCCTGTGGCTGAGGACATGAAGATCAGAAGAGACAATGGGTTGAGGCTATGGAGGATGACAGATCCATATGCCACAAGGAGAAGAACTGCTGTGGACTACAGGTTCCACACCAAGGAACATCAGGACTTTTATGAGACTATTCTGCTGGATAAGAAGCCCATAGTGTGTGATATGAGGTGGGTCGACTGGACCTACATGAAAGAAATGTAGAGCACTATCCTGGAGTGCAAGACAATTTTGTTGCTGTTGGAGTTGCAGACTTCGTTGGGCAAAAGCTCACCAACTGGAACGATGAACTTATCATGCAGTTCTACTCCACAGCACACTTTTATCCAGATGGCAGGATAGTGTGGATGTGTGAAGGTACAAGGTACCAGTCAACTGTTGAGGAGTGGGCAAAGCTGATAAATGCCCCAAAGGAAAATGATGATGACCTGGATGTATATGCCAAGAAGAAAATGGACCACAATTCCGTGGCACACATGTACAAGGAGATCCCAGACACAGCCATTGAGACACATAAGTTTGGATCAGTCCACTTCCTTCTGTCAGGGCTGCCAACTATCAACTGCATCTTAAGGCATACTATACTGCCTAAGTCTGGTGAGCACAACATGATTAGAGGGCATGCAATCAACATGTTGCATTTGTTCGATGTACCACAGAAATTCAAAGTCATGAGCCTTATGGTTGAAACCATTAAGAGGACTGCAGCAGACTGTAAGAGAAGCTGTGGATATGCCCTCGATCCGTGGAGTTGATTAACTCAATATGGGCACAGCAAATATCTATTGGATAAAGAACACTTTCCAATTTATCCAGACTTTGAGGACAATGAGGTTGTCATGAATGAGAATGATACATCGTCAGTTCAAGCACAAGAGAAGAAGGAGAAGGCAAGGAAGGAGAAGGCTTCCAGGATGCCAACTCAAGAGGAGGCATCTGAGTATTTCTTGAAGAACAAGCAGGAGCAGCTTGGATACTTAATAGCATCAACACTGAGGATTGAGATGGGATTGACCACCCTCACTCAAAATCAGGAGAGCTTGGAAAGAATCATGGAACAAAAGTTCTATGACTTAGATGTGAAAGTAACTGAGATTCAGTCTGCTGTGGAGCAACTACAAGATGACATGCAGGAGAGGAAGGGCAAAACAACAACTGATGCATTTGCCAGAGTGCCTAGAGCTCAGAGGTCATCTGCTGTGCCAGTTCTTGACACCAGAGCCACTTCATCTGCACCAGCTACAGCCTCAGTGCCACCAGCTCTAGCTCCATCTACTTCAACTGAAGCCTTCGTCCTCGGCGCTATCCGGACACCACCACCTGAAGATCAAGCCTGAGTGTCGATCTAGCACTATGCATTTTCTATGAACTTTTTGGTAACTTGTTGCCAAAGGGGGAGAAAAATGTATAGATCATAGGTTTCGAGAGAGAGAGTGTTGCTTTTGTTCTCTCTTGATTTGGTGGTTTTTTTAAACTTGTTTGCTTTTGATTGCTTGAGATACTATGTTTGTGAGACATTGATGATCATGTGTTTGATCATAAGCTACACTTATGCATGTTTGATGATATTATCTTATCTATCCTATGTGATCATTCACTGTGCTTGGTGATGAGTGCATGTATTCAATCTGTATCATTTTGAGCGCTCCACCAAGATGTATGTGACATGGAAGAGTAACCCATGAGCCTAATTCCTTGTGCATTTGTAGTCCAAAGCAAATCGTAAACTATGCACAAATTTAGGGGGAGCTCTTGCTTATCACATACTTCTCAAAGCGACGATGTTTTTCAATCTTATTATCATTTGTCGAAGCTTTGATCTATATGTTGTCATCAATTACCAAAAAGGGGGAGATTGAAAGTGCAACTATCCCTAGGTGGTTTTGGTAATTCATAACAACATATAGCTCATTGAGCTAATGCTATTCCAAGATGAACATTTCAGGAAAGCTCAATGAATGGCATGGCATGGATGATGAAAGTGGATCCCTCAAAATGCTAATGACAAAGGATTAGCTCAAGCTCAAAAGCTCAAGACTCTTCATTTTATATTTTAGTGATTCAAGATCACATTGAGTCTATAGGAAAAGCCAATACTATCAAGGAGGGATGAGGTGTTGCTTAATGAGCCTCTTGCTTCATGTGCTTAGTGATATGCTCCAAACCCCTCACCTACTTTCTCACATCCACATATGACCTAAACCTAAAGCCAAAATCGGTCTCACCGATTCTTCCTATCCGCGCCACCGATTCCAAATGTCATAGCCATCGCCACAAACCCTAGGCAAATCGGTTCTACCGATAGGGATCTCGGTCTCACCGAGATGGGATTGTAATCTCTCTGTTTCCTTTTCGTAACTTTTTGGTCTCACCGAAAGAGCGGATTGGTCCCACCGAGATTGCAATGTAAACTTTCTGTTTCCCTTTCGTAACATTTCGGTCTCACCGAAAGAGCGAATCGGTCCCACCGAGTTTACCTGACCAACTCTCTGGTTAGCTAATTACCAAAATCGGTCTCACCGAGTTTGTGTAATTGGTCTCACCGAGATTACGTTATGCCCTAACCATAACCATATGGCTCCTACCGAGATGCAAGTCAGTCTCACCGAAAACCCTAACGGTCACTAGGTTTACTAAAATCGGTCTGACCGAGTTTGTTGATTCGGTCGCACCGAGATTGGTAAATTGTGTGTAATGGTTAGATTTTGTGTGGAGGCTATATATACCCCTCCACCTCCTCTTCATTTGTGGAGAGAGCAATCAGACTGAACCTACACTTCCAGCATCCTATTTCTGAAAGAGAACTACCTACTCATGTGTTGAGGCCAAGATATTCCATTCCTACCATATGAATCTTGATCTCTAGCCTTCCCCAAGTTGCTTTCCACTCAAACCCTCTTTCCACCAGATCCAAATCCTATAAGAGAAAGTTGAGTGTTGGGGAGACTATCATTTGAAGCACAAGAGCAAGGAGTTCATCATCAACGCACCATTTGTTACTTCTTGGAGAGTGGTGTCTCCTAGATTGGCTAGGTGTCACTTGGGAGCCTCCGACGAGATTGTGGAGTTGAACCAAGGAGTTTGTAAGGGCAAGGAGATCGCCTACTTCGTGAAGATCTACCGCTAGTGAGGCAAGTCCTTCGTGGTCGACGGCCATGGTGGGATAGACAAGGTTGCTACTTGTGGACCCTTCGTGGGTGGAGCCCTCCGTGGACTCGCAAGGCAACTGCTACCCTTCGTGGGTTGAAGTCTCCATCAACGTGGAGGGATGATAGCACCACCTATCGGAGCCACGCCAAAAACATCCGTGTCTCCAATTGCGTTTGAATCCTCCAAACCCTTCCCTTTACTTTCTTGCAAGTTGCATGCTTTAATTTCCGCTGCTCATACACTCTTTGCATGCTTGCTTGAATTGTGTGATGATTGCTTGACTTGTCCTAAGATAGCTAAAATCTGCCAAACTCTAAAACTGGGAAAAGGCTAAGTTTTTAATTGGTCAAGTAGTCTAATCACCCCCTCTAGACATACTTCAAGGTCCTACAACGTTGTTGGGCCTCCAAGTGCAGAGCTTTGTAGGACAGTAGCAAATTTCCCTCAAGTGGATGACCTAAGGTTTATCAATCCGTGCGAGGCGTAGGATGAAGATGGTCTCTCTCAAGCAACGCTGCAACCAAATAACAAAGAGTCTCTTGTGTCCCCAACACACCCAATAAAATGGTAAATTGTATAGGTGCACTAGTTCAGTGAAGAGATGGTGATACAAGTGCAATATGGATAGTAGATAAAGGTTTTCGTAATATGAATTTATAAAAACAGCAAAGTAGAAAGCGGTAAAAGTGAGCATAAACGGTATTGCAATGCTAGGAAACAAGGCCTATGGTTCATACTTTCACTAGTGCAAGTTCTCTCAACAATATTAACATAATTGGATCATCTAACTATCCCTCAACATGCAACAAAGAGTCACTCCAAAGTCACTAATGGTGGAGAACAAACGAAGAGATTATTGTAGGGTACGAAACCACCTCAAAGTTATCCTTTCTGATCGGTCTATTCAAGAGTCTGTAGTAAAATAACACTAAGCTATTCTTTCTGTTCGATCTATCATAGAGTTCGTACTAGAATAACACCTTAAGATACAAATCAACCAAAACACTAAAGTCACCTAGATACTCCATTGTCACCTCAAGTATCCGTGGGCATGATTATACGATATGCATCACACAATCTCAGAATCATCTGTTCAACCAACACATACAACATCAAAGAGTGCCCAAAGGTCACGGAACCCGCAAGTTGATCACCAAAACATACATCAAGTGAATCAATAGAATACCCCATTGTCATCACGGGTATCCTACGCAAGACATACATCAAGTGTTCTCAAATCCTTAAAGACTCAATCCGATAAGATAACTTCGAAGGGAAAACTCAATCCATTACAAGAGAGTAGAGGGGGATAAACATCATAAGATCCAACTATAATGGCAAAGCTCGCGGTACATCAAGATCATGCTGAATCAAGAACACGAGAGAGAGAAAGATCAAACACATAGCTACTGGTACATACCCTCAGCCCTGAGGGTGAACTACTCCCTCCTCGTCATGGAGAGCGCCGGGATGATGAAGATGGCCATCGGTGAGGGATCCCCCACTGGCAGGGTGCCGGAAGGGGGTCCCGATTGGTTTTTGGTGTCTACAGAGGCTTGCGGCGGCGGAACTCCCGATCTATTGTGCTTCCCCATGTTTTTAGGGTATATGGATATATATAGGCGAAAGAAGTCGGTCAGGGCAGCCACGAGCGGCCCACGAGGGTGGGGGGCGCGCCCAGGGGGGTAGGGCGCGCCTCCCTGCCTCGTGGCTTCCTCGAAGCTTCCCTGACGTCTACTCCAAGTCTCCTGGATTGCTTCCGTTCCAAAAATAACTCTCCCGAAGGTTTCATTCCGTTTGGACTCTGTTTGCTATTCCTTTTCTTCGAAACACTGAAATAGGCAAGGAAACAGCAATTTGGGATGGGCCTCCGGTTAATAGGTTAGTCCCAAAAATAATATAAAAGTGTATAAATAAGCCCATTAAACATCCAAAATAGATAATATAATAGCATGGAACAATAAAAAATTATAGATACGTTGGAGACGTATCAAGGACCGCTGGCAGGGCCAGCCTCGCGAGGGCGCCTGGAGAGATCATCCTCAGGAGGATAGTCCTCAGGTCAATGCTGGCCTCCCTCCGATGACACCACCACCAAGAAGGCACGACGATCCCCACCAAGACGAGGGGGCTAGGGGCTCCGAGGAGCCTCGAGCCATCGCCTGCATCCTGGGCGGCGCTCAGGCCCCAACCTCTCATCGCATCTTCAAGCAGTTTTCCCACGAGGTGAACGCGGCCTTCCCCGGGCTCGAGGCCACGCGCCCGCTCAGGTGGTCCAAGTGCATCATCACCTTCAGCTTGTCCGACCAGCTCAAGTGCGCGGCAACTGCAGGTGCCCTCCCGATGCTCTGCTCGCCCGTCATGAGCAACGTCCTCGTCACCAAGAGCCTCATGATGGCGGTGCGGGGCTCAATGTTCTGTCCATCGAGACGTTTGACCGTCCCCAAGTGCCCTATGATCACCTGCAGCCCACCAAGCCTTTCTCAGGAGTGACCGACGGCTCCACCACCCCGATAGGGCAGATTCGCCTCCTTGTCACCTTCGGCAAGTGCGACAACTACCGCACTGAGCTCATCGACTTCGACGTCGCCCACATCCGCCTTCCGTACAACGACATCCTTGGGTATCCAGCCTTGGCCAAGTTCATGGCAGTGACTCATCATGGTTACAATATCCTCAAGATGCCAGGGAATCGCGACGTCATCACGATCTATTGTGAGGAAAAGGACACAGTGTGCTCTCTCGAGCGCGCCTACCAGGCTGCGGCGGTTGAGAACCCAGTCGACGAAGGCACCGTCTAACCTCCTGAGGCTGTCCCCAAGAAGAAGAAGAAGAAGAAGAAGAAGAAGTTGCTTTGCCAAGAGCCTCAGGAGAGAGGTGTGTCCAGCGGCACCACCTTAGGACCTGTGCCCACGGATGGGCGCCTCCCTCTCTCGCATAGGAAGGCGCGCCCGACGCCCCTCTCAGGCTGGGCTCGGGGGCTCTCCTCTGGAGGGCCTCTGACTTAGCCAAGTCGCAAGGGAGGCACTCGGGAACCACGTGGAGGCGTTCTTTACCGCGCGCTTCCGCCAGGAGGGCACAAGGCACGGGGTGCCAGGTGCTCAGGAGTTCATCACCAAGGCAACCGAGGAGCTTCAAGAGGCAAGAGCCATGCGCTGCACCCACCGCCCACCACTAGGCGCGGCTCCTTGTCCTGACGGGGATAACGAGTTGCGCGTCTGCTTCAACATTCCAGGGCTCAACAGGGTCGCGTCTCAGGAGCGCCTCTGGCCATCGTGCGTCGGTCGGTGTGAGGGACCCCCTCACAGCTACGTTTGCATGCCCTTTGGCCTGTCGAATGCGGCTGTTACCTTCCAGCGGCACCTGCGGAGCGTCCTGGCGGCTGAGGAGGCCAGGCACCAGATGGTACTGGTGGAAATGGCGGTGGTTCTCCATGAGCCTCCTGCCCCCCCCCCCAGAGCCTCCCAAGGTTCAGGACCCAGGTGGCTCGTGAGGAGCGACTTCTTCAGCACGCGTCTTCAGCTACTCCAATATCTCTTCAGCAACGATGCCAGGCGACATTTTCCGGTTTATTCAGTTGGGGGCACCCGTCGGGCTGCATCATCCCCAAGCCGCGTGGGTCCATCCCTACGGCATGTATCATTTTACATCTATCAGAACTAGCTCTACCCTATCCATGAGTTGCTTTATGATTATCATCTGCCTGCCCGGTACTTCGTTGCCATGAACGTCGTACGCCCTTGCAAACCCACCCACGACCGCCTCATGATTAAGGATTGGCATGGCATGTGTGCTCAGGTCCGTCCCTACAGCGTCACTAAACCCAAGAGGCTGAGCTCTGGCTCGCGGGCCAGCTCCCGTGCACGTCACCTCCCATGACCCTTAGTGCCTTGTGAAGGAAATATGCCCTAGAGGCAATAATAAAGTTATTATTTATTTCCTTATTTCATGATAAATGTTTATTATTCATGCTAGAATTGTATTAACTGGAAACTTAGTACAGGTGTGAATACATAGACAAAACAAAGTGTCCCTAGTATGCCTCTACTTGACTAGCTTGTTTATCAAAGATGGTTATGTTTCCTAACCATAGACATGTGTTGTCATTTGATCAATGGGATCACATCATTAGGATAATGATGTGATGGACAAGACCCATTCTTTAGCATTAGCACTTGATCATTTAGTTTGTTGCTATTGTTTTCTTCATGATTTATACATGTTCCTATGATAAAGTTCAAGGTGTTGACTACGATGAGATTTTGTCACTCGTAGCGATGCTTAAGTCTGTACGAATCATGTTAGCAATTGCCACATTTTATGAAATCTGGCAAATGGATGTCAAAACTACATTCCTTAATGGATTTCTTAAAGAAGAGTTGTATATGATACAACCATAAGGTTTTGTCGATCCTAAAGGTGCTAACAAAATGTGCAAGCTCCAGGGATCCATCTATGGACTGGTGCAAGAATCTCGTAGTTGGAATATACGCTCTGATGAGTTGATCATAGCATATAGTTTTATACAGACTTGCGATCAAGCCTGTATTTACAAGAAAGTGAGTGGGAGCACTACAGCCTTTCTGATAACTATATGTGAATGACATATTGTTGATCGGAAATGATGTAGAATTTTCTGGAAAGCATAAAGGAGTGTTTGAAAGGAGTTTTTCAAAGAAAGACCTCGATGAAGCTACTTACATATTGAGCATGAAGATCTATAGAGATAGATCAAGACACTTGATAAGTTTTTCAATAAGTACATACCTTGACAAATTTTTGAAGTAGTTCAAAATGGAACAGTCAAAGAAGGAGTTATTGCCTTTGTTGTAAGGTGTGAAGTTGAGTAAGACTCAAAGTCCGACCACGACAGAAGATAGGAAGAGAATGAAAGTCATTCCCTATGCCTCAGCCATAGGTTCTATAAAGTATGTCATGCTGTATACCAGACCTATTGTATACCCTGCATTGTGTTTGGCTAGGGAGTACAATAGTGATCTAGGAGTAGACCACTGGATAGTGGTCAAAATTATCCTTAGTGGAATAAGGATATGTTTCTCGGTTATGGAGGTGACAAAAATTTCATCATAAAGTGTTACGTCGATGGAAGCTTTGACATTGATCCAGATGACTCTAAGTCTCAATCTGGATACATATTGAAAGCGGGAGCAATTAGCTAGAGTAGCTCCGTGCAGAGCATTGTAGACATAGAAATTTGCAAAATACATACGGATCTGAATGTGGCAGACCCATTGACTAAACCTCTCTCACAAGCAAAACATGATCTCTTTGGGTGTTAATCACATGGCGATGTGAACTAGATTACTGACTCTAGTAAACCTTTTGAGTGTTGGTCACGTGGTGATGTGAACTATGGGTGTTAATCACATGGTGATGTGAACTATTGGTGTTAAATCACATGGCGATGTGAACTAGATTATTGACTCTAGTGCAAGTGGGAGACTGAAGGAAATATGCCCTAGAGGCAATAATAAAGTTATTATTTATTTCCTTTTTTCATGATAAATATTTATTATTCATGCTAGAATTGTATTAACCAGAAACTTAGTGCATGTGTGAATACATAGACAAAACAAAGTGTCCCTAGTATGCCTCTACTTGACTAGCTCGTTTATCAAAGATGGTTATGTTTCCTAACCATAGAAATGTGTTGTCATCTGATGAACGGGATCACATCATTAGGAGAATGATGTGATGGACAAGACCCATTCGTTAGCATTATAGCACTTGATCACTTAGTTTGTTGCTATTATTTTCTTCATGACTTATACACGTTCCTATGATGAGATTATGCAACTCCCGAATACCGGAGGAACACCTTGTGTGCTATCAAACATCACAACGTAACTGGGTGATTGTAAAGATGCTCTACAGGTGTCTCCGATGGTGTTTGTTGAGTTGGCATAGATCGAGATTAGGATTTGTCACTCCGATTGCCGGAGAGATATCTCTGGGCCCTCTCAGTAATGCACATCACTATAAGCCTTGCAAGCAATGTGACTAACGAGTTAGTTACGGGATCATGCATTACGGAACGAGTAAAGAGACTTGCCGGTAACGAGATTGAACTAGGTGTGGTGATACCGACGATCGAATCATGGGCAAGTAACATACCGATGATAAAGGGAACTGTAACATCCCAAATTTCCTATTTGGAATGTTTTACAATTATAGCTAAGCATCTATGCATATTGTTTGAATTTGAGTGACATTTGAAGTAGAAGATTTTGAGTTTGATGGAATTTGAATTCAAAATTTGGCAGTTGAAATTTATTTCAAATCAATTCCTGACAAATACTTGAGAAAAAGTATGAGAGGAGTAAACATGTGTAGCGACCTGACCCAAAATCGGTCAAATCTACGTATGCATACCATCCCAAGATCATCTTTGGTACTCACAAGACATCGATAAAGTAATCAAAGTTCAATCACACCTGAATATCATTAATCGATTCTCATATAGAGTCTTTATTACAAGGGAATAAATTCGGCTCAAGGCCAACTCATGAGAAATAAACTAAAATGCTGCGGAAGCGTCGAAGGTAAGCGAGTCCATCCGACTCCAAAGGGCAATCGCCAAGCGCGAGCGTAGCCTCACTCTGATCGGATATATCTCTGCAACATAATACGTTGCAGCCATGTAGGTCAGCTTTTGGAATAAGCTGGCAAGTCATGAAGAATAACAATAATAAAGTTACTAACACTATATGCATTTTGGCTGTGGAGCTCTAAGTTTCATCATTTTGCGAAAAGCCAATTTTATCCTACTACAGTGGACTTATTTGCAAATTACTACAAATTGTTGGTAGTTATTGAGATGGTTCCGCCAACCAATATCTCGTTCCCAAATTATTATTAAGTCATAAACCCATCAAATTAATCCATTAATTTTAGTGTTGAGATATCCGAATACTTCCAAGGTCCAGATGCTCAAATGTCCGTGAATCGGGACACGGCTAATCGATTAGGTTATAACACTCTGCAGAGGTTTATGACTTTCCCGCAAGAATCATTCCTCCTTTAAAGTCTTCGCACTTCATGGTGTTTGAAGACGGACGAATGAAACAGGTCTTCCAAAGAGTTCTTCCGCCACCGCCGTACCCATCCAATCCTACCGCTCGTCTACTTCTCGTAGTACCGCCCAGCCAGCTTCACTACAAGGGTCAACCCAGCCAGAGCCCATAATGGCTTGCGGCTGCTGCATGTAAGCTTCGGTCATGGGGCATCCATCCTTCTCTTCGTGGCTGGGTGAAGCTTTCGCAGGATGTCATGGCGCTTCTCCATGCATCCCGCCACCACTGGTGCTCCAGGTGCCGTCAACCGTCCTCCACCCAGTAGTGATTTTCCGAAGTCCATCTTGATCATTGTAGTCCATGGGTTGTCATCATCATTGACTCTCACATCTTGCTTATGAATTTCACTCATCCCAAATCCCGTCTACGAGCATAGCAAAATAACTACTACGTCCCGGGGTCATGGTAACAAGGGGATTGGTTCATCCTACAACATGATACTACTCAAGTTTAATGACTTCAAGAATTCACTACTGCATGCAATGGTGGGGTGGTGACAACTACTAATGCACAAAAACATAGGTATAGAAATAACATGATCAAAACTTGCCTTGCTGATGATCCTCGTAAGCTAAAGAGTCGTAGTAGCAAGCTTCGCACTCCGGGAACTCTACCGAGACAAACAATAACATAATAAGCACAAAGCAAGAGGATCACACAAGATAACAAAGATAACAAAAGTAATATAGCACAACAAAACAATCAAAACCAAATCAAAAGGAAAACTCAAGGAAATCAAATTCAAAGTCTTTCCCTATTCCAAACAATAGCAAAAATGGCTTTTATATAACAAAAACTCCTCAACATAACCTAATCATGGTTTTAGGTTAACTTAACAGAAAAGGATTAACTAAGCAACTAGGAGCAAAAAGAATTAATTAAATAGCTATTATAAAACTCACTTTAGGCCTAATCCAATTTCTATTAGAAAATTAATTTAAAACTTTTATTAATTGTAAATAAAAGTTCATCTAATGGAATGACAGAAACTAACCTAGAATAACTAATCACAAGTTAAAAATAAATTAATTTACTAATTAATTAATTAGGAAAACAGGAACTAATCAATTAATTAGGATTAATAGGATTCTGCCTAGAATTAATTATTTATTAATCCTAAAATACCAAAGTTAATTTCTAGGGTTTGGCAATATCAAAATAAAGTGATTGCAAAAGAATCATGCAAAAATAATTTTTCTAACTAAAACTATAGCAGATTTGCTATTCTGACTAAAACAATATTAAAGCATTTTTAATTATTTTTAACATAGCTAAATATATGTTTTTCAGAAACTACATAAAATTTGCAATCCAACAAAAAAGAATCACTAAAAATATTAAACAGAACAAAAGATATACATTTTGAAATTTGAAACAAATCGCTAAAACAGAAAATCTAAATAAAGGAAAAAGGCCTAATGGGCCTAAACTATGCACTAGGCGCCGATAGACTAAGTGGGCCTAGGGTTTAACTAACAGAACCGCCTAACTAAAATAAACCTAACTAATAAAATAAACCGCTCGGCCGTCCGGTTTTCTAACTAAAACTTACCCCTTGGGGCTTCTAATCCTAACCCTAGGTTTAGGATCTAACAGTGGAGGGGGATGCTGGGAGCTACGGACTCGGCGACGTCGGCGGTGGCGGGAGTGCTCGGGGCTTGAGGTCGGCGAGCTTGGCGAGACGTCGGGAGATCGGGAGCTCTGGGATGGTTCGGTGGAGTTAGGGTGGGTGGGGTGCACCAGAGCGGCGACGGCGAGGGTTTTGGCGGCGGAGGTGAGCTCGGGCTCAGCGTGCCGGAGAGAGAGAGGAGAGGGCTCCATGAGGCTAAGGGGGAATGGGGTCTGGGGGCTTGGTTTATATAGCGGGGCCTCGCCGAGGGGCGGAAGGGCATCGGGCGATCGGGATCCCAGATTCTTGGGATCCCACGGATCTCCGCGAGGTTCAAGCATGGGCGAGGGGAAGAAGAGAGGGTGGGGCCACGGGTCGGTGAGGAGAGAGGGGGTTTGGTCGGTCGACCGGATCCTAGGGGATCGGGCGAGGGGGGGGCGGTCGGCTGGCTGGCTGTTGGCCTAGTGGGCGGTTGGTGGGCCTGGTCTTGGGGGGGAGGAATGAGGCGGCTGGCTGGGCTGGGTGGCTCTGGTGGCGCCGAAAAGTTTTTCTTTTATTTTTTAATAAAACCAAAACAAAAATAAAACCTAAACTATAAATATTTATATATAGTATATATATACCAAAATGATCGGGAATATTCCTTTCATTTGAACATTTTCCAAAGGCAAAATCCAAACTTCATAAAATTCATTTTTTCAAATTCAAATAAAATTCAGATTTGAATCCAATTCTTTTGGCTTTGTTTCCTCTGATATTTTTGGAGTGTCATGTTAGCTCCTCTCATACTTTTGATCAAGTATTTATCGGGCTTGGTTTTTGAATGGTTTCCCACATGCCAAAGTTTGGAATTCAAATTTCAAATTCAAAACTCTCGAACTTCAAATGGTATTCAAATTCAAACAGGATGCATAGGATGCTTATCTATAATTGTAAAACATTCCAAATAGGAAAATTTGGGATGTTACAAACCTACCATTTTAAGATGAATCTCGCCCTCGAGATTCGGGTTGGCTAGCAAATAGGTGCGGATGGTCTCGACGAAGATCTTCTTGGCGTTCCTGTGTGGCTTCTTCCTCGGTGTGGTGACTCCACAGACCTTGCAAAACTTGATGACTTTGCTGCGGGTGACTCTGCTTGCAGTCTCGAGAATTTTGACGGGTTTCTCCTTGTAAGTCAAATCTTTGTCAAGCTGTATGGCCTCTAGGGCACCTTTGTGTCTCTCAACGGAACATCGGCCATGTCTCGCATGGCACTTCTTCAACCGAGAAACGTGGAAAACATCATGAACTCCGGACAATCCTTCCGCAATTCCAACTTGTATGCAACTTCTCCACGACGTTCGAGGATTTTGTAGGGCCAATGAATCGGGTGCTAACTTTCCTTGACTCCAAACCTCTTGATTCCACGAAGTGAGATACACGAAGATATGCTCGGTCTCCCACTTCGTAAGTCACCTCCTTGCGCCTTCGTCGGCATAACTCTTCCGTCGTGGATCGTGCTATCTTGAGCCGGTCTCGAATCAGCTTGACTTTTCTTCGAATCCTTGATAAGATCGGAACCAAAAGTGATCGATCTCCAACGCTATCCCACAAACAATGGGGTTCTACACCTCCTTCCGTATAGAGCTTGAAAGGGCCATCTTCAAACTGGATTGATAACTGTTGTTGTACGAGAACTCTGCGTGAGGGCAAATTATCATCCCAGCTAGACCCATAGTCTAGCACACAAGCTCTCAACATGTCCTCCGAATCTGATTTACTCTCTCGGTCTGTCCATCATGCTGCGGATGAAAGGCTGTCTTGAATTCCAGCCTCGCACCCAAAGTTTCATGCAATTGCTTCCAAAACTTTGAGGTAAACTGCGTTCCTCTATCGACACGATTTTCCTCGGAACTCCATGCGGACATACGATCCTGGTCATGTATATCTTGGCCAACTTGGCACTGGTATAGGTAGTCTTCACGGAATGAAGTGAGCTACCTTAGTCAAACGATCAACTACTACCGGATAGAATCATAACCTGAATGGGTCTGGGTAATCCTGTGATGAAATCCATACCAAGTTTCTCCCATTTCCAATCGGGATCGGCAAAGGTTGAAGTAACCCTGCTGGCTTCGATGTTCTCGCCTTTACGTTGGCAAACATCGATACGACCACGTACTCGGCAATGTCCTTCTTCATTCCTGTCCACGAAACTTTGCTTCAAATCCAGGTACATCTTGGTGTTGCCGGGTAAATCGAGTACTGTGAATCATGTGCCTCCTGTAGAATTAGCTTCCGAGCTCGGGATCATTGGGCACATAAATACGATCCTCAAACCATATAGTTCCATGTTCATCCTTTCGAATCCTTTAGCTTTTCCATCCTCCATCTTTTGCTTAATCTCATCGATTTCCTTGTCCGACTTACGGGCTTCACGAATCCTTTCGGTCAAGGTGGACTGAACTTCCAGAGTTGCGACAAATCCTTTGGAACTATCTCCGATCGGAGATCTCGAGGTCATCGACCAACTCTCGGGTAATCCTCCTGCGGTAAGAGTGTTCACATAACTCTTACGGCTCAATGCATCTGCTACAACATTGGCTTTACCGGGGTGGTAGTGCAGCCTCATGTCATAGTCCTTTATCAACTCTAGCCATCTCCTGCTCGAGGTTCAATTCCTTCTGCGTGAAGATATATTTCAGACTCTTGTGATCCGTATAGACATCACAACGATTTCCAATGAGGAAATGTCTCCAAGTTTTGAGTGCATGCACTACACTGCTAACTCCAAATCATGCGTGGCATAATTCATCTCATGAGGCCGTAGCTGTGCTGGAGGCATACGCTACAACCTTACCTTCTGCATCAATACTCCTCCGAGTCCTTGACGAGAAGCGTCACAATAGACCTGGTATTCCTTATGTATGTCCGCAATATCAATCTTTGAGCTGTGACCAACCGTTTCTTCAATTCTGAAAACTGGCCTCACATTCCTCGGTCCAAACATACTTGGCTTCCTTCTTCAACAGCTCAGTCATGGGCTTGGCAATCTTCGAGAAGTTCTCAATGAACCTCCGATAGTATCCTGCAAGTCCGAGAAAACTGCGGATCTCCTTGGTCGAGGTGGGTGACGCCAATCGGTGGTGATTCAACCTTGGCGGGATCAACTGCTATTCCTTCTCCTGAAATAACATGTCCGAGGAATCCAACTTCCTTCAACCAAAATTCACATTTGCTGAATTTGGCATACGGTGATGTTCTCGAAGTTTCTCGTAACTAGACGCAAATGTTCCTTATGCTCTTCCTCGCTCTTGGAGAATATCAATATGTCATCGATGAACACCACGACAAACTTGTCCAAGTACTCCATGAACACCTTGTTCATCAAATTCATGAAGTATGCAGGAGCATTAGTCAATCCAAATGACATGACGGTATACTCGTATAAACCATACCTGGTGGTGAATGCTGTTTTGGGTATATCCTTCTCACGAATTTTCAACTGGTGATACCCTGATCGAAGATCGATCTTAGAGAATACCTTGGCTCCAACAAGCTGATCAAACAAGTCATTGATCATGGGCAGAGGGTACTTGTTCTTGATGGTTACCTCGTTCAATGCACGATAATCCACAACCATCCTCAAGCTTCCATCCTTCTTCTCTACCAAAAGAACTGGGGCTCCCCAAGGTGATGAGCTTGGACGAATATATCCTTTCTCCAATAACTCATTTATTTGTTCCTTGATCTCTTTCAACTCATTCGGTGGCATCCGATAAGGTCTCTTGGATATTGGGGCTGTGCCGGGCAATAACTCAATCAGAAACTCAATGTCTCGTCCGTGGCATTCTGGTAATTCCTCCGGAACACATCGGAAATTCTTGCACTCTGGCACTTCCTCTGAACAACTCCGTGAGGGAATGCACTGATTCTTCATCCGGCTGTGCTGGCTACATACTTGATCCTCTTACGCCCGGTGGTGAGCAGAATAGACTTCTTGCGGCGATCAATGTTCCTTCATACTTTGACAACCAATCCATGCCTAGGATTACATCCAAGGTCTGTGTTTCCAACACTATGAGTTCTACGGAAATTTGTGGTTCCCGATGTTGAGGTTTGCAGGACAGCTTAAACCTGCCATCATTTCTCCTCTGCGGGCCCGACGCGGAGGGGCTTCTAAGGGTTCTAGTGCGTAATCCGTACTTATCCACAACTACCCTTGATATGAATGAATGCGTTGCACCGTAATCAAACAGAACCAAAACTGAACGTGAATTCAATAAAACTTACCAACCACGTTGTTCGGCTGATCATAGACGTTCTCCACGTCGATGTGATTCACTTGAGCACGAGGGAAAGGATTGGGCTTCTTCACGAGCCTCCATTGCCATTCCGTTCCTCCGCTTGGCCTCCGGCAGTCGGTGGCGTAGTGCCCTGTCTTCCGCACTTGAAGCGGTGATGTGGCTCAGATCCTTGGAGCCGGGCAGAACGGTGCTGATTTCCATTACCATCGCCATTGCCATTGCCATGGCCTGACTTGTTGTCCTGGCTGCGGTTGTTTCCATTTCCACCATGGTTATGACCTCCATGGTTGTGATGGATGTGCCCTCCGAGTACGGTGCATAGCGGGCTTGCTGAGCTCTGAATTGTGCTTCCCGGCTGTACTTCCTCTTGCGGCTTTCTATCTGCTGCTGCTTGCCTTCGAGGATGGTGGCCTTGTCTACCAGCTCTGGTAGTTGTTGAAAGTAGCCACAATAAGCTGCATGCTCAATTCATCATTGAGTCCTTCAAGGAATTTCTCCGCTTGGCGGCATCGGTGGCCACATCATCGGGGCATAGCGGGCAAGCTTGCTGAATTCCTCCACGATCTTGTGCCACAAGACGGTTCCCGGCGCAAGTTTCGAACTCACGCTTCTTGAGACTCATGGCTCCGGATGAGACATGAGCGGTCTGAAGGCCTGCTGGAATTGATCCCAAGTGATGCCACCCAAGGGAAAAGTGGCGGTGTAATTCTCCCACCAAGAAGCTGCAGGTCCATCCAGTTGATGCTGCAAAGCGCACCTTCTCAAACATCGGTGCATCCAACGGTGACTAGCTCTCTTCCAATCTTGCGGAGCTACCGTCACCACAATCGGCTCGGTGCTACTAGAGAACTGGCGGATTCAACCTCGTAAAGCGAGTCAAGTTGTCCACAGTGGGTGGTGGTGGTGGCGGTGGATTGTTGGCAGGGTTGTTCTGATTCTGAATCAGGAGCTGCATCAGTGCATTCTGCTGCTGGAGCAGCTGGGTGAGCTCCGGCGGGAAACCAGTGTCACGTCTCGGAGGCATCTGGTGTTTTGGAGTGGATGAGAAAATTTAGAATAGAACAAGGGTCTATGAGAAATAACACTACCCATATGAATGCACAATCATAACACACCAATCATTTATTCATTCCACTCAAACATGGTTCAAACTCGATTACAAAGCTCATGACTAAACGAAAGAAAACATCGGCCTAACTGATCGATTTAAAGGAAATAAAAGATAACATGGTGGTCGACTAAAAGTCTTCATCGATGGCGCCTCCTCTTGGGGTTTCCTTGATGGTACTCCCCTCAAATCCTGATCATTGCTCACGAGGGTGCTTCATCTCCACTCGGGTAAAGGTCCTCACCCAAGTCCATCTTTTCCTCAATCGCTGCAAGCTTCATCTTGGTCGTCGACTATCTCCATGAAGTCTGTGATTTCTTCCTCATGGCCAAGGAAATCTGCGTGCCTTCTCCTCCAGCTCCATTCGCGGAACAAAAGCTTCCGGTGTGTCTTGAGTTACGGCGAGCCTGAATCTCCGCTTCGAGAAGACACTCCAGTCTGGATGTACGAGAGGTGGAATCGTCCTCGATGGTGCGGATGATATCTCCATTCCTTGCCTGCGAGAAACCATGGCGAGGTCCGAGTGATCGAGCTCAGTCCTATACTCCTCTCGGAGATGTCCAAGAGCTCGGTAGATCGCCACGCCTCTTCCGATGATCCAGCTTGAACTCGGTGAACTCAAAGTTGATAGGCTCCGTCGTCCTCCAAAGGTCCTCCCAGGATATGCACCTCAATCTCAGAGCGGGTGTCCGTCGGAAGTGCATTAGTGGGTTTCCGGTGATAGAGGGCGAGCAATCTTCAGCAGCTTCACCATCTGGACCAGCTTTCTTCCAAAGGGCATCGTCTCATCGGGTGGCGAACTCCGTAGCAAAACGGGGTGAACTCGACGCCATCTAGAATGTTGCAAAGGAGAGAAGAGTCGAATAGATCAGGAAGAATTATAGAATGAAAAGGGGTTCAAAGTAAATGGTCTCGCTTATGGCTTTCCGATCCTAGGGGTTACGATCCTACGGTCATCAGGGTGTGCTCGATACCATCTCTGAGCGACCTGACCCAAAATCGGTCAAATCTACGTATGCATACCATCCCAAGATCATCTTTGGTACTCACAAGTACATCGATAAAGTAATCAAAGTTCAATCACACCTGAATATCATTAATCGATTCTCATATAGAGTCTTTATTACAAGGGAATAAATTCGCTCAAGGCCAACTCATGAGAAATAAACTAAAATGCTTTGAAGCGTCGAAGGTAAGCGAGTCCATCCGACTCAAAGGGCAATCGCCAAGCGCGGAGCGTAGCCTCACCCCGATCGGAATATATCTACGCAACATAATACGTTGCAGCCATGTAGGTCAGCTTTTGGAATAAAGCGGCAAGTCATGAAGAATAACAATAATAAAGTTGCTAACACTATATGCATTTTGGTGTGGAGCTCTAAGTTTCATCATTTTGCTAAAAGCCAATTTTATCCTACTACAAAGTGGACTTATTTGCAAATTACTACAAATTGTTGGTAGTTATTGAGATGGTTCCGCCAACCAATATCTCGTTCCCAAATTATTATTAAGTCATAAACCTATCAAATTAATCCATTAATTTTAGTGTTGAGATATCCGAATACTTCCAAGGTCCAGATGCTCAAATGTCCGTGAATCGGGACACGGCTAATCGATTAGGTTATAACACTCTGCAGAGGTTTGCGACTTTCCCGCAAGAATCATTCCCTCCTTTAAAGTCTTCGCACTTCATGGTGTTTGAAGACGGACGAATGAAACAGGTCTTCCAAAGAGTTCTTCCGCCACCGCCGGTACCCATCCAATCCTACCGTTCGTCTACTTCTCGTAGTACCGCCCAGCCACTTCACTACAAGGGTCAACCCAGCCAGAGCCCATAATGGCTTGCGGCTGCAGAGTAAGCTTCGGTCATGGGGCATCCATCCTTCTCTTCGTGGCTGGGTGAAGCTTTCCGCAGGATGTCATGGCGCTTCTCCATGCATCCCGCCACCACTGGTGCTCCAGGTGCCCGTCAACCGTCCTCCACCCAAGAGTGATTTTCCAAGTCCATCTTGATCATTGTAGTCCATGGGTTGTCATCATCATTGACTCTCACATCTTGCTTATGAATTTCACTCATCCCAAATCCGTCTCGAGCATAGCAAAATAACTACTACGTCCGGGGTCATGGTAACAAGGGATTGGTTCATCCTACAACATGATACTACTCAAGTTTAATGACTTCAAGAATTCACTACTGCATGCAATGGTGGGGTGGTGACAACTACTAATGCACAAAAACATAGGTATAGAAATAACATGATCAAAACTTGCCTTCTTGATGATCCTCGTAAGCTAAAGAGTCGTAGTAGCAAGCTTCGCACTCCGGGAACTCTACCGAGACAAACAATAACATAATAAGCACAAAGCAAGAGGATCACACAAGATAACAAAGATAACAAAAGTAATATAGCACAACAAAACAATCAAAACCAAATCAAAAGGAAAACTCAAAGAAATCAAATTCAAAGTCTTTCCCTATTCCAAACAATAGCAAAATGGCTTTTATATAACAAAACTCCTCAACATAACCTAATCATGGTTTTAGGTTAACTTAACAGAAAAGGATTAACTAAGCAACTAGGAGCAAAAAGAATTAATTAAATAGCTATTATAAAACTCACTTTAGGCCTAATCCAATTTCTATTAGGAAAATTAATTTAAAACTTTTATTAATTGTAAATAAAAGTTCATCTAATGGAATGACAGAAACTAACCTAGAATAACTAATCACAAGTTAAAAATAAATTAATTTACTAATTAATTAATTAGGAAAACAGAACTAATCAATTAATTAGGATTAATAGGATTCTGCCTAGAATTAATTATTTATTAATCCTAAAATACCAAAGTTAATTTCTAGGGTTTGGCAATATCAAAATAAAGTGATTGCAAAAGAATCATGCAAAAATAATTTTTCTAACTAAAACTATAGCAGATTTGCTATTCTGACTAAAACAATATTAAAGCATTTTTAATTATTTTAACATAGCTAAATATATGTTTTTCAGAAACTACATAAAATTTGCAATCCAACAAAAAAGAATCACTAAAAATATTAAACAGAACAAAAGATATACATTTTGAAATTTGAAACAAATCGCTAAAACAGAAAATCTAAATAAAGGAAAAAGGCCTAATGGGCTAAACTATGCACTAGGCGCCGATAGACTAAGTGGGCCTAGGGTTTAACTAACAGAACCGCCTAACTAAAATAAACCTAACTAATAAAAATAAACCGCTCGGCCGTCCGGTTTTCTAACTAAAACTTACCCCTTGGGGCTTCTAATCCTAACCCTAGGTTTAGGATCTAGCAGTGGGGGGATGCGGGAGCTACGGACTCCGGCGACGTCGGCGGCGGTGGCGGGAGTGCTCCGGGGGCTTCGAGCGTCGGCGAGCTTCGGCGAGACGTCGGGGAGATCTTGGGAGCTTGGGATGGTTCGGTGGAGTTAGGGTGGGTGGGGTGCACCAGAGCGGCGACGGCGAGGGTTTTGGCGGCGGAGGTGAGCTCGGGCTCGGCGTGCCGGGAGAGAGAGGAGAGGGCTCCATGAGGCTAAGGGGGGAATGGGGTGCGGGGGCTTGGTTTATATAGCCAGGGCCTCGGTGAGGGGCGGAAGGGCATCGGGCGATCGGGATCCCGGATTCTTGGGATCCCATGGATCTCCATGAGGTTCAAGCGTGGGCGAGGAAGAAGAGAGGTGGGGGCCACGGGTCGGTGAGGAGAGAGGGGGTTTGGTCGGTCGACCGGATCCTAGGGGATCGGGCGGGGGGGCGGCGGTCGGCTGGCTGGCTGTTGGCCTAGTGGGCGGTTGGCTGGGCTGGTCTTGTGGGGGAATGAGGCGGCACTGGCTGGGCTGGGTGGCTGGTTGGCGCCTAGAAAAGTTTTTCTTTTATTTTTTAATAAAACCAAAACAAAAATAAAACCTAAACTATAAATATTTTATATATAGTATATATATACCAAAATGATCAGGGAATATTCCTTTCATTTGAACATTTTCCAAAGGCAAAATCCAAACTTCATAAAAATTCATTTTTTCAAATTCAAATAAAATTCAGATTTGAATCCAATTCTTTTGGCTTTGTTTCCTCCGATATTTTTGAGTGTCATGTTAGCTCCTCTCATACTTTTGATCAAGTATTTATCAGGCTTGGTTTTTGAATGGTTTCCCACATGCCAAAGTTTGGAATTCAAATTTCAAATTCAAAACTCTCTGAACTTCAAATGGTATTCAAATTCAAACAGGATGCATAGGATGCTTATCTATAATTGTAAAACATTCCAAATAGGAAAATTTGGGATGTTACAACATGACACTCCAAATATGTCAGATGAAAAACCTTGCCAAAAAGTTTGAATTCAAATTTGATTTTTATTTGGGATTTTTAGAAAATGATTTTTTTAAAAGTTTGAGTTTTGCCCCTGGAAAAATGTTCAAATTATAGGGAATATTCCCCTGATCATTTTGATATATATATGTCCTATATAAAATATTTATATTTAAATATATTTTCTCTCTCTCTCAAATTCAAAAAAAAATAGAAGGGAAAAGAAACCTCAGGCGCCCCACCAGTCGATTGGCCCACCAATACCGAGGCGGCCCGGCCACAGCCGCGGCGGCCCGGCCTTGCCAGCGGCCCAGCCAATGGGCCAGCCAACCAGCCCACCACCCGCACCCGAGCCACCTGCCCGAGCTGCCGTGACGAACCCCTTCCGATTCGGTCGCCCGACCGAATCGACCTCTCTCTCTCCCGCTGACGCCGGACCCACCTTCTTCTTCCCTTGCCCAAGCTTAACCCGCGCCACTTCACGGAATCCCGGAGAATCCGGGATTGCCTCCCCCGATCCGCCCCCTCGCCCAAGTCGGTGCCCCCTATATAAACCCCCTCGACCTGTTCCCCAACTTCCCCTCGCCTGACCCTCCCTCGCTCAGAATCCGTCAGCGGAGCCCGAGTGCCCTTGGCGCCATTGCCACCGTTCCGCCGCCCAACCCCTCGAGCTCCCCGACTCCACTCATGAACCCCCTCGCTCACAAGACCACTTGAGGTCTCCGCCGTCGTCCCGACCACCGAGCCCCAAGACCGTCGTCGCCCGAGCCGCCGTCGACCATCGCCGTCGCCACCACGGTAAGCCACCGGAGACCCCGCCGCAGATTCGATCTAAATCTTAGGGTGTATATTAGATTAGCGAAGGGTATGTTTTTTAATAGACCGGTTTTAGTTCGGTTTATTCGGTTTAGTTTAGACCGGCCCAAGCGATTTATTTCCTCGGTATTTTAGTTATATTACGCCGATCGTTAGATAGGCCCATTAAGCGCTTGATTTCCTTTTAGTTAATTTTTTTCGTTTCTGTTTTTAACAGAATAGTTTCAGTTTTGTAAAATCCATATCTTTTAATCTACTTAATATTTTAATTGATTCTTTTTTGTTGGTTTGCAAATTTGTTGTAGTTTCTGTAGAAAATATGTTTAGTCATGTTAAAATTATTAGAAATTGTTTTATTTTAGTTTTAGACAGATTAGTAATTCTGCTATAAAATGAGTTAGGATTATTTTATTTTAGTGATTCTTTTGTCACTACTTTGTTTTGACCTTGCCTAACCGTAGGACTTTATTTGGGTATTTTAGATTTAATAAAAAATAGTTTTAATCAAAATCATGTGGTTCTTATTTATTTAACTAGCTACTGTTTTCCTATTGTTTTATTTAGCAAATAATTTTATTTTTTCTATGTGATAGTTTATTTTAGGTTAGTTTCAGAATCTGTAGAACATGAACTTTTAATTACAATAAATAAAACTTTTATTTTATTTTTACTTGCTAGGATTGTTTTAGGCATAATAGGAGTTCTATAGTAGCTTTTAATGTGATTCTTTTTGCTCCTAGTTGAATGACTTTTTCTCTTCTGTTAGTTAGCAAAAACCCATGCTTAGATTCTGTTAAGAAAAATTCTGGTTGTGCAAAACTATTTCATGGTTGTTGTTTGATATGGTGAAAACATTGATTTGGATTTCTTCGAGTGTTCTTTGGGTTTTGGTTCAATTGTTTCATGTGTTATATTAGTATGCTGTTATGTTAAGTGATCATATGTTTGTATGCTTATATGATTGTTGTT
This sequence comes from Aegilops longissima, assembly GCA_021605205.1. Lineage (NCBI taxonomy): Eukaryota > Viridiplantae > Streptophyta > Magnoliopsida > Poales > Poaceae > Aegilops > Aegilops longissima. Next base: position 251,494,663 of record CM038677.1, on the reverse strand, counting down.
TGCCTCGGTAGAATTTCCGGAGTGCGAAGCTTGCTACCACGAGTCCCTAGCTTTCGAAGATCGTCAGCAAGGCAAGTCATTGATCATATTTTCTTCTATTACACCTATGATTTTATTGCATTAGAATTATACCTCCCCACCATGCATGCAGTAGGAGAATTTGAAGTTATGTTCTTGAGTAGTATCATGAGGTAGGATGAACCCAATTCCCCTTGTTACCCTTGCCCGGGACGAAGTAGTTTATTTTTGCTATGCTCGTAGACGGGGTTGGTTGAGTGAATCATAAGGGAGATGTGAGAGTCAAGATGTAACACCCTGGATGTAAACTTCCCTTTTTGGGCATTATATCAACTTGACCTCATCCAATTCTTGTGGGTTTTGTCATGCTTGGCCTCATCTTGTTTGGTTATGTGGGTTTCTCTTTTCTTTGTTTTGCTCTTTTTACCATATTGCATTTGTGTCTCTTGTCATCTTGCATTCCATTCTTATCATGTGTTTGTTGTGATCTCTCACATGTTATGTTGTTGCATGTGCCATTCTCAAATTTTGCATTACCATCTCCTCCTTCCCTCTACTTCTTTCCTTATCAAGTGCTATCTTCTCCTTTCTCAATTAATGTTCATCTTCTCCCTGCAAATCTTGCTCTTTGCATTTAACCTCTCTGCCAAAAATCTCCTCATTTGAAGTTGTTTTGGTCAGGTTCAAAAATGACACAAGTTTGAAATATTTCCAAACTTGTCTTCTTTTTCTACCTCTAAAAATGCCCATTACAATTTATTAAAATAGTGGAGAATTCCAGGAGTTTGGGGATATTTTCCTTTCACTCCAACTCTTCTCATTTTTCTCTGTGCTTTCTTTTCTCTTCCTTTTGGTTTTTAAAAAGGAAAAGAGAAAGGGAGGCAGCAGCAGCAGTGGCAGCCCAGCGTGGCCTCCCCACCTGGGCTCCGGCCTTCCAAGTCGGCCCAGCCCCCTCAACCCCCGCAGCCCAAAGAGAGCGCGCCACCAGACAGCGTCAGGGACGTTTTCACCTGGTCGCCTCTCTACCCTGCTGCCCAGACGCCCACGTGGCCTTGCGCCCCACCAGCCAGCCAGCAGCACAAAGACACCCGCCAGACGCTTTTTTCGTCTAGCTCACGCCACAAGACATGGCCACGGGCAGCGTCGACGCCGTGCTCCACCCGTCGCCCTAGCCTCCTTTTTATCCCCTCTCTTTGCCCTCAAGCCCCTAGGGTTCCCCTCTCCCGCTCGCCGCCGCCGCCAGGTGAGAGAACCACCAGATTCGCCGCTCCCGCTCCGTCCCGAGCGCACCTGAGAGCGCGCCTCGTCGCCGGCGAGCTCTCCGGCCACTCCAAGCCCCGCAGGGCGTGTCCTTCTTCTTCCTCGTCGTCGACTTCGTCCACGACGTCGACTACGGTGCGCCGGATCATCAAGTTCCTCGACGCCCCTGCTTCCGTCTTCCTCTCGGTCATGCCCGCGCCGAGATTCAGAGCTCCGTTGCCTCGCCGTCAGCCCGTCTCCGTCGACCCCGTCGTGTCCTAGGGTGAGCTGGGTAACGCTCCTCCCTCTCCCATCCGTCCCGTGTCTTGTAGGTGCCCGTAGGGCAGGTTCCGATCCGTGTTATTCTCGTGCTCGGCGTGCTCCGGCATGTCTGAAGATTTTGGGATCAGTGTAGTTGGCCGTGCGTGGGTGCCGCGATTCCCCGCTCGGGTTCGTCCCTTCGTGATCTCGTGGTGTCCTCCCGCGCGCACCCATTTTGAACGAGGGCGCAGAGCCGCCGTAGCCGCTGTTGCCTCGCCGGAGTCGTCGTTTCTTCTCTGTTCTTAGGTCAGGGCCTGGTAGTTTGGTCAAGTAGGCCCGAGTCCCTTATCTTACCGACCTCCTAGCCTAGCCGAGCTGGTTTGCACCCCGCGCGCACCCATTTTGAACGAGGGCGCAGAGCCGCCGTAGCCGCTGTTGCCTCGCCGGAGTCGTCGTTTCTTCTTTGTTCTTAGGTCAGGGCCTGGTAGTTTGGTCAAGTAGGCCCGAGTCCCTTATCTTACCGACCTCCTAGCCTAGCCGAGCTGGTTTGCACCCCGCGCGCTCACTGCGGCTACCTGGGATCGAATCCCAGGCGCGCCCCTTTTTATTCTGTTTTCTTTCTTTTTCTTCGTTTCGTCTCTTCAGCAGTAGCAGCAGTTAAGGGGCCGAGGCCCTTCTCTGTCAGTCGCCGCCGCCTAGCCCAGTGGTAACTGGGGCAGAGTCTCACCGGGGAGGCCCGGGTTCGATTCCCCCCGAGGCTGCATTTTCTTCCCCCTTTTTAAAACCTTGCTCTATCACTGTCTCTATGACAGAGGGTCCCACCATGTCAGCCTCTCAGCGCCTCCTCCACATATGCATATTTTTTTTCCTTACCCCGCGTTTCCGTTTCTGGATTGTTTCCCTTTCCGTTTTAGGCAAGTCCATTTCTGGACGTTTCCAAATCTGGAAGATGCCATTTCTGTTAACTTCCATTTTAGGCAGGTTTTGACTTAATGCATTTGTGATGATTTCTCTACTGCAACCCTAACATATTATATATGTTTTTGGGGTAGAAAAATCCCACCAACTCAGTGGTGGCATTAGTTTCTGCATTTGAGCAAGTTTGTGATCATGTCTTTTTGCATCATGTTGATGTGTTGTCTTTCATGGGTATATTTATTGCTTTATGCTATGAGGTAGTTTGCACACGAACATGACTTTGTACATCATGCTGTTATTGGAGGTTTCGCGCCATTCTTGTTTTGCTCGCCATATCCAACCCGTGCATCCGATTCCGGTGATCTCTATATCGATTTCAACCGAAATCATCTCGTCTTTCCGATGGCATACTTGGTTTGCCAAGTTGATGCCTGGTTCATCATCTACCTTCCGGAGCGCACATACGCATTGCATATCACATCCCGCATATTCATGTCATGTTTTGCATCATGTTGATTGTCCATTGCACCGTGATTTATTGTGGTTCCTTTGTTTGTGTTGTTGCTTTGGGTAGAGCCGGGAGACGAGTACGTGAACGAGGAACCTGTTGAGAACGCCGAGGATCAAGCTTTCGACAACTCGAGAACAGTCTGAGCAAGATGACCATACCCTCGAAATCACTTCTATCTTTGCTATGCTAGTTGCTCGCTCTCTTTGCTATGCCTATCTGCGATGCCTACCACTTGCTATATCATGTCACCCATATTGCCATGTCAGCCCTAACCATCCTTTCCTAGCAAACCGTTGATTGGCTATGTTACCGCTTTGCTCAGCCCTCTTATAGCGTTGCTAGTTGCGGTGAAGCTGAAGTTTGTTCCTTGTTGGAGCATGGAGATGTTGTTCCTTGTTGGAACATGTTTACTTGTTGGGGATATCACAATATATATCTGCTATAACTAATACATCTATATACTTGGTAAAGGGTGGAAGGCTCGGCCTTATGCCCAGTGTTTTGTTCCCTCTTGCCACCCTAGTTTCCGTCATACCGGTGTTATGTTCCTTGATTTCGCGTTCCTTACGGTTGGGTGATTTATGGGACCCCTTGACAGTTCGCTTTGAATAAGACTCGTCCAAAGAAGGCCCAACATTGGTTTTACCATTTGCCACCTAAGCCTTTTCCCCGGGTTTCGCGAGCCGAGGGTCATCTTATTTTAAACCCGGGCGGTGCTCCTTCGAGCGTTGGTCCAAACTAGAGCACCGCGGGACCATTCCTTGGCAACATGGATTACGCCGGTTCTGACGCTTAGCTTATCCGGTGTGCCACGAGAACGAGATATGTGCAGCTCCTATCGGGATTTGTCGGCACGGTCGGGTGGTCTTGCTGGTCTTGTTTTATTGTTGTCGAATTGTCTTGTAGTCCGGGATTCGAGATTGATCGGGTCTTCCCGGTAGAAGGAATATCCTTCGTTGACCGTGAGAGCTTATAATGGGCTAAGTTGGGACACCCTGCAGGTAATATCTTTCAAAGCCGTGCCCATGTTATGAGGCAGATGGGAATTTGTTAATGTCGGTTGTAGAAAACCCAAAGTTGATCTCAATAAAATACACATCAACGGCGTGTGTAACCGTGATGGTCTCTCCTCGGAGTCCGGGAAGTGAACACGGTGTTGGAGTTATGTCGACGTAAGTAGTTCAGGATCACTTCTTGATCGCTATTAGTTTCACGACCGTGCTTTGCTTCTCTTCTCGCTCTCTTTTATGTAAGTAGCCACCATATATGCTAGTAATGCTTGCAGCAGCTCCACTTTACTACTCTGTCCTTCCTATAAGCTTAAATAGTCTTGATCTTGCGGGTGTGAGATTGCTGAGTCCCCGTGACTCACAAATACTTCCAAAATAGTTGCAGGTTACGACGATGCCAGTGCAGATGATTCCACCGAGCTCAAGTGGGAGTTCGACGAGGAACGTGGTTGTTACTATGTGTCTTTCCCAGATGATCAGTAGTGGTGCCCAGTTGGGATGATTCGGGGATCTGTGTAGCAGTTGGGGTATCTTCTTTTATTTTGGTTCCGTAGTCGGACCTTGAGTGTACTCTGAATGATGGATGCTTATTTATGTATTGTGTGAAGTGGCATCGTAAGCCAACTATGTATCTCTTTCCTTAATTATTACATGGGTTGTGTGAAGATTACCTCACTTGCGACATTGCTTTCAATGCGGTTATGCCTCTAAGTCGTGCCTCGACACGGGAGATATAGCCGCATCGGGCGTTACAAGTTGGTAATCGAGCCTTCCCGACTTAGGAGCCCCTACTTGATTGTTTCTTGGCGTTGTTGAGTCTAGAATGGAAAATGTTTTGATTCTTAGGATTATATATATCGGAGAGTAGGATTCTTTTTACTCCCGGTCCCTTAATCGCTCTGTGAGGTCTCCCGACGAGAGTTTTGACTCTTCTCTTCTCAAATTTTCACTAAAATTTTTTTAGGATCACGTGGGTATCTTGGAATCGTTCGATGGTTTTGTGACGAGAACATTGTTCTTGGTGCCTCCCGACATTTAGGGGTTGTGGCAGTGTCCGGGAGTTGAGCTCCGAGGTGTTGTCGTCACAATTTTATCGTGCAGATTCGGAATACCGAGTTTTGCCGACATCGAAATCTCTTTTGTGCAGTTGTTGGTGAGATAACCCCGATAGCCCGAGATCGTGGCGAAAAGGGAGTATTGCCATGACTTGCATAACGGATGTTTTTGAAGGTCGAGGTACACGATTTCCGAGGATTTCTTGGTTATGTGTTGACGGATGGATACAATGGATCTAGGTATTGTTAGTTTGGGTGATATATTTTGTGTCCCTGTATCCCCAACACCAGATTGCATAACCAAAAGTTTGGGAGTTTATAGGTGGGAATTCTAGTAGCTTACGGGATATTCTTTCCGGCGGATGTATGATTTGAGGTTGGGGTTCAAAGTTTAGTGGTCCGCCCATTCACGGTCGATTTACAGTGGTCGCGAGACGTCTTAAAGAATCCTTGGCTATGCTGATTCGGGGACGTCTTGTTAGTCATTCGTGACGTCCGCTATACGTCGTGTCCGTGTGGGCCCCACCACGAACACTTTGGGCGAAATCTCTATCATGTGTTTGTTCCGGCTCATTCTAGTAGCCAACCTTTTGTTTTCAGTTATGATATTCGATTTGTTTCTAAGACAGATGTTGTTTCCATATCTTTATCTAAGTGGCTTCTCACTTTAATGGACGTGTGATGATTAACTTTGGAATTCATTCGTTCATTCTTGCTCGAATGTTTATTGTGAAGACTATATGTTGCAATTTCTATCCATTGATTCTACTTATCAATTTGTCTATCAAAGGACTAACGGATGTCACCCTCTTCAGGATGGCTCCGCCAACTCGTCTGAATCCGGATCGCAATGATGGGGATCAGTCGAACCCTCCACCTCCACCTCCACCTCCGCCTCCAGAGGCCTGGCAAGCTATCATGGCAGCCACCAATGCCAATGCTCAGATGATTTTGCAGCTCTTGCAAGAACGTACTCAGGGGCAAGGCAATCAAGGAAATCAAGGTCAAGGCAACAATCAGCCACACTTTGCTACTCTCAGTCAGTTCCTCGCTAATCAGCCGAAGTCTTTCAGTTTCTGTGTTGAGGCTACAGACGCTGACGATTGGTTAGTGGACATCTGCAAGCACTTTGACTGTAGCAATGTCAGACGTGAGGACTTTGTCAAGTTTGCATCGTTTCAACTCAAGGATCAAGCTGCTGAGTGGTACCAGCAATACAAAGATTCCAGAGGAGGTCGTGTCATTACCTGGGATGAGTTCCGCCGTGATTTCAGAGCTCATCACATTCCGAAAAGTGTTGTTGAGAGCAAGCGTGAGGAGTTCCGCAATCTCAAGCAGGGCACCATGTCTGTCTATCAATACAATATCCAGTTCCAGAAGCTCGCTCGTTTTGCTAAGCAAGACGTACCTGAGGAAAAGAGTATGATCTATCAGTTCAGAGGTGGCCTGAGAGAAGATCTGCAATTACCTCTTGTGCTGTTTGAGCCAGATAAGTATGATGAATTCTACAACATGGCTCTGAAGCAAGAAGCTGCCCAGCTCAAATGTGAGGCCTCTAAGAAGAGAATCAGGGACGCAGTTCAGTCCTCCTCGTCCTCTCAAGTGGCAGCCAAGCAGCAGAAGTTTTACTGCCCCTCCTCCGTTCCGTCGGCCTTACCGTGAGAAGAACTCAGGTGGCCGTGGATCTTCCCACCCACCCAACCCAAGCTATCGAACAAGTCTAATTCTCAAGCTCCAAGGTCAAGTGCTCCTTACCACCGTCCGCTCTCGAGGTCACTTGCAACAAGTGTTAGCGTAAGGGTCACTATCTAACAAGTGCTTCAACAGAGGCGCCTTCCGCCTCCTCCTCTGTGAAATCTTCCAGCAATGCGGTGGTCAAGCATAATCCCAAGTTTGCAAAGGTCAATATGATGAATGCAGCTCAAGCAGAGGATTCTTCTGATGTGATCATGGGTAATCTTCCAGTTAATGATATTCCTGCCAAAGTTTTATTTGATACCGGTGCATCGCATTGTTTCATGTCTAGATCTTTTGTTGCAAAGCATGATTTCATTTCGGAAATGTTGGAAAAACCTTTGGGAGTTGTTTCTCCAGCCTCTTCTATGAGGGCTACCACAAGGATTCCAGATGTTTCTATCAAGATGGGCGATTATAGATTTCTGGCTAAACCATTTGTTCTTGGTGACTCGGATATTGATCTTATTCTCGGAATGGACTGGCTTTATCAGCACAAAGCTCAGCTTGATTGTGCTGCCAGGGAAATTCATTTGACTCACTCTTCTAATGATGTGATCATCTATGCCGCTCGTGATGAAACTATTCGGTTGTTTTCTCTAAATGAGAAGGGCGAACTGAATGCTATCTCTCAGATTCCAGTCGTTTGTGAGTACCAAGATGTCTTTCCAGAAGAGCTTCCGGTATGCCTCCTCATCGCCGCTTGAGTTCGTTATCGATCTTGAGCCCGCATCGAACCCGTTTGTAAGCGTCCATACAAGCTTGGACCTCAAGAGCTGAAGGAATTGAAGAAGCAGCTCGATGAACAAGAGCGTCTGGTTTGATCGGATCGAGTTCATCTCCTTGGGGTTGTGGTGTTCTTTTGTCGGAAGAAGGATGGCACGGACCGACTTTGCGTCGATTACCGTCCATTGAATAAGAAGACAATCAAGAACAAGTATCCACTTCCCAACATCAATGAGCTTTTCGAGCAACTCAAAGGTGCTATGTGTTCTCTAAGCTTGACCTTCGATGGGGTATCATCAGATTCGATTCGTGAACAAGATATTCCCAAGATAGCATTAGAACAAGCTTTGGTTCTTATGAATATCTTGTCATGTCTTTCGCCTTGTCAATGCTCCTCCAACATTCTCTCGGATGATGAACTTCATATTCAACCCTACACCAATGAATTCGTCTTGGTCTATCTTGATGATATTTTGGTCTTCTCCAAGAATAAGAAGGATCATGCCAAACATTTGCGATTGGTGCTAGACAAGCTCGTAGAGTATCAATTCTATGCTAAGTTCTCCAAATGTGAATTTTGGCTTGATGAAGTGCTTTATCTTGGTCATATCATCTCGCCAAGGGCATCATTTGTTAATCCCAGAAGGTGTCCGCAATTGTGAATTGGGAACCTCCTCAGAATGTCAAGCAACTCCGCAGTTTTCTTGGTCTTGCAAGCTATTGCCGAAGATTCGTTGAGAACTTCTCCAAGATTGCAAAGCCTCTTTCCAACCTTCTCCAGAAGCATGTGAAGTATGTCTGGTCTCCTGAGTGTGATGTTGCTTTCAATACCCTCAAAGAGAAACTCGTCACAGCTCCTGTTTTGACTCCTCCTGATGAATCCAAGCCATTTGAAGTTTTCTGTGATGCTTCTCTTCAAGGTCTCGGTGTTGTGTTAATGCAAGAGAAGAGAGTTGTGGCTTATACCTCTCGCCAGTTGAAGCCCAACGAGAAGAACTACCCCACTCACGATCTTGAGTTGGCGGCAGTTGTCCATGCATTGATTACGTGGAGACATCTCTTGTTGGGAAGGAAAGTGGACATTTTCACCGATCACAAGAGTCTCAAGTACATTTTCACTCAGCCCAACCTCAACCTCGTGCAGACTCGATGGGTGAAATGATTCAAGAGTACAACCCAAGTATTGAATATACTCGGCAAAGCCAATGTCATTGCAGATGCTTTAAGCGGGAAAGCTTCTCGCAACGGTCTAATCCTCAAGCCCTTTCACCGGATCTCGTGAAGCTTTCCGCAAACTGAATCTTCAAGTTGTTCCTCAAGGCTTTCTTGCCAACCTCATAGTCTCTCCTACTTTGGAAGATCAGATTCGTGAGGCTCAACTTACGGATACCATGGTGAAAAAGTGAAACGTGGTATCGACAAGGGAATTTCCAAGTACAAGTGCTTCCACGTTGATGACAAAGACACTGTTCTTTGAGGACCGGATTGTGGTTCCTAAGGGTGATCTGAGAAAAGTCATTATGAGCGAGGCTCACAATTCGCTTCTATCCATTCATCCCGAAGTACGAAGATGTACCATGACCTCAAGCAGTCATATTGGTGGACTCGAATGAAGCGAGAAATTGCTCAATTCGTGAATGAGTGTGATGTCTGCAGAAGAGTGAAAGCAGAACACCAAAGACCAGCTGGTCTCCTCCAACCTCTTGCTATTCCTGAATGGAAGTTTGATCATATTGAAATGGACTTCGTGGACTGGCTTTCCAAAGTCCAAGCGTGGAATGATGCTATCTTCGTTGTCATTGACAAGCTTACTAAAGTGGCTCATTTTCTTCCTATCAAAGAATCCATCACAGCAGCTCGGTTGGCGAGCTATACACCTCGAGATTGTCTCCTTGCACGGCATTCCACAAGTGATCTCTTCGACCGTGGTAGCATCTTTACCTCCAAGTTTTGGGATTCTTTTCGAAGGCCATGGGCACCAACATTCGTTTCAAAGACAGCTTTCCATCCTCAAACAAGTGGCCAAGTCGAGCGAGTAAATCAAATCCTTGAAGATATGCTCGGGGCTTGTGTCATTTCTTTCGGTATTAAGTGGGAAGATTGTCTTCCATATGCCGAAGTTCTCCTACAACAACAGCTTCCAAGCGAGTTCGGGCAAGGCCCCATTCGAAATTCTCTATGGCGAAAGTGCGTACTCCTCTCAATTGGTGCGAGAAGTGAACGCCAACTTCTTGGCAATGACTTGATCACGAAGCGGAAGAAATGTGCCAAGTCATTCGTGAGAATCTCAAAGCCGCATAATCGCGCCTTTAAGAGATATTATGATGATAAGCACCGTGATGTGGCTTTTGAAATCGGAGACCATGTCTACCTCCGCGTCACTCCAATGAAAGGCACTCGTCCGCCCGGTATCAAAGGGAAGCTTGCCCCTAGATACGTGGGTCCTTTCAAGATCATTGGGAAAAGAGGCGATCTCGCCTATCAACTTGAGCTTCCATCCAACTTTGCAAACGTGCACGATGTGTTTCACGTGTCACAACTTCGCAAGTGCTTCAAGACTCTGAACGCACTATCAACTTCAAGAGATTGACCTTCAAGAAGATCTCTCTTATCATGAGCACCCGCTGCTATTCTTGAAGAAACCGCGCAAGACTCGCAACAAGTCAATCAAATTCCTGAAAGTGAAGTGGTCACACCATTCCGACCGAGAAGCTACCTGGGAGCGCGAGGATCACCTCCGTTCCGAATATCCGGAGTTCTTTCAGTCCTAGATCTCGGGACGAGATCCTCTTGTAGTGGTGGAGTGTTGTAACACCCTGGATGTAAACTTCCCTTTTTGGGCATTATATCAACTTGACCTCATCCAATTCTTGTGGGTTTTGTCATGCTTGGCCTCATCTTGTTTGGTTATGTGGGTTTCTCTTTTCTTTGTTTTGCTCTTTTTACCATATTGCATTTGTGTCTCTTGTCATCTTGCATTCCATTCTTATCATGTGTTTGTTGTGATCTCTCACATGTTATGTTGTTGCATGTGCCATTCTCAAAGTTTGCATTACCATCTCCTCCTTCCTTCTACTTCTTTCCTTATCAAGTGCTATCTTCTCCTTTCTCAATTAATGTTCATCTTCTCCCTGCAAATCTTGCTCTTTGCATTTAACCTCTCTGCCAAAAATCTCCTCATTTGAAGTTGTTTTGGTCAGGTTCAAAAATGACACAAGTTTGAAATATTTCCAAACTTGTCTTATTTTTCTACCTCTAAAAATGCCCATTACAATTTATTAAAATAGTGGAGAATTCCAGGAGTTTGGGGATATTTTCCTTTCACTCCAACTCTTCTCATTTTTCTCTGTGCTTTCTTTTCTCTTCCTTTTGGTTTTTAAAAAGGAAAAGAGAAAGGGAGGCAGCAGCAGCAGTGGCAGCCCAGCGTGGCCTCCCCACCTGGGCTCCGGCCTTCCAAGTCGGCCCAGCCCCCTCAACCCCCGCAGCCCAAAGAGAGCGCGCCAGCCAGGACGCGTCCGGGACGTTTCTCACCTGGTCGCCTCTCTACCCCGCGGCCCGTACGCCCACGTGGCCCTTGCGCCCCCACCAGCCAGCCACTGGCTACAGCACACCCGCCGCACACCTTTTTCGTCTAGCTCACGCCGCGCGCGCACATGGCCACGGCCGCGTCGACGCCGTGCTCCACCCGTCGCCCTAGCCTCCTTTTTATCCCCTCTCTTTGCCCTAAAGCCCCTAGGGTTCCCCTCTCCCTCTCGCCGCCGCCGCCAGGTGAGAGAACCACCAGATTCGCCGCTCCCGCTCCGTCCCGAGCGCACCTGAGAGCGCGCCTCGTCGCCGGCGAGCTCTCCGGCCACTCCAAGCCCCGCAGGGCGTGTCCTTCTTCTTCCTCGTCGCCGACTTCGTCCACGACGTCGACTACGGTGCGCCGGATCGTCAAGTTCCTCGACGCCCCTGCTTCCGTCTTCCTCTCGGTCAGGCCCGCGCCGAGATTCAGAGCACCGTTGCCTCGCCGTCAGCCCGTCTCCGTCGACCCCGTCACGTCCTAGGGTGAGCTGGGTAACGCTCCTCCCTCTCCCATCCGTCCCGTGTCTTGTAGGCGCCCGTAGGGCAGGTTCCGATCCGTGTTATTCTCGTGCTCGGCGTGCTCCGGCATGTCTGAAGATTTTGGGATCAGTGTAGTTGGCCGTGCGTGGGTGCCGCGATTCCCCGCTCGGGTTCGTCCCCTCGTGATCCCGTGGTGTCCTCCCGCGCGCACCCATTTTGAACGAGGGCGCAGAGCCGCCGTAGCCGCTGTTGCCTCACCGGAGTCGTCGTTTCTTCTCTGTTCTTAGGTCAGGGCCTGGTAGTTTGGTCAAGTAGGCCCGAGTCCCTTATCTTACCGACCTCCTAGCCTAGCCGAGCTGGTTTGCACCCCGCGCGCTCACTGCGGCGACCTGGGATCGAATCCCAGGCGCGCCCCTTTTTATTCTGTTTTCTTTCTTTTCTTCGTTTGTCTCTTCAAAGAAGAGCAGCAGTTAAGGGCCGAGGCCCTTCTCTGTCGATCGCCGCCGCCTAGCCAGTGGTGGCTGAGGCGAGTCTCACCGGGAGGCCCTGGTTGATTCCCCGAGGCTGCATTTTCTTCCCCTTTTAAAACCTTGCTCACACTTGTCTCTATGATGGTGAGGGTCCCCCATGTCGACCTCTCGGCGCCTCCTCCACATATGCATATTTTTTTTCCTTACCCCGCGTTTCCGTTTCTGGATTGTTTCCCTTTCCATTTTAGGCAAGTCCATTTCTGGACGTTTCCAAATCTGGAAGATGCCATTTCTGTTAACTTCCATTTTAGGCAGGTTTTGACTTAATGCATTTGTGATGATTTCTCTACCGCAACCCTAACATATTATATATGTTTTGGGGTAGAAAAATCCCACCAACTCAGTGGTGGCATTAGTTTCTGCATTTGAGCAAGTTTGTGATCATGTCTTTTGCATCATGTTGATGTGTTGTCTTTCATGGGTATATTTATTGCTTTATGCTATGAGGTAGTTTGCACACGAACATGACTTTGTACATCATGCTGTTATTGGAGGTTTCGCGCCATTCTTGTTTTGCTCGCCAAATCCAACCCGTGCATCCGATTCGGTGATCTCTATATCGATTTCAACCGAAATCATCTCGTCTTTCCGATGGCATACTTGGTTTGCCAAGTTGATGCCTGGTTCATCATCTACCTTCGGAGCCTTATATCGCATTGCATATCACATCCCGCATATTCATGTCATGTTTTGCATCATGTTGATTGTGCATTGCACCGTGATTTATTGTGGTTCCTTTGTTTGTGTTGTTGCTTTGGGTAGAGCCGGGAGACGAGTACGTGAACGAGGAACCTGTTGAGAACGCTTTCGAGGATCAAGATTTCGACAACTCTGAGAACAGTGCAGGCAAGATGACCATACCCTCGAAATCACTTCTATCTTTGCTATGCTAGTTGCTCGCTCTGTTGCTATGCCTATGCTGCGATGCCTACCACTTGCTATATCATGTCACCCATATTGCCATGTCAGCCCCTAACCATCCTTTCCTAGCAAACCGTTGATTGGCTATGTTACCGCTTTGCTCAGCCCTCTTATAGCGTTGCTAGTTGCAGGTGAAGCTGAAGTTTGTTCCTTGTTGGAGCATGGAGATGTTGTTCCTTGTTGGAACATGTTTACTTGTTGGGGATATCACAATATATATCTGCTATAACTAATACATCTATATACTTGGTAAAGGGTGGAAGGCTCGGCCTTATGCCTGGTGTTTTGTTCCACTCTTGCCACCCTAGTTTCCGTCATACCGGTGTTATGTTCCTTGATTTCGCGTTCCTTACGGTTGGGTGATTTATGGGACCCCTTGACAGTTCGCTTTGAATAAGACTCGCCCAGAAGGCCCAACATTGGTTTTACCATTTGCCACCTAAGCCTTTTCCCCGGTTTTCGCGAGCCCGAGGGTCATCTTATTTTAAACCCGGCCGGTGCTCCTTCGAGCGTTGGTCCAAACTAGAGCACCGTATGGGACCATTCCTTGGCAACATGGATTACGTCGGTTCCTCAGACGCTTAGCTTATCCGGTGTGCCACGAGAACGAGATATGTGCAGCTCCTATCGGGATTTGTCGGCACGGTCGGGTGGTCTTCTGGTCTTGTTTTATTCTTTGTCGAATTGTCTTGTAGTCCGGGATTCGAGATTGATCGGTCTTCGGTAGAAGGAATATCCTTCGTTGACCGTGAGAGCTTATAATGGGCTAAGTTGGGACACCCCGCAGGTAATATCTTTCAAAGCCGTGCCCGATGTTATGAGGCAGATGGGAATTTGTTAATGTCGGTTATAGAAAACCCAAAGTTGATCTCAATAAAATACACATCAACGCGTGTGTAACCGTGATGGTCTCTCCTCATGGAGTCCGGAAGTGAACACGGTGTTGGAGTTATGTCGACGTAAGTAGTTCAGGATCACTTCTTGATCGCTATTAGTTTCACGACCGTGCTTTGCTTCTCTTCTCGCTCTCTTTTGCGAAGTAGCCACCATATATGCTAGTAAACTTGCAGCAGCTCCACTTTACTACTCTGTCCTTCCTATAAGCTTAAATAGTCTTGATCTCATGGTGTGAGATTCTTTGAGTCCCGTGACTCACGGATACTTCAAAACAGTTGCAGGTTACGACGATGCGGTCGCAGATGATTCCACCGAGCTCAAGTGGGAGTTCGACGAGGAACGTGGTCGTTACTATGTGTCTTTCCGGATGATCGATAGTGGTGCCCAGTTGGGATGATTCGGGATCGTGTAGCAGTTGGGGTATCTTCTTTTATTTTGGTTCCGTAGTCGGACCTTGAGTGTACTCTGAATGATGGATGCTTATTTATGTATTGTGTGAAGTGGCATCGTAAGCCAACTATGTATCTCTTTCCTTAATTATTACATGGGTTGTGTGAAGATTACCTCACTTGCGACATTGCTTTCAATGCGGTTATGCCTCTAAGTCGTGCCTCGACATGTGGGAGATATAGCCGCATCGGGGGCGTTACACAAGATAATGACAACCCCATGACTTCACGCTCAAGATGGACTTCAAAATTCACTCATGGGTGGAGGGCGGTTGACGGGCACCTGGAGAAAACCGGTGGTTGGCGGGATGCATGGAGAAGCGCCATGACATCTTGCGGAAAGCTTCACCCAGCCACGAAGAGACGGATGGATACCCATTGACGGAAGCTTACTGCGCAGCCAGCTTGACGCCATTATGGGCTCGGCTTGGTCAACCCTAGGTGTGACTCGGCGGACGGTGCTACGAGATGTAGAAGAACGGTAGGATTGGATGGGTACGGCGGTGGCGGAGGAACTCTTCTGAAGACCCTGTTTACGTTAATCCTGTCTTCAAACACCATGAAGTGCGAAGACTTAAAAGGAGGGAACGATTCTTGCGGGTAAAGTGCGCAAACCTCTGCAGAGTGAAGATCTAACCGGTTAGCCGTGTCCCCGGTTACGGACAATTTGAGCCTCTGGAACTTGGAAGTATTTCGGATATCTCAACACCACACTTAATAAATTAATTGAGGGGGTTATTATTTAATAATTGAGAATGAGACATTGGTTGGCGGAACCATCTCAATAATTACCAACAATTTTGTAGTATTTGCAAACAAGTCCATTGTTGTAGGGAAAAACTG
The DNA here is from genome assembly GCA_021605205.1 of Aegilops longissima. NCBI lineage: Eukaryota > Viridiplantae > Streptophyta > Magnoliopsida > Poales > Poaceae > Aegilops > Aegilops longissima. Next base: position 251,479,507 of record CM038677.1, on the reverse strand, counting down.
GCTTTTTCGCAAAACAATGAAACTTAGAGCCGCATAGCCAAATTGCATATAGTGTTAGTAATTTTTATTGTTATTCTCTCTTCATGACTTGCCGGCATATTCAAAATGCTGACCTACACGGCTGCAACGTCTTATGTTGCAGAGGAGTATTCCGATCAGGAGTGAGGCTACGATCCACGCTTGGCGATTGCCCTTTGGAGTCGGATGGACTCGCTATTCTTCTACCCTTCCGCAGCTTTATTTAGTTTATTTCTCATGAGTTGGCCTCAGGCCGAATTTATTCTATTGTAATAAAGACTCGATATGAGAATCGTGTAATAAATTCAGGTGTGATTGAACTTTGATTATTACATCAATGTACTGTGTGTGCCAGCATGATGTTGGGATGGTACAGCTACACAGAGACTTGACCGATTTTGGGTCGGGTCGCTACAGAGATGGTATCGAGCACACGCTGACCGTAGGGCGTAACCCTAGGATCGGAAAGCCATAGGAAGAGACTATTTATTTTATGTCCTTATCATTCCGTAATTCTCCCTGTTCATTTCGACTTCTCTCCGATTTTCAACATTCTAGATGGCCGCGAGTTCACCCCAGTTCTGCTACGGAGTTTTGCCACCAGATGAGGCGATGCCTTTCGCAAGAAGCTGGTCCAGATCGTGAAGAAGCTGAAGATTGCTCGCCCTCAATCACCGGGAAGCTTACCAATGCACTTCCGACGGATACCGCTTCTGAGATTGAGGTGCACATTCCATGGAGGACCTTCGGAGGACATTGAGCCCATTGACTTTGAGTTTACCGATTTCAATTGGATCCTCGGAAGAGACATGACGATTTATCGTGCACTTGGACATCTCCGAGAAGAGTACAGGGCCGAGCTCGACCCATCAGATCTCGCCATGATTTCTCGCAGAGCTAGGAATGGAGATATCATCTGCATCAGAGAGGACTAATCCATTCTCTCATATGTCCAAGACTTGGAGTGTCTCCTCAGAAGCGGAGATCCGGATCGCCAGATCTCGAAGGTACACGGGAGGCTGTTGTTCCGTGGCTGAACGGAGGAGAAAGCACACGCAGACTTCCTTGACCATGAAGAAGAAATCAAGGATTTCATGGAGAGAGTCGACAAGCTGAAGATGGATGTTGCCGCATTAGAGGAGAAGATGGACTTGGGAGAAGACCTTTTTCCGAGTGGAGATGACGGACCCCTCGTGAGCAATGAACAGGATTATGAAGAGAGCTCCACTGAAGAAAGTCGCAAGAGGAGGCGCCGCATCAGAGGACGCCACACCGGAGGACGCCGCATCAGAGGACGCAAGGATAATTTATGAAGACATTTAGTCGACCGCCATGTTATTTTACTTTTTTCCGTCGATCAGTTAGGCCGTTATTTTCGATTAGTCGTGAAATTTGTAATCCGAGATTGAACCATGTTTGAGTGGATTGAATAAATGATTGGTGTGATTATGTTTGTGCATTCATATGGGCAGTGATATTTTCTCATTAGACCCTTGTTCTATTCTAATTTTCTCATCCACTCCAAAACACCAGATGCCTCCGAGACGTGACCCCGGTCTCAACTTTCCGCCGGAGCTCACCCAGCTGATCCAGCAGCAGAATGCCCTCATGCAGATGCTCATCCAGAACCAGAACAACAACAACAACAATCCACCGCCACCACCCCCTGTTGAAAACTTGACCCGCTTCTTAAGGCTGAATCCGCCAGTGTTCTCTAGCAGCACTGAGCCGATTGTGGCCGATGATTGGCTCCGCAAGGTCGGAAGGAGTTAGCCACCGCTGGATGCACAGATGCAGAGAAGGTGCGCTTGTCCGACATCAACTTGATGGACCTGCAGCCTCTTGGTGGGAGAACTACACGCCACTTATCCCATCGCCACCATCACGTGGGATCAGTTCCAGAAGCTTTCGCACCGCTCATGTATCACCGGAGCCATGAGTGCGAAGAAGCGTGAGTTCCGCAACTTACGCCAGGGAACCGTCTTGTGGGGCGATGCGTGGATGAGTTCAGCAAGTTAGCTCGCTATGCCCCGGATGATGTGGCCACAGATGCCAAAGCAGGAAAAGTTTCTCGAGGACTCAATGGCGAGCTGGGAATGCAGCTTATGGTGGCTACCTTCAACAACTACCGGGAGCTGGTAGACAAGGCCACCATACTTGAAGGCAAGCAGCAGCAGATTGATAACCGCAAGCGGAAGTATGGCCAGGGGAAGTACAACTCTAGAACTCAGCGAAGCCCGTTATGCCCCATACTCGGGAGGGCATACCCATCACACCTGTGGAGGGCATAATCATGGAGGACATAACCATGGAGGAAATGGGAACAACCGCAACCCGACAACAAGACATGCAATGGAAGCGGCAATGGCAACCAGCATCGCCCTGCCCGGCTCGTAAAGATCTGAGTCACATCACCGCTTCAAGTGCCGTAAAACAGGGCACTATGCCACCGATCGCCCGGAGGCCAAGCGGAGGAATGGAAACGGCAATGGAAGCTCAACAAAGAAGCCCAACCCTTTTCCTCGTGCTCGGGTGAACCACATTGGCGTGGAGGGCGTCTATGATCAGCCGATAATCGTGGTTGGTAAGTTTTATTAAATTCACATCCGAGATTGGTACTCTTTGATTACGGTGCAACGCATTCATTCATATCAAGGGTAGTTGTGGAAAAGTACGGGTTGCCCACTAGAACCCTTAGAAGCCCTCTTCACGTCGGGCCGCGAGGAGGAAATGATGGCAGGCTTAGGCTGTCATGCAACCCTCAACATCGAAACCATAAATTTCCTGCAGACCTCATAGTATTGGAAACCGGACCTTGGATGTAATCCTAGGCATGGATTGGTTGATTAAGTTTGAAGGAAACATAGACTGTGCTCAAGAAGTCGATTCGCTCACCACCGGGAGCGAAGAGGATCAAGTATGTATCCGGGCGTATCCCGATGAAAAATCAGTGAATTCCCTCACGGAGTTGTTAGGGAGGAAGTGCCATGGTGCAAGATTTTCCGATGTGTTTAGGAGGAATTACCAGAATGCCACCAGACAGAGACATTGAATTTCTGATTGAGTTATTGCGGCACAGCCCCAATATCCAAGAGACCCTATCGGATGCCCCGAGCGATTTAAAGAGATCAAGAATCAAATTAATGAGCTATTGGAGAAGGGATATATTCGCCAACCTCGTCACCTTGGGGAGCCCTAGTTCTTTTGGTAGAGAAGAAGGATGGAACCACGAGAATGGTTGTGGATTATCGTTCGTTGAACAGCGTGACCATCAAGAACAAGTACCCTCTACCGATGATTAACGATCTATTTGATCAGCTAGTTGGAGCCAAGGTATTCTCCAAGATCGATCTTCGATCAGGGTATCATCAGTTGAAAATCCGTGAAAAGGATATACCCAAAACAGCATTTACCACGGTATGGTTTATATGAGTATACCGTCATGTCATTCGGATTGACTAATGCCCCCTGCATACTTCATGAATTTGATGAACAAGGTATTTATGGAATATCTGGACAAGTTTGTCGAGTATTCATCGATGATATCTGATTTTTCCAAGAGCGAGGAAGAGCATAAGGAACATTTGCGTCTAGTTCGGAGAAACTCCGAGAACATCGTTGTATGCCAAGTTCAGCAAATGTGAATTTTGGCTGAAGGAAGTCGGATTCCTCGGGCATGTTATTTCAGAGAAGGAATAGCAGATTGACCCGCCAAGGTTGTATCATCACCGATTGGCGATCACCCACCTCGATCAAGGAGATCCATGATTTTCTCGGACTCGCAGGCTATTATCGAGGTTTATTGAGAATTTCTCGAAGATTGCCAAGCCCATGGTGAGCTGTTGAAGAAGGATGCCAAGTACATTTGGCCCGAGGATTGTGAAGCCGTTTCGTGAATTGAAGAAACGTTTGGTTACAGCCCAAGACTGATTTTGCGGACATACACAAGGATTACTGGGTATATTGTGGCGCTTCTCGTCGTGGACTCGGAGGAGTACTCATGCAGGAAGGAAAAGTTGTAGCTTATACCTCCGGACAGCCACGACCACACGAGATGAATTATGCCACACATGATTTGGAGTTAGCAGCAGAGTGCATGCACTCAAGACTGGAGACATTTCCTTATCGGAAACCGTTGTGATGTTTACACAGATCATAAGAGCTTGAAGTATATTTTCACGCAGAAGAGTTGAACCTCGAGGCGGAGGAGATGGATAGAGTTAATCAAGGACTATGACATGAGATTGCATTACCACCCGTGAAAGGCTAATGTTGTAGCAGATGCTTTGAGCCGTAAGGGTTATGTAAATACTCTTATAGCGGGAGGATTACCCCAGGAGTTAGTCGATGACCTCGAGATCTCTCATTTGGAGATAGTTCCGAGAGGATATGTTGCAGCTATGGAAGTTCAGTCCACTTTGGCGAAAGAATTCGTGAAGCCCGTAAGTCGGACAAGGAAACTGATGAGATAAAGAAAAGGATGAATGAAGGAAAAGCTAAAGGGTTCCGCAAGGATGAATACGGAGCTATATGGTTCGAGGATCGTATTTATGTACCCAATGATCCCGAACTCAGGAAGCTAATTCTTCAGGAGGCTCATGATTCACCGTACTCGATTCACCCCGGTAACACCAAGATGTATCTGGATTTGAAGGAAATTTTCTGGTGGACAAGTATGAAGAAGGATATTGCCGAGTACATAGCAGTATGCGATGTTTGCCAGTGAGTAAAGGCGGAACATCAGAAGCCAGCAGGGTTACTTCAACCTTTGCCGATTCCCAAGTGGAAATGGGAAAACTTGGAATGGATTTTATCACAGGATTACCCAGGACCCGTTCAGGTTATGATTCCATCTGGGTAGTGGTTGATCGATTGACCAAGGTAGCTCATTTCATTCCCGTGAAGACTACCTATACCAACGCTAAGTTAGCCAAGATATACATGACCAAGATCGTATGTCTGCACGGAGTTCCGAGGAGTATCGTGTCAGATAGAGGAACACAATTTACCTCAAAGTTTTGGAATCAGTTGCATGAAACTTTGGGCACGAGGCTGGAGTTCAGTACAGCTTTTCATCCACAGACAGATGGACAGACCGAGAGAGTCAACCAGATCCTGGAGGACATGTTGAGAGCTTGTGCGCTAGACTATGGGTCTAGCTGGGATGATAATTTGCCATACGCAGAATTCTCGTACAATAACAGCTTATCGAGACCGATCGAAGATGGCCCCTTCAAGCTCTATACGGAAGGAGGTGCGAACACCATTGTTGTGGGATGGTGTTGGAGATCGAAAACTTTTCGGTCCCGATCTTATCGAGATTCAAGAGAAAGTCAAGCTGATTCGAGATAGACTCAAGGTAGCTCGATCGAGACGGAAGAGTTATGCCGACGAGAACGCAAGGAAGTAACTTACGAAGCGGAGACCGGGCATATCTTCGTGTGTCCCCACTTCGTGGAATCAAGAGGTTCGGTGTTAAAGGAAAGTTAGCACCCGGTTCATTGGCCCTACAAAATCCTCGAGCGTCGTGGAGAAGTTGCTTACAAGTTGGAATTGCGGAAGGATTGTCGGAGTTCATAATGTCTTCCATGTTTCTCGGTGACGAAATGCCATGCCAACATGGCCGATATTCCGTTGAGAGACACAAGTGCCCTAGAGGCCATACAGCTCGACGGTGATCGACTTATGAGGAGAAACCCGTCCGAATTCTCGAGACTGCGAACAGAGTCACCCGCAGCAAGATCATCAAGTTTTGCAAGGTGCTGTGGAGTCATCACTCCGAGGAGGAAGCCACCTGGGAGCAAGAAGAAGACCTCCGCCGAGACCACCCGCACCTATTTGCTAGCCAACCCGAATCTCGAGGGCGAGATTCATCTTAAGGTCGGTAGGTTTGTAACATCCCAAATTTCCTATTTGGAATGTTTTACAATTATAGCTAAGCATCTATGCATATTGTTTAAATTTGAGTGACATTTGAAGTTTCAGAAGATTTTGAGTTTGATGGAATTTGAATTCAAAATTTGGCAGTTGAAATTTATTTCAAATCAATGCCTGACAAATACTTGAGAAAAAGTATGAGAGGAGTAAACATGACACTCCAAATATGTCGGATGAAAAACCTTGCCAAAAAGTTTGAATTCAAATTTGATTTTTATTTGGGATTTTTAGAAAATGATTTTTTTAAAAGTTTGAGTTTTGCCCCTGGAAAAATGTTCAAATTATAGGAATATTCCTGATCATTTTGATATATATATGTCCTATATAAAATATTTATATTTAAATATATTTTCTCTCTCTCAAATTCAAAAAAAAATAGAAGGAAAAGAAACCTCAAAGCGTCCACCAGCCGAGTGGCCCAGGCCAGCGCGAGGCGGCCCAGCCAATGGCCAGCGCCTCACCAGTGGCCAGCCAACCAGCCCACCAGCCGCACCCGAGCCACATGCCCGAGCCGCCGCGCCGAACCCCTTCCGATTCGGTCGCCCGACCGAATCGACCTCTCTCTCTCCCGCTGACGCCCCGGACCCACCCTTCTTCTTCCCCTCGCCCAAGCCAACCCGCGCCGCCGCCTCGCCGGAATCCCGGAGAATCCTGGATTGCCTCCCCCGATCCGCCCCCTCGCCCAAGTCGGTGCCCCCTATAAACCCCCCTCGACCCGTTCCCCACTTCCCCTCGCCGCAATCCGTCGCCGAGCCCGAGTGCCCTTGGCGCCATTGCCACCGTTCCGCCGCCCGAACCCCTCGAGCTCCCCGACTCCACTACGAACCCCCCTCGCTCCGACGACCGCGGAGGTCTCCGCCGTCGTCCCGACCACCGAGCCTCCGACCGTCGTCGCCCGAGCCGCCGTCGACCATCGCCGCGTCGCCACCTGGTAAGCCACGGAGACCCCGCCGCCGCTCGATCTAAATCCTAGGGTGTAGATTAGATTAGCGAAGGGGTATGTTTTTTAATAGACCGGTTTTAGTTCGGTTTATTCCGGTTTAGTTAGGTTTAGTTTAGACCGCCCGAGCGATTTATTTCCTCGGCGTATTTTAGTTATATTACGCCGATCGTTAGATAGGCCCATTAAGCGCTGATTTCCTTTTAGTTAATTTTTTTCGTTTCTGTTTTTAACAGAATAGTTTCAGTTTTGTAAAATCCATATCTTTTAATCTACTTAATATTTTTAATTGATTCTTTTTTGTTGGTTTGAAAATTTGTTGTAGTTTCTGTAGAAAATATGTTTAGTCATGTTAAAATTATTAGAAATTGTTTTATTTTAGTTTTAGACAGATTAGTAATTCTGCTATAAAATGAGTTAGGATTATTTTATTTTAGTGATTCTTTTTGTCACTACTTTGTTTTGACCTTGCCTAACCGTAGGACTTTATTTGGGTATTTTAGATTTAATAAAAAATAGTTTTCATCAAAATCATGTGGTTCTTATTTATTTAACTAGCTACTGTTTTCCTATTGTTTTATTTAGCAAATAATTTTATTTTTCTATGTGATAGTTTATTTTAGGTTAGTTTCGTAACTTTAGAACATGAACTTTTATCTACAATAAATAAAACTTTTATTTTATTTTTACTTGCTAGGATTGTTTTAGGCATAATAGGAGTTCTATAATAGCTTTTAATGTGATTCTTTTTGCTCCTAGTTGCATGATGTTTTCTCTTCTGTTAGTTAGCAAAAACCCATGCTTAGGTTCTGTTAAGAAATTTTTTGGTTGTGCAAAACTATTTCATGGTTGTTGTTTGATATGGTGAAAACATTGATTTGGATTTCTTCGAGTGTTCTTTGGGTTTTGGTTCAATTGTTTCATGTGTTATATTAGTATGCTGTTATGTTAAGTGATCATATGTTTGTATGCTTATATGATTGTTGTTTGCCTCGGTAGAATTTCCGGAGTGCGAAGCTTGCTACCACGAGTCCCTAGCTTTCGAAGATCGTCAGCAAGGCAAGTCATTGATCATATTTTCTTCTATTACACCTATGATTTTATTGCATTAGAATTATACCTCCCCACCATGCATGTAGTAGGAGAATCTGAAGTTATGTTCTTGAGTAGTATCATGAGGTAGGATGAACCCAATTCCCCTTGTTACCCTTGCCCGGGACGAAGTAGTTTATTTTTGCTATGCTCGTAGACGGGGTTGGTTGAGTGAATCATAAGGGAGATGTGAGAGTCAAGATGATGACAACCCCATGACTTCACGCTCAAGATGGACTTCAAAATTCACTCTTCGGGTGGAGGACGGTTGACGGGCACCTGGAGAAAACCAGTGGTTGGCGGGATGCATGGAGAAGCGCCATGACATCTTGCGGAAAGCTTCACCCAGCCACGAAGAGACGGATGGATACCCATTGACCGAAGCTTACTGTGCAGCCGCAAGCCATTATGGGCTCGCTTGGTCAACCCTAGGTGTGACTCTGGCCGACGGTGCTACGAGATGTAGAAGAACGGTAGGATTGGATGGGTACCGGCAAGTGGCTGAGGAACTCTTGGAAGACCCTGTTTCGCTCGTCCGTCTTCAAACACCATGAAGTGCGAAGACTTAAAAGGAGGAACGATTCTTGCGGGTAAAGTCGCAAACCTCTGCAGAGTGAAGATCTAATCGGTTAGCCGTGTCCCGATTCTGGACAATTTGAGCCTCGAACTTGGAAGTATTTCGGATATCTCAACACCACACTTAATAAATTAATTGAGGGGGTTATTATTTAATAATTGGGAATGAGACATTGGTTGGCGGAACCATCTCAATAATTACCAACAATTTTGTAGTATTTGCAAACAAGTCCATTGTTGTAGGGAAAAACTGGCTTTTTCGTAAAACAATGAAACTTAGAGCCCCACAGCCAAATTGCATAGTGTTAGTAATTTTTATTGTTATTCTCTCTTCATGACTTGCCGGCATATTCAAAATGCTGACCTACACGGCTGCAACGTCTTATGTTGCAGAGGAGTATTCCGATCAGGAGTGAGGCTACAATCCACGCTTGGCGATTGCCCTTTGGAGTCGGATGGACTCACTATTCTTCTACGCTTCCGCAGCTTTATTTAGTTTATTTCTCATGAGTTGGCCTCAGGCCGAATTTATTCTATTGTAATAAAGACTCGATATGAGAATCGTGTAATAAATTCAGGTGTGATTGAACTTTGGTTATTTCATCAATGTACTGTGTGTGCCAGCATGATCTTGGGATGGTACAGCTACCCAGAGACTTGACCGATTTTGGGTCGGGTCGCTACAGGAACAACATATGTTGTTATGCGGTTTGACTGATAAAGATCTTCGTAGAATATGTAGGAGCCAATATGAGCATCCAGGTTCCGCTATTGGTTATTGACCAGAGATGTGTCTCGGTCATGTCTACATATTTCTCGAACCCGTAGGGTCCGCACGCTTAACGTTCGATGACGATTTGTATTATGACTTATGTGATTTGATGACCGAAGTTTGTTTGGAGTCCCGGATGAGATCGGGGACATGAAGAGGAATTTCGAAATGGTCGAGAGGTAAATATCGATATATTGGAAGGCTATATTCAGACATCGGAAAGGTTCCGAGTGATTAGGGTATTTTTTGGAGTACCGGAGAGTTACGGGAATTCGCCGGGAGAAGTATTGGGCCTTATTGGGCTATACGGGAATAGAGGAGGCAGGCCAAAGGGAAGGAGGCACGCACCCCCTCATGGGTCCAAATTGGACTAGGGGAAAGGGGGCAGTGCCCCCTTGCCCTTTCCTACTCCCTCTCTCTTTCCCTCTCTCTTCTCTCCTACTCCGGAAAGGAAAAGGGGAATCCTACTAGGACTTGGGAGTCCTAGTAGGACTCCCCACACTTGGCGCGCCCCCTCTAGGGCCGGCCTCCTCCTCCTCCCTCATTTATATATGTTGGCAGGGGACACCCCAAAGGCACAACAAAGTTTCTCTTACCCGTGTGTGGTGCCCCCCTCCACAGTCACACACCTCGGTCATATCGTCGTAGTGCTTAGGCGAAGCCCTGCACCGGTAACTTCATCATCACCGTCACCACACCGTCGTGCTGAAAAAACTCTCCCTCGGCCTCAACTGGATCAAGAGTACGAGGGACGTCACCGAGCTGAACGTGTGCAGATCGCGGTGGTGCCGTGCGTTCGGTACTTGATCGGTTGGATCGCGAAGATGTTCGATACAGCAACCGCGTTGTCATAACGCTTCCGCTTACGGTCTACGAGGGTATGTAGACAAAACTCTCCCCTCTCGTTGCTATGCATCACCATTATCTTGCGTGTGCGTATGTAATTTTTTTGAAATTACTGCGTTCCCCAACAGTGGCATCCGAGCCAGGTTTATGCGTAGATGTTATATGCACGAGTAGAACACAAGTGAGTTGTGGGCGATAATAGTCATACTGCTTACCAGCATGTCATACTTTGATTCGGCGGTATTGTTGGATGAAGCATCCTGGATCGACATTACACGTACGCTTACGCGAGACTAGTTCTACCGACGTGCTTCACACACAGGTGGCTGGTGGGTGTCAGTTTCTCCAACTTTAGTTGAATCGAGTGTGGCTACGCCCGGTCCATGTTGAAGGTTAAAATAGCACATACTTGACGAAAAATCGTTGTGGTTTTGATGCGTAGGTAATTACGGTTCTTGCGCAGCCCGTAGCAGCCACGTAAAACTTGCAACAAGAAAGTAGAGGACGTCTAACTTGTTTTTGCAGGGAGTCTCACAGGGAGGCCTGGTTCGATTCCCAGGCTGCATTTTCTTCCCCTTTTAAAACCTTGCTCATCCTTGTCTCTATGAGGTGGGTCCCCATGTCGACCTCTCGGCGCCTCCTCCACATATGCATATTTTTTTCCTTACCCAGCGTTTCCGTTTCTGGATTGTTTCCCTTTCCATTTTAGGCAAGTCCATTTACGGGCGTTTCCAAATCTGGAAGATGCCATTTCATTAACTTCCATTTTAGGCGGTTTTGACTTAATGCATTTGTGATGATTTCTCTCTGCAACCCTAACATATTATATATGTTTTGGGGTGAAAAATCCCACCAACTCAGTGGTGGCATTAGTTTCTGCATTTGAGCAAGTTTGTGATCATGTCTTTTTGCATCATGTTGATGTGTTGTCTTTCATGGGTATATTTATTGCTTTATGCTATGAGGTAGTTTGCACCACGAACATGACTTTGTACATCATCTTGTTATTGGAGTTTGCGCCATTCTTGTTTTGCTGCAAATCCAACCCGTGCATCCGATTCGGTGATCTCTATATCGATTTCAACGAAATCATCTCGTCTTTCGATGGCATACTTGGTTTGCCAAGTTGATGCTAGTTCATCATCTACCTTCGGGCCTTTATCGCATTGCATATCACATCCATATTCATGTCATGTTTTGCATCATGTTGATTGTGCATTGCACCGTGATTTATTGTGGTTCCTTTGTTTGTGTTGTTGCTTTGGGTAGGCGGAGGCGATGCGTGAGCGAGAACCTGTTGAGAGCGCTTTCGAGGATCAAGATTTCGACAACTCGAGAACAGTCGAGCAAGATGACCATACCCTCGAAATCACTTCTATCTTTGCTATGCTAGTTGCTCGCTCTGTTGCTATGCCTATGCTGCGATGCCTACCACTTGCTATATCATGTCACCCATATTGCCATGTCAGCCCTAACCATCCTTTCCTAGCAAACCGTTGATTGGCTATGTTACGCTTTGCTCAGCCCTCTTATAAGCGTTGCTAGTTGCGGTGAAGCTGAAGTTTGTTCCTTGTTGGAGCATGGAGATGTTGTTCCTTGTTGGAACATGTTTACTTGTTGGGGATATCACAATATATATCTGCTATAACTAATACATCTATATACTTGGTAAAGGGTGGAAGGCTCGGCCTTATGCAGTGTTTTGTTCCTCTTGCCACCTAGTTTCCGTCATACGGTGTTATGTTCCTTGATTTAGCGTTCCTTACGGTTGGGTGATTTATGGGACCCCTTGACGTTCGCTTTGAATAAGACTTCGTCCGGCAAGGCCCAACATTGGTTTTACCATTTGCCACCTAAGCCTTTTCCCCGGGTTTTGCGAGCCGAGGTCATCTTATTTTAAACCCGGGCGGTGCTCCTTGAGCGTTGGTCCAAACTAAACACCGTCTGGGACCATTCCTTGGCAACATGGATTCGTCGGTTCTGTCGCTTAGCTTATCCGGTGTGCCACGAGACGAGATATGTGCAGCTCCTATCGGGATTTGTCGGCCGGTCGGGTGGTCTTCTGGTCTTGTTTTATTCTTTGTCGAATTGTCTTGTAGTCCAGGATTCGAGATTGATCGGGTCTTCGGTAGAAGAATATCCCGTTGACCGTGAGAGCTTATAATGGGCTAAGTTGGGACACCCTGCGGGTAATATCTTTGAAGCCGTGCCCGGATTATGAGGCAGATGGGAATTTGTTAATGTCGGTTATAGAAAACCCAAAGTTGATCTCAATAAAATACACATCAACGCGTGTGTAACCGTGATGGTCTCTCCTCGTGGTCAGGAAGTGAACACAGTGTTGGAGTTATGTCGGCGTAAGTAGTTCAGGATCACTTCTTGATCGCTATTAGTTTCACGACCGTGCTTTGCTTCTCTTCTCGCTCTCTTTTGAAGTAGCCACCATATATGCTAGTAAACTGCGCAGCTCCACTTTACTACTCTGTCCTTCCTATAAGCTTAAATAGTCTTGATCTCGGGTGTGAGATTCTTGAGTCCCGTGACTCACGGATACTTCAAAACAGTTGCGAGTTCGCGATGCGGTCGAGATGATTCCACGAGCTCAAGTGGGAGTTGACGAGGCGTGGTCGTTACTATGTGTCTTTCCGGATGATCGATAGTGGTGCCCGTTGGGATGATTCGAGGGATCGTGTAGCAGTTGGGGTATCTTCTTTTATTTTGGTTCCGTAGTCGGACCTTGAGTGTACTCTGAATGATGGATGCTTATTTATGTATTGTGTGAAGTGGCGACTGTAAGCCAACTATGTATCTCTTTCCCTTAATTATTACATGGGTTGTGTGAAGATTACCTCACTTGCGACATTGCTTTCAATGCGGTTATGCCTCTAAGTCGTGCCTCGACATGTGGGAGATATAGCCGCATCGGGGGCGTTACACAAGATAATGACAACCCCATGACTTCACGCTCAAGATGGACTTCAAAAATTCACTACTGGGTGGAGGACGGTTGATGGGCACCCTGGAGAAAACCGGTGGTTGGCGGGATGCATGGAGAAGCGCCATGACATCTTGCGGAGCTTCACCCAGCCACGAAGAGCGGATGGATACCCATTGACGGAAGCTTACTGCGCGGCCTGCGCCATTATGGGCTCGGCTTGGTCAACCCTAGGTGTGACTCTGGCGGACGGTGCTCGAGATGTAGAAAGCGGTAGGATTGGATGGGTACGGCGGTGGCGGAGGAACTCTTGGAAGACCCTGTTTACGTTATCCTGTCTTCAAACACCATGAAGTCGAAGACTTAAAGGAGGAGCGATTCTTGCGGGTAAAGTCATAAACCTCTGCAGTGAAGATCTAACGGTTAGCGTGTCCCGATTCTGGACAATTTGAGCCTCTGGAACTTGGAAGTATTTGGATATCTCAACACCACATTAATAAATTAATTGAGGGGTTATTATTTAATAATTGAGAATGAGACATTGGTTGGCGGAACCATCTCAATAATTACCAACAATTTTGTAGTATTTGCAAACAAGTCCATTGTTGTAGGAAAAACTGGCTTTTAGCAAAACAATGAAACTTAAACCGCATAGCCAAATTGCATATAGTGTTAGTAATTTTATTGTTATTCTCTCTTCATGACTTGCGGCATATTCAAAATGCTGACCTACGGCTGCAACGTCTTATGTTGCGAGGATATTCGATCGGGAGTGAGGCTACGATCCACGCTTGGCGATTGCCCTTTGGTCGGATGGACTCGCTATTCTTCTACCCTTCCAGCTTTATTTAGTTTATTTCTCATGAGTTGGCCTCGGGCGAATTTATTCTATTGTAATAAAGACTCGATATGAGAATCGTGTAATAAATTCAGGTGTGATTGAACTTTGATTATTACATCAATGTCTTGTGTGTGCGGCATGATGTTGGGATGGTACAGCTACAGAGACTTGACCGATTTTGGGTCGGATCGCTCTGAGAGATAGTGTCGAGCACTGCATGACCGTGGGGCGTAACCCTAGGATCGGAAAGCCATAGGAAGAGACTATTTATTTTATGTCCTTATCATTCCGTAATTCTCCCTGTTCATTTCGACTTCTCTCGATTTTCAACATTCTAGATGGCGCGAGTTCACCCGGTTCTGCTACGGAGTTTTGCGGCCGGATGAGGCGATGCCTTTCGGCAGAAAGCTGGTCGGATCGTGAAGAAGCTGAAGATTGCTCGCCCTCAATCACGGAAGCTTACCAATGCACTTCCGCGGATACCGCTTCTGAGTTGAGGTGCACATTCCATGGAGGACCTTGGAGGACATTGAGCCCATTGACTTTGAGTTTACCGATTTCAATTGGATCCTCGGAAGAGACATGGCGATTTATCGTGCACTTGGACATCTCCAGAAGAATGCAGGGCGAGCTCGACCCATCAGATCTCGCCATGATTTCTCATGAGCTAGGAATGGAGATATCATCATTGCAGTAGAGGCGAATCCATTCTCTCATATGTCCAAGACTTGGAGTGTCTCCTCGGAAGCAGGAGATCCGGACTCGCCGTATCTCGAAGGTACCACGGAGGCTGTTGTTCCGTGGCTGGGCGGAGGAGAAAGCACCGCGAACTTCCTTGACCATGAAGAAGAAATCAAGGATTTCATGGAGAAGTCGACAAGCTGAAGATGGATGTTGCCGCATTAGAGGAGAAGATGGACTTGGAGAAGACCTTTTTCGAGTGGAGATGCGGACCCCTCGTGAGCAATGAGCAGGATTATGAAGAGCTCCGAAGAAATCGCAGAAGGCGCCGCATCGAAGGGCGCCACACGGAGGCCGCCATCGGAGGGCCAAGGATAATTTATGAAGACATTTAGTCGACCGCCATGTTATTTTACTTTTTCCGTCGATCAGTTAGGCCGTTATTTTCGATTAGTCGTGAAATTTGTAATCCGAGATTGAACCATGTTTGAGTGGATTGAATAAATGATTGGTGTGATTATGTTTGTGCATTCATATGGGCAGTGATATTTTCTCATTAGACCCTTGTTCTATTCTAATTTTCTCATCCACTCCAAAACACGGATGCCTCAGAGGCGTGACCCGGTCTCAACTTTCCGCGGAGCTCACCCGGTGATCCAGGCGGAGAATGCCCTCATCGAGATGCTCATCGAACGAACAACAACAACAACAATCCACGCCACCACCTGTTGAAAACTTGACCCGCTTCTTAAGGCTGAATCCGCGGTGTTCTCTAGCAGCCTTGGCGATTGTGGCCGATGATTAGCTCCATAAGGTCGGAAGGAGTTAGCCCTTGCTGGATGCCGAGATCACGAGAGAAGGTGCGCTTTGCCATCAACTTGATGGACTGCAGCCTCTTGGTGGGAGAACTACACGCCACTTATCCCTCGCCACCATCACGTGGGATCAGTTCCAGCAGAGCTTTCGCACCGCTCATGTATCGGTTGGAGCCATGAGTGCGAAGAAGCGTGAGTTCCGCAACTTACGCCCGAGGAACCGTCTTGTGGGGCGATGCGTGGATGAGTTCACAAGTTAGGGTTTGATTTGTTTGTTTTGGTGTGTTAGGTTGCTATTGCTATTGCGCTAAGTGATCTTATGCTATATGCTTATTATGATTATTGTTTGTCTCGGTAGAGTTTCAGTCTGAAGCTTGCTACTACGAGTCTTTAGCTTACGAGGATCATCAGCAAGGCAAGTCTTTGATCATGTTATTTTCAATACCTATGATTTTGTGCATTAGAAATTATATCACCCCACCATGCATGCAGTAGTTGAAATTTTGAAGTTATGTTCTTGAGTAGTATCATGTGGTAGGATGAACCAATCCCCTTGTTACCATGACCCCGGGACGGAGTAGTTTATTTTGCTATGCTCGTAGACGGGCTTGGTTGAGTGAAATTCATAAGAAAGATATGAGAGTCAATGATGATGACAACCCCATGAACTTCAATGCTCAAGATGGACTTGAATTCACTCTTGGGTGGAGGCGGTTGTGACGGGCACCTGGAGAGCCCAGTGGTTGGCGGGATGCATGGAGAAGTGCCATGACATCTTGCGGAAAGCTTCACCCAGCCACGAAGAGGCGGATGGATGCCCCATTGACGGAAGCTTACTGTGCAGCCGCAAGCCATTATGGGCTCTGGCTGGGTCAACCCTAGTAGTGACGCTGGCTGGGCGGTACTACGCGATGTAGAAGAACGGTAGGATTGGATGGGTACCGGCGGTAGCAGAAGAACTCTTTGGAAGACCCTGTTTCATTCGTCCGTCTTCAAACACCATGAAGTGCGAAGACTTAAAAGGAGGAATGATTCTTGCGGTAAACCGCGCAAACCTCTGCGAGTTAAAGATCTAATCGATTAGCCGTGTCCCCGGTTACGGACATTTTGAGCCTCTGGAACTTGGAAGTATTCGGAAATCTCAACACTAAAACTAATAAATAAATTTGAGGGGGTTATGACTTAATAATTTGGGAATGAGACATTGGTTGGCGGAACCATCTCAATAACTACCAACAATTTGTAGTAATTTGCAAGCAAGTCCACTGTAGTAGGAGAAAATTGGCTTTTCGCAAAATGATGACAACTTAGAGCCCCACAGCCAGAAATGCATATAGTGTAGAATTTTATTATTGTTATTCTCTTCATGACTTGCCAGCTTATTCAAAAAGCTGACCTACACGGCTGCAACGTCTTATGTTGCAGAGATTTATTCCGATCAGGAGTGAGGCTACGCTCCGCGCTTGGCGATTGCCCTTTGGAGTCGGATGGACTCGCTATTTAAATCTCACGCTCCGCAGTTTATTTTAGTTTATTTCTCATGAGTTGGCCTTTGGCCGAATTTATTCTATTGTAATAAAGACTCTATATGAGAATCGTGTAATAAATTCAGGTGTGATTGAACTTTGATTATTTCATCGATGTACTGTGAGTACCAGCATGATCTTGGGATGGTACAGACACAGAGACTTGACCGAGTTTGGGTCCGGTCGCTACAGATAGTGATTGACAGAGTTCTCTAGTCACTATCACTAAGTTACTAGAACTTCATGCTGAACTAAAATATGCAAGGGATAACGGAAACGATTCCCAAGCTCTTCGCGATGCTGAAATCGGCGAAGGTAGAAATCAAGAAAACACATCAAGTGTTGATGGTTGACGAGACCACTAGTTTCATGTAAAAGGGCAAGGGGAAGAAAGGAAATTTCAAGAAGAATCGCAAGCAAGTTGCCACTCCCGTGAAGAAGCCCAAAGCTAGACTCAAGCCTGAAACTGAGTGCTGCCCCTAGATACTTGGCGGATAAGAAGGATGGCAAAGTGAACAAAGGTATATTTGATATACATGTTATTGATGTGTACTTTACTAGTGTTTATAGCAACCCCTCAGTATTTGATACTAGTTCAGTTGCTAAGAGTAGTAACTCGAAACAAGGGTTGCAAAATAAAACAGAGACTAGTTAAGGGCAAGGAGACGATGTGTGTTGGAAATGATTCCAAGGACGATAAGATCACCATCGCACACTCCTTTTACCTTCGGGATTAGTGTTGAACCTAAAATAAATGTTATTTGGTGCTTGCGTTGAGCATGAATATGATTAGATCATATTTATTGCAATATGGTTATTCATTTAAGTCAAAGAATAATTGTTGTTCTGTTTACATGAATAAAACCTTCTATGGTCATACACTCAAAATAAATGGTTTATTGAATCTTGATCGTGTTGATACACATATTCATAATATTGATGCCAAAAGATGCAAAGTTGATAATGATAGTGCAACATATTTGTGGCACTGCCGTTTAGGTCATATTGGTGTAAAGCGCATGAAGAAACTCCATGCTGATGGGATTTTGGAATCACTTGATGCTTGCGAACCAAGCCTCATGGGCAAGATGACTAAGACTCTGTTCTCCGAGACAATGGAGCGAGCCACTGACTTATTGGAAATAATACATACCGATGTATGCGGTCCAATGAGTGTTGAGGCTCACGGCGGGTATCATTATTTTCTGCCTTCACAGATGATTTGAGCAGATATGTGTATATCTACTTGATGAAACACAAGTCTGAAACACAAGTAGAGAATCATTGTAACAAGAAAATAAAGTTTCTAGATCTGATCGCAGAGGCAAATATTTGAGTTACGAGTTTGGCCTTCAATTAAAACAATGTGGAATAGTTTCACAAACTCATGCCACCTGGAACACCACATCATAATGGTGTGTCTGAACGTCATAACTGTACTTTATTGGATATAGTGCAATCTATGATGTCTCTTACCAATTTACCACTATCGTTTTGGGGTTATGCATTAGAGACAGCTACATTCACGTTAAATAGGGCACCGTCTAAAAATCCGTTGAGATGACACGTATGAACTGTGGTTTAGCAAGAAACCTAAGCTGTCATTTCTTAAAGTTTGAGGTTGCGATGCTTATGTGAAAAAGTTTCAACCTGATAAGCTCAAACCCAAATCGGAGAAGTGCGTGTTCATAGGATACCCAAAAGAAAATGTTGGGTACACTGATACATCTTCGTCGTATCTATAATTTTTGATTGTTCCATGCCAATATTATACAACTTTCATATACTTTTGGCAACTTTTTATATTATTTTTGGGACTAACATATTTATCCAGTGCCCAGTGCCAGTTCCTGTTTGTTGCATATTTTTTGTTTCGCAAAATATCCATATCAAACGGAATCCAAATGGGATAAAAATGGACGGAGAATATTTTTGGAATATTTGGAGATTTATGGAAGAAAAATCCACGCGAGACGGTGCCCGAGGTGGCCACGAGGCACGGGGCGCGCCTGCCCCCCTGGGCGTGCCTGCCCCCCTGGGCGTGCCTACCCCCCTCGTGGGCCACCCGTAAGGCGGTTGATGCCCTTCTTCGGACGCAAGAAAGCTAATTTTTGGTAAAAAATCACGGCGAAGGTTTCAGGCCAATCAGAGTTACGGATCTCCATATATACCCGAAACGGTGAAAGGGCAGAGAGAGAGAACGCAGAAACACAGAGAGATAGAGACAGATCCAATCTCGGAGGCGCTCTCGCCCCTCCCGGGCCATGGAGGCCAAGGACCAGAGGGGGAACCCTTCTCCCATCTAGGGAGAAGGTCAAGGAAGAAGAAGAAGGAGGGGGGCTCTCTCCCCCTCGCTTCCGGTGGCGCCGGAACACCGCCGGGGGCCATCATCATCACCGTGATCTACACCAACTCCTTCGCCATCTTCACCAACATCTCCATCACCTTCCCCCCTCTATCTACAGCGGTCCACTCTCCCGCAACCCGCTGTACCCTCTACTTGAACATGGTGCTTTATGCTTCATATTATTATCCAATGATGTGTTGCCATCTTATGATGTCTGAGTAGATTTTCGTTGTCCTATCGGTGGTTGATAATTGCTATGATTGATTTAGTTTGCTTGTGGTTATGTTGCTGTCCTTTGGTGCCCATCATATGAGCGCGCGCGTGGATCACACCATAGGGTTAGTTGTATGTTGATAGGACTATGTATTGGAGGGCAAGAGTGACTGAAGCTTCAACCTAGCATAGAAATTGATGCATACGGGATTGAAGGGGCCAATATATCTTAATGCTATGGTTGGGTTTTACCTTAATGAACGTTAGTAGTTGCGGATGCTTGCTAATAGTTCCAATCATAAGTGCATAGAATTCCAAGTCAGGGATGACATGCTAGCAGTGGCCTCTCCCACATAAAACTTGCTATCGGTCTAGTAAAGTAGTCAATTGCTTAAGGGACAATTCCACAACTCCTATCACCACTTTTCCACACTCGCTATATTTACTTTCTTGCTTCTTTACTTACAACAGCCCCTAGTTTTTATTATGTGCTCTTTACTTTCTTGCAAACCTATCCGAAAATACCTACAAAGTACTTCTAGTTTCATACTTGTTCTTGGTAAAGCGAACGTCAAGCGTGCGTAGAGTTGTATCGGTGGTTGATAGAACTTGAGGGAATATTTGTTCTACCTTTAGCTCCTCGTTGAGTTCAACACTCTTATTTATCGAGAAAGGCTACAACTGATCCCCTACCCTTCTGGGTTATCAAGACCTTTTTCTGGCACTGTTGCCGGGGAGTCATAGCGTGGGGTGAATATTCTCGTGTGTGCTTGTTTGCTTTATCACTAAGTAATTTTTATTTGCTGTTCTTAGTTGTTCTTTATCTTTAGTTATGGATATGGAACACAAAATACCAAAAACATTAGGTGTACTTGCTGCTCATGGAGATGGGGAACCTCCTAAAACCCTCGATGCTCATTACGTGAAAAATATATGTACTACTTTGATACTCCTGAGAAAACCCCATTCAACTTTATAATGGCAGTAACGTTGGATCAACGTGAATAATTTAGGGATTATCGCTTAACTCAAAAAGGGAAACTATTATGGGATCAAATTTATATGTTGAAGTGGTATGCTAGGCAACTATGCTTGAGATATGATTATACTTGTTGCTCTAAGATGAAGGCTCCACACCTTCCCTTTTCATGCAAATTTAATGATAATGATGAAACCTTGGCTTCTTATGATAAAGGTATATATGATTACTATGATGTGGAACAAATAGAAGAATTTGTTGCTTTTAAGGGTGCTTATGAAACTGAATCTTTGTTTGAAAAGTATGAAGCTTTTGATGATGATGTTTATAGGCCTGAAAATTTTGCTATATTGAAATATTGCTATGATAATTATGAATATAATTACTATATTGATGCGCTTATTGAGAAAGTCTCCGCTGTCCAAGAAAAAACTAATATTTTGCAGGAGTCTATGAAAGAAGAAATTGATGAAACTGTGAGCTCATTGGATGAAAAAGATGAGGAGGAGAGCGAAGAACAAAAGGAGGAAGAGCGGATTAGCTACCCGTGCCCACCTTCTAATGAGAGTAACTCTTCAACTCATACATTGTTTAATTTCCCTTCGTGCTTACCGAAGGATGATTGCTATGATCCCTTGAATTCGTTTGAAATATCCCTTTTTGATGATGCTTGCTATGCTTGTGGCCAAGATGCCAATATGAATTATGCTTATGGAGATCAACTTGCTATAGTTCCTTATGTTAAACATGAAATTGTTTCTATTGCACCCACATATGATAGTCCTATTATCTTTTTGAATTCTCCAAACTACACTATATCGGAGAAGTTTGTGCTTATTAAGGATTATATTGATGGGTTGCCTTTTACCGTTGCACATGACGATTTTGATGAGTATAATATGCATGTGCTTGATGCTCCTACTTGCAATTATTATGAGAGAGGAACTACATCTCCACCTCTCTATGTTTCAAACACAATAAAATTGCAAGAAACTGATTATACTATGCATTGGCCTTTACTTTGTGTGCATGAATTGTTCTTTTATGACATGCCGATGCATAGGAAAAGAGTTAGGCTTCGTCATTACATGATATATGTTTCTTTGTGCTCACTACTAAATATTAAATCATTGTAAATTAAAATTAGCTTTGATATACCTTGGGATCCGGGTGGATTCACTACTTGAGCACTATATGCCTAGCTTAATGGCTTTAAAGAAAGCGCTGCCAGGGAGACAACCCGGAAGTTTTAGAGAGTCATTTATTTCTGTTGAATGATTTTTATATAGTTTAAAAACAACAAAAATAAAGAGGGGAACCCAAAACTTTTTCAAGAAGAAAAGCGAAAGTGAGAAAGACAAACATTGTTGAAGTGGGAGCTAGCCTTGAACTTTGTTCATGCTCACGGAAACTTTGTGAATCTTGATTACAGAAACTTTCCAACAAAAATAATTATCCCATTGTACAATTCCATTGTATTATAAAAATAATGTGCCAAGGTTTGCCTATAGGATGTTTATAATGCTTGTTGGTTTGTACGGTGCAGGACAGAAACTTTGGCTGTAGTGTGCAATTTTTAATATTTTACTGGAACGTCAAATGGTTCTGATTCTTTTTGCACTGTCTTTCTATACAAATTTTTTATTTTTCCTAATTTTGGCAGAATTTTCATGTATCATAAGTATGGTGAATGTTCAGATTGTTACTGACTGTTCTGTTTTAGACAGATTCTGTTTCTGATGCATAGTTTGCTTGTTTTGATGAAACTATCAATTTATATCAGTGGATTAAGCCATGAAAAAGTTATAATAAGGTAGAAACAATGAAAAAACAAAATATGAATTGGTTTTCAACAGTACTTAGAGTAGTGATTTGCTTTATTATACTAACAGATCTTACCGAGTTTTCTGTTGAAGTTTTGTGTGGATGAAGTGTTCGATGATCGAGTAGGTCTCGATGTGAGAAGAAGGAAGAGAGGCAAGAGCTCAAGCTTGGGGATGCCCGACACACCCCAAGTAAATATTCAAGGAGACTCAAGAGTCTAAGCTTGGGGATGCCCCGGAAGGCATCCCCTCTTTCTTCAACAAGTATCAGTATGTTTTCGGATTCGTTTCGTTCATGCGATATGTGCAATCTTGGAGCGTATTTTGCATTTAGTTTTCATTTTTGTTTTATGCACCATGCTGGTATGAGATAGTCCTTGGTTGATTTATAGAATCCTCATTGCACTTCACTTATATTCGTTGAGTATGGCTTTATAGAATGCTTCATGTGCTTCACTTATATCATTTGAAGTTTGGATTGCCTGTTTCTCTTTGCATAGAAAACCGCCATTTGTAGAATGCTCTTTAGCTTCACTTATATTTGTTAGAGCGTGGGCATACCTTTTTTAGAAAGAATTAAACCCTCTTGATTCACTTATATCTAATTAGAGAGATGACATGAACTGGTCATTCACATGGTTAGTCATAAAATCCTACATAAAACTTGTAGATCACTGAATATGATATGTTTGATTCCTTGCAATAGTTTTGCGATATAAAGGTGGTGATATTAGAGTCGTGCTAGTTGAGTAATTGTGAAATTGAGAAATACTTGTGTTGGGGTTTGCAAGTCCCGTAGCATGCACGTATGGTGAACTGTTATGTAACGAAGTCGGAGCATGATTTATTTATTGATTGTCTTCCTTACGAGTGGCGGTCGGGGAAGAGCGATGGTCTTTTCCTACCAATCTATCCCCCTAGGAGCATGCGCGTAGTACTTTGTTTCGATGACTAATAGATTTTTGCAATAAGTATGTGAGTTCTTTATGACTAATGTTGAGTCCATGGATTATACGCACTCTCAACATTCCATCATTTCTAGCCTCTACGGTACCGTGCATTGCCCTTTCTCACCTTGAGAGTTGGTGCAAACTTCGCCGGTGCATCCAAACCCCATGATACGATACGCTCTATCAAACATAAACCTCCTTATATCTTCCTCAAAACAGCCACCATACCTACATATCATGGCATTTCCATAGCCATTCCGAGATATATTGCCATGCAACTTTCATCATCACCATATACATGACTTGAGCATTTATTGTCATATTGCTTTGCACGGTCGTAAGATAGCTAGCATGATGTTTTCATGGCTTGTCCTTTTTTTGATGTCATTGCTACGCTAGATCATTGCACATCCCGGTACACCGCCGAAGGCATTCATATAGAGTCATATCTTTCTTCTAGATACCGAGTTGTAATATTGACTTGTAAGTAAATAAAAGTGTGATGATCATCATTATTAGAGCATTGCCCCAGTGTGGAAAGGATGATGGAGACTATTATTCCCCCACAAGTCGGGATGAGACTCCGGACGAAAAAAAAGAAGAGAAAGGCCAAAAAAAGAGAAGGCCCAAAAAAAGGAAAAAATGAGAGAAAAAGAGAGAAGGGGAAATGTTACTATCCTTTTACCACACTTGTGCTTCAAAGTAGCACCATGTTCTTCATATAGAGAGTCTCTTGAGTTATCACTTCCATATACTAGTGGGAATTTTCATTATAGAACTTGGCTTGTATATTCCAACGATGGGCTTCCTCAAGTGCCCTATGTCTTCATGAGCAAGCAAGTTGGATGCACACCCACTTAGTTTCAGTTTGAGCTTTCATACACTTATAGCTCTAGTGCATCCGTTGCATGGAAATCCCTACTCCTCATATTGACATCAATTGATGGGCATCTCCATAGCCCGTTGATTAGCCGCGTCGATGTGAGACTTTCTCCTTTTTTGTCTTCTCCACATAACCCCCACCATCATATTCTATTCCACCTATAGTGCTATGTCCATGGCTCACGCTCATGTATTGCATGAAAGTTGAAATGGTTTGAGAAACGTCAAAAGTATGAAACAATTGCTTGGCTTGTCATCGGGGTTGGGGCATGACGTGAATATTTTGTGTGGTGAAGATGGAGCATAGCCAGACTATATGATTTTCTAGGGATGAGATTTCTTTGGCTATGTTATTTCAATAAGACATAATTGCTTGGTTGGTATGCTTGAAGTATTATTGTTTTTATGTCAAAGGATAGACTATTGCTTTGAATCACTCGTGTCTTAATATTCATGCCATGATTAGATACATGATCAAGATTATGCTAGGTAGCATTCCACATCAAAAATTATCTTTTTTATCATTTACCTACTCGAGGACGAGCAGGAATTGAGCTTGGGGATGCTGATACGTCTCCGTCGTATCTATAATTTTTGATTGTTCCATGCCAATATTGTACAACTTTCATATACTTTTGGCAACTTTTTATATTATTTTTGGGACAAACATATTGATCCAATGCCCAGTGCCAGTTCCTGTTTGTTGCATATTTTTTGTTTCGCAGAATATCCATATCAAACGGAATCCAAACGGGATAAAAACGGACGGAGAATATTTTTGGAATATTTGGAGAATTATGGAAGAAAAATCCACGCGAGACGGTGCCCGAGGTGGCCACAAGGCAGGGGGCGCGCCTACCCCCCTCATGGGCCACCCGTAAGGCTGTTGATGCCCTTTTTCCACGCAAGAAAGCTATTTTTTGGTAAAAAAATCACGGCGAAGGTTTCATGCCAATCGGAGTTACGGATCTCCATATACCCAAAACGGTGAAGGGGCAGAGACAGAGAACGCAGAAACAGAGAGAGACAGAGAGACAGATCCAATCTAGGAGGGGCTCTCGCCCCTCCCGTGCCATGGAGGCCAAGGACCAGAGGGGAAACCCTTCTCCCATCTAGGAGAAGGTCAAGGAAGAAGAAGGAGGGGGCCTCTCTCCCCCTCGCTTCCGGTGGCGCTGGAACGCCGCCGGGGGCCATCATCATCACCGCGATCTACACCAACACCTTCGCCATCTTCACAAACATCTCCATCACCTTCCCCCCTCTATCTACAGCGGTCCACTCTCCCGCAACCCGCTATACCCTCTACTTGAACATGGTGCTTTATGCTTCATATTATTATCCAATGATGTGTTGCCATCTTATGACGTCTGATTAGATTTTCTTTGTCCTATCGGTGGTTGATGAATTGCTATGATTGATTTAATTTTCTTGTGGTTATGTTGTTGTCCTTTGGTGCCCATCATATGAGCACGCGCGTGGATCACACCATAGGGTTAGTTGTATGTTGATAGGACTATGTATTGGAGGGCAAGAGTGACAGAAGCTTCAACCTAGCATAGAAATTGATGCATACGAGGATTGAAGGGGACCAATATATCTTAATGCTATGGTTGGGTTTTACCTTAATGAGCGTTAGTAGTTGCGGATTCTTGCTAATAGTTCCAATCATAAGTGCATAGAATTCCAAGTCAGGGATGACATGCTAGCGATGGCCTCTCCCACATAAAACTTGCTATCGGTCTAGTAAAGTAGTCAATTGCTTAAGGGACAATTCCACAACTCCTATCACCACTTTTCCACACTCGCTATATTTACTTTCTTGCTTCTTTACTTACAACAGCCCCTAGTTTTTATTATGTGCTCTTTACTTTCTTGCAAACCTATCCGAAAATACCTACAAAGTACTTCTAGTTTCATACTTGTTCTTGGTAAAGCGAACGTCAAGTGTGCGTAGAGTTGTATCGGTGGTTGATAGAACTTGAGGGAATATTTGTTCTACCTTTAGCTCCTCGTTGAGTTCGACACTCTTATTTATCGAGAAAGGCTACAACTGATCCCCTACACTTGTGGGTTATCATACACCTTCTATCACAGATCCGAAGGCAAGATCTTTGTTGCTAAGAATGGATCTTTTCTAGAGAAGAAGTTTTTCTCGAAAGAAGTGAGTGGGAGGAAAGTAGAACTTGATGAGGTAATTGTACCTTCTCCCGAATTGGAAAATGGTTCATCACAGAAATCAGTTCCAGTGATGCATACACCAATTAGTGAGGAAGATTAATGATGATGATCATGAAACTTCAGATCAAGTTACTACCGAACCTCGTAGGTCAACCAGAGTACAGTCCGCACCTATGTGGTACGATAATCCTATTCTGGAGGTCATATTACTTGACCATGATGAACCTACGAACTATGAGGAAGCTATGATGAGCCCAGATTTCGCGAAATGGCTTGAGGCACTACAGAAAAAATACACTTCCGTGATGATACATGTTTGTCACAGTAGGTCGCGTTTTCTGTCATGCATGTACATCCATGACAAATTTATGACAGAATCACGATAGTCATACATGTGCTATCGTAGAAGTGCTCCATGACATTGCCAAAATTATCATCACGGAAGTGTCCACTTCCATGACGATAAATCGCGCGTCACAGAAGTGCTTTCGTCAAGGGTGACCGACAAGTGGCATCCACCGTAACAGAACACCGTTAAGCTATCGGGTCGGATTTTGGATCCGATAACCCGTTAATAGCCACGACCAATGCTGATTTTCCACGTGTAAAATTCTCATTGGCTGACGGATCCAACGAGCGAGATGGGCCTATGATATGTTGACACGTGGACCGGCCCAAAAGTGGCCCACAAATATTAAATGGGACGGCCCAACCGAAGGCCCATAAGATTTAGCGGACCATAATGGGCCGGCCCAGCTAAAGGCCCACAAAATTTGCCGGACCATAATGGGCGGCCCAGCTAAAGGCCCACACGATTTTGCAGACCATAATGGGCCGGCCCAGCTAAAGGCCCACAAGATTTTGCGGACCATAATGGGTCGGCCCAGCTAAAGGCCCACAAGATTCTGCCGACCATAATGGGCCGGCCCAGCTAAAGGCCCAACATTCTCTGTCAAATCGGCCCGTCAACGGCCTGTCCTAAACTTGTCATCAACGCGGCCCATGGTCACTTCTGGCCCGTTAACCGTCCGCTAAGTAATTGGGCCGAATTACGGCCCGGTGTATTTCCGGCCTGTTAAAGGTCCGGCTTCATTTGGGCCCATTTATAGGCTATCAAAACTTTCGGCCCATAAACGACCGTGAAGGATTTGGGTCATATTCGGCCATGTCTGACATTCGGCCTGTTAGAGGCCCACTATAGCTTTGGGCCACTTCGGCCTGTTGTCATTTCCGGCCTGTTAACGCCGGACATAAACCATGGGCCATATGTGACCCAACGTCATATCGGGCCCATTAACGGCCCATATAAAAATGACGATAATCTAGCCCGACCGAAGTTCCGGCCTGTTAAAGGCCCGTGTATTAGGTCGGCGCATTTACGGCCCGTCCGAATTTCAGCCTGTTAAAGTCCAGTGGGTTATTTGGCACAATCAGGGCCCAATCTCACTTTCAGTCTATTAAAGGCCCATGTATTTTATGGGCTCGAGATATTTACACCTGTAAACGGCCTATTTTTATTGAGGGCCAAATTATGTTTAGGCCTGTTAAAGGCCCACTATGGGCATAGGCCTACCAGAAAAATATGAAAGCTTATGCTGATTTAGGCCTAGATATTTTTAGTGGGCTACATGCCAATTTCGGCCCGTAATCATTTTTAGCCCAATTGGAATGGGCCTGATGAATGTTGGCTTGTTGGGCTACTACGAAGCTTTCGGCCGATTACATTACTAAGATAAACCTACACTATACAAAAATAGCATCGTAATTACTGCAGCCTGAGGCAGCATCATAAATGTTGTATCACAACAAAATAAATTCAACCATACAACAAAAGGCCTGTTGGCATAAAGTTTCTGATCCTTCTAGATAAAAGCACCATCGGATGTATAGAAGTACATATCATTTGACTGAGTGCTAATGTTTGAGTGTAGAATCGATGGAGCAGCACAATCTCCACCTTTTTCCGCCATTGCTCTTGAACAACAAAGTGAATGTCGATAGTCGGTTTCAAAACCATTCATATCTTGACGACATTTCTCAACCACTATTCTTGTTTCGAAACAACGTCCATTAGGGATTGGACTTGTGTCCGGAGCACGATATATCACTCATCTAGCAGGAAGATTTTGTTCAAGATGGCGATTTGGGCGAGGTTACCTTGAGAACCAACCCTGAATTACGCGAGAAGGTGCTTTTTGCAATTGTTAGTGGAGAGATCTTGGCCTTGCTGCAGCAAGAGGTGACATTGTGCTGTAGTAGCCTCGTCACCTTCGGTGGTTGTGGCTGTTCAATCATTTGTTCCGTAGCTTCCGAAAGTTTGAACTTGTAGATTAGTGTACGGATAAGTTACTAATGAGATAAAAACAAACAAAGTAGGTTAAACATTTATACATAACTTATTTTGGTGAACTACTGTAATACATTAGCATGTATTGTAGTGCCAACTACATAATAGAATCACTTTCGAAACTTATGTCCATGTAGTCCATGTAGCATGCCTACTGTATTGTCTATTTCCTCACATTCGTTGACATCTAAGGATAAAGAGACATGGTTTAAAGTAGGATGAACATAGTATGACATCATTCATATCATGGGCAAACAGATATAAAACAAACAGGCTATTTTATCATTGTGTGCGCACGTGAACATAACAACTAGATTACAGATCAAGACCAAAAGAATATCCTTCATCTCTTTTAAACCATGTAAGGTGAAATGATACGTTAAGACAACTGTGAATAAAAGTGAACAGAGTAACTGACATTGGCTGCAAACCAAGTAGTTAAGTGAACACATCATAGTACCAATCAGTTCAAGGCAGGAGGAGTACGGATTTACAACAACGGCTTGAACTGGTGTGCTCATGCCCTTCATCTTGCTGGTGTGGCAATCCTTGAAGATTTGCACTGCATTCGGTTCAAGTTCTTTTTGGTCCGCACGGGATTTCCTCTGTATTTGGAACAAGTCAATATAGATACGATAATATGGCACAAAAAAAAGAAGGAAGTAGCAGCTATTTACAAGAGCCTCGCAGTGTGCAATATAGCTACGAGATCTTGTGGTCTGTTGGAATTTCACTTTAGAACGGTTGGTTTTGTTCTTCAAACAGTTAGCACTTGTAAGGCACATACATAAATACAAGTTCAATATGTGGTCTGATCAAATACATATAGCCTACCTGATACTTTGGATCAGATCTGTGTTTAACGAGGGCTGTCCAGTCTTCATCTGTAATATATTCCACTGGAGATGTTTGGGTGATTTCATTGTTAGCCTTGCCTTCAAAGTGAGATTTTCTAAGGTGGTACCGACATCGTCATGAGCGGTGAAAAACATGAGTGCATGCTTGTGTAGTTGCATCATCTTTCGGATCAACTTGAACCTCATCATTGAAAAAGAATGTGAGTCTTATTAGGAGGAAGCTAGAAAGTATGGGACGAGCAAGACAATATTATTAATTGCAATGAATAACATTACTTACGGATAAATGGTCAAGGAAGGTGTTAAAGCGGGTATTGTCTTTCTCATTCCTGTCTTGGATCCACGTTGGGAGGATACGTGCATGACACCTAACGGCAACGATCGCCTCGATACTAACTTGGCTGACTCAGTAGCATCATGTGGCCTTTTAAACCTGCCTCAAAATGGATCTCCATTCTTCCTCCTTTAGATTTTGTTAATCTGTCAAGCATTATCCACGATGTCTGCTTTCGCTTGCGCCATGGTGCTAGTTCAACAACGAATATGGAAAGTGTTAGTGTACATCAAGCGTGAGAGTACATATAAAGGAGCATGCAAGCGCAACTTGACTCGGTCAGTACCATCTTGGTGTTGATGCTCATGAGGTTCATCTGATCTTGCCAAGTCTGTTGTGTCGCCAGTGCTTCGAAGTAGTGTTAGGTGTGAAGGCAACTTGGGAACCGCCGTTCGGAGAAAACGAACGAGTAACTGGTTGAGATCTTTGGTACAATTCAAGCGGATCTGCAGCTGGTGGAGCGGTGATCTGTGTTTGTAGATTTAGCGGTGGACTTGGACCTTCTCTTGCACTATAAGTACCAGTGAGAATCTCGACGGCGAGAACCTTTTCCGTTTCACCGGACGAGTAATAGCACTCCCTACTATATTATTTTCCTTGCTCTTTTTGACTTTGCCATGTCAAGCTGTACCCACAACACAAAAGAATAAAATCAATCTTCGAACTCATTGATGCATGATAGACAAGCAATACTTTGATGTAAGACAACCGCATGAGGATGGAATATGTAAGAAAACAGACGGCATGACATATTCACAGCTATGATGTGCAAACTAAGCGAAGGATTTTCAAGAAAATAGAAGTAATGCAAGCTAGACACCATATGAAACATGCAACCAATATTACTCGCCAAGTTAAAAGTGTCTTGTCATAAGTGGCAATTGAAAAATTAGAAGTAGTACAACGAGAAATCAATGCAAGATGCAACCACTATCAAACTGCCATGTTAAAAGCGTCCAATCATGAGTGACTGATGCGGGATACACAACAGCAGTACTTTGATGTAAGAACATGGTATTATAGATAGATGTAGTGTATTCTAGACACAGAAAGCCATGTCATATGCACATGTATAACGTATAAACTCAGCAGGTGCAATTTAATCAAAATAGAAGAAATACAGGCTAGACAACATATGCAACATGAAACCAATTATCACACTGTCAACTTAGAGCAAGCACCTGCGATGGTGGAGTACGGGAGATGAACTCATCATGTAGACGTGGGACTTCAACTTCATTAGCAGTAGAAGTGGCAAATCTAGAGAGTCTCTGTTTGCGTCAGTGCGGAGGACCACCAACATCCCCTAACTTACTCTTTTCCTTCCTATTTTCTGATATTGCCTTATGAAGTCAAAACCACAAGAAGATGAATAAAATTAGCTCTGCATAACTGGTTGATGCATGATACAGACGAACACTACTTTGATGTAAGGCAAGCGCAGGATAGGAGGATGGAATATATACAAAAGAAGATAGCATTTCATATTCACACGTACGATAGCGTGTCTTATGGGTAAGTAATCATTGCAGGTATAAGTTGTAAGCTACGCAAATGCAATTCAACATAATCATAAGCAATACAAACTAGACATCATACGGAAAACACAACCATGTATAACAGTTCCAAGTAAGAGCAAGCACCTGTGATGGTGGAGAAGGGGAGATGTGCTCATCATGTACATGTATGTTCTAGAAACAGGAACACGTGTCATATTCACAGACATTATGTGTAAAGTAAGCAGATGCAATTCAATTTAGAAGCAATACAAGCTAGACATCATACGCAACATGCAACCACATATAATAGTGTCAAGTTAGAGCAAGCACCTGTGATGGTGGAGTAGGGGAGTCATCATCTACACAGCTACATTGACTGTCCAACCTTGTGTTGTCTTGCGAATCTTGTTGGGAGGATGGCGGAGTAGAATCTGTAGAGACCCCCTGTTTGAGTTGCTCCGAAGGACCACCATCATCCACTGCCGGACTAATTTCCTTCAGTTGTAATGATTTTGCATTGTGAAGTCAAACCAATAAGAAAAAGGGATTATACACACTCCAAGACACAAACAAAGGTGCAATCAATATCACTCTGCTAAGTTAAAACTGTCTCGTCATAGGTGGAGTTCATCAAACTAGAAGCAATACATGCTAGAAATCATATTCAAGACGCAAACCAATATCACACTGCCAACTTAAAGGTGTCCCATCGTAAGAACATGGTGTGATAGACAGATATAATATGTACCAAAAACAGGAAAGCGTGTCATATTCACATGTATCATGTGTAAGCTAAGCAGATGCAGTTTACACTAAATAGGAGCAATACGAGCTAGCACCATATGCAACATGCAACCAGATATCACACTGCCAAGTTAGAGCAAGCACCTTGGATGGTGGAGTAGGGGAGCGGAGACTTGGACCTTGTAATGCACTATCAGTACAAGGAGAATCGGTACAGATGCTCCATTTACGTTGCTGCAGAGGACCACCATCATCGCCTTCCTTACTCTTTTCCTTTCTCTTTCTTGATTTTGTCTTGTCAAGTCAAACCCACAAGAAAAAGGAATAAAATTTGCTCTTCAGAACTCATTGATGCATGATACTGACGAACACTACTTTCATGTAAGGCAACCGCATGATAAGAGGATGGAATATGTATGAAAAACAGGATGGCGTGACATATTGACATGTATGATGTATAAAGTGTAAACTAAGCACAAGGTGCTTGAACTTGTTAGAATCGATGCAAGCTAGAAACCATATGAAAGATGAAACCAATATCACTCTGCCAAATTAAAAGGGTGCCCTAACAAATGTATTTGACCAAATTAGAAGCAATACATGGCAACATGCTAGAAATAATATGCAATATGCAATGAATAAAGGTGACTCATCGTAAGTGATTGATGCAGGATACAGAAGAGAGGTAGTTTCATGTAAGAACAAGGTTAACACATAGATGTCGTGTGTACCAAAAATAGGAAGACATGTCATATTCACAGGTATTGTAGCGACCCGACCTTAGATGGTCAAGTCTCTGTGCTTCTGTGTCATCCCTGGATCGGTAATGCTGACACACACAGTACTCGAAGGATTTATAACAGAGTAGCAATCACACACTTATTTCATCGAATGTCTCAAAAGAGAACTTATTACAATAATATGGCTTAGGGCCATCTAATGCGATAACAGCGGAAGGCTTGGAAGATAAAGTGAGTCCATCAACTCCAATGGCATAACTGAGCTGCACGGCAACGACCTACAATCCTTACTCCTCGTCGAAAAGTCTACAACATAATACGTTGCAGCCCGAGAACGGGTCAGCACATGGAATATCTGGCAATGTAACACATAGAGAGTAATGAAAGAATCACCTATACTACATGCATATATGGCTGGTGGA
Organism: Aegilops longissima; assembly: GCA_021605205.1. Taxonomy (NCBI): domain Eukaryota; kingdom Viridiplantae; phylum Streptophyta; class Magnoliopsida; order Poales; family Poaceae; genus Aegilops; species Aegilops longissima. The sequence goes on along the minus strand of CM038677.1, from coordinate 251,446,213 downwards.
AAGCTCTATGTTTACAGTTTTGTGAAAAGCCAATTTTTCCCTACATCAAAGGAATAAATTTTACTTTAACTATCATGGTGGTTGAAACATCATTGAGAAGGTATAACCCCAACTCAATCCCAATTAAAGTGATTAACAACCCAGCAATATTAATTTAGAGTGATGAGATACATGTGAATACTCAAGTACTAGATACTCAGAATTGTCCATAACCGGGGACACGGCTAACCATGATTAGATTGTACACTCTACAGAGGTTTGCACACTTTTCCCCACAAGACTCGATCGCCTCCGTTGATTTCTGGCACTGCATGGTGTTTGAGAGACGGATGACCGAGACACAGTCTTTCAGAAACATTAACTCTCTACTCCGGATAGATCATACCAAACCTATAAAACCCACTACCTGCTGATCTACCTCTTCGAAAGCTTCACGTAACTTACTCAACTATGCTAGAGCCCATAATAGCTTGTGGCTGCACACGGAAGTTTCTAGCATGAATAATCTCAGTTCCCTTTGAGCCTGGGTGGCGGTCCATAGGAAGATCACACAGGTACCCCGGGATATCCAAAAATAAAACAGACAACACTGGGTTCCCCAGGTGCCTCAATCCACCCAGATGTGTATTTAAGTTGCCACCTTAAAGTAAACCATTAATTAATAATCTCACATCTGTCGTGAATATCTCTCAAACCCAAACCACGTCTACGAGCATAGCATGGCAATATAAGCATAACGTAGAAGTAACTCCCAAGGGTTTGAAAGTAACAGGGCAATAGGTTCCTACCTCATCATCTACTTCCCAACCCACAAATTAATTCCATCCTAATCATGCAATGTTGGAGGGTTGAGCTAATGCATAAAAACAGGGTATGAAAAGATATGATCAAGTGTTACTTGCCTTGCTGACGATCCGTGAATCCTAGAGACTCGTAGTAACACGCTTCGCACTCCGGGAATTCTATCGCAAGAAAACAATATATACATAAGCAACAAACAAAGATACACAAACGAAACTTCAACTGAAAGAGGTTGACCGGAGAGTTCAACTTAAGAACTCCGGTTTGCAAAAAGAATCAAACCAAACGGAACAACGAAACTCAAACGGCGAGAAAAACACGGTCCGTTTACTAATCTGAACTAGAGTCAAATTTTACAAAGATAAAAACTGGTTTAAGTTGATTATTCGGAAAGAGGGTTTCGAGATGAAACTCCAGGCGCTTGAATCGCCTGATTCCGATAAACGAGCGAAAAGTTATACTAGTTTGAACATTGGTTTAGAAATCAAATTCGGAATAACCGCGGAATAATTCCGATAAAAGAAATCAACGAACGTCTAAACGAACGAACGTTCGTTAGTAAAGACTAAACGATGAACATGTTCGTAAAAACGAACAAACGGGTGAACGTTTTCAAAATAAATAAACCGGGAAAAATAAACCGATCTAATAAAAAAACGGGCTAGGGTTTTATAAAAAAAACCCGAAGGGTTTCTAAAAAAAACCGGCGGCGGATCGGGGCTCCGGGGCGGCGGCTTGGGTGGTGGCGGGTGGTGGTGTGGCAGGCGGGCGGCATATATAGGAGGGCGGGCGGCGGCTTGGGAAGAGGCGCCGGGTGGAGTCCGCTCGGACTCCCTCGGCGTCCGTGCCAACCACGGCGGCAAGACGGGAAGGCGGCGGCGGGCGGGCGGCCTGGCTCGGTGGGCCTTTGGCCCGATCAGGCGCTGGTCCATTTTTTAAACATTCATGAAATTTATAAAATCCTAGAAAAATAAATAAAATTTTAAAATTCCAAAACAAGTTTTCTTTGCCTAAATAAAATATTTAGAACAAGATGAACTTTTCTTGGCCCCTAAAATGCAATTTATAAATTATGCAAATTTTTCACTAGGCAAATAAAATTCCAAATACGTAAAATAAAATCCCAAAAATGATTTTAACATTTTTACTCCGGTATTTCACTTAGTTTTGGTGAAGTCATATTATCTCCTCTCGTTTATTTTAACTTGAAATATTTTTCCGGAGAGAAAAATAATAAAATCCAATATCCTTGTCTTTCATTATTTGATAAAATTCAAATATGAAAATCGAAAAATCCCCAACTCTCTCCGAGGGTCCTTGAGTTGCTTAGGATTTCGAGGATAGCAAATGAATATGCAATAAAATATGATATGCATGGATGACCTATGTATAACATGCCAAATTGAAAATTTGGGATGTTACAAACCTACCCCCCTTAAGATGAATCTCGTCCTCGAGATTGGGTTGGCTAGAAAATAGGTGCGGATGGTCCTTGCGAATATCCTCTTCTCGCTCCCGGTGGCGTCCTCCTCGGTGTGGTGGCTCCAATTGAACTTTACAAAACTTGATAACCTTGTCATGAGTGACTCGGCCGTCAAATCCAAAATCTTTCTGGTTTCTCCTCATAAGTCAAATTATTATCCAATTGTATCGCCTCGAGAGCATCAGATCCTTTAACGGTATGTCGGCCATCTCATGTAGCACTTCTTGCCAGATATCGTGAAACACATCGTGAACTCCCGACATCCTTCGGTAACTCCAGTTTGTAGGCAACTTCTCCCATTCGCTCCAAAACACGATACGGTCCTACAAATCTTGGGGCTAACTTTCCTTTACTCCAAAACGTTTCACTCCCTCGGGGTGATACTCGCAGATAGGCTCATCTCCGATTTCATAGGTTACTTCCTTGTGTTTTGAATCTGCGTAACTCTTACGTCTTGGTGAGCAATTTTAGCCTGCTCTCGATCAGTTTAACCTTCTCCTCTAAGTCTTTGATCAAATCTGGTCCAAACAACCGACGGTCTCCGACCTCGTCCCACATCAAGGGTGTTCTACATCTGCGTCCATCTGAGCTTGAACGGTGCCATCTTCAAACCGGCACGCTAGCTGTTGTTGTATGAGAATTCTGCGTCTGGCAAGTTGTCATCCCAACTAGATCCATAATCTAGTGCATGTGCTCTTAACATATCCTTGTAATCTGATTAACTCTCTCATGCATCCCTCCGTCATGGGTGGAACATGGTACTAAAGTCCAATCTGGTACCCAAAGTCCGTGTAGTTGATGCCAAAACTTTGAAGTAAACTGTGTTCCTCTATCCGTACGATACTCCTCGAACTCCATGCAAACATACGATCCTGGTCATATATATCTTGGCCAACTTGGCACTTGTATAAGTTGTTTTCCTTTGGGATGAAGTGAGCTACTTTGGTCAACCGATCCACTACTACCCATATTGAATCATATCCTGCTTTGGTTCGGGTAATCCGTGATAAAATCCATGCCAAGTTTGTCCCACTTCCATTCGGTATTGGCATAGGCTGCAACAGTCCTGCTGGCTTTTGATGCTCTGCCTTCACTCTCCGCATACATCGCAAACGGCTACATACTCGGCAATATCCTTCTTCATACCAGTCCACGAAACGTTCCTTCAAGTCCAAATACATCTTGGTGTTTCCGGGTGAATCGAGTATGGTGAGTCATGGGCCTCTTCAAGTATTAACTTCCGATCTCCAATTGTTGGGCACATAATTCCGATCCTCAAACCACAAGGTATCGTGCTCATCCTCGCGAAAACCTTTGGCTTTTCCTTTGCCCATCTTTTCCTTTATCTCAGCAATCTCTTTATCCTCCTTTTGGCGTCTCGAATCTTGTCTAACAAGGTCGACTGAACCTCCATTGTTGCAAGAAAACCTCTTGGAACAATCTCCAATCGAAGTTCCATGATCTCTGCAGCTAACTCCGTTGGCAATCCTCTACCTTTAAGGATATTGGCATAACTCTTCCGACTCAAAGCGTGCCTTTCTACGACGTTGGCTTTTCTGGATGATAGTGTAGCTTCATGTCGTAATCCTTTATAAGTTCCAGCCATCTCCTCTGTGTGAGGTTTAACTCTTACGTGTGAAAATGTACTTTAAACTCTTATGATCCGTGTACACATCACAACGGTTTCCCATGAGATAATGTCTCGTGTCTTCAACGCATGTACTACAGCTGCTAGCTCCAAATCATGCGTGGCATAGTTCAACTCATGAGGCTTCAGGTTGTCGTGAGGCATACTGAAACAACTTTTCCTTCCTGCATAAGAACACATCCAAGTCCCAAGCGAGAGGCATCACAATACACTTGAAACTCCTTATGTATATCCGCAATGTCAACCTTTGGGCTGTAGTCAACCGCTTCTTCAACTCTTGGAAGCTTGTCTCACAATCCTCTGTTCATTTGAACTTGGTATCCTTCTTTAGTAATTCTATCATTGGTTTAGCAATCTTGGAAAAATTCTCAATGAATCTCCGATAATACCCCGCCGGTCCAAGGAAGCTGCGAATCTCGCCGATCAAGTGGGTGCCAACCACTCGATGATCGACTGAATTTTTTGGGATCTCTTGCTATACCTTCTCCGATATAACATGCCCAAGAAATCCAACTTCCTTTAACCAAAACTCGCACTTGCTGAATTTGGCATATAAGCGATGTTCCCGAGTTTCTCAAGAACCAAACGTAGGTGTTCTGCGTGCTCCTCTTCGTTCTTGAGTAAACCATAATATCATCGATAAACACCACAACAAACTTGTCCAAATACTCCATGAACACTTTGTTCATCATACTCATGAAATAGGCGGGCGTTAGTCGGTCCAAACGACATGACCGTATACTCATATAATCCATATCGTGTGGTGATTGCTGTCTTTGGTATATCCTTCTCTCGGATCTTCAATTGATGGTATCCTCGATCGAGATCAATTTTAGAAAACACCTTAGCTCCTTGCAACTGATCAAACAGATCATTAATCATCGGTAAGGGATACTTGTTCTTTATCGTTACTTCATTTGAGCTCGGTAATCAACAACCATCCTTAGGGATTTATCCTTCTTCTCCACCAAAAGTACTTGGGGCTCCCCAAGGTGATGAACTTCTCTGAATGTAACCTTTCTCCAATAGCTCCTTGATCTGCTTCTTAATTTCCTCCAGATCATTTGCGGGCATCCGATAGGGTCACTTTGATATTGGCCCTGTACGTGGTATTAGTTCTATCAGAAACTCGATGTCTCGATCCGGTGGCATGCCCGTAACTCTTAGGAAAAACATCTGGATAATCCTTCACTACTGGTACTTCCTCTTGTACAACTCCCGTGAGGGTATTCACTTGGCTCCTCCTAGGCACATGCCTAGATACATACTTAATCCTTTTTCCCTCTGGGGTGGTAAGGTAAATTGACTTGCTAGCACAGTCGATACTTCCTCCAAACTTCGACATCCAATCCATACCTAATATCACATCCAATCGTTGTGACTCCAAGATAATTAGGTCAGACGGAAAAACATGTGTGCCAATGATTAGGGGTATCTGGGTGCACCATCGCTAGCCATGTACTCTGCTCCAAAGAGCTCACTAAAAGAGGGTCCTAAGGGTTTGGGTTGGTAACTTAAACTTATCCACAAATCCCCATGATATGTATGAATGCGATGCACCAAGATCGAAAAGAACAAGAGCGGTAAATGGTGAACCAAAAACTTACCTATTACCGCATCCGCTGCTCTTCAACTTCCTCCACGTTAACGTGGTTCACTTGTCCTTTGTTGAATGGATTGGGCTTCTTCCCAGCGCTCCCATTTCCGCTTCCATTCTTTCCTTCAGGCAGTCATTGGCATAGTGCCTGTCTTCCCGCACTTAAAGCAAATAACTTGGCTCAAGTCTCTCTTAGCGGGTGTAGCTGGGTTAGAGCGATTCGATTATTGTTGGCTGCATTTCCATTCCCATTCTTCGCACCATTATGCGATCCTCCTCCAAAGATGGTTATGTCCTCCATGGTTATGAACTAGTCCTCCGAGTTCGGGTTAAGCGAGGCTTCGTGAGCTCTGAGTTATACTTCCCTTGTCCATACTTCCTCTTACGACTCTCAATTTGCTGCTGCTTTCCTTCAATCATTAGGGCCTTATCTACCAACTCCTGGTAGTTGTTAAAAGTTGCCACCATCAGCTGCATACTCATCTCATCATTCATCCATAAACTTCTCTTGCTTCGCGGCATCTGTGGCCACATCATCAGGGGCATAGCGTGATAACTTTCTAAACTCATCCACGTCTTCGAGCCACAAGACGGTTCCCTGGCGTAAGTTGCGGAACTCACGCTTCTTTATCTGCATGGCTCCGGTTGAAACATGGGCGTGCGAAGGCTTGTTGAACTGGTCCCAAGTGACATTGGCTATAGGAAAAGTAGCCGTGTAATTCTCCCACCATGCGCTGCTGGTCCATCCAATTGATGTGCGCAAAGCGCACTCTTTCAAAGATCCGTGCATCCTGCGGTGGTTAACTCCTTCCAATACGGTGTAACCAGTCATACGCAACTATTGGCTCGGTGCTCTACCGAAAACACCGCGGTTGTAACCTCGTAAAACGGGCTAAATTGTCCTTTGGCGGCGGGTTGTTGTTGTTGTTGTTGGCATTGCCCTGGTTCGAACTAGCAATTGCATCAAGGCATTACATTGTTGGATCAAGCGAGTGAGCTCCGTGGGAAAACAAAACCGGGTCACGCCCTGGAGGCATCGAGGGTTTAGATGGGAGAGATTAGAAATAGAAAGAGGTCTAGTGAGAAAACACTACCCATATGCACATGAGGCAAACACACATTCATTCAATCAAGCAAGCAAGGGCATACAAAACGATCTAGGACTATCGACACGTGCTCAACTACTACTAGTTACATGGGGAAAATACTACTATTATATGGTGGTCATCTAAAAATTTTATCGGTGGAAGACTCCATGATGTCCTGCTCCAGCTTCGTCTTCATAGTCATCATCACTTGGATCTGAGTCGGTGTCGTCGATGATGATGTAGTTGTCTGGACAAGCGGGGTCTTCTTCCTCTTCTTGCTCCTCTTCCTTGGGTGCTGGTCCTCCCATGAAGACTCCAATCTTCTTGACTAGGTCGTCGTTCTTCTCCAGTAGTATCTTGATTTCTTCCTCATATCCATCGTGTGTAGACTTGAGTTCTTCCTCCAATTCGATGATCTTAGTTTTCGCCTTCTTCAAATCCAGTTTGTCTGCGCACATCTGGTTCTCATGACGTCGAATGTGCTGGTTTAGCTCCTGGATGTAAGCTGCAATGGATCTATCCTTCTTGGTGCTAATTACTTCCCATTGCTTGTCTCGGCGCCCACATATTTGGTATATGGTGTCTTTAAGCTCCTTGTTGTAGACTTCTCCAATGCGTCCCATGCTAATTTGAGCTGCCATACTCTTTCCCAAACTCCATGTTGGTGCATTGAAAACACATACTATGGGCTCCGTGCTTGGTGCAAACGTCCTTCCGAACTAGAGCTTGAATCTTCCAAGATTCTTCTTACGGTAAGGTGGCGTTATGCGTCCGGTGAAGCTTGGTATTCCAATATTCAGGTACCTAGTGACTTCCTTCAAGTGGCGCCCAAAAGGTGTGTCTTCATCCGGTTGGGCAAACTTGTACTTCATCTCCGTCATCCTAAAGAGTGGGAAAATGGAGAGAGGTCAGAAATGAGTAGAGAGGAGTGACCTATGGTTTTATCTTAGTGGTCGTGTCCTACACTCAACAAGTGCTCTGATACCATCTTGTAGCGACCCGACCTTAGATGGTCAAGTCTCTGTGCTTCTGTGTCATCCCTGGATCAGTAATGCTGACACACACAGTACTCGAAGGATTTATAGCAGAGTAGCAATCACACACTTATTACATCGAATGTCTCAAAAGAGAAGTTATTACAATAATATGGCTTAGAGCCATCTAATGCGATAACAGCGGAAGGCTTGGAAGATAAAGTGAGTCCATCAACTCCAATGGCATAACTGAGCTGCACGGCAACGACCTACAATCCTTACTCCTCGTCTGAAAAGTCTGCAACATAATACGTTGCAGCCCGAGAACGGGTCAGCACATGGAATATGCTGGCAATGTAACACATAGAGAGTAATGAAAGAATCAGCTATACTACATGCATATATGGCTGGTGGAAAGCTCTATGTTTACAGTTTTGTGAAAAGCCAATTTTTCCCTACATCAAAGGAATAAATTTTACTTTAACTATCATGGTGGTTGAAACATCATTGAGAAGGTATAACCCCAACTCAATCCCAATTAAAGTGATTAACAACCCAGCAATATTAATTTAGAGTGATGAGATACATGTGAATACTCAAGTACTAGATACTCGAATTGTCCATAACCGGGACACGGCTAACCATGATTAGATTGTACACTCTGCAGAGGTTTGCGACTTTTCCCCACAAGACTCGATCGCCTCCGTTGATTTCTCGACTTTGCATGGTGTTTGATAGATGGATGACCGAGACACGATCTTCGTAAACATTAACTCTCTACTCGGATAGATCATACCAAACCTATAAAACCCACTACCCGCTGATCTACCTCTTGAAAGCTTCACGTAACTTACTCAACTATGCTAGAGCCCATAATAGCTTGTGGCTGCACACGGAAGTTTCTAGCATGAATAATCTCAGTTCCCTTTGAGCCTGGGTGGCGGTCCATAGGAAGATCACACGGGTACCCCGGGATTTCCAAAAATAAAACAGACAACACTGGGTTCCCCAGGTGCCTCAATCCACCCAGATGTGTATTTAAGTTGCCACCATAAAGTAAACCATTAATTAATAATCTCACATCTGTCGTGAATATCTCTCAAACCCAAACCACGTCTACGAGCATAGCATGGCAATATAAGCATAACGTAGAAATAACTCCCAAGGGTTTGAAAGTAACAGGGCAATAGGTTCCTACCTCGTCATCTACTTCCCAACCCACAAATTAATGCCATCCTAATCATGCAATGATGGAGGGTTGAGCTAATGCATAAAAACTGGGTATGAAAAGATATGATCAAGTGTTACTTGCCTTGTCGACGATCCGTGAATCCTAGAGACTCAGAGTAACACGCTCGCACCGGGAATTCTATCGCAAGCAAACAATACATACATAAGCAACAAACAAAGATGCACAAACGAAACTTCAACTGAAAGAGGTTGACCGGAGAGTTCAACTTAAGAACTCCGGTTTGCAAAAAGAATCAAACCAAACGGAACAACGAAACTCAAACGGCGAGAAAAACACGGTCCGTTTACTAATCTGAACTAGAGTCAAATTTTACAAAGATAAAAACTGGTTTAAGTTGATTATTCGGAAAGAGGGTTTCGAGATGAAACTCCAGGCGCTTGAATCGCCTGATTCCGATAAACGAGCGAAAAGTTATACTAGTTTGAACATTGGTTTAGAAATCAAATTCGGAATAACCGCGGAATAATTCCGATAAAAGAAATCAACGAACGTCTAAACGAACGAACGTTCGTTAGTAAAGAGTAAATGACGAACATGTTCGTAAAAACGAACGAACGGGTGAACGTTTTCAAAATAAATAAACCGGGAAAAATAAACCGATCTAATAAAAAAAGGGCTAGGGTTTTATAAAAAAACCGAAGGGTTTCTAAAAAAACCGGCGGCGGATCGGGGCTCGGGGGCGGCTTGGGTGGTGGTGGCGGGGTGGTGGTGTGGCGGGCGGGCGGCATATATAGGAGTCTTGGGGCGGGCGGCTTGGGAAGGGGCGCCGGGTGGAGTCCGCTCGGACTCCTGGCGTCGTCGTGCAAGCACGGCGCAAGACGGGAAGGCGGCGGGCTTGGCGGGTCGGGCTGGCTCGGTTGGGCCTTTGGCCCATCAAGGCGGGTCCATTTTTTAAATATTCCGCCGAAATTTATAAAAATCCTAGAAAAATAAATAAAATTTTAAAAATTCCAAAACAAGTTTTCTTTGCCTAAATAAAATATTTAGAACAAGATGAACTTTTCTTGGCCCCTAAAATGCAATTTATAAATTATGCAAATTTTTCACTAGGAAAATAAAATTCCAAATACGTAAAATAAAATCCCAAAAATGATTTTAACATTTTTCCTCCGGTATTTCAATTAGTTTTGGTGAAGTCATATTATCTCCTCTCGTTTATTTTAACTTGAAATATTTTTCCAGAGAGAAAAATAATAAAATCCAATATCCTCGTCTTTCATTATTTCATAAAATTCAAATATGAAAATCGAAAAATCCCCAACTCTCTCCGAGGGTCCTTGAGTTGCTTAGGATTTCGAGGATAGCAAATGAATATGCAATAAAATATGATATGCATGGATGACCTATGTATAACTTGCCAAATTGAAAATTTGGGATGTTACAGGTATAGTGTGTAAACTAAGTAGATGCAATTTACCCTAATTAGAAGCATTACAAGCTAGACACCGTATGCAACAAGCAACCACATATTACACTGCAAAGTTAGAGCAAGCACCTGTGATGGTGGTGTAGGGGAAGTGCGATCTTCAGGTACAGAGCTATTTTCAATATCTTCATTTAGGCTTCTTGTTTCTTGAGAATCATGTGGAGAGGATGAAATTGCATTCTTTATAAGAGTATTGCGTCTCATATTAACCAACGCGCGTGACTGTCTCATCATAAGCGATAGACGCAGGATACACAAGAACAGTAGTTTGATGTAAGAACATGGTGTGATAAGCAGATGTAGTATGTACCAAAAACAGGAGGGCGTGTCATATTCACATGTATAATGTGTAAGCTAAGGAGATGAAATTTAACAAATTAGGAGCATTGATGAGGGATACACAAGAAAAATAGTTTGATGTAAGAACATGGTTAATAGAAAGACGTAGTATGTACCGAAAACAGGAAGGCATGTCATATTCACAGGTATAATGTGTTAACTAAGCAGATGCAATTTACCCTAGTTAGAAGCATTACAAGGTACGACACCATATGCAACATGCAACCACATATCAGACTGCCAAGTAAGAGCAAGCACCTGCGATGGTGGTGTGGGGGAATTGCGGTGATCAACTAGAGAGCTACGTTGACTATCTTCATTTAGCCTTGCTGTTTCTTGAGAATCATGTGGGGAGGATGACACTGCACTCTTTAAACGAGTATGGGGTCTCATAGTAACCCACCCGGGTGACTGCTCATCATAAGTGATTGACGAGGGATACAAAAGAGCATTAGTTTGATGTGGGAACATGGTTAATAGACATATGTAGTATGTATCAAAAACAGGAAGGCATGTCATTATCAAAGGTATAATGTGTAAAGTAAGCAGATGCAATTTAACCAAATTGGAAGCAATACAAGCTAGACACCATATGCAACATGCAACCACATTTTACAGCGCGAAGTTAAAGCAAGCACCTGGGATGGTTGTGTGTGGCAATTGAGATCATCAACTGCAGAGCTACGTTCATGTCTCCAACTGCGACATTGCACTGTTAGAGCGCCGAACGCTTAGTGCTTATCTTTGAATTACATCGAGCGATTTCTGTCTTTTCTTTTTCGCATTCATCAACACTGCCGTAGTCTGAAATACCCATGCATAAAAAACAATAGTGTGAGTATGGGTGAAGTGTGTGCACAATTAGTACAGTGTAAAGGTAGCAAATAGCAGGTCGGTGAGAAATAAATGACGGGAGACATATGATAGCTCTACAACATGCATGGCACACTAAATTACTACAGGATTCTATGAAATAACAGTCGACTGAAAGCAAATAGGTTAGTCCATTTTTTCTGCACCGTCCGATGTACAAAGAACGGGCAGATCGCCTTCATCTACCTCCAGCCAGTCAGTGTTGACGATCTTCCTCGAAACGCCAGCGACCACCGGCCTAGTATTCCTCCCCTGCCTGCGCCCTCCCCTCGACCTCACCGCACCGCCGTGCTTGGCACCGCCCCCCCGACCATCCATTCAAGCCCCGCCGACCTCCAGATCGGGCGCAAGCAGCTCCTGCACCCCACACCCCGCTTCCCTGGGGAGCAGGCGGACTAGGTGCTCCGCGCGCCTAAGCGGATGCTGCTTCTATTAATTGCGGTTCGACTGACCCTGAATTGAAATCCAGGCGGGCTACTGACCTCTAGCAAAGGTGAAATAGTAAAAGGGAGGAAACCTTGTGCATTTAGTATCACGAAGAAGATGCAGTAAGAAGCGCTCAACTAGTTTGTTTCGTGGGATGAATACGGTTTGATCGGAGACGTAAGATTTGCATGAATATGGGAAGAGGAGTACCTCTTTCTACTGGCAGTACTGTGTCCTCCTTCTGTTTTTCCGATGATCTTCTTGTTGTTCGCCGGAAACCAGAAGTTGTGGAGGACGATGCAGCCTTGGACGAACCCATGGCCAAGTTGTTGAGTGTGGTGCGGTGGCCGTCTGTCGGCGGCGGGGAAGCAGATCCGAGGCGACGAACGATGGCGTAGCGGGAACAGCTCCGGTGTGGTGGACGGTTGCGACAGTGGAGCCGCGACAGTGAGGCGCAGGACGGCGTGGTCGGAGTGGTTCTGGTACGGCACATGTCGGCGTCGGCGTCGTGGAGGCAGCTCCGCCTCGGCCTGCTAAGTCCTTGAGGGCGCTGCGGTTGCGGTTATGCTGGACGACAACGTCGGGTACCGCCCCGCGTGATGGAGGAAGGCGGCAGTGTATTGGCCGCTATGGGGTGGAGGATGGAGGAGGCTGGGGTTTCGCGGCTGGTGGAGAGGGCGTTTTCGCGCCCACGGAGTATGAATGGGGAAACGGAGGAGGAGGGGAACTAAGGGGAACAATGTTTCGTTTGAGACGCTTGTTTGAAATTTGGGAAAGTTACAAACTTTCCCCCATCTAAAATTTCGGACATATTGCGGGTTGGGGTAGGACAGTCATGTCGTGTCCCAAATGTATGGATAGATTTCGGCCAAGCGCATTGGTAGGCGCCCATGGCGTATGAATGCTTCTCTGGCGTCTTGGTGAAGTTACAAACCTATCCCGGTTTAGACCTTTGGACATCGGGCCAACATGCTACACGGGCCAGAGTCAGACAGTAATTTCCTACCACCAAAACATTAGTCTCAAGCGGTTTCGGGTGACCAGAGGCCTATTTGGCGCTTGCTCAATATTTGGGAGCGAAGCATTAACATTTCGGTTCTCTTGAATTGAACTTTCAGGATTTGTCAAACTTCACAAATCTTTACTCTTGAAAATCCTAAAGCTACGATTATTTTGGAATGGAGGGTACATTTGAATATACATTGTACACAGTATATATTAAAAATATGCAGCTTACCTCGGTTCATGCATGGTTCCAGATATAATCTCCTTGGTTGCAAAAAAAGTTAGATATGCGTATGAATATATATTGCATGTTCAAACTCACAACAAAGATTGATGCCCCTTTACATCTGATTTACAAATGCCATTATCTCGGTTCAAATAGATGAATGCACTTCCTATGAATTCGAATCTTCGAAACCCCCTTTATGTTGAATTCGACATGTATTCTATTTTGTAGCTAGCAATTTGGAATGTATCCATGCAAGTGACAAATGTATAAAGTTCTTCACACTAACAACATGGAGTGCACTAATTAATGTTTATATATGAATTGCAAAAGCATCCATTGCCTGTATTTCAAACCGCTCTCACTCTATGGATCGATAATATGAAATAAACACATGCACATGCTAGAATTCAATTGCAGTTGAAGAAAGAGCCTACTCCTGGTACTATATATTAGTGATAGGGGTGTGTACAAAGTACACGTGAATACCAGGCATTGTGGGTGTGTGTCTACTATCGATTTAACTAGCCCCAAGCTTGTATAACATACTAAGGGCCTAGGGTTACAAATCATATATAGTCAGCTTATCACCGGTGGGGATAGAGTCCTCCCGACTGTAGCTTCGTGTTGTACCGATTCCTCCACATGGGTTCAGATAACATGTCTCGTCCAACCTATATGTGGCACAGGATGGAACCGACCCATGAGTCTTCATGTTGACCCACCACAACTAGAAATGATGTGCCCACCACACCACACACGCAATCGGCCACTAAGAAAATAAGCATATACAATAGTACAACGGTATCTAGCTCACGATACGTCTCCATATTTTGTTGATGACACTGACGGACTTTGCATTTGATGCGTGCTCCATATTTTGTTGACGACACTTACAGTCATTGTATTTGAAGCGAAAGCACGATATGGTCACTGGACTTCAGAATAAGCTCATCACGGTCACCGCATACATTTTGTCGTGCTAACCAACATGCGGTTGGATGGTTAGAGGTCAGTGGTTTCTCGAGCCCACCAAAGTTAAAGTCCCGATGCTCGCATTTATCTTGTGTTAATTTCAGTATTTTCTGGCGACGTCAGTGGGAGGAGACGTTCCACTCGACTACGAGGCACCATGGTGACTTTGTAAAATCTCAAGATCATATATGCTGGCCCACTCTCTCGAAGGTGCTCATAGGGGTAGGGTTCGCGTGTGTGCGCTTATAGCGTGAGTGCTTGCGGCAGATATACGAGAGCCCTTGCGTCTGCATGCCGTGTTAAACAGATACATATCATGATTATACGGTCACCGGATCACCCGCATAACTCCGTATTTTGTTGATGATACAATCAATTGACCAGTCAACGTTCCACGCGGGCGCAACTAGTGTTGCACCATCGGGCGCAGAACCATGGGGCCCACTGTCAGCCCGTGATATGAAAGAAAGAAATGGTAATTTGAGTCATCTTGTGTTAATAAAATAGGAGTACATTTTAGGGTGATCAGACGTCACCGCTCAACATGCAGCTCCGTAATTTGTTGATAACACGATCAATTGACCAGTCAAACGGTCCACATTCAGCAGCGCACATTACCATAGGGCCCACCCGTCAGCGAGTATATGAAGGACATAAATGGTAATAAATTAGTGGTCGGTGGGTATTCAAAGTCGTGAGACCTCTGGTTGGCAGTCACCGGCAGTTGGGGGCGTTCATTGGGCGGTGGGTTGGGGATCACCGGAGAAAAAGATCGGCAGCGGGGGTGGGGGGGGGGTGGGGCTAGAGGGATGGCCTGTGGCGGCAGCAGAGCGGCGGTGGTGAGTGGTTTCGGGGAGGGCGGGCCGGTCGCGGGCGGCGGGGGCTGGCGGTTCGGCCCGTGGTGGCTGGCGGCTCAGGGGGGTGGAGTTTGATGATAAATTGGAGGCCCTTGATTTCGTATCCAACGGCTAGAAAATCTAATGACCAGAGATGAAAAGTCGGTCGGTGACCGACGTAGCCTCACCCGCACGTACACATGCACGCACGCAAGACACGACGCATGTAGGCGTGCAACACCGACACGCATACACACGCACGCATGCCGGCGTGCAACACCGACACGCATACACATGCACTCACGAACACACGCACGTACACACTCATGCATGCAACACTGAAACGTACCCTTGCACGCACGCAACACTCGCACGCCTGCATGCACATAGCACACGACGCAAGACACACGTTCAACCTATATGTGCATGCACCCTTTGTTAAGGACATGGATTGTTACGGGTATTAATCAATCTTATCTGTGATAAGCAGAACATTGATGTTTGCAGCGGTCTTTATGAATCACAACGTATCGAACGGGCTATCAACATAGTAGGCTTAGAGCAGGTACAATAGTACACAGTCAGCAGGCTATTAGCAGTACCACGTCATCAAATTCATAGCTGGAAGAGATAGAATGAAGAGAAAAGGAGGGAGCGGGCGCTTGAGCTATCGTCGGCTCGAGTGCAAGAAACAAGAAATCGAACCTGCATGCAGCCCGCATGCAGCCGTGTGAGCCTGCGCACCTCTCCTTTCCACCAATGAGCATGTGCCTTCTTTTCTTCTTTCACATGCAAGCATTAAATACCAGTAGCTAGTTTAGGCTGCCCGTAATGGTAGTACCATAGGGAATATCATGCATGCCAACTAAGCAATTTTGATGAGATGGCATAGAATTATATGAAGAAAGAGATGCTTGAGTATCATATCATGATACCGTATCACATTAAATATTATGCTACTTTGTGTCATGCATGGCAATAAATATAATAATTTATGATACCAACATATGATACTTTGCATTACGGATGTAGTATCATACACTAGTATTATATACATGATAATAGTATATGATACTCCCCATTACAACCAGCCTTACAGCCCATCTACTATATTAGCTGGCTATTATAAAGGCTCCAAGTGACATGGCATTGGTAAATAGCCAGCAGCTGGCTTCCTTATTAACCATGCCCTTATCTACATGAAAAACATGACGTCACACTCAATGAACAATCATCGGTTTATGAAATGCCCGCTTCTGACCGCCCTGGCCCACCAAAGGTTCCTCTGCTGTGCGCTGCCTGCGTTGGGTCACTGACATGTAGGCCATGCACCCAAAGAGCCCACACGTCAGTGGAAGAACGGCACGGTGTCCTAGGTCAGAGTCGAGGGTGCCACTCGCGGCATAACCAGCTGCACACGCCTTCGTGCCGCATTCAAATGCCTCCATGATACCCGCCCGTGTGGAAGCCGAAAAACCCACTCGGACACACGTCCGCTCATGACCGGGCGGCAGAACGCAACGCCGCCGAGCTCCTCCGTCCGCCGCCTATTTAATCTCCTATTTAAACAAGGCCAAATGCCGGCCAAGAATCGCACACCTCCGCCGCTCCCCTATCTCCTCCACCATTTCGTCCACTCTTACAATGGCTTACGAAGAGTAGTTAATCCGCATCCCAGCCGGCTGGGTAGCCCTCGGATACTGAGCTATGCTGCTCATCGATCCACCTCCTCCCTCGCCCGACAGAGCGCTGCCGCCCCAAGCCGGGCGCTGCTGTTCAACAACTTCGCCGCTCGAGCCAGCTTGACGAGGAGTTGCGCGACGGGCGTCATTGCCGCCGCCCACGCCGCCGCCGCGTCACGCGCCCCCTGTTTACGGGCCGAGACTCCCATGCGGCGCCGCGCCATGCAAGCAGCAACGAAGCGGGTGCGCTGAGAGCGGCGAAGTCGGTGGCCAGCGCCTCGCGTCCGCCGCCATCATCGAGGAGAAGTAGAACACGGGAGCCGCCGCCGCTGGGTCCCATGAAGGCCATGCATGAGGCGACACCGGCGCATACAGCAGGTGTCTTGCGGATCCTTTTTGTGAGGACCTTCGTCGACCCGCATGGGCTCCATGAAGAGGGCAATGTTAGGATGAACTCGAGCGGTGCCGCCATGGCTAAGTAGTTGCCAATATTTTGGCTACCGGGCAAGATCCAAACAGCCCTCCCAACAGATTCAAATCCCTCGTTCGCCGTGGAATTTTGCCATGTGTTGTTTTCATGGACTAGCAAGATGCCCGTGCATTGCACGGAACATCAAGATGCATTTTTTTACAAACTCCCGCATGCATGCAAGGGATAATTAATGTCCTCCTTTGCTAGTACCACGAGGAAAACAACATTAATATTGCATAGATTAGTGTTAGTGGCCTTGTATATCTGCAAATTGTAATTTTGATAGTGGCCCCTTGTATATAAAAATGGAAGGAGAAAGATGAGAGATAAGGTGAGGAGGAGTGGGGCATGGTGGTGACTGGTGGTCGGACTGGGTGGAGGCATGGGGATGGACGGTGCATTATGTCTAGATTTGTATCTCTCTCACACACACCCACGTAGGTGGGGGACGTGCACGAAGAGAAGAGGTGCACGCACGGCGCACGTACTCCCGTCTCTTTCCCAACCACACCTGCTGGTACACGGTGGAGCTCATTTCTGCACGAAAAAGGCAGCCCACGTGGTAATTTGGCATGTGTACTGGTTGTCCACTTGGTCGAGGGAGGATCGTCTACCACTGGTGAACAAACAAATTGCGACTTGACGCGTTATGTTAAATTAAAAAAAAGGCAAACCATGTTGGGCCTACCTTAGAGGCAAGGCTATATACACTTGAGTACTTTTGATGTGTCCCGTCAACTCGCAGAACGAGGAGAAGCTTGCTTAGTACGCCGGCTCCCCCGCCCACGGGCGCTGTGGCTCGCAGGATGAGGTGAAGCTTGCTCCCTCGCCCACGCGCACGGTGGCTCGCAACACGAGGAGAAAATTTTACTACTCCCTCCGTTTACTCCTCGTCCCTACTACGTAGTTTGGTTAGTACTCCCTCCATTTACTTATATAAGGCCACTATAAAAAAATACATTTTGCATCTATACAAGGCCACAAATAGTAATCGACACAAAAGTTACTACTCCCTCCTTTCCAGTTTATGGCTCAATTTCAAAATCTCTCCAACCAAGGTAGACGGTGAGTGGTCGAATTAATTTCGTAGTTTACACAAGTAATTAGTACGCTCGTTTTGCTCAAGAAGTTGTGTTTACCGAGGCATGAATTAGAACGAATGCATGAGTGACCACTAAATTTCCATGAACTTGTACATGCATTGGTTAGTTTCCTCTTGACACTGCTTGCGTCAGGTGATCTAACGCACCTCGAAATGCAACATGTAATGGTACTACTACTAGTATAGTAGAATTGAGACTTATCAAATGGAAAACGAATATTTTTTAGATGAGCCCTATAAACCCTAGTAGGTACGTACTCCGTAAAAAAAGATTTTTCCAAAACTAAGTCGCTCCCTTTCATGAATTCTGTAGTAGTATACTCCTCCGTCGACGCTCCCTTTCATGAATTATGTACTTCCTGTCGCCGACATGTGGGACATATAGCAACCGGGTCGATGTGTCAAGCACCAAATAACAATGCAGAACAGCAGGGGGGACGAATCCCACTCGTACCGGCCCAGTAGTAGTAATGAGCAATGAGACGTCAAATCACAATGCCGCACTTTCCCAGACGGACGAAGCAACCCTTATTTCACACTTCGGTTCGCCATCATCTCAAAGCACGTACTAGTATTGCTTCTGCCTCAAGGGGGACACACGCATCGCCTTGGTACATCATGACACGTGGGACCGCATGACAGGCCATGCTCCCCCGCCGATCGCTCGATAAAATCACCTCATTTTACTATACTTCCTCCGTATCAGTTTACTACATGGCATGCACGTCGTTCTAGGTTGAGAATTTAACTGGCTATATATGTGATGAACAGTACTCTAGCCTTTTAAAAAATATATACTTTTGTACAGTAGTACTATCGATGCATTGCGCCATGGAGCAAAAATTGAAATTAAAAAAAAGGTGGTACATATAGAGAGCGGTCGCCAAATTATGCATATAGTACTATTAAAAAAGCTAGTACGTTCTTAAATGGGGTGCTAAATTCAATTAAAGAAATACTAGTAGTATGTACATACTGAAGAGTTAAAGTAACGAGAAGAAACATAACATAGTTCTGCTGGGGGCTCAGCACAACACACCCCTCAATTAAACTAAGCACACCTGAAATTAAACAATGCAATTAATCCGGTAGACACTGCATTAGAAGTTTAGAACCACCATGAGCAACGACACTGCCACCTTACTCGGAGTCCTCGCCCACGCCCCTCGACTTCGTCCTTGTCCCTATTCCTCTTGGCCGTTACTTCTTTGCTTGAACCGCACACTTGGCTGTTTCTCTTCATCCAACCCTTGTAGATACTGAAGCAAAGGTAGCCATCCATTGCAGCGTAGTGGATGTGGTCTATATCTAGTACATTCCGCTGCCATGCATGATGACGAAACGTGTATGGAGGTTTCTCCAGTTTATCGTCTGAAGGATGAACCATGGCTCTGCCAGGTCAGATGAAGGATGACGAGAGGGCACCACCGATTCTTCCGAGGTCGAAGGGGTTGCCTACAACGAGGCCTATCCGACTCAGGACTTCTTCGTCGTTCGTAAAGTCTACAGTAACAAATTTCACTGTTTTGTCCTTGAGGAAGTTCTTAAAATCCTGGCACTCAACATCGGCATGGCATATGTGGTAGACCAAGCAAACGTTATGTACGCAAACCTCGATCACGGCGGGCTTCTTCATCTCTTCGTCCTTTAGATACTTCTCTCGTCCCAGGACCGTGGTGTACTCAACATCTAGCCCAGCGACCCACTCATCATCTGAGTTTTCGAACATGCGTCTGAAGCGAGAAAGGCATCCTTTCACCGTCTCGGAAGAACGGGTGTAGATGACGTCGAACTCATCGCCGGTGATGGTTCTAACCTTGTACTCACCGTCGATTGTGGAGATTTGGGACGCCATGGATTTGGGAGGAGGGTTAAGATTAGTGGAACTACCGTAATGTGAATGGACGGGACGACTAGGAGCGGACCGCCGTAGTATTGAAGGACGTGCGGGGACGAGTAGGAGCGAACTGCCAGCGTGCGAACGGCAGGGTAGTGGCTTTCCATTCTCCCATGATACGGGCTTCCGAGAGCCCTTGGATCTGAGATCGAATGGTTGCATGGCGTGATTCTAGACCTATGGGTGAATATCCTATCCTGGAGGGTTATTCTGCAAATTTTTAGCAACTTAGCATGCGACCGTTTGATATCAGATCCAAGGGCTACCAGCAGCCCGTATCATGGTCGCGCCTACCACGACCGTCGCGTCGATCACGCGGTCGCGCCCTTGGAGATTTAACACGGTGCGTTAGGCTATCTGATGTTGGCATGTCATACATAGTCATCACCTAGTCACTCATACTACAACAAGGTTGGCTATAATTGTATTTTTTGTTACTCCTCTCTATCTCTTTCTTCGTACTCAAGGAAGAAACGGTGCTAGTAAGCGCGTGTATTTATTGCATTTGCCAAGGAGTGACCTCTTCCAATGAAATGGTGTTGCTAAGTTTTCTTCATTTAATTAGCTATAGACTCAAAATTGTCTTTTTACCTAGGTACACGCGCTTAGCACCGTTTCTTCCTTGGGTCACCAAACTAGTCTCTCTCTTCTTGATTAACTTGCCACATCAGACTTTATGCCTATGTGGCAAGCTTAAGCACCTGTAGGAGCAAGTAAAAGTAAGTACAATAGTGCGCTTTACATGGCATTTTTGCATATGTGGAGGAAAGAGAGGCAAGGAAAAAGTGGAGAAGTGGGCTCTCATGCAAGAACCAGCCTCTACTGCATGGTGGAGCATTGGGAGAGGCACCTGTATGGAGGTGGTCAGGAATCTGGGAGACTCACGCCGGTCGTAGCGCCGCAGTTAAAATGATAATGGAAAGTCAAATCACGGGGACCCACCTGTCCAGCAGTAACTCGCTGTCAAATCACACAGCCCTACGTTTGCAGCAGCCTACTCCCTCGTCTTCTCGCGTCTCTGTCGAACCGACTAGGCGGAACTGCCCCGCCGCCTACCGCGGAGGAAAAGCCTCGCCCTCGACTTTTAAATACAACTACATCCGCTTAAAAATCCAATGATATTGTAACATCCCAAATTTTGGAATGTTAATATAATTAATTGAATTGTTTGTTTGTTTGCTTGAGTGAAATTTGAACCTTTTCAAAAACTTTTGAATGAGAGGGAATAAAATGACTTTCCCCTTCTCCGGTAAATTCAAATTCATCCTATTAAAATCAATGAGAGAAGATGACATGACTTCTTCAACTATAAAGAATTTGAACGGAGTTTTTTTTTTGCAATTTAATTCTTTCAAATATTTGCACTTGCTTCTCTATTTTTCTTCCCCGAGAAATACCCCGAAAATAAATTCTTGCAAGCAAGAAAGAGCGGAGGAAAATGACCTCCAAAATCAGGGCATTTTGAAAATATTTGAGCCAAGAAAACCAAAGTTTTTATTTAAAATTATTTGCAAAAGAAATAAAGCCTTTAGGGATTTTCTGAAAAACATTTTTTAGGTTTTTATTTTGGCCGTGGAATAATGCTCATCATCTACATTTTATTTTTCTGATAATTTTAGTATATAAAACTCTTTATTCGAATTGATTTGATTTCCTTTTTATTGTTTTAGTTTCCTAATTTTAAAAATAGGAATGGAATCGTTTTATTAGGAAAAACCGCTGGCCCATTAAGCACTTTCCTATTCTAGCCCAACAAGAGATCATCTCCTTCCTCTGTTTCCTCTCACGTTACTGAAGCTTTCCATGTCCATGGAGACAGGAAATCTCCACCTTCTCGATCTCCTCGACTTTCCATCCCAGCGCCTCCCGAGACCGCCTATAAAACCCCTCCTCTCCTCGCTCCATTTTTCCCATCACCACGCCCCCCTGCCCGTAGCCTTCTCGCCACCGTCCTCCTTTTCCTGCCTAGAACGCCACCAGAGCTCTTGGAACCTCCCATCGCCCAGCGCCACCTCCCAAGCGCCGACCCCTCCTCCGCCACCCCCACCTCGCTTGGCGACCTCGCCCCCTCGGCCGAGCAGCCTCCACATCGCCGTCTCCTTCCTGCCATCTCTGCCTCACGTCAGGTAACTCCGTTTTGTTTTCAGATTTATTCCTGTAACAGATTTAGTTCCGTTCTTGTTTAACTTATAACTTTTGATCTAGAAGTCCAATGATGCTGATTCTTTTTGCGTTAGATCACAATTTTCTTGTAGTTTCCAAAATATATAATTTGTCTATGTTTGGATTTATAAAATTGAGTTAGATCAGATTTGAATTAAAGCTTGTTTTGCTTATTCCGGGAGTTTAAAATAGATTTTATTTGATTCTTTTTCTACTGATCACTAGTGATCATATTTACCAGTGGTAAAAGCTTCAAAATTGTTTGAGTATTTTAGCTTATTGTTTCATGTAAAACAAATTCTGTTTTAGTTCTATTCAATTATAGCTACTTTTTTCTATAGTTGTTTTTAAATTATTTTATTTTATATTTCAGAAAGTTTATGTTTGGTTTCTATTATTTAAACAGTAGGTGTTCAACAAGTTTTATATTTATTTTATTTTGTTATCGTGAAATCAATTCAAGTTCGCTAATAACTTGCAATGGATTTTCTACTGTTTTAACTCCCAATTGAAAATACTTTCAAAATAGCTTTATGAAAAAATACTTTTTTTTGTCTTAACTAAATTTATATTTTATTCTCTGTTATTTTAGTGTTTTATTTTCCGTTAGACAAAACTATTTTTGTGAATGTTGTAGAAGAAGACTCCTAGTTTTATTTGAAGTTCCTTCGATTCTTATTCGCTCTCTCTTTTGTTTTGATTGTTAGTGTGAGTGCTTATGTAAATGATATGTTTGTTATATAGATTTCATCAGAGAGTGACGAGTAGTCTATCAAGTTATTTCTTGAGAACGATAATTCTTCTTCGTCAACATCACCGAGCAAGTTCACTTTGACCATGCTTTCTTACCTATGTTTTATTGCATTTAGTGGCACCTTTGCAACCACCCCTCAAGAGTGTTATTGAAATTTTGTAGTTGAGTAGTATGCATGAGGTAGGAACCCATCACCCTGTTACCAAGCCCGGACGTTATTTTATTCTAATGCTACGCTGTAGTAGACGGGTTTGGTATGAGTGTTCGAGAGTGGTGTGAAGAAGGAGGACTCTACGCCAATGACGATAACTCCATGATGGAATCTGCAAGGACTGCATCTTCAAGACCTCAAGACTTCAAGACTCGAGACAAGAATTCAATACACACTACTGGGTGAAGGGCGGTTGACGGGCACCTGGAGAAACCAGTGGTTGGCGGGATGCATGGAGAAGCGCCATGACATCTTGCGGAAAGCTTCACCCTGACTCAAAGAGACGGAAGAATACTTCATGCCCGAAGCTTACCTGCAACCGCAAGTCATTATGGGCTCGCTTGGTTGACCTTAGTTGTGACTCTGGCTGGGACGGTACTAGCAGATGTAGAACTACGGTAGGATGGGTTGAGTACCGGACAGTGGTCGAGGAACTCTTTGGAAGACCATGTTTGGTCATCTTGTTCTCAAACACCTCAAGTGCGAGAACGTGCTTGAGAGGGATCGAATCTTGCGGTAAAGTGTACAAACCTCTGCGCAGAGGGTTATAACCTAATCGATTAGCCGTGTCCCGATTACGGACAATTTGAGCATCTGGACTTGGATCTATTTCGAACTCTCAACACCGGATTGATAACTTAATTGTGGGCTATGATGATTTTGGGCTATGAGACATCGGTTGGCGGAACCATGTCATGATAGAAAAACTCCATAGTACAGGCTTCATTTTATTCCTTTGATGTAGGTAAAATAAAACCAGCTTTTACGCAAACAAAATTCAGATATCTGAGCCATAAAGCCATATTGCATATAGTATAGTTTTATCATCTGTTTTCTCATGTTGTGATCTTGCGGTACATTCAATGTCTTGACCTACACGGCTGCAACGTATCATGTTGCAGATATTTCCTCGACAGTAAGAGTTACGATACTGGTTACGGTCTACACTCAACCTGCCGATGGCGTTGATGGGACTCCACACCCGCTTGATTGTTTCGCTGAGTATTATGAGGTATATATCAGTTTTACGTTAATTATACATGTGATTGCACTTTGATATATACATTGATGTCTTGTGTGTGCCAAAGATACTTGATCCGTGGATGGCACAAGAATGTAAAGGCTTGACCGTCGAGGTCGGGTCGCTCAGAGATGGTATCGAGCACATGTTGGTATGAGGACGTGACCCTAGAAATCGGAAAGCCCCTAGGACAGGAAATCTCTAAAACTTTATTTTCAAAAGGATCCTTTACTTCTCGTCTTTTCTGATTTTATCGATAGACCCTCTCACCTCAAATAGTTAGAATATACCCTTATCCTTTGATCACCCGGAGGATCAATCAAGACGCCCAAGAAGGATTTGATATCGAGAACCTGATGACCCCTTGAGAGTAAAGAGGATTTCTCCATTAGAATCTACAACAGTTGAAGACTCAAGACTTGAAGGATCTGAAGAATTATTTGTCCTTTAGAAGACCAAACCCTGCTATACACCCACGTTAGATGCGATGATTTGTGAGCTGTCATTTGTTTGATATTTTCGACAGCCCCAAAATAAAACTTGTTTCTTCAAAACTATTGGTTGTATTGTGTGTATATCCTCCCCACCTCTCTCATCTCACCCTAAAACCCTTGAACCCATAGATGATGAATGAAGTTGGACTGATATTCTCTGGATCAAGACTCAGCCCGAGGCGAGCTATGGATGCGAACATGGAAAATCACTTGGAGCAATTTGGTTTCAAGGAAGTATGAGGTTCAATATGCTCTTCAATACTTTACGAAAGTGCTGCAACCTGGTGGAACATGCATCAAGCCATACAGGATTTAATGGAGCAAGAACTTGGGAGGAATTCAAGAAGACCTGTTGAAATCACATCTTATCCGGAAACACAATGATGCACCAAGAAGTAAACCTTGTGCTCGCAAGATTTATGGAGAAATAGGACACACCTAGGAGGAACACAAAGATGGATGCCCTCATTGTGAGGAGAAACACCCGGTGAGGAATGCCCAACTAGCTGTGTGACTTGCTTCTGTGTGAAGGAACCACCCACTACCGGTGCAAGGTCACATTTACTCCACGGTGCAACAAACTATTCCAAGGGAAGATGGAATGAAAGAAGCCCTCAAGGAAGATCTAGAAGAACCAAGAATGATGAAAGTGTTGAAGACCTGGATGGAGAAGGTCTCAACAGATTTTACTCCAATGCACGCTATTCATGTGGAGAAGAAGGACATTTTCACAAGATTGCACCAAGGAAAGAAAAGAGTATCCAGGATATTTCCGACAGCAGAAGTGAAGTTTGACCCCGGAGATAGAAACTCGATCATTACAGAGAAATCCAGAAAGAGAAAAGGAAGGCAACCCGAGAGCAACACAATTTTTGCAGAGAAGGACTTGAGTCATATCACCTGTTACAGTGCAAGGATTTAGGTCATTACGCTAGTAAATGCCGTAAAAGAAACCAAGAATCCAAGGAGCCCACATAATCACAAAGAAGCCCGAGATATGTCGGAAGTCATTTGTTTTCGCTGCTGAAGGAAACAGGACATTATGCTATTAAATGTCCCGACAAGATGAAAGCTGGAGTTGAGTAGTTGGAATTTTGATATGGATAATAAGAGTAGTAGAAAGCAATTTCCTTTTCATGAGCTCAATGAGTTGAGTTATGTAATAGATTTCTCGAGTTTGTAATAGTTCATGACTCAATAAAGTTGTAATGTCACATGCTAAAAGCTTTAAGGAGTTGCCATGTTTTATCTTGAAATTAATATTTTCATGAACATGGAAGAAAGTGAGTTGTGATGCATAAACAGGAAATTGGAAATTGAGTTTGAAGTTCTGTTTGGATGATATGAATGTATGCCCCGGAGATAAGTACCTTAATTTCGAGCATCATTTCTGTTCCTAACTGCAGATGACGACCCTTTACGAGTCTTTCCTTAAAGGTCCGTAAACCATCATGACCACGACAAGTGATCATGATTACCCAAGATCTGAAGGACATGATGAAGCATATTCACCTTGAAGGAGATGCAGTCTACAAAGGCTACCCTTCATGCATAAGGGAGTGGAACTTTGGTATGTGGAGGTACACCTCCACCATTTGAAAGGAGTTTGCCCAAAATGATGGGGCACTACTTTTCATTTCACGTGTGCCACAAGCAACTTTCTTCGATGCTGTTCGTGAAGCAGCCATGGAAGCCATCGATCGGAGAAATACTTGAAGCAAGACTCCGTTATACTCAGGAATACCTAAGCGAAGTGCATCTCGAGATGATGGAGGTGAAGCTCAAGGCCACCACAATGAAACAGAAGATTGAAGAATTCAAGGCACATGTCGCACAATTCCAGTGGGACTGAAGAATCCTCGAGGAGGATAAATGAATAAAGTTGGAAGTAATGCCTGACCATACCAAATCATGTGGGTGGCAGCATTTGTAACAAAGTACTTTTTGGAATTTGAATTTACGAAAATGGTTAAGGATGTAATGAAAGATTGATATGAAAATAATGAGATTTTATGGATAAACTTGTGCATTCTTTCGGTCATAGTACTCTGTAAAGCCACAAGATCAATGAAGAAAGAAACGTGTTATTCATGACGGCCATAGAAGGAAGCTGGACAAAATAAGTTGGAGTTTTGTTTTGATATGATGGTATGAAGAAACAGAGTACTACTGGATTCAAAGGAGGTGTAACAAGAGAGAGTTACTCCAAGGATGATTTAAAGCTGCACTAGTGCTGAAGTGGGCCATAACCCACAGGCCCAGGATTTTGAGAAGGAACAGTTGTAACCTGGATAAAGGAATACACTTGGAAGAAGCAGTGATCAAATCAGCATACGTTCCGTAGGAGGTTACGCAAAAACCTAAGAGTGGTGAAGTAACGATAGATGTTTTGTTTGGCTTACAGAAACCATGGATTTACTCGAAACCAGTTCGAGAACAAGAGAAATTCTGCAATGCTTGTGAGTATGCCCAAGTGTTAGAATATGTGATTCACTATTTACGTATGTGGTAATGATTCAAGTACGGGATGGATTGGCCCCCATACCGAAGACTTCTATCATGAACTATCATATGTTGATGGAAAATCAGAGAGTCTCAAAAACCTTTGAAGAGTGTCGACGCGATAAGCCATAAAACCATAGAATGGTAGGACGATGGAACCCCTTTACAGGCAACCGTTGCCAATCGTAGGTTATACGGTGAGATTCAACCCAGACCCGTTTTCTGCAGGAGAAACCATAAATGGTAGACCACCATGAGTAATTCGATAGTTGTCTAAAATGGACACGGACCTATCAGCTAAGAAGCCCCAGTCTCGGACGAACTTCAACTTTGACACACCGACCCAAGATTTTGAGGAAAACTCTATGCTTCTGACAGAAGAGTTTAATGAAGGAGCTATTGTAAGATATGTGAAGAGACATACATTGTCAGCCCTCCAGAGGAAATATCTGAGTTTATTGGAACCATGACCTTGTTTTTAAGTGTGGTAGCACCCGACCTTCGACCAAGACATTTGCTAGAAGACCCCAACCCTAACCTTTTCTTGTTAGTTTCTTGAATCTCGAGGACTAGATTCATTTTTAAGTGTAGGTTTGTAACATCCCAAATTTTGGAATGTTAATATAATTAATTGAATTGTTTGTTTGTTTGCTTGAGTGAATTAAACTTGAGTGAAATTTGAACCTTTTCAAAAACTTTTGAATGAGAGGAATAAAATGACTTTCCCTTCTCCGTAAATTCAAATTCATCCTATTAAAATCAATGAGAGAAGATGACATGACTTCTTCAACTATAAAGAATTTGAACGGAGTTTTTTTGCAATTTAATTCTTTCAAATATTTGCACTTGCTTCTCTATTTTTCTTCCCGAGAAATACCCGAAAATAAATTCTTGCAAGCAAGAAAGAGCGGAGGAAAATGACCCTCCAAAATCAGGGGCATTTTGAAAATATTTGAGCCAAGAAAACCAAAGTTTTTATTTAAAATTATTTGCAAAAAGAAATAAAGCCTTTAGGATTTTCTGAAAAACATTTTTTAGGTTTTATTTTGGCCGTGGAATAATGCTCATCATCTACATTTTATTTTTCTGATAATTTTAGTATATAAAACTCTTTATTCGAATTGATTTGATTTCCTTTTTATTGTTTTAGTTTCCTAATTTTAAAAATAGGAATGGAATCGTTTTATTAGGAAAACCTGCTGGCCCATTAAGCACTTTCCTATTCTAGCCCAACAAGAGATCATCTCCTTCCTCTGTTTCCTCTCACGTTACAGAAGCTTTCCATGTCCATGGAGACAGGAAATCTTCACCTTCTCGATCTCCCTCGTCATTCCATCCCAGCGCCTTCCGAGACCGCCTATAAAACCCCTCCTCTCCTCGCTCCATTTTTCCCATCACCACGCCTCCCTGCCCGTAGCCTTCTCGCCACCGTCCTCCTTTTCCTGCCTAGAACGCCACCAGAGCTCTTGGAACCTCCCATCGCCCAGCGCCACCTCCCCAGCGCCGACCCCTCCTCCGCCACCCCACCTCGCCGGCGACCTCGCCCCCTCGCCGAGCAGCCTCCACATCGCCGTCTCCTTCCTGCCATCTCTGCCTCACGTACAGGTAACTCCGTTTTGTTTTCAGATTTATTCCTGTAACAGATTTAGTTCCGTTCTTGGTTAGCTTATAACTTTTGATCTAGAAGTCCAATGATGCTGATTCTTTTGTGTTAGATCACAATTTACTTGTAGTTTCCAAAAATATATAATTTGTCTATGTTTGGATTTATAAAATTGAGTTAGATCAGATTTGAATTAAAGCTTGTTTTGCTTATTCCGGGAGTTTAAAATAGATTTTTATTTGATTCTTTTTCTACTGATCACTAGTGATCATATTTACCAGTGGTAAAAACTTCAAAATTGTTTGAGTATTTTAGCTTATTGTTTCATGTAAAACAAATTCTGTTTTAGTTCTATTCAATTATAGCTACTTTTTTTCTATAGTTGTTTTTAAATTATTTTATTTTATATTTCAGAAAGTTTATGTTTGGTTTCTATTAGTTAAACAGTAGGTGTTCAACAAGTTTTTATATTTATTTTTATTTTGTTATCGTGAAATCAATTCAAGTTCGCTAATAACTTGCAATGGATTTCTACTGTTTTAACTCCCAATTGAAAATACTTTCAAAATAGCTTTATGAAAAAATACTTTTTTTGTCTTAACTAAATTTATATTTTATTCTCTATTATTTTAGTGTTTTATTTTCCGTTAGACAAAACTATTTTTGTGAATGTTGTAGAAGAAGACTCCTAGTTTTATTTGAAGTTCCTTCGATTCTTATTCGCTCTCTCTTTTGTTTTGATTGTTAGTGTGAGTGCTTATGTAAATGATATGTTTGTTATATAGATTTCATCGAGAGTGACGAGTAGTCTATCAAGTTATTTCTTGAGAACGATAATTCTTCTTCGTCAACATCACCGAGCAAGTTCACTTTGACCATGCTTTCTTACCTATGTTTTATTGCATTTAGTGGCACCTTTGCAACCACCCCTCAAGAGTGTTATTGAAATTCTTGTAGTTGAGTAGTATGCATGAGGTAGGAACCCATCACCCTGTTACCAAGCCCGGACGTTATTTTATTCTAATGCTACGCTGTAGTAGACGGGTTTGGTATGAGTGTTCGAGAGTGGTGTGAAGAAGGAGGACTCTACGTCAATGACGACAACTCCATGATGGAATCTGCAAGGACTGCATCTTCAAGACCTCAAGACTTCAAGACTCGAGACAAGAATTCAATACACACTCTTTGGGTGAAGGACGGTTGTGGGCACCTGGAGAAACCAGTGGTTGGCGGGATGCATGGAGAAGCGCCATGACATCTTGCGGAAAGCTTCACCCAGACTCAAAGAGACGGAAGAATACTTCATGCCCGAAGCTTACCGTGCAACCGCAAGTCATTATGGGCTCGCTTGGTTGACCTTAGTTGTGACTCTGGCTGGGACGGTACTAGCAGATGTAGAACTACGGTAGGATGGGTTGAGTACGGACGGTGGTCGAGGAACTCTTTGGAAGACCATGTTTGGTCATCTTGTTCTCAAACACCACGAAGTGCGAGAACGTAACGAGAGGGATCGAATCTTGCGGGTAAAGTGTACAAACCTCTGCAGAGGGTTATAACCTAATCGATTAGCCGTGTCCCGATTACGGACAATTTGAGCATCTGGACTTGGATCTATTTCAAACTCTCAACACCGGATTGATAACTTAATTGTGGGCAACTTATGATGATTTTGGGCTATGAGACATCGGTTGGCGGAACCATGTCATGACAGAAAAACTCCATAGTACAGGCTTCATTTTATTCCTTTGATGTAGGTAAAATAAAACCAGCTTTTACGCAAACAAAATTCAGATACTGAGCCATAAAGCCATATTGCATATAGTATAGTTTTATCATCTGTTTTCTCATGTTGTGATCTTGCGGTACATTCAATGTAATGACCTACACGGCTGCAACGTATCATGTTGCAGATATTTCCTCGACGAGTAAGAGTTACGATACAGGGTTACGGTCTACACTCAACCTGCCGATGGCGTTGATGGGACTCCACACCCGCTTGATTGTTTCGCTGAGTATTATGAGGTATATATCAGTTTTACGTTAATTATACATGTGATTGCACTTTGATATATACATTGATGTCTTTGTGTGTGCCAAAGATCTTGATCGAGGATGGCACAAGAATACGAAGGCTTGACCGTCTGAGGTCGGGTCGCTACAGATATACTTTTTGTGACATAGTAACTCATATTTAGTTAGTCAAATGGATGACCTAGAACTACGTGCAGGCCCTATAAACCGAGACGCCTAAAAATAAAAAACCGAGACAGAGAGGGTAGTTCAGCACGTATCTTTTTAGATCAATATAGTCGGGATTCACCAAGGAGCAAAACCAAGTGGTAGCGTGCTCCTGTCGTGTTGGCGTAGCAACTCAAGCAGGGTCAGTCCGCACACGAAATGGCGACACACTTACTAGGACCCCTTTGGCCGACATGTGGCTCATCCACCATCTTGTTCCACGTGCGATGCACCAAATTACAGTTCGGAGCAGCGGTTGGAATTGGAGGCACCCCGGTCGTAGCGCCTCAGTAGTAGAAAATGAGCGACGAGGGGTCAAATCACAAAGCCCCAACTTTCCCGCATTAAGCTGGACGGACGAAGCAACCATCATTTCACTCTAGGGCGCAAGAGAATAAAGAAAAGAGAAAATAATGATGCGTGCGGCAGCTACCTAGGGCACCCTAGGGTAGGGGTCTCCACTACAGATCCTTTTTGTTGAAAGCGCCCACTACAAATTGGCTTCTCCTCGTCCTCTTGAAGAAAACCGATGATGAGTGCGGCGGTAGGGTTTGTAGGAGTACTACGGCGCAAGGGCCACGCCATAGTAAACGGGTTCGAGCCGACGCCTTAAATATGTGTGGGCCGCTTGGTTTTACGGGAACGAGGCAACATTTTGGGTTCGGGGACCAGTGGAGATATAGTACGTACAAAAAATTGTGGACGTAGGTTCGACCGAAAGGCAATGATGCATGGGCCCTGCATTTTAATATACCCGGGGCCGCGTGAAATTTGCTACTCTACTCAAAACTAGTAAGGTACACATGCATTGAACGCATGAGATTTCAAAACCAAATTATGAATAAATACACACTATAGCATGTATAGCTTTGAGTCATATATGCATGATGTAGATGTTAGTTTATTTCTTATAATTCATCTCATTCAAAATCAATAAGTTTTATAAAAATGTTAAGATTCATGGGGTTGTGCATTGTACTCCCTCCGTTCCAAAATAGATGACCCAACTTTGCACTAACTTTGTCTATTTTGGAACGGAGGGAGTAATCATAAAGTAAAAAACAAATAATGGCAATTCATTTAGAAAAAATAATCAATTATGATGCAGAAGATTCTAGAACAAAGGCGAAGTGCTTGTGTTTTGAGGTTTGTGCATTATGCTTAAGTTCAACCATGGAGTCTTCTAAATTGTACATGTGGCAGATCTGGTGGAATGTTGATGATATCCAACG
Source organism: Aegilops longissima (assembly GCA_021605205.1). NCBI lineage: Eukaryota > Viridiplantae > Streptophyta > Magnoliopsida > Poales > Poaceae > Aegilops > Aegilops longissima. The sequence goes on along the minus strand of CM038677.1, from coordinate 251,413,893 downwards.
GCTAGTAGTGCTTGGATTTGCCTATCTCTGCACTGTCGGGTTAGCTTCACCCAACTTTATAGTTACCTCTCGAAGATGAATGAAATGACATATACAAGGTATTCTACATGTGCAATTTGGTACACGAAAACTCGGTAAAAGTTTGCGAGGTTCGAATTTTCAATAAAGCTATATGCACTGCATTTCGGAACGGAGGGAGCATACGGCAGTTGCTAACACTCACGTGGAAGATTTGTGTGTAGGAGGAGTGGCTGTTCTATTAAATGACATGGCAAAACTGACACTGTCGGATGCCGATCTAACGGTTCTTACGGCATTCGTCAGGAAAAGGCTTGTGGCGAACGTTTGTCGGATAATGATTTATGGGAACATGCATTGCATTGATACGTGCCCCCCTCTTTCTCATGCACACGCACCCTCACGAATCACGACTCTCCCCAGTCCTCTCGCAGACTCGCACGTCGCACCCACCGTCTATCTGCAGGTAGACATCACGCACATATGTGCTCTTCACACCCTACCCTCAGAACTTCTAAAAAACAAAAGAGGGCGCGCACATTTTATTTTAGCTCACACGTCACACACTTGTACTATTACTCTTGCGGCGAACGTTCTTTGGGCTTAGTATATTGTACTCTCACGAAGAGAAGCGGTGCACGCACGCACTAGTTCTCTCGCACCCACTCATGGGTACACACGGGGCGCATTTTTTGAAGCCGGTACAACAAAATCACTCCACTATATATAAAAGCAGGAGCCTTAGCGCTTGCTTTACTAGAGTTCCTCTGGTTCACTCTCTCATGCTCTCCAGATCTAAGCAACATATAGGTGGCCACACTCTCTCTCAGCTCACGGCTCGTCAGAAATCCGGCCGGACAACCTCGACCGTGGCAGGGGTGTAGGTGCATCGTTCACGCTGTCGTCGGCGGCGAGGGAGGAGACCAACGGCTGCCCGCGCGTCCCGATCGGCGGCCATGCCGTTCTCTCCGAGAGAGCGCCGGCTCGGGAGGGCCTCCGACCCCTTCTTCCTCACAGCGGTATTGTGGCCAAGATGCGCCTCCCGACGCCTTCTTTGCGACATACCGACGACCCTCAGGTATATATTCCTTCGAAACCTGCCTTGCTCTACTGCCCCAGCTCCCTTCGTGTGGATCCTTTTCTACTTCCGTCCGTTGTTCCAAAGCCACCTAGACTTCTACTATTATTAGAATTAAAGCTATTACATACAGTCGACTCAAAGCGTTGGTTCAAATAGGGAAGAAAGTGGGAAAGCTGTAGCATGAATCTAGGACTTGGTTCTAAGAGGAAACGGGGGAAAGTAGTAATATCTGTCACTATTTAAATAACCGTATTTCTTATTTGCGCAAACAGGGATGTCTGTCTCCATATCGTTTCGGGATGTCTGTCTCCGTATCGTTTCTATCCGCGCAATCAAAAGCACACACCTCGTTTTAGTACAACTGCAAAAATGAGATGGCTATCCCTCATTGCCGTCGCCTAACCTCCCGCCTTCAAGGTATCCCTACATTGGTAGTAACTAAGGTAGAATGACCAACGCAATCTAAAAGAAGCTGATTAGACGCGTTTTACTTCACGATTGCGCAAAGGCAGGACGAGCGAAAACAACTGCATCCTAGTCCGGAATGCACTTTCTACCAGTTCATCCATGGACCGAGGACTAGCTGGCACGGCTGCACGGAGGTTTTTGGACAGTTGCGGACAAGAGGCATTGTGGTCTGCTTATTTCTGCAAATAGCGGTGCTTAAATTTAGTGGAATGCACAAGAATTTCACTGGTCAAGACTTTGCATGGTTCAGTTCAGCATTCCGGTGAGACCACAATTATAATTGGTTATTCGGAATGAGAGAACCTAACCCTGAATGGTGGCAACAAGAAAAACCAGAGTGAACTCCAGGAAATTTAAGCTCACGGGAGGCCCTTTGCTCAGAGAGAAGCCTTGCTTGTTTTTTCCTGATTTGTAAACCTTCTCACAACTTTGTCTTTTGCTGTGAACTAGTATATGTTTGATATGTTCTATGAATCATTGAGATGTATAAAATTGCTTAACTTATGCTTTTCAAGTTTTTTATGAAGACGAGTTTAATGTGAGTGTTCCACATGAGCGCTGGACTAGCGTCTGAACATTTGGAATTTATTACATTGTGGCCTCAATTAACTGCATGAACCACTGTAACAAGATACATAGTTGCTTATATGTTAGACAGCAGATTGTTGATTGTTAGTTGGTCGATAGCCTAGTGTTGAAGCAAGATGAGCCAATGTGCCATGTTTTGCACAACTACTTACAAGTGGGGTAGCACCAACAGTGTTTACAAGTACTTACGATATCGCCAACAAGACGGTTCTCGAACGAGTGCTCTATTTCATCAAAACACACACCGCTCAGATGATAAACCGTAATAACTTATGTCTTACCATGCCATATTCATGAAAAACTAGTGAGGACGCATCTGTTTCGGCAACAATTACGATGGTTCTCACATGATTCACGGGCACACAAAAGTAGCAGCAGTTCCCATAGACGGATTCAAACAGAGTACTAGCCCCAGAGGGGTCGATATCAGGCAAGGTTTGGATAATTAGACACAATCCAAACTACTATTAAACACTAGCTGGGGCAACTATTTCATGCCTCGATCTAATTTGGGCTGGACACAAGACGGACCTTGCCATGAACATCATCGAGGACGTCCCGCAGCAGCTCAATCCTGTGAACCTTCATGAAGACAACCTTGTGGCCTTGCCACTGATAAACTTGTTTGTGGAGGCATACCATGTCATCTTCCTGCGTAAGCTTGACAAGAACAGTATTCCTCACAAACGAAGGAGTAGCTTTGAACTTCTTGTGCTTCAGTACACCCTGGACAACATGCCTGACAACAGTGAGGCTGGAATACAACTCTTCATTGGTATAACCGCAAATGGCTTCCAAGATCCAACAGCCTAAGAACTCTATTTTCCCAGTGCGTATATTCAGGTCGTCCGCCTCATAGCGAGTGACATGTACAACCACACAATCCTTGTCTGCATCAGGGCTCTAACTGAAACAGAAACAAATTATGAGTTACTTTTGAGTATAAGAAACACAAGTTATTTAAACCACTACGTATACCATGGCATCGAAGCTAATAAAATTTTGCATTATTAATCAACACATACTTTCTTTTCTAAAAAAATCACCACATACTTAGATGAAAAACCAAAATCGAGATCGGCAAAGAAGGAAATCACCTTGGGCAGCTCAGCGGGGACACATCCTCGAAGGGGGAGAACTGCTCCTGCAGTGCCACGGGGGCTGTAACCTCAAACGGGCGTTGACCATCTCAAGATGTCTGGGTCGCCCGGTGGTTGCCTCCATCTTCTTGGAGCTCTCTGTCTCGTGGGGATCAGCCTCCCGCGTCTGCTCCAATATCGGCAGATCTTTGCCTGGTTCTCCTTGGTTGATCATGAAACTGTCGAATACTAGGAGACCACTGAAAGGAAAACACAATCGCAATGACAATGAAACAAAAAAGAGAGTGAGGATCGGTTACTGCTTTGCAAAAGTTCTTTTTTTCCTCTGAACGAAAATATACCAACATCACGGATCTGCTTACCTTCCCTTTGTTCGGAGAGAAGAACAGTGGCAGATGCAAGTGTTGCCTTTCTTGAAGACGGTGAGTGTCGGCGTTCTGGGAACGGGGGTCCCCAGACTTGCCTGCCTGCGGCCTGCGGCGTGGATCAAAGGGGGGCCCATCACGACCCATCTTCATCAACACAAGCTCAAGACCCTCGCGAGGGGCCAGCCTCATGGGCGGACGACAGGAGCTTCTCGAGCACGGCCTTGTCAGGCTGGCTCACGAGGAGGCAGAGAGACCAAGGCGGGGTACCTCACGAGGTGCCCGTGACGCAAGCCATGACGACCAAGGGTGCCAGGCGGGCGCCAGCCCGCGCAGTGTCCTCCTTTCCTCTTTGGTGCAAAGGGAGCAAGCGCAGGCGAGAGCATCAAGCAAAGGTGTCCATTTTGGTGCAACAAGACCAAGACCAGTCCAACGGCAGGAAGGAAGTCATTGTGGAGCCCAAGCCAAGGCCACCACCGAGCCTTTGACAAAGCGAGGACCAACTTTAGTCAGGATAAGTGTACCAGATGTTCCCCTTCAAAATGGCCAATTGTTGGCGCCCTTCCCGCTCAATATTTGGGAAGAGGCCCACGGCCTTTGCCTATAAATAGGACTAGCCACCCACAAGGTAGGAGAGTCTGGGATGAGTAGCTAGAGGAAAGCTGGAATCAGAGAGAGCGAGGGACTGAACTCCTCTTAGCAGTTCATCCCCCCGGCCAAGAACAGACCCTCGCGAGGCTGTTCTTCCTTGTATATTTCATCACCATCAGCCCAAGAGGCAATCCACCACACCACAAACTAGAGTAGGGTATTACACCACAACGGTGGCCCGAACTAGTATAACCTTGTGTCTCTTGTGCTGTTCCTTTCGTAGTTTAGATCCTAGCGAGGCGGCGGGGTGCAGGTAGGTAGAGGCGAGATTCGCGTGCACCGGTGTTGAACCTCAAGGGTCTGCACGAACCGAAATCCGACATTTGGCGCGCCCGGTAGGTGCGCTGAATTCGTCTTCCGCCGCCTCTGTATTCGCCGACCACCACATCCATGTTCGACGCTCGTCGGGCCGCGCCGAAAGCACCGAGCCGCTCTCGCTTCCGTGTCGCCGGACGGCTCCCGCCGGCGGACGCCTCGTCGTTCCCGTCGCTTTGCCGTCAACGCCACCACCGCCCGCGGGAACGAGCAGCAAGCACCGCCCCAAAGATCCTCCGTGAGGCAAGACGGCCGCACTGCTACCCCCTCACTCGCCCCTGCTGGTTCTTCGTCTCGCGCATTCCGCGCACCCATGGAGGCTCGAGCTGCGCTCATCGTGGCAAACGAGCTCCTGCGCTACCGTCCCGTCGACGACGCCTACGAAGAGTGGCTCGACCGCGTCGCCGAGCTCGTTTGCGCCGCAGGGGGCTCCCCCGTGCCGTCTGTCCCGCTGCACCGCACCCCGTCCTGCGCGGGCGACGAAGCTCCGAGGGCGCCTCGGCCGCCTCCCCCTCAAGAAGGCGCCCTGGCCCCAAGGCGCGTGGTCCCTGGGCGGAACCCGCTCCGTCCGGCGCCAGCGCGGCAAGAGCAGAGCTGCCAGGAGGTCCCTCGCCCGCAAGAAGCTGCCTGATTGCTCCCCGCTCCAGCTCGTCGCGACCATGCTCCTGCTCCGGCAAGTCAAGACCCCGTGCTGCTCCTAGTTGCAGCGCATGGGGACCCGCAAGACCAAGCTCTTCGTTACCCAAGGCCTCCCGTGGTCACAGCCGGCTGCCGTGCCTTCACCCCCGAGCTGCAGCAGCGTCGTGGCCCGGCAAGTTCAAGCGGACTGGCTCGCTCGCACGGCAGTGCGGCCGACCCCAAGAGTTCCTCCAGCTCTACGAGCTGGGCATCAAGCCGCCAACGGAGACGAGAAGGTCATGGCGAACTGGTTTCCCATGGCGCCAAGGACGGGCCCGCACTGGCTCTGAACCTAGCCCTGTGCACGATCTCCTCTCGACGAGATGCGTACCGCTTCATCGCCAACTTCCAAGGTACTCGTGGACTGCCACCCGCCGTGAGCGACATGCGCCGCATCAAGCAGCAGCCAGGGGAGACCCTGCAGAAATACATCCAGCACTTCAACAATGCACGCCTCAAGATTCCCAAGGTGACTGAGGAGGCCATCATCTCCGCCTTCTCCGACGATGTGCGCAACGTCAAGATGAAGGAGCTGGCGATGCATGAAGACTTGTGCACTTCCTTGGAGCTGTTCAACTTGGCGACCAAGTGCGCCAGGGCCGAGGAAGGGCGTCTCTCCCTCCTCGAGCTGCCTGCCGCAGACCCAGAAGAGAAGAAGTCCAAGGCCAAATATGTGAAGCGCAAGGGGGCTGCCGCGCTCGCGGCGGAACCGGACACCAAGCGGGGTAGAGATCAGCCCGAGTCCTCCAAGGGCAGCCGGTACTACGTGTACCACGACCTCCACACCCACAACACCAGCGAATGTCAAGAGCTCCGAGCCGTGCGAGAAGGGAGGATCGACCGACGTCCCGACCGCAGCGACCGGGGCTACGGCCGAGGAGGAGGAAGGAATCCAGGACGCTGGGAAGACCGCGGCCCAGGCCAAGGGTGGCGTGACCAACCTCGCAAGGATCACTAGCGGGACCCGCCTCGCGAGGGAGGCTGGAGGGATCAGCCTCGCGAGGATCGCCCGCAAGGCAACGCGGGCCTCCCTCCTCTGCCACCGCAGCCATGGAGAAATGAAGACCAACATCAGGACGAGGGGGCTGGGGGCTTCCAGGAGCCGCGCGCAATCGCCTGCATCCTGGGCGGAGCTCAAGCCCCAGCCTCTCAACGCATCTTCAAGCAGTTCGCCAAATAAGTGAATGCAGTCCTCCCAAGCTCAAGACACACCCCTCGGGTGGTCGGCGTGCACCATCACGTTCAGCTCAGCGGATCAGCTCAAGTGTGCGGCCACAGACGGAGTCCTCCCGATGCTCTGTTCCCCAATCATCAGCAACGTGCTAGTCACCAAGACCCTCATCAATGGCGGGGCAGGGCTCAACGTCCTGTCCGTGGACTTGAGTGAGGGCACTAGTCCCGCAACTTCAGATGAAGGGAGCAGAAGTACTCCTAGCAATTTGCCTAAGGCTGCAACTAGGCAAAGGAGGAAAAGAACTTCAGATTCAGAGGATGAAGATTACAAAGTCGAGGAAGATGAGGCTACTTCCAAGAAAGAGGTGCTCAAGAAGGAATATGGCTCAACAAAGAATACAAAGCCTGCATGAAGACCAAAAGGCCTCGCAGAAGACAACCAATGTCCAAGGCCGAACATCAACTCAATCGCCAAAAGGGCCTGATCCCAAAGAGCCACCTGTGAAGGAAAGAAGAGGAAGGAAAGGGTCAAGAAGACCATGGCCAAAATTGTTGGTCAACCTTCCATGATGGAAGAGGAAGAGCTTGTTGCACCAGCTCCAAAGGCGGCTAAGCTTATGGGAGATGCAATCAGATCAGGGGTGCAACATCCAAGCCCAAGGAAACACCCAAAGCTGCCTCCAAGGCCAAACAAGTCCAAAGAGGAATACTAGGAGTATTCCATTGCTTTGAGAAGAACAAGGCCCCAAGTGCCCAATGTTGCTGAAGATTCAGAAGATGAAGGACATGTTCTAAGAAAGCTCAAGCCCAAGATACCAGACCACAATGATGCCCATCTTGTGGCCGAGGACATGAGAATCAGGAACGATTCAGGGCTGAGACAGTGGAGAATGGAAGATCCATATGCTTCAAGAAGAAGAACTGCTATTGACTACAGATTCCACATAAAGGAACAGCAGGACTTCTATGAAACAATTCTGTTGGACAAGAAGCCCATAGTCTGTGACATGAGGTGGGTTGACTAGAAATTCATCAAGGAAAATGAACAGCACTATCCTGGAGTGCAAGATAGCTTTGTTGCTTGTGGAGTTGCAGATTTTGTTGGACAGAAGTTCACCAACTGGAATGATGAGCTTATCATGCGGTTCTACTCCACAAAGACACTTTTACCCAGATGGAAGAATAGTTTGATGTCCGAAGGTACAAGGTACCAGTCCACTATTGAAGAATGGGCAAGTCGATCAATGCCCCGAGGAGAATGAGGATGACCTAGACATTTATGCAAAGAAGAAGTTGGGTCACAATTCAATGGCTCACATGTACAAGGAAATTCAGACAAGGCATTAGAGACTCACAAGTTTGGATCAGTTCACTTTCTCGTCGGGGTTGCCAACCATAAATTGGATTACGAGGCACACTTTGTTGCCCAAGTCCGGTGACCATAACATGATCGGAGGCATGCCATCAACATGTTGCATGTGTTTGATGTGCCACGAAGTTCAAAGTCATGAGCCCGATCATTGAAACAATCAAGAGGACTGCAGCAGATCGTAAGAGGAGCTGTGGATATGCACCTCAGATTCAAGAATTGATAAACTCAAAGATGGGCACAGGAAAATATCAGTTGGATAAGGAACACTTTCCACTTTATCCAGACTTTGAGGACAATGAGATTGTCATGAATGAAGATGATCCACAATCAGTTCAAGCTCGGAGAAGAAGGAGAAGGCAAAGAGGGAGAAGGCTGCCAAGATGCCAACTCAAGAGGAGGCATCTGAATATTTCTTGAAAACCAAACAGGAGCAGCTTGGTTACTTGATAGCATCATCTCTCGAGGATTGAGAAGGGTTGGCCACCCTAACTCAAAACCAAGAGAGGCTGGAAAGAATCATGGAACAAAAATTCTATGATCTAGATGTCAAGGTGGCGAGATTGATCGGTTGTGGAGCAGCTGCAGGATGACATGCAGGAGAGGAAGGGCAAGACTACCACCAATGTGTTTGCAGAGTGCCCAGAGCTCAGAGGTCAGTTGCAGTGCAAGGATGACACTACAAAGAACAACTTCAGCACCAGCCACCGCCCCTACAGTTCAAAGGCAACCAGCTCCAAAGACCAACTCCTCCAACTCCATCCACTTCAACTGAAGCCATCATCCAAGGAGCCATCTCTACACCACCACCAGAAGATCAAGCCTAAGAGTCGATCTAGCTAGCACTATGCATTTTCTATGAACTTTTTGGTAACTTGTTGCCAAAGCGGGAGAAAAATGTATAGATCATAGGCTTCGAGAGAGAGAGAGAGAGAGTGTGTTGCTTTTGTTCTCTCTTGCTTTATTTGGTGGTTTTTCAATCTTTGTTTGCTTTTTGGTTGAGATACTATGCTTGTGAGACATTGATGATCATGTGTTTGATCATAAGCTACACTTATGCATGCTTGATATTATCCTATCTATCTTATGTGATCACTCACTATGCTTGGTGATGAGTGCATGTATTCATTGTTTATTATTTTGAGCGCTCCACCAAGATGTATGTGACATGGAAGAGTAACCCATGAGCCTAATTCATTGTGCATTTGCAGTCCAAAGCAAATCTAAAACTATGCACAAATTTAGGGGGAGCTCTTGCTTATCACATACTTCTCAAAGCGACGATGTTATTTAAATTTTATTATCATTTGTCGAAGCTTTGATCTATATGTTGTCATCAATTACCAAAAAGGGGGAGATTGAAAGTGCAACTATCCCTAGGTGGTTTTGGTAATTCATAACAACATATAGCTCATTGAGCTAATGCTATTCCAAGACTATTGTTTCAGGAAAGCTCAATGAATGGCATGGCATGGATGATGAAAGTGGATCCCTCAAAATACTAAGTACAAAGGATTGGCTCAAGCTCAAAAGCTTAAGACTCTTCATTTTACATTTTAGTGATCCAAGATCACATTGAGTCCATAGGAAAAGCCAATACTATCAAGAAGGGATGAGGTGTTGCTTAATGAGCCTCTTGCTTCATGTGCTTAGTGATATGCTCCAAAACCCTCAAGTACTTTCCCACATCCACAAATGACCTAAACCTAAAGCCAAAATCGGTCACACCGATTCTTTCTATCCGGCGCCACCGATTCCAAAAGTCATAGCCACTGCCACAAACCCTAAGCAAATCGGTCTTACCGATAGGGATCTCGGTCTCACCGAGATGGGGTTGCAATCTCTCTGTTTCCCTTCGTAACGTTTCGGTCTAACCGAAGTGAGGAATCGGTCCCACCGAGATTGCAATGTAAACTCTCTGTTTCCTTTTTGTAACATTTCGGTCTCACCGAAAAGAGCAAATCGGTCCCACCGAGTTTACCTGACCAACTCTCTGGAAAGCTTATTACCAAATCGGTCTCACCGAGTTTGTGTAATCGGTCTCACCGAGATTACGTTATGCCCTAACCCTAACCGAATCGGCCTCACCGAGATGCATGTCACCCCACGAAAATCACTAACGGTCACTAGGTTTACTAAATCGGTCCGACCGAGTTTAACGATTCGGTCCCACCGAGTTTGGTAAATTGTGTGTAACGGTTAGATTTTGTGTGGAGGCTATATATACCCTCCACCTCCTCTTCATTCGTAAGAGAGCCATCGAACGAACCTACACTTCCAACTTACCATTTCGAGAGAGAACCACCTACTCATGTGTTGAGGCCAAGATATTCCATTCCTACCATATGAATCTTGATCTCTAGCCTTCCCCAAGTTGCTTTCCACTCAAACCCTCTTTCCACCAGATCCAAATCCTATGAGAGAGAGTTGAGTGTTGGGGAGACTATCATTTGAAGCACAAGAGCAAGGATTTCATCATCAATGCACCAGTTGTTACTTCTTGGAGAGTGGTGTCTCCTAGATTGGCTAGGTGTCACTTGGGAGCCTCCGACAAGATTGTGGAGTTGAACCAAGGAGTTTGTAAGGGCAAGGAGATCGCCTACTTCATGAAGATCTAGCGCTAGTGAGGCAAGTCCTTCGTGGGCGACGGCCATGCTGGGATAGACAAGGTTGCTTCTTCGTGGACCCTTCGTGGGTGGAGCCCTCCGTGGACTCGCGCATCCGTTACCCTTCGTGGGTTGAAGTCTTCATCAACGTGGATGTACGATAGCACCACCTATCGGAACCACGCCAAAAACATCCGTGTCTCCAATTGCGTTTGAATCCTCCAAACCCTTCCCTTTACTTTCTTGCAAGTTGCATGCTTTAATTTCCGCTGCCTATACACTCTTTGCATGCTTGCTTGAATTGTGTGATGATTGCTTGACTTATCCTAAAATAGCTAAAATCTGCCAAACTCTAAAATTGGGAAAAGGTTATGTTTTTATTGGTCAAGTAGTCTAATCACCCCCCCCCTCTAGACATACTTCAAGGTCCTACAAGTGGTATCAGAGCGTTGGTCTCCATTTGCTTTGATTTTCATAGCTTTTGGTGGTCATAGCCTTGGTTTCACAACCTAGGAGAGTATGGCGTCTAGCGAGGGAAATTATCACCGTAGAGGTCCTTACTTTGATGGTACTAATTTTGCTAGTTGGAAGCATAAGATGAAAATGCATATTCTTGGACATAACCCCGTCGTTTGGGCAATTATTTGTATTGGCTTTCAAGGTGAATTCTTCGATGGGAGAGAACCGAACCGTGAAGCTAATGCGGAAGAATTGAAGATGCTGCAATACAACGCTCAAGCATGTGACATCATCTTCAACGGATTGTGCCCCGAAGAATTCAACAAAATCAGCCGTCTTGAGAATGCAAAGGAAATTTGGGATACTTTGATTGATATGCATGAAGGTACCGAATCCGTCAAGGAATCCAAGTTGGATGTGCTCCAAAGTCAGCTTGACAAGTTCAAAATGAAGGATGGTGAAGGTGTCGCTGGAATGTACTCTAGGGTTGCTCTTATCACAAATGAGATTGCCGGCTTAGGGAGTGAAGAGATGGCCGACAAATTCATCATCAAGAAAATATTAAGAGCATTGGATGGAAAGTATGATACCGTGTGCACATTGATCCAAATGATGCCAAACTACAAAGATCTCAAGCCAACGGAAGTCATTGGAAGGATTGTTGCTCATGAGATGTCACTCAAGGATAAGGAGGAACTTCACAACAAGTCAAGTGGTGCTTACAAAGCCTCAAGTGAAGCCCCCACATCATCAAGTGAGAAACCAACCTTCAATGAAGAATTGAGCTTAATGGTGAAGAACTTCAACAAATTCTACAAAAGTAGAAGCAAAGGAAGAAGCTCCAGGTCAAGGTCTTACAATGACAAGAGATCTTCTAGTCGAGAGCGCAATTGCTACAATTGTGGGAGACCCGGACACTACTCCAATGAGTGTACGGCACCCTACAAAAGAAGAGAAGATTCTCCAAGAAGAAGGAGCAAAAGAGAAGAATCACCACCAAGAGAGAGGAGGAGTAGAGATGATCATTACGAACAAAGACCCTCACGGATAAGTAAGGATTCGGAAAGAAAGGACAAGTCATCAAGGAGATACACAAAACGAAGACATCAAGCTCATGTTGGTGAATGGGTTTCCGGCTCCGACTCCGACAATCACTCCGAGAGAAGCTATCACTTCGACTCCGGATATACTCAAGATGAAGGTGTTGCCGGTCTAGCACTTGTGTCAACCAACTCCTACGACATATTTAACTCACCAAATGAAGGTGTTGGAAGATGCTTCATGGCCAAAGGTCCAAAGGTAACACATCCCGAGTATGTTGATTTTAATAGTGATGAAGATGACTTGCTTGTGGATGATGATTTACTTGTTGACAACTCTAGTGATGAATACTATGATGAAACATCAATTAGTCATGCTAATCAAACGAATGACAATGATAAGGAGAAAATTGAGCTTCTAACTAAAGAACTAAACACTCTTAAGTTGGCTCATGAAACTATCTTCGAAGATCATCGAGAACTTTTAAGGGCTCATGAGAAGTTATGCTTTGAAAAGCTCAATCTTGAGCAAGAGCATGAGTTCTTAAAGGCAATCAATGATGATCTCCGCAAGAAAAGTTCTTCTTACATTGCCAAGCGTTTACTCTTATCTACTTACATGCCTCAAGTCAAGTCTAGTAGCAAGTACAAGAAAGATACTTCCTCTAGTAGTAACAATAATAATGACAAATCCAATATTGTTGCTTCTAGTAGTTCTCTTGATTCCACTAATGATTCTCTTAGCCAAGTTACACTTGAGCAAGAAAATAGTTTATTGAAGGGAATTATAGAGAAAGGTGTTTACAAGAGCCTTGCGGGAGTAAGCAATTCGAGGAAATTGTACGCAAGCAAGGAAGGCACCGAAGAATCAAGGTGTTGGTTTTGAACGAAAGTTCAACGCCAATGGAGTTGAGTGGGAAGAAGATCAATACCCCAAGACAAAGTTTGTTCCTCAACAAGAGAAGTATGATCCTACTTCCTTCAAGGGACACAAGCTCAAGATGATCTTCCACCACAAGACCACAAGAACAAAGGCAAGGACAAGCTTCAAGAAGAGATTGATGCATTTGAAGAAGCACCTAAAGCCTCGCTCAAGTGGGTCCCCAAGACTACGCCAAGTTCTACTTCATCAAGTACAACTACAACTCCAAGGATTCCCATCAGGATGATGTGGATCTCGAAGAAGAAGAACTAGAGAGTTCTTGAGGGTGACTCCGCCAACATTCTTCACTCATATCATTTTGGCAAGAACAAGTGCAATCAACTTTCACATCTTGCACTAGTTCAAGGAGTCACAAACCCTCATGTTGGTAAGGCAAGGGACAAGGTAACCTAATGTTTTCATGGACATCATCTTGTGTGTGCATCACTCTATGTCTATGGATATTCTTGTTTGTTCCTTGTGGGACTAACCCATGTAGGCAAGTTGAAAGTGCAACTCACTCCAAAGGATTGCTCCAAATGATCTACATCAACATTGAGCATCTACATCTTCAACACCTACATGAAGTCATCATCAACAAAGCCCAAGGTTAGTTCATCCCTCTAAGGGGGGCTCTCACATCTAGGGGGAGCTTAACTCTAAGAATTGAGTCAAAGCAACTCTAAGGTGTGAACACATTAATGCATTATGTAAAAGTGGTAACCCCACCTGAGCTTAAACGATGAGTATGACCTATGATCAAATGTTCTCATTTGACTCCTAAGTCAATATACTCATATATAGATGACCTACTCATCGCCAATTGCTTGATAGATGCTAAAATTGGTTGTGCATGCTTTGCCACATATTTCAATTGCCATCTTATTGTGTGAGCATGTTGGTGCATATTTTACTCATTCAAGGACATCCACTTGTTGTTTTGTTTGTTTGGATTCTTTTCTTTGTGCCAAGTGGATGGACAAGAATGCCTAAGAACCTTCTTTAGCTATCTATGCTTTTCTCGTCTCATACTCTATTCATGCTACATCACAAAATTTGATCAAGTCGATTCGAACCACTGTGAGGAGCACTGAGTCCCCGATTCGTCATAGACTTAAACTTCCAAAACCTCTTAGTGATTCTTGGTCTGACCGATCCTTCCATTTCGGTCCTACCGAGATCATCAAGTTTATCTGAGTTTTCAATCTCGGTGCAACCGATTTGAACTTTTCGGTCTCACCGATTTCAGAATCGAACACAGTTATGCATCTCGGTGCCACCGAGTTGTTCCACTCGGTCACACCGATGTGGTCGAGCTATTTATATCCACGGGCAAATTTTGGAAATTTCTCCGAAACCCTTCGCCAGCGCAACAGCTCGCTCTGCCATCGTGGTCTCCGGATCGTCTCCACGCCGCCAAAGAGCCACTGTTGCTGGTCTCCGCCGTCAACGGATTTCGTCCCGCCGTTGCCGCCGTAGCAAGTCCACCGCCAAATTAGGGTATGGACTTAATCTTTGTGCTATCCACGTCTGATTCCTGGCACATTGTTTTCATATTGATTCTTGCCATGATTGAAACTCTTCTATCCAGCCAAAGTAGTTCATAGATTAGATGTGATTCAAATTTTTAGGGTTAGGTTTCACGAAACCATCTCGGACCCACCGAGTTGAAAACTCGGTCTCACCGATTTGGCTTATGCCATTGCACTAGTGACTCTCGGTCTGACCGACAATTACTAATCGGTGCAACCGATTTGAGGATTCTGTGAAACCCTAGCAGTCTCGGTACCACCGAACTAAAACTCGGTCCAACCGAGATCATCAGTTTAGGTTCCAAAACTGCTTCGGTATCACCGAGTTTGAAAATCGGTGGATCCCAAATGCTTTCGTGGAAAACTAAGACTGAACTTTTGAGTCATTCTTTGCAAAACCTCTGCATTTTGTGATGCTCATCTTTTCTATCTCATCTATAACTCTTCACGTGGTCAGCAATCAGCTTTTGCAGTATGTCCGATCAAAGTGACAGCGTAACAGTCGGAAGAGCAGATGGACTTGAGTGAGGGCACTAGTCCCGCAACTTCAGATGAAGGGAGCAGAAGTACTCCTAGCAATTTGCCTAAGGCTGCAACTAGGCAAAGGAGGAAAAGAACTTCAGATTCAGAGGATGAAGATTACAAAGCTGAGGAAGATGAGGCTACTTCCAAGAAAGAGGTGCTCAAGAAGGAATATGGCTCAACAAAGAATACAAAGCCTGGCATGAAGACCAAAAGGCCTGCAGGAAGACAACCAATGTCCAAGGCCAGAACATCAACTCAACTGCCAAAAGGGCCTGATCCCAAAGAGCCAGCTGCTGAAGGAAAGAAGAGGAAGGAAAGGGTCAAGAAGACCATGGCCAAAATTGTTGGTCAACCTTCCATGATGGAAGAGGAAGAGCTTGTTGCACCAGCTCCAAAGGCAGCTAAGCTTATGGGAGATGCAATCAGATCAGGGGGTGCAACATCCAAGCCCAAGGAAACACCAAAGCTGCCTCCAAGGCCAAACAAGTTCCAAAGAGGAATACTAGGAGTATTCCAGCTGCTGAGAAGAACAAGGCCCCAGTGCCCAATGTTGCTGAAGATTCAGAAGATGAAGGACACGTTCTAAGAAAGCTCAAGCCCAAGATACCAGACCACAATGATGCCCATCCTGTGGCTGAGGACATGAGAATCAGGAAGGATTCAGGGCTGAGACAGTGGAGAATGGAAGATCCATATGCTTCAAGAAGAAGAACTGCTGTTGACTACAGATTCCACATAAAGGAACAACAGGACTTCTATGAAACAATTCTGTTGGACAAGAAGCCCATAATCTGTGACATGAGGTGGGTTGACTGGAAATTCATCAAGGAAACACTATCCTGGAGTGCAAGATAGCTTTGTTGCTTTTGGAGTTGCAGATTTTTGTTGGACAGAAGTTCACCAACTGGAATGATGAGCTTATCATGCAGTTCTACTCCACAGCACACTTTTACCCAGATGGAAGAATAGTTTGGATGTCTGAAGGTACAAGGTACCAATCCACTATTGAAGAATGGGAAAGTCTAATCAATGCCCCCAAGGAGAATGAGGATGACCTAGACATTTATGCAAAGAAGAAGTTGGGTCACAATTCAATGGCTCACATGTACAAGGAAATTCCAGACAAGGCATTAGAGACTCATAAGTTTGGATCAGTTCACTTTCACCGTCGTGGTTGCCAACCATAAATTGGATTCGAGGCACACTTTGTTGCCCAAGTCTGGTGACCATAACATGATCAGAGGGCATGCCATCAACATGTTGCATGTGTTTGATGTGCCACGAAGTTCAAAGTCATGAGCCCGATCATTGAAACAATCAAGAGGACTGCAGCAGATCGAGAAGAGGAGCTGTGGATATGCACCTCAGATTCAAGAATTGATAAACTCAAAGATGGGCACAGAAAATATCAGTTGGATAAGGAACACTTTCCACTTTATCCAGACTTTGAGGACAATGAGATTGTCATGAATGAAGATGATCCACAATCAGTTCAAGCTCGGAGAAGAAGGAGAAGGCAAAGAGGGAGAAGGCTGCCAAGATGCCAACTCAAGAGGAGGCATCTGAATATTTCTTGAAAACCAAACAGAGCAGCTTAGTTACTTGATAGCATCATCTCACGAGGATTGAGAAGGGTTGGCCACCCTAACTCAAAACCAAGAGAGCCTGGAAAGAATCATGGAACAAAATTCTATGATCTAGATGTCAAGGTGGCGAGATTGATCGGTTGTGGAGCAGCTGCAGGATGACATGCAGGAGAGGAAGGGCAAGACTACCACCAATGTGTTTGCCAGAGTGCCCAGAGCCCAGAGGTCAGCTTGTGCAGTGATGATGACACTAGAGCAACAACTTCAGCACCAGCCACCGCCTCACAGCCCAGTGCAACCAGCTCCAAGACCAACTCCTCCAGCTCCATCCACTTCAACTGAAGCCTTCATCCAAGGAGCCATCTCTACACCACCACCAGAAGATCAAGCCTGAGAGTCGATCTAGCTAGCACTATGCATTTTCTATGAACTTTTTGGTAACTTGTTGCCAAAGCGGGAGAAAAATGTATAGATCATAGGCTTCGAGAGAGAGAGAGAGAGAGAGAGAGAGAGAGTTGCTTTTGTTCTCTCTTGCTTTATTTGGTGGTTTTTCAATCTTTGTTTGCTTTTGGTTGAGATACTATGCTTGTGAGACATTGATGATCATTTGTTTGATCATAAGCTACACTTATGCATGCTTGATATTATCCTATCTATATTTTGTGATCACTCAATATGCTTGGTGATGAGTGCATGTATTCATTTTTAATTATTTTGAGCGCTCCACCAAGATGTATGTGACATGGAAGAGTAACCCATGAGCCTAATTCATTGTGCATTTGCAGTCCAAAGCAAATCTAAAACTATGCACAAATTTAGGGGGAGCTCTTGCTTATCACATACTTCTCAAAGCGACGATGTTATTTAAATTTTATTATCATTTGTCGAAGCTTTGATCTATATGTTGTCATCAATTACCAAAAAGGGGGAGATTGAAAGTGCAACTATCCCTAGGTGGTTCTGGTAATTCATAACAACATATAGCTCATTGAGCTAATGCTATTCCAAGACTATTGTTTCAGGAAAGCTCAATAAATGGCATGGCATGGATGATGAAAGTGGATCCCTCAATATACTAAGGACAAAGTATTGGCTCAAGCTCAAAAGCTCAAGACTCTTCATTTTACATTTTAGTGATCCAAGATCACATTGAGTCTATAGGAAAAGCCAATACTTTCAAGAAGGGATGAGGTGTTTCTTAATGAGCCTCTTGCTTCATGTGCTTAGTGATATGCTCCAAAACCCTCAAGTACTTTCCCACATCCACAAATGACCTAAACCTAAAGCCAAAATCGGTCACACCGATTCTTTCTATCCGGCGCCACCGATTCCAAAAGTCATAGCCACTGCCACAAACCCTAAGAAAATCGGTCTTACCGATAGGGATCTCGGTCTCACCGAGATGGGGTTGCAATCTCTCTGTTTCCCTTCGTAACATTTCGGTCTAACCGAAGTGAGCAATCGGTCCCACCGAGATTGCAATGTAAACTCTCTGTTTCCTTTTTGTAACATTTCGGTCTCACCGAAAAGAGCAAATCGGTCCCACTGAGTTTACCTGACCAACTCTCTGGAAAGCTTATTACCAAATCGGTCTCACCGAGTTTGTGTAATCGGTCTCACCGAGATTACGTTATGCCCTAACCCTAACCGAATCGGCCTCACCGAGATGCATGTCAGTCCCACCGAAAATCACTAAAGGTCACTAGGTTTACTAAATCGGTCCGACCGAGTTTAACGATTCGGTCCCACCGAGTTTGGTAAATTGTGTGTAACGGTTAGATTTTGTGTGGAGGCTATATATACCCCTCCACCTCCTCTTCATTCGTTAAGAGAGCCATCAGAACGAACCTACACTTCCAACTTACCATTTCTGAGAGAGAACCACCTACTCATGTGTTGAGGCCAAGATATTCCATTCCTACCATATGAATCTTGATCTCTAGCCTTCCCCAAGTTGCTTTCCACTCAAATCCTCTTTCCACCAGATCCAAATCCTATGAGAGAGAGTTGAGTGTTGGGGAGACTATCATTTGAAGCACAAGAGCAAGGAGTTCATCATCAACGCACCATTTGTTACTTCTTGGAGAGTGGTGTCTCCTAGATTGGCTAGGTGTCACTTGGGAGCCTCCGACAAGATTGTGGAGTTGAACCAAGGAGTTTGTAAGGGCAAGGAGATCGCCTACTTCGTGAAGATCTACCGCTAGTGAGGCAAGTCCTTCGTGGGCGACGGCCATGGTGGGATAGACAAGGTTGCTACTTCATGGACCCTTCGTGGGTGGAGCCCTCCGTGGACTCGCGCAGCCGTTACCTTTCGTGGGTTGAAGTCTCCATCAACGTGGATGTACGATAGCACCACCTATCGGAACCACGCCAAAAACATCCGTGTCTCTAATTGCGTTTGAATCCTCCAAACCCTTCCCTTTACTTTCTTGCAAGTTGCATGCTTTAATTTCCGCTGCCTATACACTCTTTGCATGCTTGCTTCAATTGTGTGATGATTGCTTGACTTATCATAAAATAGCTAAAATCTGCCAAACTCTAAAATTGGGAAAAGGTTAAGTTTTTATTGGTCAAGTAGTCTAATCAACCCCCCCCCCCCCTCTAGACATACTTCAAGGTCCTACAGCACCGAGCTCATCGACTTCGACGTCGCCCACATTCGCCTGCCGTACAATGCCATCCTCGGGTACCCAGCGCTGGCTAATTTCATGGTCGTAACCCATCACGGCTACAACGTCCTCAAGATGCCAGGAAGTGGCGGAGTCATCACGGTGCCCTGCGAAGAGAAAGACGCAGTGTGCTCCCTGGAGCGAGCCTTTCAGGCCGCATCACTGGAAGACCAGGATCGCGGAAGCAGGAGGCTTCCCGAGACCACCCCCAAGAAGAAGAAGACATCGTCCGGCCCGGCCCCTCAGGAGGCAGGCCCCTCAGGGTATGTGCCTGCTCAGGGGGAACCTCCTTCTATCGCATAGGAAAGCGTGCTCGGCGCCCTCCTCAGGCAGGGCTCTGGGGCTCCCCCCTGGAGGGCCACCGACCTTGCTAAGGTCACGAGGGTGGCGCTTGGGCACCACTTGGAGGCGTGTTTCGAAGCAAGCTTCCCTCAAGAAGGAGCAAGGCAAGGAGGGCCAAACCCTCAGGAGTTCGTCAGCGAGATCGTTCAGGAGCTGCAGGAGTCAAGAGTCATGAGTGGCAGCCGCCGCCTACCTGCCGTGGCTCCCCATCCAGGCAAGGATGGTGGGTTGCGCGTCTGCATCGACATACCAGGGCTCAACCGAGCCGCCTCTCAAGAGCGCCTCTGGCCCTCTCGCATGGGGCGCTGCGAAGGTCCACCTCACAGCTACGTTCGCATGCCTTACGGCTTGCCGAACGCGGCTGCCACGTACCAGCGCCTCATGAGGAGCATCCTGGAGGCTCAAGATGCCAGGCGTTCCGCAGCCCTGGCAGAGATGCAGATGGTCCATGAGGAGCCACCAGTGCCTCCGGAGCCCCCCGAGGCCCCTGAGCCTGGGACTCGTGAGGATCGGCCCCCGCAACCCACCGAGTCCACTGCACCAACACCCTTTCGTCTTCAACGTTATCAGGTGACATCTTTCAAGTTTCATTTAATCGAGCGCCCCCGTGGCTGCATTATTCCTGTGCGCGTGGGTCTGTCGCTGCGGCGTGTATCCCTTTTACTTCATGTTCCTAGCTTACCTTGTTGGGGGCGCCCCTCGGGCTGCATCATCCCCAGGTCGCTCGGGTCCGACCGGGCGATGTTCGTCTTTTTTGCGCTTATCTAAATGGACTTGCTCCTTCGTGATTAACATGCTTGACCTAGTTGCCCGCTCAACTGACAGCAACTGATGGAGCTGCTCCCTAACGGCACGGCGCTTGTGCATGGGTCCGTCCCTGCAACGCCGACAAACCTGAATGGCTGAGCTCTGGCCGCGGCAGCCCCACATAGTGCTACCTCGTCAAGCCTTCAGTGCCTCGTCACCCCTCTGGGGCAACCAACGGCTGACTGTCGGTCGAGACGGCGAACTTTCGTTCTTTCTGTGATGAGCCCGTAGGGTCTCTTCAAGGATCAGCGTCAGGCGATGCCCCCACGGTGTCTCCTTCACTTTCACCCGCGCGAACCGCTTGCACGTTAAAGGGGGGTGCCTGAGCATCGCGACTCAGGGCTCCTACTGGCTCTCCAGCCCTCACCCTCTGGCCTTGTCCACGGCATCGCGACCTGGCATACCAGCGACGACCGAGACTCGCCGAGGGCCGACCCGAGGACGAGAGCGAAAGGGGAGCAAAGGCGAGAGGGGAGGGACACGTGAGGACCTCGCCAAGCGACCCCTCACCTGCCGATGCAAGGACCCGACAACGCACCAGGAAGCGACTCCTGATTCTCGAGATAAGTCACCCTCCGGAAGCATTAACTAACACGGCACCGTCCCCTAACCAAACGCAATCCCGAGTGAGCAACGTCGTTCTCCTTTCTCGCCGAACGATGGCTGCTTGAGCGCTAAGGGGGACCTCCTGAGCATCGCGACTCAGGGGCTCTTACCGGACCCCGGGCCGCTCACCTCCTGGCCTTGACCACGGCATCACGACCTGGCGTACCAGCGACGGCTGAAGCTTGCCTTGGGACTGGGACCTGTCGGCGTAGAGCATCAAGCCCTCGCAAGGTTCGAAAGGGAGAACTGAGCTAAGGCGGGATGAGCAACTCGCGTTGTTCCACAACAAGGATCATATTAACAAACAGGACCACATGCACCTTACAAGCCCCCACGGGGCGCACTTTTGATTCCTCGCAGGGAGCAGATCCTAAAGAACGCTAAATACACGCGCTCCTGCAAAAGACGCCATCATCAACAGTGGGCCGTCGGGCACCGGCGCCAACCCCATCCAGATCAGGGGCGGCGACGGATGTCGAGCCCGCCTGCCCGGGAGCGCGCAGGCTCGGGGCTCAGAGCTGTCGCCGCCGCCTCCGAGTCGTGAAGAGCTCGGCGGAGTCGCTGGATCCTTCGACGCCTCCACCGCCTGAGGAGCTGCCGAGGGAGCGGCCGGCGAGCCTAGCCCTTGTCGCGGCAGGGCCTCGATCACCTCTCCCGGGGCAGCACTCCAGCCGGCGCCTTCCGTGATCGAAGACCTTGAAGAGCATGACCAAGCGCCGTCAGATTCCTGTGTGGATCACGAGGGCGCCCCTTGTCCCGCAGACCCGGGCGATCTCGCACCAGCCTCGAGTCATGAAGACCTCGCCCGGGGCAACGACCTCAACCTCTGCCCCGGTTGCGAGGGTGCTGCAGCCGGCGTGCTGCTGCCAGAGCTCCAGGGGTCCTCCCCGTGGCATCGCAGAGGCGAAGAAGGGAGGAAGGCGAATCCAAGACCGAGGAGGCATGGCGGCATGGAGTACGAACTCCCGGGAGGAGCCTCGGCGTGGACTCTGTGGGGAACGACGCAAGACCTTCGCGACCACCGGGCGCCGACGGGCGGAGTCGCCCGTATGCTCGGCCAACCCCTTCAGAGCCCTCGATCCGGGCGCATAAGGGAAGTGGAACCCGGTGGTGGCCGCCGCACCAGGCCTCGACACCACTCTGGTGGGCACCCTCATTCCGATGGCAGAGGGTTAGCCGCTTTCTTGGCGGGAGCGGGCCAGACCTCTCGAGGAGCCTTTTCCTTCTCTCGCGCGCAGAATCGGCGGATCGGAGCCATTGTAGCAAGAGGAGAAAGAACCGGGAAGAAGAATCAAGCAGAAACGGACCAGAGGAGCGCTCATCGTTCCGTACTTAAAGCCAGAGGAGGCCAACCACCGACCTCCACGATCGTAGGTAATCATGACCCGCTTTTCATGCAGGGACTTGTCAATTCGTGCAGTAGCCGAGGCATCGTGGGGAAGTGGAGACGCCCACGTCCAATCAACCGCCACGCAGCGCCCAAGGTCAGCATAGTTGTTAGGCCTCATAACCGCGCCTTGACTTGCCCTTCGCCTCTCGCCAGCCTAAGTCCGGCGCGCTTTGGGCCTGGGCTACTGTCATGCGTTCGGGAACGGGGTCCCTGACCTGCTCGCCTGCAGCCTGCGGCATGGCTCAAAGGGGGGCCCATCACGGCCCATCTTCATCAACACAAGGTCAAGACCCTCGAGAGGGGCCAAGCCTCGCGGGGCGGACGATAGGGAGCTTCCTTAGGCACGGCCTCATCAGGCTGGCTCGTGAGGAGGCGGAGAGATCAAGGCGGGGTACCTCACGAGGTGCCCGTGACGCAAGCCATGATGACCAAGGGCGCCAGGGCGCCAGCCCGCCAGTGTCCTCCTTTCCTCTTTGGTGCAAAGGAGCAAGCAAAGCGAGAGCATCAAGCAAAGGTGTCCATTTCGTGCAACAAGACCAAGACCAGTCCAACGGCAGGAAGGAAGTCATTGTGGAGCCCAAGCCAAGGCCACCACCTGAGCCTTTGACAAAGCGAGGACCAACTTTAGTCAGGATAAGTGTACCAGATGTTCCCCTTCAAAATGGCCAATTGTTGGTGCCCTTCCCGCTCAATATTTGGGAAGAGGCCCAGGGCCTTTGCCTATAAATAGAACTAGCCACCCACAAGGTAGGAGAGTCTGGGATGAGTAGCTAGAGGCAAGCTGGAATCAGAGAGAGAGAGAGGGACTGAACTCCTCTTAGCAGTTCATCCTCATGCCAAGAACAGACCCTCGCGAGGCTGTTCTTCCTTGTATTGTTCATCACCATCAGCCCAAGAGGCAATCCACCACACCACAAACTAGAGTAGGGTATTACACCACAACGGTGGCCCGAACTAGTATAAACCTTGTGTCTCTTGTGTTGTTCCTTTCATAGTTTAGATCCTAGCGAGGCGGCGGGGTGCAGGTAGGTAGAGGGCTAGATTCCAAGGCACCCCAAAGGTTCGAACTCAAGGTCTGGGCTGAACCCGAATCCGGCTAAAGGAGGGAGAAGGAATTCAAATAAGAGTGAAATGATGGTTGCTTCGTCTCACAAACTTAGACTCATGGGAGGTGGGGTTTTGTGATACGACGGCTCACATCGCCGCTGCCACGACTGGGTGACTTCTTCACCAGATACTGCCTTCTAATTTGGTGGATGGCATTTGGGCTCAAGGCTGCATGGCCCGCATGTCGGTGAACAAAAGTATAACGACATTCAGAGAGGGAGACATTTCAATGACCTAGGAGGAGCCAAGTTGTAGAGTGTCTCCACTGTACTAGTAGTAATTGTTTTTCTGGTAGCTGAGAGTGTCTCCACTGCACTAGTAGTAATTGTTTCTCGGTCGCAAGACAAAACAGCCCATCCACAGTAGTAAATAGTAAAATCAGTTCAAAAGCCCATATATTTACTGAATGAGAGGCGCTACCCACAGCCAAAGACACCCCCCCAAAAAAAACCGGGTGCTCTTCTTCCTCCTTGCTCCCACCCACCTCACGCCACCGCTCCACTCAGAACCCCAAATTCCTCACCTCACCTACAGAAAACCCCAGCCCCTTCTTCCTCACTCCCACAGAAACCTCCAGCTCCCTTCTTCTTCGTCAGACTACAACTAGGCTCGCCATTCACATTGCTCAAATCCTGCTTGATGCGACGCCTCAAGGAAAATGGAGTCACCGACCCAGCTAAGAAGATGAGGCTCCGCCGCCAGCCGGGCGACGCCTGTTGTAGATCCCGCACTAGCAGCACGGGAGAAGCGGCGACCCGCCCCACCGGATCCCAGAACCCAGAGAATCTCGGTGGATCGATCAGCGATCTCTCAGACGCCATCCTTGGTGAGATCATCTCGCTTCTCCCCACCAAGGATTGCTGCCGCACCCAAGTCCTCTCAATTCGGTGGTGCCTCTATGGCGCCATTGCCTCTTAATCTTGACTGTCGCCGCCTATCTCTTCAATGATTTTGAAATCCCCAGAGCCATCATCTCGCCCCACCAGGCTCCGCTCAAAGCCTCTCGTGATCCCGTCATGCTACCCGAGCAAGCATACCATGCCTCGCACGGTGGACGCCTGGCTGGAATCCTCAATTCACAGTAACTACAACTGCTTGAGTTCTACTATCCTCGGAAATCACATACCACATACCGAACGCCATGAACTTGTGCCCTCGCACCGATGTCCATCTCGGGTTTTCGTCCTCTCTCCACACCGCCACCTTTGCGCAGTGCTACCTACCAGACAATATGGTACTAAACCTTCGACTCCCATTTCTCAAGAAACTTTCACTTGTGCTGGTTCGTATATCGGAGGCCTCATTGCACAGCATCATCCACTTCAGTTGCCCTGCGTTGGAGTGCTTGGTGCTTGTTGTCACAGTTAGAATCGGTTGTCTCCAAATAAAGTCGCCTAACCTTGTAAGAATTGGAATTTTTTTTGACGGAAGGCAGCTCATCATCCAAGATGCCCTTCACTTCAAAGGTTGATCATTGATTCTAGTTATTCACCGTTGCAAATAACCGTCCTCTCTGCTCCTAAACTGGAGACCTTGGGTGTAATACATGATCTCTCGTGCTCATTTCAATATGGTGTTTGGCTCCACGCTTCTTCGTGTACTTTATATTATCATCTACACTTGTAACCATAAGCTGCATTTTAAATTTCTGCGCATAATTTATATATCATCCTGGAGTACACATTTTGTACTAATATTATGTACTATGCTCAATGAAGAGTTTCTCCATGGATGGCCTATCAATGGTGCTGGATTCCGTCAAGATCTTATATATCCAAATGAATAGTTTTGATCTGAACAAGATTATTGGCTTGCGGCAATGCTTTCCATGTCCGGAGAAGTTGTATATAAAGGTGATAATTTCACGCACATTGAAGCCCGCATATAGTGTACTAGAATTAACCGCTCAGCTATTGCTCTTCGACACTCTTCTTTAGACCTTAACTGTTTTCAATCTTCATGTCTATTTAGCCAACAGGACGGGGTAATAAAGTTATAACCAATCGGTGGATTTGTAAGCATCGGGATTTTCTCACTTCTAATGAGATTCGATTGAAGACAATAACGCTAGAACAATATGTAATCAACAGTGCAAACACAAGATTTGTCACATTCTTCCTGCTGAATGCGAGGTTACTATTGTCCATCAGGCTTAAGTTTATCAGCAGCATGGTTTTGACGGATGGGTATGTCGAAGAGCAAAAAAAGGAGTTTCAGGTGGGCAAAAGAGCTTCTGAACATGCCGGGCTTCTATTTACAATATATTGTGGTCATAATCCACTAAATTTTATGACCCAGGATGTTCATTCTATGGACCTGACCGATCCATTTGACTGTGACTGCCGAAAATAGTGCTGGAGTTAGATGTTGTTGCCCTTTTCAATCTGGTTTTTTTGTAAACCTGATGAACAATTAACCCTCGTGCTTTTGTACAGTTTGTAAGCTGGAGTTAGATGTTCCTGCCCTTTTCAACTCGGCTGTGACTGTCATATTTTCTTTGAAACAAAAGGCAAATGGCTTGTCATTCGTTTAATTTAGACTGAAATATTGCAACAAATCCAAACCAAGGGAAATAACATCACTCGCCGGCTGCTTGAGCTCAATCGTGCATTACTGTAAGCCAAGTGATTAGCCCCACCAGCACCCACAAACTTATTTCAACTAGCACATCAAATGGGCTGTAAATTTTCATAGGAAAGGCTGGACATCCGGGCGCCACGCCATTGTCAACGAGTCAATAAACGAGAGAATTACACTCACGAGCGGTCGACACCAGGGACCCAAAGAAGTCGCAAGTAGTTTTTTAGGAACAAGCAGTTGTTATTTATACTAGTTTTAGCAATGGATCGTGGTAACAACAGGTGTAAGGGGGTCATGTGGCCCTGCCTAGCCAGTGGTTTTATTTATGTTTACCACATCATGAGCCCAGCTTGTGTTTTTTTGTTGCTGAAAATGGCTAGCCCAGTTCTATTTTTTTAAGAAATACCCAAACAAGGCCTACTTGTTTTATCGGTTCTCATTGGCTGCAAATCTTTCAAGACGAGGAGAGTTTCATTCGGTTTGCCCGTAAATGGGCTGTACATTTTAAAACACATCAAACTAGGAATTAGTTTCAATTTTTTCATTACAAGATCTTAAATTCCATTGATTTTTATGCGTGGACAATTATTTGGATTTTATATTTATATAAATTATTTTTCAAAATAGTTTGAATGTGAATCGATATTTCTGGATTAAAAATAGTTGACCGCACCGAAATATGCAAATTTTGTATACTTTTTAACCGTGGCCACAACATGGGGTGTGATGCTAACAACAAGAAGATGGGCTCCAAAAAAATTCTTAAGAATCAGCAAATGGGTTGTACATTATTAGAAATAATGGCAGATGGGATGTATGCTATTTTCCACAAATTTGAGGCTGACTTGTGCGCCTACTACAGGATGACGCGTATGCTTTCATAAAAAAGGTTGACGCACACGCAATGCCCCGTCAACTTAGTCAACACACGAGCAAAGGATCGTTGGATGTCCATCCAACGGCCGTCGGCTTCTTCAATCTCGCTCTTCATGCTCAAGCCGCCAAACAAGCGCCGACGGACTGCTCGCCTCCTCCCATGGCCGGCTATGCTGCCAGCAGAGCCTCACGGCCCCACCGCATTCCCATCGCTGGGCCTAGCCATCCTCTACTCACCCACACATGTGTTATTCTCCGCGACGGCAGACGAACCAAGAACCCTCGTAGTCCTTCGCGTGGGAAACAACCGCCGAGTATTCCCGGCTCCGTGTCGCTCCTTCCTAGGCCTCGCCATCGCCCACCGCCTCGGTGCTTTCGGCGCGCCTGGTCAACGGGTCAATGAACGACATCCATCGAAGTGGATCAGACGTGGAGAGGCCGACAGCTGAGTCCACGGCCGCATGCAAGGAAATGCCTCCTTATTACGCTGCAAAATAATGATTCCTCCAATGACAGCTAGGACCCACAGGAAGGGCCTCAGATTTCGTGAAAAATGGTCCCCCACGACAGTCGGACCCACCAGCTATATCTTCGCACGCAAGGAAGTGCCTCCTTATTACGCCGCAAAAAATGAATACCCTGCTAGCTGGAGCCCACCATATTGTTGGGCTGATTTTGGGCCTACTAAGTTGACAGGACGGAGATTTTTGTCAACTTAGTCAATAATCCAAGGACCGTATGATGTCCATCCAACGCCATAGTGCTTCTTCAACCTCTGGTCTTCTTGCTCCAGCCTACCAAAGCAGCACGGTCGTGTCAGCCGCTTCCCGCCTCCCATGGCGGTTGTGCTACCGCGGAGGCCTCACCGCCCCATACTACTCCCACCACCGCCAAGCCATCCCTCCACTCACCCACACCCCCGTTATTCTGGCGCGACGACAGCCTCACACCGCAGCCAACCAGTGAACGCCAGATTCTATCCGCTGCGGCATCCATCGCCAGATCTTGCACGGCTCGCGTCGCGTTCTTCCTAGGCCTCGCCGCCCACCGCCGTGGTGCTCTCGGCGCCGGGCGTGGTCAATGTGGTCAACCACCGACTTCCATCGGAAGAGTATCAGACGTGGAGAGGCCGACACCGGTCCACGGCAGCCGCAAGGAAGTGCCTCCTTATTACGCGGAAAATAATTATTCCTCCACCGACAATGGGACCCACCGGACGGGCACCAGTATTTTGTGAAAAATTGTTTCCGACTGCCGGGACCCACCGGACGGGCCACCGATTTCACTTAAAAACGCTCCCCAAGGCTGTCACCGACCCACCGGAAGTGCCTCCTTATTACGCACAAAAATGAATACTCCCCGCTAGCTGGGACCCACCTTGCCGGGAGGCTGACTTTGGGCCTACTAAGTTGAGGGGACGAAGGGCTTTGCCAACTTAGTCAATATGAACGATTCTAGCGCCAAAGGACCGACGATGTCCATCCAACGGCCGAGTGCTTCATCTACCTCTGGTCTTCTTGCTCCACCGCCCAAAGCAGCGCTGGTCGTGCCGCATGCTCCCGCCTGTGGTCGACGTGGTGGTGCAGAGAGGCCTCACCGCCCCTACTATTCCCACCGCTGGCCAGGCCCTGTGGCGATGGCAGCCTCACACCGCAGGCGAACCAGTGAACCCTCGTAGTCCTCTCCGTGCGGG
The DNA here is from genome assembly GCA_021605205.1 of Aegilops longissima. Lineage (NCBI taxonomy): Eukaryota > Viridiplantae > Streptophyta > Magnoliopsida > Poales > Poaceae > Aegilops > Aegilops longissima. The sequence continues at coordinate 251,385,347 of CM038677.1, read as the reverse complement.
CTTCCACTGCCGTGTCGTCCCCTTCCTAGGCCTCGCCATCGTCCACCGCCGTGGTGCTCTCCGCGTGGTGTGCTCAACGTGGTCAAGGAACGACTTCCATCAGAAGAGTACTGTACGTGGAGAGGCTGACAGCTGGTCCACGGCCACAACCCAGTTTTCTTGTGATTTGCCAAGTAAGTCGCTTTGTCAGGCCTGTTGGGCTGCAAATCTTTCAAGACGAGGAGAGCTTTCATTCGGCTGGCCGAGAAAATGGCCCATCAGTAATGAGAAATGGGTTGTACATTTTTAAAACACATCAAACCGGCAATTAGTTTCAAATATCTTTTTTTTTCATTTCAAGATTTTAAATGACATTAATTTTTATGCGTGGATAATTTGTTGGATTTTATATTGATATACATTTATTTTTAAAATCAGTTTGAATGTGAGTCGAAATTTCGGATTAAAACAGTTCGGACCGCACCAAATATGCAAAATTTCAGATAATTTTTAACCATTGCCACAATATGGGCTGTAATGCTAACAAAAGAATATGGGCTCCAAAAAACCTTAAGAATTAGCAAATGGGCTGTAAATTATTAGTAATAATGGCAGATGGGCTGTATGTTGTTTTCCATGATTTGAGGCTTTCCTAAAAAAGGTTGACGACAAGCACCGATCGTTGGATGTCCATCCAACGGCCGCCGTGCTTCTTCAATCTCGCTCTTCGCTCCAAACCACTCAAACAAGCGCCGGCGGACTGCTCGCTTCCTCCTCCATGGGCCGGTGTGCAGGCCGCCGCACAGCCTCACCGCCCGATCAGATTCCCATCGCTGGCCTAGCCATCCTCTACTCACCCACACCGCCGTTATTCTTCGGCGATGGCAGATTTAACCAAGAAACCTCAGACAACAGACTTCCTCGGCGGGAAACAATCGCCGAAGTCTTCCGCCTCGTGTCGCCGCCTTCCTAGGCCTCGCCGCTGTCCACCGCTCGGTGCTCTCGCGGGCGTGGTCAACGTGGTCAAGGAACGACTTCCATCGGACGTGGGATCGACGTGGAGAGGCTGGTACCGGGTCCACGGCGCAGCAAGGAAGTGCTCCTTATTACGCCGGAAAATAATGATTCCTCCACCGACAGCAGGGACCCACCGGACAGGCCACCATATTTCACGAAAAACGCTTTCGATCACCGGGACCCACCACTACACCTTCGCACGCAAGGCAAGGCGTCCGCAAAAAACGATTTGCCTCGATCGCTGGGACCCACCAGCCCCGATCGCTGACCCACCACTACACCTTCGCACGCAAGGAAGTGCGTCCGCAAAAACGATTCGCCGGGAGTGACCGGGACCCACCAGCTACATCTTCGCACGCAAGGAAGTGCCATACCGGACCCACTGGTCAAGCGCACGAAGTTGTCATTCTGGTCGCGAACATGTACGCATATATAGTGGTGGATGTAGAGGCACGCACGCGATGTCGTAATAGAGGCGCTGTGGTGCAAGAAAGAAAATACGCCACGATGTGTACATATGGGCGGGTCTCAAACGCTTACTTGCGATACGCACGGGCGAGGGCTCGTTGACATGGCTGGTCTGAACGAGAAACAGCGCCGCCGCCTTGTTCATGGGGAGGCAACGAATGCGTGGTCGTGTTCATCGGGAGGGCTTGGACGGAACAAGCGATGGAAACGAGGCTCGCGCGATCGCAGAACGGAGGAAACGGCCTTGTGTTCGACCGCCACGCTCAAACGGGATCCTGTTCATCGGGAGGGTGTGGCGCATGCATCAAAACGGAGGAAACGGACCTCCCACGCATTGAAACGGGGTCCTGTTGATCGGGAGGGGTGTTGCGTACCGCAAAACGGAGGAAACAGACCTCCTACGGTCGAAACGAGGGTCCTGTTGATTGGGAGAGGTGTGGCGTACCGCAAAACAGAGGAAACGGATTTGTGTTGGAGCGCTACGGTCGAAACGGATGTCCTGTTCATCGGGAGGGGTGTGGCATACCGCAAAACGGGACTCCACGGGATACTGTTCATCTCCACCGCCGACCTCCTCCAGCCTCCACGGCCCCCTGCTCATCCAGCCTCCACGGGCTCTTGTTCATCCAAACCTCCACGGGCTCCCTGCTCATCCAGCCTCCACGGCCTCGCTCATCCACCTCCACCGCGCTACTCCACCGGGCCACTGCTCAACCACCCTCCACGCCCATGCTCATCCAGCCCTCCACACCACGGGGTCCCTGCTCAACCACCCTCCACGGCACCCCTCGACCGCTCATCGCTCATCCAGCCCTCCACACCACGGGTCCTGCTCATCCACCCTCCACGGCACCCTCCATCGCTCATCGCTCATCCAGCCCTCCACCACACCACGAGGTCATCCAGAGGCAACGCCACCGCCACTGCTCATCCAACCCCCCGCAACACTCACGCTCATCCCATCGATCGGCTTCGCTTAGCAGCAGAGCGGCGAATCGCCGATCGGGTTAAGTTAACATCCATCGATCGCTCACTCGGGTTCAAGAACACGTAGCCTGCAGATAATCGCCGGGTTCAGTTAGAGCCCAATGCCTCACTGGTTCAGTTAGAGCTAACACCGCACACACGCTGCAGACGTATGAGAGAAACGCGATCGCTTCGCCCCGACCTCCCACCGTAATCGGAACTCCCAAATTTTCCTCCCTCGCTTTTACCACGGTTTTTTCCACATGGACGGCCCAAAGAATGTCATGCAGCTGCGCTCCGCCCGCCCAGACGAAAAGCCCATTTTCATCATGATTTTTGTCATAGAAGTAGGAGCCCACCACATCTATGATGATACCGGGTTTTGTCACAATTATCGTCATAGAAGTGTCATATGTATGACAGAAAAAATTCCTTTCGGCCCAAAATGTCACGGATGTGTCTTTTTTTGTAGTGAGGCCATGAAATCTGAGATGAGATCCATGTATGAGAACAAAGTGTGGACTTTGGTTGACTTGCCTGTTGATCGGCAAGCCATAGAAAATAAATGGAGCTTCAAGAGTAAGACGGACGCTAATAGTAGTGTTACTATCTACAAAGCTAGACTTGTCGAAAAAGGTTTTTGACAAAGTTCAAGGTGCTGCTTACATATTGAGCATCAAGATCTATAGAGATAGATCAAGACGCTTGATAAGTTTTCTTTCAATGAGTACATACCTTGACAAGATTTTGAAGTAGTTCAAAATGGAACAGTCAAGGAAAGAGTTCTTGCCTGTGTTACTGCTACCTCTTGAGCTTGCGTTGATCTTCCCCGAAGAGGAGAGGATGATGCAGCAGAGTAGCATAAGTATTTCCCTCGGTTTTTGAGAACCAAGGTATCAATCCAGTAGGAGGCCACGCGATTAGGGGTTGTCAATCCCTTCACGGTCACTTACGAGAGTGAGATCTGATAGATAATATTTTTGGTATTTTTTATATAAAGATACAAAGTGAAAAGTAAAAGGCAAAGTAAAAAAGCAAAGAAAGATTAAAGTGATGGAGATTGATATGATGAGAATAGACCCAAATATAGGTTTCAAGAGTGGCTTCTCTCAAGAGCATAAGTATTCTACTGGGTGAACAAATTATCGTTGAGCAATTGATGAATTGAGCATAGTTATGAGAATATCTAGGCATGATCATGTATATAGGCATCAAGTCCGTGACAAGTAGACCACACGATTCTCGCATCTACTACTATTACTCCACTCATCGATCGCTATCCAAAGATGCATCTAGAGTATTAAGCTAAAAATGTGAGTAACGCTTTAAGCAAGATGACATGATGTAGAGAGATAAATTCATGCAATATGAAATAAACCCCATCTTGTTATCCTCGATGGCAACGATATAATACGTGCTCTTGCTACCCTTCTCACACCGGGAAAGGACACCGCAAGATCGAACCCAAAGCTAAGCACTTCTCCCATGGCAAGAAAAACCAATCTAGTAGGCCAAACCAAACCGATAATTCAAGAGACTTGCAAAGATAACCAATCATACATAAAAGAATTCAGAGAAGATTCAAATATTATTCATAGATAGACTTGATCATAAACCCACAATTCATCGGTCTCAACAAACACACCGCAAAAAAGAAGAAGATTACATCAATAGATCTCCACGAGAGGGGGAGAACATTGTATTGAGATCCAAAAGAGAGAAGAAGCCATCTAGCTAATAAATATGGACCCAAGGTCTAAGGTAAACTATCACACTTCATCGGAGAGGCTATGATGATGTAGAAGCCCTCCGTGATGACGGCCCTCTCCCGCGGAGCTTCTAACAGGCCCCAAGATGGGATCTCGTGGATACAGTAAAGTTGCGGCGGTGGAATTAGGTTTTTGGCTCTGCTCTGCTCGCTTGGGGATACGGATATATATAGGAGGAAGAAGTACGCGGTGGAGCTTTGAGGGCTAATGAGGCAGGCGCGCCCCACCCTCATGATCGCCTCGATGCCTTGGTGTAGGGTCCAAGTCTCCGGTCTTATTCGGGAAGAAAATCACGCCCCGTAAAGGTTTATTCCGCTTGGACTGTTGATATTCCGCTTTTCAAACACCAAATAGGCAAAAACAGCACTCGGCTGGGCCTCCGTTAATAGGTTAGTCGCGAAAATAATGTAAAAGTGGAAAATAAAGCCCAATATAGTCCAAAACAGAGATAATATAGCATGGAGCAATCAAAATTATAGATACGTTGAGACGACGGTTACATAAGGTGCGTAAATTGAGTAAGACTCAAAGCCCGACCACTGCAGAAGATAGAAAGAGAATGAAAGTCATTCCTCATGCCTCACCCATAGGTTCTATAAAGTATGCCATGCTGTGTACTAGATCTATTGTATACCCTACACTGAGTTTGGCAAGGGAGTACAATAGTGATCTAGGAGTAGATCACTAAACAGCGGTCAAAATTATCCTTAGTGGAATAAGGATATGTTTCTCGATTATGGAGGTGACAAAAGGTTCGTCTTAAAGAGTTACGTCGATGCAAGCTTTGACACAGATCTGGATGACTCTAAGTCTCGATCTAGATACATATTGAAAGTGGGAACAATTAACTAAAGTAGTCTGCTCAAAGCATTGTTGACATAGAAATTTGCAAAATACATAACGGATCTAAATGTGGCAAACCCGCTGACTAAATTTCTCTCACAAGCAAAACATGATCACACCTTAGTACTCTTTTGGGTGTT